>CM060397.1:172785935-174144057 GCA_030545235.1 Helianthus tuberosus
GCCCGCTAAGGTCATGGACGTGTTAACGTGGCATATTGCAAGGCACCAACAACTTGACGGTATTTGGTTGAATCAGAGAATAACGGACCGTCATTAGGTAAAAGAACCTGAGAAGTGCTCATCGGAGAAGAAACCGGTTTACAGTCAGACAGGCCAGAGCGATGTAAGAGATCCAAAATATACTTATTTTGAGACAGAATAAGACCAAGCCCGCTACGCACAACTTCAATGCCCAAAAAATAGTGCAAGGGGCCGAGATCTTTGCTGGCAAACATTGAGCTGAGATGAGTGATAATATGATCAATGGCTTGGTTGTTGTTCCCGATAATAATAATAATATCATCAACATAGACCAGAATATACACAAGTGAGCCCCGTGAGTTGAGAATGAACAAAGAGGGATCAGTTTTAGCACCATGAAAACCAAGTTGTTGAAGTGCTATGGATAACCGGGTAAACCAGGCCCGCGGTGCTTGTTTAAGCCTGTTTAGGGACTTGTGTAAGAGACAAACATGGTTCGGCCGCTGTGGATCAACAAAGCCCGGGGGTTGTTTCATGTAAACCTTTTCTTGCAAGGTGCCATGTAAAAAGGCATTCTGCACGTCTAATTGTCGCATACACCATTTATGAGAAACCGCAAGAGATAATACCACCCGAATAGTAGTAGGCTTCACCACCGGACTAAAAGTATCATGGTAATCAACACCATGTTGTTGATGGAATCCCTTGGCGACAAGACGAGCTTTATAGCGAGTTACGTTTCCCTGTGCATCTCGTTTTAACCTGTATACCCACTTACAATCAACCAAGTTAGTATTATTGACACAAGGGACCAAGGACCATGTCCCGTTTTTATGAAGTGCCTGAAACTCCTCGTTCATGGCAAGACGCCACTCCGGTGACTGGTTAGCAATGGTAAAAGAAGTAGGTTCGATAAGTGGATCAGTGGAAGTGTGAGAATAATAGGCCGAAGGGCTGAAACGATCAGCAGGTTTCGGGTTAGGGCGTAGATTGGAGGGGCGGGGCCGAGGTGGAGGAGGAGGTGGCGGAGGGGGTATAGGCTGAGAAATAGACTGAGGTTCAGCAGTGGTTGGAGGCGGAGGTGGGATAGGCGGTGGGACAGCCTCGATGTGAGACTGTGGAGGCTGCTCAGGTGGCGGAATAGCCGGAGTGGAGTTTTGAAAGGTGGCATCGGGCTGTGAAGGGTCGAGTGGGGTTGTGGTTGGGGAAAAATTGAGGTATAGATGGGTGGAGGAGGAGCGGGTTATGGAGATTCACGAAACGGAAGAACATGCTCATTGAAGCGAACATGACGTGCCACATAGACACGTTCGGTGACCGGGTCGAAGCACCGGTAACCGTGATGAAAAGGACTATAACCAAGGAAAATGCAAGGAGTTGAGCGGAAGTCGATTTTGTGACGGGTGTAGGGACAAAGATAAGGAAAGCTTTGACAACCAAAGACACGGAGAAAGTAATAATCGGGTTTACGATGAAAGATATGAAGAAAAGGAAATGTGTTGGAAGAGGTGCGAGAAGGCAAACGGTTGATAAGATACGTAGAGGTTTCAAAAGCAAAGGACCAAAAACGTTGAGGAAGATTAGAGTGGGCTAGGAGGGCATGGCTGGTTTCGACAACATGCCGATGACGGCGTTCGACAATGCCGTTTTGTTCACTAGTGTGAGGGCAAGAGCGCCGATGAATGATGCCAAGGGAAGTAACGTAGGGTGTTAGGTTGCGAAATTCACCTCCCCAATCGGTTTGAATAGTTTTTAATTTAGTGTTAAATTGACGTTCAACCATAGTTATGAAGTTTTTAAGAGTGGAATAGACATCTGATTTTTGTGCTAAAGGGTAAAACCACATGTAACGAGAATGATGATCCACACATAATAAAAAAATAGCGATAACCATCAAGAGATAAAGCAGAAGAAGGTCCCCAAACATCACAATAAACCAAATCCAAGATATTAGAACTATGAAAAGTAGAAAGTTTTAAAGGTAGTTTAGATGATTTTCCCAACTGACAAGAAGTACATAAACAAGAAGAAAGTTTTGTAGAAATAGGTAAAGAATAACTAGAAATAATAGACTGCAAAAGACGACGGTGGGGATGACCAAGACGATGATGCCAGATGGTGGAAGATTCTTTGACAGCAGTGAAAGCGACTTTGGGAAGTGATTTGAGGTGAGGTAGGCGGATCGTGTATAGACCCTGTTCACTTGGACCCGTTAGGAGGGTAGTGCGTGTAGACTCTTCCTTCACAACAAAAAAGGAAGAGTGAAATTCAAAGAAAACGTTATTATCAGAACAGAATTTTTGCACAGAAAGTAGGTTTTGTTTAAGAGCAGGAACATGCAAAATATTAGAAAGGTTAAATGTTTTATGAGGTGTAAAGAAGGTTTTGGAACCGATGTGAAAAATGGGTAAAGGACTACCGTCACCAACATGGAGAGAATCATTACCGTGATACGGCTCAGAGTTGTCAAGACTTGCTAAATCCGGAGAAGCATGACCATTAGCCCCAGTGTCAGGTTTCCAAGATTCATACGCCGAGCTGCCATCTGAAAAAGTAGCAAAATTCGCCTGATTTGAAGAGCGAGAGGAGCCTGATTGGGTGGGGCATTGGGTTGGTAGATGACCAATACCACACCGGTTGCAATGACCATAAATAGTGTTCTGAGTAGAAGCCCAACCAAACTGCCGGTTCTGAGATGCATTGCCACGCCCCTGAGAATTATTGGATTGGCCACGAGTATTACCACGGGAGTTGCCACGCTGAGAACCGCGGTTATTGTTGAAGGAACGCGGGGAAAAATATGCTTGGGGAGGGGGTTGGCCGAGAACAGAGGTGGGCGGAGCTGGGGGGTTAACCGGCTGCAAGTGGTAGCCAAGTTGGGTGACAAGAAGCTGTAAATTTTGAAGTTGAGATTGAAGGTTGGTAATAGGGGAGACACCGGTAGTAGTGCTGTAGGCTTGGGGAATCGGAGGGGAGGTGGGGTCATGGGTCTTGTTTAGCATGTAATCATGGTTGGTGAGAAGACCATGTAATTCTTGAAACTGGACCCAAGGGGAGCGAGCCAAGAGGTTACTTTTCAAACCATTATATTCTTCGCGAAGACCCGAGATAGCAAACATGACCAGATCCTTGTCCTTTATCGGTTCACCAATATTGGCAAGAGCTGTAGCATACTCCTGAGCATGACTTAAATAATCAACCGGTTTTTCATCGCCCTTCATGGTAAGTTTAAGAAGCTGGGATTTTAGAGTGTATTCATGGGAAGCTGTTTGCGGGGCATAGGCACGTTCAAGAGAGAGCCAAACCTCGCGGGAAGTTTTGCCTTGAACATGCTGGAAGGAAGATTCAGAAACAGTGGAGATAATTATCATGCGAACGTGGGCATCGTTCGCAATCCAGCGAGCATGGTTAGGGTTATCGGTGGAAGAAGATTCGGATGTTTTAGCCGCCGGACAGGGAATAGTGCCATCAACATACCCAAACAGAGAGTTTGAGATGAGAAACGGTTCAACCATAGCCTTCCAATACCCATAATTAGTATGGGTAAGAGTAAAGGCAAACTTGTGGGAGTTGTGGTTAGTTTTCTCTTGAGTAGTAAATAGAGGGAGGGTGGCCATGGATAACTGGTGGGAGAAGGAAGAAGGTAGCCGGTGCAGGTGGTAGAGAAGGGGTTCGGCCGCCAGAAAAAAAAAGAAGAAGAGGCGGCAGTAGGCTGACGGCAGTTAGGGTTTGGTAAAAAACTGGCTGTGATACCATGTTAAAACTAAGTAATTTTGTATTATTGAATTGAATGAATAATGAATACAATAATAACCTCTATATATAGAGTTTGATATTACAATTCAATACCCTATACAATGATTAATATTAAATACCATCTAATATTTATAAACTGTCTAAAAACGAATTTGAGCGTTTGATCTTTTTCACATTTCCTTGTATAATGAGAATGCAAAACACGAAATTGTATTATAATTCATACAATCATCAAGCACCTCAATGCGTTTTAAAGATTATTTTTTTTCATAAAAATATTAATGTTAATGTAATAATCAAGAACATCGGTATGTTATCTAGTTATATGTGAAGCTAGATAGTATTTACAATGATGACAAACAAGGAATAAATTAATTATATATAAAGGTTGGTCTTTGGTTTCAATTTACATAATGAATTCGATAAACTAATTAATTTTTAAAGGATGACAATCAAAGCAAAATAACTAATTAATTTTCAATACGTAGTTGGTTGAGTATTAAAATATATAAACAAAAGAAATGAGGAAACCTAGTTTAATCTTTAATTAAATTAATTTCGTAAATTAAAAGGATACTTATCATATATATTTGAATTTGAAAAAGTTAAGTAGAGATAAATGGAGAAAAATAGTTTTTTAACGGAAAAACCCTATAGAAATCTTCTCACAAAGCGTTATGTGTCTCCCAACTAGTTTCTTTTATTATATGTATAGATATAAATTTAAAATTTTTTAAAGAGTGAATTTCAACAATTGTCCTTTATCTTTATACCCATTTTCAGGCGATGTCCTTTATGTTTAAAATTGACGAGTTTTGTACTTTATGTTTTCAAATCCATCACGTTTTGTCCTTTATGCCTAACCCAGTTAGATTTTTTTGTTAAATCATATTACATAAGGGTGGTTTAGTCTTTTTACCTATTTATTTAAAGACAAAAATAAATTAAATTAAATAAAATTATATATATACACAAAAAACCCAACCCTTCCTCATTCTATCCCTCTTTCTCATCTCTGCATCTCTCTCACCACCACCACCTCTGCCCCCCTCCCCCATCATAACTGCCGCCTGCGACCCCGACAACCATCGCCACCTGCATCTCTCCATAACCACCGCCACCACCACTACAGTGATTGAACACCTAATAACACCACAACCACTACAGTGATTGAACATTGAAGGCTTGGCAACGACATTCATTTCGAAGAAATCAGAGGAGATCCGAATCATTTCGAAGAAATCAGAAGTTGATTGTGGAAATGCGACCCTTGATCTAAACTACCCTTCAGTGACGGTGGTGGTGAGAGAAATCAGAGGAGATCCGAATCACTTTGCAGTGATGGTGGTGGCAGTGGAGAGAACAAAAGGAATCTCGACAGTGGCAGGTGATTTTGTTTGTTGAGTTGATTTGGGGATGCTTGGTTGTTGGGTTGGGGATTTTGTTTGTTGATTTGGGGATTTCTGGGTTCTTGAGTTGATTTGGGGATTTTGTTTGTTGATTATTGGTTGTGGGGTTGTAGATGATAAAGGGCCAACCACGGTGACAGGTGATGTGGATTGGTGGTGGTGTTTAATTTGATTTGTTATGAAATGGGTTTTCGAATTGACTCGTTTAGATGGTGATGGTTGTAAAAAGGAGGTGGTGGTGGTGCTCTGTGGGTTAGAGAAAGAGGGTGTAGGTGGCTGGTGGCGATGTTGAAAGCATTGGAGGGTGGTGGCTGAAGGTGGTTATTGGTGGTGGCTGGAAGGTTGGAACACTCGTGGGAGAGAGTGAGAGCTAGAAAAATAGAGTGTTAGAGGGTGGTGGCTGGAGGTGGTTGAGGGTGGTGGCCAGAGGTGGTAGTTGGTTGTAGCTGGAGAAAGTCAAGAGAGAGAGCTAGAGAGATAAAGAGCTGGTTCTTGTTTATATATATAAATTACACACACACACATCATATATATTATAATGTTATTTAAATTTATTTTTGTCTTTAAATAAATAGGTAAAAAGACTAAACCACCCTTGTGTAATATGATTTAACAGAAAAATCTAACTGTGTTAGGCATAAAGGACAAAACATGATGGATTTGAAAACATAAAGTACAAAACTCGTCAATTTTAAACATAAAGGACAGCGCCTGAAAATGGGTATAAAGATAAAGGACAATCCTTGAAATTCACTCTTTTTTAAATATATAAACTTTACATTTTTAATATACAACTTTTGTTACGTTTCAAAAATATAAGTAACAACTAAACCAGCAATGGTTTTTAGAAAAAAATACTAGTAAAACTCCTTGCGATTATGGAATTTACGTCTTTCTTCATCCCTGCCTACCATCCTCTTCATTTAGGCCTATCTTCGTTCCTACCTACCAACTTTCTTTATTTACTTTTGAATATCTTTCTTTTTTCATTCTTTGTTTTGTCAATGGTGTTTTATTAGATCAACATACTATGATTTTCATTCTTTGTTTTGTCAATGGTGTTTATTATTAATTTTTTTTAATCTCATTGTAACTTGAACTCATTCTGACCCAAATCTATCCAAACTTAAACCCATCCTAACCCAAACTTATCTTCGTTTTTTTAATATACTCATCCTGACCCCAAATCCATCCTAACCCAAACCCACTCAACTTTTCCACTTTGTCACCTGCAATAAAAGATAACCGGCTTAGCTCAATGCTATTATGACGTGCAATAAACGTTTTCAAACAAGTTATCTACCAAACTGCATAAAATACTTTTATAATTATTATTATTATTATTATTTTTGTTATTAGTATTATTAGTATTATCATTTTACGTCATATGTTATAATTTAGTGAGCCAAAGATTTATTTCCTCTCTTATTTCACTCTCTTTCAAATTCTATCATTCAAATTTAATATTATATCTAAAAAATCAATAATATCTTTTCACAAAAACCGTTCTATAATATTTTAATCCTCATTATTAAGTATATTTATTTTATTCAACTCGTGTAATACACGGGGTTCTAACCTAGTTATATTATATTATACAAATATATAGTTATTTCATGTTCTTTTATCTCGAATAAAAAGTCAAAATGGTCCCTGAGTTTATGTTACTTTTGCAACTTTAATATAAAAATGAAACCTTTTGTACCTGGGTCCCTGAGATTTCATTTTTCTTATCATTTTCATCCAACTGGCAAACTGTTATAATTTTCTGTTAACCTCCGCCTTTTTTGTCGTCTTCCTCATTTAAATTAACTGTTATTCATACATAAAATGACAAATATGCCCTTCATTAAATGAGGAAGACGACAAAAAAAGTGAAGGTTGATAGAAAATTCTAACCTAGTTTTCGGGTTGGATGAAAATTGCAGCAAAAATGAAACCTCAGAGACACAGATATAAAATATTTCATTTTATGACTAAAGTGGCAAAAGTGAAGTAAACTCAAGGACCATTTTAACATCTTACTCTTTAGCAACATGGTTACATTATATTACACAAGTATTTTGCACAACTTACGTTTGTCATAAAATACAACAAAATTATGTATACATTATGTAATATGATAAAATACGTTATATCAAATAAAAATATCATTTGCCTATACGCGTCAAATGATATAATTGTGTTCAACGAAAATATCAGTTGCCTATACGCGTAAAATGATACAATTCAATAATTGTGTTCAACCAATAAACATTAAAGTCACCTCTAACGGGCCTACGATTCATTTACTTCATACTATGCAACGAAAATATCAGTTGCCTATACCCACTTTCCTTATTTTCTTTTGAATTTCGATTTTCATTCTTGTTAGATCTAAAAAACATACTATGCTTTGATAACAGTATGGCGGAGGCGGTTATTTCTTCCATAACTGGAAAAGTAGTAGACTTGTTGTGTGGTGTGCCTAAAAAGGAGATTAGCTACATCTGTAATTGCTCTGAAAATGTTGAAAAATATAAAAAGGAAGCTGATAAGCTGTCGCGTATGAAGGGAAGGCTCCAACAACAAATAGATTTGGCTAAATCTAAAGGGGAACTTCTCCTAGAAGGCGTGGAAGAGTGGATGAATAAAGCAGATGCTGAAATATCCAACGCCACGCAGTTTACTAACGGAGGAGAAGACCAGGAGAAATGCTTCCATTTGTGTACCCTCCGTCGTTGTAGTAAGACGGCGATAAAAAAAACGTTTTCTCTTCAGCAACACCAAGAAAACGGTAAGAGTTTTGAAACTTGTGTCTCCCTTCCTGCTCAAGCCCCAAGATTCACAGATCTCTACCAACGTAAAAATCTTGACAATATCGATACCCAAAAGTCGATTTTGGAGGAGATCATTCGAGCTATAGAAGATGAGACGATACAAATCGTTGGAATTAATGGCTTAGGAGGTGTAGGTAAAACTACTCTAGCTAGTGAAGTTGCTAAAGAAATAAAGAATCAATTTGCAGATATTGTGTTTATAACAGTGTCAAGAACTGTTGATGTTAAAATGATTCAAGAAAAGGTTCGTGTTGCGGCAAGTAGAATAATAAAGGGAGAGAAGGTTCTAATCATTCTAGATGACGTTTGGGAAGAACTGAAGCTTGAGGAATTGGGCATTCCATGTGGGAGTGAGTACATGAATTGCAAGATTTTGCTTACTTCTAGAAGCAGAGACGTGTGTGCGGCAATGAATGCCCAAAAGAATATTTCGGTGAACCCTTTGCAAGAGGAAGAAGCGTGGACCCTTTTTGAACGTGTGGTTGGTAAAAGTGAATGGGACGATACATTGAAAGAAGTTGCATTAAAGATTGTCAAGGAATGTGGTGGATTGCCACTTTTTATTCAAGTTCTTGGAAAAGCTTTGAAAGACAAAGAAATTAAAATTTGGGAGGCAGCGCTTCGACGACTACAAGCTCCCATGGGTGGGGATGTCAGCTACAAAAAGGAAGGTATACTGCAATTGAAGCTAAGCTACAACCATCTTGAAGATGAAGTAGCCAAGTCACTTTTCTTATTGTGTAGTATGTTCCCAGAAGATGGGAGCATTGGCCTTAAAACGTTGACACGTTATGGGCTCGCTCTTGGGATTTTTAATAATCCCGATAGCATTCACGAAACAAAAGATATAGTTCAACTGGCTGTTGAGTCTCTTAAATCATCTTTCTTGTTATTGCCTGGGGATATAAAAAATTATACACGGAATCAATTTCTTTTACAAAAAAAAAAAAGAATTATTTAAAATGCACGACCTTGTTCGTGATATGGCATTGTTCATTACTTTTAAAGGTGATGACAAGTTTTTGGTGAAGTCCGGAGAAGGTTTGAGAGAATGGCAGCCAAGAAGCGACGTTATAAAAAGCTACAAGAAGATCTCGCTCATGGAAAATAAAATATGTAAGCTTCCTGATTATGAACTTGATTTGCCACACCTTGATACTTTCCTTATACAAAAGAATGAACTTTCAATTGTTCCGGATGAATTCTTTCGGGGCATGAAAGAGCTGAAAGTTTTAGATATGCGGGGTAACAACATTTCATCTCTCCCACAATCACTAACGCAGCTCACAAAACTACGCCTGCTAGATCTAAGTGGAAATAGATCTCTCCGTGAAATTTCTATACTTGGGGGGTTGTCATGTCTTGAGATTCTAAAGCTTAGACGTACTGGAATTGGAAAAATCCCTGAAGAGATCGGACAATTGACCAATTTAAGGCTACTAGATGTTTACTATTGTAAGCATTTGTCTTACGTAACACCTGGTGTGATATCAAATCTCTCTAGGCTGGAAGAGTTGTATGTTTGGTTGTTGAAGGAGGAGGGGAATTGTAATTTTCTTACGGAACTAAGCGAATTGAAGTTGCTGAAAATTCTGCATTTAAGAGTTTGGGAATTGCGTTATATTCCCAAAATTGAAACCTTGATAGAATTTGACATTGGGAGACCTGGATGCGCAATGGGTTTATATAAACGCTGCCTAGAAGTTTCAGGATATAATAAATGCTCATGGACAATGCCAATTAGGAAACTGGTTCAGCTATCTGAAATGTTAACATTGTCATTTTTAGAAGATTTGGATAACATCTTACCAGACCTATATCAAGAAGGTTTTGACGAATTAAGGAAAATTGATGTGTCGTACTGTAAGAATGTTAGAAGCTTGGTGAAGACATGTGACTTGGATGGAATTCAGACTTCAAATGAACATGGTGGCCCGATGAAAACAAAGGGAAAGTTTTTTTCCCATGTGGAAAAAATCCAATTGCACCGTTTGGATAGGTTAGAGCTTCTATGGGATAACCCACATCAATATATAAGCTTTTGTAATCTAATGAGTATCCGTATAGAAGATTGCCCCTCTTTATTAAAGCTATTCCCTATAAGCGTAGCACAAGGGCTTGTCAATCTCAAAGATTTAAGTATTTTAAATTGTGAAAGTTTGGTGAATGTTATTTGGGATGGAGATGAGCAAACAACTGGAAGTGAAATTGAATTGGTAAAACAGGATACAAATATCGTGTTCTCCTTTGATGATATTATGCTTCTTAATCTCCCCAAACTTGAGAGCTTCTACTCTGGCCATTCTATCATCAAATATCCTTCTTTGGAGGATATAAGTGTGGGAGATTGTCCTAGCATGAAGAGATGGAGTTATGGAGAGAATCATACAACCAAGATCAAATTTAATCATGACGAGAGAGAGTGTAGCATTAATGATTATATTGCAGGAAAACATGAGGTATGAAAAGTGCATGCCTTAAATTAGAGTAAATTGCCAAAATCGTCCTTGAGATTTGGGCATGTTTTTCATTTTCATCCAAAACAATTTTTTTGTACCATATAGTCCTTCATTTTGGGATTTTTTGCTATTTTCATTCAAATGTTTGACTTTTTGCCAAAATTGTTCCTGAGATTTGGGATTTTTTGTAATTTTCATCCAAATGTTTGATAGAAAAAATAAAGCAAATTAGATGTTTGGATAAAAATGGAAAAAAATTCCAAAAGTGAAGGACTATATTGTACAAAAAATTGTTTTAAATGAAAATGACAAACATGCCCAAACCTCAGAGGTGATTTTGGCAATTTACTCCCTTAAATTAATAATATTGCTTTGCTATGTGAATCAATTTGTTACCTTTACAGAAAAATGAAAACTTCACGAAGACGTGGGTATCTTGAGTTGTTCCATGATATTGAACAAGGCTGTTGCATATGCTTTCTAGTATGTTTATCGTGTAAGTGAACATTAGAACTTAATGGTTTTTTTCGATGGAACTCAACAATAGGTCTAACTATATAGCCTAAAAGGGTACGGACCTACCATTAGTCATATATTAAACTGTGTAAATGGTAACTAAACGAGTTTAATATGCAATTAACTAAACTATGCAGTTAAATTTGATCAAATTGTTTTTAATTATTGAGCTGCAAGTTTTGTTACAAATTGAGAAAATCTGCTAGTACATAGTTTTTATAATCACACGTTTAATATAAATATTTAATTTTCTACCATGTGGTATATTGCAAGTCCTAAGTGAGTGTCTAGAAAAATTGTTCAGCAGACACCAACTATAAAATGCAAAGAGTATCCTGTTGTAATGAGAATAGATATTAAATTTTCCTTTTAATTGACTTCACCCCTTTCTCCTTATAATATATTTTGCAGGTGAAAGTATTACTGAATAATGAGTTGGTGCAAGGAGAAGCAATATATGCTCCAACCAAAGGTAGGCTGATTTAACCCCCGTCAATTTAGGAATTTCAAAGAATAAAACAATATATACATAGTATTAATCAATTACAAATATATTTTTTTTTCAGTGCAAAGCATATGAACCAAAGAAAAAAACACCGCAGGGACATTTTTGTAAATATGGTAATTACACCACCAAGCAAATAATTACACTAACTCCAATTTTAGTTGTAGTGTAATAATAATGCAATACAACAAATTTGTAGTGTAATAATTATTACGTACCTCTAATATTGTAATGTAATAATCACGTCGGACACACTTTACACGTTAAATCCTATTCGTACCGGATCCCACTCGTGTGTGTGTGTATACTGTCTTATAGGATTAATTATTTAATTTTTTGAAATTATCTTCTTTTATGTGTTCTAGATGTTATACAAATAACGCTTTACTATTTTGTATTGTAGGTATTGCTTTTTTTAATAGGATTGGGATGGAATGGGAAGATGCAATATCTGGTGGTATTTTACATATTTACTTTGAAGCAAACAAGGTTGTATTAAACTTTTAATTATGTTTGGAGTTCCTTTGGTTTGTAGCAAGTAATTTCCCTAACCTTAATTAAACTATAAGTTCACTTTAAACATTCTAGGCCTTCATCTCTTAACCGTTTACCAACTTACATTTATGTTCAACGTGTTGTTGTGATTGGAATTTGGCATGTAACACCAAATTTTGACAATTAAAATTGATATAACATAATTCACGATAATCAGTTGTATGAAGGCATTAATAAATCCATTTTGCATGTTCTAAAATCCACCTCATGCTAAGTAATGGGTCACGGACACATACACAAAAAAACCCCAACAAAAAGCCCAAATGAAATACATTCCAAGGCCCAAGTGGCAAGAGATGGGATCATCTGGCCCAACTAGCAAAATGAAAACATAGGTAACTTACATTTTGTCCCACATTTAACTATTTAAAAAATAAGACTCAATTAGGGGTGGCAAACCTGACCCAAAGACAAGTATATGGGTTTATTTGGACTCTTTTTTTTAGGCCATGGGTTATTTGGGTTATTATATAAAAACTTGATGGGTTAGGATGGGTAAAATTAAAACAAAGAAAAAACTGGAATGGGTCGGGGATAGGTCATAAGCAGGAATAGAATGGGTCATGGGTAAAAGAAAAAGAAGGCACGTTGTTGATGGGCAACTCCTGTCTGAGAAACCTTAATTCTCCTACAAATCCCCAATCAGAAAATCTTCCATTCTGACATACGATCTCACTATATCACCATTTTCATCCAATTCTAACTTTAAATGCTTCAAATCACCAGTCGAATAAGGTTTCATTTAACCTAATCGATCAACAATGTCAGAAGATGTGCTTCTACACTTCACATCAAACTCTTCTGCGATTGAAGTAGAATAACTATACACACGCATTCGTCTGGAGTGTAGAAGCATAACAAATGGCTGAACAAACCACCACCATCGATTTTCCATTAGAGAGGCCAAGGGAAGGAGAAGAAAACGGCGTCGTTTCGCATGAAACCAGTGCTCACATATCGTCCGGATGGTTTTCAGAAATTAGCCAATGTGGCCTGGTACCTTACTCTTCATGCATTTTTGAAAGATAAATTCTAGATGGCAAAATGGGAACTTCTAAATGTAGGAATTATTTTTATTTTTCTTGAGGTGGGATGCAAATTAGACTTTTAAAAAGCACCTGTATGGCAGAGCGGATCGCTTTGAAAAAAGGGTCATTTTGCTTCGGGTCAGAACGGGTCACTTTAAAAAGGGTCGTTTTGGTTTGGGTAAAAAATGTAGCTTTGAAAAAAAGGGCCATTTTGGTTCGGGTGAAAACGAGTCTTGACAAAAATAATACTATGGGTCATTCATGGTTGTATCATGCACTTACATGCTTGTATCCACTTGACAGTTGCCAATTTTTTATTACTTTTTAAATTTTTTATTATTTTTATAGGGTAAATTACACTTTTCATCCTTTATGTTTGTACTGTATTGCAACGGATAGCCTTTAATTTCAATAATTACAGTCACAGTTCTTTTTTTGTTAAAAGCATTACACTCTACGTCCTTTGTTCCTAACTTAGTTAAAACTTTCAGTTAAATATGGCATGTGCCCTGCACACGAGGAGGGTAGTATTGTCTTTTCACGTTCTAATACAAAAAAAGATATTAAAAACTACTCCTTGTTCTTCGGTTCTCTCTCTCTCACTCTAACACCCACCACCACCCACCACCACCATCAACCACCCACCACCACTCTTTCTCTACCCCTTCTCTCTTTGTATCTATCTCTCTCTCACTCACAACCAAACCCACACCACTGCGGGTTCAATCGAGAAATCTGATAAAAGGGCGTCGACAGATAAATCTGATAAAGCAGCGTCGACGGATAAATCTGATAAAAGGGCGTCGATGGCTAAGAAAATTGGTAGGGTTGTGCCTGAAACCATAGCGGCACCGCCGCGGTAGAAGTTGGAGGAGAATGAAGAAGTGTCGGTTGAGTTTAAACGACGGATGACGATGTGTAGGTCAAAGAAGCCGTTGTTGGATACTATTTAGGAAGAACATGTTTGCTCTAGATGAGTTGGTTATTGTCAGTATTTTTATTTATCTCTTGAAATATTCTTTTTGGGTTTGGTGAATTTGGTAAAAAGATACATGTTTTTCTTCTAATTTTTGCGATTTAAAATCCTTGGCTGCTGAAGGAGGGGGTGAACAGGGTTTGGTGGTGGTAGTGATTTAGGGTTTGGTTTGGTAAAAATGTGTTTTGTATTAGAGATTAGATCCAGATCTAATGTTCATAAGATTTGGGTTCAGAATTAGAGAAAGAGAGAGGGGGATTTTTTTTTTCAATTTGATTTGTTTTATTTATAAATAATTTAGATAAATGAGTAAAATTACAAAAGTACCCTCATGTGTCTTGCACATGCCATATTTAATTGAAAATTTTAACCAGGTTATGGGCAAATGACGTATGGTGTAATGGTTTTTCTAAAAAAAAGGACTGCGACTGTAATTATTGAAGTTGGCTATCCATTGCAATCTGATACAAACGTAAAGGACGAAAAGTGTAATTTACCTTTTTTTATATTTTTATTGTTTTTTAATATTTTATTATTTTTTAAAATTTTTATCATTTTTTTAATTTTTTATTATTTTTTAATTTTTTTATTATTTTTATTTTTTATATTTTTTGTTTATTTTTTAATTATTTTTTCACCTCATCTTTATCCAAACCTATTCTAACATAAACACATCCTAACCCAAACCAATCTTGACCCATTACCCATCCGACCTTTTCTTTAATATACTCATCCTGACCTATACCCATCCTAACCCAAACCCATCCTGACCTATACTCGTTATATTGTAGATTTTTAATACATTTCAATTCGTGTGAATAGAGGTGCACAAAACCATAGCATAACCTGTTATCAAACACCATGATGAACCATGTGGAAAACTATATTGTTTGGGTCAAATAACAAGAACAATTTTTTAATGATCGACAAGTTTACTGGTTGTATAACTCAAACTAAAAACTAATACATGGTGTCGACACCATGACAAACCATGTGGAAAAGTTTATGGTTCAGGTCTAATAATAAGAACATTTTATTATAATTGACAAGTTTAGTGGTTGTAGAACTCAAACTAAAACCTAATACATGTTGACATTCAACATTACCTCTTAGACTTTGGTGATCTGAATGCATGTTCCTTGTAATATTTGAGCTCCGTTATGCTTTCTTTAATCTCATCCAGTACGGCTCCATGCTTCTTCTCCTTTTTAGCAGCCTTTTTATCATCTACAGGCCAAAACTAAACATAATGAAAAAAAACCGAACAGTGTAAAACATGTTCATTTAACCTGTGTATTTAAACATGTCAATTTGCGTTATATTTTATTAAGATTAATACGTCTAGCTAGTCAAACAGATATAAATTAGATTTAAGATGATACCTTCTGAGAACCAATGACAACATAAAGCTTTGACACTGCTGACATCAACGAGAACGTGAGAGAAAAGACTAGCCAGATCGGGCATGTACTTCTGCAATTCAAAGAACAAAATGACTAAAAAATGTTTGTATGAAGATTACACATGAAGAGTGTTAACAAAATGACTGAACAACGGGCAGATTTTTACCTTCAAGAACATAAAATCAACATAAATTGAAATTTCTTTTGATAGATTGTCGAGGTTCTGAGATACGTGGTCTTTATGCTGTTTATCATCTGGGTATCATGGTTGTTTTTGTTACCGAAAACAACGGGGACGCAAGTCTAGAACTTCCATGATACCATGCATATATGTACATACTATACATACATGTATATAATACATGATGCATACGACCATCAATAAGTGATAAAAATATCATATTCACCCCTCAAATAAGTGATTTATATCACATTTATCATCCGAGAGTCAAGTTCGTCTCTTTGTCGGTACGATGGCACTAACCTGTTCACGGACTTGCTCTCATTCCCTGCATGCATCGAATATCAAGTTCCACATTAATAAGTGATTTATCACATAGGGCTTGTATTCATCCTCAAATAAGTGAGTATCTCACATCATATACGTTAAAACAGATGATAAATGGTATACTCACCAGTAAGATGAACTCTCCTGCATACCTTGATACGGGAATGTGTCGTGAGTGGATGAACACAGGTTGGTAAGTATAAATCATACCTTATCGTATCCCCAAGTCATATGATTACATCTGATTGTTGAGTTTAAGTGGACAACAATACCGATAGTCGTTATAGGATGCTTATCTAAATGTTAACTAATTGAACAAGGGTGTTTTGGCATGATCGTACACTGATATGATTCTCTTACCCTCGAAACTCGCAAAAAGAATGTATGTAAATATTTATTTATGTTTCTCGGTTTTTGCATGTATGTAAATATTTATTTACTGCTTTCCGTCTTTAAATTTGAAATATTTAAAATATCAAAAAGATTTTAGGTGTGTTTTAATATAAACTTTATAAAAATCAAAAATAAATTTTTTTTTTTGATTGCCCGATGTCGGAACTCGAATCTTTCCACCTGAAACCATGATTGAAAACCAAACAATTGCATCTTCATAAACGGTCGAAGTTAACAAGTTTTGAAAGTTAACAATCTAAAATTGAACAAATTTTAGAACTTTCAAAATGTTGTCGGTTGGTAGTTGATTGAGGGTTGGTCTCATGTGTGTCGTTTATGTATATTGTAATCAACTCTTAGTGCGGTTTTTGTTTGAAAAATCTTCTAAGGTTGATTATATCCCTAGTGGTTGTTCTCATTACACGTTTAGCTCTGTTGTGTGTGCAGATGTGGCATTCGAACCAGCTAAAGGCAAGGAGAACGTGTCAGATGACAAGCTGTGGTGTGACGACACGACATTGATGCAATCAGAGGATCAAGATGATCAAGTTGCAGTTGACCACTCATCAACACCACAAGGATTTGAAGACTTGAAGATCAAAAGATTCACGAGCAGCATTCAAGGGGGAGTTTGTGATGCACCTCCTGATTGTGACACATGAAGACTTTTGAAGATCCAACAGCGTGAAGAGCGAACCATCACCAGCAACATCCAAGGGAGAGTTTGTTGATGCACTTTGTGTGGATGTAGCACGGTTCAGTTCGTTTCGGTTCGGTGCGAGAGTGGCATAGCGACATTCCTCCGTCATGCGACCCAGAGAACGACACACGAAGCACGAAGAGACACGGACGAGAGAGTTGCCATGGCATCAGCATGATGTCATGGTAACCTTATCAAGCCTATTTCATTATATACATAAGCACAAGCAATCGAAATAGGCTTGTACAATGTGTTTTATGGTTGATATCGAAATAGAGGTAATGTGGACATCGAAACAGACAAGTTACATTTGAATGAATCATATCGAAATAGACTTGTAATGTCTATTTCGATATACATAGTTCTGTTTCGACGAGATATCCTTATTTTCGATATGTTTCAATGACAAAGGGGACTTGATTCGTTGTAAATCTCTGGCGTGGCTATAAATACCAGAGATCCTCCCCTGTTTTAAGTTAGAGCTTGCAAGAGCTAGAGAGAGTGTAGTGAGAGAGAGTTGTCGGGTTGCTTTGTATTAGTCGACTCTTGTACCGAAACTCTGTCGAAATCAATACACGAACCGTTAATCGTTGATATCTTTGCGTATTGTTCATTCTCTCACTCGGTTTGTGTCGTAGCTTGGATTCCGCACTCGCTACGGCATCCGAAACAGGAAATCATCGTAGTCTGACGATCCGCATCGGGACCTACAATGCGCATGTTAATTAGGACTTTTAACAGTTTTTGGTTTCATGAACTAAAAAGATACATACACGAGAGGTGACAGTTTTGACCCGTTTACTTGTAAATGGGTTGTGGTCTATCTTGAATGAGTAATATACAAAAATTAGCTACAGGGAGATGGGTCAAGCGAGTTGGAATTCACTAGCAGCCTTTTTCAAATGTATACAACCTCGGCCTCCTAATATTTTTCTTATTTGGAGATTCAGATGATTTTTCTAATGACATAAGACATCGTTTTGTAATGATAATTAATAAAGTAATTATTTACTTCTTTAAAAAGAGCAAAAGAGTGTTTATGGGTTAACATGACCTGGTCCATTTTGGCCCGTATTTAAAGATGACCAGTTGTCCACCCTACCCATCTTGCCATCTTTGACATACATAAATCGCACGTCTTCCTCATATGATGATAGTAGATAAGTAAATTAAAGATGTGCACGAGGCAATAGCGAGCTTACCATTTTGTGCATGAAGATCTTGGCACCGTTCTTTAAGTTCATCCAGAAAATCTTTTGTTTGATAAATTACCAAATCAGGACCCTAAGCAAAAAAGAGCCAGTTTCAGTTCCTGTTAAACTAACAGATTGCATGTATCTTCTGGTATAGTTGGAGTAGCAGGTGCGGGTCCAAATGGTTTTGGGTAAAAGCATGTAAATTTTGGTATGGACAGGTAACAGGTTGGATGGACCATAAACAGTTTTTGTCTAAAACCTTTAATGAATAATTAGTGTGCCAAATATTATCACAAATTTTGTGATATTTCAGTAATAGTCTAATTTCTTAAATTCAGAGATTTAGATTGTTTTATGCATTACCATTTGACTCATTTTCTTTTCATCAAATTTTAAATACATTACCCAAATTGCCCATTAAAGGTCAAACATAACTCGAACCGACCTGTGCATAAGCAGACGGGTTGTAACTTCCACCTCTACTATTCACAAACTGCAATTATCAAAACGAAACTACTATTCACAAACTGCAATTATCAAAACGAAATACAGACGATCACCTTACCTCTACCAATTTCCTCAACTTCCCATCAGTAATGACACAAGCAATCTCCAATATTCTGTCTACTTCAACATTCAAGCCTGCACAAACATTATAAATACTTCTTAAACTGTTTTCAAGCATCCACCTTGTATATAACACATTCATATGCACAGTGCACCATAAAAATTAATATAACGAGTAAGTGCCCACCTGTCTTTTGTAATTTGATCCACACAAGTGGCAGTTTGTAGTAAGACGCAAATTTAGGTGAGGCAGGAGAAAATTAAAATAAGAAAATAAAAGTGGTTAGGGTTTATGCGTTAATAATAAAGCACCATAAATCACGAGCAGTTTTATACGCAAAGAGAAATGTACCTCCAAACAGGAATTTGGTGGGAATTCAGGAGCTCCGAACGGATGATTTTGGACCAATTTGCTGGTCAAATTTTGAATACACGATTATAGTGTGTTAATTTTTAACTCAAATAATTTTTTATGTTTCACTTTAAAATTAGGGTAAATTATACTTTTCGTCCTTTATGTTTGCATCAAATTGCAAGATAACTTTTAACTTCAATAATTACAGTCACAATCCTTTATATTGAAAACTCATTACACCTTACGTCCTTTATCATTAACTTGGTTTTTACCAATTTAATTAAATTAAAATTTAGAACAAAGATTTAATATTTACCCTTATCCCCCTCCATCTCTCTCTCAACTCACACTCTCCCCCTCAACCCTCTTTAAATCCTCTGGAAATAAAACCACCGCCTCTGACAACCACTAACCACCACCAAATCTAGCTGACATATCCAAAACCGACAACCATTACCAAAACACCACCAGATTCAGCTCAGATCCGACAACCACCGTTTGTAACCACCACCAAACACCCCATGATTCAAAACTACTTTCACCTTCCTAAATACGAATTCGCATCTAGTAACCAAAAATCCAGGGCCCAAAGTTTCCATTATAAAACCCCCTAAACCCTCATCCCTCTATAACAACTATCCAACAAACCAACCAACAACCCATCATCCAAACACGAAGGAACTTATAAACAACGACTATCAACGTCTCACCGACGAGATTGGCCGAGGCCGCTTCGGAATCGTCTGCCGCTTCGGAATCGTCTACCGCTGCTACTCCACCATCACCGCCGACTCATTCGCCTGCAAATCCATCGACAAATGCCTCCTGTCCGACCCACTAACCACGAGTGCCTCCGGAAAGAACCAAAAATCCTCCACATCCATGGCAGAAACCCAGAAAGAACCAAAAACCGTCGGCGACGTTGCAGGCTATTAGGGTTGAGAGAAAGAGAGGTGGAGGGGGTGAAATCTCGTGATGTTGCAAGTTATTAGGGTTTAGGGACAACAACTGTTTATTAGGGTTTCAAAGACCTAGCGACTGTACGTACCGAAATCTCCATGAACTACATTCATTTTGCCTAAAGACTTCTGAAATCTGAGTGGCAATTTATTAGGGTTTATGTTTGTATTTTAAGGGAAGAAGAAAGGAGACTGGTTGAAGAGAGAGAGAGAGAACTGAGATAGATAGAAAGAGAGAGGAGGTGAGGGTAAATATTAAGCTTTGTTCTAAATTTTAATTTAATTCAATTGGTAGAAAGACTAAACTACACTTAAGTGAATAGACTTAACTAAAATTTTTAACCTTGTTAGTGCTAAAGGACGAAAGATGTACTGAGTTTTCCAAATAAAGAATTGTGACTAAAATTATTGAAGTTAAAGGCTATCCATTGCAATCCGATTCAAACATAAAGGACGAAAATTGTAATTTGCCGTTAAAGTTATTATTAGGAAAATTCTATGTAATTAATAATTAGGAAAATATTATTAGGTTATCAATATTGATGCCACTCAGGCTTTGGCATACTGGTCAAGAGGAATTAACTTTTGTAGGGAGACCAAGGTTCAATCCTAGTTGGGAGGTGTATATTTAGGGAGGGGGGAGATCTTTGTTGTTAAAAAAAAAGCTAGTACATTAACGACATCGACAAGATAACGAAAACTATATATACAGTAACAAGTTAGATAAAACAAATACTAAATGAAATCAACTGAAATAATAACAAACAGAAGTTGATTAAAATAGTATTGAACTTGTGGGAATGTGAGCCAACTTGAAACTTTTATTACAACATAGGCATGGTTTAAAATGTTAAAAAAAATCAGATTAGATTATATTTTATTGCATATTACTAATTCATATATGTTTGGCCTAAAACCTGCAAAATTTCTATTTAAATGAGCAGCATAGCAAATCATACATCTTCAAAGCAGAGGCAACATAGCATAGGGCCATTCCCATTTTTTTAATAAAAACTTCCACTAAAAGTGTGCCTCACATGCGCCTTTTGTACACTACTCGCCTAATGTCACACAAGGCGCAATCCTTTGCGCCTTAGGTCGCCTCACGCCTAGGTGCGTTTTTTAAACCATGATTGACCAAACCCGAAACATCAATTACTAGTTAATTAGTTGTCTTCATCAAGACCACTCACCTATTGACTGTTTAACTTCGAGCTCATGTAAGATAGATACTCCTCATTTGCCTATTTTCAACAACCCAATCCGATAAACGATTAACCTACACAAAAATACTTAAATTAGACCCTGGAATGAAAATAAAAGGTTGTTCACAAATGTGAAAAATGCTAGGTCCACGCACTATTAATATGATCTAAAAATAAAAAAGAAAAATAAATAGAAAAGATTTGAAATCAGAATAAGTTCTTACTGTTTTGGTCAAAAATTACCTATGCAATTTAGTGATCAAATTAGTTAAGTGAGGTAGTGTGCTAAGAATATGTATCGAAAATATGCTGATTTAGTTGTTTGCAAAAACAGTTTTCAGGATATAGCTTAGGATACCGAGCTATATCTACAATCAAACAATGAGCAGAAAAGTAAAGGGTGACACGAGAAGTACGAGGAAAGCCCTTGATCAATCTAGATCGCCAGCACAAAACCTCGGGAGCTGACAATCGCAGCTGCCTTGTTCTTCTTATTACTTCAAATGTCAGGATACAGTGCAGGATATTGACCAGATCGCTACTAAGTGTTACAATGCTTTTTCAGAAAGTGAGAGTTGCGAGAGAAAGTATGAGAGCTCGAGAGTAGTGAGTGTGATGTCCTATTTGATCTGGTTTATCCGTCTATTTATAGCTATGAAATGAAAACAAAGTCTCCTACAAATGGGGGATGCCACCGAATATCCCCTAGTTAACGTTGGAGACCAAGTAAAGCGGCCTCAACGTCTTTCTTCGAACAACTTGGACCGAGTCTTCAGGGGAAGAGGTCTTGGTGACCATTGTGGACTTGTACTCGTACTTCCTTCACTTAATTCCGTTAGTGACCCCCAGGATACCGTATCGGGATGTTACCAATATCCTGAGTCAGCATCCTGAGTATGAATATTTATCATATAATCAAGATATAATCCAAGATAATATCCAGGATACGGGCTCAGAATTTCACCCATAACAATTGTCCCCAAAAATGTTACCGTTAAGGATCCTGAGTCCTAACGGTTACATTTTTACGTATTTCAAGGTAATTATGAGATAGGACTTTGATGTGACAACTTGTAACCGTTTAGCCTATATTTACTCATTACTTCCCTATAACTTCTCATCCTTATCTTCATTTAACCTTCATCCGAGAAGTAAAAGGTAAAATCCTCTCCTTCATCTCCATCTTCTTTTCCCTCTATTCTGCATAATATTCCGGCTATCAGATGGCGAGGTAAACCAGATCTAGCTCCGGCGACTCTGCCCCTTCGTTTATTCACCAGAATATTCTCCAAGATCCGGAGAAAGAAATATGCTCGTTTGACAGCGCTCATTTGTCGGCTCTCAAAACCTCTTGCATCTTCCCAAAGGGGACAGTATTCCGGTCGTTTGATTGGGAAATCCGATCGGACATGGTTTCTGATGAGTGGCTGTGTTTCAATGCTTTTCCTTTTACCTTAGGGCTGCGATTCCCGTTTCCTGACTTTATCACCGAGTTTTTCAACGTCACAAAAATCTGTTTCAGTCAAACAATGCCAATGCTTGGGCGAGTCTTGCTTGTTCTTAATCAAATCAAGAACACCCATGTTCCTGATCTATTTGTTCATGACCTTCCTTTAGCATACCGGCTTAGATGCCACGGCTCTTGCCAATTCTTGTTCTACTCCACCTCCAGTGATCCACTGATACTCCGTGCCACCAGGAATGAGGAGGAATGGAAATCCAAGTTTTTCTTTGTAAAAAGAGATTCAATCCCTGGTGGAGCGGATTATCCGGTGCAGTAGTTGAGAAAGGGTAGGATTTAGGGTTTTAGGATGATCCTGTCTCATATCTTGAACTAATTTCTTTATTTTCTTGTATACAGCTGATTTCAGAAAGCTTGCACCTCCTCTAGCCGACTCACAGAAGAGAATCGAGGCCATCAGACTTCTTCCAGAAGTTGAAAGAAGTTTCAATCCGTTTCCAGCATCTCCAAGCCCACTCTCTAGCTCAAACATGTCTGGTAAGGATCCTGCACAATATCCTGCATAAATGTTTTTATTTGATATGTTAAAAAAAAAAATTTAAGTTTACTCCTTGTATGCAGATTCCAGCAAAGTTCCAGTCCTCCTGGACCTTGATGGGCTTGACAGCTACCCCACTCCAGTCAACGTCAAGAAGGAAACTCCTGCCACCACCAGCTCCAAACCAGTTCTGGTTCCTAAGCCCAACCCAAGAACTCGTGCCTCCACCGCCAAGAAGAGAAAGGGTTCCGAGGTCAGCACCCCAGGCTCCGAAGGGTTTTCCTATGAAGAACTTAGCTTTACTGACTCCTTGGAGCCGATGACATCCTTTCTTAACAAGGTAATATCCTGGTACTATATCCTGCGTATATATCCTGATAGAATATCCTGGTTAGCAAGTTTTAATTTATACCTAAATTTTGACTTGCAGGGCCTCCAGCATCTGCTCCACCTCTACACTGATGCCTGTAGCACAACCAAGTTTCAAGAAGCCAGGATCAAGCAGCTTGAGACCATCGTTGCTAATCAGGGCACCGTTGCAGAAGCCAAGACCCGGCACTACGAGGATAAGCAAAAGAAGGTCACTCAGGATGCCGAAGTAAAGCTGGCAGCCATCCAAGTTGAGCATGAACAGGCCATGATCTCCTTCCAGGAAGGAATCAAAAACTCGGCTGTTGTCTCCCTGCTACAAGCTCGTATCAAGATGGCTTATGAGGCCCAGGAGACATGTCTTGAGTGCCCATCCTGGCCGGTTGATTCCTCGGTGGCAAAGCTGAAGGAGCTTGGAGGCAATCCTGTGCCGTATCCTGCTAAAGTAGGGGCCGGTGAGACTTCCAAGGCAGCAGAGGTGGCGGACAAGGCTGGAGAGGAGGCTGGTGAGGAGGCTGCTCAGGATGTTGAAGCTGAGAAGACGGAGAAGGCTGGTGAAGATGTCGTTGTGTGAGGGCATTCTAGTGGGCGATGATGGATATTGATGCCTAGGCCGGAGCCCACTTTTTAAATTTGAATGTTGGTTTGTAATCCCCAAAACAATTTACTTTTCCTGCATTTTATCTTTCCTGAACTTGAACAATATGATGGCCAAAGGTGGAGGTATCCTGAGTTTCAGGACGAAGCCCTTGGTTATCAATGTTAGTATGCTTTTTGAACAATATAACAGTTAGAGGTGGATGGGTCTCGGTTTGAGATGAAACCTTCAACTGTTAAGTAAATATAATTAGAAACTAATTGTGCTTTTGGTGGATGGATCTCAGTTTGAGATGAAACCAAAAGCACAAACTTTTGCTATGTTAATAATATAACTTTCTTTTGGCCTTATCTATTGTTGTTATATTTTATTGCCTAAGTTTTATTCTGAAAATACTTTTATTTAAACATCCTCGGAAACATTTTGGGAACATATTCAGAGAGTATCCTGAGAGATATCCTGATCAGGATACTGCTACATAACTAAAAAAAACTTAAGTTACACAGAAGAGATTTAAAAAAGGAGAGATCATACCAAAGACTCTTAGAGAGTCAATCCCAATCTTCCATATTATGAATGTCCCTAGTGCACATTTAGAAATCTGAACCCATCCTTTGAATTGTATTATGGTGTATGTCCCCTGTATTCAGCATATTTGAAGACTTAGGAATTCTTAATGTAAACATAGCCATATTTTGTTCGAAACCTGTTCTTAAACTTCTTAGTTTTTCTGGGGATAAACTCTGAATATCCTGGGGATAAACCCTTGATATACTGGGGATAAACCCTTATTTTCATGCGCTACAGGTGGGAGTGTATA
Organism: Helianthus tuberosus; assembly: GCA_030545235.1. Classification (NCBI taxonomy): domain Eukaryota; kingdom Viridiplantae; phylum Streptophyta; class Magnoliopsida; order Asterales; family Asteraceae; genus Helianthus; species Helianthus tuberosus. The sequence goes on from CM060397.1 coordinate 172,811,053, forward strand.
AACTCCAAAACTTAGAAAGGTGAAAACCTTTAAACCTTAGAGAGTATGAAAATACCCTTTCGTGAGAGAGGGTGATCAATCCTCATATACTTTGAGGATCTAGGATATAGCCAACAATAACGAAATTGTCAGCCACTTTTACATGAACTGGTCTCGCTATCTTGAACTATCCCTGGATAACTTGCGCTCCAGGCGGGGTGTTTAAACCCAATTCGAGAGAAAGGTGAATACCTTTAAACCTTTGAAGGGAAAAGAATCCCTTAAACATGAGAGAGGGGGCCAATCTTCTAATTTTTCGGTTTATCTTAAGCATATATCCTGGAGTGATATCCTGAGGCATATCCTGCAAAATATCCTTAAACTAAGGTGGGTATTAGCTTGGCTAACACCCCTCCGATGCTGAAGTTAGTATTGGGTTCAAAGGAATAAATGAATTCAAACATATTTAAAAGAGATAGAATTCATACCATCCTGAGTTAGAAATTAAATTCTAAACTCACTTGAAATAGAGCTTTAGGTGTATAGCATTCCAGGATCTTGGTAGCATATCCCTTTCCATATTCTTAAGTCAGTATGTTCCTTTCCCAGATTCTGATTCAACCTCATATGGTCCTTCCCACTTTGGAGCTAACTTTCCGTCGGTAGGATTAGTAGTATTCTGAAAAGCCTTTCTTAACACCCAATCTCCAACTTGAAACCTTCTAGTCCTTATATTTTTGTTATATGCCCTGGATATCCTCTGTTGATATGCTGCCATCCTTAGCTTTGCCGCATCTCATGTCTAATCCACAGTGTCCAATTCTTGGCACAAAGCTTCAGGATTCTGCTCAGGATCCCGGAGATTAGATATTGCTGTAGGTATCACCATTTCTGTTGGGATCATCGCTTCTGCTCCAAATACTAAGGAGAATGGAGTTTGGCCAGTTGCACTCTTTATTGTTGTTCTATCTGCCCGTAAAACAAAGGGTAATTCTTCTGCCCATCTTTCTTTCTTAGCTCCAAGTCTTTTCTTCAAATTGTTGACAATTATCTTGTTCGAGGATTCTACCTGGCCGTTTGCTTGAGGATGTACTGGTGTGGATGTGATCATTTTAATTCCCCAACTCTTGCAAAAGTCAGTAGTCCTCTTACTTATAAACTGAGAGCCATTGTCACAAATTATCTCGGCTGGTACCCCAAACCTAGCCAGGATATTCCTTTTTATGAAGGATACTACTTCTTGGTCTCTAACTTGAACAAATGCTTCAGCTTCAACCCATTTAGAGAAATAATCACTCATTGCCAGCATAAAGACTTTTCCTCCTGGAGCTTTTGCCAACTTCCCTACTATGTCCATCCCCCACTTCATAATGGCCAAGGGGTTGCTATAGGATATAGTGGTTCAGCTGGTTGATGTAATATATTATTGTGCCTTTGACACGCGTCACATCTTCGATCATATTCTGCAGCATTTTTCCTCATCGTCGGCCAATAGTATCCTGTTCTTAATACTTTCGAGAATAATGATCTGCTCCCAGTGTGGTTACCACAATCCCCTTCGTGTATATCCTGAAGCACTTCTTTAGTTTCGGGACCCTCCAAGCAGCTCAGGTATGGTCCTACAAGAGATTTCTTGTACAAAACATCATTTATAATAGTGAATCGTGATACATTCATTCTAAAGGCCTTAAGATTCTCATCGTTTGGGATGTGTCCTTCCTTGAGATATCTTATGATTGGAGCCGTCCGAGACTTAGGATCTTTATCAGGATCATGATCAGGATCTTGAATACTTTCTACCTCCTTATCCTGAGATTTGAAAAGATCCATTGCAGGATATAGGATATGTAGTATTGGTATTTGGGTTCCTTCTGGTATCCTGACTGATGATACTAAATTTGCCGAGGCATTTGCTTCAGCATTATCCTCCCTTGGTACCTGTTCAAGTGAAAAAACATTGAAATATCCTGCTAATTTTTTGAGAATTTCGAGATACTCGATTAACTTCTCACCATTAACTGTATAGGATCCATTAAAATGATTAGTAATTAATAAGGAATCAACAAATACTTGCAAACTTTTAATATTCATGTTCTTAGCCAACTCTAATCCTGTAATTAAAGCTTCATATTCTGCTTCATTATTAGTGGCAGTGAATTCACACCTAATAGCCTGGGGTAATATGTCCCCGTGTGGCGATTTTAGTAGTATACCCAATCCTACGCCCCTAACATTAGATGCACCATCAGTATATAATGTCCAGGATTCTGAGGTTTCTCCTAGTTGTTGGACTTCTAGGTCTACTTCATTTTGAATATCACTACTGAAATCAGTCACAAAGTCAGCTAGAGCCTGAGACTTTATGGCATTTCTAGGTTCATATACTATATCATAGGCACTTAATTTTACTAACCACTTAGCCATCCTACCTGACATCTCGGGTTTCCTAAGCACATTTTTAACAGGATAATTAGTTTTAACATGAATCCTATGTGTCTCAAAGTAATGTCTAAGCTTTGTCGAGTCCATAACTAGTCCCAGTATTAGTTTTTCTAAATGAGAATATCTAGTTTCAGCATTTAATAAGCTTTTACTAACATAATAGACAGGATACTGCTGACCTTCAAGATCTTTTACAAGAACAACACTTACTGCATTCCCTGATACTGTAAGATACAAGGATAATCGTTCACCATCCTCAGGCTTCATCAATAGAGGTGCGGTTGAAAGATACTGCTTCAATTCCTGCAAGGATGCTTCATGCTTCTCTCGCCATTCGAATTTCTTGTTTTTCTTCAGGATATTATAGAATTCCTTGCATTTGTCCGAGGATCTTGAGATAAATCTGTTTAATGCTGTTACTCATCCCGTTAATCTTTGTACATCTTTCATGTTGGAAGGTGACTTGATATCCAAGATGGCTTTGATCTATTCTGGGCTTGCTTCTATCCCTCTTTTAGTCACCATGTATCCTAAAAAGTTTCCTGCCCCCACTCCAAAATGGCATTTGGCAGGATTTAGCTTCATGTTATACCTGTGACACCTGTGCCTCCACGACCGTCAAACAAATACTGTATCAATGAAATATTGTATTTCATACTTGGGATTTGTATAAATATGTGTATCCTTTGCACATATCAATTCTTGTTCGATTTCAAGCTTTAAATCACTTTCTGGAAGGTTATACGCACACTGATACATAAATATAACCCGTTAAATGCAATGAACACTCCGGAATAGTGAAATAGGCTTAACATACCTTAAATAACCTTTACATAACTTAGAAATAAGTTTTGAAGGCTTTGGTATGGCAAAAATCGAGTTAATTCGCCTACAGGGACTAAATTTGACAAACTGTGAAAGTATGCCAATTTGAACTGTAACGAACATTCCGGAACATGATCATAAGTTAAACATACCATAAATATCCTTTACATAGCTTAGAAATAGGCTTTTAGGGGTTCGGTATGCTAAAATAAACTTTTGGGTCATTCAGGGACTAAAAGCATCAAAAAGTGCACAAGTTTGCACTTTCTCGCATAACTTACGTTCTGAATACATCCGGACATCCAAAAATTTATGTAAGCATTATAATATTATATTTTAGTGTTTGGCATGAGAAAAATCCATTCGTCATGCCATTTGGATCGTTTTTCGCGCTTATGCGCATTCCGTTGTAATTAACCGAACATCGCGATCGTACGACCAAACGACCGACATCCAAGATATTTTTTAGCACATTTTAAGTTCCCTATACTTTAACTTCATTTTAGAACCTTGAAATGAGGTTAACGAGGTTTAAACGCATCGAAAAAGGGTTTAAACACGTGCAGGGACCAAAACTATAATTATTTGAAACTTGCTTAATCTGACACATGGTGGCGTAGCGCGAGCATCTCCTGCCTATGCCGTCGCGCTACGCGAGCACCTCATCTGGGCAGAAACTTGGCAGAAACATTAAATCAGGTCCTATCCACTCTTGCACATGGTATTGGGCAATACTAGGGGCTCACATGGTATTGTAAAACCACTATCTTGAGGTGTATGGCCAAGATCAAAGCACGGTTTCCAAGAAACGATCTTAACGGCTCACCGAACACTATAAATACCCAACCCCATGCCTTGCAAAAACCCACTAGAATCTGATTTGAGAAGCTCTAAGTTGAAACCTTTGTTTCATACCTGAGCTACTTGGATCAAGATTAGCATTCGGGGACCCTTTGTAAGTGTTCCTTCGTTCTTTTATTGCTTTTCAAGTCCGAAAGTCAAACTTTGTTTGACTTTCTGCATTGACCAGTTATTGGTCAATGCGAAGTTCGTTTGAACTTCATAACGTGAGCGTAATCACGATGGTCATAGTCCCTAGTGACTATACCTACTGATTACCACGTTATCTAGGCTCAGTGACGAGCCGTAGTTTCAGCCAGAATACGTATTCTTGCGTATTTTGTAACCAAACTACTCTTAGGTATCAAAACCGTTTGTTTTGATACCAAACTTGTTTAGTTAAGCATGTTTCAACATGCTTAGCTCGTCACTTTTAAGTTTTGTGCTTAGGGTCGTAAGGGTAAGCGATCTAATCAATCGCTTATGCTTTCAAACCCGACCCATTTGGTCGATCATTAGGATCTGACCAAACACATTAGGTGACCATAGTATATAGGGAATAACCTTTCGAGGTTATACCTTATGGTCGCTTTGTTAAGTAGTTGTATGATAGGTAGTATATATGCCTTAGGTAAATTACCAAAATACCCTTTTCATGTGTAATCGGTAATTAAGCATATGTAACCTAAAATTTTGTCACATAACTGATTATGTAACATGTTTAGGCATATAACACTTGTCATAGGGCTAGTTAGACGTTCCGAACGCATTTTACGCGAACGACGCGTTAAAGTAGCATAAGCTACCTAAACTGGTCGTAATGAGTCGTAAGCACTTAGTTTAGGTTTCATTTAGTATGTAGGCTTTGTTAAACCATACTACATGAGTTCCCATACTCATTTGGTTTACGAGCCCTCATTCTATCCGATCTTCCGATTTAGGTCCGGTTTATTAATGTAGTTACCTATATTAGGTGCCGTTTGATATCCGTGATCTCTAGCATTGTTTGGTTGTTACTCAAGGACTACTAAGCAATCTCAGGTGAGTACATAGACCCCTCTTTTACTGTTTTCCAAACATTTTGGGGTGGAACACGTGTGCCTACTTGTTACTTTCATGCTTTCCTGTTTTCACATCATATACATGCTATGTTCAATAGTACACTTATAGTACATTGTTTTACATTACATTTTATGCTATGTGTGCCCATTGTGTGCATACTTAGTACATTGTTTTACATTACATTTTATGCTATGTGTGCCCATTGTGTGTATACTTAGTACATTGTTTTACATTACATTTCATGCTATGTATGCCCATTGTGTGCATATTTAGTACAGTTGTTTCACGTCACATGCTATGTATGTCTATTGTTGCATACTTAGTACAGTTGTTTCACGTCACATGCTATGTATGTCTATTGTTGCATACTTAGTACAGTTGTTTCACGTCACATGCTATGTATGTCTATTTGTTGCATACATAGTACAGTTCACATGCTATGTATGTCCATTTGTTGCATACTTAGTACAGTTGTTTTCATCACATGCTTACATTTTGGTATGACATTTGGTTTGTTTAAATGGAACAATACATTCATTAACATTAGCTACGCCGTTCGTTAGTAGGTAGTGGTACCATAGGAATTGACAACTCCCGTTCCTGAAATACTAGGTTTGTTTGGATTGGAAGGAATGACCGAATTCGATATACATAACACAGATAGACCTTTAAATTCGTTTAGGGGTCTATCACCACAGTCTCAAGGCTTGGATGTATGCATTTTCACAACACCGCATAGATGTTCGTATCAGTATAGCATGCATTTCCACAAAACATAACTTTGATTTAAACCAAGTTTTACTTCAATACTTTGTTTTGTGCATTTTACCTATGGTTTAGTTGATGCATTTCACTAGCCATACATATCATTTTGGTTACACATTACATGATTTACATTTGACACATAAACATTTTCGACATTGGTTATACATTGCATGATTTACATCTTGACATAAACATTTTGACATATTATTCAATACATTTGGCAATTGGTTTAAACATAGACATCTTACATTGGTGGTTTGTTTGGGTAAGTGATTTAAGTAACGAGGCGTGTGTAATATGATACAAGCATGGTGGATACGCCACTGGTACTTCCTATATATAAGTGATTGTATGGTATTACATATCGTATCGTTATTTGAATCATTTCAATTTGGACATATAACATTTTATACAAATAACATACTTTTCACAATACATTGTTTTACAAACAACTTAATTTATACAAACTCATTTCACATGGTTATTCACTTAACCATGTATTATTCTTTTATACATATATATCATTTGGTTTATTTATCACTTTTCAAATGATTTACAAGACAAAGCAAATTACAAGGTTCATGACTAAACATTTTCTTAAACAATAAGTCATGAATCCTATTTTCATAAACCTATGTATCTCACAGGCATTTTTATGCTGACGTACCTATTTTCACATGTGTTTCAGGATATGATGCATAGGATTTATCAAGATACACTTAGGCGGACTTGGGCCTTAGCGACAATAAAAGATGCAAGACTAGTTATTTATGTTATGTTTCTTTGATTGTCAAGACATTGTAACTACTTTAATCAATAAAACAATAATTCAATTTCCATGTGTTATGAACCAATGATTCTGTTACAACACTCCCCGACGTTTTCCTCCACGTTTTGTTGTTCTACGTGGTCGGGGTGTGACAGAAAAGTTGGTATCAGAGCCCATGGTTATAGGGAATTAGGTTATTTGTAATACTTTGACCTAGTCTATAACCTTCCTAGGACCCTAACGCGAGTTTACTTGCGTTTAGTCATAAAACAATACTGTCACCTATCCTTAGGCGACAACCACAACAAGAACATAAATTTCAAAACCGCTTTAAAAACTAATCATCTGTTCTAGGATGATTGATTACTAGGTTTTGAACCCTCTATTGTAAGGTTTTGAACTCTCTGTTATAAGGTTTTGAACCCTTTAAGTTTTCAAATCTCGTCAAAGTTTGGGTCTTATAATGTGAACACGTGCAAACTGGAACAGTGAATGCCTGTACCCTGAGTTTTCTGTCGAAGGCTAGAGTGTTCGTATAAATCCGCAGTATCGGACCAGTCACTCTTACCTGGGAACTCTTGGGGTGAGTGTTCACTTATAGGCGAGCATGTCTTCAGTGATACATTAATATGATCCGCTTACTTTGATTTGTCACCGTCTTATTTGTTTGCCTTAGGTAACAAACAAATGATCGCCAATTCTTATGCATTGCCATTCTGTTTTGTTTATCCGATAACCTTTCACTTGTTTCTTCCTATGTCTTTCATTTTCTTCTAGAATGTCTCTTCCTCTCAGCACCGGTCAAATGTCCGAGCGAACAGCCAAATTTGCCCAGCAAATAGGCGAAGTGATTCAGAAATCTGTGGATTTAGGCATTACCATGTATTAACTCCAGAATGAAACCACTCAAGAGTCATCAAAGGAAGCAAAAGTCAAGCCTGCACCAAAATCAAGGAAGCGTAAGGCTTCAAGGAAACCCGCTGCAGTTGCACCTAATTAAGCGGGACCTAGCCAGGTAACGACACCACCTGCTAAGAAGCAATACAAGGGAACGGCGCCATTATGCCACAAATGTAATGGGCATCACCAAGCTCACTTACAGTGTCGTCTGTGTGCATCATGTGGGCGAATTGGTCACCTAGCAAGTGCTTGTCGATGTAACCCGAACCAAGGTGGTCCAAATCAACCACAAGCCAATCCTGCTCAAGCTCGCTTCCTGCCTGGATCGTGCTACAACTGTGGCGAGACGAGCCATTTCAGGAACAAATGCCCAAAGCTTGCTAATGCAAATCCAACACACGGATGAGCAGTTGGTTGACTAGAAGATGTTGCTGTCTTATGCTTTTGTTCTTTTGTTTTCTTGTAATGTGAAACAATCTGTTTTGTTTATAAATAAATTATAGTTCACAACTCTGATATACGAGTGTAGTTACATGTGTGTATGATTTTTCCTATGATACCTGCATTAAGGAACTATGTTCCTTACAAACTACTCTTGTGATTCTCTCTTACAAGTCGAAAGTTCTAAGTACTCGTTTCATTCTAAGAAACGAATTTCATGAAATAAAGTGAAATTATGAGTAAACGTGCTTTTTGCACATCTGTGCCTTTGAATCCTTGGTTAGATAACTAAGGATATTTCCAAATCTCATACCCATTACGTTCTGATTTTTCAACATGCATAACATAAGTTTTCAAAGCAACCTACATAATTTCAAAACATTCTATATATAGTTCGAAAACTTTTTTTTATGGTGTATTTACTTAACATAACAAATGCACAAAGCTTTGTCTGTATTTTCAAAAACAACCTTCATGATTTCAAAATGTCTCAAATATCCTGAAAACAATATTAATACAATATATTTTCTTATCAAGTGCATGATTTCAAAAGCATCATTCATGTTTTCCAAAAACCTTATACATAATTTCAAAATTCATCTCGCATGATTTTAAAACATTTTTATAAATATACTTATCTAAAAAAAAACCTACTTTATGATTTCAAAAGTATTATATATAAGGTTTCAAAAACATTTTTAGAACCCCATGCATAGTTTTCCAAATATATTTTCCTCATACATTTACTTAACCTTCAAATTCTGCTTCATATGTTGCCTTGACATATCTAGCATCTCAACTTCATAAGCATTTTACTTCATGTTTTGACTTAAGCACGCCAGTGCAAGGTTTCAAAACATCTTCAACTTCTAAAATCCATATGGGATCTTTTTTTTATCTTCACATTTAGACCCTTGTGGATAATTATCATTCAATCAGAGTCCTTAATTGGATTCCTTATGTACCTTAATTTGAACATTTTGGTTCCTTACAATCGAAATCAAATTTTCTTTTTGAATCTTTCTATCTTTATAGTTAGATTCTTGATAACGTTTAAAGTACCAAATGAAATCCACGGAATGGATTCCTAGTGTGCTTTAAATGCATGTACGCAATTAACAAGGCAAATTAACAAACAATTTTGTGGTTATGTAATTATATGTTTATATATTTTGTGTTTTCTTTTATGCATTTTTTGTGTTTTTGAATACACTGGATATTCGTTACCCAAATCCTCGCAGAATCTGTCATATTTTCATATGAGGGATTCGTAGCAGGATATTCAAAAGGTACTAACTTAAATCCTTAATGGGCTTCTATGTAAGAGTTAAGACCCTTGGATTATATAGTACCACTCCATGATTCATAAGAGACCCTTTAGTGGTCTAGTAAAAAAGATTGATTCACAATTTGGTTAAAGAACGACATCTAGTGATGTAGCTGAACAGACTCCTTGATAGTCTATTTAGATCATTTATTGATTTAATGAAAAGGACTCTATGGCGGTCTAGTCACACTCATCACAGGATTGTTCATTTGGTTTTACCCTACATATTATAAAATAGACTGTGTGAACTGTGCAAGGAATTGTCTAATTATGGACACGTACATAATTATGAAATTTAGTGCACAGAAACCCAGTAAGATTTATTATGTGTAAGAACCGATAGTGACAACAATAACAAAATGAGAACGATGTAATGGAGGTACGGTGCACGCACCAATGACGCTTCATATAATTGTATATAAGTATCCCTCTTACATTGCAAGCATGATGTTATTAAAGTTACTAGAAGTTCAGAACCCTAACCAATGTTGTTCGATCTTTTCAACTTCATGTTTTAAACTCTCACAAGTTTCCTCTAAATAAAATTTCGGGACGAAATTTCCTAAAGTAGGGGAGACTGTGACACCTGTGCCTCCACGGCCTTCAAACAAATACTGTATCAATGAAATATTGTATTTCATACTTGGGATTTGTATAAATATGTGTATCCTTTGCACATATCAATTCTTGTTCGATTTCAAGCTTTAAATCACTTTCTGGAAGGTTATACGCGCACTGATGCGTAAATATAACCCGTTAAATGCAACGAATACTCCGGAATAGTGAAATAGGCTTAACATACCTTAAATAACCTTTACATAACTTAGAAATAAGTTTTGAAGGCTTTGGTATGGCAAAAATCGAGTTAATTCGCCTACAGGGACTAAATTTGACAAACTGCGAATGTATGCCAATTTGAACTGTAACGAACATTCCGGAACATGATCATAAGTTAAACATACCATAAATATCCTTTACATAGCTTAGAAATAGGCTTTGAGGGGTTCGGTATGCTAAAATAAACTTTTGGGTCATTCAGGGACTAAAAGCGTCAAAAAGTGCACAAGTTTGCACTTTCGCGCATAACTTACGTTCTGAATACATCCGGACATCCAAAAATTTATGTAAGCATTATAATATTATATTTTAGTGTTTAGCATGAGAAAAATCCATTCGTCACGCCATTTGGATCGTTTTTCGCGCTTATGCGCATTCCATCGTAATTAACCGAACATCGCGATCGTACGACCAAACGAACCGACATCCGAGATATTTTTGAGCACATTTTAAGTTCCCTATACTTTAACTTCATTTTAGAACCTTGAAATGAGGTTAACGGGGTTTAAACGCATTGAAAAAGGGTTTAAACACGTGCAGGGACCAAAACTGTAATTATTTGAAACTTGCTGAATCTGACACATGGTGGTGTAGCGCGAGCATCTCCTGCCTATGCCGTCGCGCTACGCGAGCACCTCATCTGGGTAGAAACTTGGCAGAAACGATCTTAACGGCTCACCGAACACTATAAATACCCAACCCCATTGTTTTGGTCAAAAATTACCGAAGTAACTTAGTGATCAAATTAGTAAAGTGAGGTAGTGTGCTAGAAAGTGTATTTGAAAATATGCTTGTTAAGTTATTTAGAAAATCAGTATTCAGGATACGGCTCAGGATATTGAGCTGTATCTATGATCAAACAATGAGCAAAAGTAAAGTAAACGACACGAGATGTACGAGGAAAGCCCTTGATCAATCTAGATCGCCGGCATAAAACCTCGGGAGCTGACAATCGCAACTGCCTTGTTCTTCTATTGCTTCAAATATCAGGATACAGTGCAGGATGCGGTACGGATCGACTAAGTGTTACAACGAAATTTGAATACAAGTGTGGTGTTTGCAATGAGCTAGAGAGTGAAAGTGTACGAGAGTGTTAGTGAGAAATTGTGTGTTCTAAGCTGATCCGCCCCCATCTATTTATAGTAAAGATAAAATAACAAACTACCCTAAACTTCCGGGATCCACCGAATATTCCTTCATCGAACGTTGTAGACCTGGTCTTTCGGGCTCAACGTCTTTCCTTCAACAAACTCGCCCGAGTCTTGAGGAGAAGAAGTCCACTTGACCGTTAGCAAGTCTCAGCCTTTAACCTGCACGTGGTTAATTCAATAAACCTCAGGATATCGCCCAAGATGTTAGCAATATCCTCTTCCAGCATCCTGGTGACAAATAAACAAACAAAGGCAGGATATTGGTCAGAATATGTATGCAAAGAAAATGACCCCTAACAATTGTCCCCAAATATATTAGTTGGGATACCAATCCAACGGATATATTTCAAAAGTTTCACCTCATAACTTAAGGTAATTAATACGACTAGACCCTTGAAATGACAGCGGTGCAACTTCCAAATCATTATTTACTCTTTACCCCCCTATATTCATCCTATATTAACCGAGGGACTCCTTTATCATGGTTATCCTTGTCTTCAAGCGGACATCAGGTATTTTCCTTTCTATCCTTCTTTCTTGAATCGCTGTTAGTTTGCTCAATACTTTTCATGGCACCACGAACGAAATCCCGATCGGACCGACCAGCCTCAAGCCTCGTAAGTTAGAACTTCATTGTTGATCCAGCAAAGGAGATCTGCTGCTTTAACAATGCCGACATCGCTGCTCTCAAAGATTCCGACGCCTTCCCCACCGGAACAGTCTTTCGCCCTTTTGATCGGGAAGCCCGATCAGATGCGATATCTGATGAGTGGGTTTGTTTCTTTGCCTACCCCTTCTCTCTTGGACTCCGGTACCCGTTTCCACCCTTTATTTCTAGCTTTTTCGACCTTACCGGCCTTAGTTACGCCCAGGTTATGCCAATGGTTTGGCGAGTTTTAATAGTGCTAGATCAAATCAAATCTCGTCATTTTCCTAACCTACTTGTTGAGGATCTTCCTATAGCATACCGGTTGAGATCCCATGGCAATCATCGATTTCTTCTGTTTTCTACCTCCAAGAACCCTCTGGTTCTTAAAGCCACTAAGAACGAGGACCGATAGCGACGAAAATTCTTTTTCGTAAAAAGAGACTCTATTGATAAGGGTTTCGATCTACCGGTTAAATGGTTAACCAAGGGTAGGATTTAGGGTTTTAGGAATATCCCCAATTATATCTTCAAACTGTATCCCGGACTTATATCCTGATGTTTTTATGCAGCACATTTTAGAGATCTAGTGCCTCCCAGTGCAGAATCCGAATCCAAGATCGAGGAAATCTACCGTCTTCCTGCCAGTGAAAGAACTTTCTCCCTGTTTCTTATAGATTCAAGCCAGAAATCAAGCTCAACAATGTCTGGTAAGCACATTCTCAATATACATAAATTACTTTTCAAAAGTATGATGAGTTTAAGAACATCTTCCCTTGTGTAGTACCTGTTTTCGTAAAAAATTACCGAAGTAATTAAGTGATCAAATTAGTTAAGTGAGGTAGTGTGCTAGAAATGTGTGTCGAAAATATGTTAATCAAGTTAATATATAAAAACAGTTTCAGGATACGGCTCAATATATAGAGCTGTATCTATGATCAAACAATGAGCAAAAGTAAAGTAAACGACACGGGATGTACGAGGAAAGCCCTTGATCAATCTAGATCGCCGGCATAAAACCTCGGGAGCTGACAATCGCAGCTGCCTAGTTCTTCTATTGCTTCAAAAATCAGGATACAGTGCAGGATGTGGTACGGATCGACTAAGTGTTACAACGAAACTTGAATACAAGTGTGGTGTTTTCAATGAGCTAGAGAGTGTAAGTGTATGAGAGTGTTAGTGAAAAATTGTGTGTTCTAAGCTGATCCGTCCCCATCTATTTATAGTTAAGATAAAATAACAAACTATCCTAAACTTGCGGGATCCACCGAATATTCCTTCTTCGAACGTTGTAGACCTGGTCTTTCGGGCTCAACATCTCTCTCTCAACAAATTCGTCCGAGTCTTGAGGAGAAGAAGTCCTCTTAACCGTTAGCAAGTCTCAGCCTTTAACCTGCACGTGCCTAATTCAATAAGCCTCAGGATATCGCCCAAGATGTTAGCAATATCCTCTTCCAGCATCCTGGTCACAAATAAACAAACAAAGGCAGGATATTGGTCAGGATACGTATGTTAAGAAAATGACCCCTAACAATTGTCCCCAAATATATCAGTTGGGATACCAATCCAACGGATATATTTCAAAAGTCTTATCCCATAACTCAAGGCATTTAAAACGAAGCGACGGACAAGATCACATCGTAACTTCCAACGCGTTTTTTACTCAATGGAGATCCACGACCCCCTATATCTTCTCTTTTCTTGTTTGAAAAGCAGATATCTTCAACAGACCCTTCAGGTAATACTCCATTTCTGACTTTCTTCCTTTCAATTTACTTCATCTTGCTTGCAATGGACGCCGAGACCTTCACCCAGCAGAATCTTCTTAAAAATCCCGAAAAGGAGATCTGCGCTTTCGACAACGCAGACATTGCAGCTTTAAGAGCCTCCGGCGCTTTTCCCGACAGCACGGTCTTTAGGCCATTTGATCGGTCAATCCAATCGGACGTCTCTTCTACCGAATGGATCTGTTTTCCAGCATATCCTTTTTCATTAGGTCTTCGATACCCTTTTCCTGAATTCATGATGCAATTCTTTCGTATTACTGGCATCTCTTTTGCTCAAACCATGCCCATGGTTTGGAGAGTACTAATTGTACTCAATCAAATCAAAAACCTCCATTGCTCTGACCTCCACATCGAGGATTTACCTATTGCTTACCGCCTCCGATCCCATGGCTCTAGTCAGTTCTTACTCTTCTCGACCTCCAGCAAACCCCTGATTCTCAAAGCCACCAAAAATGAAGACGGATGGCAACGCAAATTCTTCTTTGTCAAACGCGATTCCATTGCTGAGGGTGCCAACCTTCCGGTGGAGTGGTTAACCACCGGTAGGATCATAAATATCCTCATAGACGAATTGATTGTTATCTTCTATTAATATTCTTCTTTTCTGATCTTTATGCAGTGAACTTCAAGGAAGTTGCCCCCCCTACCGCTGAGTCAGAAGAGAGAATCAATACCGTTTACCGGTTACCTGCAATAGACAGGACTTTCACCACACACGTCCCGAATTCAAGTCAGTACTCATCATCTGAGATGTCTGGTAAGAATTTCTTTCAAAATAATTAGTCAAAACAATATAATGATAAAATAAAGAGTAAAACTTTTCCCTTTACGCAGCACCAGCTAAGATCCCTGAAGTCTTTGACCTTGATGAATTGGATAGCTATTCTGACCAGATCCAGGTCAAGAAAGAACCTAGCTCCAAGACCACTGCTACATCCAAGCCCAGCAGCTCCAAAGCTATCATCATTCCTAAACCTTCCCCGGCTACCAAGCCCCGGAGTTCAAGTTCCCGCAAAAGGAAAGAACCCGATTCCCCTGTCATTTCTGACACCTTTCCTTATGAGAAGCACGGGTTCATTGAAGCCAGCGGGTTTATGACTTCTTTTCTTAACCAGGTTAGTATCCTCATACCATATCCTGCAACTTAGATTATTTTCAAAGATTTAACAATGCTAACCCCTGTCCTCTTATCTTTGAAGGGTCTTGAGCGTTTAGTTCATTTATACCAAGAATCCTGCAAGCTTAACAAAACACTTGAATCTAAGTTAAAGGAAGCAGAGATCATAATCTCTGACCAAGGTATGATTGCGGCCGCTAAATCTCGTCATTACGAGGAGAAATACAAAGCTATGACCCAAGAACACCAAGTTACTCTCGACAAAGCTACTCTTCAAGCCCAAGCCGATCTGGAAGCTGCCCATGTGCAGTACGAACGGGATATGGTCAGTTATCGAGAAAGCCTCAAAAGCTCCGTCGTCATTTCTCTTCTGCAGGCTAGGTTGAAGATGGCTCATGAAGCTAAAACATTAGGCTTCGAATGCCCTTCTTGGGACGTTGGTGCTTGGGAGACCAAGCTGAAGAATCTTGGCGGTACCTCTTCCAAATCAACTGTCGATGAACCTTCTAAAGCAGTCGAAAAGACAACCGATGCTGAGAAGGATGCTGAGGCGGATCCCAAGATGGATGTTGCTGAAACCGCTATGGACCAAGAAGGCACTACCCCCTAGAGCTTATTTTCTTTAAATCGTTCGAACAATTTTATATTTTTATGAACAATTTTCATTTATGTCTCTAAACAATTTGATAATCGAAGGTGGATGGGTCCTGGGTTTTAGGACGAAACCTTCGGTTATCAACCAGTATTGATTGCTCTTAAGAATAATTTCATCTTTTGACTTATTTTTTGTTACCTTGCATTACTTAGTGTGAGTCTTATCTTTGTAAAGATTTTGTATTATTATCTTATAAAATATCCTGATCAGTATGCTCAGCAACATACTGCAAAAGCCTTTTATTAGATAGATCTTCCAAACGTTCTTTAAATTTTGTAAAAATTTCTTTAGACAGTAAAAAATAGTCTATCTTTTCAAAACCAAGTTTTGATAATATTTAAATAATCAGAGTTCCAAACTAATACTGGTTTCAAACACCCTAATCAAATATCCTTAAAAGGACTTTCAGGATACTTAACATAAGATCACTAAAAACTTAAATGGGGCTTATAAAGGAAAGATCATACCAGAATAGGATATAAACCTATTACCAAACTTTGATCCCTTTGCAACTCTTCCAATGAAGATGTCCCCTGTGCAAGGTACTTAGTGCATTAGTTGCAAACTTCATTCTTTCCGCTTTACATCACCACCTTGGTGGGAATGTCCCCTGTATACAACGTCTTCAAGTATCTTAGAAATCTACTTAATGTCAGTTCCCATTGCATAAGCAATTTTTTACGTCCCAAGGGTAAAACCCAAGGATGTACTGGAGATAAATCCTTTGTATCCTGGGGAAAATCCCAACTTTTCATGCGCTACAGGCGGGAGTGTATAAACTCCAAGACTTAGAAAGGTGAAAACCTTTAAACCTTAGAGAGTATGAAAATACCCTTTCGTGAGAGAGGGTGATCAATCCTCATATACCTTTAGGATTCAGGATATAGCCAACAGTAACGAAATTGTCAGCCACTTTTACATGGACTGGTCCCGCCACCTTGAACTATCCCTGAATAACTTGCGCTCCAGGCGGGGTGTTTAAACCCAATTCGGAAGAAAGGTGAATACCTTTAAACCTGTGAAGGGATCAGTATCCCTTAAACGTGAGAGAGGGGGCCAATCCTCTAATCTTCTGAGTTATCCTGAGTGCATATCCTGGAGCTATATCCTGAAACATATCTTGCAAAACAATTGTAAACTAAGGTGGGTGTTAGCTTGGCTAACACCCCTCCGATGCTTAAGTCAGTATTAAGTTTCAAAGAATAAATTAAACCAAAACATATTTAAACAAGATAGAATTCATACCATTCTGAGTTAGAAATTGAATTCTAAACTCACTTGAAATAGAGCTTGAGGTGTATAGCATTCCAAGATCTCGGCAGCATATCCCCCTCCATATTCTTGAGTCTATATGCTCCTTTCCCTGCTTCTGATTCAACTTCATATGGTCCTTCCCATTTTGGAGCTAACTTGCCATCGGCAGGATTAGTAGTATTTTGGAAAGCCTTTCTTAACACCCAATCTCCAACCTTAAATCTTCTGGTTCTAATATTCTTGTTATATGCCCTGGATATTCTCTGTTGATATGCTGCCATCCTTAGCCTTGCCGCATCTCTCTTTTCATCTATAGTGTCTAAATCCTGACTCAAGGCTTCGGGATTCTGCTCAGGATCACTCAAGATAGATCTTGCAGTAGGTATTGTCATTTCCGTTGGAATCATTGCTTCTGCTCCAAACACCAAGGAAAATGGGGTTTGGCCTGTTGCATTCTTTACCGTTGTCCTATCAGCCCATAAAACAAAGGGTAATTCTTCCTCCCATCTTCCTTTTTTGGCTCCAAGCCTTTTCTTTAAGTTATTGACAATTATCTTGTTTGAGGATTCTGCTTGTCCATTTGCTTGAGGATGTACCGGAGTAGATGTAATCATTTTGATTCCCCAACTCTTGCAAAAGTCAGTAGTCCTCTTACTTACAAACTGAGAACCATTGTCACAGATTATCTCGGCTGGTACTCCGAATCTGGTCAGGATATTCCTCTTTATGAAGGATACTACTTCTTGGTCTCTAACTTGAACAAATGCTTCAGCTTCAACCCACTTAGAGAAATAATCCGTCATTGCTAACATAAAGACTTTTCCTCCCGGAGCTTTCGGTAGCTTTCCCACTATATCCATACCCCACTTCATAAATGGCCAAGGGGAAACAATAGGATACAATGGTTCAGCAGGTTGATGCAGTATGTTACTATGTCTTTGACATGCGTCACATCTTCGAGCATATTCTGCGGCATCTTTTCTCATTGTTGGCCAATAATATCCTGTCCTTAATACTTTTGAGAATAACGACCTGCCCCCAGCATGGTTACCACAATCCCCTTCATGTATATCCTGAAGTACTTCCTTGGCTTCAGGATCCTCCAAGCACCTCAAATACGGTCCTGCAAGAGATTTCTTGTATAAAATATTATATATAATAGTGAATCGTGATACCTTCATCCTAAATGCCTTAGGATTTTCATTTCCAGGGATGTGTCCTTCTTTGAGATATTTCATGATTGGAGCCGTCCAGGGTTTAGGATCCTCTTCAGGATGTTCTGCCCCAGGATCCTGAATACCAGCTACTTCTTTATCCTGAGGATTCGTTGCAGGATATAAGACATGTAATATCGGTATTTGTGTCCCTTCAGGTATCCTGATCGATGATCCCATATTTGCTAAGGCATCTGCTTCAGCATTATCTTCCCTTGGTACCTTCATGGTCTTTTATAAGAACGACACTTACAGCATTCCCTGATACAGCAAGGTACAGGGATAGTGGTTCACCATTTTCAGGCTTCATCAATAGAGGTGCGGTTGTGAGATATCGTTTCAAATCCTGCAGGGCTGCTTCATGCTTCTCCCCCCATTCGAATTTTTTGTTCTTCTTCAGGATATCATAAAAGTCTTTGCATTTCTCTGAGGATCTTGAGATAAACCTGTTTAGGGCTGCTACTCGCCCGGTCAATCTTTGTACGTCCTTCATATTTGAGGGTGATTTTATGTCCAAGATAGCTTTGATCTGCTCTAGGCTTGCTTCTATCCCCCTTTTTGTCACCAGATATCCAAGAAACTTTCCTGCTCCCACTCCGAAATGGCATTTAGCAGGATTCAGCTTCATGTTGTATTGATCCAGGATATCAAATGCTCCTTTAATATCCTGGAGGTGATCCTGAGCTTTCTTTGATTTTACCACCATATCGTCAATCTACACCTCCATGGTGTCCCCCAATTTGTCTTTGAACATCATGTTTACCAATCTCTGGTATGTTGCACCTGCATTTTTCAAACCAAAAGGCATAGCTGTATAACAATAAATACCTGTTGGTGTCATGAAGGCGGTATCCTCCTGGTCAGAAGGTTCCATTTGGATCTGTTGAAATCCTGAGGATGCGTCCATGAAGGTCAGCATTTCATGCCCGGCAGTGGCATCTACCATTGCATCAATGTGGGGAAGAGGAAATGGGTCTTTAGGACAAGCTTTGTTCAAGTCTGTGTAGTCTACACAGACTCTCCATTTCCCGTTTTTCTTCTGTACCACAACTACGTTTGCTAGCCATCTTGGAAACTTGACTTCTCTGATCATTCTGGATTTTAATAATCTTTCAACTTCCTCCTGGATAATCATGTTCCGCTCAGGAGCAAACTTCCTTCTTTTTTGTTGCACAGGCTTAAACGATTTATCAATTCCAAGCTTGTGAGTGATAATATCTTTGGATATGCCTGTCATATCCTCATGCTTCCATGCAAATGTTGACATCCTGCATTTTAAAAAGTTAATTATCTGCTCTTCAATATCCTCAGGGATATTGGTCCCTACGAGCACCGAAATATCGGGGTTATCCTGGTCCAGGATAACTTTCTTCACATCCTGCTCCGGATCCTCCACGATATCCTGGGCCCGTGTCTTTAATTGCTATGCTGCACTAGGTTTGGCTGAGGATTTCATCGAGGATGAGTAGCATTCTTTCGCCTCCTGCTGATCACTATCAACTTTGACCACTCCCCAAGGGGTAGGTATCTTGATGCATTGGTGATATGTTGATGGCACGGCCTTCATATCGTGAATCCACGGTCTTCCCAGTATGATGTTATAGCAGGATAGAGAATCCATCACACAGAAACGTTGTATCGAATTGACTCCTTCAACGTATACTGGCAACTTTATCTCTCCCACTGTGTTTCTAGCCTCTCCACTGAATCCAACAAGCACGGTAGACTTTGAAGTGATATCCATTGGAGATACATTCATTCTCTTCAGAGTTTCTAGTTGGATTATGTTGACGGAGCTGCCATTATCAACCAGTATCCTGCACACAAAATGGTTAGCCACATATAACGTTATTACCAGAGCATCATGGTGAGGATCCTGGACAGTATCCCTGTCATCTGCATCAAAAGTGATCACTTTGTCAGTTGTGAGGGTAGTCATCCTGACAGGTCTGTCTCCCCTTTCGGCCTTGGCTTCCTTTGCATGTCTCTTTGCTGCCGAATACGAAGTTCCACAAATGTCGAATCCCCCCGAAATGAAGTTGATTATCTTGGCATCCGCGGGAGGTGATGCTGCTCGTTCAGGATCCTTCTCAGTATCCTGACCCTTATTCTTCTTTTTTCCTAAGAGATCTTTCAGATATCCCTTGCTTAGAAGATAGCTTATTTCTTTCCTTAGAGCAATGCAATCCTCAGTCATATGTCCGAAATCTTCGTGGAAAGCACACCATTTTGACTTATCTTTCCAGTCAGCCTTTTGTTGATTCTTTCGAGGCCACCTAGCTTTGTCTCCTAGACCCTGCATAGCATACATCAATTCAGGAATATTAACAGAAAAGCAATATTCGGACAACTCAGGATACTCTTCAGGATCCTCATCTTCGACAACGTTCACTCTTTTGTTTTCATTTCTACTATACGGCTTAGGCCGATATGACTTGAACGAGGATTCTGACTTCCTATTAGTTGATTCATAAGTGTTGGATGAGTTCATCCTTTCTTGCATCTTCCTGTCATCTTCCAGACGGATATATCTCAAAGCCCTGTTACGAGCTTCATCGAGATTCCTGCAGGGATTCATTACAAGATCCTGATAAAACTGAGAATCCTTTTGTAATCCCATCTTAAAAGCTTGCACAGCTGTTGCAACATCAAGATGTGGGATATCCAAGGATTCTCGACTAAATTTGTTCACATAATCCCTCAAGGATTCCTGAGGCCCTTGAGTTATCCTGTAAAGATCACTGGTTAGTTTCTCAAAACTCCGACTACAAGAAAATTGACTGTTAAATAAATTAACCAAATGAGCAAATGAAGTAATTGAGTGAGGAGGAACGTTTAACAGCCATTTTAAGGCTGATCCTGTTAGAGTAGAACCAAATCCCTTGCACAAGCACGCTTCCTTAAGCTCCGGAGGGATAGGGTTAATCTCCATTCTTTCCCTATACTGAGCAATATGCTCCTCAGGATCCGTAGTCCCATCATAAAGCTTCATGTTGGGGGTTTGGAATCTCTTTGGAATCTCAGCATCACAAATAGGATATGCAAAACGAGATATCTTGTGGCTGTCTTGAGACACTTCCGGGATCGGCTGGACCACCCCAGGTACACTAGATATCATGTCCTTCAACTTCTAAAGTTCCCTGGTAAGTGCTGATGTTACACCTGTATCCTGCAAAGATCCACCACTGTTAGTAGCATGAATATTATTATTATTCGACACATTACCCGTTGGAGGATTTTGCCCATATCCTGAAGCATATCCTGAGCTCCTCACGGTTGACATCCTGACCAAGGAGGGTATTTCAGGAGTATGATTCTGAGGAAGATTGGGCACAATATTCCCCCTGTTATCCTCAGTATATACAGCTGAGCTGAAGTTCAACGTTCTGGGATGTAATGGAGTGACAATATCCTCAGCAGATCTGCTCGAGCCAGATTTCAGGAGTTGTATTTCCCTTAAAAGCATCTGGTTGGTTTCCTGTTGCTGCCTCATTTGTTCCTGCACACTTCCAAATAAGGTTAAAATTTCATTATTAGAAGCTAAAACGGGAGCAGATCCCTGAACACTCCAAGTAGGGATAACATCTTGAGATTGTGTAGAGGCTGGCATCCTTGGAGGAGGTGGTGGAAGCACCAAACCGGTAGTAGCAGAAGTCATAGCAGACACAGTAGAGGAACTCATGTTTGATCTTGAGGCCATTATGGACAATGTGGCAAAAAGTTTTGAAAATAGAAAACCGATTAGCGATTTGACAAAAATTTTTAGTAAAGAGAGCACCACTTGCCCCACGGTGGGCGCCAAATTGTTTTGGTAAAAAATTACCGAAGTAATTAAGTGATCAAATTAGTTAAGTGAGGTAGTGTGCTAGAAATGTGTGTCGAAAATATGTTAATCAAGTTAATATATAAAAACAGTTTCAGGATACGGCTTAATATATAGAGCTGTATCTATGATCAAACAATGAGCAAAAGTAAAGTAAACGACACGGGATGTACGAGGAAAGCCCTTGATCAATCTAGATCGCCGGCATAAAACCTCGGGAGCTGACAATCGCAGCTGCCTAGTTCTTCTATTGCTTCAAAAATCAGGATACAGTGCAGGTTGTGGTACGGATCGACTAAGTGTTATAACGAAACTTGAATACAAGTGTGGTGTTTTCAATGAGCTAGAGAGTGTAAGTGTATGAGAGTGTTAGTGAAAAATTGTGTGTTCTAAGCTGATCCGTCCCCATCTATTTATAGTTAAGATAAAATAACAAACTATCCTAAACTTGCGGGATCCACCGAATATTCCTTCTTCGAACGTTGTAGACCTGGTCTTTCGGGCTCAACGTCTCTCTCTCAACAAATTCGTCCGAGTCTTGAGGAGAAGAAGTCCTCTTAACCGTTAGCAAGTCTCAGCCTTTAACCTGCACGTGCCTAATTCAATAAGCCTCAGGATATCGCCCAAGATGTTAGCAATATCCTCTTCCAGCATCCTGGTCACAAATAAACAAACAAAGGCAGGATATTGGTCAGGATACGTATGTTAAGAAAATGACCCCTAACAGTACCAGTCGTCAACCTTGAAGGTTTTGAACTTGACGAGTTGGATTGCTACTCCAGCCTTGAACCCATCAAACAAGAATCCAAGCCAAAGCCGTCTGCTACACCAAAGCCTACCTCTTCAAAGACTGTTTCTGCTCCCAAAGGCCCTTCGGCATCCAGCTCTCGGAAGAGAAAGGAGATGGACTCCCCAGCTGTTTCTGAAACATTCTCTCTCGAGAATCATGGGTTCAACGAAGCCACCTCATTCCTCAAACAGGTAGAATTTTGTTTTCGATATCCTGCACAAGTATGTCAGCCCTTATCCTGCTTAGTTTTTTACATCAATACCTGTGTCTTTATTGATAGGGTCTGGATCGTCTTATGCACTTGTATGAAGACGCTTGCGGGCTTAACAAGATGTTGGAGATCAAGCTGGAGAAAGCTGAAGCCACCATAGCCGACCAAGGAACCATTGCAGCTGCTAAATCCCAGCATTATGAAGACAAATACAAGGCAATGATCCGGGATCACCAGGCTACTCTCCACAAAGCCAACGAGGATGCTCAAGCCAAACTAGATGCCGCTCTTCTCCAATATCAGCAGAATATGAGGTCATATCGGGATAGCCTCAAAGCGTCCGTGGTCGTCTCTCTTCTCCAAGCCAGGATAAGGATGGCTTATGAGGCCATGGATTTGGGTTTTGAGTGCCCCTCCTGGAATGTAAAGGCTTGGGAGGAGAAACTACAGGGCCTCGGAGGTCATCCCGTTGCTCATCCTGCAAAGCATACTGGTGAAGAGCCTTCCAAGATGGCAGAGGAAGCGGCCAATGCTGGTGATGATGCTGAGAAGAATCCTGAGGCTGATGCTGGTGCAAACGCTGGGAAGGAGGTTGCTGTTCAAGAGGGTGTTGCCCCTTAGGCAGCAGAGTGGGCGATGATGGATATACGTGCCAAGGCCGGAGCCCACTTTTTAATTTCATGGTTGTGGTCGCATAAACAATTTACTTTTCCTGTCTTTGAACAATTTACATTTCCTGCACTAGAACAATGTGATGACCAAAGGTGGATGGGTCCTAGGTTTTAGGACGAAGCCCTTGGTCATCAATTAGTATAACTTGTTTTGAATGTGATAACGGTTGTAGGTGGACAAGTCCCGTTTTGAGGTATATCCTGCAACCGTTACACAAGTATGGTAAAAACTAAATGTGCTTTTGGCGGATGGGCCTCGGTTTGAGGTGAAACCAAAAGCACAACTTTTGACTTGTTAATAATATAACTATCTTTTGACTTATTCACTGTTGTCTTGCATTATTTAGTGTAACTCTTAGCTTTGTAAAAAATTTCATATCGTTATCTTATAAAATATCCTGATCAGTATGCTCAGAGATATACTGTAAAAACCTTTTATTAGATAGAACTTCCAAACGTTCCTTTAACTTTGTAAAAATTTCTTTAGAAAGTGGAAAACAGTCTATCTTTTTAAAACCAAGTTTTGATAATATTTAAATGATCATAGTTCCAAACCAATACTAGTTTCAAACACCCTAATCAAATATCCTGAAAAGGACTTTGAGAATATATCAGGATACTTAAAATAATGTTACTAAAAACTTAGGCGACGTTTACAAAGGAAAGATCATACCAGAAATAGGGTATAAACCTATTACCAGACTTCAATCCCTTTGCAACTCTCCCAACGAAGGTGTCCCCTGTGCAAGGTACTTAGTGCATTAGTTCCGAGCCTCATTCTTTTAGCTATACATCACCATCTTGGTAGGAATGTCCCCTGTGTACAATGTCTTCAAACACTTAGAAATCTTCTGAATGTCAGTTTCCATTGCATAGGCAACTTTTTAGGTTCCAAGGGTAAAACCCAAGGATGTACTGGAGATAAATCCCTTGTATCCTGGGGAAAATCCCAAATTTTCATGCGCTACAGGCGGGAGTGTATAAACTCCAAGACTTAGAAAGGTGAAAACCTTTAAACCTTAGAGAGTATGAAAATACCCTTTCGTGAGAGAGGGTGACCAATCCTCATATACCTTTAGAATTCAGGATATAGCCAACAGTAACGAAATTGTCAGCCACTTTTACATGGACTGGTCCCGCCACCTTGAACTATCCCTGAATAACTTGCGCTCCAGGCGGGGTGTTTAAACCCAATTCGGAAGAAAGGTGAATACCTTTAAACCTGTGAAGGGATCAGTATCCCTTAAACGTGAGAGAGGGGGCCAATCCTCTAATCTTTCGAGTTATCCTGAGTACATATCCTGGAGCTATATCCTGAAACGTATCTTGCAAAACAATTGTAAACTAAGGTGGGTGTTAGCTTGGCTAACACCCCTCCGATGCTTAAGTTAGTATTGAGTTTCAAAGAATAAATTAAACCAAAACATATTTAAAAAAGATAGAATTCATACCATTCTGAGTTAGAAATTGAATTCTAAACTCACTTGAAATAGAGCTTAAGGTGTATAGCATTCCAAGACCTCGGTAGCATATCTCCCTCCATATTCTTGAGTCTGTATGCTCCCTTTCCAGCTTCTGATTCAACTTCATATGGTCCTTCCCATTTTGGAGCTAACTTGCCATCGGCAGGATTAGTAGTATTCTGAAAAGCATTTCTTAGCACCCAATCTCCAACCTTAAATCTTCTGGTCCTAATATTATTGTTATATGCCCTGGATATTCTCTGTTGATATGCTGCCATCCTTAGCCTTGCCGCATCTCTCTTCTCATCTATAGTGTCTAAATCCTGACTCAAGGCTTCAGAATTCTGCTCAGGATCACTTAAGATAGATCTTGCAGTAGGTATTGTCATTTCCGTTGGAATCATTGCTTCTGCTCCAAACACCAAGGAAAATGGGGTTTGGCCTGTTGCATTTTTTACCGTTGTCCTATCAGCCCATAAAACAAAGGGTAATTCTTCTGCCCATCTTCCTTTCTTGGCTCCAAGCCTTTTCTTTAAGTTATTGACAATTATCTTGTTTGAGGATTCTGCTTATCCATTTGCTTGAGGATGTACCGGAGTAGATGCAATCATTTTGATTCCCCAACTTTTGCAAAAGTCAGTAGTTCTCTTGCTTATAAATTGAGAACCATTGTCACAGATTATCTCGGCTGGTACTCCGAATCTGGTTAGGATATTCCTCTTTATGAAGGATACTACTTCTTGATCTCTCACTTGAACAAATGCTTCTGCTTCAACCCACTTAGAGAAATAATCCGTCATTGCTAGCATAAAGACTTTTCCTCTCGGAGCTTTTGGTAGCTTTCCCACCATATCCATACCCCACTTCATAAACGGCCAAGAGGAAACAATAGGATATAGTGGTTCAGCAGGTTGATGCAGTATGTTACTATGTCTTTGACATGCGTCACATCTTCGAGCATATTCTGCTGCATCCTTTCTCATTGTTGGCCAATAATATCCTGTCCTTAACACTTTTGAGAATAACGATCTGCCCCCAGCATGATTACCACAATCCCCTTCATGTATATCCTGAAGTACTTCTTTGGCTTCAGGATCCTCCAAGCACCTCAAATACGGTCCTGCAAGAGATTTCTTGTATAAAATATTATTTATAATAGTGAATCGTGATACCTTCATCCTAAATGCCTTAGGATTCTCATTTCCAGGGATGTGTCCTTCTTTGAGATATCTCATGATTGGAGTCGTCCAGGATTTAGGATCCTCTTTAGGATGTTCTGCTCCAGGATCCTGAATACCAGCTACTTCTTTATCCTGAGGATTCGTCGCAGGATATAAGACATGTAATATTGGTATTTGGGTCCCTTCAGGTATCCTGATCGATGATCCCAAATTTGCTAAGGCATCCGCTTCAGCATTATCCTCCCTCGGTACCTGTTCAAGTATAAAAACATCGAAATATCCTGCTAATTTTTTGAGAATATCGAGATATTCGATTAATTTCTCACCCTTAACTGCATAGGATCCATTAAAATGGTTAGTAATTAACAAAGAGTCAACATATACTTGCAAATTTTTGACACTCATGCTCTTAGCCAACTCTAATCCTGCAATTAAAGCCTCATATTCTGCTTCATTATTAGTAGCAGGAAATTCACACCTAATAGCCTGGGGTAATATGTCCCCCTGTGGCGATTTTAGTTGTATTCCTAATCCTACTCCTCTTACATTAGATGCACCGTCAGTATATAATGTCCAGGATCCTGAGGATTCTCCTAACTGTTGAACTTCTAGGTCTACCTCGTCCTGAATGTCACTACTAAAGTCAGCCACAAAGTCAGCTAAAGCCTGAGATTTTATGGCATTTCTAGGTTCATATACTAAATCATAAGCACTTAACTTTACTGACCACTTGGCCATCCTGCCTGACATCTCTGGTTTCCTAAGCACATTTTTGACAGGATAATTTGTTTTAACATGTATCCTGTGTGTCTCGAAATAATGCCTAAGTTTCGTTGATGCCATGACTAATGCTAGTATCAATTTTTCTAAGTGAGAATACCTAGTTTCGGCATCTAGCAAACTTTTACTAACATAATAAATAGGATATTGCTGACCTTCATGATCCTTTATGAGAACGGCACTTACAGCATTCCCTGATACAGCAAGGTACAGGGATAGTGGTTCACCATTTTCAGGCTTCATCAATAGAGGTGCGGTTGAGAGATATCGTTACAAATCCTGCAAGGCTGCTTCATGCTTCTCCCCCCATTCGAATCTGTTATTCTTTTTCTTCAGGATATCATAAAAATCTTTGCACTTCTCTGAGGATCTCGAGATAAACCTGTTTAAAGCTGCTACTCGCCCTGTCAATCTTTGTACGTCCTTCATATTTGAAGGTGATTTTATATCCAGGATAGCTTTGATCTGCTCTGGGCTTGCTTCTATCCCCCTTTTTGTCACCATATATCCAAGAAACTTTCCTGCTCCCACTCCGAAATGGCATTTAGCAGGATTCAGCTTCATGTTGTATTGGTCCAGAATATCAAATGCTCCCTTGATATCCTAGAGGTGATCCTCAGCCTTTTTAGATTTCACCACCATATCATCGATATATACCTCCATGGTGTCCCCCAGTTTGTCTTTGAACATCATGTTTACCAATCTTTGGTATGTTGCACCTGCATTTTTTAAACCAAAAGGCATAGCTGTATAACAATAAATACCTGTTGGTGTCATGAAGGCAGTATCCTCCTGGTCAGAAGGCTCCATTTGGATCTGTTGAAATCCTGAAGATGCGTCCATGAAGGTCAGCATTTCATGCCCGGCAGTGGCATCTACCATTGCATCAATGTGGGAAAGAGGAAATGGGTCCTTAGGACAAGCTTTGTTCAAGTCTGTGTAGTCCACACAAACTCTCCATTTTCCATTTTTCTTCTGTACTACAACCACGTTTGCTAACCACCTTGGGAACTTAACTTCCCTGATCATTCTGGACTTTAATAATCTCTCAACTTCCTCCTGGATAATTGTGTTCTGCTCAGGAGCAAACTTCCTTCTTTTTTGCTGCACAGGCTTGAATGATTTATCAATTCCAAGCTTGTGAGTGATAATATCTTTGGATATGCCTGTCATATCCTCATGCTTCCATGCAAACGTAGACATCCTGCATTTCAAAAAGTTAATTAATTGTTCTTCAATATCCTGAGGGATATTGGTCCCTACGAGCACCGAAATATCGGGATTATCCTGGTCCAGGATAATTTTCTTCACATCCTGCTCCGGATCCTCCACGATATCCTGGGCCCGCGTCTTTAATTGCTATGCTGCACTAGGTTTGTTTGAGGATTTCATCGAGGATGAGTAACATTCTTTCGCCTCCTGCTGATCACTATCAACTTTGACCACTCCCCAAGGGGTAGGTATCTTGATGCATTGGTGATATGTTGATGGCACGGCCTTCATATCGTGAATCCACGGTCTTCCCAGTATGATGTTATAGCAGGATAGAGAATCCATCACACAGAAACGTTGTATCGAGTTGACTCCTTCAACGTATACTGGCAACTTTATCTCTCCCACTGTGTTTCTAGCCTCTCCACTGAACCCAACAAGCACGGTAGACTTTGAAGTGATATCCATCGGAGATACATTCATTCTTTTCAGAGTTTCTAGTTGGATTATGTTGATGGAGCTGCCATTATCAACCAATATCCTGCGTACAAAATGGTTAGCCACATATAACGTTATTACCAGAGCATCATGGTGAGGATCCTGGACAGTATCCCTATCATCAGCAT
Organism: Helianthus tuberosus; assembly: GCA_030545235.1. Lineage (NCBI taxonomy): Eukaryota > Viridiplantae > Streptophyta > Magnoliopsida > Asterales > Asteraceae > Helianthus > Helianthus tuberosus. The sequence goes on from CM060397.1 coordinate 172,839,821, forward strand.
CAAAAGTGATCACTTTGTCAGTTGTGAGGGTAGTCATTCTGACAGGCTTGTCTCCCCTTTCGGCCTTAGCTTCCTTTGCATGTCTCTTTGCTGCCGAATACGAAGTTCCACAAATGTCGGATCCTCCCGAAATGAAGTTGATTATCTTGGCATCCGCGGGAGGTGATGCTGCTCGTTCAGGATCCTTCTCAGTATCCTGACCCTTATTCTTCTTTCTTCCTAAGAGATCTTTCAGATATCCCTTGCTTAGAAGATAGCTTATTTCTTTCCTTAGAGCAATGCAATCCTCAGTTACATGTCCGAAATCTTCGTGGAAAGCACACCATTTTGACTTATCTTTCCAGTCAGCCTTTTGTTGATTCTTTCGAGGCCACCTAGCCTTGTCCCCTAGACCCTGCATGGCATACATCAATTCAGGAATGTTAACAGAAAAGCAATATTCAGACAACTCAGGATACTCTTCAGGATCCTCATCTTCGACAGCATTCACTCTCTTGTTTTCATTTCTACCATATGGCTTAGGCCGATATGACTTAAATGAGGATTCCGACTTCCTGTTAGTTGACTCATAAGTGTTAGATGAGTTCATCCTTTCTTGCATCTTCCTGTCATCTTCCAGACGGATATATCTCAAAGCCCTGTTACGAGCCTCGTCGAGATTCCTGCAGGGATTCATTACAAGATCCTGATAAAACTGAGAATCCTTTTGTAATCCCATCTTAAAAGCTTGCACAGCTGTTGCAACATCAAGATGTGGGATATCCAAGGATTCCCGACTGAATTTGTTTACATAATCTCTCAAGGATTCCTGAGGCCCTTGAGTTATCCTGTAAAGATCACTGGTTAGTTTCTCAAAACTCCGACTACAAGAAAATTGACTGTTAAATAAATTAACCAAATGAGCAAACGAAGTAATTGAGTGAGGAGGAACGTTTAACAGCCATTTTAAGGCTGATCCTGTTAGAGTGGAACCAAATCCCTTGCACAAGCACGCTTCCTTAAGCTCCGGAGGGATAGGGTTAATCTCCATCCTTTCCCTATACTGAGCAATATGCTCCTCAGGATCCGTTGTTCCGTCGTAAAGCTTCATGTTGGGGGTTTGAAATCTCTTTGGGATCTCAGCATCACAGATAGGATATGCAAAACGATATATCTTGTGGCTGTCTTGGGACACTTCTGGGATCGGCTGGACCACCCCAGGTACACTAGATATCATGTCCTTCAACTTCTGAAGTTCCCTAGTAAGCGCTGATGTCACACCTGTATCCTGCAAAGATCCACTATTGTTAGTAGCATGAGTATTATTAGTATTTGACACGTTACCCGTTGGAGGATTTTGCCCATATCCTGAAGCATATCCTGAGCTCCTTATGGTCGACATCCTGACCGAGGAGGGTATTTCAGGAGTATGATTCTGAGGAAGGCTGGGCACAATATTCCCCCTGTTATCCTCAGTATACACAGCTGAACTGAAGTTCAACGTTCTGGGATGTAATGGAGTGACAATATCCTCAGCAGATCTGCTCAAGCCAGACTTCAGGAGTTGTATTTCCCTTAAAAGCATTTGGTTTGTTTCCTGTTGCTGCCTCATTTGTTCCTGCACACTTCCAAATAAGGTTAAAATTTCATCATTAGAAGCTAAAACGGGAGCAGATCCCTGGACACTCCGAGTAGGGATAACATCTTGAGATTGTGTAGAGGCTGGCATCCTTGGAGGAGGTGGTGGAAGCACCGAACCGGTAGTAGCAGAAGTCATCGCAGACACAGTAGAGGAACTCATGTTTGATCTTGAAGCCATTATGGACAATGTGGCAAAAAGTTTTGAAAATAGAAAGCCGATTAGTGATTTCACAAAAATTTTTAATAAAGAGAGCACCACTTGCCCCACGGTGGGCGCCAAATTGTTTTGGTCAAAAATTACCGAAGTAACTTAGTGATCAAATTAGTAAAGTGAGGTAGTGTGCTAGAAAGTGTATTTGAAAATATGCTTGTTAAGTTATTTAGAAAATCAGTATTCAGGATACGGCTCAGGATATTGAGCTGTATCTATGATCAAACAATGAGCAAAAGTAAAGTAAATGACACGAGATGTACGAGGAAAGCCCTTGATCAATCTAGATCGCCGGCATAAAACCTCGGGAGCTGACAATCGCAGCTGCCTTGTTCTTCTATTGCTTCAAATATCAGGATACAGTGCAGGATGCGGTACGGATCGACTAAGTGTTACAACGAAATTTGAATACAAGTGTGGTGTTTGCAATGAGCTAGAGAGTGAAAGTGTACGAGAGTGTTAGTGAGAAATTGTGTGTTCTAAGCTGATCCGCCCCCATCTATTTATAGTAAAGATAAAATAACAAACTACCCTAAACTTCCGGGATCCACCGAATATTCCTTCATCGAACGTTGTAGACCTGGTCTTTCGGGCTTAACGTCTTTCCTTCAACAAACTCGCACGAGTCTTGAGGAGAAGAAGTCCATTTGACCGTTAGCAAGTCGCAGCCTTTAACCTGCACGTGGTTAATTCAATAAACCTCAGGATATCGCCCAAGATGTTAGCAATATCCTCTTCCAGCATCCTGGTGACAAATAAACAAACAAAGGCAGGATATTGGTCAGGATATGTATGCAAAGAAAATGACCCCTAACACCCATGCCTTGCAAAAACACACTAAATCTGATTTGAGAAGCTCTAAGTTGAAACCTTTGTTTCATACCTGAGCTACTTGGATCAAGATTAGCATTCGGGGACCCTTTGTAAGTGTTCCTTCATTCTTTTATTGCTTTTCGAGTCCGAAAGTCAAACTTTGTTTGACTTTCTGCATTGATCAGTTATTGGTCAATGCGAAGTTCATTTGAACTTCATAACGTGAGCGTAATCACGATGGTCATAGTCCCTAGTGACTATACCTACTGATTACCACATTATCTAGGCTCAGTGACGAGCCGTAGTTTCGGCCAGAATACGTATTCTTGCGTATTTTGTAACCAAACTACTCTTAGGTATCAAAACCGTTTGTTTTGATACCAAACTTGTTTAGTTAAGCATGTTTCAACATGCATAGCTCGTCACTTTTAAGTTTTGTGCTTAGGGTCGTAAGGGTAAGCGATCTAATCAATCGCTTATGCTTTCGAACCCGACCCATTTGGTCGATCATTAGGATCCGACCAAACACATTAGGTGACCATAGTATATAGGGAATAACCTTCCGAGGTTATACCTTATGGTCGCTTCGTTAAGTAGTTGTATGATAGATAGTATATATGCCTTAGGTAAATTACCAAAATACCCTTTTCATGTGTAATCGGTAATTAAGCATATGTAACCTAAAATTTTGTCACATAACTGATTATGTAACATGTTTAGGCATATAACACTTTTCATAGGGCTAGTTAGACGTTCCGAACGCATTTTACACGAACGACGCGTTAAAGTAGCATAAGCTACCTAAACGGGTCGTAATGGGTCGTAAGCACTTAGTTTAGGTTTCATTTAGTATGTAGGCTTTGTTAAACCATACTACATGAGTTCCCATACTCATTTGGTTTACGAGCCCTCATTCTATCCGATCTTCCGATTTAGGTCCGGTTTATTAATGTAGTTACCTATATTAGGTGCCGTTTGATATCCGTGATCTCTAGCATTGTTTGGTTGTTACTCAAGGACTACTAAGCAATCTCAGGTGAGTACATAGACCCCTCTTTTACTGTTTTCCAAACATTTTGGGGTGGAACACATGTGCCTACTTGTTACTTTCATACTTTCCTGTTTTCACATCATATACATGCTATGTTCAATAGTACACTTATAGTACATTGTTTTACATTACATTTTATGCTATGTGTGCCCATTGTGTGCATACTTAGTACATTGTTTTACATTACATTTTATGCTATGTGTGCCCATTGTGTGCATACTTAGTACATTGTTTTACATTACATTTCATGCTATGTATGCCCATTGTGTGCATATTTAGTACAGATGTTTCACGTCACATGCTACGTATGTCTATTGTTGCATACTTAGTACAGTTGTTTCACGTCACATGCTATGTATGTCTATTGTTGCATACTTAGTACAGTTCACATGCTATGTATGTCCATTTGTTGCATACTTAGTACAGTTATTTTCATCACATGCTTACATTTTGGTATGACATTTGGTTTGTTTAAATGGAACAATACATTCATTAACATTAGCTACGCCGTTCGTTAGTAGGTAGTGGTACCATAGGAATTGACAACTCCCGTTCCTGAAATCCTAGGTTTGTTTGGATTGGAAGGAATGACCGAATTCGATATACATAACACAAATAGACCTTTAAATTCGTTTAGGGGTCTATCACCACAGTCTCAAGGCTTGGATGTATGCATTTTCACAACACCGCATAGATGTTCGTATCAGTATAGCATGCATTTCCACAAAACATAACTTTGATTTAAACCAAGTTTTACTTCAATACTTTGTTTTGTGCATTTTACCTATGGTTTAGTTGATGCATTTCACTAGCCATACATATCATTTTGGTTACACATTACATGATTTACATTTGACACATAAACATTTTCGACATTGGTTATACATTGCATAATTTACATCTTGACATAAACATTTTGACATATTATTCAATACATTTGGCAATTGGTTTAAACATAGACATCTTACATTGGTGGTTTGTTTGGGTAAGTGATTTAAGTAACTAGGCGTGTGTAATATGATACAAGCATGGTGGATACGCCGCTGGTACTTCCTATATATAAGTGAGTGTATGGTATTGTTTTGGTCAAAAATTACCGAAGCAATTAAGTGATCAAATTAGTAAAGTGAGGTAGTGTGCTAGAAAGTGTATTGAAAATATGCTTGTTAAGTTATTTAGAAAATCAGTATTCAGGATACGGCTCAGGATATCGAGCTGTATCTATGATCAAAAGTAAAGTAAACGACACGAGATGTACGAGGAAAGCCCTTGATCAATCTAGATCGTCGGCATAAAACCTCGGGAGCTGACAATCGCAGCTGCCTTGTTCTTCTTATTACTTCAAACGTCAGGATACAGTGCAGGATGTGGTGCGGATCGACTATGTGTTACAATGAGATTTGAATACAAGTGTGGTGTTTGCAATGAGCTAGAGAGTGAAAGTGATCAAGAGTGTTAGTGTCAATTGTGTGCCTTAAACTGATCCGCCCCCATCTATTTATAGTAAAGATAATCTAAAAAACTATCTTAAACTTCCGGGATCCAGCGAATATTCCCACTTGAACGTTGAGGACCAAGTCTTTCGGGTTCAACAACTTCTTCATAACAAATACGCCCGAGTCTTGAGGAGAAGAAGTCTTGATGACCGTTAGTAACTTACAGCCATTAACCTGCACGTGTTTAATTCACTCAGACTTAGGATATCGCCCAAGATGTTAGCAATATCCCCGTCCAGTATCCTGGTCACAAACAAACAATTAAAAGCGGGATATTAGTCAGGATATGTATATTCAGAAAATGACCCATAACAATTGTCCCCAAATATATCGGTTGGTATACCAATCCAACGGATATATTTTAAAAGTTTTATTTCACCAATTAAGGCAATCAATGTGACGAGACCCCTGAAATGACAATGTGCAACTTCCAAGACATTATTTACTCTTTACCCCCCTACATTTAGCCTATATTAACCGAGGGACTTCACATTATGGTTATCTTTATCTTCAAGAGAATATCAGGTACTTTCTCCCTCTCTCTTATCTATTTCCATTGTTCATATTTCCTTCTCTCCGACTATTATCCTTCATGGCGACCCGCACTAGATCGCAAATGGCGGATTCTGATTCTCCCTTTCATAAACAAAATTTACTTCAAAAACCTTCAAAAGAAGTGTGTTCTTTTGATAACTCTGACATCGCAGCCCTACGAGCTTCCGGTGCTTTTCCCGCCGGAACAATCTTCCGTCCATTCGACCGAGAGGTTCGATCGGATTTTTGTTCCGACGAATGGGTTTGCTTTTTTGCATATCCTTTTTCATTAGGGCTTCGATATCCATTTTCTCCCTTCATTTCTCGCTTCTTTGAGCTTACCGGTCTTAGTTTTGCCCAAACCATGCCCATGGTTTGGCGCGTGTTAATCACCCTGGAGCAGATTAAGGCTCATCATATGCCTGATCTATGCATCGAAGACCTTCCGATGGCCTACCGTCTAAGGTCACATGATTCCAGGCGGTTTCTCCTTTTTTCTATTTCCAGCGACCCTCTCATTCTTAAGGCCACTAAGAATGAGGATAAATGGACAAGAAAATTCTTCTTTGTGAAAAGAGACTCCATTGATAAGGGTTTTGACCTCCCTAAAAGATGGTTGACTTCTGGTAGGACTTAGGGTTTTAGGACTATCCCCAATCATATCCCGAACCTCAATCCTGAACCAATATCCTGATGTGTTTATTCTCTTTCTTACAGCAAACTTCAAGGAACTAGCTCCCCCTAGTGCTGAATCAGAAGGAAGAATAAAAGAGATCTACAAGCTTCCAGAGGGTGAAAGAACCTTTAACCTGTTACTCACAAGCTCTAGTCAGAGATCAAGCTCCAACATGTCTGGTAAGCATATTTTCAAGAATTATCTTCATATTAAATTGATTATTATTTTATTGTATAGTAATATAACAAGTTTAAAACATCTTCCCTTGTGCAGTGCCAGTTATTAACCTCGAAGGCTTCCAACTCGATGAGCTGGATAGTTATTCCAGCCTTGAACCTGTCAAGCAAGAATCTAACCCGAAATCATCCGTTACACCAAAACTCACCAGTTCAAAGACCTCCGCTGTTCCCAAAGCTCCCCCTGCATCCCGGACCCGGGCCTCCAGCTCCCGGAAAAGAAAGGAAGTCGAACCCTCTGCTCCACCACATGTATTCCCATTCGAGAACCACGGGTTCACAGAATCCAGCACATTTATGACCGGCTTCCTTAACCAGGTTAATATCTTGACCTGTATCTTGCATCATATGCTTAATAGAAATGTTCATTTAGAATAATGCCTGTTGTATTACCTTGCAGGGCCTTGAACGCCTGGTCTTCCTCTACGAGGACGCATGTGGCTCCAACGTCATGCTTGAAAGCCAGCTGAAAAAGGCCAAGGCCACCATTGCAGATCAAGCAGCAATTGCCACCGCTAAATCGGAACACTATGAAGCTAAGTATAAGGCTATGACTCAGGATCACCAAGCCGCCATCCAAAAGATCACCCAAGAGGCTCAAGCCAAGTCTGACGCAGCCCAACTCCAACACGAGCAGGCCATGGCTTCATACCGAGAGAGCCTCAAGAATTCCCTCGTGATCTCCCTTCTCCAGGCCAGGCTGAAAATGGCTTATGAGGCGATGGCTTTGGGTTTGCAATGCCCTTCTTGGAACACCAAGACCTGGGAGGCGAAGTTAAGAGATCTTGGGGGAAATCCTGTGGAGCCTCCTGCCAAATCTGCTGTGGAAGAATCCGCCAAAGCAATGGATGCTAGCGCTTCAAAGGATGTCTCTGAGAATGCTAGGGCAAATACTGGGAAGAATGCTGGTGAAAAGGATGCTGCTGCAGATGCTGAGAAGAATCCCGAGGATGATGCTGGTATGGATGCCGGGAAAGAGGTTGCTGTTCAAGAAGGTGCTGCCCCTTAGGCAGCGGAGTGGGCGATGATGGATATACGTGCCAAGGCCGGAGCCCACTTTTAAATTTCATGGTTGTGGTTGCATAAACAATTTACTTTTCCTCTCTTCGAACAATTTACATTTCCTGCATTAGAACAATATGATGACCAAAGGTGGATGGGTCCTAGGTTTTAGGATGAAGCCCTTGGTCATCGATTAGTATAACCTGTTTTGAATGTGGTAATGGTTGTAGGTGGACAGGTCCTGTTTTGAGATATATCCTGCAACCGTTACACAAGTATGGTAAAAACTAATTGTGCTTTTGGCGGATGGGCCTTGGTTTAAGGTGAAACCAAAAGCACAACTTTTGACTTGTTAATAATATAACTATCTTTTGATTTGTTTGTTATTGCCTTGCATTACTTAACGTAACTCTTAGCTTTGTAAAAATTTTATCTTGTTATCTTATGAAAATATTCTGATCAGTATACTCAGCAATATATTACAAAAACTTTTTTTATTAGATAGGACTCCCAAATACTCGTTCAACTTTGTAGAAAGCTTTTGAAAAACAATCTATTTTTCCAAAACCAGTTTTCGATAATACTTAAATGATCAAAGTTCCGAACTAATACTAGTTTCAAACACCTTAATCAAATATCCTGAAAAGGACTTCGAGAATATATCAGGATACTTAACCTTTTATAAAATATAGTGTTACTAAAAACTTAGACGATGTTTACAAAGGAAAGATCATACCCGGAGTAGTATATAACCCTATTACCAAGCCTCAATGTCTTTGCAACTTCTTCAATGAAGATGTCCCCTGTGCGAGATACTTAGTGCATTAGTTCCGAGCCTTATCCTTTGAACTTTACATCACCACCTTGGTAGGAATGTCCCCTGTGTACAATGTCTTCAAATACTTTAGAAATCTTCTGAATGTCAGTTTCCATTGTATAGGCAATTTTTTACATCCCAAAGGTAAAACCCAAGGATGTACTGGAGATAAATCCCTTGTATCCTGGGGAAAATCCCAAATTTTCATGCGCTACAGGCGGGAGTGTATAAACTCCAAGACTTAGAAAGGTGAAAACCTTTAAACCTTAGAGAGTATGAAAATACCCTTTCGTGAGAGAGGGTGATCAATCCTCATATACCTTTAGGATTCAGGATATAGCCAACAGTAACGAAATTGTCAGCCACTTTTACATGGACTGGTCCCGCCACCTTGAACTATCCCTGAATAACTTGCGCTCCAGGCGGGGTGTTTAAACCCAATTCGGAAGAAAGGTGAATACCTTTAAACCTGTGAAGGGATCAGGATCCCTTGTACGTGAGAGAGGGGGCCAATCCTCTAATCTTCCGAAATATCCTGAGTGAGCATCCCGGAGCTATATCCCGAAGCATATACTGCAAAACATCCTTACACTAAGGTGGGTGTTAGCTTGGCTAACACCCCTCCGATGCTTAAGTCAGTATTGAGTTACAAAGAACAAATTAAACCAAACATATTTAAAAAAGGTAGAATTCATACCATCCTGAGTTAGAAATTAAATTCTAAACTCACTTGAAATAGAGCTTAAGGTGTATAGCATTCCAAGATCTCGGTAGCATATCCCCCTCCATATTCTTGAGTCAGTATGCTCCTTTCCCTGCTTCTGATTCAACTTCGTATGGTCCTTCCCATTTTGGAGCTAACTTGCCATCTGCAGGATTAGTAGTATTCTGAAAAGCCTTTCTTAACACCCAATCTCCAACCTTAAATCTTCTGGTCCTAATATTCTTGTTATATGCCCTGGATATTCTCTGTTGATATGCTGCCATCCTTAGCCTTGCCGCATCTCTCTTCTCATCTATAGTGTCTAAATCCTGACTCAAGGCTCCAGGATTCTGCTCAGGATCACTTAGGGTAGATCTTGCAGTAAGTATTGTCATTTCCGTTGGAATCATTGCTTCTGCTCCAAATACCAAGGAAAATGGGGTTTGGCCTGTTGCATTCTTTACCGTTGTCCTATCAGCCCATAAAACAAAGGGTAATTCTTCTGCCCATCTTCCTTTTTTGGCTCCAAGACTTTTCTTTAAGTTATTGACAATTATCTTGTTTGAGGATTCTGCTTGTCCATTCGCTTGAGGATGTACTGGAGTAGATGTTATCATTTTGATTCCCCAACTCTTGCAAAAGTCAGTAGTTCTCTTGCTTATAAACTGAGAACCATTGTCACAGATTATCTCGGCTGGTACTCCGAATCTGGTCAGGATATTCCTCTTTATGAAGGATACTACTTCTTGGTCTCTAACTTGAACAAATGCTTCAGCTTCAACCCACTTAGAGAAATAATCCGTCATTGCTAGCATAAAGACTTTTCCTCCCGGAGCTTTTGGTAGCTTTCCCACTATATCCATACCCCACTTCATAAATGGCCAAGGGGAAACAATACGATATAATGGTTCAGCAGGTTGATGCAGTATGTTACTATGTCTTTGACATGCGTCACATCTTCGAGCATATTCTGCGGCATCTTTTCTCATTGTTGGCAATAATATCCTGTCCTTAATACTTTTGAGAATAACGAACTGCCCCCAGTATGGTTACCACAATCCCCTTCATGTATATCCTGAAGTACTTCTTTGGATTCAGGATCCTCCAAGCACCTCAAATACGGTCCTGCAAGAGATTTCTTGTACAAAATATTATTTATAATAGTGAATCGTGATACCTTCATCCTAAATGCCTTAGGATTTTCATTTCCAGGGATGTGTCCTTCTTTGAGATATCTCATGATTGGAGCCGTCCAGGATTTAGGATCCTCTTCAGGATGCTCTGCTCCAGGATCCTGAATACCCACTACTTCTTTATCCCGAGGATTCGTTGCAGGATATAAGACATGTAATATTGGTATTTGGGTCCCTTCAGGTATCCTGATCGATGATCCCAAATTTGCAAAGGCATCCGCTTCAGCATTATCCTCCCTTGGTACCTGTTCAAGTATAAAAATATCGAAATATCCTGCTAATTTTTTGAGAATATCGAGATATTCGATTAATTTCTCACCCTTAACTGCATAGGATCCATTAAAATGGTTAGTAATTAACAAAGAGTCAACATATACTTGCAAATTTTTGATACTCATGCCCCTAGCCAACTCTAATCCTGCAATTAAAGCCTCATACTCTGCTTCATTATTAGTAGCAGGAAATTCACACCTAATAGCCTGGGGTAATATGTCCCCCTGTGGCGATTTTAGTAGTATTCCTAATCCTACTCCTCTTACATTAGATGCACCATCAGTATATAATGTCCAGGATCCTGAGGATTCTCCAAACTGTTGAACTTCTAGGTCTACCTCGTCCTGAATGTCGCTACTAAAATCAGCCACAAAGTCAGCTAAAGCCTGAGACTTTATGGCATTTCTAGGTTCATATACTAAATCATAAGCACTCAGCTTTACCGACCACTTAGCCATTCTGCCTGACATTTCTGGTTTCCTAAGTACATTTTTAACAGGATAATTTGTTTTAACATGAATCCTATGTGTCTCAAAGTAATGTCTAAGTTTTGTTGATGCCATGACTAATGCTAGTATCAATTTTTCTAAATGAGAATATCTAGTTTCAGCATTTAACAAGCTTTTACTAACATAGTAAACAGGATATTGCTGACCTTCATGGTCCTTTACAAGGACGGCACTTACAGCATTCCCTGATACTGCTAGGTATAGGGATAACGGTTCACCATTCTCGGGCTTCATTAGTAGAGGTGCGGTTGAAAGGTATTGCTTTAAATCCTGTAGGGCCGCTTCATGCTTCTCACCCCATTCGAATCTTTTGTTCTTCTTCAGGATATCATAAAAATCTTTGCATTTCTCTGAGGATCTCGAGATAAACCTGTTTAATGCTGCCACTCGCCCTGTTAATCGTTGAACATCCTTCATATTTGAGGGCGATTTAATATCCAAGATGGCGTTAATCTGCTTCGGGCTCGCTTCTATTCCTCTTTTGGTCACCATTTATCCTAGAAATTTTCCTGCCCCCACTCCAAAATGGCACTTAGCAGGATTCAGCTTCATGTTATACTGATCCAGGATATCAAAAGCTCCTTTAATATCCTGGAGGTGATCCTGAGCTTTCTTTGATTTTACCACCATATCGTCGATGTACACCTCCATGGTGTCCCCCAGTTTGTCTTTGAACATCATGTTTACCAATCTTTGGTATGTTGCACCTGCATTTTTCAAACCAAAAGGCATAGCTGTATAACAATAAATACCTATTGGTGTCATGAAGGCAGTATCCTCCTGGTCAGAAGGCTCCATTTGGATCTGTTGAAATCCTGAGGATGCGTCCATGAAGGTCAGCATTTCATGCCCGGCAGTGGCATCTACCATTGCATCAATGTGGGGAAGAGGAAATGGGTCTTTAGGACAAGCTTTGTTCAAGTCTGTGTAGTCTACACAAACTCTCCATTTCCCATTTTTCTTCTGTACCACAACCACGTTAGCTAGCCACCTTGGGAACTTAACCTCTCTGATCATCCTGGACTTCAACAATCTCTCAACTTCCTCTTGGATAATTGTATTCCGCTCAGGAGCAAACTTCCTTCTTTTTTGTTGAACAGGCTTGAATGATTTATCAATTCCAAGCTTGTGAGTGATAATGTCTTTGGATATGCCTGTCATATCCTCATGCTTCCATGCAAACGTTGACATCCTGCATTTCAAAAAGTTAATTAATTGTTCTTCAATATCCTGAGGGATATTGGTTCCTACGAGCACCGAAATATCGGGATTATCCTGGTCCAGGATAATTTTCTTCACATCCTGCTCCGGATCCTCCACAATATCCTGGGCCCGCGTCTTTAATTGCTATGCTGCACTAGGTTTGGTTGAGGATTTCATCGAGGATGAGTACCATTCTTTCGCCTCCTGCTGATCACTATCAACTTTGACAACTCCCCAAGGGGTAGGGATCTTGATGCATTGGTGATATGTTGATGGCACAGCCTTCATATCGTGAATCCACGGTCTTCCCAGTATGATGTTATAGCAGGATAGAGAATCCATCACACAGAAACGTTGTATCGAGTTGACTCCTTCAACGTATACTGGTAACTTTATCTCTCCCACTGTGTTTCTAGCCTCTCCACTGAAGCCAAGCACTGTAGACTTTGAAGTGATATCCATTGGAGATACATTCATTCTCTTTAGAGTCTCTAGTTGGATTATGTTAACGGAGCTGCCATTATCAACCAATATCCTGCGTACAAAATGGTTAGCCACATATAACGTTATTACCAGAGCATCATGGTGAGGATCCTGGACAGTATCCCTGTCATCAGCATCAAAAGTGATCACTTTGTCAGTTGTGAGGGTAGTCATCCCGACAGGTTTATCTCCCCTTTCGGCCTTAGCTTCCTTTGCATGTCTCTTTGCCGTCGAATACGAAGTCCCACAAATGTCGGATCCTCCCGAAATGAAATTGATTATCTTGGCATCCGCGGGAGGTGATGCTGCTCGCTCAGGATCCTTCTCAGTATCCTGACCCTTATTCTTCTATCTTCCTAAGAGATCTTTCAGATATCCCTTGCTTAGAAGATAGCTTATTTCTTTCCTTAGAGCAATGCAATCCTCAGTCATATGTCCGAAATCTTCGTGGAAAGCACACCATTTTGACTTATCTTTCCAGTCAGCTTTCTGTTGACTCTTTCGAGGCCACCTAGCCTTGTCTCCTAGAACCTGCATGGCATACATCAATTCAGGAATGTTAACAGAAAAGCAATATTCAGACAACTCAGGATACTCTTCAGGATCCTCATCTTCGACAGCATTCACTCTCTTATTTTCATTTCTACCATATGGCTTAGGCCGATATGGCTTGAATGAGGATTCAGACTTCCTGTTGGTCGACTCATAGGTGTTGGATGAGTTCATTCTCTCTTGCATCTTCCTATCATCTTCCAACCGAATATATCTTAGGGCCCTGTTTCGAGCTTCATCCAAGTTCCTGCATGGGTTCATTACAAGATCTTGATAAAATTGAGAATCCTTTTGCAGCCCCATCTTGAAAGCTTGCATAGCTGTTGCAACATCAAGATGAGGAATGTCTAGGGATTCCCGGCTGAACTTGTTCACATAATCCCTAAGGGATTCCTGAGGCCCCTGTGTTATCCTGTAGAGATCACTTGTTAATTTTTCAAAGCTTCTACTACAAGAAAACTGACTATTAAATAAATTTACTAAGTGAGCAAAAGAAGTAATCGAATGTGGAGGAACATTCAAGAGCCATTTCAAGGCTGATCCTGTTAAGGTTGAACCAAAACCCTTACACAAGCATGCTTCCTTGAGATCCGGAGGGATAGGGTTAATCTCCATTCGTTCCCTATACTGAGCAATATGCTCCTCAGGATCCGTAGTTCTGTCGTAAAGCTTCATGTTGGGGGTTTGAAATCTCTTTGGGATCTCAGCATCACAGATAGGATATGCAAAACGAGATATCTTGTGGCTGTCTTGGGACACTTCCAGGATCGGCTGGACCACCCCAGGTACACTAGATATCATGTCCTTCAACTTCTGAAGTTCCCTAGTAAGTGCTGATGTTACACCTGTGTCCTGCAAAGATCCACTATTGTTAGTAGCATGAGTATTATTATTATTTGACACGTTACCCGTTGGAGGATTTTGCCCATATCCTGAAGCATATCCTGAGCTCCTCATGGTTGACATCCTGACCGAGGAGGGTATTTCAGGAGTATGATTCTGAGGAAGGTTGGGCACAATATTCCCCCTGTTATCCTCAGTATACACAGCTGAACTGAAGTTCAAAGTTCTGGGTTGTAATGGGGTGATAATATCTTCAGCAGATCTGCTCGAACCAGACTTCAAGAGTTGTATTTCCCTTAAAAGCATTTGGTTTGTTTCCTGTTGCTGCCTCATTTGTTCCTGCACACTTCCAAATAAGGTTAAAATTTCATCGTTAGAAGCTAAAACAGGAGCAGATTCATGAACACTGCGGGTAGGGATAATATCCTGAGGTCGTGAAGAGGCTGGCATCCTTGGAGGAGGTGGTGGAAGCACCGAAACGGTAGTAGCAGAAGTCATAGCAGACACAGTGGAGGAGCTCATGTTTGATCTTGAGGCCATTACGGACAATGTGGCAAAAAGTTTTGAAAATAGAAAGCCGATTAGCGATTTCACAAAAATTTTTAGTAAAGAGAGCACCACTTGATCGAGCTGTATCTATGATCAAACTATGAGCAAAAGTAAAGTAAACGACACGAGATGTACGAGGAAAGCCCTTGATCAATCTAGATCGCCGGCATAAAACCTCGGGAGCTGACAATCGCAGCTGCCTTGTTCTTCTTATTACTTCAAACGTCAGGATACAGTGCAGGATGTGGTGCGGATCGACTATGTGTTACAATGAGATTTGAATACAAGTGTGGTGTTTGCAATGAGCTAGAGAGTGAAAGTGATCGAGAGTGTTAGTGTCAATTGTGTGCCTTAAACTGATCCGCCCCCATCTATTTATAAAGATAATGTAACAAACTATCCTAAACTTCCGGGATCCAGCGAATATTCCCACTTGAACGTTGAGGACCAAGTCTTTCGGGTTCAACGGCTTCTTCATAACAAATACGCCCGAGTCTTGAGGAGAAGAAGTCCTGATGACCGTTAGTAACTTACAGCCATTAACCTGCACGTGTTTAATTCACTCAGACTTAGGATATCGCCCAAGATGTTAGCAATATCCCCGTCCAGTATCCTGGTCACAAACAAACAATTAAAAGCGGGATATTAGTCAGGATATGTATATTCAGAAAATGACCCATAACAGGTATTACATATCGTAGCGTTATTTGAATCATTTGAATTTGGACATATAACATTTTATACAAATAACATACTTTTCACAATACATTGTTTTACAAACAACTTAATTTGTACAAACTCATTTCACATGGTTATTCACTTAACCATGTATTATTCTTTTATACATATATATCATTTGGTTTATTTATCACTTTTCAAATGATTTACAAGACAAAGCAAATTACAAGGTTCATGACTAAACATTTTCTTAAACAATAAGTCATGAATCCTATTTTCATAAACCTATGTATCTCACAGGCATTTTTATGCTGACGTACCTATTTTCACATGTGTTTCAGGATATGATGCATAGGATTTATCAAGATACACTTAGGCGGACTTGGGCCTTAGCGACAATAAAAGATGCAAGACTAGTTATTTATGTTATGTTTCTTTGATTGTCAAGACATTGTAACTACTTTAATCAATAAAACAATATTTCAATTTCCATGTGTTATAAAACAATGATTCTTTTACAACACTCCCCGACGTTTTCCGCCACGTTTTGTTGTTCTACGTGGTCGGGGTGTGACAATACTGATCCAGGATATCAAATGCTCCTTTGATATCCTGGAGATGATCCTCAGCCTTCTTAGATTTCACTACCATGTCATCAATGTACACCTCCATGGTGTCCCCCAGTTTGTTTTTAAACATTATGTTTACCAATATTTGGTATGTTGCACCTGCATTTTTCAAACCAAAAGGCATAGCAGTATAACAATAAATACCTGTTGGTGTCATGAAAGCAGTATCCTCCTGGTCTGAAGGTTCCATTTGGATTTGCTGGAATCCTGAGGATGCATCCATGAAGGTTAACATCTCATGGCCAGCAGTAGCATCCACCATTGAGTCAATATGTGGTAGAGGAAATGGGTCTTTGGGACATGCTTTGTTCAAGTCTGTGTAATCTACACAAACTCTCCATTTCCCATTTTTCTTTTGCACCACTACTACATTTGCTAGCCACCTTGAAAATTTGACCTCCCTGATCATCTTGGACTTCAATAATCTTTCAACTTCCTCTTAAATAATTGTATTTCGTTCAGGAGCAAACTTCCTTCTCTTTTGCTGAACAGGCTTGAACGACCTGTCAATTCCAAGCCTGTGAGTGATAATATCTTTGGAAATACCTGTTGTTATGGGTGAAATTCTGAGCCCATATCCTGGAAAATATCTTGATTTATATCTTGGTTATATAGTATCTGTTTACATCCGGGATGCTGGTTCAGGATATTGGTAACATCCTGAATGGTATCCTCAGGATTATTAATGGATTATGTGCAGGTACGTGTGTTAGAAGCTAGCAACGTTCACAAGGACTCATTCCGCGGAAGACTCGGTCCAAGTTGTTCAAGGAAAGACGTTAAGCCCGCTTTATTTGGTTCCAAATGGCTATTTATGGAATATTCGGGAGCATCCCATATTTATAGGAATTTTAGTTTCTATTTAGTAACTATAAATAGGTGGGTATACCAGATCGAATAGGACATCACATTTTCACTGAATACACTCTAACACTCGCTCTCTAGCAATTTTCACTTTCATACAAAAGCATTGTAACACTTAGCGATCTGGTCTATATCCTGCACTGTATCCTGACGTTTGAAGCAATAAGAACAACAAGGCAGCTGCGATTGTTAGCTCCCGAGGTTTTATGCCGGCGATCTAGATTGATCAAGGGCTTTCCTCGTATATCTCGTGTCATTTCCTTTTCTTTTTACTCATTGTTTGATCGTAGATACAGCTCAATATCCTGAGCCGTATCCTAAGTACTGATTTTCCAAGTAACTTAACCTGCATATTTTCAACACACTTTCTAGCACACTACCTCACTTTACTAATTTGATCACTTAATTGCCTCGGTAATTTTTGACCAAAACAATTTGGCGCCCACCGTGGGGCAAGTGGTGCTCTCTTTACTAAAAATCTTTGTGAAATCGTTAATCGGTTTTCTATTTTCAAAACTTTTCACCGCATTGTTTACAATGGCCTCAAGATCAAACATGAGTTCCTCCACTGTGTCTGCTATGACTTCTGCTACTACCGGTTCGGTGCTTCCACCACCTCCTCCAAGGATGCCAGTGTCACACCCCGACCGCGTAAAACAACAAATCGCGGCGGAAACATCGGGGCGTGTTGCAACAGAATTAATGTTTCATAACCATGGATACCAAAAGTGTTTCGTTTTATTAAACATTGAATAATTTCATCGTCTGGAAATCTAAATACACTATTTAAACATAGTCTATCATTGTTATTGAGTCACTAAGGCCTTGTCCAGTCCTATGTGAGCATGCATCTTATCAATCGATATCATCCAACAATACCTGAAACATATGTGAAAACGAGGTCAGCAAAGAAATGCTGGCGAGTACATAGGTTTTGTGAAAATAAGATTCATGACTTCTGTTTAAGAAAATGTTTAGTCATGAACCTTGTAATTTGCTTTGTCTTTGTAAATCATTTGAAAAATAATAAGTTTAGATGATATGTATAAATAAAAGAATAATGCATGATTAAATGAATAACCATGTAAAATGAGTTTGTATAAGATAAGTTGTTTGTAAATAAATGTCTTGTGAAAAGTATGTTGCTTGTATAAAATGTTCTATGTCTCAAACTGAAATGATTCAAATAACGCTATGATATGTAATACCATACAAACACTTATATATAGGAAGTACCAGCGGCGTATCCACCATGCTTGTATCATATTACACACACATCGTTACTTAATCACTTAATCAAACCAAACCAAACAATGTAAAAATGTCTATGTTTAAATATCCATGTCAAATGTCTATGTTAAATATCCATGTCAAATGTCTATGTCAAATATCCATGTCAAATGCCTATGTCAAATATCCATGTATGGCAAGTGAAATGTCTCAACTAAACCATATGCACAAAAACAAAGTATTGAAGTAAAACTTGGTTTAAATCAAAGTTATGTTTTGTGGGAAATGCATGATCAAATGTCAATCATGTCCAAATGTTTACCCAATCGTTAAACCACCTTGTTTTAATCGTTCAAATCGTTCTTGTTTTAATTGTTCAAATCGTTCTTGTTTTAATTGTGAAACTACTTAATGGTCGATTCTCTAATAACATTCAAACCTTCTTGACGCGTTCCTCGTTCCAACTCGCTCTCGTTCTCGTTCTTAACAAACCCTTACCAAAGGATAAGTTAATAATTACAGATTCAGTCGCTACCCACCACCCCCACACATAACCATGGGTGCAGTAAATAACGGGATTTGTCAGATCCTATGGTACCATAACCTAATACTGGTCGGCTTGATCATTGCTAATGAATGTCATCGGTCATGTAAACTACAACCAACAAGTTTGTTCACTTTTTGAAATTTGTTATTAGTTTTTGAAATCATTGTATTCGTTCTTGAAATCATTGTATTCGTTCTTGAAATCATTGTATTCGTTCTTGAAATAATTGTTATTGTTCTTGAAACCATTGATAAAACATTTAGCACATATGAGTCACCCCAAAACAGTTGAAAACAGTAAAAGAGGGGAATAATGTACTCGCCTGGGAGTGCTTAGGAGTCTTGAACAACTACCAAGTAAGCTAGAGGAGTCCCGGAAATCAAACGGTACCTAACATAGGTAACTACATAATTAACCCGGACCTAAATCGGAAGACTGGGTAGCAGGAGGGTTTGTAACCCAAATGAGTGTAGGAACTCATATGATATGGTTTAACAAAGCCTACATACTAAATGAAACTTAACCTAAGTACTTTCGACCCATCGCGACCCATTAAGGTAGCTTATGCTACTTTAACGCGTCGTGCGCGTGAAACGCGTTCGGACCGTCTAACTAGCCCTATGACAAGTGTTATATGCCTAAACATGTTACATAATCAGTTATGTGACAAAAGTTTAGGTTACATATGCTAAATTACCAATTATACATGAAAAGGGTATTCTGGTAATTTACCTAAGGCATATAAACTACCTATCATACAACTACTTAAACGATGTGACCATAGGGTATAACCTCGGAAGGTTATGCCCTATACTAGGGTCACCTAATGTATTTGGTCGGATCCTAATGATCGACCAAATGGGTCGGGTTCGAGGTATAAGCGATTTATTAGATCGCTTACCCTACGACCCTAGACAACGTGGTAATCAGTAGGCATAGTCCCAAGGGACTATGACCATCGTGATTACAATCACGTTGCGAAGTTCAAACGAACTTCGCATTGACCATTACTGGTCAACGCTGAAAGTCAAACAAAGTTTGACTTTCTGACTCGAAAAGCAGTAAAATAAGGAAAAGAACGAAAGAATACTTACGAAGGGTCCCCGAATGCTAAACTCGATTCAAAAATCTCAGGTATGAAACAAATGTTTCAACTTAGAGTTTCTCAAATCAAATTTCTAGTGATTTTAGCAATGGGGGGTATGGGGTATTTATAGGAATACCCGAACCGTTAAGATCGTTTCATGGAAAACGTGCCTTAATCCCATCCGTACATGTGTTGCAAAGTTATGGTGCTTAGGTGCTTAAATTCCATCCATACATGTGTTGAAATGTTATGGTGCCTAAATTCCATCCTTATCCGCTGACTAAGCATGTTAGAATGTGTGGTTGTGAATTAAACAACGGCTAATACATCGAATCTGGTCCCGAATGCGAAAAACGATCCAAATGACGCGACGAATGGATTTTTCTTATGGCGAACACTAAAATAAAATATTTTAGTGCTTACATAAATTTTTGGATGTCCGTATGTATTCAGAACGTAAGTTATGCGCGAAAATGCAAACTTGTGCACTTTTTGACACTTTTAGTCCCTGAATGACCCAAAAGTTTATTTTAGCATACCGAACACCTCAAAGCCTATTTCTAAGCTATGTGAAGGATATTTATGGTATGTTTAACTTATGGTCATGCTCCGGAATGTCTGTTACAGTTCAAATTGGCATACTTTCGTAGTTTGTCAACTTTAGTCCCTGTAAGGGATTTAACTTTGATCTCACCACACCAAACCTTCCAAAACTTATATCTAAGTTATGTATAGGTTATTTAAGGTATGTTAAGACTATTTCACTATTCTGGAGTGTTCGTTGCATTAAAGTGGTTATATTTACGCATCAGTGCGCGTATAACCTTCCATAAAGCGATTTAGAGCTTGAAATCGAACAAGAATTGATATGTGCAAATGATACACATATTTTTACAAATCCCAAGTATGAAATATAATATTTCATTGGTTTGGTATTTGTTTGATGGCCGTGGAGGCACAGGTGTTACAGTCTCCCCTACTTTAGGAAATTTCGTCCCGAAATTTATTTAGAGGAAACTTGTGAGAGCTTGAAAACATGAAGTTGAAAAGATCGAACAATATTGGTTAGGGTTCTTGAACTTCTAGTAACCTTAATAACATTATGTTTGCAATGTAAGAGGGACACTGATATACAAGTATATGAAGCGTCATTGGTGCGTCCACCGTACCTCCATTACATCGTTCCCATTTCGTTATTGTTGTCACTATCGATTCTTACACATAATAAATCTTACTAGGTTTCTGTGCACTAAATTTCTTAATTATGTACGCGTCCATAATTAGACAATTCCTTGCATAGTTCACTCAGTCCATTTTATAATGTGCAGGGGAAAACCAAATGAACAATCCTGTGATGAGTGTGACTAGACCGCCATAGAGTCCTTTTAATTAAATCAATAAATGATCTAAATAGACTATCAAGGAGTCTGTCCAGCTACATCACTAGATGTTGTCTTTTAACCAAATTGTGAATCAATCTTTTTGACTAGACCACTAAAGGATCTCTTATGAAACATGGAATGGTACTATTTAATCCAAGGGTCTTAACTATTACATAGAAGCCCATTAAGGATTGAAGGTAGTACTTTTTGAATATCCTGCTACGAATCCCTCATATGAAGATATGAAAGATTCTGCGAGGATTTGGATAACGAATATCCAGAGTATTAAAAACACAAAAACGCATAAAAGAAAACATAAGATGAATAAACACATAGTCACATAATTGCATACTCGTTCAATCGCATAATCGTTCAATTTGACCTATAATTTGTTATCTTTGGACACGGGTATTTAAAGCATACCAGAAACCCAATCCGTGGATTTCCTTTGGCACTTTAAATATTTTTCAAGAATCTAACTATGAAGATAGGAAGATCTTAAAAGGAATTCGGTTTGTCCTAATTGAGTTGTTTTGTACATTTTAAAGTGTACAAGGAATTCAATCAGGGTTCCGATGTCAACGAAGGTGTTGATCGTGATCGGCTCAGGACATGAATAGATCAAGATGTCATCAATAATAACAATGACGATCTGATCCAAAAAGGCTTGCAAACTCCATTTATTAAGTTCTTGAAGATGGCTGGAGTATTTGTCAACCTAAAAGGCATGACTGTAAACTCGTAATGGCCATACTTCATGCAGAAAACCGTTTTGGGAATATCTTCTTCGAGAATACAAAGTTGATGATACCCAAAACGCAAATCGATCTTGGAAAAGCATGAACGCTATGCAGTTGATCGGAGAAATCGTTGATTTAAGGTAGGGGGATATCGATTCTTGATGGTAAGCTTACTAGGCTTACGTTAATCGATATACATTCGAAAAGATCCATTTTTCTTTTCACAAGGAGAACAGGAGTTTCTCCAAGGTGAAAAGTTCGGACGGATGAATCCTTTATCAGACAACTCTTGAAGCTGTTTTGATAATTCTTGCATCTCGAACGGTGCAAGATGATAAAATACTTTAGATTTAAAAGAAACCAGTGTTTGAGGTTCTTAGGGAGATCTCAAGTGATCGTAAAAATGACAGAACCACACGAGTAGTTTTGTCTTTGTGTTGACATCACAAGGTTGAATCAAACATTCATACAATTGCATTAGTTAGAAAATAAAACCACAAATTTTTTTATTTATATAACAACCGCATTGTCTTTAAATGTTACAAGATACCAACCAGAGGAAAAACAAAATACTAATTGTTCACTCCTTCATCAATGAGTGCCTCTTTGATGTTAAACACTCGACCACGTGCTGGATTCACATTGACGTTGACATTCGCATTTGGGTTTGCGTTAGCATTTGCATTCACCAGTCTTGGGCAGTTGTGGCGGAAGTGACCAATCTCTCCGCAGTTGAAACATGAACCCAGTGGAAATCTCGCAGCATTCCCTTGAACCGGAGCTTGAACCTGAGCAGCCTGATTTTGTCCCAAACGACAAACCTTGGCCAAATGCCCAAGTTTACCACACGTCGTGCATTGCCAGCAAACTTGTTGTACTGCGTGATGACCGTTGCAGCGTGCACAATAAGGTGCGGTACCGGCATATGCTTTCTTTGCAGGTGGCTGAGCTGGTTGGTTCCGCGGGTTCTGAGCAGTCTGTGCTGTAACAGCAAAGTTCTGACCACCCTTTCGCTTTCTTGATTTCTTTGACATCTCACCTTCCTTTCCCTTCTCGTTTTGACCTTTCTTGCTATCCTCCTTGTCAGCTGACTGTTTCTTGCCCTTGTCACCCTTCCTGTGTAACTTGTTCTTCCGAATCTGCGACTCAGTCAATGTCGCTGATAACTCGATCGCCTGACGGAGTGTGGCAGGGTTACTACCAGTAAGGATGTCTTGTACCGAGTCAGGTAGGCCGTCGATGTACCTTTCGATAGCTATGTCAAGTGGGGTAACCATTGTAGGGCAAAGCAGACTCAGCTCCTCAAACCTATCAGTATACGCCCTGTGCTCACCACTATCTTGCTTCAACTCATCAAATTCCTTCTCCAAAGCTCGCTGCTCATGACGAGGACAGAATTCCCTCATCATCAGAGCCCTAAGTTCAGCCCAGGTCTGTGCGAGAGCAACTTCCGCACCTCAGTCTCTCATTACCCCATTCCACCATGTAAGAGCCCTCTTCTGAAACACGCTCGAGGAGAACTCGACCTTGCGATTATCCGGGCACTGCACGTGGCGAAAAGTATTCTCAATGCTTTCGAACCACTGAAGAAGCCCAGTTGCTCCTTCAGAACCACTAAACTTGAGTGGTTTAGCCTGGTTGAAATCCTTGTATTTGCATAGCACATTGTTGTTGTTGTTGGCTTGGTTCCATTGAGCAAAGAGGTTTGGGAATTGAGCAGCCATTTGCTGCGCAATGATTTCTGCCAGCTCGGCAGTCTCTATCTGGCTTTCGCGTCGAGGAGGCATTGTCTAAAAGAGGAAACATGAAAGGAAACGAGTGAGAGAATTTAGACGAAAAGAATGAGATGAAACAAATCTGATGAAAGCAAGGATAGTGGTCATTTATTTGTTACTACAAAGCAACGAATGACCTTGGTGATTAGTCAAAGTAAATAGGTTAAAAATAATGTATCGCGAAGACATGCTCGCCTATAAGTGAACACTCATCCCAAGAATTCCCAGGTAAGCACAACTGGTCTCGCGTCTGATGAGATGTATACGAAGTGCTTGCCTAGACAGAAAACCCAGAATACAGGCATTCACCCTTCCAGTTTGCACGTGTTCACATTATTTAAAACCCAAAACCTTGACGAGATTTTGAAAATTCAAAGGGGTTCAAAACCATATAACAGAGGGTTCAAAACCTTACAATAGAGGGTTCAAAACCTAGAAATTAATCATCCTAGAACAGATAATTAGTTTTCAAAGCGGTTTTGAAATTTATGTTCTTGTTGTGGTCGTCACCTAAGGATAGGTGACGGTATTGTTTTATGACTAAACGCAAGTAAACTCGCGTTAGGGTCCTAAGAAGGTTATAGACTAGGTCAAAGCATTACTAATTACTAATAACCTAATTCCCTATAACCATTGGCTCTGATACCATCTTTTTGTCACACCCCGACCGCGTAAAACAACAAATCGCGGCGGAAACATCGGGGCGTGTTGCAACAGAATTAATGTTTCATAACCATGGATACCAAAAGTGTTTCGTTTTATTAAACATTGAATAATTTCATCGTCTGGAAATCTAAATACACTATTTAAACATAGTCTATCATTGTTATTGAGTCACTAAGGCCTTGTCCAGTCCTATGTGAGCATGCATCTTATCAATCGATATCATCCAACAATACCTGAAACATATGTGAAAACGAGGTCAGCAAAGAAATGCTGGCGAGTACATAGGTTTTGTGAAAATAAGATTCATGACTTCTGTTTAAGAAAATATTTAGTCATGAACCTTGTAATTTGCTTTGTCTTTGTAAATCATTTGAAAAATAATAAGTTTAGATGATATGTATAAATAAAAGAATAATGCATGATTAAATGAATAACCATGTAAAATGAGTTTGTATAAGATAAGTTGTTTGTAAATAAATGTCTTGTGAAAAGTATGTTGCTTGTATAAAATGTTCTATGTCTCAAACTGAAATGATTCAAATAACGCTATGATATGTAATACCATACAAACACTTATATATAGGAAGTACCAGCGGCGTATCCACCATGCTTGTATCATATTACACACACATCGTTACTTAATCACTTAATCAAACCAAACCAAACAATGTAAAAATGTCTATGTTTAAATATCCCTGTCAAATGTCTATGTTAAATATCCATGTCAAATGTCTATGTCAAATATCCATGTCAAATGTCTATGTCAAATATCCATGTATGGCAAGTGAAATGTCTCAACTAAACCATATGCACAAAAACAAAGTATTGAAGTAAAACTTGGTTTAAATCAAAGTTATGTTTTGTGGGAAATGCATGATCAAATGTCAATCATGTCCAAATGTTTACCCAATCGTTAAACCACCTTGTTTTAATCGTTCAAATCGTTCTTGTTTTAATTGTTCAAATCGTTCTTGTTTTAATTGTGAAACTACTTAATGGTCGATTCTCTAATAACATTCAAACCTTCTTGACGCGTTCCTCATTCCAACTCGCTCTCGTTCTCGTTCTTAACAAACCCTTACCAAAGGATAAGTTAATAATTACAGATTCAGTCGCTACCCACCACCCCCACACATAACCATGGGTGCAGTAAATAACGGGATTTGTCAGATCCTATGGTACCATAACCTAATACTGGTCGGCTTGATCATTGCTAATGAATGTCATCGGTCATGTAAACTACAACCAACAAGTTTGTTCACTTTTTGAAATTTGTTATTAGTTTTTGAAATCATTGTATTCGTTCTTGAAATCATTGTATTCGTTCTTGAAATCATTGTATTCGTTCTTGAAATAATTGTTATTGTTCTTGAAACCATTGATAAAACATTTAGCACATATGAGTCACCCCAAAACAGTTGAAAACAGTAAAAGAGGGGAATAATGTACTCGCCTGGGAGTGCTTAGGAGTCTTGAACAACTACCAAGTAAGCTAGAGGAGTCCCGGAAATCAAACGGTACCTAACATAGGTAACTACATAATTAACCCGGACCTAAATCGGAAGACTGGGTAGCAGGAGGGTTTGTAACCCAAATGAGTGTAGGAACTCATATGATATGGTTTAACAAAGCCTACATACTAAATGAAACTTAACCTAAGTACTTTCGACCCATCGCGACCCATTAAGGTAGCTTATGCTACTTTAACGCGTCGTGCGCGTGAAACGCGTTCGGACCGTCTAACTAGCCCTATGACAAGTGTTATATGCCTAAACATGTTACATAATCAGTTATGTGACAAAAGTTTAGGTTACATATGCTAAATTACCAATTATACATGAAAAGGGTATTCTGGTAATTTACCTAAGGCATATAAACTACCTATCATACAACTACTTAAACGATGTGACCATAGGGTATAACCTCGGAAGGTTATGCCCTATACTAGGGTCACCTAATGTATTTGGTCGGATCCTAATGATCGACCAAATGGGTCGGGTTTGAGGTATAAGCGATTTATTAGATCGCTTACCCTACGACCCTAGACAACGTGGTAATCAGTAGGCATAGTCCCAAGGGACTATGACCATCGTGATTACAATCACGTTGCGAAGTTCAAACGAACTTCGCATTGACCATTACTGGTCAACGCTGAAAGTCAAACAAAGTTTGACTTTCTAACTCGAAAAGCAGTAAAATAAGGAAAAGAACGAAAGAATACTTACGAAGGGTCCCCGAATGCTAAACTCGATTCAAAAATCTCAGGTATGAAACAAATGTTTCAACTTAGAGTTTCTCAAATCAAATTTCTAGTGATTTTAGCAATGGGGGGTATGGGGTATTTATAGGAATACCCGAACCGTTAAGATCGTTTCATGGAAAACGTGCCTTAATCCCATCCGTACATGTGTTGCAAAGTTATGGTGCTTAGGTGCTTAAATTCCATCCATACATGTGTTGAAATGTTATGGTGCCTAAATTCCATCCTTATCCGCTGACTAAGCATGTTAGAATGTGTGGTTGTGAATTAAACAACGGCTAATACATCGAATCTG
This sequence comes from Helianthus tuberosus, assembly GCA_030545235.1. Classification (NCBI taxonomy): domain Eukaryota; kingdom Viridiplantae; phylum Streptophyta; class Magnoliopsida; order Asterales; family Asteraceae; genus Helianthus; species Helianthus tuberosus. The sequence goes on from CM060397.1 coordinate 172,866,738, forward strand.
GTCCCAAATGCGAAAAACGATCCAAATGACGCGACGAATGGATTTTTCTTATGGCGAACACTAAAATAAAATATTTTAGTGCTTACATAAATTTTTGGATGTCCGTATGTATTCAGAACGTAAGTTATGCGCGAAAATGCAAACTTGTGCACTTTTTGACACTTTTAGTCCCTGAATGACCCAAAAGTTTATTTTAGCATACCGAACACCTCAAAGCCTATTTCTAAGCTATGTGAAGGATATTTATGGTATGTTTAACTTATGGTCATGCTCCGGAATGTCTGTTACAGTTCAAATTGGCATACTTTCGCAGTTTGTCAACTTTAGTCCCTGTAAGGGATTTAACTTTGATCTCACCACACCAAACCTTCCAAAACTTATATCTAAGTTATGTATAGGTTATTTAAGGTATGTTAAGACTATTTCACTATTCTGGAGTGTTCGTTGCATTAAACTGGTTATATTTACGCATCAGTGCGCGTATAACCTTCCAGAAAGCGATTTAGAGCTTGAAATCGAACAAGAATTGATATGTGCAAATGATACACATATTTTTACAAATCCCAAGTATGAAATATAATATTTCATTGGTTTGGTATTTGTTTGATGGCCGTGGAGGCACAGGTGTTACAGCCAGCCTCTTCACGACCTCAGGATATTATCCCTACTCGCAGTGTTCAGGAATCTGCTCCCCCTTTAGCTTCTAATGATGAAATTCTAACCTTATTTGGAAGTGTGCAGGAACAAATGAGGCAGCAACAGGAAACAAACCAAATGCTGTTGAGGGAAATACAACTCCTGAAGTCTGGCTCGAGCAGATCTGCTGAGGATATTGTCACTCCATTACAACCCAGATCTTTGAACTTCAGTTCAGCTGTGTATACTGAGGATAACAGGGGGAATATTGTGCCTAGCCTTCCACAGAATCCTACTCCTGAAATACCCTCCTCGATCAGGATGTCAACCATGAGGAGCGCAGGATATGCTTCAGGATATGGGCAAAATCCTCCGACGGGTAACGTGTCAAATAATAATAATACTCATGCTACTAACAATAGTGGATCTTTGCAGGATACAGGTGTAACATCAGCACTTACTAGGGAACTTCAGAAGTTGAAGGACATGATATCTAGTGTACCTGGAGTGGTCTAGCCGATCCCGGAAGTGTCCCAAGACAGCCACAAGATATCTCGTTTTGCATATCCTATCTGTGATGCTGAGATCCCAAAGAGATTTCAAACCCCCAACATGAAGCTTTACGACAGAACTACGGATCCTGAGGAGCATATTGCTCAGTATAGGGAAAGAATGGAGATTAACCCTATCCCTCCGGATCTCAAGGAAGCATGCTTGTGCAAGGGTTTTGGTTCTACCTTAACAGGATCAGCCTTGAAATGGCTCTTGAATGTTCCTCTGCATTCGATTACATCTTTTGCTCACTTAGTAAATTTATTTAATAGTCAGTTTTCTTGTAGTAGAAGCTTTGAGAAACTAACAAGTGACCTCTACAGGATAACACAGGGGCCTCAGGAATCCCTTAGGGATTATGTGAACAAATTCAGCCGGGAATCCCTAGACATTCCACATCTTGATGTTGCAACAGCTGTGCAAGCTTTCAAGATGGGGCTGCAAAAAGATTCTCAATTTTATCAAGATCTTGTAATGAACCCATGCAGGAACTTGGATGAAGCTCGAAACAGGGCCCTAAGATATATTCGATTGGAGGATGACAGGAAGATGCAAGAGAGAATGAACTCATCCAACACCTTTGAGTCAACTAACAGGAAGTCTGAATCCTCATTCAAGCCATATCGGCCTAAGCCATATGGTAGAAATGAAAATAAGAAAGTGAATGCTGTCGAAGATGAGGATCCTGAAGAGTATCCTGAGTTGTCTGAATATTGCTTTTCTGTTAACATTCCTGAATTGATGTATGCCATGCAGGGTCTAGGAGACAAGGCTAGATGGCCTCGAAAGAGTCAACAAAAAGCTGATTGGAAAGATAAGTCAAAATGGTGTGCTTTCCACGAAGATTTCGGACATGTGACTGAGGATTGCATCGCTCTAAGGAAAGAGATAAGCTATCTTCTAAGCAAGGGATATCTGAAAGATCTCTTAGGAAGAAAAAAGAATAAGGGTCAGGATACTGAGAAGGATCCTGAGCGAGCAGCATCACCTCCCGTGGATGCCAAGATAATCAACTTCATCTCAGGAGGGTCCGACATTTGTGGGACTTCGTATTCGGCCGCAAAGAGACATGCAAAAGAAGCTAAGGCCGAAAGGGGAGACAGACCTGTCAGGATGACTACGCTTACAACTGACAAAGTGATCACGTTTGATGCTGATGACAGGGATACTGTCCTGGATCCTCATCATGATGCTCTGGTAATAACATTATATGTGGCTAACCATTTTGTACGCAGGATATTGGTTGATAATGGCAGCTCCGTCAACATAATCCAACTAGAGACTCTAAAGAGAATGAATGTATCTCCAATGGATATCACTTCAAAGTCTACCATGCTTGTTGGGTTCAGTGGAGAGGCTAGAAACACAGTGGGAGAGATAAAGTTACCAGTATACGTTGAAGGAGTCAACTCGATACAACGTTTCTGTGTGATGGATTCTCTATCCTGCTATAACATCATACTGGGAAGACCATGGATTCACGATATGAAGGTTGTGCCATCGACGTATCACGAATGCATCAAGATCCCTACCCCTTGGGGAGTGGTCAAGGTCGAAAGTGATCAGCAGGAGGCGAAAGAATGCTACTCATCCTCGATGAAATCCTCAACCAAGCCTAGTGCAGCATAGCAATTAAATACACGGGCCCAGGATATCGTGGAGGATCCGGAGTAGGATGTGAAGAAAATTATCCTGGACCAGGATAATCCCGATATTTCGGTGCTCGTAGGAACCAATATCCCTCAGGATATTGAAGAACAGTTAATTAACTTTTTGAAATGCAGGATGTCAACGTTTGCATGGAAGCATGAGGATATGACAGGCATATCCAAAGACATTATCACTCACAAGCTTGGAATTGATAAATCATTCAAGCCTGTTCAGCAAAAAAGAAGGAAGTTTGCTCCTGAGCGGAATACGATTATCCAAGAGGAAGTTGAGAGGTTATTGAAGTCCAGGATGATCAGAGAGGTTAAGTTCCCAAGGCGGCTAGCAAACGTGGTTGTGGTACAGAAGAAAAATGGGAAATGGAGAGTTTGTGTAGACTACACAGACTTGAACAAGGCTTGTCCTAAAGACCCATTTCCTCTTCCCCACATTGATGCAATGGTAGATGCCACTGCCGGGTATGAAATGCTGACCTTTATGGACGCATCCTCAGGATTTCAGCAGATCCAAATGGAGCCTTCTGACCAGGAGGATACTGCCTTCATGACACCAACAGGTATTTATTGTTATACCGCTATGCCTTTTGGTTTGAAAAATGCAGGTGCAACATACCATAGATTGGTAAACATGATGTTCAAAGACAAACTGGGGGACACCATGGAGGTGTACATTGACTATATTGTGGTAAAATCAAAGAAAGCTCAGGATCACCTCCAGGATATTAAAGGAGCATTTGATATCCTGGATCAGTATAACATGAAGCTAAATCCTGCTAAGTGCCATTTTGGAGTGGGGGCAGGAAAATTTCTAGGATATATGGTGACCAAAAGAGGAATAGAGGCGAGCCCGGAGCAGATTAAAGCCATCTTGGATATTAAGTCGCCCTCAAATATTAAGGATGTTCAACGATTAACAGGGCGAGTGGCAGCATTAAACAGATTTATCTCAAGATCCTCAGAAAAATGCAAAGATTTTTCTGATATCCTGAAGAAGAACAAGAAATTCGAATGGGGTGAGAAGCATGAAGCGGCCCTACAGGATTTAAAGCAATATCTTTCAACCGCACCTCTACTGATGAAGCCTCAGAATGGTGAACCATTATCCCTATACCTCGCAGTATCAGGGAATGCTGTAAGTGTCGTCCTTGTAAAGGACCATGAAGGTCAGCAATATCCTGTTTATTATGTTAGTAAAAGCTTGTTAAATGCTGAAACTAGATATTCTCATTTAGAAAAATTGATACTAGCATTAGTTATGGCATCAACGAAACTTAGACATTACTTTGAGACACATAGGATTCATGTTAAAACAAATTATCCTGTTAAAAATGTGCTTAGGAAACCAGAAATGTCAGGCAGGATGGCTAAGTGGTCAGTAAAGTTGAGTGCTTATGATTTAGTATATGAACCTAGAATTGCCATAAAGTCTCAGGCTTTAGCTGACTTTGTGGCTGATTTTAGTAGTGACATTCAGGATGAGGTAGACCTAGAAGTTCAACAGTTAGGAGAATCCTCAGGATCCTGGACATTATATACTGATGGTGCATCTAATATAAGAGGAGTAGGATTGGGAATACTACTAAAATCGCCACAGGGGGACATATTACCCCAGGATATTAGATGTGAATTTCCTGCTACTAATAATGAAGCAGAGTATGAGGCTTTAATTGCAGGATTAGAGTTGGCTAGGAGCATGAGTATAAAAAATTTACAAGTATATGTTGACTCTTTGTTAATTACTAACCATTTTAATGGATCCTATGCAGTTAAGGGTGAGAAATTAATCGAATACCTCGATATTCTTAAAAAATTAGCAGGATATTTCGATGTTTTTACACTTGAACAGGTACCAAGGGAGGACAATGCTGAAGTAGATGCCTTAGCAAATCTGGGATCGTCGATCAGGATACCAGAAGGGACCCAAATACCGATATTACATATCTTGTATCCTGCAACGAATCCTCAGGATAAAGAAGTAGCGGGTATTCAGGATCCTGATGCAGAGTATCCTGAAAAATATCCCAAATCCTGGACGGCTCCAATCATGAGATATCTCAAGGAAGGACACATTCCCGGGGGAGGAAAATCCTAAGGCATTTAGGATGAAGGTATCACGATTTACTATTATAAATGATGTGTTATACAAGAAATCTCTTGCAGGACCATATTTGAGGTGCTTGGAGGATCCTGAAGCCAAAGAAGTACTTCAGGATATACATGAAGGGGATTGTGGTAATCACACTGGGGGCAGATCATTGTTCTCAAAAGTATTAAGGACAGGATATTATTGGCCAACGATGAGGAAAGATGCTGCAGAATACGCTCGAAGATGTGATGCATGTCAAAGACATAGTAACATACTACATCAACCAGCTGAACCATTATATCCTGTAGTTTCCCCTTGGCCGTTCATGAAATGGGGAATGGATATAGTAGGGAAGCTGCCAAAAGCTCCGGGAGGAAAAGCCTTTATGTTAGCAATGACGGATTATTTTTCTAAGTGGGTTGAGGCTGAAGCATTTGTTCAAGTTAGAGACCAAGAAGTAGTATCCTTCATAAAGAGGAATATCCTGACTAGGTTTGGGGTACCAGCTGAGATCATTTGCGATAATGGGTCCCAGTTTATAAGCAAAAGGACTACTGACTTTTGCAAGAATTGGGGAATAAAAATGATCACATCTACTCTGGTACATCCTCAAGCGAATGGACAAGCTGAATCCTCAAACAAGATAATAGTCAATAACTTAAAGAAGAGGCTTGGAGCCAAAAAAGGAAGATGGGCGGAAGAGTTACCCTTTGTTTTGTGGGCTGATAGGACAACGGTAAAGAATGCAACTGGCCAAACCCCATTTTCCTTGGTATTTGGAGCAAAAGCAGTGATTCCAACAGAAATGACGATACCTATATATCGTTTCAAATCCTGCAGGGCTGCTTCATGCTTCTCCCCCCATTCGAATTTTTTGTTCTTCTTCAGGATATCATAAAAGTCTTTGCATTTCTCTGAGGATCTTGAGATAAACCTGTTAAGGGCTGCTACTCGCCCTGTCAATCTTTGTACGTCCTTCATATTTGAGGGTGATTTTATGTCCAAGATAGCTTTGATCTGCTCTAGGCTTGCTTCTATCCCCCTTTTTGTCACCATATATCCAAGAAACTTTCCTGCTCCCACTCCGAAATGGCATTTAGCAGGATTCAGCTTCATGTTGTATTGATCCAGGATATCAAATGCTCCTTTAATATCCTGGAGGTGATCCTGAGCTTTCTTTGATTTTACCACCATATCGTCAATGTACACCTCCATGGTGTCCCCAGCTTGTCTTTGAACATCATGTTTACCAATCTCTGGTATGTTGCACCTGCATTTTTCAAACCAAAAGGCATAGCTGTATAACAATAAATACCTGTTGGTGTCATGAAGGCGGTATCCACCTGGTCAGAAGGTTCCATTTGGATCTGTTGAAATCCTGAGGATGCGTCCATGAAGGTCAGCATTTCATGCCCGGCAGTGGCATCTACCATTGCATCAATGTGGGGAAGAGGAAATGGGTCTTTAGGACAAGCTTTGTTCAAGTCTGTGTAGTCTACACAGACTCTCCATTTCCCGTTTTTCTTCTGTACCACAACTACGTTTGCTAGCCATCTTGGAAACTTGACTTCTCTGATCATTCTGGATTTTAATAATCTTTCAACTTCCTCCTGGATAATCATGTTCCGCTCAGGAGCAAACTTCCTTCTTTTTTGTTGCACAGGCTTAAACGATTTATCAATTCCAAGCTTGTGAGTGATAATATCTTTGGATATGCCTGTCATATCCTCATGCTTCCATGCAAATGTTGACATCCTGCATTTTAAAAAGTTAATTAACTGCTCTTCAATATCCTGAGGGATATTGGTCCCTACGAGCACCGAAATATCGGGGTTATCCTGGTCCAGGATAACTTTCTTCACATCCTGCTCCGGATCCTCCACGATATCCTGGGCCCGTGTCTTTAATTGCTATGCTGCACTAGGTTTGGCTGAGGATTTCATCGAGGATGAGTAGCATTCTTTCGCCTCCTGCTGATCACTATCAACTTTGACCACTCCCCAGGGGGTAGGTATCTTGATGCATTGGTGATATGTTGATGGCACGGCCTTCATATCGTGAATCCACGGTCTTCCCAGTATGATGTTATAGCAGGATAGAGAATCCATCAGACAGAAACGTTGTATCGAATTGACTCCTTCAACGTATACTGGCAACTTTATCTCTCCCACTGTGTTTCTAGCCTCTCCACTGAATCCAACAAGCACGGTAGACTTTGAAGTGATATCCATTGGAGATACATTCATTCTCTTCAGAGTTTCTAGTTGGATTATGTTGACGGAGCTGCCATTATCAACCAGTATCCTGCGCACAAAATGGTTAGCCACATATAACGTTATTACCAGAGCATCATGGTGAGGATCCTGGACAGTATCCCTGTCATCTGCATCAAAAGTGATCACTTTGTCAGTTGTGAGGGTAGTCATCCTGACAGGTCTTCCCCCCCTTTCGGCCTTGGCTTCCTTTGCATGTCTCTTTGCTGCCGAATACGAAGTTCCACAAATGTCGGATCCCCCCGAAATGAAGTTGATTATCTTGGCATCCGCAGGAGGTGATGCTGCTCGTTCAGGATCCTTCTCAGTATCCTGACCCTTATTCTTCTTTTTTCCTAAGAGATCTTTCAGATATCCCTTGCTTAGAAGATAGCTTATTTCTTTCCTTAGAGCAATGCAATCCTCAGTCATATGTCCGAAATCTTCGTGGAAAGCACACCATTTTGACTTATCTTTCCAGTCAGCCTTTTGTTGATTCTTTCGAGGCCACCTAGCTTTGTCTCCTAGACCTTGCATAGCATACATCAATTCAGGAATATTAACAGAAAAGCAGAGATTGAATCAAAGTGTGAAGAATCCAAATGAGAGGCCTTGCTAATTATAGAAAGTTAGGATCAATAGGATCATTCCATGTGTTTGGAGGGTGAAATCTTGGCCATACATGTGGGTACATGGTATTAGAATACAATGGGAGTCGAAAACTAGCTCCAGGTATTGCAAATCTTGCATTAAAACCCCTGAATTTTGACCAGATTGCTGAAACTGATCTTTCTGTCTGACATGGTCTCACGGCCCACGTAAAATATCACCTCACCTTACGCGGCCCGTGTAAGGATCTTTCACAGAATGTCAAAACAGGTCCCTGCACTTGTAAAACTTGCATTCTGATGTATTTTTGACACGTTTAAGCCACGTTAACCCCATTTCAAGGCTCTAAAATGAAGTTAAAGTATAGGGAAATTGAAATACGCTTAAAAATATCTCGGATGTCGGCTCGTTTGGTCGTACGGTTGCGTTGTTTGGTTAATTACGACGGAAGTCGTAACGGGCGCAAAAACGATCCAAATTAAGCGACGAATGGAATTTTATCATGCCAATCACTAAAATAAAATATTTTAATAATTACATAAATTTTTTGATGTCCGAAAATATTCAGAACGTAGGATATGCGCGAAAATTCAAACTTGTGCACTTTTCAACGCTTTTAGTCCTTGCTTATCAAATAAGTTTATTTTTGCGCATTAAACACCTCAAAGCCTATTTCTAAGCTATATAAAGGATATTTAGGGCATGTTCGATACCATACGAATCGGCATAGTTTCGCAGTTTGACACAAATAGTCCCTGCGATCGAATAAACTTGTTTTCGACACACCAAACCATCCAAAACTTATTTCTAATTTATGTGGAGGTTATTTAAGGTTTGTAGCATTAAAATGACTGCGTTTACGCACCAGTTTTCGTATAACCTTCCAGAAAGCCATTTAAAGCTTGAAATCGAACTCGAATCAAATTGTAAAATCATCAAACACAAATACACACATAATAACACCAAAGCACATATAATAACACCAAAACACATTGTTTTATTGATAATCATTATTGTTTTACATCATACATCATTTACAGAACACAGTTGTCACAGTCTGCCCTACTTTAGGAAATTTCGTCCCGAAATTTTAACTAGAGGAAACTTGTGAAAACAAATGCGGGTATTTCGTCTTCATTTGGTCCTTGCGTTCCCAAGTAAACTCTGGGCCACATTTGGACTCCCAACGAACCTTGACTAATCGAATCCGTTTGTTCTTTAACTGTTTGATAGCACGGTCCACTATCTCCACAGGTTTCTCGACAAAGTGCATTGTCTCATCAATTTGAATTTCGCGAGTGGAATGTGAAGATCAACATCAGCTAAACACTTTCACAAATTGGACACGTGAAAAGTCGGATGAATATTTCCAAGCTCTGGAGGTAGCTCTAGTCGATAGGTAACCTTTCCAATTCTTTCAACAATCTTAAATGGTCCAACATATCGTGGTGCAAGTTTTCCTTTCTTTCCAAATCTCACCACTCCTTTCCAAGGTGACACCTTGAGTAGGACGCGGTCTCCGACTTGAAATTCCAAGGGCTTGTGTCGCATATCCGCATAACTCTTTTGACGTCTTCTAGCTGTCACAAGATTATCACGGATTTTCTTGATTTTGTCTGTCGTTTCCAGAATGAGCTCAGGTCCAGTAAGCTGAGATTCACCGATCTCATTCCAACAGACAGGTGAACGACATTTTCGACCGTAGAGAGCTTCGAATGGTGCCATATTAATGCTAGCATGATAACTGTTATTGTATGAGAAATCGATCAATGGAAGATGAGAATCCCAATTACCACCAAAGTCTATCACGCATGCTCTAAGCATATCCTCCAAAGTTTGAATCGTTCTCTCAGATTGTCCATCTGTTTGGGGATGATAAGCAGTGCTTAGATTCAGTTGGGTTCCCATAGCAGATTGCATGGTCTTCCAAAAACGAGATGAAAACCGAGCATCTCGATCGGAAATGATATCCAAAGGAACACCATGTCGTGATATTATCTCATCAACATAAATCTTTGCAAGTTTATCAGCAGATAGTTCCTCACGAATCGGAATGAAATGAGCTGACTTCGTTAATCAATCGATAACAACCCAAATAGCATCGTGACCTTTACACGTACGCGGTAACTTAGTGATAAGATCCATCGCAATGTTCTCCCACTTCCAAACCGGTATCTCTGGTTGTACAAGCAAACCAGAAGGTCGTTGATGTTCAGCCTTGACTTTGTGACAAGTTAGGCATTTCGATACATAGAAGGCAACATCTTTCTTCATACCAGGCCACCAATACTGAGTACGAAGATCCTTGTACATTTTGTCAGCACCAAGATGGATAGAATAACGAGACTTGTGAGATTCGTCCATCACCAAAGTGCGAAGATCTTCTTGTTTCGGAATCCACAAACGATTATAGAAATAAAGTAACCCATCGTCTTTCGTTTTGAGTTTACGCTCAAGTTAACGTGGTAGCTCATATTTCAATAAGCCTTTGGTTACACAACATCGTTGAGCTTGAAGGACACGAGATTTAATATCGGATAGAGTTCGAACAGAATGGAGCTTGACTCGTTCCTTTCGACTTAGCGCATCGGCTACAACATTCGCCTTACCAGGATGGTAGCGAATTTCGCAATCGTAATCGGTCAATAGTTCAACCCATCGTCGTTGCCTCATGTTCAGCTCCTTTTGATTGAGAATATGCTGGAAAAATTTGTGGTCTGTGAAAACCACACATTTCGTGCCATAGAGATAGTGTCCCCAGATCTTCAAAGCAAAAACTACAGCTCCTAACTCAAGATCATGAGTCGTCTAGTTCTTCTCGTGAACTTTCAATTGTCTTGACGCATACGCTATAACTTTACCTCGTTGCATGAGAACACAACCAAGGCCTAAGTTGGACGCATCGCAGTAGACAACGAAATCATCGTTTCCCTCGGGCAAAGATAGAACAGGAGCATCACAAAGCTTCCGTTTCAGCGTTTGGAATGCTTCTTCTTGTTTAGGTCCCCACTCAAAAGGCTTATTCTTCTGAGTCAAAGCAGCGAGTGGAACCGCAATCTTCGAGAAATTCGAAATAAATCGTCGATAATATCCAGCAAGACCAAGAAAAGATCGAATTTCGGTAGGTGTCGTAGGTGTATTCCAATCCTTAATTGCAGCAATTTTGGATGGATCCACATGAATACCCTGCTCGTTGACTGTATGACGCAAAAATTGAACTTCTTTAAGCCATAATTCACACTTGGAGAATTTAGCGAAAAGTTGTTCCTTCTTCAGGAGTTCCAGTGTCAAACGAAGGTGTTGCTCGTGATCGGCTCGAGACTTTGAATAAATGAGAATATCGTCAATGAACACAATGATGAACTTGTCTAAATAAGGTTTACAAACCCTATTCATTAAGTCCATGAAGATAGATGGGGCATTCGTCAAACCAAAAGGCATGACAGTGAACTCGTAGTGTCCATATCTCGTGCGAAAAGCAGTTTTGGGAATATGTTCTTCGAGAACACGAAGCTGATGATACCCAGAACGCAGATCGATCTTGGAAAAACAGGTAGCACCTTGCAGCTGATCGAAGAGGTCATCGATTCGTGGTAGGGGATATCGAGTCTTGATGGTAAGCTTATTCAGATCTCGATAATCGATACACATTCGAAAAGATCCATCTTTCTTTTTCACAAAGAGGACAGGGGTACCCCAAGGTGAATTACTCGGTCGGATGAATCCTTTATCAGATAACTCTTGAAGCTGTTTTGATAACTCTTGCATCTTAGATGGTGCAAGACGATAAGGTGCTTTCGCAATCGGGTTGGCATTGGGTACAAGGTCAATATGAAATTTGACTTGACGAACTGGAGGCAAACCCGACAGTTCATCAGGAAACACCTCTGGATAATCTCGGAGAATCGGAATATCTTGAATACGCTTGATTTTGCCCATCTCCTCGGTGACATGTGCCAGAAAAGCAACATATCCTTTTCGTAAATAACTTTGGGCTTTCGTAAATGACATAAGTTTCAATCCACTAGATGGTTTCTCGCCACAAACTTCCAGAACATCGCCAGACGAAAGAGGAATACGAATGATCTTGTCGAAACAAACCACCCCAGCATGATGTTTGGTTAACCAATCCATCCCAACAATAATGTCGAAACTCCCAAGTTGCATCGGTATGAGGTCAATAGGAAAAATATGGTTATCGAGGTTCAATTGACAACCACGAATAACAGAATCAAGAACAAGAGGTTTACCAGTAGCAACTTCGATAGATAAGGGTTTCCTGAGTTTAGTTCTAGGTATCGCAAGTAAAGGCTCAAAAGATAACGAAACAAAACTTCGATCGGCACCAGAATCAAAAAGAATAGATGCAAGTTGATTGTTAACAAGGAACGTACCATTGACAACCTCGTTGTTAGCCCTCGCTTCGTTTGCATTCAGATTGTACGCTCATCCACGAGCGGGATTCACATTCGCGTTGGCATTCGCCAACCTCGGGCAATTGTTGCGGAAATGACCCATGTCACCTTAATTAAAACACAAACCAGGTGGGAATCTAGCAGCATTCCCCTGAGCTTGTGCCGGAATCTGAGCAGTTTGATTCTAGCCCAAACGACAGATATTGGCCAGATGCCCAAGTCTACCCCACGTAGTACACTGTTTGCAAGCTTGTTGTGCAATATGGTGACCGTTGCATCGAGCACAGTGAGTTGCGGAACCAGCATATTGTTTCTTCGTGGGAGGTTGAACTGGTGGGTTCTGATCAGTAACAGCAAAGTTCTGGGAAGCCTTGCACTTCCTCGATTTCCTTGACGACTCGCCTTTCTTAACCTTGTCTTTTGCAGAATCAGACTGCTTCTTCTTGTCACCCTTGCGGGTTAGCTTTCCTTTTCTGACCTGAGACTCGGCCAGCGGCCAATTCAATCGCTTGTCGCACGGTAGTAGGATTATTGCCAGTCATAATATCCTGTACGAAATCGGGTAAACCATCGATATACCTCTCTATTGCTTTCTCCAACGGGGTAACCATAGTGGGACATAACAAACTAAGCTCCTCATAATGATCCGTATATCCACGGTGTTCACCCCCATCTTGTTTCAAATTGTCAAACTCTAGTTCCAAGGCTCGAATCTCATGACGGGGACAAAACTCTCTCATCATGAGAGCTAGAAGCTCTTCCCATGTTTGTGCCAAAGCCACTTCGGCACCCCTATCTCGCATAACACCGTTCCACCATGTTAGAGCATGCTTCTCGAAGACACTTGACACAAACTCAACCATTCGTCCATTCGGACACTGAACATGTCTGAATGTACTTTCGAGACTCTCGAACCATTGCAGGAGCACAGTTGCTCCTTGAGTCCCCGAAAAAGTTAACGGTTTAGTCGAATTGAAGTTCTTGAAATTACACTGACCATTGTTGTTGTTATTCGCTTGATTAATCTAAGTTATTAGGTTCGGAATAACAGCAGGGAACTGCTGAGTGATAATAGTTACGAGTTCGGTGTTGGTTTGCGGTTGTGCATCTCGTCGAGGAGGCATTGTCTAAAAAGAATAAGGAAACATGAGAAACGAGTGAGATCGAAAATTGGATAAACAAAAGAGATATTGAAAACATCGACAAAACACAAGGAAAGCGATCATTCATTTGTTACCTCGAACAAACAAACGACACGCAGTGACTAATCAAAGTAAACAGGGCCAATATAATGTATCACCGAAGACATGCTCGCCTATAAGTGAACACTCACCCCAAGAGTTCCCAGGTAAGAGTGACTGGTCCGATACTACGGATTTGTACGAACACTCTAGCCTTAGACAGAAAACTCAGGGTACAGGCATTCACCCTTCCAGTTTTCACGTGTTCACATTATAAGACCCAAACTTTGACGAGATTTTGAAAAATTAAAGGGTTCAAAACCTTATAAGAAATCATCTTAGAACAGATGAATGATTTTCAAAGCAAATTTGTTATTGTGTTCACGTTTTGGTTATCACCAAAAGATAGGTGACGGTATTGTTTTAAAATCTAAATGCAAGAAAACTCGCGTTAGGGTCCTAGAAAGTTATAGTCTAGGTCAAAGCATTACTAATAACCTAATTCCCTATAACCATTGGCTCTGATACCAACTCTTCTGTCACACCCCGACCGCATAAAAACAACGAAACCGCGGCGGAAACGTCGGGGAGTGTTGCAACAGAATCATCGTTTCATAACCACTGATTCAAAAGTTTCGTTTTATTGAAATATTAACATTAAACGTTGTCTTGAAGTTAAAACAAACAAGTTAAACATCGTCTATTATTGTTATTATGTCACTAAGGCCTCGTCCAGATCCTATGTGAACATGCATCCTATCAATCGACATCATTCAACACCACCTGAAACATATGTGAAAATAAAAGTCAGCAAAGAAATGCCGGCGAGTACATAGGTGGCTCGTGTACACGTTGCAATTCCTTGTTTTTGAAAAGTGAAACCTCGTTTTTGAAAAGTGTTTAGTATTGCAATGCATTTAACCAACTCAAAATCAGTTGGTTATAGTTTATAAAACCTCGTTGCCATGAATCTTAACCCACAAACCTTTGTTTAAGTAAACCAACTTGTAAATCGTTCTCGTAATAAAACTCGTATATTTCATATGGTTTAGAAAACATCGTTAATCGTTATCGTTTTGAAATCATTCATCCAAGTGAACTAAATAACGCCACGGAATGAAATATGATAAAAGCATTTATATATAAGAATTACCAGCGGCGTATCTACCATGATTTTATCACATTACACCCGTCTCGTTATTCAAACACTTACCAAAAACCCATCGTGCAATTGTACTTGTTCCCAAATCGTTTATGTTATCGAAACCAATCGTTCAAATCGTTTAACTCGTTCAAATCGTTCAATTGTTCCATCGTTCAAAATCGTTCTCGTTTTAATTGTGAAAACTAACTTTTGGTTGTCTCGTTAATAACATTCAAACCTTCGTAACTCGTTTCTCGGTTTCTCGTTCAACTCGTATTAACAAACCACCAAAGGGTAAGTTAACAATCATCAGATTCAGTCTTTACCCACATTACCCCCATACATAACCATGGGTGTAGTCCGATAACGGGATTTGTAAGATCCTATGGTACCATAACCTAATACTGGTCGGTTCGGCCAAAATTAATGAATCTCATTCGTTATGTAAATATGTCCAACAAGTTCGTTCACATTATCGAAATCGTCATCTTTTAATATAAACCATAGTATTCGTTTGTGAAAACATCGAAATCGTTTAAAGCATTGAAAATTGTTTAACACATATGCATCACCCCAAAACAATTGAAAACAGTAAAATAGGGGAATTATGTACTCACATTGAAGTGCAAATATCCTTGATCTAAAGAACTCAACAAGTTCAGGCAAACCAAGGAAATTCAAGTAGCACCTAGTAATCGGATCGCTAGTTAAATAATCGACACCTAAATTGGAAGATCGGGTAGAATGAGGTCTTGTAAACCAAATGAGTATTGGAACTCATATGATATGTTTTAACAAAGCCTACATTCTAAATCGGAACCTAACCTAAGTGCTTTCGACCCGTTACGACCCATTAAGGTAGCTTATGCTACTTTAACGGGTCGTTCACGCAATCGCGCTCTAACTATCCCTATGACAAGTATTATATGCCTTAACATGTTTAAATATGTTGTATAATCAGTTTAGGTGACAAAAGTTAGGTTACATATGCTTAATTACCAATTATGCATGAAAAGGGCATTTTGGTCATTTACCTAAGGCAATCGCGCGTTCAAGACGTCTAACTACCTATCATACAACTACTTAAACTATGTGACCATAAGGTATAACCTCGAAAGGTTATTCTCTATATAACTAAGGTCACCAAACATGTTTGGTAGGATCCTAAAGATCGACCAAACGGGTCGAGTTCGAAAGTCTAAGCGGTGGTTTAGACCGCTTGACTTATGACTCTAGACAAGCACTAAACTAAAAGTGACGAGCTAAGCATGTTAAAACACGCTTACCTAAGTTAGAAAATAGGTTTTGATATCAAAACAAACGGTTTTGATGCCCAAGAATAGTTTGGTTGCAAAATGCGCATAAATACGCATTTTGACCGAAACTATGACTCGTCACTACGCCTAGTCAATGTGGTAATCAGTAGGTTTAGTCACAAGGGACTATAACCATCGTGATTACGCTCACGTTGCAATGTTCAAATGAATTTTGTGTTGACCATTGACTAGTCAAAGTTGAAAGTCAAACACTGTTTGACTTTCATGCTTGAAATACATGAACAAGCATGAACAGGACTTACAAAGGTTCCAAGAAGGTGTTTTTATTCAAAATTACTCAACTTAGAGCAGAGATTGAATCAAAGTGTGAAGAACCCAAATGAGAGGCCTTGCTATTTATAGGAAATTAGGATCAATAGGATCATTCCATGTGTTTGGAGGGTGAAATCTTGGCCATACATGTGGGTACATGGTATTAGAATACAATGGGAGTCGAAAACCAGCTCCAGCTATTGCAAATCTTGCATTAAAACCCCTTAATTTTGACCAGATTGCTAAAACTGATCATTATGTCTGACATGGTCTCGCGGCCCGCGTAAAACATCACCTCACCTTACACGGCCCGTGTAAGGATCTCTCACACAATGTCAAAACAGGTCCCTACACTTGTAAAACTTGCATTCTGATGCATTTTTGACATGTTTAAGCCCCGTTAACCCCATTTCAAGGCTCTAAAATGAAGTTAAAGTATAGGAAACTTGAAATATGCTAAAAATATCTCGGATGTTGGCTCGTTTGGTCGTACGGTTGCGTTGTTCGGTTAATTACGACTGAAGTCGTAACGGACGCAAAAACAATCCAAATTAAGCGAAGAATGGAATTTTATCATGCCAATCACTAAAATAAAATATTTTAATGATTATATAAATTTTTGGAGGTCCGAATATATTCAGAACGTAAGATATGCGCGAAAATGCAAACTTGTGCACTTTTTGACGCTTTTAGTCCCTGCTGATCAAATAACTTTATTTTTGCGCATTAAACACGTCAAAGACTATTTCTAAGCTATGTGAAAGATATTTAGGGCATGTTTAACTTATGATCAAGCTCCGGAATGTTTGATACCATACGAATCGGCATAGTTTCGCAGTTTGACACAAATAGTCCCTACGATCGAATAAACTTGTTTTCGACACACCAAACCATCCAAAACTTATTTCTAAGTTATATGGAGGGTATTTAAGGTATGTTAAGCCTATGTCACTATTCCAGAGTGTTTTTCACGTTAAACTGACTGCGTTTACGCACCAGTTTGCGTATAACCTTCCAAAAAGCGATTTAAAGCTTGAAATCGAACTCGAATCAAATCGTAAAATCATCAAACTCAAATACACACATAATAACACCAAAGCACATATAATTACACAAAAACACATTGTTTTATTGATAATCATTATTGTTTTACATCGTACTTCGTTTACAGAACACAGTTGTCACATTTTTTAGGTTCGATACGTGGATAGTTGGATGTACGTTGTGGAGTTCCTCCGGTAATTCGAGTATGTAGGCCACGTTGACAATTATTTCCAGAATCTTAAATGGTCCAACGTATCGAGGTGTGAGCTTACCTTTCTTCCGAATCAGACCACTCCCTTCCAAGGTGAAACCTTTAGGAGTACGTGATCACCAACGTCAAATTCAAGGGGCTTGCGGCGTTTATCGGCGTAACTCTTTTGACGAGACTCTGAGCTTTCAAAAGATTGTCTTGGATCTGGAGAATCAGTCGTTTCTTGTAACAACTCAGGACCTGTAATTTGCGCATCTCCGATGTCATGCCATACAATAGGCGATCGACACCTTTTTCCATACAATGCCTCAAATGGTGCCATTTGAATGCTAGAGTGATAACTGTTGTTGTACAAAAATTAGACTAAAGGTAATTGTGAGTCCTAATTACCACCAAAATTTATGACACACGAGCGAAGCATGTCTTCCAGGGTTCGAATCGTGCATTCAGTCTGACTGTCGGTCTGGGGATGGAAAGCGGTACTGAGATTAAGAGTAGTACCGAGAGCAGATTGGAAAGTTTCCCAGAGGCGTGAAGTGAATTGACCATCACGGTCAGAGATGATGTCACGAGGTGTCCCATGTCGACAAATGACTTCGTCGGTATAGATTCATGGTAATCGTTCTACCTTAAAGTCTTCTCTTATTGGCAGAAAGTGGGCAGATTTTGTAACTCGTTCAACGATAACCAAGATGCTATCGTGACCTGATGGCGTACGCGGGAGTTTCGTAATGAAATACGTAGCTATACTCTCCCACTTCCACATCGGGATCTCGGTTTGTTCGAGTAAGCTAGAGGGTCGTTGATGTTCAGCCTTGGCTTTCGAACAAGTCAGTCATTTCAAAATGTAGAGGGCGATATCTTCTTCCTCCCAGGCCACCAGTACCTGGATCGGAGGTCCTGGTACATCTTGTCGGCACCTGGATGAATAGAGTATCGAGATTTGTGGGCCTCAGTCATCCACAACTCCCGAAGGTTATTGCGACTAGGGATCCACATGCGATGAAGGTAGTGAAAAATACCATTTGGTTTATTCACCAATTGATGTTCGGTTCCAAGAATGCATTCCTCCTTCAAAGTACGCTCCGTAAAACAGGCGTGCTGCGCATCGCGGATGAGGGTTTCAAGATTATTCTGGGTTTGAGTATCACGAACACTATACACATAGCTTCGGCAACTCAGAGCATCGGCCACGACATTGGCTTTGCCCGGATGTTAACGTATCTCACAGTCGTAATCGTTGAGAAGTTCGACCCATCTGCGTTGACGCATATTAAGCTCCTTCTGATTGAAGATATGTTGTAGGCTCTTGTGGTCGGTGAAGACCGTACACTTGGTACCATAAAGGTAGTGTCGCCAAATCTTCAATGCAAAAACAACTGCACCTAATTCGAGATCATGGGTCATGTAGTTTTTCTCGTGAACTTTGAGTTGTCGAGAAGCGTACGCGATAACCTTGTCTCGTTGCATGAAAACTCAACCGAAGTGGTGATTCGACCGAAGTGGTGTATTTGTAAAACGTTTGAACTTTTAAAGTTTTCGTTGTAGTATAAAATCACAATAAAATAATGTTACAAGTCATCCGGTTGGATGGTCATCCGGACGGATGGCCATTCGATCGGATGGCTATTCGGGTGGAAAACCAGTTGTTTGAAAAAGTTTGTAGTTTAATAGAGATAACGTATTTACGTGTCAAACAACAGAATCCACACTGAAGGCCAATTCATCCGATCGGATGGGAACCACCCCATTCAAGCGTACTCACTGTTCTTTTGGTGAAGTTTCATGTTTAACCCGTTAACCTATCACCTCTCTGGTGGAAATCCGTTTTCAGTCAGTTCTCAAGTAGAGATTGAGTAGAGAGCACGAATGAGTATGGATTCCATCGGTTTTGAGTAGAAAAGTGAAAGATGTTGAAGAAAAGTTTGTAATCGGTTGAAAATGTTAAGGTCTTGTTGAAATCTGTGTAGAAGCATGTGGAAATCCTTTAGATCTGAACCATTCGTTGATGGGATGAGGTTATACTCCAATGTTCATGAGAACTTGTGGTGACGTCACCCTAGAACAGCCCAAATCAGGTGATTTCACGGTGAAAATGTAAGATTTGATGGGGGAGATGATGAGAAAGTGTGTGTAGATGATAGAAGTACAAGATTTAGGAAGAAAACTAACAAGAATTGCTAGAAATCAAGGGAAAAGTGCTTGAAAGTACGTGGGTCGGAGGAGGCTGTCAAATCAATAAATAGTTGATGTGACAGGTGAGTATTTATAGGCAAAGGGTGAGAAGGCGGTGTTGTGCGGAGCGGATGGCGGTTAAATCAGATGGTCATCCGGTCGGATGATCATTCGATCGAATGGTCGTTCAATCGGACAGCACGTGTGAGTTAGTTTTCCGGTTTTCGTTTCGTGCGGTGAGCGTTGTGTTTTAGCGAGTTGTGGGTGAGCGATGCGATAGCATTAAAAAATAGTTACACAAATAACATAACTACCTAACAACTAAAATGAGTAATTTAAATCTGCGTTTCGAGTTGCGTTGAGATTGCGTTGTGTTAGAGTTGCGATTGCATTTGCGGATAATCACCCAAATAAATAAGGCACACAAAAGTAAAGCACATAATAACAGATACAAAATAATAGTAATAGTTCCGTTGTGACTGCAATGCGATTGTGATGTGATAGGGTTTAGTAGGATAGCGTTTAGTTACGTTTATCGCATTGTTACTTCACATATTACAAATCGTAGCATAAAATAGCGTAAACTAAAGCATCGATTGTCGGGGTTCGTGAGTAGAAGCAATAGTTAAGTAAGAAATAACAGATCTGAACGTTGACATTCCTTGACTTTGACTTTGACTTGTACTTTTACTTCGAAATTCGGGTTGTTACAACCTCCCCTACTTTAGGAAATTTCGTCCGAGATTAAGGTGCAGGCGTAACGAATAAATGTGGATATTTAGCTTTCATATCACTCTCGAGTTCCCAGGTGAACTCGGCGCCACGTTTTCCTTCCCAGCAAACCTTCACTATAGGAATGCGTGAGCGTCAGAGTTTCTTGGTCTCTCGGTCCATGATTTCTATCGGCTTTTCCACGAAGTGTAATGTTTCGTCCACTTCTAGATCCTCAAGTGGAACATGTAAATTCTGCTGGGCCAGACGCTTTTTGAGGTTCGATACGTGGAAAGTTGGATGTACGTTGTGGAGTTCCACCGGTAATTCGAGTATGTAGGCCACCTTGCCAATTCTTTCCAGAATCTTAAAGGGTCCGACGTATCGAGGCGCGAGCTTTCCTTTCTTTCCGAATCAGACCACTCCCTTCCAAGGTGAAACCTTTAGGAGTACGTGATCACCAACGTCAAATTCAAGGGGCTTGCGGTGTTTATCGGCGTAACTCTTTTGACGACTCTGAGATTTCAAAAGATTGTCTCGGATCTGGAGGATCTTATTAGTTGTTTCTTGTAACAACTTAGGACCGGTAATTTTCCTATCTCCGATCACATGCCATACAATAGGCGATCGACACTTTCTTCCATACAATGCCTCAAATGGTGCCATTTGAATGCTAGAGTGATAACTGTTGTTGTAAGAAAATTCGACTAAAGGTAAATGTGAGTCCCAATTACCACCGAAATCTATGACACGCGAGCGAAGCATGTCTTCCAGTGTTCGAATCGTGCGTTCAGTCTGACCGCCGGTCTGGAGAGTAGTACCGAGAGCAGATTGGAAAGTTTCCCAGAGGCGTGAAGTGAATCGACCATCGCGGTCAGAGATGATGTGACGAGGTGTCCCATGTCGATAAATGACTTCGTCAGTATAGATTCATGCTAATCGTTCTACCTTAAAGTCTTCTCTTATTGGCAGAAAGTGGGCAGATTTCGTAAGTCGGTCAACGATAACCCAGATGCTATCGTGACCTGATGGCGTACGAGGGAGTTTCGTAATGAAATCCATAGCTATACTCTCCCACTTCCACATCGGGATCTCGGGTTGTTCAAGTAAGTCAGAGGGTCGTTGATGTTCAGCCTTGACTTTCGAACAAGTCAGGCATTTCAAAATGTAGGAGGCGATATCTTTCTTCATACCAGGCCACCAGTACCTGGATCGGAGGTCCTGGTACATCTAGTCGGCACCTGTATGATTAGAGTATCGAGATTTGTGGGCCTCAGTCATCAACAACTCCCGAAGGTTATTGCGACTAGGGATCCACATGCGATCGAGGTAGTGAAAAATATCATTCGGTTTATTCACCAATTGATGTTCGGCTCCAAGAATGCGTTCCTCCTTCAAAGTACCTTCGGTAAAATAGGCGTGTTGCGCATCGCGGATGAGGGATTCAAGATTATTGTGGGTTTGGGTATCATGAACACTATACACATAGCTTCGGCAACTCAGAGCATCGGCAATGATGTTGGCTTTGCCCGGATGGTAACGTATCTCACAGTCGTAGTCGTTGAGAAGTTCGACCCATCTGCGTTGACGCATATTAAGCTCCTTCTGATTGAAGATATGTTGTAGGCTCTTGTGGTCGGTGAAGACCGTACACTTGGTACCATAAAGGTAGTGTCGCAAAATCTTCAATGCAAAAACAACCGAGACCTAGGTTGGAGATCATGGGTCGTGTAGTTTTTCTCATGAACTTTGAGCAGTCGAGAAGCGTACGCGATAACCTTGTCTCGTTGCATGAAAACTCAACCGAGACCTAGGTTGGAGGCATCAAGGTGAACGACAAAATCATCGTTTTCGTCGGGTAGAGTGAGAATAGGAGCGTTGCAGAGCATATGCTTGAGATTTTGAAAAGCTTCCTCTTGTTCGGTTCCCCAAACAAAAGTCTTGTCTTTATGCGTGAGAGAGGTGAGAGGAACAACGATTTTAGGGAAATCTGCGATAAATCGACGGTAATAACCCGCCAATCCGAGGAAAGAACGAACTTCGGATGGGTTTTTCAGTGTAATCCAACTCTTAACTGCTTCAATCTTCATGGGATTGACGTGAATACCTTGACTATTAACGATGTGACCGAGGAATGGAACCTCCTCGGGCCAAAATTCACACTTGGAGAATTTGGCGTAGAGGCGATTCCCTTGGAGAAGCTTGAGAACTAAACGTGTGTGTTGCGTGTGTTTAGTTTTTGTCTACGAATAGATAAGGATATCGTCGATAAACATGATGACTAAGCGGTCGAGAAAGGGTTTACACACGCGATTCATTAGATCCATAAAATTACGGGTGCATTGGTAAGTCCAAAGGGCATAACAACGAATTCATAGTGACCGTAGCGAGTGCGAAAAATGGTTTTAGGGATGTCTTCCTCCTGGATTCGTAACTGATGATAACCAGAGCGTAAATCTATCTTGGAAAAACACGTAGCGCCTTGCAATTGATAAAACAAATCATCGATTCGAGGGAGCGGATAACGATTCTTGATAGTAAGCTTATTGAGTTCCCTATAATCAATGCACATTCGGAACGATCCATCCTTCTTTTTGATGAAAAGGACAGGTGCGCCCCATGGCGATGTGCTAGGGCGTATGAAGCCTTTATCAAGCAATTCCTAGAGTTGACAAGAGAGTTCGCGCATTTTGGATGGAGCGAGATGATAAGGAGATTTAGTGATAGGATTAGCTTCAGGAATGAGGTCAATACGGAAATCAATATCACAAGACGGTGGTAGACCAGGTAAATCGTCAGGAAAGACACTAGGAAAATCACGAACCACGAGTACCTTTTCCATTGTCTTCTCTTTCTTTTTCTTCTCTGCTACTATGATGTGTGCTAAGAAAGCCTTGTTATTCCTTCTGGAGATACTTGCTCGCTTGTATGCACGACATGAGTTTTAGTTCCTTCAAAGATACTTCACCATAGACACAGAGTTGAACACAGTTTGAAAGAGAGAATCGGATCATCTTTTCGAAGCAAATGATTTCAGCATGATTTTCCCAAAGGAAGTCCATGCCTACTATGATGTCGAAACTACCGAGTTGCATTGGAATAAGATCGATTGGGAAAACGTGATTGTTGAGTTCGAGAGTACAATCACAAAGAACAGAATCAACAGAGACGGTTCTTCTGGTGGAAATTTCTACGTCGAACGTCGTTGGGAGGTTAGCGCGTTATGATTTAGGAACTTTTCGAATTCAAATAACACAAAACAGTTATCGGCTCCAGTATCAAATAAACAAGAAGCATAAACACCATTAACAAGGAATGTACCATTGACAACATTGTTGTCGGTTTGCACCTAGCGAACGTTGATGTTAAAAGTTTGTCAGCGGGCTGCTTGTTGCTGCGGTTGCTGCTGTTGTTGTTGAGGTTGTTGCTGTTGGTGTTGGTGTTGTTGTTGCGGTGGTTGTTGTCACACCCCGACCGCATAAAACAACAAACCGCGGTGGAAACATCGGAGAGTCGAGCAACAGAATTATTGTTTCACAACCATGGAAATTAAAGTTTCGTTTTATTTATTAACATAGTGGATTACATTGTATTAAAACAAATGAAACAAAGAGTACATAACATAATTAAACTAATCTTGCTTCATTTTATGTCACTAAGGCCCGAGTCCGCCCTAGTGTATCCTGACCAAACCTACGCATTTGCACCTGAAAACACATGTGAAAATAGGTACGTCAGCATAAAAATGCCTGTGAGATACATACGTTTTGTTAAAATAGGATTCATGACTTGAGTTTAAAGAAATGTTTAATAAAAGTTAGTTATGAATCTTGTTAAATGTTATCTTTTATAAATCATATAAAAAGTGATAAGAAAATCTGATGATATATAAAAGAAAGATGTTTAGTTAAATAAATAATCAAGTAAAAGTGAGTTTGTATAAAATAAGTTGTTTGTAAAACAATGTTTATGAAAAATATGTTATCTGTGTAAAATGTAACATGTCTAAACTGAAATGGTTTAAATAACGCAACGATATGCAATACTATAAAAGCACTTATATATAGGAAGTACCAGCGGCGTATCCACCATGCTTTTATCATATTACGCACGCCCCGTTATTTAAATCACTTACCCAAACAAACCACCAAATGTATTGTTTAAACCAATGTCAGGATGTTCATGTGTAAACAATGTCTATTGTCAAATGAAAATCATGTGATGTGTAACCAAATGTCATGTATGGCCAGTAAAATATGTCAACTAAAGCCATAGGTAAAATGCAAAAAACAAGGTATTGAAATAAATCATTGTTTAAATCAAAGTTATGTTTTGCAAAATAAAATGCATGCTTTACTGATACAAACATCTATGCGGTATTGTTTCAAAGCATACATTCAAGCCTTGCGACTGTGGCGACAAACCTTCAAAAAAATAAAGGTTTATCTAAATTATGTTCAATGGATTCAGTCACTCCTTCCACCCAAACAAACCTAGGATTTCAGGAACGGGAGTTGTCACTTCCTATGGTACCATTACTTACTACCAAGCGGCGTAGCTAATGTTAATGAAGGTATTTTTGTCCCATTTAAACAAACCAAATGTCATACCAAATGTAAGCATGTGATGTGAAAACCATGTACTAAGTATGTAATAAATGAACATACATAGCATGAAATGTGATGTAAAACAATGTACTAAGTATGCATTAGATGAACATACATAGCATGAATGTGATGTAAAACAATGTACTAAGTATGTAATAAATGAACATTCATAGCATGAAATGTGATGTAAAACAATGTACTAAGTATGTAACAAATGAACATACATAGCATGAAATGTGATGTAAAACAATGTACTAAGTATGTAATAAATGAACATTCATAGCATGAAACGTGATGTAAAACAATGTACTAAGTATGTAACAAATGAACATTCATAGCATGAAATGTGATGTAAAACAATGTACTAAGTACGTAATAAATGAACATACATAGCATGAAATGTGATGTAAAACAATGTACTATACGTGTACTAATGAACATAGTAAGCATATGATGAAAAGCACGAAAATAACAAGTAGGCACATGTGTTTCATCCCCAAAATATACGAAAACCGTAAAAGAGGGGACTATGTACTCACTTGAGATTGCTTAATGATCTTGAAATAAGAATCAACCAATGCTTGAGGGATCACGAAATCAAACGACACCTAATATAGGTAACTACATTAATAAACCGGACCTAAATTGGAGGATCGGATAGGATGCGATTTCGTAAACCAAATGTGTATGGGAACTCATATGATATGGTTTAACAAAGCCTACATACTAAAATGAGACCTATCCTAAGTGCTTACGACCCGTTACGACCCGTTTAGGTAGCTTATGCTACTTTAACGCGTCGTTCGCGTAAAATGCGTTCGGACCGCCTAACTAGTCCTATGACAAGTATTATATGCCTTAACATGTCTAATAATGTTGCCTAATTAGTTTAGATGTCAAAATTTAGGTTACATATGCTTAAAATGAATTTATGCGTAAAAAGGGCATTTTGGTCATTTACCTAAGGCATATAAACTACCTATCATACAACTAACTAAACGAAGTGACCATAAGGTATAACCTCGGAAGGTTATTCACTATACAACTATGGTCACAAAATGTGTTTGGTCGGATCCTAATGATCGACCAAACGGGTCCGGTACGAAAGTCTAAGCGGGTGTTTAGTCCGCTTACCTTACGACCCTAAATAAGCACTAAACTAAAAGTGACGAGTTAAACATGTTAAAACATGTTTAACTAAGTTAGAAAACAGGCTTGATATCAAAACAAACGTTTTGATACCCAAGAATAGTTTGGTTACAAAATACGTATAAACGCGTATTCTGACCGAAACTATGACTCGTCACTACGCCTAATCAACGTGGTAATCAGTAGGTATAGTCACAAAGGACTATGACCATCGTGATTACGCTCATGTTGCGAAGTTCAAACGAACTTCGTGTGGACCATTGACTGGTCAAAGCAGAAAGTCAAACACTATTTGACTTTTATGCTTGAAAATGCATAAAAGCATGAAAGAGAACTTACAAAAGGTCCAAGAATGGAAGTTTGATCCAAGAATTCTCAGGTATGAAGTTTACGAACTTCAACTTAGAAAATAATCAGATCACGGTGTGAGTTGCAAGTGAAATGGATGGAGTATTTATAGTTTTCGTAGAACCGTTAAGATCGTTCATCGAAAACCGAGCATTGATCTGAGCCGTACAAGTGTGCCCATGGTTTTAGAATACCATGGGTACCCAAAACAAGCCCCTAGAATGCCCAAAACCATTTGTAAATGAGGGGGACAGCTGGAACAAGCTGGAATCAAGTTTCTGCTGATCTGGGGGGTCCTTACAGACCGTATGGGTTTGTGCTTACGGTCCGTAAGCCTTGTGCAGGTCAGCAAGTTTCAGAAATGGCAGAACAGGCCCCCTGTGACTCAGAAATGGCAAGATTGCTCAGATACGACAACGAATGGAAGCAGCTCATGACCGTCAGAAAAGCTACGCTGATAAGCGCAGGAAACCACTCGAGTTCCAGGTTGGGGATCGAGTGCTACTCAAAGTCTCACCTTGGAAAGGTGTAGTTCGTTTTCGCAAACGAGGAAAACTCAATCCACGTTATGTCGGACCATTCGAAATCATTGAGAAAATTAGCAAAGTCGCTTATAAGTTGAATCTACCTGAAGAACTCAGTGGAGTTCACAACGTATTCCACGTGTCAAATCTGAAGAAGTATCTGTCAGATGAGACCCTCATAGTTCCTTTGAAGGAGCTCACAATCGACGACCAGCTGCGATTCGTCGGGGAACCAGTAGAAATCACAGACCGAGATGTTAAGGTTCTCAAGCGCACCAGAATGCCTCTTATTCGAGTTCGTTGGAACTCCCGTCGTGGCCCAGAGTTCACCTGGGAACGAGAAGACCAAATGAAACACAGGTATCCCCAGTTGTTTGAGAAGAGTACAACCACTACTGAGGCTGAAGCTACTGCGGAATTTTGGGATGAAATTCCAAACCAACGGGGGGATGATGTGATACCCTAGGAAAACCAGGAAACAACGCAACACAACTAGCTTCCTCAGTAACCACGTGCTAAATTTCGGGATGAAATTTCTTTCAAGTTGGGGATGATGTGACAACCCGAGTTTTCAAGGTCTTTCCTAGCAAATGTGTTTTATTAATTCGTTAGTGTTAATTGGTTAAGTGTTAATCATGGACTTTGTGACATATGTGATGTGCTGTTATATGTATACATGACGAAATCTAAAGGGGATTTCGCCACAAACCTGCTCGACGAAATCCAGGGATTTTGCCATATCTCACTCGACTAAATCTGGGGATTTCGCCGGCCCCGATTTCGCCGAATCCCATTAAGAGCCCAGTACGTTGTTATGCGTATATATTGCGTAGAACTATTTCATTCTTCTCTTTATCAGCCGATTGAAAACCCTAACACCCTTTCCTCTCCTGTGCACCCGACGGCAGCCCTCCTCTCACTCGAAACTAGATTCCTTTTGTTCTATCATTCTCATTCAAATCCCATAGTTCGGTTAGTGATTTCCACATTTAGTTTAACTTCAGTTCCAAATGTATGATTATGATGTTCTTGATTTCGGTATGCATGATTAATCGGTTACATAATTTTATGCGAATCATGACATTGATTTAGGGTTCTAGGATTGATATGATTGAATGCATAATCTTGAATGATAGTGATGTGATCATAGTCCAAAAGCATGGTAGCATACTAATGATGTTCGGTTATGTGATGTGTTATATTGATTGGTTTGATGTACACATAATCTAGGGTTCATGCTAGATGTTGAATGCTATGATATTATGGGATAAACGGATGATGATGATGATTAGGGTTTCCATATGATTATGCATAACTGTTACTGAATGAATTCCAATGATGCTGATCGTATGATAGAAATGTTGATATAATCATGTAACTATTAGAATGTAATTAGGGTTTCTGTGTTACGAAACTATTGATGATGAAAACCCTGTCCCGATGAAATCACTACCCCGACGAAGACACTGTCCCGACGAAAACCCCAAGCCGACAAAAATTCAATCACGATGAAAACCCTTTGGGATTTCGTCGCCCAGGGGATTTCGTCGCCTGGGGGTTTTCGCCAAAGGGATTTCGCCGAAAGTTCTGTCAAGTTGGGAAACAGACACAGTAACTCAGTTAAGTTTATTAGGTCTGTTGATGGATAGCTATGTTAGAATAAATTGAGAAATCAATTATGTGAAGCATGAATTGTATGAACTTGGTTAACTGTTTATGTGTTACATGATAATAATTGCCTAAGCACACCTTGTGATGTTAGTTTGCATGTGAATCATTACAAACATAAACTGATTGTGTATACGTGCATACTATAGGTTTTGACTGAATTGTTTGTGCACAAGTAATTAAGCATACCGAGCAAACCGAGGTGAGTTCACGCTCTTTAAAAGGCATGGGATTCCCGGTGGTTGGGAATGGGGTTAAAGAACTAAAACGGAACCTACATATCCTCCTTGGGTAGGATATGTACCGCCATCATCCATGGGTAGGATGCCAATATTAATCCTGCGTATTCTCCTTGGGTAGAATACGTACGTTCGTCCTCCTTGGGTAGGACAAGAACCTTAAACTTACTAGACAAAACTCTATCATGAAGTCCCTCATTTTTATATCGACTTAATCGCTGGGCCAATGGCGAGCGGGTCATTAGTTAATAGCACTATTAGGGTTGACAAGCCTCACAACGTGCCGGTAGGACGGGCGTGTACTAATGGATCTAGGCACTTAGTCAATGATGATAGACATTGACGTAGGGCACAACTTATTTTCGTCAGTTGTCGATATGGTAACGGTCTAGTGGTTCACATGGGGAAGCCCCCACTGATTATGGACATGGTTTGGGAAACAAAGATACTGGTTAACTCGTGGTTTACGAAACGACTTATGGTTTTCAAAACAAACTTTTAAAACTAAACAACCAACTGTGAACTCGCTCAACTTTGTTGTTGACTCGTTGTTACATGCCTTGCAGGTCGTTAGGTGCTTATGGAGATTGCACAGGGAGGAGTGGTCGTTGTGGGACATGGACTGTTGAGTCCCATGTTAAACATTTAAACTTTATGAACTTATTACTCATGTTGGGTTTTACATTTTATGCTTCCGCTGTTAACCTAAAGTTGGTTACTTTCTTTTGGACACCAATTATATTGTGGTTGGTTTTATTTACTTAAATACGTTGTTCCATATGATTGGTGGCTTGATCCTGGTCAGTCACGCCTCCATGCGGTGATACTTCGCTTGTGGATTTTGGGGGTGTGACAGATTGGTATCAGAGCCATTGGTTATAGTGAACTCAGTTTTAAAAAGAGAAAAGCTTTTTGACAAAACAAGACTATAACCTGTACCGTGCTCAACGATCCACAACGATGCTTCGCTCCACGTGCAAGACTCAACATTCTAGGTGATATGGTTTATGTTTATATTACCTACCTGTTAGTTACATAGTACATTGTTCATGGTATGCTTAGATAAATGTAGCAACTATTGTTTGAAACACATGTGTGCTTACTCTCTTCTGTCATCGCACTTTCGCGACACCTTTCTCACTCATGTTTCCTTTGATATGAAGATCATGAGTGGACTGCTGAACTTGACTCAAGCCCAGCTGACGACTCTCATTAACGAACGAGTTGCTGAGGCACTCACAGCCGCTCAGGCAGGAGGTATAACCTGCCATTGCAACTTACTCTAGGATCTTTAGATCCTACTCTCATGAACCAACACTTGTGCTTAACCTTATCTCTTCTTACTCGCACGACAGGTCAACATGCTCAGCCTCCTGTGTGTACTTTCAAAAATTTTATGGACTGCCGACCTACTACTTTCAACGGCACTGAAGGAGCTGTAGGCCTCCTCCACTGGTTCGAGAAGCTCGAATCTGTTTTTGAGATGTGTGAATCCCCTGAGGCTCGTAGGGTGAACTATGCTACTGGTACTCTCGAAGGTGTAGCACTCACGTGGTGGAACGCTGAGGTCCAAATGCTGGGGTTGGTTGCTGCTAATGCCACCCCCTTGAACGACTTCAAAGATTTGATCAAGGAAGAGTACTGCAATCGTGATGACATCCACAAGCTGGAAGTACAGTTCTACAACTTAAAGATGACGGGGGTCGGAAATTGAAGCGTATACGAAAAGATCAAATGAGTTGGCTATCTTGTGTCCTACTATGGTGGATCCTCCTATCAAGCGTATCGAGCTGTACCTCAAATGTTTAGTGCCAGAGATCCAGAGCCATGTGACTGCAGCGAACCTCGCCACGATTCAGCAAGTTATTCGTTTGGCTCATCGTCTCACTGATCAGGCAGTCGAGCAGAACAGGCTGCCCAAGCGTATTGGTACTACTACTACTTCTGATGCCCCCAGCGACAACAAGCGCAAATGGGATGGAGTCTCAAGCAAGGGTTCAACATCAGCTCAGGCTCAGTCTCAGCAGTGAAAGACTGATGACTAGAAGAGCCCTGGTCAACAATCTTCTGGTAGTCAGGGGCAGGGTGGATACAGAGGAAATCACCCCAAGTGAAACCGATGCAACATGCATCATAGTGGGCCGTGCAATAAGGGTCGTTGTCATAGGTGTAACAAGATTGGTCATGAAGCTAAGGATTGCAGGGGCGCACGACCGGCAAATCAGAATCGTCAACAACAGCCACCAGCTCCACAGAATCAGCAGCAGCAACAGCATGGTAACAGGGGATGCTATCAGTGTGGTGCTGAAGGTCACTTCAAGAGAAACTGCCCCCAGTTGAACCAGAATCAGAACAACAACAATAATCAGGGGAACGAGAATAATAACGGGGGTAACAATGATGGCAATGGTGCCAGGGGACGTGTTTTCGTGCTGGGTCAGGGTGACGTGAGGAACGATCCCAACGTTGTGATGGGTAAGTTTCTTCTGGATGACTTCTTTGTTACTGTTTTATTTGATTCGGGTGCCGATACTAGTTATGTATCCTTAAAAGTTAGTCAAATGCTTAAGCGCACTCCAACACTTTTGAACACCAAACACATGGTAGAGCTAGCAAACGGTAAAAGTCTCGAGGCCACACACATAGTTAAGGGTTGTTATCTCGTCTTAGCTGGTCAGACCTTCTCTATCGATCTTATTCCTATCGTTCTTGGTAGTTTCGACGTCGTTATTGGGATGGATTGGCTATCTCAACATCAAGCAGAGATTATTTGCAAGGAGGAAATCGTCCGTATTCCTCATTCTGGTGAAGAACCTCTCATGATTCATGGTGACAAGAGTGGTGCTGTTGTGGGCATCATCTCTTTCCTTAAGGCCCAGAAGTGTTTGCGAAAGGGCCACACTGCTATTTTAGCCCTCGTTACTGACACCTTAAAGAAAGAGAAGAAGATAGAAGATATTCCGATCGTATGTGACTTTCCTGAGGTATTTCCTGAGGAATTACCTGGTCTTCCGCCTCATCGACAAGTTGAGTTTCAAATCGAGCTAGCTCCTGGAGCAGCACCAATAGCTCGAGCACCTTATCGTCTAGCTCCATCTGAACTAGAAGAACTATCCGCACAGTTACAAGAACTATTAGAAAAGGGTGTCATACGTCCTAGCTCTTCGCCCTGGGGAGCTCCAGTGTTATTTGTGAAGAAGAAAGACGGTACCTTCAGAATGTGTATTGACTACCGCGAACTTAATAAGGTGACCGTGAAGAATCGTTATCCTCTCCCACGCATTGATGATTTATTCGACCAGTTGCAAGGGTCGAGTTTCTACTCAAAGATTGACCTGAGGTCAGGCTACCATCAACTAAGAGTCCGAGACGAGGATATCTCTAAGACAGCATTCAGGACTCAGTACAGGCATTACGAGTTTCTGGTTATGCCTTTTGGATTGACGAATGCACCTGCGGTCTTCATGGATCTTATGAATAGAGTGTGCAAGCCTTACCTAGATAAGTTTGTTATTGTATTCATCGACGACATCCTGATCTATTCGAAGAGTCAGGAGGAACACGAGCATCACCTGAGACTTATTTTGGAACTTCTTCGAGCAGAGCAGTTGTATGCCAAATTTTCAAAATGTGACTTCTGGCTTCGCGAAGTCCACTTTCTAGGCCACGTGGTAAACAAGGATGGTATTCATGTTGATCCATCCAAGGTCGACTCAATCAAGAACTGGCCAATACCCCGTACGCCAACAGAAATCCGCCAATTTTTGGGTTTGGCGGGCTACTACAGAAGATTCATCAAGGATTTCTCCAAGATTGCGCAACCTCTCACCTCACTAACTCAGAAGGGTGTCACCTATCGTTGGGGTGATGCACAGGAATCTGCATTTCGGCACTTAAAAGATAGACTTTGTAGCGCACCTATACTTTCATTGCCTGAAGGCACAGACGATTTTGTGGTTTATTGTGATGCGTCCATCCAAGGACTTGGTTGCGTGTTGATGCAACGTGACAAGGTCATTGCTTACGCATCACGCCAACTTAAAGTTCATGAAAGGAACTACACTACGCATGACTTGGAGTTGGGAGCAGTGGTTTTTGCTCTTAAGATATGGAGACATTACCTCTACGGTACCAAGTGCACCATTTACACCGATCACAGGAGTCTAGAGCATATCTTCAAGCAAAAGGAGTTAAACATGCGACAACATCGATGGGTCGATCTCTTGAATGATTACGAATGCGCGATCAAGTACCATCCGGGAAACAAAGATACTGGTTAACTCGTGGTTTACGAAACGACTTATAGTTTTCAAAACAAACTTTTAAAACTAAACAACCAACTGTGAACTCGCTCAACTTTGTTGTTGACTCGTTGTTACATGCCTTGCAGGTCGTTAGGTGCTTATGGAGCTTGCCCAGGGAGGAGTGGTCGTTGTAGGACATGGACTGTTGAGTCCCATGTTAAACATTTAAACTTTATGAACTTATTACTCATGTTGGGTTTTACATTTTATGCTTCCGCTGTTAACTTAAAGTTGGTTACTTTCTTTTGGACACCAATTATATTGTGGTTGGTTTTATTTACTTAAATACGTTGTTCAATATGATTGGTGGCTTGATCCTGGTCAGTCACGCCTCCATGCGGTGATACTCTGCTTGTGGATTTTGGGGGTGTGACAGGAGTGATAACTATTGTTGTAGGAGAATTCAATCAATGGAAGATACGAATCCCAACTACCACCAAAATCGATCACACAAGCTCTAAGCATATCCTCCAAAGTCTGGATTGTTCTTTCAGATTGACCATCTGATTGCGGATGATAAGCTGTGCTCAAATTAAGTTGTGTTCCCATAGCAAATTGCATGGTTCTCCAAAAGTGAGAAGAAAAACGAGCATCTCTATCAGAAATAATGTTCAGAGGAACACCATGTCGGGATACAATGTCATCCACATAGATTTTAGCAACCTTGTCGGCAGATAGATCCTCACGGATCGGCAAGAAATGTGCTAATTTTGTAAGACGATCAACAACTACCCATATGGCGTCATGACCTCTCTTAGTGCGTGGAAGTTTGGTAATAAGATCCATAGCGATGTTTTCCCATTTCCAAACTGGAATCTCTGGTTGCTCTAATAATCCAGAGGGATCTTGATGTTCAGCCTTAACCTTAAGACAAGTACGACATTTGGATACGTATAAGGCAATGTCTTTCTTCATACCGGGCCACCAAAACTGTGTACGAAGATCCTTATACATTTTTTC
Source organism: Helianthus tuberosus (assembly GCA_030545235.1). Classification (NCBI taxonomy): domain Eukaryota; kingdom Viridiplantae; phylum Streptophyta; class Magnoliopsida; order Asterales; family Asteraceae; genus Helianthus; species Helianthus tuberosus. The sequence goes on from CM060397.1 coordinate 172,900,809, forward strand.
TGCACCAGGGTGAATAGAATAACAAGACTTATGAGCTTCATCCATAAGCAAGGTGTGGAGATTGTCTTGACTTGGGACCCATAAACGGTCCATGAAATAATAAATTCCATCGTCTTTCAGCTCGAGATCAGGCTTAAAATGAAACGGTAATTCCTTACCCATCAAATCTTGTGAAACACAAGTATGTTGAGCCTGAGAAATGCGGGTTTGTATATCAGATCGAACATGGACATTGTGAAGCTTGACATGCTCTTTAGGACTCAAAGCATCGGCTACGACATTCGTCTTACCTGGATGGTAGCGAATTTCGTAGTCATAGTCGTTTAGAAGTTCAACCCAACGTCGTTGCTTCATGTTGAGTTCTTTCTGATTGAAGATGTGCTGAAGACTTTTGTGGTCAGTGAAAAACACACATTTAGTACCATACAAATAGTGTCTCTATATTTTGAGAGCGAAAACAACTGCACCTAACTCAAGATCATGAGTCGTGTAGTTCTTCTCGTGAACCTTCAACTGTCTCGATGCGTAAGCTATGACTTTGTTCCTTTGCATGAGAACACAGCCAAGACCTAATTTGGATGCATCACATTATACGACAAAATCATCATTGCCTTTAGGTAAAGATAGAATAGATGCATCGCAAAGCTTCTGTTTCAACGTCTGAAAAAGCTTCTTCTTGTTTGGATCCCCAATCAAAGGGTTTGTTCTTCCGAGTTAAAGCAGTTAGAGGAACTGCAATCTTGGAGAAGTTTTCGATGAAGCGGCGGTAATAACCCACGAGACCATGAAATGAACAAACTTCGGTGGGTGTAGTAGGTATATCCCAATCCTTAATCGCGCTGAACTTGGAAGGATCTACATGAATACCTTGTTCGTTGATGATATGTCCCAAAAATTGAACTTCTTTAAGCCAAAATTCACACTTGGAGAATTTAGCAAAAAGTTGCTCTTTCTTCAGGAGTTCCATAGTAAGAAGAAGATGTTGCTCATGATTAGCTCGCGTCTTAGAATAAATCAAGATGTCATCAATGAAAACGATGATGAACTTATCCAAATAAGGCCTACAAACCCTATTCATCAAGTCCATGAAAATAGCAGGAGCATTAGTCAAACCGAAAGGCATAACTGTGAACTCATAATACCCATAATGAGTGCGGAAAGCAGTCTTGGGAATATCTTCTTCATGCACACGAAGTTGATGATACCCAGAACATAGATCAATCTTTGAGAAACAAGTAGCACCCTGTAACTGATCAAGGAGATCATCAATACGAGGTAGGGGATATCAATTTTTGATGGTAAGCTTGTTAAGCTCACGATAATCGATGCACATTCTTAAAGATACATCCTTCTTCTTGACAAAAAGAACGGGAGCACCCAAGGTGAAAAGCTAGGATGGATAAAACCTTTGTCAGAAAGTTCTTGAAGCTGCTTAGACAATTCTTGCATCTCAGAAGGTGCAAGACAATACGGAGATCTAGCGATAGGATTTGCACCAGGTACAAGATCAATACGAAACTCGACTTGGCGTGCTGGGGGTAAACTAGGTAATTCTTCAGGAAACACTTCAGGATAATCCCGAACAACAGGGATATCACAAATAGAATTACCTTTGCCCTTATCTGCTACAACATGTGCCAGGAAGGCCACATAGTTCTTTCGCAGATATTTCTGAGCTTCAGTACAAGACATGAGCTTGAGTCTACCAGCAGGTTTCTCACCACGAACCTCTAAGATCTTACCAGTCGAAAGCGGCACACGAGTAATCTTCTCAAAACAAACTACCTCTGCACGATACTTGGCTAACCAATCCATTCCCACTATAACGTCGAAACTTCCAAGTTGCATCGGTGTGAGGTCGATAGGAAAAAGATGGTTATTAAGGTTCAATTGGTAGTTTCAAATAACAGAATCAAGAACAACGGGTTCGCCACTAGCTACCTCTACTGTCAAGGGTTTTCCTAGTTTCGTTTTAGATATGCAAAGCAAAGGCTCGAAAGATAAAGACACAAAACTCTTGTTAGCACCCGAATAAAAAAGAACAGATGCAGGCTGATTATTAACAAGGAACGTACCGTTCACTACTTCGTTGTCTGCTCGCGCCTCGTTAGCATTCATATTGAAGACTCGCCCACGAGCATGAGCCTAAGCCTGATTCTCGTTTGCTAACCTTGGACATAGGTTTTGATAATGAGTTAGATCCCCACAATTATAGCACGAACCCGGAGGAAAGTGAGGTCGTGCAGCCTGAGCCTGTTGAGCAGGCGGTTGAGCACTGAGCTGCTCGATTCTGAGCAAAACGATAAACGTCGGCAAGATGACCTGATTTTCCACAGTTAGTACAGAAACGACACTGAATTTGCGGCTGATGGTGACTATTGCATCTGTTTCACAACGGTGCATTACCAGCATACAATCTCTTAGCTGGTGGTTGTGTGGGTTGGTTGGGGGCTGCTTAATTGGTTTGTGCCGTAACAGCGAAATTCTGGGAAGCCTTGCGCTTCCTAGACCCCTTTGAAGAACCAGATTTCTTCCCCTTCTTGTTCTCATCCTTGTCAGTCGATTGTTTCTTACCGTTGTCACCTTTCCTATGAAGCTTACCCTTTCTGATTTGCGACTCTGTCAAAGTCACAGCTAACTCGATTGCCTGACGAACAGTGGTAGGGTTGCTACCAGTGACGATATCTTGAACAGAGTCGGGCAAACCGTCAATGTAGTTCTCAATGGCCTTGTCCAAAGGCGTGACCATTGCCGGGCATAACAAACTCAACTCCTCATATCTGTCGATATAAGCCCGATGTTCACCACTATCCTGCTTCAGGTCATCAAATTCTCTTTCCAATGCCCTGAGTTCGTGACGAAGACAGAATTCCCTCATCATAAGAGCCCTAAGCTCTGCCCATGTCTGTGCTAAAGCAACCTCAGCACCACGGTCTCTCATGACTCCATTCCACCAAGTAAGAGCCCTCTTTTGAAACACACTTGAAGCGAACTCGACCTTGCGATTTTTAGGACACCGAACATGATGGAAAGTGCTCTCAATACTCTCAAACCACTGTAGGAGCCCGGTTGCCCCTTCAGAACCACTAAACTGGAGTGGCTTAGCCGAACTAAAACTCTTAAAGTTTCATGGAGCATTGTTGTTATTGTTGACTTGGTTCATTTGAGCGATGAGATTTGGGAATGCAGCAGCCATTTGCTGTGCAATGATTTCTGCCAGTTCGGCATTAGGTATCTAATTGTCGCATCGAGGAGGCATTCTAAAAGAGGAAACATGAGAGAAAACGAGTGAGATGATTAGATGAAAAGAAATGAGATGATACAAGTATCGACAAAAGCAAGGATGGTGGTCATTCGTTCGTTACCACAAAGCAAACAAACGACACACAGTGACTAATCAAAGTAAATGGGTCAGATTAATGTATCGCGAAGACATGCTTTAGCCTATAAGTGGACACTCACCCCAAGAGTTCCCAGGTAAGAGTGACTGGTCCGATTATGTGGATTTGTATAAACACTCTAGCCTAGACAGAAAACTCGAGGTACAGGCATCCACTCTTCCAGATTGCACGTGTTCACACTATCTAAACCTAAACTTTGACAAGATTTTGAAAATTTGGAAGGCACAAGGCCAAAAGAATCATCCGAAAGGGTGGGTGATTATTTTCAAAATCGTTTTGGAAAATTGTGTTCTTGCTTTGGTAATCACCTAAAGATAGGTGACGTGTATGTTTTAAGATCTAAACACAAGATAACTTGTGTTAGGGTCCTAGAAAGTGATAGTCTAGGTCAAAGCAATACTAATAACCTAATTCCCTATAACCATTGGCTCTGATACCAACTCTTCTGTCACACCCCGACCGCGTAAAACAACAAACCACGACGGAAACGTCGGGGAGTCGAGCAACAGAATTATTGTTTCACAACCATGGAAATTAAAGTTTCATTTTATTTATTAACATAGTGGATTACATTGTCTTAAAACAAATGAAACAAATAGTACATAACATAACTAAACTAATCTTGCTTCATTTTATGTCACTAAGGCCCGAGTCCGCCCTAGTGTACCCTGACCAAACATACGCATTTTCACCTGAAAACACATGTGAAAATAGGTACGTCAGCATAAAAATGCCTGTGAGATACATAGGTTTTGTTAAAATAGGATTCATGACTTGAGTTTAAAGAAATGTTTAATAAAAGTTAGTCATGAATCTTGTTAAATGTTTTCTTTTATAAATCATATAAAAAGTGATAAGAAAATCTGATGATATATAAAAGAAAGATGTTTCGTTAAATAAATAATCAAGTAAAAGTGAGTTTGTATAAAATAAGCTGTTTGTAAAACAATGTTTATGAAAAATATGTTATTTGTGTAAAACGTAACATGTCTAAACTGAAATGGTTTAAATAACACAACGATATGCAATACTATAAAAGAATTATATATAGGAAGTACCAGCGGCGTATCCACCATGCTTTTATCATATTACGCATGCCCCGTTATTTAAATCACTTACCCAAACAAACCACCAAATTTATTGTTTAAACCAATGTCAGGATGTTCATGAGTAAACAATGTCTATTGTCAAATGTAAATCATGTAATGTGTAACCAAATGTCATGTATGGCCAGTAAAATATGTCAACTAAAGCCATAGGTAAAATGCACAAAACAAGGTATTGAAATAAATCATTGTTTAAATCAAAGTTATGTTTTGCAAAATAAAATGCATGCTTTACTGATATAAACATCTATGCGCTATTGTTTCAATGCATACATTCAAGCCTTGCGACTGTGGCGACAAACCTTCAAACAAATTAAAGGTTTATCTAAATTATGTTCAATGGATTCCGTCATTCCTTCCATCCAAACAAACCTAGGATTTCAGGAACGGGAGTTGTCAATTCCTATGGTACCATTACTTACTACCAAGCAGCGTAGCTAATGTTAATGAATGTATTTTTGTCCCATTTAAACAAAACAAATGTCATACCAAATGTAAGCATGTGATGTGAAAACCATGTACTAAGTATGTAATAAATGAACATACATAGCATGAAATGTGATGTAAAACAATGTACTAAGTATGCATTAAATGAACATACATAGCATGAATGTGATGTAAAACGATGTACTAAGTATGTAATAAATGAACATTCATAGCATGAAATGTGATGTAAAACAATGTACTAAGTATGTAACAAATGAACATACATAGCATGAAATGTGATGTAAAACAATGTACTAAGTATGTAATAAATGAACATTAAAAGCATGAAATGTGATGTAAAACAATGTACTAAGTATGTAACAAATGAACATTCATAGCATGAAATGTGATGTAAAACAATGTACTAAGTATGTAATAAATGAACATACATAGCATGAAATGTGATGTAAAACAATGTACTATACGTGTACTAATGAACATAGTAAGTATATGATGAAAAGCACGAAAATAACAAGTAGGCACATGTGTTTCATTCCTAAAATATTTGAAAACCATAAAAGACGGGACTATGTACTCACTTGAGATTGCTTAATGATCTTGAAATAACAATCAAACAACACTTGAGGGATCACGGAATCAAACGGCACCTAATATAGGTAACTACATTAATAAACCGGACCTAAATCGGAGGATCGGATAGGATGCGGTTTCGTAAACCAAATGAGTATGGGAACTCATATGATATGGTTTAACAAAGCCTACATACTAAAATGAAACCTATCCTAAGTGCTTACGACCCGCTACGACCCGTTTAGGTAGCTTATGTTGCTTTAACGCGTAGTTCACGTAAAACGCGTTCGGACCGCCTAACTAGTCCTATGACAAGTATTATATGCCTTAACATGTCTAATAATGTTGCCTAATTAGTTTAGATGTCAAAATTTAGGTTACATATGCTTAAAATGAATTTATGCGTAAAAAGGGCATTTTGGTCATTTACCTATGGCATATAAACTACCTATCATACAACTAACTAAACGAAGTGACCATAAGGTATAACCTCAGAAGGTTATTCACTATACAACTATGGTCACAAAATGTGTTTGGTCGGATCCTAATGATCGACCAAAAGAGTTGGGTTTGAAAGTCTAAGTGGGTGTTTAGTCCGCTTACCTTACGACCCTAAATAAACACTAAACTAAAAGTGACGAGTTAAACATGTTAAAACATGTTTAACTAAGTTAGAAAACAGGTTTGATATCAAAACAAACGGCTTTGATACCCAAGAATAGTTTGGTTGCAAAATACGCATAAACACGTATTCTGACCGAAACTATGACTCGTCACTACGCCTAATCAACGTGGTAATCAGTAGGTATAGTCACAAAGGACTATGACCATCGTGATTACGCTCATGTTGCGAAGTTCAAACGAAATTCGTGTGGACCATTGACTGGTCAAAGCAGAAAGTCAAACACTGTTTGACTTTTATGCTTGAAAATGCATAAAAGCATGAAAGAGAACTTACAAAAGGTCTAAGAATGGAAGTTTGATCAAGGAATTCTCAGGTATGAAGTGTATGAACTTCAACTTAGAGAATAATCAGATCAAGGTGGGAGTTACAAGTGAAATGGATGGGGTATTTATAGTTTTTGTAGAACCGTTAAGATCGTTCATCGATAACCGAGCATTGATCTGAGCCGTACAAGTGTGCCCATGGTTTCAGAATACCATGGGTACCCAAAACAAGCCCCTAGAATGCCCAAAACCATTTGCAAATGAGGGGAACAGCTGGAACAAGCTGGAATCAAGTTTATGCTGATCTGGGGGGTCCTTACGGACCGTATGGGTTTGTGCTTACGGTCTGTAAGCCTTGTGCAGGTCAGCGAGTTTCAGAAATGGCAGAACAGACCCTTGTGACTCCGATCTTTATTTTTGATGCGTTTTGACACGTTTAAGCACCGTTAACCTCATTTCAAGGCTCTAAAATAAAGTTAAAGTATAGGGAACTTTAAAATATTCTCAAAAATATGCCGGATGTCGGTTCGTTTGGCTGTACGGTTGCGTTGTTTGGTTAATTACGACGGAAATCGTAACGAACGCGTGTACGGCCCAAAATGCGAAACGAATGAAGTTTTGGCATTCCAATTACTAAAATAAAATATTTTAATGATTACATAAATTTTTGGATGTCCGGATATATTCAGAACGTAAGATATGCGCGAAAATGCAAACTCGTGCACTTTTTGACGCTTTTAGTCCCTGAATGACCAAAAAGTTTATTTTTGCGCACCAAACACCTCAAAGCCTATTTCTAAGCTATGTGAAGGATATTTAGGGTATATTTAACTCATGGTCATGTTTTGGAATGTTCGTTACAGTACGAATCGGCATACTTTCACAGTTTGACACAAATAGTCCCTGCGATCGAATAAACTTGATTTTGCCATACCAAAGCCTTCAAAACTTATTTCTAAGTTATGTAAAGGTTATTTAAGGTATGTTAAGCATATATTGAGGTTCTAGAGTGTTTTTTGCATTAAACTGATTACGTTTACACACCAGTTTGCGTATAACTTTCTATAAATCGATATAGACTTTGAGATTGAATGAAAATCAAAATATGAAAAATGTCAAACATAAATAAACAAACATTGTGGTCAAATAACATTGTTTTATTGATAACTGAACTGTTTAAGGTTTATACAATGATTACAAGCGCAGTTGTCACAGTTGTTGCAGCTCTTATTTCACCACTCTATTCTGAAAAACGTTTGCAAAATGATTCGGGTCACCACAAGCATAGCAGGCTCGTGCATGAGCAGTGGGAGTAGGAGCTGCTTGGTTACCCTGGGGAGCGGGGAGTGGAGCTGGCAGTGCATGAGGAGCTTGAACTTGAGCTTGTTGACGCGGGCCAGTACAGCAGTTTGTAGTAAAATGCCCGTAAACATTGCAATGAGCACAGAACTGACATACTATTCCGACCGGGTGATGATAAGTACAAGTGGGGCACAGAGGATGTGGACCGGTATATGCACGCTTGGCAGGCGGTATGTTGGTCACAGGTGCTGCTACTTGGCGGTTCTGGTTTTGGGGTTGAGCAGGTACAGCGTTGAGAGATGCGGTGGTGACAGCACAGTTCTTGTTGTAGTTGTTCTTGCGCTTGCAACGGCTAGACTTTGAAACTTGAGGTGCGGTAGTTTCAGTAGCGGGAGTAGCAGAAGTAGCAGTAACTTGGTGGAGATTCTTGCTTGGGGTCTTGAAATAACCTGCCAAAACTCGCTTATCGTTGATCTCAGCAGCGAGCTGGAAGGTTTCCTCAATGGTAGCAGGCTTGGCTGCTTGAACGAAATCGGCAACACAATCGGGTAAAGCGCGGATGTATTTCTTGATTGTGATGTCCGGAATTGTCACTTAACCAGGGCAGATGATACTAAGCTGCTTAAAGCTAGCAGTAAGACCATCATTTTCGCCACCTTGGTTGATATGGCAGAACTCATTCTCCAGCTTTTGCACCTCATGAGGAGGACAAAATTCCTTCATCATAAGCTCCTTGAGTTCATCCCATGATAGTCCGTAAGCTGAATCATTGCCACGCATGTTGCGCTCCGCAGTCCACCAGTCCAGAGCGCTGGACTGAAAAACTCAAGTTGCGTTAACAGTACGCAGATCGTCTGGGCATCCTTATTGCCGAAGAGTGACTTCAATCGAGTCGAAACACTGAAACATGGCGCTGGGCCCCTCTTCACCCGTGAAGCTGGCAGGACCACAGGCCTTAAACTGCTTGAAGTTAAAAGTAGCTTTAGGCATGTAGTTCTTCGACTCAACAGAAGACTTGCTGCTGACCTCATTGATCTCACTGACGATCTGATGTATAACTTTTGCCATCTCCTTAGAGACCAAAGAAGTGATATGCTTATTAGCGTGATTACGGCGGGCAGCGCGAGAAGAGTGAGATCCAAATGACGACATTGTCTGCAATAGACAACTTAATAGGACTTAGTCGAGAGTCGAGTAGTAGGGTATAGTTTAGCGTTCAACACCATATACTTACTATTTTACACATGTAAGGCACATAAACACATAGTCACATAAGCAGATATGCACGTAAGCACATGAGTACGTAAACACATAGGCATGTAAGCACATAGGTACATGATCACATGTCATCCCATACTAACATGTGGTTCATGTAAGCACACAATTGCACATATTCGACTATATTTTGAACGTATTCATCTACATATTTTGCACGTATTCATCTATCTTTCACAGCTGCGTAAAGCGATTGAGAATTGCGAGTCGTATAGAGATAGCGAGTAGCATAGCGAGTAGTATAGAGTGCAAGAGTCTGCGATTTGTTAGCGTTTTGAGATAGTAGTGCAGTGCGAGTCGTGCGCGTTTATCAATACGAAGAGCGAAAAGTGAACAATTCCACCAAAATCAATAAGACCACATAAAATCACACGTAAAATCAATAAAGCGTAAAAGCAGCGATTGTGGGCTTGAAATCAAAAATAGATTATCCTGGGTGTTAGACTTCGACTACCCAAGGTATGTCGACTATTCACAACGATTTCGAGTACACGCCTTAGCCTAATAGACTGTGCTCTCGCCAATAGGGCGAACGGCACGCATCCATTCGGTTACTACGCGACTCGAGTTGTTGGAACTCATCAAGACTTTGGTGAGAGTTTTGTAAAAGTCCAATTAGGGAGTAGAACAAATCGTCAAGATTCGGGTTTCACCCCTAACTTAACAGCTTCATTCCTGGTAGTACGAGATAAAGATGGAGAATTTCATCAAGATATGGATATCACTCCTAACTCAACAGAGATCATCGTGCTGTAAGTAAAAATACTTGCTAGCGCAAACGATCTGATCGAGAGTTCTGGATTTTCACACCTATTCTCGACACAGTTACTCGTTAGTGTGTTTTTGAAAATGTGTGTATTGTGTCAGCATTAGGAAAGACCATGAATAGTTTCCTTAGGAAAAGCAATTGTAGCGTTTTGGAGCGTGCGGCATACTTCGCACAAAGTTCACAACTCGAGCAACGTAACCTACTTCATTCGAGGTGTTTCACTCGAGCGAAGTAACTCACCTTGGGCGAGTTGTTCTGTTTCATACCAGTATCCTTAGTTTTGCGATAGAGATAGAATTCACACGTAGAGGTCTCGTTGGTGCTTAGACTATAGACTAGGTCAATCCTAAGACATCGACCCAGACTAGGTCGTGTCTTTCCTAATTCCTTATAGTTATGGCTCTAATACCAATCTGTCACACCCCAACCAATGGCGGAAACATCGGGGCACTACACTGAGCGAAACAGATTGTCCAAGAGAATCCATAACACTATTAGTGACAATATAATTAACATTCATGTCCCATACCATAAACTTATAAAGCACAAACAGTTATTATAGATATTATTCTCAAAGACAAACCATTGTTCCGATAACTCATAAATATATTCGTGGGTTTCTAGACCACCTAAACTTGATTCCATAACATCCTGCAAATAGAAGCATCCTAAACACCTGTTACATACGTTAAAAATAAAGTCAATACACATAGTGTAAAGGTAAGCATACAAGTTTAATAGCATATAGTAGAGAAAGCGATTTACGCATAACCAGCATGTATTACACATAATGTGAAGCACGTAAGTTATCGACAAAGATCCTATCAATACCAGTGACTGCGAGTTATAGAATGCGCAACACATGTTCACCACTGCGAACACATGAAGTAATAACCTTAACAACCCCTGAATAAACAGGTGCTGAGTCCAAACTATAGTACTATCGTTGCTAAGGCAGGTAGACAACAATCAATGTGTTAACATAACAAACAAGCATTCATCGAGTCACGTTTAACATGTGAGAGCGGTTAGCGTTTAAAAGTGCTTGCGTTGTGTGTTGATGTGATTTGATATAGATAACGTATGTAACACCCAAAAGTGCGTTAAGAGAAAAAGGGTTCGAGTATACACACAGATAGTGTTTAGTAAATAAACACAATCTTGGATTGAAGGGAGCGTTTGAGAGATTATCCTGAGCATTGAAAAGTAGTGTAAGCGTTGGACAGCGTGTAAACAGTGCGTTAGTGGAGTTGAGTGAGCGAATGGTGATTCGATCTGATGACCGTCCGGACGGAGGGTCGTCCGGACGGATGACCATTCGGCCGGTTGGTCATTTGACCGAAGTGGTGTATTTGTAAAACGTTTGAACTTTTGAAGCTTTCGTTGTAGTATAAAATCACAATAAAATAATGTTACAAGTCATTCGGTCAGATAGCCATTCGATCGGATGGCTATTCGGGTGGAAAACCAGTTGTTTGAAATAGTTTGTAGTTTAATGGAGATGACGTGTTTACATGTCAAACAACAGAATCCACATTGAAGCCCAGTTCATCCGATCGGATGGGAACCACCCCATTCAAGCATACTCACTGTTCTTTTGGTGAAGTTTCATGTTTAACCCTTTAACCTATCACCTCTCCAGTGGAAATCCGTTTTCAGCCGGTTCTCAACTAGAGATTGAGTAGAGAGCACGAATGAGTATGGATTCCATCGGTTTTGAGTAGAAAAGTGAAAGATGTTGAAGAAAAGTTTGTAATCGGTTGAAAATGTTAAGGTCTTGTTGAAATCTGGGTAGAAGCATGTGGAAATCCTTTAGATCCAAACCATTCGTTGATGGGATGAGGTTACACTCCAATGTTCATGAGAACTTGTGGTGGCGTCACCCTAGAAGAGCCCAAATCAGGTGATTTCACGGGGAAAATGTAAGATTTGATGGGGGAGATGATGAGAAAGTGTGTGTAGATGATAGAAGTACAAGATTAAGGAAGAAAACTTACAAGAATCGCGAGAAAGCAAGGGAAAAGTGTTTGAGAGTGCCTGGGTCAGAGGAGGCTGACACATCAATGAATAGTAATGTGACAGGTGAGTATTTATAGGCAAAGGGTGAGAAGGCGGTGTTGTACGGATCGGACGGCGGTTCGAACGGATGGTCATCCGGTCGGATGATCATTCGATCGAATGTTCGTTTGGACGGCACGTGCGAGTTGGTTTTCCGGTTTTCGTTTCGTGCGTTGAGCGTTGCGTTTTAGCGAGCTGCGGGTAAGCGATGCGATAGCATTAAACAATAGTTACACAAATAACATAACTACCTAACAACTAAAATGCGTAATTTAAATCTGCGTTTCGAGTTACGTTGAGATTGCATTGTGTTAGAGTTGCGATTGTGTTTGCGGATAATCACCCAAATAAATAAGGCACACACAAGTAAAGCACATAATAACACATACAAAATAATAGTAACAGTTGCGTTGTGACTACAATGCGATTGCGATGTGATAGCGTTTAGTAGGATAGCGTTTAGTTACGTTTATCGCATTGTTACTTCACATATTACAAATTGTAGCATAAAATAGCATAAACTAAAGTATCGATTGTCGGGGTTCGAGAGTACATGCAATAGTTAAGTAAGAAATGACAGATCTGAATGTTGACATTCCTTGACTTTGACTTTGACTTTGACTTGTACTTTGACTTCGAAAGTCGGGTTGTTACATGTGCGACCAGATTTATAACACATACATACATACATACTTATAACCTTCAAAATCACGCACGTGAAGTCAAACACATTCACTTAAACAATCCGTTTATTCAAACATGTACACACGTAATTACAACGTAAGACAAGCATCAAAGAAACTAATACAAGGAGAAAGGTTCTTGAAATTTCAAGTTGTCACATCATCACCAAGTTGAAAGAAATTTCGTCCCGAAATTTAGCACACTGTTACTGAGGAAGCTAGTTTTATTGAGCGTTTTCGTGGGATGTCACATCATCCCCCCGTTGGTTTGGAATTCCGTCCCGAAATTCCGCAGTAGCTTCAGTATTGGACTCACCCTTCTTAAACAAGTGAGGATATTTGCGCATCATTTGGTCTTCTCATTCCCAGGAAAACTCTGGGCCACGACGTGAGTTCTAACGAACTCAAACAATAGGTATTTTACTTTGTTTGAGGGTTTTGATTTCCCGATCCATGATTTCCACCGGTTCCTTGATGACACGCAACTGGTCATCGATAATGAGTTCCTTGTAAGGAACAATGAGGGTCACGTCTGACAAACAGTTTTTTAGATTCGACATGTGAAAGACGTTGTGAACACCATTGAGTTCTTCTGGCAGGGTCAGTCTATACGCTACTTGGCCGATTTTCTCAGTGATTTCGAAAGGTCCGACATACCGTGGATTAAGCTTGCCCCGTTTGCCAAAGCGAACCACACCTTTCCAAGGTGAGACTTTAAGTAGAACCCGGTCCCCGACCTGGAATTGTAGAGGTTTCCTATGCTTATATGTGTAGCTTTTTTTACGGTCACGAGCTGCCGCCATTCATTTTCTGATTTGGCCAATCTTTTCTGTGGTGCAAGTACGAGTTCTGGGCCAGTGATTTGGCTGTCGCCAACTTCAGCCCAGCATAGAGGTGACCGGCATTTTCGTCCGTACAAAGCCTCGAACGGAGCATCCTTAATGCTGGTATGGTAACTATTGTTGTATGAGAATTTCACCAAAGGTACATGTCTTTCCCATCTGTTACCAAAGTCTATAACACATGCTCGCAGCATGTCTTCAAGAGTTTGAATGGTACGCTCAGTTTGACCATCCATTTGCAGGTGATAAGCAGTGCTCGTGTCTAGATGTGAGCCAAAGGATTTGTACATCGCCTGCCACAAATCAGATGCAAATCGCGGGTCATGATCAGAGTTGATGGAAGTTGGCACCCCGTGCCTAGCGACTACTTCCTTTAAATAGATGTCTGCAAGTGTAGAAAACTTATCGATTTCCTTGATTGCTAGGAAGTGTGCAGACTTAGTCAATCGATCCACGATCACCCAGATAGTGTCGTTCCCTCGTTGGGACCTAGGTAAGCCAGTGACGAAATCCATGGAGATTTACTCCTATTTCCATGTTGGTATCTCTGGTTGTTGTAGCATCCCTGATGGCTTTTGATATTCGATTTTGACCCTAGCGTAGGCCAGGCATTTGCTAACATACTTAGCAATGCTAGCTTTCATATTAGGCCACCAATATAAGGTTTTGAGGTCATGGTACATCTTATCTGAACCAGGATGTACCAAATAGTGAGGCTTGTTTGCTTCGTCCATCACAAGCTATCTAAGGCTACCATAGGATGGAATCCAACTACGTTCCAGGAACTAGTAGGTGCCGTCTTTTTTGCGTTCGAGTTGTTTTTCCATGCCCCGCATGGATTCAACTAAAAGGTTCTCCTCCTTCAGTGCTTCCACCTGAGCGTTTTAGATTTGAGTAGGAAGATTTGAGTGGATCATAAGTTGTCACGCACGTACATGCTTAGGTTTTGTTTCCTTACAACTGAGGGCATCAGCTACAACGTTAGCCTTACCTGGATGATACTTAATTGCGCACTCGTAGTCATTGAGGAGTTCGACCCATCAACGTTGTCGCATGTTCAACTCCTTCTGATTAAAGATATGCTGGAGACTCTTTTAATAGGTGTAAATGGTGCACTTGGTACCATACAAGTAATGTCTCCATATCTTGAGTGCAAAAACCACTGTTCCCAGCTCCAAATCGTGGGTATTGTAGTTCTTTTCGTGAACTTTAAGCTGGCTTCATGCATAAGCAATGACCTTCTCACGTTGCATCAACACACAACCAAGTCATTGAATGGAAGCGTGTTGGATCTGAGTTTGTTTCTGATTGTATTTTCGTTTGAAATTAAGATGGAAATGAAAGAGTTGTGCAGTGAAATTAATATGAAAACAAACTTTGCATACAATCAAACAGGAGTATTGCTTTGATCAAGAAATTTTTAACAAGGAACCGAATGATTGAATTATCTTTCAACAACGATTACAAGTAATGCTTGAATACAAACTCCCCCTCAGCCAGAGCTCAGCGTTTGTTCGTGCAAAGAAGACAGTATTGCAAGAGCTAATTGAACAGTACAAAGTACTGAACTATTTATAGGCACTAGCAAACCACTGAGCATCTAAACTGACGTCACCATGAAAGTGACATCTAACCTCCTAACAAACTCTAACCTCTGATCTATACAAACACTGATGTACTAATTACTGCTATTACAATTCATTACATAAAAGACACTTAAACAGCTGCTGCATCCTTCCACTGCTGTGAACCCAGCAGTACTTGTCCGGATCAGCAGTACTAGACTCAAGGCAGTAGATTGAATCAGCAGAGCTTTGGTCTTCCATCAGTCTTTGACATTGGGCAGTAGATGCAAGGCAGCAGTTGTAGGTCAGCACTTAGTAAGATCAGCAGATAGGAGGTCAGCATATAAGAAACCACTTTCAAGGGGAGAGATTTGTATGTAAACATCTGCTTATTCTGGATCCACTGCTCTTATCCAGTTTTGGCTTTAATTATCTGTTCCTCTGATAGGGTTCAATCCCAACAATCTCCCCCTGGAACAGATAATGCCAAAACTCTTCATTATTGTGGAAATCTTTATTGCCTCATCAACAGTTCCCTTATCTGGCCTTTAAATTGTAATTCAAAGTCTAGGGCATCTGTATCTTCATCATCCCTGCTAAGTGGAAGATCAAGGAGATCCTGCAAATCTTCAAGACTCAGGCCAAGAGCTTGTTCCCTTGATATTTTCTCCACTTCTCCACCAGACTTGAGCAAAGTCAATACGCAGGTCTGTTTGTCAGTTTCCCACTTTTGTATTTTTGAGCCTGGTGGGTTTCTTGGGAGATGTTTATTTGCAGAAGTATTTGGTGAGGCTGGCCTATTCATAGCTGGCTGAGAAGCACTTGCAGATTGTTCTAATTCAAGATCTTCTTTTATCATTACTTTCGTGCCTGCTTTTACAATGGCATCTCCAGCTAATAGATCTTGAATTGTTTCCATACTCAACTGGTTTTTGCTTCTTCTTTTGTAGATGGCAGCACCAGCTGGAGCAGTGGTTCTTTTGATTTGCAGCTTTGGTGGTCTTTTTGAGACCTCTGCTTTGGAATAGTCAGGCTTTTGTGGAACTCTTGGATCTTTCTTTCTAAGTTCCTCTAAGCTTTTATAGGTTGCCCTGACTCTATCTTCTCCCCACTTTGTCACAGAGTTCTTTGACCCATAATCAGCTGCAATCAGCTCCTCTTTCATTCTCCTCAACTCTAACATCTTCTCAGCTTCAAATTGTTTGAATTTTTCAGGAGGAGTCTGCTTGACCTTATTTTTGATCATATCTTGAATCCTGGCTGCTTCTTTTTCAAGCTCAGGAATGGTCCAGTTCTTGTACATGTGTTTCTCTCCCTTATATTTCTTGTAGGTCATGATGTTCTCAATGTAGTCTTTTCTCAAGGACTCATCTGCCCTTTCTGAAATTTGCTGACATACATTTTTAGCAAATCGCTCCATTGCATTGACCTGTGAGGGTAAAAACTGATAGTTTTGTTAAAATTCTCTATCAGATTTTTCTTTTCTGTTTTTGATTGCAATATCCTCTGCTTGTTTGGCCTTGAGTTTCAAGTATTCTTCAACATTGTTAGGCCTGGGATATCCTGCAATTGATGGCAAACTCCTTTTGGCTGGGTCATCCTCATAATAAAAGGACTTTATTTCTTCCCTAACTGCAATGAGTTCTAGAGGGAATGAGACACCAGCAGGAGGTAATGGCTTTAAAGTTTGAGCTGAGGAGAGAGGTATGGGTTTTGGAATAGTGACAAGTGATAGGGATTTTGAAGATGTTGGTGGTGGTGAAGGTGAATCATCATCTGATATGTAAATCCTTCTCCTTTTTATTTTAGAAGAAGCAGATGATGTTTTGGGTGGATCAGTGGTGGTGGATGTAGTGGCAGTGGATTGTGATTGACTAACAGTTGTTGAAACAACTGGTGTTCCAACCACTGTTGTCATTACAGCAGATGTTATAACATCTGTTGTCTTCTGCTTTTTGTCAGCAGGTGAAGGTGGTGGTGAAATTGTTTTTGATGGTGACAGTGGTGGTAAAATAGTGGTTGTGGTGTGTGTTGAGGTGGTGTGTGTTGAAGAAAGAACAGATGTGAAACCACTGAGGTACCTGCAGTAGTTGATACAGCAGGAGTTACAACAGCTGTCTGGATGGAGGTTTGATGCTGATGGCTTTTGGATGGTGGTTTTGGAGGCTTTGGAAATCTGGATGAGGTGGACTTAGGCTTCCTTTTTGTCTTAGGATTTTTAGTATCCTTTGAACCAGAACAACCCTGCTCATACAGCTCCATGAAAGCTCTTTTCTCCTCATTCCATCTTGAGATATCCTTTGCCATTCTATCTCTTTTAACACTTGCTACTCCTTCATCAAGTGCTTCTTGAGTTGCATCAACCTTTTTACTACCATCTGGCACAGGAATTTTTCTGGTCATAGCATCCTTTTCAGGTTCAATGTAAAGACCATCATCTATTCCTTTCTTCTTCCACTCCTGAATTTTCTCCCCCTTTTTGGCATTATCGTCTGGGAGTTGATCAATGAAAAGTACTGTTGGAGGAGCAGTGCCAGTGGTGTGCAGGATCTGAGTTTTGAGAACCTTTAGATCAGCCTGAGTGTTCTTGAACCTTGACTCCATTGCATTTCTCAGCTGTTGGACATGTTTTTCATGTTGCTGATTTGCTAATTGTGCTTGTTGATGGAGAAAAGGTTGAAACAAATTCCAGAGCTCATTTGTAGCAGGTGCCCTTTGTGGAGCAGGTGCTTGAGATGGAACACAATTGATTGTACCTTTTGAACTTGTAACACCTGTTGTAGCATATCTTTGAGTTCTGCAACAGAGTTATCAAGCTTTTTAATACGATTCGTTAATTTCTGGTACTTTAAACCATCACCCAAGTTAATGGGATCATCTGATTTCCCACTAGCAGTGGTTTTATCAGTGATAGATGTAGGGAGTATACTCCAAACATTAACCACTGATGCCCCTTTTTCTTGGTACTGGGGTCTTCTTCCTTCAACACTTGACAACCTTTTGATGTTGCCAGTGGGATAAATAAATCCACTGGTGGTTGGCAGAGGTGCTATAAAAGGAATTGCCTCCAAGGAAGTCTTATTGATGTAACCACTGTCCAAATGTAAACCAATGGGTTCTACAGTTGTAGTGGCTGCTTCACTTGGACTACCACCAAGAGTTACTTGTAACTCAAGGGGTCTAACCTCCTCAGGTTGTGTTGGTGGGTTAGCAAAGATTGATTCATCAGACCCAGTCAGTTGTTGAGCTATATTCTCATTGATAGGTGATTGAGAAGGATTGGTTAATGCCTGGTTCAAATCAATTGCATCCAACAGCAGTTTAGTTGGTGGGGGAATTGTGGATGTGAAGGGTGGTGTAGAAAGTGGATTTGCCCCGGGTATTGAGCTGTGGATGATAGAAACGAGTGTTTCCAGAGCATCATGATGTGGAGACCCTATTTGTACAACCTGTTCTTTTTGTGAAGAAGCAGGAGGAGTTTCGGTTATGGGTTGAGATATTTGTACCAACTGCTGTGAGGAAGAAGCAGTAGTGGTTTCTTGTGACTTTTGTGTTGTCACAGGCATTTGCTCTGGTATCTCATCCTCCAGAGTTGCCTTTTTGATTGGTTTGGGGGGTTTTTGAGTTTTTCTTTTTGTAGGCTTTTTGGTGATTGTAGGTGTGGGTTTCAAAGCAGTTGTGCTGCTGCTTTGATCACCTTGAGCAGTGGGCTCAGCAGCAGATACCTGAGGAGCAGTTGTAACTGCTAAAATCTGCTCAGGCATCTCTGCTTGTGTTTTGCAAGGTGCTAGCATTCTTGAAAAAGTTTCAGTTGTTAAACTGTTTATTTGAGTAGAATCACCTTGGTTTATTACAGCTAAATCATCCTTACTGAATTTCTTTGCAAAATTGTAACTTAAAAACCTTGGAAACAGTAAGAATGATTTTGTTTCAACATTATTAACCAAATCTTTAAAAATTTCCCGAGAATAGTTAAAATTCTCTCCTTGAAGAATTGCATATCCCAGATTTTGAATCTTTAAAGGGATTTCATTGAAAGAAGTGGTTTTGTTTGAAACACATAGTAGGAGGGTATGAAATAAAAACCTGGTTGCAGAAGGAAAATAACCTTTTTCTAAGGTAAGTTTCTTCATCACTGTGGCTTCATACCCTCTTTCAATGAAGTCAGTTTGCAACACGTTTTTAGTGAAAGAAATTTTACCTTCTTGATCATCGAGTTGAAAGACCTCTGAAATGGATTATGTCGTGATTTGGACAGCTTTACCCTTTATAGAAGAGTGTATGATGGTTGCAATGTCTCCTTGTTTTTCAAGGGTTGCATTCTTCCAAAACTCCCTTTGGGTCGCCAAATAGATTGGTGCATCGACGGTGAACAAAGTTTTGTACTTTGATTTTGCCATGGTGTCAATGATGGAATCGAAAACATTGGTGGTTCCTGGTTTTGTAAGAAGACCCAGGAGGTTGTGGGATGGTTTATATGGAATTTCAGTGGAAAGTGCCTTTTGAGAGGCTGTTTTCGATGTAGATTTGGATGAGGGTTTTGAAGATGACTTCGATTTTGTCATTTTGAAGATGATGATCGAAGAAATTTGTGAAGAAATGAGATGAAAAACTGCTTTGAGAAGAGAATTTTTAAGAATTCAATTCGACAGTAAAACCCTGTTTTGGTGGTGAATGGGGGAATTTATAGGGAAGAAAGTGAATGCTGAGGTGGCAGCCGTTACAAAAGGTCTGACCAATATGTACTGCCCATGTGACAACCCCTGGTGAAAGTGAAGGACAGTACTTTTGTGAAAGTGACTGATGAAGGCAGTGGTATGAAAGCAGTGGATGATTTTCACTATCAGCGGATAGTATATCAGTGGATAAGACACTGCTTTTGAACAACAGAGTTTATCAAAGAAATGAGAGAACAGGGGTTGACTTTCAGCAGTGGACAGACTTTTGAAGTAAAGCAGACTTTTGAACAATCAGTGGTTAATGGCAGACTTTTAAGGATTTTAAAGAAAAATTTCATTTTTAGCTATTTTTAAGGATGGAGTTTTGATTTTCTGAAAACATTTTGTTGCTTTTATTCATAGAAAAACAAGATGTTGCTTGTTATTCCATGTTCAGCATCCCAATCCTAGAGACCAAACTTTCAAAAGTGGCTGTATCAAGTGCTTTTGTGAGCACATCAGCCAGCTGGTCTTTAGTTGGGACATGATGCAGAGAAATCAAACCTTTTTCATAGCAATCCCTCACAAAGTGATGTCTGATGTTGATGTGTTTGGTGGTTGAATGGGAAACTGGATTTTTGATGATATTTTTTGCTGCCTGGCTGTCCAACATGAGTGGTGTCTTTAAGGCAGTGATACCAAAATCCAGCAACTGATTTTGAAGCCACAGGAGTTGGGCTGTACAGCTTGCAGCAGCAATGTATTCAGCTTCAGCAGTGGATGTTGAAACAGCTGCTTGCTTTTTGCTTTGCCATGAAACTAAGCAATCACCTAGAAACTGGCACCCTCCTGATGTGGACTTCCTTGTGGTGTGACATCCAGCAAAGTCACTGTCTGAAAAACCTGAAAGCTTGATGTTCCCATTAGCTGGATACCAGATACCAAGTGTGGGAGCACCTTTTATGTATCTGAAGATCCTTTTTACAGCAATGAGATTTGATTTTCTGGGAGCTGATTGACTTCTTGCACAGACACATGTTGCAAACATGATGTCTGGTCTAGATGCAGTTAGGTACAGTAAAGACCCAATCATGCTTCTATAAAGTGTTTGGTCAATCAGCTCATCTTTTTCATCTGACATGACCAGCTTATTTGTTGCCATGGGTGTGCTGCATGGTTTACAATCATTCATATCAAATTTGGTTAAAAGTTCTTTAGCATATTTGCTTTGATGAATGAAAGTTCCATTTTGCATTTGCTGTACTTGGAGACCAAGAAAGCATTGCAGCTCACCCATTGCACTCATTTCGAACTCAGCTGTCATGAGTTCTCTAAACTCTTCACACATTGAGTTACATGTGCTTCCAAAAATAATGTCATCCACATAAATCTGGACAATCATTAAATCCTTCCCTCTCCATTTTAAAAACAGCGTTTTATCAATGGTACCTCTTTTGAAACCTTGAGAGTAGGAAGTTGGAAAGAGTTTCATACCAGGCCCTTGGTGCTTGTTTCAGGCCATACAAGGCTTTGTTTAGCCTGTAGACATGATCTGGATAAAATGGATCCTCAAAACCTGGAGGTTGACAAACATACACCTCTTCTTGAATTGTACCATAGAGGAAAGCACTTTTGATATCCATTTGAAACACCTTCATATTGTGGTTGACAGCAAAGGCCAGGAACAGTCTAATGGCTTCCAATCTTGCAACAGGGGCAAATGTTTCATCATAATCAATCCCCTCTTCCTGTCTGTAACCATGAACCACAAGCCTGGCTTTATTCTTGACAACAATACCCCTTTCATCAGTTTTGTTCTTGAAGACCCACTTTGTGCCAATGGGACTAACCTCTTCTGGCAGTGGTACAAGCTCCCATACTTGTTGTCTTTTAAACTGTTGGAGCTCCTCTTGCATGGCTTCTACCCAGCTGTTGTCTTTCAGTGCCTCTTGGTACTTGACTAGCTGATGGAGTGATAGAAAACCAGCAAAAAGACAAATGTTTTGGGTTTGGCTTCTTGTGAGCACCCCTTCATTTATGTTGCCAATGATTTGATCAGGTGGATGAGATCTCAAGAAGATTAAATCTCCTTGGTATGGTATGATGGCATTGGTTGGTGAAGGCTGCAAATGTGTATCATCTGAGCTAACCACTGCTGGGGACTTTGATGATCCAGCAGTGGCTTCAAAAGGTGGTGGAATAGGAGGTAATGAAGTGGACAACTGCTGACATTTATCCACTGTTTGAGGACTTTTGTCAGCAGTGTTTGAGGATGTGGAAGCAGTGGTTGATGGGCTACTTTGGTCAACAACTGTTGAGGTAGAAGTGGTTGAGCTTTGACAACTGTTTTGAACAGCTGGTGCTTTTCCCTTTGTGGCAGACCTTTGAGGGATGATGATTTCATACCCATAGTCTGGTGTTGTATCCTCTGATGGACCGGCACTGTTAGTCTTGACAGTAGTATTTTCAAAAGTAAATTTTTCAAGATCAAACAGATCTGCAGGGTTTGCTGGAATTTTCATTGATGAAAGTTCATTGAACTTAACATTCAAAGTCTCCTCCACTGCCTTGGTCCGTGTATTGAACACTTTGTAGGCCTTGGCAGTGTTTGAGTATCCCAGATGATAACCACAATCAATTTTGGCTGCAAATTTTGAAATGGAATCTTTTAAGTTCAAAATAAAGCATGGGCAGCCAAACACCTTGAAATATGAGATCAGTGGTTTGATTTTATACAGAATTTCATAAGCAGTCTTTTTGTGCCTAGGGTTTATTAAAACTCTGTTCTGGACATAGCAAGCAGTGTTTACTGCCTCTGCCTAGAAAGTTAGTGGCAAACCTGAATCTCGAAGCATGGTTCTGGCAGCCTCAATCAGAGTTCTGTTCTTCCTTTCCACTACCCCATTCTGCTCTGGTGTTCTAGGGATGCTGTACTGCCTTACAATCCCTTTCTTCACACAGAAGGCATCCAACTCCTTATTTTTAAATTCTGTGCCATTGTCACTCCTAAAGCTTTTCACTGGAAGGTCAAATTGCTTTTCAACCTGTGTTACAAAGTCTTGCAAAATGCCTGCAGTCTCATCTTTTGAGTGTAAAAAGAAAGTCCATGTGAACCTAGAAAAGTCATCAACAATAACCAAACAATATCTTTTCTTTTTGAGGCTCATGACTTGAACTGGGCCAAACAAATCCATGTGTAGCATCTGCAAACACTGGGTTGTTTTGGACTCTTCAATGGAGTTGTAAGAACTTTTATGATGTTTTCCCTTTAAACAGGAAATGCAATGTTCAAAACATGAAAACAATTTTTGTGGTAGGCCTCTCACCAAACCATTTTTTGAAATTTCTGTGATTGTCTTAAGATTTGTGTGCCCCAGCCTTCTGTGCCAAAGTTCTGTCTCTTTGTTAGAGGCAGCTGAGAACAGACAGGCATCAGCTCTGGGACACTCTTTTGACATGTCAACAACATAAACATTGCCACTTCTTTGAGCAACAAGTTTAGTTTGACCAGTTTTGATTATTGCTTCAATCTTTTTGACCATTTCTGGTCCAACAATCCTACAACAGTCTTTTGTGAAGAATGACCCAAATCCCTTGTCACTCATTTGGGACACACTCAGAAGGTTGAATTTTAGATTGTCTATTAGATTGACATTTTCAAATTTTACATTTCCAGATTGCACTGTACCAGACCCCAGAACCTTCCCTTTACTATTATTCCCAAAGGATATATCACCCCCTCCATGGATTTTAAAGTCTTTGAGGAGGGCTTTACATCATGTCATGTGCCTGGAGCCTCCACTATCTACATACCAAAGACTATCAAAGCATGCAGAAGCTCCCTGCACATGAAGTAAAAGGATTAGTTCATTAAGGTCTCCAAAGCCAACAAGGCTTTGGATGGGGTCTCAACAGTGTCTGGGATGGATGCAGAGTGATGGACAGTGGTTAGGTCAGGGGTTTGGACTGTTTTAGGACAGTGTTTCTCTAACCACTGTTGTGGGTCCTGACCAATCACCTGCTGGTAACCAAAAGGATGCATGTTCACTCTGGGTTTAGAGGGCCTTTTGTAGGCCTCATAAACGTGTGGAATCCTTTGGTAAGACTGTTTTTCCTTGCTTTTTCTGAATTGATTAGCAGGGGGTGCATCAGTAACCTGAACATCTCTTTTGACAGATGTTTGGTTCAGCTGTTTTGTGACAGCTGTTTGAACTGGCACAAACAGTGGTTGTTTCTTGGTGAACTTGACAGATGACGATGAAGATGATGGACTCAAGGATGTTTTAGCCATGTACTCATTCTTTTTCATATCAAAGTTTTTGAGATACACACATGCTTGAGTTTTGTGGTTTGTTTTACCACAAACAATGCAACTGTCTGCTGAAACAATGACACTTGTTCTGTTTAAATCATAAGCTTTTAAGTGGAAACAATCTTTTGTTAGATGATTCCTTTTCTCACAGAATTCACAAAACAAGTTATCAATTTTTTCTTTCTTCTTTCTCTTTTCAGACTCCTTTGCAGCAGAGGTTTTAACCACTGCTGGGATGTCCTTGAGAGGTATGACTTTAGCTTTTGGAGCTTTAACACCATCAGTTGATGTAAAGTCCATTGGCTTGAAATTTTCAAGAATATCACACTCGTCAGACCAAGTGGGTTTAAACTGATATTTTTCAAGTTCTTCAAAAGTAGAGGAACTCCTTGTTCTGCCAAGTGTGATTTTGTTACCAAGTTTGTCAGTAATTTTCACTAATTGGCCATTCTTGTTTGTGGGGATGAACTCAGTGGTTACATCAGTGTTTTCAATAGTGTTTTGAACAGATTTTTCACAAGTAATGCATTCATCATCATATTTTCTATACCCAACCCCAAATTTCACATTACTTTCAATCTGTTTAGCAAGCATCACCTCATATCCTCTGTAGGATTCCACCCATCTTTCACAAGTAATCTGGGTGGATTCCAACTCCTTTTTGCAAACTTGGTATTTTTCTACCATAGTTTGAAGTTGGGTTTTGGTTATGCTTTGCTCTTCTTTCAGACAGCTGATCTCTTTTTCCTTTTCAGTCAATTTGTTTTTAAGTTCTTTTAGAGACTTTTCAAATTTAACCTCATCAGTCAAGATTTTATCCCGAAGGTTTTCATTCACCTCTTTGATGTTAGCAAAAGCAATTATGCAATTGTCAGAACACAGTTTTTCAAGAACTTGAGGAGATACCTTGGCAGCTGCCATCATTGCACAATCACATTGATGATCTTCCTCATCATCAGCTTTCACCTTTTTTTCACCAGCCTTTTCTTCCTTCTCTTCTTCTTTGTCCTCTTCGGACCATGGATCTGTCATTGGTTCAATCAGGGTACCTGAACTTTCTCCCAACAGTAGTTCACCAGCCTCTGCAGTAACCACTGCTTCAGTCACCTTATCCACTGTTTCAATACTCAGCTGTTCCTCCTCAGTTTCAACCCCCTCCTGTATTGACTCTAATGCCATCAAACAAAATTCATTATGAGAAGAATCATTAGAAGCATAGAGTGCAAAATTTTCATCACTAAGGTCTTCAGGCATACTGCTCCAGTCAACAAACCCTTGAGTGAAAAAACTTTGTTGATCTGGTTTTACTGCTGCTGGAGCAGTGGTTTGAGGTGCAGGCTGCACCTGTGCCTGGGGGACAGGGGTTTGAACGTATTGGATCTGTGGAACAGTAGTTTGGACATAATGCACTGGCGCAGGGGCAGCAACATAGTGACCAGTGTTCACTTGAGCTGCTGGGGCATACTGGGCATAGTGCACAGTGCTTTGGTTTTGAGGTCTAGGATTTGAGCTAGGATGAGTAATTATGGGACCAGCAGTTTGACTCCTACATTCCCTAGCGAAATGTCCCAACCTATTACACTTGTAGCACTTGATTTTCGATTTATCCAACCCAACCCTTAGATTCCCATGCAAACCTGGGAATTTTCGCCCTGTTCTTTTGTAGAATTTGCTAGTTCTAACACTTAGCAAAGCCAGTTGGTGTAGGATGTCCATTTCCTCTAAGTCAGTGGGATCAAAATGTTGCAAATCATTTAGTTCAAAGCTTAAATTGTCTGACATCTGGTTTTCGTTTGCAGTGAATGCATAACTAGCAGAGTGAGGATCAGGGTTGTTAAAATTTGCACCAGCAGTTATGTCAATGAAGTGATCATAACCCTGATCCTTACCACTGCTCCCAGATTCTTCTTGACCCAGAAGAGCAGTATTACCGAAAGTGTAATCATCAGTAACTTTTCCTGACTCTTGTAACCTCCTTTTCTGGTTCAACTCCCTTTCGTAGGTCAGGAGTCGACCGTGGAGTTGGGTCAAGGTCAGATCCTTGAACTCAGGTGAGTTTCGGGTGACAAAAGCTATGGTGTCCCATTTTTCTGGTAGTGACCTGAGGAACCTGCTATTTTGAGTTGAGTTTGTAAAAGTGGTGTTAACAAGCCTCAGTTCACTGATGAGACAACTGAAACGCTCAAATTGTTGCGTTAGTGATTCACCTTTAACGTAACAAAATGTTTCATACTGTTGGTTCAGGATTTCCCTATTGTTTTCTATGACTTCTTCGGTTCCCCCAAACTGTTCCTTAAGTGCATCCCATAACTCTTTGGCACTGTTACAGTGTAACAGTCCAGCATATATCTCATTGGGCTGCGCTGATGCTATGATGCTAAACGCTTTAGCATCTAGTTTGATCTTTTGAAAGTCGGTTTCGGTATAATTTTCAACTGGTTTTGGAACGAACTTTTTAGCATCTTCAGAGCTTGGCACTGAAGGAACATGGGGACCATAAATGACAGATCTCCAACAACCTGTGCTTTGTTGAGCAAGGATGTGACCCATCCTCCTCTGCCAGATGTTGTACTCATTTCTTTTTAGCACAGGTGGTTTAAAAAGTGAGCCGATGTTGTTTTTATCATCTTGAGATTGTGACGTCATTCTTGTTGTTTTACAGACACTGAGAAATCAACTTTAATGGTGATTAATCCTTGCTCTGTTTTTCAACGGACGAACAAACGATCAGTATCAACTATTATGAGGCGAACTTTTTATGTCAAAATGATTGTTAAATCAAATTTGACTGTCCAAGCTCTGATACCAATTGTTGGATCTGAGTTTGTTTCTGATTGTATTTTTGTTTGAAATTAAGATGGAAATGAAAGAGTTGTGCAGCGGAATTAATATGAAAACAAACTTTGCATACAATCAAACAGGAGTATTGCTTTGATCAAGACATTTTTAACAAGGAACCGAATGATTGAATTATCTTTCAACAACGATTACAAGTAATGCTTGAATACAAACTCCCCCTCAGCCAGAGCTCAGCGTTTGTTCGTGCAAAGAAGACGGTATTGCAAGAGCTAATAGAACAGTACAAAGTACTGAACTATTTATAGGCACTAGCAAACCACTGAGCATCTAAACTGACGTCACCATGAAAGTGACATCTAACCTCCTAACAAACTCTAACCTCTGATCTATACAAACACTGATGTACTAATTACTGCTATTACAATTCATTACATAAAAGACACTTAAACAGCTGCTGCATCCTTCCACTGCTGTGAACCCAGCAGTGCTTGTCCGGATCAGCAGTACTAGACTCAAGGCAGTAGATTGAATCAGCAGAGCTTTGGTCTTCCATCAGTCTTTGACATTGGGCAGTAGATGCAAGGAAGCAGTTGTAGGTCAGCACTTAGTAAGATCAGCAAATAGGAGGTCAGCAGATATGAAACCACTTTCAAGGGGAGAGATTTGTATGTAAGCATCTGCTTATTCTGGATCCACTGCTCTGATCCAGTTTTGGCTTTAATTATCTGTTCCTCTGATAGGGTTCAATCCCAACAAAGCGTCACAATAGACAACAAAGTCGTCTGCGCCTTCAGGTAACGAGAGAATAGGTGCACTGCAGAGTTTTACCTTCAATTGCTGAAACGCGGATTCCTGAGCATCACCCCACCGGTTGGTGACATCCTTCTGAGTTAAAGTAGTGAGAGGTTATGCAATCTTCGAGAAGTCTTGGATAAACCTTCGCTAGTAACCTGCCAAACCCAAGAATTGACGGATTTCAGTTGGAGTTCGAGGAGCCGGCCAATTCTTGATATAGTCAATCTTAGCTGGATCGACATGAATCCTGTCTTCATTAACCACGTGGCCAAGGAAATGGACTTCACAAAGCCAAAATTTTCATTTCGAAAACTTGGCATAAAGTTGTTCGCTTCATAGAAGTTCCAGAATAAGGTGTAAATGTTGCTCGTGTTCCTCCTGGCTCTTGGAGTAGATCAAGATATCGTTGATGAAAACTATGATAAACTTATCCAAGTAAGGTTTACACACTCAATTCTTGAGATCCATGAAAACCGCAGGTGCGTTCGTCAACCCGAATGGCATAACAAGAAACTCGTAGTGTCCGTAACGAGTCCTGAATGTCGTTTTGGAGATGTCTTCATCTCGGACTCTCAGCTGGTGATAGCCCGATCGCAGATCAATCTTGGAATAGAAACTCAACCCTTGCAACTGGTCGAATAGATCCTCAACGCGCGGAAGTGGGTAACGATTCTTCACGGTCACTTTGTTCAGTTTGCGGTAGTCTATGCACATACGGAAGGTACCGTCTTTCTTCTTGACAAACAATACGAGGGCTCCCCAGGGTGACGAGCTAGGACGAATAAAGCCTTTGTCCAATAGATCTTGTAGTTGTGTAGATAGTTCCTCTAACTCAGCTGGGGCTAAACGATAGGGTGCATGAGCTGTAGGTGCCGCTCCAAGAGCTAACTCAATTTGAAAATCGACTTGTCAATGTGGCGGAAGGCCATGTAATTCCTCGGGAAATACCACAGGGAAGTCGTGAATGACGGGGATGTCCTCAACCTTCTTCTCTTTAGCTTGGGTATCGGTGACGAGGGCTAGAATGGCAGTATAACCCTTTCGTAAACACTTTTGGGCCTTTAGAAACGAGATGATGCCTACAACATCACCACTATTATCGCCATGAATCGTAAGGGGTTCACCGTTAGAACGAGGAATGCGAACAATCTTCTCCTTACAGAGTATCTCCGCTTGTTGCTGGGATAACCAATCCATCCTGATAACGACGTCGAAACTACCAGGAACAATGGGGATGAGATCAATGATGAAAGTCTGACCGGATAGAACGAGTTTACAATCCTTCACAATGTGCGTGGCCTCAAGGCTTTTACCATCAGCTAGTTCGACAACATGTTTAGTGTTCAAAGGAGTTGAGGTACGCTTAAGCATCTGACTAACCCTTAAGGACACATAACTAGTATCGCCTCCCGGATCAAATAATACATAAACAAAATAGTCGTCCAGTAGAAACTTACCCGTCATGACATTGGGATCGTTCATTGCCTTTCCTTATCCAATCACAAAAACACGCCCTTTGGCACCATTGTCTTCATTGTTGTTTCGATTGTTGTTCCCATTACCCTGATTGTTGTTGTTATTGTTGCGGTTCTGGTTCAACTAAGGGCAGTTTTTCTTGAAGTGACCTTCTGCTCCACACTGGTAACACCCCCTGTTGTTACCCTGCTGCTGCTGGTTTTGTGGGGCTTGTTGATGTTGTCGGTTCTGACTTGCAGGATACGGACTCCTGCAATCCTTTGCTGCATGGCCTGGCTTGTTGCACCTTTGACAGTGGTTCCTGTTGCATGGCCCGCTATGGTGCAAGTTACAACGGTTGCACTATGGGTGATTTCCCTTATACCCACCCTGACTTTGATTAGTGGCAGACTACTGATTGGGGATTTTGTTGTCATCGGTATTTCTCTGCTGAGACTGAGGCTGTGAAGAGCTTGAACCTTTGCTAGAGTTTCCATCCCACTTTCGTTTGTTATCGTTGGGTGCATCAGTAGTAGCACTAACCCGCTTAGGCAGCTTGTTCTGCTCGAGTGCCTGATTAGTGAGGCGGTGTGATAGTCGTATGATCTAAGGAATTGTCGGGAGGTTCGCCGCAGTCACCATGCTCTTTATCTTCGGTACCAAACTCTTGATGTAGAGCTCAATGCGCTTGTAGGCGGGGTTTGCCATGTTTGGACAAAGTGATGCCAAATCATTCGATCTTTTGTGTAGGCCTCAATCTCGGACCCTACCATCTTTAGGTAGTAGAACTCCACCTCCAGCTTGTCGATATCATCCCGATCACAATACTCTTCTTTAATCAGCTCCTTGAAGTCGTTCCATGGGGTGGCATTCGCAGCTGCCAACCCTAGCATTTGCACTTGTGCGTTCCACCAGGAGACCGCTCTTCCTTCGAGTGTTCCAGTCGTAAACTTCACTCGGTTGTTGATAGAGCATTCACACATCTCAAACACACACTCGATCTTCTCAAACCAGTCGAGAAGACCTACGGCTGCCTGGGTACTGCTGAAAGAACTAGGTCGACAGTCCTTAAAAGTCTTGAACGTGCATGCTCGAGGCTGAGCAGGTTGACCTGTCGCATATAAAGGGAAAGGATAAGGTTAGGAAGGACGAAATGTAAAGAGAGTAGGATCTAAACATTCTAGAAAGGTTCAGAAAGGTAGGTCTACCTTCTGGTTGAGCTGCTAGAGCTTCAGCAACCCGTTCGTTGATTAAAGCCGTCAGTTGAGCTTGAGTCAAGTTGATACCACCACGTCCACTCATGATCTTCACATCCAGAAAACACAAGTGAGAACGATGACGTAGGGGTGTGAAAAGAATAGTAGAAGGGGGGTTTAGACCAAAGCACATAAAGTTTCAAGTAAACCATCTGAACTAAGCATACCACATGTAGCATATCAAGTAGATATCAAATAGTCATACTCAAGGGTAATACCATCTAAGGTGTCGAGCCTTGCACAAGGATCAAAGTGTCGTTGTGGATCGTTGAGTACTGCACAGGTTATAGTCTGGTTTTTTCTCAAAAAGATTTTCCCTTTTTAAAACAGAGTTTACTATAACCAATGGCTCTGATACCAATCTGTCACACCCTCAAAATCCACATACGGAGTATTACCGTGAGGCATGTGACTGACCAGGATTATGCCACCAATCATATTGAACAGTAAATAAAATAAACAAAAACTTCCACGATCAATATGATTAATGTTTACGAAAGCAAGTGTCCAAAACCAAGTTTAAGTGTCAGCGGAAGCATAAAGTTAAAACCCTATAAATAGTTTATGTTCATAAAGTTTGATAGGGACCCGACAATTGGTTCCATGCCACAACGACCAGTCCTCCATGCAAGCTCCAGCATAGTACCTAACGACCTGCAAAGCATGTAGTAATGTATCAACAAAAATGTTGGCGAGTTCATAATTGTTTAGTGTTGTTCCAAAAAACAAAAGTTTGTTAAATTACTCTGTTCTTATAAAACATGTCATGGGAAGCTACCCCATTGTTTTAAACTACTAGACCCATACCATACCAACTACTGACTGTGGTTATGTTTAGTGCCCTGATTCAATGTCTATCATTATTGACTAAGTGCCCAAATATATTAGTCCACGCCTGTCCTCTGCAGCACGGTGTGAGGCTTGTCAAACCTAATAGTGCTATTTAACTAATAACTCGTTCGCCATTGGCCCGGCGATTAATCGGAATAAAATATGTGGGGACTTTCAGATAGAGTTCCGTCTAGTCCGCTTAAGACATGTTACATAAATAGTAAATTAACGGTTTCCGTCCCTCGCAAGGGGAAGAGGTTGCCCGTGTTCTACCCATGGAGAATACGTAGGCTGCATCCCACCCAAGGGGGGATGGTTATTGTTTGCCCCATTCCCAAACCACCGGGAATTATATGCTTTTTAGAAAAGTGTGAACTCACCTTAGTTTAGCTCGCTAGATAAAGGTCACATGAGCTAATCTGGTTAACCACGTCCTGTTATGGTTACCATATAAGTCAGGTTTGTATTCAAGTAATGCACGTATTTTCTACACGTAAACCACCCGGTTGCATGCACGAAATGATCATGGCATACACATATAACATAACAGTCAATTATAGGTGTACATCGAAAGCCCAAACATGTATAGTTTAAGTGTGCGGCCCAATAAATAGTGTACGAGTCCATCAGGTGTGTGACCCAAAGGTTTCTGGCCCACTTAGAGAATGTGCGGCCACCTCTCTAGTGTACAACCTATAAGTTGTGCCATCCACTTTGTATGTAGACCATTTTCAATATAACCAGTTCCTTAGACAGCCCAACAGATGTGTGCGGCCCACTATGGTGTGCGACACACGTAAGAGCGTGCGACCACACCATAGTGTGCGATTATGCAATATTGTATTGTACGAGGTGGAGTCTCATGTGTACCGATTGGGAATGTGCGACCACCCAGTGTGCGACCAGCTTATGTGTATCAGACAGTTATACATCATGCAGTTCAGATTATACATACCCTAGTGTGCGACTGCCTAGTGTGTGGTTCGTTATTCATGGCCGTAAATCATGCAATCAGTTACACAATTACCTCTTGTTCGATCAATTCATTCAATTACCAATTAATCCGCATTGATTTATATGAACCCTAGTTTATTATCTCATCATTAACGACAATTAACAATATCCTAATCATTCAAATCAGATCAATTAGCATCATTATCTCAACAATCCTACATCATCATAAATCAAAACATCAATAATCAAACATAACCATTATTCAACTCGATCAAGTAACATGATTAACACCATATAACCTTAGTTTTCATGTTTCCCAAAAACAAGACTGATGCGTGTGTGGAGTGATATATATTTAAGTATATTTTAAGCCCTTTTTACACGTTAGTCAAGTTTTAAATTTATAAAACACGATATTTTACTAACACCAAACACACATATGGGCAAGTGCACCCATCGTGAGCGTAGTATAGTGTTGGCAAGATACCGAGGTTGTCCAAGGACACAAGAGCTTTTAGTACCGGTTTATCCTCAACGTCTAATCAAATCAAAAAGTTAGAAAAATGTTTTTAAATAAGAAAAATAAAACTAACTAAAATGCTGAAAAATAAAATAAAAGTAAAAAAACAGATAGACAAGATGAATCACTTGGATCCGACTCGCGTTTAGTGTAACCTTTGATTATTTCCGCACTTTTGCACTTTTTAAGAGATTATCTTAGTTATTGTAGTAGGCCCCTCTTTTGAAGGTGACGTTACGCTCAACCTAGTAGTTTGAGTCAGCAAGGATACAATCCTAAAGGGTCGGATTATTGAAAGATGATTAATTAAGTTATTAATGCATATTATGGTAGGCCCCTCTTTTGAAGGTGACGTTACCCTCGGCTAAGTAGTCTGAGTCAACAGCGATACAGTCCTAAGTAGCCGAGTTAAAGTATTAATAGTAGCTTACATATGAGGGGATCAAAGAGTTTGGACCCCCGCCATCCAATACCGGTGGGTATTGAAGGAGGTCCTACTAAATTTGACCCCGGTCGTTGCAGAAACTATACACTAAACAAGGCAAGACTCTTACCAAACCGTTCCCTTAACCCCCGACCAGGTAGCCAACATATCTCCATATAGACCGTGGAGATATGAATGGTGAAAATCTTTTATTTTATATAGACAGTAAAATAATGCAAAGACACCACGGACAAACGATAAGGAAGAATCACCTTCAACATAAGAAACTAGTTATTAAAGTAATTAATACATAACCAAATAAAAAGTGCGAAAAGATTAAAGATAAAAAGTTTTACACTAGACACTTGTCTTCACCAAGTGATGTAAGAGACTTAGGCAAAAATGGCCTTTGATTGTGAAGAACTCTTACGATCAATCTTGGTTCCCGAGACGACTCACACACTCTACGATGGATGATGGATGATGGTGGTGGATGATGGTGTTGTGATGGTGGTGGGTGGTGGGTGAAGTGTGAGAGAGGTGGTGTGCCAAGGGATGGTTTGCAAATGAGCCAAGCACCCCTATTTATAGGCTGAACAGAGACTCGGGCACGGCCTCGTGTCCATTGGGCACGGCCCCGTGTCCACGTTCCTCTCTTTCTTCATTAATTG
Source organism: Helianthus tuberosus (assembly GCA_030545235.1). Classification (NCBI taxonomy): domain Eukaryota; kingdom Viridiplantae; phylum Streptophyta; class Magnoliopsida; order Asterales; family Asteraceae; genus Helianthus; species Helianthus tuberosus. Next base: position 172,934,450 of record CM060397.1, read on the forward strand.
CAGTTTGTCTGCATTAGTTGACCACGCCCCCGTGTCCGCTGGGCACGCCCCCGTGTGCAGAAGCGTATCTGTACTATCAAGATTTCCCCAGATTCTGCGAATCTCAGAGTTGACCACGGCCCCGTGTCCGCTGGGCAAGCCCCCGTGGTGGATGATAGAAGCTTCTACAGCTTTGTCTTTTCTGCTGACACTTGGGCACGCCCCCGTGCTCATTGAGCACGGGGCGTGTTCAGCCTTCTGGTCTCTTGTTTTGCTTGGGAAGATGCTGTTGGGGAGGCCGGGCATGCCACGTTTGTTCATTTTCTTGTATTTATGTTAGATTTAGCTGCCTTTTAGCTTCTTTTGTTCATTTGAGCTCATTTAATCCTGAAAATACAAAAGGAAGACAAAAACACAGTTTTCCAACATTAGTACTAAAAAGGGTTAGTTTTATGCTACAATTGATGTAATTTATATGTTGCATTTTGTGCACATCAAATACCCCCACACTTGAATCTTTGCTTGTCCTCAAGCAAAACTCTTTATAATGTGGCCTTACACTCCCAAATGGAATGGGTAGAAGAGAAGGTTTTAGGGCTTGTCATAGAGTGTCGGGATTTCCAAGATTCTTTATTAGGTTTTATTTTTATTTTATTTACAATCCTATTCGTCATGATTTATTTGGAACATTACATAAGATAAATTACTTATTAGGGCATAACATGCCTCTTTAAAATTCCATTTATATACAAGTTCACATACCTCACGGGGATCACTCAACACTCGGCCAAAGATGTATTTTAGTGAACCACTCGAGGGCGGCATGGAACTTACTCCTACCATAAGCTTGCCAAGCAATCAATCCTCCTCCTTTTTAACTATACACCTTTGTAAATATCAAGAGGACCTTTGGGGTGAAGGGTTAGGCTTGGGTTAAAGGTAGGTGGTTGGGTTAGTGGTTAGTAGAAAAGGGCGAAAGGCGTAAAAAGCGTCGGTTTTCGTAAGACTTTTTATTTTTGAAATTTTTATTTTGATGAAGCCATTATTCAAGCAAAGTTATTTTTGATAAACTTGTTTGTTTATTTCTTTTTTGCTTCATCATCATCATCATCATTTTTTTTTTTTTTTGAAAGTCATAAGAAAAACCGAGCTTGTTACTAAAACAAAGGGTTTAAAATGAAAAAGGGTTTTGGCGGGTAAAGGGTGTTTGTTTTGGGTTTAGAAATGAAAAGGTTTAGGCTCAAAGGGGTTAACTAGGGGGATTTTGGGTATGTGGTAAAAAAAAAAAAGGAAAATAATGGTGTAGAAATAAAAAGGGTTAGTCCTAATGCCTCCATCATTTACTTACTCGGGTTTAAGTTGGTAAGGACCGGGAATGCATCGTCGTGGCAAGTTCTAGAGTCGTAAGAAACCATGCGGCTATTCACACAAGAAATGAAAAATGAGCATTTAGTTTAAAGATGTATATTTGTATGCTCAATAAAGGCTCAAAAACTCACTTTTTTTGTGGGAATGGGTTTTTATGTGATCAAGTATATATAATCAAATTTTAACTAGATTTGTCATGCCGTTTCATAATTTTATTATGATAGTTCTTTTTATCACGACGCTATCGGTTGTAAATTTGTAAAAATATAACCTTTTTAGAACTTGTAATTCCCAAATTAAACCTAGACAAGTAAAAAAAATGAAAATTTTTTGGGTGATTAGCGGTTCCAATAGAGTTTTGTGTAAGGCTTGTTTTTAGGACTTGCAAGATTCAAGCTTTTAGCATCCCCCCCCCCACTTAAATTACACATTGTCATCAATGTGTCCCAAAAATAAGTTTTTCGGTTGATTAAAATGTGTAAAAGTGTGTTAAAAACAAGATTTTATGTTACTGGGTAGCTGAACACGAGGTGTGTTGGATGAGCACGGCCCCGTGGTCAGACTGCCAATATCAAATTTAAACAGAAGGCTGGGCACGGGGGCGTGTTCAGTGAGCACGGCCCCGTGTCCAGTTACCTGAACTGGGTATTTTCTGCAGAACCTCGGGCACGGGGCGTGTTGGGGTGAGCACGACCCCGTGCTGAACTTGCTGTAATGAAGAAAAATTATCGGGAGGCTCTGTTTGTGTGCATGGGTTGTTGGTTCAAGCTTCCCTTAGTATCCTTCACCATCCCGAGTGTGTTTTATTCCTGAAAATTAAAACTAAACTAGAAAATATAAAAGTTAATCTAAATTAAACCAAGGATAGTTCCGCGGAATGCCTCCGTGGTGCGCCACGTTTATAAGGGTCCTTGGCTAGACTCACCTTATCGGGTGGTTCTGGCTCATCTTCAATTAGGGGGTCGTCATTGCTGACGTGATTGTCGTGGTCACGCAAATTTAATCCCCAAACAACTGTAGTTAGTGGTAAAAGGGTATCGAACTCAGGGAGTATGTGGAAAATGTGTCGATTGTATAGCTTTGTACTTAAACTAATATTAGACTAAATTGCAGAAATTAAAATTCAAGAGTTTGGTTTGTTGATTTAGAAAACTAAATTAAACTAATGCAAATCAAATGTAGGTTTTAAGACAAATTAGGAGAGAACAATGATCATCCTAGGTTTCAGTTTCTTTAAACAATTGTGTGCAATTCCAACTAGAAAGAGTTACATAGACATAACTCGTGTATAGATGATTGAAGTGATAAAAGGGGACAAAGTACTCGGATTATATAAACGCGAGGTTGTTTCCCGATGACCAATTAACCAATAACCAACCCTAACCCTTCCCGTGATATCTCGATTGCCAACGGCACCAAGAACGTACGATTAAGACTAGAAATTGCAATATCGATTAACAAATTACAAGCAATCAAACATACACCATGATATTCAAGCAACGCAAGTTATCATTCTAGAAATTCATAAATAAAACACACAAAAGTTCAAGAAACATTCACCTAAGATGATCACCAAAGAGTTTAGCCGGACATGGCTCGGTGAATCATCATCATAATCAAAACAATGTTCATACGAATCGAAAGTACAAACCGAATGATAAGAATTGTTCACCAAACAAGCAAGTAGCCAAAAATCGCCCCAAAGATGTTCTCTAACCGTCCAATGATAAGTGATAATGAAAAGACACCCAAAAACCAACTTAAATGTGGCAGTTACAAGTTTTCCTCGCAAACGGCACCGTAATTTACGGTCTCACCGTAAATTACGGTGGACAATATTCAATTACGGCTGGAACAGTCTGATTTACGGCAGCTTCAAATGATTTCCAGGTCCACCGTAAATTACGGTAGGACCGTAATTTACGGTGGTGGGCTGACTTGTCTCCTTTGTTTTGTCTCTTGTTCCACACTCGAACCGTTTATCACCAAAGCCTCCAAAGCTGCGTTTTATCCATCTTTTAGCCCTCAAAATGCACCTGAAACATAAGCAATGGTAGTTATCTAATTCAAGATAATTACACGACTAAATGGAGGATTATTTCATCTTTTAACATATTTAAGGGTTGTCCAAAGGACCACCCGTCACATCCCCACACTTAACCGTTGCTTGTCCCAAGCAACTCCCCAAATCAGTTTCAAAACAAGTGATCAATTTAAACCAAGCAAAAACAAGCAATCTTTTTACTAACCCCTTTTTAACACCCAAGCAATGCACCCCTCTCAAATTCTCTCCTCTCAGCTACAAGTGAAAACTAGCAAAGATAATGCTAGACACACACTAGGCAAACGGGTGGTTGCACAATCATAAGCTTGTACTTAAATCGATCATTCTCCCAAAATGGGTCAAACATAAATGCAAATCAAAGGGACTTTCAAGGTTGTAACGTGGCTAGGCGTATGGGTAGGAAATGGAATATATATGAAGTAGCGAAAACTTGACCCGGTCTTTTATTACACAAATAAACAAACAAACAACTAACAAACTAACTACTATACACAAGATAACTAACATCACTTTTTTTTTCATTTTTTCATTGCTTTTTCTCTTTTTTTTTTTTTTTTTTTCTTTTCGAATTTTTTCTGAGATTTTTTTTTTTTTTTCAAACAACAATACAATAATGCATTAACTATATCTACTTCAAACTACTAAAACTATCACTAATACTATAAGACCGGGTCAAATTTGGGTAAATTTTTAAGAAAGTAGCTAAGGGTAACAAATGATAGGCTTTTAAAGCACAAAATGGGCAACTAAATGTCCAAACCCCCGCCCCTCTCACTACCATGCTCATATATATAACTTATGAGGTCCAACCCCCCAAATCCCACACTCACTCACACCAACGACGAGGCTACCTAAATGCCCTTATCCTTTTTGCATTTATATCTAACTAAGGACTCAAATCGCATTCAAGCACAAGTTCTAACGCACCCCCACCCGTAGCCACTCTCATCAAAGATAAGCATTATTTATATACAAGTGTGGCTACAACTCTTACCAAGAATGAAAAAGGTATCAAGGGTTGCCGGTGCACCAATTTGAGGTTAATCCAGGGTGTTCAAATTTTCACAACGTTTCACTTGGCTCAAAAATTTTTCAAAATCTTTAAAATTTCCCCCCATCCCCACACTTGGGATACATTGACCCCAATGTATGGTTTTGAGAGGTTTTGATCACTGAAAACCTTTTTAACATCCACAAAAACGCTTCTTTACTCAAACCCCAAATTTCTTTTTGTATTTTTCATTTTATAATTTTTTTTATGTTTTTCTCTTTTTAACATAACACCACCACATAACACCAACCCAAACACAATATATCAAAACACCACCCAACCTCCCAATCCTTAAACAAACAAACAATCAAATATGCACAAAAATATACAAAAGGATAGACACAACCTTACTAATAGTAGCGCGGTCCAGGAGGTCCAAAAACTGACGACATCACGTCATTCCATTCACCGAACGCGAACGAACCACTACTACTTCCTCCTTCTTGTTGTTGCGCTCCCTCTCGTTGCCTCGGGTCAATCCATTGCGAGTGGTGGACCGGTGGAGTCGGATATGAGATGCTACCATCATAAGGCGGTAATGAAGCATAGTCCACATGTTGTGGATCTACAACCACCGGCCGCCCGGCATGATAATCCGCATGCAACCGCCTTTCTTGATCATCAAAATAATTATTATTTATCTCCACTTCCCGGGAATACGCATGTGTGCGATTCCATAATTCATGACGATCCAAGCTATGTTTCAAGGCCCGCTCGATACTCGCACTATTTCTTGTGTTTTGATCAAACAATGTCCTCTCCGACCCCGACCACGTATCAAACACTGACGCCGGAGGACGTTGGTTTGCTATCACCTCTTGCATGGTGCCTTCATAGGCCCAACCCGGAACATACGGTTGCTGCGTATAATCATAAAACACCCCACCATGACCACCACCAAAACCACCTTGACCCACATTTTCAACCCCATGCGGCGCGTCCGCATAGTCTTCATCTCCACTCGGAACCATCTCTTCATCGCTCTCTGGCTCATCCGGCTCTCCCGGTAACAAATCTCGCGCACCCAACTTGAGTGCCCTCCACCGTTGCCCCTCCGATTTCAACTTCATCTGTGATGGCTTGTTAAAGTTGTGACATTTTAAGGTTGCCATCCACTCTTGAATCTCTGTCATAAACAGGTTATTCTTGTCTTTGTCGAAGCATTTAAGCGCCCCTTCCCAACCTAGAGCGCGAAATTTAGCAAACACCCCAAACTGGCCAAATTGGGGCTCATCAACTTCTTTCTCACAAATAAAAGCAGCTGCCTTGTTTTTCAACTTATTCATGCAATCATTGTAAAGTGTTGGCTGCCAAACCTCGGATTGATCATCCAAATAACCCGAGTTCCATTTCGGTTTCTCACTCGGATCCAACTCCATCTCTTCTTCGCCTTCACTTTCGCTTTCACTAATACGACCCATATATTGCCTTTTCCGCGGTGGTTGTTCTGGTTGTTTACCCTTTCCTTTTGAAGACGAAGACGAAGATGAACCCGCTCCCGTCTTTTCCTTAGTTCTTGCCATTCCCTAAACACATGAAACAAGCAACAAAAGCAAACCCAAATTAAACCCTCTCTTCAAAATCATCCCCACACTTGCTTGTTATCATGGTTGTAGATGTTAGTGAACCAAAAGTATCTCAAAAATTTTTCAAAAATTGGGCATGGTGTCTCTACAATGTAGAGATATCCAAAAGTTCACTACTTTAACCACAAATTCTACATCTACAACCAAAACCATGTTCAAATAAGCAATTTCATAATCATATCTAAGAACAAGCAAGTGGGCATGAACAAGTAACCTAAATCACCTTACTTTTCACAATGTAGCACCAAAATATAACAAAATAAGCTTTCATACCTTGTTTAAAGATGGAAGAGTGCTTGTGAAACCAAAAACTCCAAAACCCCCAAATTATCTCGACCTAGGGTTTCAAATTCGGGCCCTAAAGGTGCGTTTTCTCTGAAATCACTCCTCACAATCAAAAATCTTGTGAAAAATTAGTCAAGTTAGACCAAAATTTCCTTTGATTTGGACAGAAATTGAAGGAATTAGGAAGGAGAGAAGGTAGAAGAACTATGGAGGTTGTGGTGGGTCTTGTGAAGAAGAAGATGGATAGTGATAGATGAAGAGAGATGTGTGGCCAGGGTTAACTCTCGTGATGTTGTTATTATTTGTTTTTTTTTTTTTTATATATACATACGGAAACAGAACGACGGGTCAACAACTTGTGCGTACCGTAAATTACGGTCTGACCGTAATTTACGGTAAGACCTGGACATATGAACTTCACCGTAAATCAGTAGACCATTACCGTAAAGATCACAAATTTTCAATGCCCACCGTAAGTTACGGTATAACCGTAAATTACGGTCAATACTGACACACGTTGCGCACTACTCCCCGGCAACGGCGCCAAAATTTGACGTGATTGTCGTGGGTCACGCAAATTTAATCCCAAAAACAACTATAGATAGCGGTAAGAGGGTATCGAACTCAGGGAGTATGTGGAAGATGTGTCGATTGTATAGCTTTGTACTTAAACTAATAGTAAACTAAATTGCAGAAATTAAAATTCAAGAGTTTGTATTGTTGATTGAGAAAACTAAATTAAACTAATGGCAAATCAAATGTAGGTTTTAAGACAATTAGGAGAGAACAATGATCACCCTAGGTTTCAGTTTCTTTAAACAATTGTGTGCAATTTCAACTAGAAAGAGTTACATAGACATAACTCGTGTATAGATGATTGAAGTGATAAAAGGGGACAAAGTACTCGGATTGTATAAACGCGAGGTTGTTTCCCGATGACCAATTAACCAATAACCAACCCTAACCCTTCCCGTGATATCTCGATTGCCAACGGCACCAAGAACGTACGATTAAGACTAGAAATTGAAATATCGATTAACAAATTACAAGCAATCAAACATACACCATGATATTCAAGCAACGCAAGTTATCATTCTAGAAATTCAGAATTAAAACACACAAAAGTTCAAGAAACATTCACCTAAGATGATCACCGAAGAGTTTAGCCGGACATGGCTCGGTGAATCATCATCATAAACAAACTAATGTTCATACGAATCAAAAATACAAACCGAATGATAAGAATTGTTCACCCAATAGCACCCTTGTTCTCTTTTAAAACCTCAATCAATGCTTGCTCTTGTGCCAACTCCAAGTTAGAGGCAATAATGACCGGTAAAGTGTCATTATCCCCTAAAAATACATACTTCAAATGGCTAGGCAAGTCCTTGAGCTCCAACTTTGGTGGTTCCTCCAATGATGGTTTTGTACCCGAATTGATCTCCACCGGTAGACCCTCGAATTGGTGGGTCCATGGTGGTCTACCTTCTTTCATTGCCATAGCATCTTGTGCTTCCTCTTCAACCCGTAGCGCATAAGCATGTACCTGTTCAGAAAAGTCACACAGGCAAATATCCAAACCATCCTCCTCATACTCATGCGGGTTGCATCCATCTACTATGTCTGCCATGAAACACTCATCAACACCATTAGCATTAGAATTGTTAGTAAAAACATTCAAACGCATTTTCCTATTTCCAAAATCCATATCAACTGTACCAAATCTACAATCAATAATAGCATGTGCGGTGCTTAAAAATGGCCGACCCAAAATTATATTTTGTTGTTGTTTAGGGTCCGCCGATGAGTAATCCAAGACTAGAAAGTCCACCGGGTAATAAAACTCATCAATTTTTACAATGACATTTTGAACCATACCCCGTGGACGCCTCCAACTTCCATCCGCCAAGCTCACCATGGTGTCTATACCTTCAAGTGGACCAAAGTCGTACATATCGTATAAATCACTTGGTAGCACACTCACGCTTGCCCCGTAGTCCAATAACGCGTGAGGGATTTTTAATTTTCCCACACGGATAGGCACGATTGGCGCTTCACACTCTTTATCATTCTCGACTTCGGCATCTTTTTCCAAACCTGCATTCACTTGACAAGAAGATGTTAGACATTTTTCATTAAATTCGGTACTAGGAACGGTGCTTACCACATTGATGTTAATGCTTTTTATGTTCTTGGGATTTGGCACCGTATCACTCGGTAGCTGGCCTTTTGCTTTCTTTAACATCGCCACGTCACTTGCAAGTTGACCCATTTGAGTGGTCAACGATTGGATGCTTTTGTCACGAACCTCGTCCTTTTGCATCCGAACCTCATCACGTTGGTTCATGCGTTGCATTTCACTTTGCATCGCCTTCAACATCTCCATCATCTCATTTCCACCCGAAGAGCTTTGACCCGTTTGATATTGCCTTTGAAATCCTTGGTTTCCTTGGAAATTCGGGTTAGCTTGATTTGAAGGGTTCCCATAGCGAAAATTTGGGTGGTTCCTCAACCCGGGGTGGTAGGTATTCGAATTCATGTTGTTGTAGTTCCTACCACCTCCTCCTTGACCTTGACCTTGAACCGCATGGACCTCCTCGTATTGCCCTTCCACCATCCATTGGCAATTTTCAGCCGCGTGACCTATTTCATTACACAAAGCACAAACATCATAAATTTGGTTAGTAGTTTGAACATTACCATCATCTATGGCGTGCACTTGCGGTCGGTTAGTGGTCGGTCGGGCTCTTCTTGAGGCTTGAGCTTTCCTCTTTGATGTAGTTGCCATGCTTTCCAAGAACTCCCAATCATCATTCTCATAGTTTGTTCCAAAAGTCCCACCGGTGATAGACATCAAATCACGTGCATCTTCGGCACTCAACCCCTCATGAAAAGCATTCATCAACTCCCATAATTCAATTCCATGATGAGGGCAGTTTTTAATCATCATGTTGAAACGCTCAAACGCCTCGTGAAACATCTCACCATGTTGTTGTTGAAAGCTTCTCAATCCCTTCCTTGCATCGTTGGTCTTTTGGGCGGTGTAAAACTCATCCAAGAAGGTTTGTTGCATCTCCCCCCATGTATATATGGATGCCGAAGGTAACGTGTAGAACCATTTCTTCGCCTTATCTTCCAAAGAAAATTGGAATAATACCAATTTGACTTCATCGGCCGAAAAACCTTGACTCCCAAAAGTGTTGCAAATTGAGTCATAGGCCTCTAAATGGAAGTAGGGTTCCTCCGTTACTAACCCTTTGTATTTCGGCAAACTTTGCAACGAATTGGTTCTTACTTCAAAAGTTCTCCCTTGGTTGTTGTGAGGGATAACCACCGGTGAAGGGTTTTGAGTAATGATTGGCCTGAAATGTGCCTCTATTCCCCTTGCTTGTTCCCTAAGATGCCTTCTTGGAACACCCAATCGACCCCTTGGACGAATAGGACCCATTGGTCTTGGTATAGGCCCTTGTGGTGCAATTGGTTGTTGGGGCATCGGTGGGTATTGAATCGGCCTTTGAAATTGTGGTTGTACATGTTGTGGCCGGACTTGTTGCAATGGAATAGGTGGTTGTATTGGTGGCCCTTGTGGTCTTGGCCGAATGTGTTGTGGTATAATTTGTTGTTGTGGCATTCCACCAACACTTGCCATCCCTTGAGATTGACTTTGTAAATACCCAAACTCCCCTTGATCACCATAACCTCCATAACCGTACCCATCATCATCATACCCCTCAAATTCTTCAAATCCCTCATCATAACCATCTCCTTGAATTCCCGAAGTTTGCCCAAATGGGTTGGTCGAATACTGAAAACCCGATTGTTGTGGTTGTGGTCTAAAAGATGAAGTAGTATGCACAATAGTTGAATTGGGTGCAATTGTGAAGGTGGATGATGATTGACCCGTAGTTGGGGGAAAGAAGTGGGATAATGGTGGGATTGTGGTGGATGGATTGTAGGTGATGGTAGGCTCAGTTTGAGTGGTGATTGGTTGGGTGACATTGGATGGTGTAAATTCAGCGGTAGTATTAGGTAATGTGGTGTTTGGTGATGGGTGAATGGATGTTGGTATGAATGGTGAAGTAGGTTCACCCGTAGTGGGTGGTGGTTGTGGTGGATCCATGTATCGAATTGGTGTGATTGGTGTAGTTGGTGTTGTTGGTGAACCGCTAATTGTGTTTTCCCTTAACAAAATTCTGTTTGCTCGCAAAGTTCGATCGATTTCCGGATCAAATGCTAATGGTGAGAGCTTGTGAGAGCTCCTAGTACGCATGCACCTGTCAATACCTGCACACTAACACACCCAGCGTAAACCCGAAAATAACAAAGCAAAACTAACAAACTGACACACGTTGCGCACTACTCCCCGGCAGCGGCGCCAAAATTTGACGTGATTGTCGTGGTCACGCAAATTTAATCCCCAAACAACTGTAGTTAGTGGTAAAAGGGTATCGAACTCAGGGAGTATGTGGAAAATGTGTCGATTGTATAGCTTTGTACTTAAACTAATATTAGACTAAATTGCAGAAATTAAAATTCAAGAGTTTGGTTTGTTGATTTAGAAAACTAAATTAAACTAATGCAAATCAAATGTAGGTTTTAAGACAAATTAGGAGAGAACAATGATCATCCTAGGTTTCAGTTTCTTTAAACAATTGTGTGCAATTCCAACTAGAAAGAGTTACATAGACATAACTCGTGTATAGATGATTGAAGTGATAAAAGGGGACAAAGTACTCGGATTATATAAACGCGAGGTTGTTTCCCGATGACCAATTAACCAATAACCAACCCTAACCCTTCCCGTGATATCTCGATTGCCAATGGCACCAAGAACGTACGATTAAGACTAGAAATTGCAATATCGATTAACAAATTACAAGCAATCAAACATACACCATGATATTCAAGCAACGCAAGTTATCATTCTAGAAATTCAGAAATAAAACACACAAAAGTTCAAGAAACATTCACCTAAGATGATCACCAAAGAGTTTAGCCGGACATGGCTCGGTGAATCATCATCATAATCAAAACAATGTTCATACGAATCGAAAGTACAAACCGAATGATAAGAATTGTTCACCAAACAAGCAAGTAGCAAAAAATCGCCCCAAAGATGTTCTCTAACCGTCCAATGATAAGTGATAATGAAAAGACACCCAAAAACCAACTTAAATGTGGCAGTTACAAGTTTTCCTCGCAAACGGCACCGTAATTTACGGTCTCACCGTAAATTACGGTGGACAATATTCAATTACGGCTGGAACAGTCTGATTTACGGCAGCTTCAAATGATTTCCATGTCCACCGTAAATTACGGTAGGACCGTAATTTACGGTGGTGGGCTGACTTGTCTCCTTTGTTTTGTCTCTTGTTCCACACTCGAACCGTTTATCACCAAAGCCTCCAAAGCTGCGTTTTATCCATCTTTTAGCCCTCAAAATGCACCTGAAACATAAGCAATGGTAGTTATCTAATTCAAGATAATTACACGACTAAATGGAGGATTATTTCATCTTTTAACATATTTAAGGGTTGTCCAAAGGACCACCCGTCAATTGCCGATTGGATATTTCATTGAACGCTCAAGATCGACACTTTTTTTAAATGCCCCTAATTGAATAGATAGATTGTTGTACTTCCGATTTTTCAAAGCTGTGTGGGTCTTTACAAAAGGTCGTCCCAACACTAGAGGAGCGTCATCGAGGATGACAAAGTCGGTTGTGATTGCCATTTGATTTGTTTGAACCAAGACATCCTCAACTACACCGATTGATTTTATTACTTTCCGATTTGATAGAAAAATGGGTATTTGAAGTGGAGAGAAATCACTAATACTTAATTTTTCGAAAATGTAGTTGGGCATTATGTTAACACAAAGATCTTTATCAATTGTGATATTACTAATAAATGAATTTTGAAAAAAACATGGAACCGGTATAATGTTGATTTCAAATGGGTCTTCTTTTATTAGCGAAGTTTGATCATTAGTTAACTTAATGCTTACCGTTTCGTCAATTTTAGTGTTAGTGTTTAACTCTTTTAAAAACTTAGCATGAGTGGGTACTAAACAATGATTTTCAAAGGAAGGTGACAAGAGATTAATTTCTTCAAAATTAGACTCTTCTTGAATTTTAACGTTAACGGACTCACCTTTTTCGTTGTTTAACTCATGTATTGGTTTTTCACGTATTTGTTCTTCCATTTTTACACTTTCAACTATCTCTTCTTTATTTAATTCCTCTCTTGCGCGGGACTCCTCTTCTCTTGCGCGAGATTCTTTTATGTAACGCTCGATAGTTTTAAGGTGTTCTAGTATCCTATCGGTTACGTCGGCGATAGAGTAAGGATCGGGATTTTCAAAGCTTGAATCTGGATGTTCGATCCTTTGTTCCTCATAAGACCCATATGAAGTAGATGGTTCACACCATTGTTCTTCATTGTAAGTATATGATGGATAAGGGTCGTAATTTTGTTCTTCATAATACTCATATGAGGTGGGTTGTTCACGCCATGGTTCCTCATAATAAGCATACGAAGGTGGTGGCTCATATCTTGGTTCCTCAAAGTACGAGTATGAAGGCTCATACCTTGGTTCATCAAAATATGAGTATGAGGGAGAAGGTTCATACCTTTGGTCTTCATAGGATGTGTATGAAGTTGATGGCTCGTACATGGGCTCCTCATAGTAGGTGTATGAAGTGGATGGTTGAAATAAGTCACAATATTGTACCGAGTGAGTTTTACCGCAATTGGTGCAATAGTCTTCCCTATAATCATCCTCCTCATAGGTGTAGTTGTAACCTCCTGAATATTGATCCATAAGAATCACTCAGCAGACCACAACAGAGTCCCGAGACCAGAAAACAAAAATAAAAACGGAAACAGAGGCTGGACACGGCCCCGTGTTCAGTGGACACGGCCTCGTGTACAGAATCTGTATCTGGGCGTTTTAATTAAAAGTTACTGGTTTCGTTGAGCACGGGGCGTGTTCAGTGAGCACGGCCCCGTGTTCAGGCTCTGTATCTGGGTGTTTTATGAAAAATATGCAGCACGGCCCGTGTTCAAGCTACTGTAAAAGCAAAATTAAACTAAAATGCAGAAAAATGTGCGCGCGTTTTGAAAAGGTTTTTTAAAAAAAAACTGACTAGGCCGTCGATTTTAAGCTTTCTTAAAATCCTTGTGTCCTCGGCAGCGGCGCCAAAAAATTGATGCGTGTGTGGTGTGATATATATTTAAGTATATTTTAAGCCCTTTTTACACGTTAGTCAAGTTTTAAATTTATAAAACACGATATTTTACTAACACCAAACACACATATGGGTAAGTGCACCCATCGTGAGCGTATTAATAGCAGGGATACAGTCCTAAGTAGCCGGGTTAAAGTATTAATAGTAGCTTACATATGAGGGGATCAAAGAGTTTGGACCCCCGCCATCCAATACCGGTGGGTATTGAAGGAGGTCCTACTAAATTTGACCCTGGTCCTTGCAGGATCTATACACTGAACAAGGCAGGACTCTTACCAAACCGTTCCCTTAACCCCCGACCAGGTAGCCAACATATCTCCGTATAGACCGTGGAGATATGAATGGTGAAAATCTTTTATTTTATATAGACAGTAAAATAATGCCAAGACACCACAGACAAACGATAAGTAAGAATCACCTTCAACATAAGAAACTAGTTATTAAAGTTATTAATACATAACCAAATACAAAGTGCGAAAAGATTAAAAATAAAAAGTATTACACTAGACACTTGTCTTCACCAAGTGATGTAAGAGACTTAGGCAAACAAGGCCTTTGATTGTGAAGAACTCTTATGATCAATCTTGGATCCCGAGACGACTCACACACTCTACGATGGACGATGGATTATGGTGGTGGATGATGGTGTTGTGATGGTGGTGGGTGGTGGGTGAAGTGTGAGAGAGGTGGTGTGCCAAGGGATGGTTTGCAAATGAGCTAAGCACCCCTATTTATTGGCTGAACAGTGACTCGGGCACGGCCCCGTGTCCATTGGGCACGGCCCCGTGTCCACCTTCCTCTCTTTCTTCATTAATTGCAGTTTGTCTGCATTAGTTGACCACGCCCCCGTGTCCGCTGGGCATGCCCCCGTGTGCAGAAGCGTATCTGTACTATCAAGATTTCCCCAGATTCTGTGAATCGTAGAGTTGACCACGGCCCCGTGTCCGCTGGGCACGCCCCCGTGGTGGGTGATAGAACCTTCTACAGCTTTGTCTTTTCTGCTGACACTTGAGCACGCCCCCGTGCTCATTGAACACGGGGCGTGTTCAGCCTTCTGGTATCTTGTTTTGATTGGGAAGATGCTGTTGGGGAGGCCGGGCATGCCACGTTTGTTCCTTTTCTTGTATTTATGTTAGATTTAGCTGGATTTTTGCTTCTTTTATTCATTTGAGCTCATTTAATCCTGAAAATACAAAAGGAAGACAAAAACACACTTTTTCCAACATTAGTACTAAAAAATGGTTAGTTTTATGCCACAATTGATGTAATTTATATGTTGCATTTTGTGCACATCAAAGACTAATAACGAATTGATCTATACTCAATAATCGTCACAGTGTATACATAAACAACCCTAAATCACCGATTACATTCCATGTGTTTCTACAATGATTACCACAGTTTATCATTACAAGTTGTTTACCAAGGATTTTACTAACATGCAACACATAATCAAAACCCACATCACGTATTGATCATTAGGTAATTAAACAAAGGTAGACACTAACTAGATCGAGTATTGGAACAAGGAAGGCTTAGAGAGAGAGAGAGAGAGAGAGAGAGAGAGAGAAAGATGTTGCCGTCGAGTTGGAGGAGAGAGAGCTAGGAGAATTAGGGTTTGATGTGTTTTGTGTTATGCAAGGATTATGGGAATCAAATCCCAACCGAGTATGTGTATGCGCATAGTAACCGAACTGGGCTCAATTACTGGGCTTCACTTGGGCCGAGAACAACCGCAACAATATGGAAGTGTGCGGTTGGGGAGGTGTGTACGACTCGTGAGTCTTGTGCGACCAGATTTATAACATATACATACATACTTATAACCTTCACAATTACACACGTGAAGTTAAACACACTCACTTAAACAATCCGTTTATTCAAACAAGTACACACGTAATTACAACGTAAGACAAACATCAAAGAAACTAATACAAGGAGAAAGGTTCTTGAAATTTCGAGTTGTCACATTAAACGTCTTGTTACAACCGCACAACAATCTCGACGAACCGTTTAAGTCGATGGTACTTCAACACAAACACAGGATATGTGAAAAGCGGAGTTAGGAGATGCCGTAGATTTTTTAGGTTTTTTTAATTTGCAATGTTTAGTTTTTTTTTAATTTGTAATTTAGGATTTATTTAAATGAAATTTATAATTTTATTGTTTTATTGTTAATTTATAAATTAAAAAAAAACCCATCACTAGTGATTGCATTTCCACTAAAATCCATCACTAGTGATGGAATAATGCTCGATGACATGGTGGAACTTGATTGGATGTTGTGAGTGATGGAATTCAATCACTAGTGAAGTGCCCCTACCCCCTTAGGGGGTGGGGGTGCTCCATTTTACATCACTCACCACACCCAATTATTGTCCATCACGTCATTGAGCTTGATTCCATTATTAGTGATGGATTTTAGACCGTGGGGTATGCTGGGGCGGGGGTTTGGGGAATGGGTTGACACGTGAACTTCGAGGGGCACCGCTGGTCAGTTGCATGTTGAGTCGGTATGGCGGGGCGTGGCTAGCGCGCGTGGGTTGGCCATGTGTTATAATTTATTTTTCAATTATTATAAGAATACACACAAAATTAAAAAAAAAAAAAAAAGTCTAGCCACCTATAGCCTAGCCAACCCAGCCAATGAGAGGCGGCCACGGAAGACCGCTAGGCCCGCCTAACGCCCGGGCTGAAACCCCCGCCCAAGGGGCCACGCCGAAACACAAGTCCACCCGGGGTGGTGACTTAGGCGTTTGTACCCAACCCACGTCCCAACCCCGGCCCATACCCCATAGTCTTAGTAGGGGTGTCCATCACTGGTTCCATCACTCCAAAATACCAGCAAAGATGGTTCAGTGTCTGAGATTTGTTCAACTTTCAACGTGTTATGGCTACAATGCGTCATAAGTTCCACACGTGATAGGATTAAGTGGCGGCGGTGTTCCACGGGGATCCACGCGTGATCACCGTGCCACCACAGAGCGCCCCATCCCCCTTTATTATGAATGCTCTAACTCTAATTTTGGTTGTACGTACAAAGACGAAGGCATGTTATTGTGCGTACATTTTCATCATCATCACTAATATTATAGGTACTAAAAGCATGAATATGTATACTCCATGCTAAAAAACGATATTATCTCGTTATTATTATTTTTTTCTAAGTTTTGATTCGTTATAGCTACGATAAGTACACTTTTTTAATCTCTCTTGATTTAAATCAATCTTCATCCCCACTTTCCTTGTTTTCTTTTGAATTGTCTCTTTTTAACATACTATCCTTTGAACTATTTTTCCATCCAAAATACAAACCGCCGGAAAAGAATGGAGGATACTGCTAGTTCCTTGGTGGTCGGAAAAGTAGTGGATTTGTTGTGTGGTATGGCTAAAAAGGAGATTAGCTACATCTGTAATTTCTCTATAAATGTTGAAAAATTGAAAATTGAAGCTGAAAAGTTGTCGAGTACGAAGGGAAGGGTTCAACAACAAATGGATTTGGCTAAATCTAAAGGGTAACTTCTCCTAGAAGGTGTAGAAGAGTGGCTGAAGAAAGCAGATGCTAAGGTATCCGACGCCACAGAGTTTATTAATGAAGAAGCCAAGAAGACATGCTTCAATTTGTGCACCTTCCGTCGTTGTAGTAAGACGGCGATTAAAAAAAAGTTTTCTATTCAGGAGCACCAAGAAAACGGTAAGAGTTTTGAAACTAGTGTCTCTCTTCCAGCTCGGAGTGTAGGATTCACAGACCTCTACCAACGTAAAAATCTTGAAGATATGAATACCCAAAAGTCGACTTTGGTGGAGATCATTAGAAACATAGAAGATGACATGATACAAATAGTTGGGATCAATGGCTTAGGAGGTGTAGGTAAAACTACACTAGTGAGTGAAGTTGCTGTAGAAATGAAGAACTATTTTGCACACATCGTGTTTATACTGGTCTCAAAAACTATCGATTCAAAAATGATTCAAGAGAAGGTTGAAGAAGCTTCAAGAAGAATAATCAATGGAGAGAAGGTTCTGATCATCCTAGATGACGTGTGGGAGGAATTGAAGTTACATGAATTGGGCATTCCATGTGGGGTTGACTACCGGAATTGTAAGATTTTACTTACATCTAGAAGTAGAGATGTGTGTGAGGCAATGAATGCGAAGATTATTTCGGTTAACCCTTTGGAAGAAAAAGAAGCATGGACCCTTTTTCAACGTGTTGTTGGTAAAAGTAAATGGGATAATACATTGAAAAAAATTGCATTGAAGATTGTTCGAGAATGTTATGGATTGCCCCTCTTTGTTCAAGCTCTAGGAAAGGCTTTGAAAAACAAAGAAGTTAATATTTGGAAGACAGCTCTTCGTCGACTACAAGCTCCAATTGATGGGGATGTCACTTACAAAAGAGAAGGATTGCTACAACTGAAGCTAAGCTACGACTATCTTGAAGACGAAGTAGCTAAATCATGCTTCTTATTGTGTAGTATGTTCCCAGAAGATGGAACCATTAGCCTTAAAAGGTTGATATCTTATGGGTTGGGTCTTGGGATATTTAATAGTCCCCATAGCATTCAGGATGCAAAAGATAGAGTTCGACTGGCTGTTGAGTCTCTTAAATCATCTTTCTTGTTATTGCCGGAGGAAAGATTTTCTTTCATTATGTTAACAGAAAAAGAAGAATATTTCAAAATGCATGACCTTGTTCGTGAAATGGCGTTGTTCATTACTTCTAAAGATCAAAACAAGTTCTTGGTGCTGTCTGGAAAAGGTTTAACAGAATGGCCACCAATAGACGACTTAGAAAGCTACAAGAAGATCTCCTTCACGCAAAACAAGATACGTAAGCTTCCTAGTAATGAACTTGTTATCCCACACCTTGATACTTTCCTGATACGAAATAATAAACTTTCAATTGTTCCTGATGAATTCTTTCAAGGCGTAAGAGAGCTTAAAGTTTTAGATATGTCGGGTAACAAAATTTCGTCGCTCCCACAGTCACTAAAGCTTCTTACAAAACTTCGCACACTAGATCTAAGTGGTAACAAATCTCTTCGTGAGATTTCTGTACTTGGAGAGTTAAGATGCCTTCAGATTCTAAAACTCACAAGTACTGGAATTACAAAAATTCCTAAAGAGATTGGGCAATTAACTAAATTAAGGCTACTAGATGTTTACTCCTGCTTACATCTATCTTATGTAGCACCTTGTGTCATATCAAAGTTCACTTGGTTGGAAGAGTTGTATGTTAGATTGTTGAAGGAGGAGGAGGGGAGTTGTAACTTTATTGAGGAACTAAGTGAATTAAAGTGGCTCAAAATTCTGCACTTAAAACTTCCTAACTTGCAGTCCATTCCCAAAAAGGCCAATTTCCAAACTTTGATAGAATTTGACATTGGGGAACCTGTTGACGGGAATACATTATATTATTGTAAACGCCGCCTACATATTTCTGAATCAAGTTTCCCATTTAATATGCCAACTATGAAACTGATTCAGGTAAGTGAAGGGTTAGAATTGTCATATATAAAAGATTTGCATAACATCCTACCAGACCTTTATCAAGAAAGTTTCGATGAGTTAAAGTACATTGAATTGAGGTCATGCGGCAATGTTACAAGTTTGGTGAAAACTGGTGATTTAGATGTGATGCAGAGCATTGTTACCTTGGATGAACCTGGTCAAGGGAAAACAAAGGGGAAGTTTTTTTCCCAATTGAAAAGCATCATGTTGACACACATGTGTAGCTTGGAGCTTCTATGGGATAGCCCACATCAATGTATAAGCTTTTGTAATCTAGTCAAAATCTATGTGAAAAATTGCCCCTCCTTACTAGAGTTGTTCCCTTTAAGTGTAGCACAAGGGCTTGTAAATCTAAGAGATTTATATATTTCCGATTGCGAGAGATTGGTGGCTGCCATATCAGCTAGAGACGAACAAACAGGTGGAAGTAATACTGAATTGGTAAAACACGATCCATATATCATGTTCCCCGTTGCCGATATTCACCTTGATAATTTGCCTAAACTCGAGAGCTTCTACTCTGGTTATTCTATGATCAAATATCCTTCTTTGAGGTCTATGAAGGTGAAAGATTGTTGTAGCATGAAGAGATGGAGTTATGGAGAGAATCGTATGCCCATGCTGTCCTTAAGGTATAGCATTAATGATTATATGGCAGTACAACGTCAGGTATGAAAAATGCACATCCAAAACTAATAATATTCCTTTGTTATATATTTGAGACGTAACACGACTTGTTACATTTACAGATGACTGGAACCTTTGAATACTCCATTCAGTATAGGGATGAGGCCATTTTCTCAGCACCCTGATAAAATTAGGATTTGCATTTTGAAGATAAAGTTAGGATTTAGGCTCAAAACAATTAGGGTCTTATTTCACCCATATTCTTGTTTATTTGTGGGGTTGTTTGATAAATAGTAATACAATGCTCTCAAATTGAAAGAGGGGAAGATAAAACGTCATCAAGCATTCAAGCGCAAACTTTTTTGTGTGTGAATCTGAACGAAGGCCTCTTCTCGAACAAATTCATTCTAGTTCTATTCAAACTGCAACAAAATAAGCTTCATCAACACTTGTGAGTGATCTTTCTTTTGATTTTCATTACTACGTACTATTTGGTTTTCCGATCTACAGTTCTTGATGTGTCTAACGTTGCCAATCACAAATTCATAGTAGTTTTTGCTTTAAAAAAGATGTAATAGTAGATACTGCCAGAGCCGTCCTCTGGAACTCTCAAAAAACTTTAGGCCTCGGGGGGCAAAAAAAATAATTGGGCCCAACATTGTGGTTAAGGGGAAATCAATTATAAAAATAAAAGCTTGGTGGTGGAGCCAATACTTGAACTTGAGATGGTTTTTCGAATCGACAGCCAACGGTTTTTTGTATAATAAATGGATATATATTATTAAATATATAATTTAGTATGTATATAAAAGCTTATAAAAACTTTTTGGGCCCTTTGAAAATTTGGGCCTCGAGCGACGGCACGGGTTGGCCGGCCCTGGATACTGTAGGTCTCCATGGATGAGAGTTTAGACATGGTTATCGATTCCTTTTGTTGCTGCAAGTTCCTGTATATCTATTAAAATTGGGTCTTTTTTTATATTGTGGTATTTGGCAATGGCTCATTTTGATATCTATTTCTTTGTCATTATTATAGGCAGATAACTGAAGATTTGTACAAACATGTAGTCTTTGTTTTTGGCAAATGTGATCTTGGAAGATATTGTAACTCATCTTTCCGAGCTATTTCTTTCTACGACTTATATATTTGTGTGATAATTTTGATTGTGTATTGTTAAATTGTTAATTTGTTAATATGGAAAGATTGGAATTGGAATTGCAATGAGTCAAACCAATGAAACATAAATGAAATCAACTTCAAGGATGGCAAGGACTCCGGTTCAAGCCTGAGGGATCCCGAGTTTTCTATTACGGCGCATTTACTCCAGCGGGTCGCTCTGTCACAACAGGCGGTCGATTCGTGTGGAGGGTGCAACTCCTGTCAAGTGGCAGGGGGTCGGAAATTTTCTCGGGGAAAGCTATGTCCCATTTCTACCGAGACGTGGGCCCCGTTAAGACAACATAGTCCTTGGGACAGAAATGGGGCGGACCTGCGACTTGCGGGTGTGTATTAACCGTCTGTTGTGAATTATACCTTTAAAAAAAAAAACTTCAATGCCCATATGAGTCAACTGAACATATTTGAAACCACCCTTCAATAATCTAAACAAAATAAAAATTGTAAAAATATAGTAGAAAAACCAAAATATTTTGACAACCCGACTAAATCAGGCACAAAATTTCAATAATCTTATCCGGTAAAAATGCTCTATTGATATACATGAAAACCGAAAAGTTGTGATCTTCGTGAATTTTAAAGTGCCTCAAAATTTTAATCTGCTTCAGGTCTTCAAAATGGTTGAGCCGGTGAGGGTTGACTTTTAACTTTCTTATTTAGAGATGGAAAGAAACCCGAACCCGAGGGGAAACCCGATACCCGAAACATATGGGACAGGTATGGGATTTTTTTGAAATTTTGGGGACAGGTATGGGATTTGATGTTATATGCGTTTACCCGCCCCGATTACACGATTATGTATGCTTGTTTACCCGCTCTGCTTACCCGATGATATATGCCCATGTACCCTGTTAACATACCCGATATAAACATGTACTTTTTTATTAATGAATCCTCTATTTAGGTCAAACAAAACAAATGTGTATTGTGTTTTTATTTATTTATTTATCTGGATAACCAAACTCTATTTCTTAGATTGAATTTTTGTTATTCCAACAAAACATGTAAGAAATGTAAGTTTGGGGATTATCTACTAAAAATATAAGTTTTGTTCAATCTCCGTTTCTTGTTAAAATAGTGAAATTGAAATGGAGGATGATGGACATATCTATAGGAAGGGCAAGAATGGTCATTTGCCATTGTACAACCATTTAAAGCCCATTGTACAAGCATTTAAGCATGAATGTGTTGAAAGCACACCAACCCAAAGCTTCTAGAAACATGAAGTGAAGCGGCAACAATTTTAGGCGGCCCATATCTTTTGAGTTCAAATTTCGAATTCCAACACACATCCCCAAATACTATTATCCCGCTTATTCTCTTCATTTGCGTAGGCCAGGAAGAACCAGAGAGAGAGACAGGGAGACGGGAAGGGGAGTCTTAAGAAGAGTTCCGGCGACAACATGATGCAACGAGGTTGAACAATGACGGTAATAACTCCAGTTCCTTCCTTGCCTTCTCTCTATATCTCTGCGCTTCCTCTCTCTTTCTAGGGTTCGATTTGATGACGATGACTACGATTAATCACCACAGAAGTCCTGAACCCGGATGTATTCCACTTACGTTTGTGTGTGTTTTAAGATGGATTTTCGTTTTTTGTAGGTCATTCTTTAAAGACTTGGTAACAGTTTGAGAAGAGTTCAAGATCGAGCTACTGTTTTGTAGTATGAAGGTATGCATCTTCCATCATAAAATCTTTCAGGATCTGGTAAAGTAAATCTCGAATCTTTTTTACGGATGGAAAATCCACACAAAACATAGGTTCTGTGTAGATTTACTTGAAATTGTGGAATAAAAGTGAATTTGGATCAGTTGTTTGCAGGACAAAGTGAGGAGAAAGTTGTGGTTGTCAATTATTCATGGGTATTCTTGAATGATTACGACCTGCAGGTTGATTTTAAGCATTTGATGCTGGTTTTAGCAAAGCTCTTCCTGTGGGTATACTTTATTTACATTTTTGTATATTATATGGTTTCGGGTCTTTATACCTTTTTAGGGTTTTTGACAAAATTGGGGGTTTTACTTGCTTTTCAGAGATAAAGATTGAAGCTTTGGTGTCGGGGTGTTCTTCAGGTTAGTTAAACAGGGTTCAGATTAATCGGATTGGGTCCATATTAATACGGATTCCTTTTTATCGAAGGACAATTATTTTCCAATTTTCATGTTTTGTGATGCAGAATATGTCTTGTAATATATCTATTATATTAAGATGAAGGCAAGGGAGACGAAGTGGTTTGAATCGCCTTCGACTGAGCTCAGTCGCTGCAACTCACCTCTGAAATGTGCTCTCTCTACTGTTCACAAATTAACAGAGGTGAATATGTTTCGTTGTTTAATGAGTAAGAGTAGGATATAATTCATTGGATATGAATATGTTTCGTTGTTTGGATATGAATCTGTTTGGTTGTTTAGTGAGTAAGAGTAGGATGTAATTCATTACATAGTTACCTAAATCTCTAGGGTTACCACGATCCACGTATTGGATCGCGGTGTACCCAATCGCAAATCGTAAACGATCCGGAACGTCATGGTCCGGCGATCCGAGTTGAATCGGTACGGCGTTCCAGATTGATAAGGTCCGGCGCTCCGATTTATTAAGGTTCGGCACTCCGACTCGTTATGGTACGGCGAATTTGTTACTAAATGGAGTGTAAGGTCGCCGGATTTGGAGTGTAAAGGCTTGACTGCTGCAAGAAAAGTGATGAAGAAGAAGACATAATCTATGAACGACGGCAAAAGTTATTTAGAAAACCTAATTTATGTTAGTGTTGTAATATGGGCAAAGGGCCAAATTGTCTAAAACACAAATAAGGAAAGAGAAATTATGGAATAGTAAATAAGTAAAGAGAAATATGATGAAGTCTAATAATTAATATGGAAATTTATATTTTATCTAATTTTATGATGGAAATTTATATATTTATCTATTTATGATGGAAATTTATATTTTTATCTAATTTTGATTATAATATTTTATATGTTAAGTAATGATTTTGGTATATTGAACCATATTTCATGGTACACCGTACCGGTACGCACCGAAATGAACCTACCCCTTCGTACCGAATACACCTAATCTAGCGAATCGCGTACCCGGTCTGTGTACCCGTACCGTAGCGTACCGCGATTTAGGTAACTATGATTCATTAGAATGCGAAATTCTGATGATGGTTTTGGGCCTATAATTTGATTTTCTACTATTTGCAGTGTTAACTGGTGTAGTTTTGAGAGAAAATGTAGAAGAGAATCCAACTCAACTCGAGGTTGGGATTTTTTTTATTTCTTCGGCTACGTTTTTATAATGTTGGTCTGGTATATATTGGGTGTTTAGAGTCGTGTGCATTTTTGGGAGTTGCCAAATGTCTAACATCATTTAAACGTATATTTTTTTAAATGGTAACCCGCTTGCTTTAGTGGACCCTTTTACCAATTACATGTGCTTTATCAAATAATCGGTTTGAGTAGGCTGAAACAGGACTAACATGTACTTGGTTTTTAATGAAAACAATTTGTTTGATAAGTGTCTGAAAGATAAAAAGCTAACAATTTTAATATGTATCAAAGCTTTTTATTATCACAAGTTTATTAATAACTTAAAGCATACATATGGAAAGTCAAAGTCATCACTTTAAGTAGCAATTTAACTTTGACACGTTTGTGCAAATTTTCTGCACCTGTCCAAATTATGGGATCAATATTCTGCTTATGAATATTGGGCTACAATTGAATTAAATCCTCATGCCATATCTTACATTTCTTGGTACTGTTTGTTCATTTAGTGATAATTCTTAGACTTTTAAAAGTCATCTTTTAATATCAGAAAATTCATCTTTTATTATTTAAAAAAGATAAAGGCATAAATTAGATCATTTACTGTTAGTTAACTATATAGTAGTAAAAAATGCACCAGAGTCTAGATGCAAGCGTATGCTCTCGGGGCGAGGCGAGGCACAACTTAAGTGCCTCAAACACACTCAGGTGCTGAAAATGCTCTGCAACAGCCTGACTGACCCGTTTATATTTGTAACGTGCAGTTGTTCTTTGTGGGCGGAAGGTTTGTCATTGCAAGAGATGGTGTTTGGGTGCTTTATCTGCAGAAACGGCTTGAAAGTGCAGTCGTGGCACTAGCCCGACACATTGTTAATGTAAGGAAACACATAATTTTCAATTAAAATTTCACCCTCCTATACACATCAAATTTCTGTTTATTTTTTCTATTTACACGAAGCTATACAACCTAAGGGATTAAGAGATGGAAGAACCAGAGGAGCGCCAAAGGTAGCGGCAGAGCTGGATCCATTACTGGATCAGGCAAATTGAATCGTTAATATGGATGTCTGAATTAGATTTTGAGGTTTAGTGATTTTCCCTTTCTTTCGATGGTTGAGTACAAAGGTATAAATATATGGATTAATGTGTCTATTAGGGGTTAGCTTTACACTTTGGGTCAAAATAGAAAGAAAACAGCTGGCTTATGTTTCAACGGCTTTGCTTTGCGTTGTGGAATGGTTTATTCGAGGGGTTGGCTTTACACTTTGGGTCGAGAGTGTTTTCTTAGTTTGATGGGTATATCATCGGTGGGGTTTAATTCAAGTATAACCTTTGTTTATTAGTTCAATTTTGACTTGAGGTCAAACTGAAGTTGTCGTATCATTGGTCATTTATAAATATTTTTTTTTTCTGGGTTCTTCCATGCACTATCCAGCTAAGCAATTTTGTTTTTCTCTTAAGAGCCTTTGGTGCACCTGAAGTTGTCGTATCATTGGTCATTTATAAATATTTTTTTAATCTAGGTCTGTGTTATCCATGTTGGTTGTTGATTGAATGTTTTCACTCTTCGAACTCATAGCTATTATTGTTCTAGGCTGGCTGTTGATTGAATGTGAAGGTTGTTGTCAATTATGTCACAATTATTGTTTATATACCCATTTATGAATTGAGATAACAAAGATAGTTTTCGTGTACAGACAAGGTGTGTGATGTGGTTGAAGTGGCCGGGCGAATCATTATGTCAACAACGTTAACTGTTACAGCCGATCTTCTTACTCATAAGTAAGTGTTTTTGACCCGTATATGCATCTGTGTTAAAGAGAGAACTAAAACTTTGACTATAATGTTCGGGTCAACCTGACATTTATTAGTACATAGAAATCGTCGTCTAAGATATCGATCAAAAGTAGAGAATGTACACCGAAGTTGCTATTAGCGACACGTAGTCGCTATCAAAGATAGCAACTACGCAAGAATATTTTTTGCTTTCAAATTTGGAATAGTTACTATCTAATAGTGAGTTCAATTCTACCTTACCATCTTATTTGGAAAAAAAAAAGATTGAGTTATTAGCTTTTCAAGCTAATGGGACTCTTAATGGTTGGTTATAGGCAAGGGAGAGGGGTTATTTGGTTTTGTGGTGTTGATCTTTTCAAAACACTGGCACTTGATACTTGATACTGGTAATTTGTATAACAAGAATATCGGGACGGATCTTGATGAAGCAACAAATGAGCTTGTTATTCGAGTGCAGCCTGATGAAGCTATATATCTCAAAATCAATAACAAAGTCCCTGGTTTGGGGATGAGATTTGACAGAAGTAACCTTAATCTTCTCCATGCAGCAAGGTCATCCTTTTATTTTCTTTCTTTTCATAATGTAGATTACAAAAATGGTTCATATGGTATGATCAAAATTTTAAAAACGCTACCTACAATTCATATTTTACGAAAATACTCATTGGTATTCAGTTTCTTAATAACTTGGAGAAATGAGAGTGAAGCTAAATTTTGAGTTTTATTATTGAAACATGTATACGTTAAGGAGATTCCTGATGCATATGAAAGACTTCTTCTAGATGCAATTGAAACAGTTGTAACGGACAATCAAATGATTATGCTTTTAGAGATTTGGTTAAATAGGTATTGAAGTAAAAACGTGTAGTCAAAATGACAATTCCTGTAATATTGAAGTAAACTCACTAACCTAAGTGATATGTTTCCCGCCGCATCGCGCAGGTAAACGGCTAGTTTTTCTTAAATATATATTAGTTTTTTATTAGAAATTTAGAATGGTTTTGGTTCTTTAGAATATGTATTGGTATAAGTATTTTCTTAGTTTCTTTTGAATATCTATTGCTTTCAGAATTGACGGTAGTAGCCTACAAATTTTATCACATTTCGGGCTTTTGTATTAGTTTTGAACCAACATACATCGATGTTACTCGTTAATACCCGATGGTTATGCCCGAAACTCATGAGCATGCCCGAAACTCGCGGGTATGTCCGATACCTGACGGGTAATTACCCGTCCCATACCTATTGGGTTTTAGGCCGAGTATAGGAGTTTTTATAACCAGGTATAGGGTTGGGATTAGACATAAGTGACTCATTGCCATCACTATTCTTATTCATTTATTGTCTGTGATTGCATATATATACTTTTTTGTTTCCTTAGTCTCTACCTTTTGAGAAAAATAATAATAACCTCCCATGTGTTATGAGTAACTAGTGGGTTGGATCGCGTGATGCGGCGGGTCTAACCTGATCTGGATTCGATTCCTAAAATACGATTTTTTTCTTGTTTTATTAGGGTTTTTTCTTTCTAAATTGGTGTATAGACATTATTGTCTAGTGGAGATGGATATGATCAAATCATTCCGCTGTTGACACGATTATACTCTAATGGTCCATTAACGGTCCAAATTTGCCGTTCAAAAAATATTATTATTATTATTATTATTATTATTATTAAGTATTTAGATAAGATAATATTTAATGTATGGGTTAATGGATTTAAACACCCCCAACTATGGCCATTTGGCCGATGGCACTCTCAACTTTCACTTTGGCTCAGATCACTCCCAACTTAACACTTGGGTTGTCATGGCACCCCCTCGTTAAATATTCACTAACCAGGTTAGTAAATTTAGCCTATGTGGCAATTTTATCTGATGTGGCATGTATGATGTGTCATTTAAATCTGATGTGGCCAATTATTTTTTTAAAGAAATCTATATAATAATTATTATATTTAATAATATATATATATATATATGTATAATATGTGTATTTATATATGCAGAGTTGAATCTGCCACCAACAACTGCTCTCCATCTCCCTCTCCCTCTCTCCACCAACAACTGCCACCATCAACCATCACCGCCACCACTTCCTCACAACTGCCACCATCCATGTCCGCTCAAAACAGCCACACTATATGAATCTGTCTCTGGCTAGCGTTGACCCGGACCCAAAGCAAAACAAAATCGAACAAGGCTCCACCTCCACCACCGCCATACGTCGCTGCCGCTACTGCCTTCGTCGCCGTCGTCGGCCGACATCTCCGTTTAAATGTTCTGCAACAGGAGGGTGTCGGAAGGGGGGTATAGCCGGCTGGTTAGTCGGAGTAGAGAGGGAGAACGAGGTGTTGTGTGGGGGTTTCATCGGAGGATGGTGGCTCACCGGCGTCGACGAAGGTGGAGTTTCTCTCTCTTCTCTTTCTGATTTGTTTTGAACTATCTCTCTCTCTGCTTCACTTTCTCTCTTCTCTTTCTGATCTCGTTCTCGGTCTCTCTGTCGTTGCGCCGTCGCCATGTGCGGCGGCTCCCTTTCTTCCGATCTGCAACGTGAAGGTGGAGTTGAAGGGTGGTTGGGGGCGTGTGGGTGTTGGGTTGACTGTGGCGGTGGTGAGAAAGGGAGAAGGAGATGGTGGCTGGGTTGATTTGTGGCGGTGGTGAGAAAGGGGGTGAAACCTGATGTTGGAGATGATGAAATCTGATGATGACACTGCGGCGTAAGGGCGGTATCGCGGTGGAGGCACAGTGGTGCTGTGGTTGTTCCGACAACCCTGATGACGACAAGCGCACGTCTCTAGTAAGTTGTTCTTGGCCTGAACACTATGTTTACACTTAAATCTTTTACATCTAAATTTCGTTTTGGTCTTTAGGGGTTCGGGGGAGGGCTGGTGGTGATGGACGTGGTTCGGGTGAGGCGATGATGTTGAATGTGGTGTTTGGTACAGCGGTTACTGGGTTGATTGTGGCGGTGGTGAGAAATGGGGTGAAACCTGATGTTGGAGATGATGAAATCTGATGTTGGTGGTGGTGAAATATGTTTGCTGTTGGATTTAATCAAAAGAAAGAGACAAGTTTTTTTTGGTTTTAAAATCCTAATCGTGAAATTGTGACTTGTTCAACAACCATTGGCCACAAAATGGCCACGTCAGCAAAAATAGCCACGTTGGATAAAAACAGGCCATGTCACCATGCCACGTTGGACAAAATGGCCAAGTTAGCAAAAAGAACTAACCCAGTTAGTGAATATTTAATGAGGGAGTGCCATGACAACCCAAGTGTTAAGTTGGGAGTGGTCTGAGCCAAAGTGAAAGTTAAGAGTGTCATCGACCAAATGGCCATAGTTGGGGGTGTTTAAATCCATTAACCCTTAATGTATTGAGTTGAATATAATTTTTTTTATTAAATATCAATAAGTGGGGGCAAATTAAAAACTCTTGTATAGAGCACTTGTACAAAGTGCAAGTAAGATGATAACCGACTTCTTAAACTTGAAGCAAAATTCCAATTATGTCCCAAAGCGATCAATTATATGGTAGTATGGATATAACGGTGACCATCCACCATTAAAAATGATAATAACTCTTATATTTAATATTATAGTCCTATATTATTATTATTTTTTTTAGGGGAAATGGACTGTATCACCCTAAACTATGCAAAATTGGCCAATAGCACGCCCAACTTTCAACTTGGCTCCCACCACCCTCTACTCGACAACTTGGTGTTACTGTCACCCCTTCGTTAAAAAATCACTAACTCAGTTAGGTTTTTAATCCTACGTGTCATGGGGATGATGAGGTGGACAGCCTACGTGGACTCACCATTTAACATCTCTGTAAACATAATATAAAAACCTAATTCAACACAAACACATATTCCTTCGCTTTGTCTTTATCAATTCACAACCTGCAAATTTACTTCTTTTTCAACTGAATTCAGATCTGAAATGATGCTCGGTTCATGATGTTTCGAAAATGATTCAAAGTTTTGATTCTGTTTAGTGCATCAAAACAATCTATGAACAAACTGATACACATATGGATGTTCTGTTTATGATAATCAACACTTCAAAATCTTTTCTTTTGATTGCTAAACCAAAACAGATTATCAAACAAGAATCAGTTCAGATCTGAACTCAATCAAACAAGAATCAGATCTGAACTAAATCAAACAATCTATGAACACTTCAAAATCTTTTCTTTTCGTCATCTGTTCTCTCAATCAAACAAGAATCAGTTCAGATCTGAACTCAAACATGATGCTCAAATAATTTGTAATTCAATTCAAATCGATAAGTGTGATGAGTTATAAACAAAATACTCAGATTTCAATCAATTCAAATTTCCGATTGATTTTGCTCTGCAACAACCTCCGGCGACCACTCCCACCTCGAGCCGCTGCAACAACCTGCAAATCGTGTCAAATTCACCTTCAGTTCCTTCAATTCAGAAGTTCATTCGGTCCGATAACGTCGAAATATCAAGTGATGGCAGATCTGTGAGCCGATTGATCATCAAACGATGAAGATGGAGACGTTGAGGTGTCGTAATCGATCATGCTCGGTCTGTTTCTCTCTCTTGCTCTCGTCAGTAGCATCGATTTCTCTTTCTATATAGGCATCGGTGGGTTTGACTGTTGTTCTTTGGTCAAAATTGCAGAGATTGAAGAGGAATTGGTTGGGGGATTTGGAGTTTTAAGAGGAATTAGGGTTTGAAGGTTTGTGCGTGTTTGGGAAGAAGAAGAAGAAGAGTGGGTTTGTTTAATCCTGGATCTTTTAAAATGAGATTTATATATTAATTATAATTAAAATATAGATTTCTTTAAAAATAATTGGCCACCTCAGCATGACACGTCATAAAAAACAAGCCACATCATCAAAATTTAGCAACGTAGGATTAAAAACATAACTGAGTTAGTGATTTTTTAACGAAGGGGTGACAGTGACACCAAGTTGTCGAGTAGAGGGTGGTGGGAGCCAAGTTGAAAGTTGGGCGTGCTATTGGCCAATTTTGCATAGTTAAGGGTGATACAGTCCATTTCCCCTTTTTTTTAACCACAAATTTGATTCACTGACGGATTATTGGAGTATCATCGTGCTATCAACGGAATCACCCCATCATATCCATCTCTACTAGGCAATAACGCATATACACCAATTCAGGAGGAAACCTAATAAATCTTGAAAAAGAGCCCTCTTGTGAGAATCGGACCCAGGATCTAATGGTGCATAAGCCTTATCCCACATCTAAGATGCCACTAGACTATAATCTTATGGGCAATATAATCCTAAAAATATAAATAGAATCTTCTGCATTTGATATTACACCCTTAATGAAACGGTTCTTTCATTCTCCGATTCTCTTTAAATTCTATCATGTCAAAGGCGCAAAGCGAAACAAAACTCTGAGGCGCTTTTTCAAATTTCATTGTGTCAAAATTAGCAGACATATTTGACACTTAAAGGTTAAACACAGACTTATGTGCTAATTTCCATAAAAATAACAAAGAACATGCTCATACATCAGAGATTTGAAGATCATTCGACTTGTAACTTCATTAATGTCACTGACCACCGTTCCAACCCTTTTGGAGGCCCAAGGCGAAATAAAATTTTGGGGCCCTCTTTCCTTCTTTAATTGTTATAAACGTTACTTCTTTATCCATATTTGGAACCAAACCACAATCTAAAACAACTATAACAGATAGCGGTTTACTTGTATAAGAAATCAAACAGATATAAAACAATAAGTTTGTTTTCTGTTACATGGGCCACTACTTCTCACAGCATTGCAAGGAAAAAAAACTGAAAAAACTATTCGTTTGTAGCTTTCTGTTGTGACCTATTTGTTTGATTATATCCTCTAACATAGACAGAGTTGGACTCCTAGCTGCATCACACTACCCCAAGCAAGGTGTAACATCCATAATATTTCACCTATGTATTTTCTTTCGTTTCCTTTTAGTGGTGGTGGTCGCGGCGACGACGACGACGGTGCAAGTGGCAAAGAGGCGAAGAAATAGAGTCCGCATCCCACTCGAATCAATTTAAGAAAGCGAGACCCAACTAATACCTTCTTCAGATATCTCAACTGAAATCCCTAGAAATGGTATTATCTATAGAAATAATATTCTTCCTTATTTCGATGACCCTCGATATATAAGAATGTAGGTCCAACTAGCGGAGGATCTAGTCGCCTAATCCTTGTATACGAACAGACCCGGTTGTGCGGAATCCAACAGGGAAAGCAAACCGAGTTACAACACGAAAACAGAGATTCAACGTTTAAATATAAACTGTATTAACGCTCGAAAGTTTGTTTACAACAATTACACAAGATAAATCACTCACAAACTATCTCAGTTATCTCTCAGTTCTCTCGTCTCTCTTGTCTGTGTTCTCTATCTTCTGTCTCTGTCTTCAGTGCTGCTTATATAGACAGCAAGGTCGACGAAACCTGTTGAGTCGACGAAACCTCATGGCGAAACACCAACAGTGATGAAACATGCAGGAGTTTCGTCACACCCTTATGTTCGACGAAACTTGAGGTTCATCAGCAGGAGTTTCGTGGACAGCAGGTAAGCAGAGTTTCGTCAATCAGCATGTAAGCAGAGTTTCGTCAACATGCATCATCATGGAGTTTCATCGCTGGCTTGATGTCTTGCAGAAACAAACAGACAGCAGTAACAAGTATGTCTGCAACAGCAGATCAGCAACTTGTAGACATAGTAGATAACGATCCGAGACACCACGGAGGATCTCGAGTCTCGGTCTTCAACTTGTAAGGTATTCGAACCGAGCGAGCCGTATCCACTAATATGTATCAACAAACTCCCCCTTGGATGCTGCTCGTGAGGGTTCATCTTTCATGTCATTCATGTCGAAGGATCTTCAAAGTCTTCACACGTCGTAAGTAGAAAGTGTATCAACAAACTCCCCTTTTCATTTAGGAAATGTGTTAACAAACTCCCCCTTAAAATAGACTCCATTTTCAGCACTTAGATCCATGAGGTGTTGATGATAGGTCAGCGGCAACTCGATCATCTTTATCTTTTGAGTGCCTCCATGTCGTGTCTTCATTCCAAAGCTTGTTATCGAACACGTTCTCTTGGCCTTTAGCTGGTTTGATTGTCACATCTGCACATACAAGAAAGCTAAACGCGCAATGAGAACAACGGCTTGGAATATAGTTAACATTTAAACAAATGACACACATGTGACCAGTTTTCAATCAACTACCGTCCGACAGTTTGAAAGTTTAACAAATTGTTCAATTTCAGTTTTTAACTTTCAAAAACTTGCAAATTTCGACCGTTTATGAAGAATCAGTTGTTTTGGTTTTCTATCAGATTTCAGGTAACGAAGACTCGAGTTCCAACATCTGGTAATCAAAAAAAATTAGAAATAAAATCTTTTTTATTTTTATAAAGTTTAAATATTAAAACACACCAAATTTTTTTTTGGAATTTTGAATATTTCAAATGTAAAGACTGAAAGCAGTAAATAAATATATACAAAGATGCAGAAACTGAAAGCATTAAATAAATATTTACAGACATTCTTTTTGCGAGTTTCGAGGGTAAGAGAATCATATCAGTGTACGGTCACGCCAAAACGCTCTTGTTGTTCAGTTAGTTAACATTTAGATAAGCATCCTATAACAATTATCGGTATTGTTATCCACATAAGCTCAACTTATCAGATGTAATCATGGCAAGGGGATACGTTAAGGTATGATTTATACTTACCGACTGGTGTTCATCCACACACGACACATTCCCGTATCAAGGTATGCACGAGAGTTCATCTTACTGGTGAGTATACCATTTATCATCTGTTTTGACGTATATGAAAATGTGAGATACTTATTTTGATTGAAAACAAGCCCTTTGTGATAGAATCACTTATTGATGAGAAACTTGATTTTCAAATGCATGAGGGCACAGGAGCAAATCCGTGAACAGGTCAGTACAAACGTACAGCAAAGCGACGAACTTGACTCCCGGATAAATGTGATATATTATCACTTATTTTGTGGGCATGTGATTGTTGATCACTTATTGAGGTCGTATGCAGTATATACACGTATGTATGGTATCATGGAAGATCTAGACTTCGTCTTCGTTATATTTTAACAAAAGAAACAACCATGATACCCAGATGATAAACAGCATAAAGATCACGTATCTCAGAACCTCGGCAATCTCTCAAACGAAATTTCGGTACTAAGACCATACGCCAATGAGCGGTTCCCACCTGGTCTTCAGTCGATTTAGGTTTATATCACCCTGCACACTTTAAAATGCTTGTGAGCCTACCGATACATCTTATATAGAGCTGCTTATCATTTTTCATTTAAGGTTTAAAGAGGTTTGGACAGACCACTGATATATTATCATTTTCTCTTTTGCTCGTCAGGAAACTCATTTTTGTTTTTCTATTGTTTTTGTGTTTTTGAAATTTTTCGAAGTTTTTGAATTTTTTTTTTAAATTTGGATTTACTCCCCCTAAAATGTAAAAACTATGATAAATTAAAAACACAAAGATATTTACAAAAACGATTTTCCGATGTCGGTTTTACTCTTGCTTGACCTTAATGCCGTTTACCAATAATAAAAAGTCAAATCTTGATTTATCAAATGCTTTGGTAAAAAGGTCGGCACGTTGGTCATTGGTGTGGACCTTAACAACATCGATAAGCCTTTTATCAAAGCAATCACGTATGAAGTGATACTTAATTTCGATGTGTTTGGTCTTTGAGTGCTGCACAGGATTTCTAGTGATCTGTAAGGCAGCAGAATTATCCACGAAAATAGGAGTAGTTAGGAATTCAAAACCGTAGTCGCGCATTTGTTGTTGAATCCACAGGACTTGGGAGCAATAACTTGAGGCAGCAATGTATTCAGCTTCACATGTTGATGTAGCGACACAAGTCTGCTTCTTGCATTGCCATGTGACTAGGCGATTTCCTAAAAACTGACATCCAGCCGTTGTGGATTTGTCGTCGATTTTGCATCCGCCAAAATCAGAATCACTAAAAGCGATCAAGTCAAAGATATCATCCCTAGGGTACCATAGACCGGTGTCTGGGCATCCCTTCAAATAGCGAAAAATCATTTTCACAGCTGCAAGATGTGAGGCCTTCGGGTTAACTTAATATCTGGCAAGCAGGCACGTTGGATACATTATGTCTGGTCTTGATGCTGTGAGGTACATAAGGGATCCGATCATAGCGCGGTAGTATGAGGAGCTAGCAACTTCACCCTTCAGGTCAGGATGAATTCCATGATTTTGCTGTAGTGGGGTACCAATAGGCGATGTGTCAGACATCTGAAATCGGTTCAGAATGTCATTGACATACTTAGTCTGATGGATGAATATCCTAGACTTCGTTTGTTGCACTTGTGAGCCCAAAAAGAAAGTCATCTCCCCCATAGCGCCCATTTCAAATTTCTCCTGCATAACACGCTCGAAATTACTACACAAAACATCGTTAGTATAACCAAAAATAATATCATCTACGTATACCTGTACCAATAGAAGATCTCCATCTTGTTCTTTGATGAAAAGAGTGCAATCGATAAGACCTCTGCGAAAACCATTCTCCAGCAGATAATTAGATAAGGTTGCATACCAAGCTCGAGGTGCTTGATGTAGACCATAGAGAGCTTTGTTGAGCAACCAAACCCGATCAGGGTGAATAGGATCTTCAAAACCTGGAGGCTGTTCGACGTACACCTCTTCTTCAACCACACCATGTAAGAATGCACTTTTCACGTCCATCTGGTAGACCTTGAATCCTTTGAAGGAAGCATAGGCTAGAAAGATTCGAATTGCTTCAAGACATGAAACCGGTGCATAAACTTCGTTGTAGTCGATACCTTCAATCTGACGAAAACCTTGAACGACTAATCTTGCTTTGTTTCGAATAACTACTCCACGGTCATCCTTTTTGCACTTATAAACCCAACGGGTACCAATCTTCTTGTAATCTTCAGGTTTATCAATGAGTTTCCAGACACCTAGCTTCTGGAATTGCTGCAGTTCTTCCAGCATAGCTTCCACCCAAGAATTATCTTTCAAAGCTTCTTTAATAGATTTTGGTTCTTCTTGTGATACGTAACACGCGAAGGACCAATCGTTTCGTTGACCAGATTCTCGAATCATTGCATACAAGCCTGCATTGTTGTCATTTCGCAACATGTTTCTCGTTAGTACGCCACTTTGTACATTTCCGATGATGTTTTGTTGATGATGGGTATTGTGAATTCTTGTTTCTG
This sequence comes from Helianthus tuberosus, assembly GCA_030545235.1. Taxonomy (NCBI): domain Eukaryota; kingdom Viridiplantae; phylum Streptophyta; class Magnoliopsida; order Asterales; family Asteraceae; genus Helianthus; species Helianthus tuberosus. The sequence continues at coordinate 172,970,698 of CM060397.1, forward strand.
GATTATCTGGAACTGGAATGTTTGTACTCAGATTGTTGAGATTGAGATCAACAACCAATTCAATACCCTGAACTGGCGAAGAGGATGATGCAGTAGCTTCAGCTGTTTTAGGGGCGTCCACTGGAGGTGTAGCCTCTGAAGTACCATGAACAGCTTCTTGGTCTGCATCGAGAAATTCATCATCCTCTGAAGATTCGTTCAGTTCGTTAGCATCGTGAAAATCCTCATTATCGAGAGTATTATTGTTCACTGAAGATGGTTCTTGATTGTTGACAATAATTGGACGAACCAACGGTGAACCTGTTGCGTTGTCACTCTCGAAAAACATCCTTGCCGCAGCACTTTCTTTGACTTCTTGAATATTGATCAAATTGAAAAAGTCACCGTACTCAAACATCCATGGTTGACCTGGACATTTGACTGGCAATGTGTGCCGTTGTACTCTGACCTCAGACCATTCCTCGACCCTTTTAGTCTCTAGGTTCCAGACTCTTAAGTTCAGGGTGGCATACCCAAGAAAGTAACCTTCAGTAGCTTTTGCCCCAAACTTTCCATTAGGATCGATCATTGTGCAAGGAGCTCCAAACGGTTCAAGATATGACAAATCTAGTTTTCGTTTGTGAAGAAGCTCGAAGCAGGTCTTGTTGTGCCTTTTGACTGTAAGGACTCAGTTCAATGTGTAACAAGCAGAGGACACAACTTCTGTCCAGAAGGGAATCGACAATTGTGACTCTACCAACATCGTCCTAGCAGTCTCGATCAATGTACGATTTTTACGTTCTGCGACGCCGTTCTGTTGAGGAGTGTAGGCTGCACTAAATTCTTGAAGAATACCTTTTGATCTACAGAACTCCTCCATGGCATGATTCTTAAACACAGTTCCATTGTCGCTGCGAATCTGTTTAACCTTCAAAGTATACAAATTCTCAATCTGAATGATCAAGTTTTTGATAATACCAAAAGTTTCACTCTTGTGAGCCATGAACGCCACCCAAGAAAATCTTGAATAATCATCTGTTATCACGAGGAAGTATTGATCATTCCGAATGCTTTTATGCTTGATAGGACCAAACAAATCCATGTGCAAACGTTCAAGCGGAACGACCACCGTGTTGATCTTCTTAGTCGGGTGTTGCTTCTTGCTTTGCTTTCCTTTTTGGCATGAAACACAGACGTCTTGAATATGAAAGTTTTTAAGAGGAACACCATTCACTAATTCATTCGGCACCAAATGATTCATTTTGTGTAAGTGAATGTGACCCATCCGTCTATGCCAAGAGATTGAGTCTTTTTCTGTTGCTTTGGAAACGAAACAAGTTGCTTGTGCAGAAGTAGTAATAGCTTGGCTCATATCAAGGATATACAAATCATTAATCCTTGGAGCAGATAATAGAATCCATTCTTTCAGAATCTTGAAGCCGGGTTTCAGCACATAACATCCATTTGCATCAAAGTGTACTGAAAACTGCTTATCACAAATTTGTGAAACGCTGAGAAGATTGTGATCAAGTTGTTGCACAAAGTTGATCTTGTCAAAGCTTACAACCCCGTTGGATACCATTCCTTCACCAGTAATATATCAGCTTTTATCTCCAGCAAAAGCAACATAACCTCCTCTAATAGATTTGACGTCGTAGAGAAGCTTCATGTCGCATGTCATGTGCCTGGATGCCCCACTATCAACAATCCAATGACTGCTGAAAGTTCCTCCTAGAACACCCTGCACATGAACTCACATGATTAGTTGGAGATGAGGACCCAAGCCTTTCTGGTCTTGGGTCTTCCGCTTTCATCGACAAAGGTTACTTCAATTTCTCGATGGTTAGGAAATTGTGATGTTCCCCCTGAATTAGTAACCGTTTTTGGTTTCCAAGTCTGTTGTGTTTTACCAGTTTGAATTTTCGAAATCTTAACATCATGATTATTAGAAGTTTTAGAAATTTCTGGTTTAACGGAAACAGGTTGTTTGTGAACCACGTCGGTTTTAATTGCCTTTTCAATTACCTTGACTTGTTGGCGTTTCTGTTTCTTTTCCCTTTCTTTTACAAGGCGGGGATCTTGTTTTGTAGAAACAGGTTACTTTCGGTAATTTTGTTCACAGGGATCATCAACTTTGGCTTTTAACTTATGAAGATGCGGACAATTTCGAATGATATGTCCAATTTCACCACATTCAAAACATGATCTTCGTTCAACAAACCCCGAAGTAACATGTGATTGTCTTGTCGATGAACTTTGTGATCCCGAGGTACTTGGTTTTGAACTGTTTTGTTCATTTCTTTTCAAAGATTTAACTTGATTGACATGATCAAAGTTAGATTTATTTGCAAAAGTTTCCAATTTATCCGTTCCCGTTGATTCACAAAGTTCACTTTCTTGTTCTTCTTTTGGTTCAGTTCCTTTCGACCTTGAGTCATTGATTTATCATTTGGTTTGGTATGATTTTGCTGCTTTTTCACTGTTAGTAATTTCTGGTTGCCATATTGTTTTCGAACTTCAGCCTTTGGAATCGGAGGGCACTGTGTTACCACAACGTGTGAACCCGACTTTCCCAAAAACCTACTTGTCGAATCTTCAAAAACTTTACTGATTAAAGATTGATTTACATTCTTAATCGGAAAATCTTTGTCATAATAGATTTTATCATCACCAACAAGAGTGTACAGCAAATTCACACTCTCTGACTCTTTTGCAGACGTGGACTCGACCAGAACAGTCTTAGTAAGTTTTGCGGGAGGATCACATAGAATATGATTCTCGAGAGGTATGTCCTGTTCTTTGATTACCGCATCAGACTGTGCTGAGTCAGTATCATCGGATTCATCATCTGATGAATCAGCATCCTCAACAATGATTGGAGGATCCTGATTTTGTTCAGCAGTTGACACACTTGTAACTGTAGAAACATCCGAATCTGATGATACTTCATTTTTGTATCCAAGTCCGGTTGCAAATTCCTCAATGTCTAAAGGAACAGATTGCTCATAATAAGTTCTATTCTCCTCATCAAGCATTGCATCATAATTTTGTCTAACAGGTGGTGGACATTTCTTGTATCCAATGCACGTGACATCCTTTTTCTCTTTTTGTATGTCAATGATGTGATCCAACACATATCTAGAGTTTGAATAAATGTCTAGCTTAAGCCGGATCGCCTCACTTTCACACTTTACACAGGTTAACTTTTTTTTCATGATTTCGAGACGATTGATATAACATTTTATGTCAGTTTGTTTTCTTGAAACCATTTTTGTTAGCTCGGTTTTATCTTTTCTTAAATTTTCAACCACCTTTTTAAACTCTTTTTCATGGTTTTCATAAAACATGTTAGCCTCTTTGCTTTTCGAAAGATCCACTATCAACACATTTATCACATTTATCAGAAGTTGGTTTATCGACACATACCTGACTTGATGAACTACCGACATTAGCCATAAAGGCTGAATGAATAGAAGAAGAAGAATAAGCAGCTTTATCCGCCAGAATTGATCTTCTGTCATTCCTTGTTGCAGCTTCTCCCAACAATTCATCAACATCTGCGTCGACTGACACACTTGACATTTCATCCAAATGATCATCGCCTGAAGTTGAGGATTCTTCATCTGAGCTTCTACTGTAACCAGAACTGTCTTCATCTTCAGATGATTCTCCACCACTGGCGGAAGATTCTCCACCACTGGTGTGTTTCAGATCCTTTACAAACTCAGCAAAACAAGCTGTTATATCCTGAACATCACTTCCCAATTGAATCGACCAGTCACAACCTTCATCGACTTGTACCACAAGAGCCTGGTTGGCATTTGATGCTCCTGCTTGATTTGGATTGTTCACAGGCATCAACGTACGCTCGTTATTCCTGTTTTGATCCTGATTCTGATTCTGCTGGTTGCCTTGATTGCCTTGATTCCTGAACGGATTCTGCTTCCCATGCTGAGCTGGCTTTGTACATTCTCTCTTGAAGTGACCTCGTTCACCACAATTGAAGCACTTGACTGATTGTTTATCAAACCCATACTTGGTATCTCTCTTTCTTTCCAAGCTGGTTCTACCAGTCCTTTCCATGAAGTCTTTAGCTCGCCTGACCGCACTAGCAAAAGCCCACTTGATATCCATCATATCCTTTTCCTCCTTATCGATCTGCTGATAATTTTCTTGTGTCAGATTGATGTTTCCAATCTGACCTGCTATCAACCCACAATACGCGCTCACCAATGTCTTTAGTAGCTCCATATGATCCTTAGCTACTTCAACACTTACTTTTGAGAAATTCGAAGTGTCGAGCCGAACAGTATTTGGATTAGATGGCTGACCGACAGATGAAGTGCTTCCATAACAAGCTTGTTGTGGAACTGGTAGTGGATTTCCGTACAAATCAGTTGCTACTGAAGACCTTTGGGCTTGCTGCTGGGGAACTGGCTGTAGTGGATTTCCATACAAGTCTGTTATTCTTTGTTGTTGAGGAACTGATTGTATTGGATTTCCATACAAGTCAGTGCTTGAGACAAATGTCGTTTATAGCGGAGCATGTGTAACAGGTCTTGCAACAGTGCTAGAGCCTCCACAATTACCATAATACATATCAGGATTTTGTTGCACTGGAATCCGTTTCGCCTTCCTGGTTTCTTCTTGATCTTTGTTCTCCAAGAGCTGAATGAAATCATTTATGTTTGTCGTAGCCAATGTGCCATTGTATTTCAAGATTTCCAAGAAACCATTCCATTGAGGTGGCAGTGCATCGGCAAACTTTGTGACAATCTCTGCTGGAGTTGTTGCTACCCCATAAGTATTCAACTCAGTCAGCAAGTGATAATATCTACTTGTCAAATCTGCCAAAGATTCTTTTTCCATACATGTGAAGCCATCAAACTTCTTCTTGAGTAAATCATGTCGCAATTGGCATGACGCTTCATTTCCTAGACCTCTCGTCTTCAATGCATCCCATAACCGCTTTGACGTCTTGAAGCTGATAAATTGATGATATATATACTTGCTCAACGCCTGAGTTAGAATAGCATATGCTTTCTTTTCTAAATCATGTGCCTTTTTCTCGTCTTCCGTAAGATCTGCAAATGTCGCGGCAGTTGAAGCGGCAACATCAAGAGCATGATCGAAATCTGTAGTAAACATAACCACAGTTCCGTGTTTTGCCCAAGGACATACGTATGGAATCTTTCTTCCCATCCAGGATATTCATTTATGTGCATTAGCTTCGGTGGACGGTTAAGGCTTCCGGTCTCGCTTTAGCTTAAAAGTATACTTTGAATACTTTGAGTTTGATTTGAAACAAACGCCCATTGACCTGTCGAAATTGGATTCGCTTGCGATGGAATAGACGAAGATGCGGATGCGGGAGATTCGGCCCATGATGGCGACAAACCCGTGCTTCTATACTTGCTCTCCGTATTAGATGCGGGTGCGGAAGATTCGGCCCATGATGGCGATAAACCAGTGCTTCTATATTCGCTCTCTGTATTGGATGGAATACCCCACCAGTCTGGATTCATTTTGAATGAATAATAATGAATACCTGATTAAATCACTTGAAGCAAACAGTTAAAACAATTTTTGAAACCTTCAGTTTAAAAAAAAATTGACAAGTGTCTCGACGAAACTCAATGTCTTTGGCGAAACACTTAACTGACGAAACAAGGATTTTTCTAAATGACAAAGTGACGAAACTCTAGGAATTTTCGTCTAGAACAATTATGACGAAAAGATGAGTTTCGTCAAAAACAATTTTGAGGAAAAAGTGGAGTTTCGTCAAAAACAAATTGGAAGTTTCGTTGACTAAAGGGACAAATGGATAAGATATTTTGAAAGCACAAACAATTATCTCTTCTACTGACACACAAAAAGTTGGTAAAGCAACTTTCATGCACCCATGCCTTTTGAACATATTTTTCAACAATTCATCATTTGAATGGCCAAATAATTCAAACAATTATATTATAATTAATATCAATAATAATGCAACCTCCAAACAAACCCAGAACTTTTGAAGAACAATATGAAGACTGATGAACTATATGATGATATCGACCACTGTAGACACCGGAAAATTTTCCGACCAACAATTTTGCAACAAAGTTCAATAAAAAAACCTTTTCTTAATATGTAAAAATGAAAACTAACAAGGTTTTTGTGAGAACTAACAGCAAAACACCAAGATTTTCAAGACTTCAAACTGTTTTTCCAGAAAAATATTATGAAAAACACAAGAAAACGTCTCGGTTTTAACAAGGAAGAGAGCCAAGGCTTTGATACCACTTGTAGGTCCAACTAGCGGAGGATCTAGTCGCCTAATCCTTGTATACGAACAGACCCGGTTGTGCGGAATCCAACCGGGAAAGCAAACCGAGTTAGAACACGAAAACAAAGATTCAACGTTTAAATATAAACTGTATTAACGCTCGAAAGTTTGTTTACAACAATTACACAAGATAAATCACTCACAAACTATCTCAGTTATCTCTCTCAGTTCTCTCGTCTCTCTTGTCTGTTTTATCTATCTTCTGTCTCTGTCTCCAGTGCTGCTTATATAGACAACAAGGTCGACGAAACATTCAGCAGGTCGACGAAACCTCATGGCAAAACACCAACAGTGACGAAACATGCAGGAGTTTCGTCACACCCTTATGTTCGACGAAACTTGAGGTTCATCAGCAGGAGTTTTGTGGACAGCAGGTAATCAGAGTTTCGTCAACATGCATCATCATGGAGTTTCGTCGCTGGCTTGATGTCTTGCAGAAACAAACAGACCGCAGTAACAAGTATGTCTGCAACAGCAGATCAGCAACTTGCAGACATAGTAGATAACGATCCGAGACACGACGGAGGATGTCGAGTCTCGGTCTTCAACTTGTAACGTATTCGAACCGAGCGAGTCGTATCCACTAATATGTATCAACAAAGAAAGAGCTCGGGACTTACTAAATATGAGATTAGAGAACTGAATTCAACCGACAACGAAGAGAATTTGATTGAGTATCAAGGAGTCAAGGTATTTTGGCCAAAATATCAAAAGGAAGTCAATCCATTTCTTTTATTCCCTTGGAAGTTCCCATTTTGGCCGAATCTTGTCAAATCTGGTACGTCGCAATAGTATTATTGGGGTAGATACACAATCACTTTAATTAGAAGAAGACGGGTAGGTGGATTGGTCCGAGTGAAGAAAAAAGAAGAAAAAATTTAACTGATAATCTTTTCTTAAGATATCAATTTTCCTAAAAAGACAAATAGTAGCACCACTCAAATATAATCAATGTTTAAGACAAGTTGAGTTAGATTGCGCTTTAAAAAATAAAATTCCGTGACACATTTCGTATCGAAAAGAACAACCCACTAATAAATTAGTAGCACTAGGGGAAAAAGTGATTGACGTGAATAGCATATGGATCTATAAATATGCCAGATGAAATGGGTTGTAGTTTTAATCAATGGATGAGAACAAATGAAAATATGCATTAATAATTGAGTTGAGGTTGATATGCGCAATAATAATTTTGTACACACAACACCCCTTAATCAATATAGAACTTGACATCACATGCGTTCCTCATTAAAATAAACATCCTTATAGATTCCACATAAATAAACCTATATAATGCAAGTATAGTAATCTCATTCTATAATGATATTTAAAATAAAAATAAGAATGCAAATATAGTTATATCATTCTATAATAATATTCTTTTAAAAAATTAGTGGAATAATTAGTCCTAACGAGTTCATGAAAATTAAAACCTATATAAAGAAGCAAGTTTTTGGTGTATCAGCACTTGTACATTTGGCTTTGGGTGGTTTTCAAAAAAAAATTGACTCAGGTACACCAATGTCAAACAAAGAGGCTAAAGGTTCCACCTCGGTGAAAGGTGTTTCGGGTGGGTGGTGGGTAGTGTTTCGGGTGGGTAGGGGTGTTTGGCTAAATGCTAAAGACAAAAAATGCTTGATATTGTTGACCGACTTGTAGACTTTCCTTTATTTATATACTGACTTTGACTATGTGTGTGTCGCGAAAAGGAGGCGAAACACCTGAGGTGGTGGCGAAACATGAGGCCCAAGACCTCTATGTTTCCTGTGCTACATTTGGGCTCCATGCTTGTATCATGGGCTTCTTGTAAAGTCCACATAGTATGTATTCGGAATCTTGGGCCCACTGGATATAGCTTATTTTATCCATACAAGAAAACAATTGTACAACCTAGAGATGAATGTCAAAATCATGATAGTGACGGTTCAGTTTTTTTTACTTTGCCCATCAAAGTTGTTATTTTCATAGTTATACAATCACATCCAAACTACTTTACAACTCACTTTTGGTGTCGTTTAGATCCGGCTTTTTTTCTGGTGCGATGAGATAACTACGAGTAGGAAGGTTGGAGAAGAATACAAGGATGGATGCTCGCATGTAAGAACCCCGCCGCATTGCGGCGGGTACTAATTCCTAGTTATCCTAAATTTTTATTTTTGAATTCCATAACATAAATACTCATTATAAAAACTATAACACAAACACTAATCAAACCATGTTACAATCTTTAGAAATAAGAATTCCACTGAATTCAAGCCATCTTATAATCACTAAACTCTACCTTAGGGGTGTGGGGGTGGTCACTAGTAATAGAATTCAAGCCATCTTATAATCACTAAACTCTACCCAATCAAGTTGCACCATGTCATCAACCATTTTTTCATCACTCACAACCTTTTTAAGTGGCATTGGTCATCACTCACAACACCCACAATAAACACTCACACCCCCTCACATGTTCTATCACTAAAATCCCATAACGCGTTGAAAACATCAGTGGCGGTGGTCTTCACAATTTTTCCACGCGTTGTTTTTGGCTATCACGTGCTATAACGTTGCCACCCCCAGTGGCCTTATGATTACTGTTGTTTCTACAATATCCAACCCGCAGGGAACCATTACAGCGATTAGGTTGAAATGTTGTAGCACTTCATGAAAGAGTATGCAAATTGACGCTTATAACCTATGAGTCTAGGGTTGTCTCAAGCTTGTTAGGGACACCAAAGTAGATAATGAATACGTTGGCCTTTTGTCACAAAAATTGATTCGATAATTTATGTATCATCTTTGTGTAGACATAGAAAGTTTTTTATTTTTTATTTTGAGGCCATACCAAAGCATACATGGGCCCAAAACCTTTACTTAATTTTATTCTCCCTTGAGTCACTACTGCCTATGACAATTAATCAAATATATACCACATCTGGTGCACAAAAAACCAAAACCCGGGCCCGAAAAAAAAACCCGGAACCGGGTGTTATAAAACCCGGGTTTTTTATACCCGAACCCGACTCTACCCATAGGGTAGGGACCGGGTATTCATATCTGATCTAAAACCCAAACCCGGAACCGGGTTTTTTTTATACCTGGTTTATACCCGGTTTTTCGTAGTACCTGGTTTTATAAATACCCGGAACCGTTTTTATAAATACCCGGTTATGGGTTTTATAAATACCTGGTTATATAGATTGGTGGAAAGAAAAGGAACCGCAATTTCCAGTTCTAGCCACAATGGCCCGTGATTTACTAAGTGTCCAAGCTTCCATGGTAGCTTTGGAGTCCGCCTTTTCTTTTAGTGGTCGGGTCATTTCATTAAGGAGGACAAAGCTTAGTCCCGAGTCGGTTGAAATGTGTATTTGCTTGAAGGACTATTTGGATGCAGCGGAGCGGATTCAACATGTGGAGTCACTTGAAGATGAAAATAGCGTTGAAACGGATATACACGAGGAAGAGGTAGAAATGGAAATGTCAAGCCCACTAGAAGAAGACTAAACGAAGACGATCAAAAAACGAAGATGACCAAAAAAGAAGAAGATCTTGGCGAAGACCATTCAAGTCCTATCTATGTTTTTTTAATCTATGTTATTTTATCTATGTTTTCAAGAATTAAGACTTTTAGTTCTTATGATTTAACAAAATTATGTATACAACTTAATGTAATCTTGTTAATTAATTACTGGGTTTCTAAGAATTATGTATGCACTTTGATGTAATCTTATTTAAAAATGTCATTAAATTTGAATAAGCTAAACCATCCGGTAAACATATAAAGAAGCATTTAATACCCATTCGGGTTTTTTTAACACCCGGTGTGGGTTGTTTGCCAACCCGATGCATACCCGAACCCTACCCGATGCATACCCAAACTCGGAAATAGGGTATTATAATACCCGGGTTTTATAAAACCCGACCCGGACCCTACCCAGACCCGGGTATATAGGGTATACATTTTTTGTAGAAAACCCGGACCCGGACCCGACCCGGTTTTTAAAAAAACCTGATTTTTGTAAAACCCGATCCTACCCGAACCCGAACCCGGTTCCATACCCGGAACCGGTTTTTAAAAAAAACCCGATTTGTGCACCACTACATCTGACCAAGCTGCCACTAAACTATGTTACTGCTGATCCGTAGTAACTTACCACCGATTAATATTAATTTACTACTAATTCCACTAGCTACTAGGCCTGTAAACGAATTGAACGTTCATGAATTGTTCGTGAACTTGTTTGGCGGGAGGTTCGTTTATGTTCGTTTATTTAATAAACCAACGAACACGAACAAAAAAAATTGTTCGTTTAATTAAATGAACGAACATGAACACAACTTGTGTTCGTTCATTTATGTTCGTGAACATTCGTTCATTTATGTTCGTGAACGTTCGTTTATGTTCGAGAACGTTCGTTTATGTTCGTCTAAATTTTAGTAAATACATAAATAGTTTTCTAGCTACTTATATAAATATAACTAATTTGTAATTGAGTTTTCAGTAATATAAATGAAATTTTAAAATTTTTCTTAGATCGTAACTGATCACTTACTTAATATTTATATAAAAAACCACTTAATTTTATTATCTATGAACCCTAATTTAGATATGTTTTCGGATGAACTATAATATATTAGACCTGTTTGTTTGTGTTCACAATGTTAAATTGTGTTTGTTTATATATGGTCAGTTACGTTCGTTTGTGTTCGTTTATATTTGTTCAATCATGTTAATTTATGTTTGTTTATGTTTATTCAAATATGTTCAGTTAAATATTTTTTTTGATTATGTTCATTTGTGTTCGTGAACTGTTCGTTTAGGCTTTAAACGAACGAACATAAACGAACACGAACATTGCAGATTTCTTAATGAACGAACACGAACAAAAAATTGTGTTCAATTATGTGTTCGTGTTCGTGTTCCTGTTCGGTTAAAGTTAAATAAACGAACACGAACATGTCTATGTTCGTGTTTGTTCGGTTTGTTTACAGGCCTACTAGCTACTATTGACAGGGGCGGATGTACCATATAAGAAGGGGTAGCCTCCTCTACCTCCTGGCGATCCGGCGGTAGTGTAAATTTTGGAAAAATTTGACATTTTTTTAACGTTTTTTCGATTTCGTTACCCCTTTCTTTTAAGACGTTACCCCTATGAAAGTTTTCTAGATCCGCCACTTACTATTGAACCAAGTTACCAGTGATCTCAGTTACTACATATGACTAATAGTGACTTACCATTAATGATCATTTCTATACAAAATTTCATAGATTATGCAATTCCCAAACAATTTTTTAAAGGTGTCCGAAATCTTAATAATCTTGACTCTTGAACTAGTATATGCTCTACACCTTCTAACGTGTATCAATGTGTATTCTAATTTTTTTTCGCTTGATTTTAAGTAAACCTATTCACATTAAAACAACATTCACGATACTACAAAGGATAAACACCAACATGACAGTGTAGAGGAAGCACTTGAAATAACACCTAAACCCCACCCCCTTTTTCCTTTTGTACTCATTCGTTCTAGGCTCATCGACAAAAACAACTTCCATGCTACAAGAAATTATTATTTCTCTTTTATATTATTTGGGAATAGATACATTTAACGTCGAAAACAGGTAAGATGCAAGAACCATAAAGATACAAAAACTTGCAGAGCATAAATTTAAAAAAGAAAATATCATTTTCATTTTTTATGTCCAAGATTTGATGCTAAATCAGTTTAAAATATTCATAACTGATTTTTATATATAACTATTTTAATACCTTAAAATCTCAATTATTCATGTTGTACTTTATATTTTGGGAGTTAGGATTAAATAGGAAGTTTAATTTGACTAGGAAGGATATAAAGCAATAGGATTAGGACATGTGCCAAAATTTAAAATAAAGAGGAAGGGTATTTTAGTCAATTTTATTCTTTCTTCTTCCTTCTTCTCCCAGTAACTTCAAAACCCACCATTTTCAAAACCCACCATCTTCAACCATTTCTTCACTTTCTATCTCAATAATCACTACATTAGTGTGCGATTTTCGTCACCGATCAATGATTCAAACACCCGATCAACATGTTCTTCAGCTTTTTTGAAGAAAACCCAGTTTAATTTAATACAAAATCTCGTTTTTCCGGTGATTTTGAAGATAATTTCGATCGCTGATAAGTGTTTGAATCATTCAAATTTCGTCAATCGTTGAAGAAACCGGCTTCGATCCATGTAAGAAATTCTTTAATTTCATTTTTATGATCTGGGTTTTTGATTTAGTCATTGCGTTTTACGATCTTGGCGGGGGTCCGGGGGCAGCGCACCTAGTAGAAGGGTCTCAGGGGCGGCAGCCGCTGGCGGGGTCCAAGGGGCAGAGGGGTTGAGCATTCGTGGACAGCCTTTTGATCTCTACTTCCTGGTTCAGACAATTCACAGACAAAACTATTGTCTGGTTCAATGCGTTTTAGAGAGAGAACAGTTTCTTTGGTGTTTTTAGGCCATTGCGTTTTAGAACTAAGACATTTTTATGTATTTTCTGGCCATTGCGTTTTAGAAAAACATATTTTTGAAGTGTTTTTAGTCATTGCGTTTTAGGTAAAACACAATTTTAGGTGTTTTCAGTCCATTGCGTTTTAGAGAGAACACTTTCTTTTGTTTTTTAGGCCATTGCGTTTTAGAAAGGAGACATTTTTAAGTGTTTTCTGGCCATTGCGTTTTATAAATAAGACATTTCTTTGTGTTTTTTGTGCGTTGCGTTTTAGGTAAAACACATTTTTATGTGTTTTCAGTCCATTGCTTTTTAGAAAACAGACATTTAAGTGTTTTCTGGCCATTGCGTTTTAGAAATAAGACATTTCTTTGTGTTTTTTGTGCATTGCGTTTTAGGTAAAACACATTTTTATATGTTTTCAGTCCATTGCGTTTTAGAAAGTACACTTTCTTATGTGTTTTTAGGCTATTGTGTTTTAGAAATAAGACATTTCTTTGTGTTTTCTGGCCATTGCGTTTTACAAATAAGACATTTCTTTGTGTTTTTGGTGCATTGCGTTTTAGAAAAATGTCATTTTTTAGGTTTTTTTTCCATTGCATTTTACTCAACTGGGTTTTTTCCATTGCGTTTTACGCAACTGGGTTTTAGAAATTTTTTTTCCAAAATATAGCAATAGTATACTCGTTTTAAAGATAAAAAACAATCGTTTTTTTGGTGCAATTTTTATAAAAAAAATAATGTTTATTAACGTTTAAAAAATGGGGGGGAATTGGAGGAGAGAGAAACTATTACTTTGGATTGACTAGAATGCCCCTAAATAAACTCATGCGCCTCTTTTCTTCCCTTCAATTTCCCTCGTTTAATCTTAGCCATTGATTAAATAAATGGATGGTCAAGATTACTTCTAGCCTTCTTAGCCAAATAAACTTCATATTATATCCTAACCCTTATTTTTGGATTGATAATTGTTGCTTTTAAGGAATCAGAGGAGCATTATTTAAGCAATTCAAAAGGAATCTCAACACGTTGGAGATTTTTTTTTTAACGGCGAAAACTTATATATATATATATATATATATATATATATAACTCAGCAAGAAGCTGAAACAATACAATGCAACAAGCAAAAGAAACCAAAGACAGCAAAAACCGATTAGAAAATCTTGACAATATCAAAATCGAGCCATTTGGCCCACTCTAAAGCATAAGGCTTCCTCCTATGACACATCCAGAGGAATGTGTCCTCCTTAATGCTATCCACGATTCTCCTAACAGGGACAAAAACGTCATCGAAAGTTTTCTTGTTGCGAGCTAGCCAGATACGCCAAGTTGTAGCCAGAGTGACCATGTGAGCAATTTTCCTCCATTTGTTCGAACCGGGGCTATCAGGGATAGTATCAAAATTCTCGGATAGGGAAGAAACCGACATCGGGAAAGGGATTATCATCCAAACAAAAACTTGCCACCAAATACATTTAGCAAACAGGAATGACACGAATAAATGGTTTACGTCCTCGCTACCGTACCCGTATCTATCGCACAGAATGTTCTGAATGTTAATCCCTTTCTCGGCGAGACCGATCTTCGAAGCCACCTTATTAAGAGACGCCCTCCAGGCTAAGAAATTAGCTTTGAGAGTCGCCCAGTTGTTCCAGATAAATTGGTGCCCGGTATCTTGTGTTACTTCCCTGTCGGCCAGTTGCTTCCTCAAGTCCTTCACAGAGAATGAATCTCCTACACTGTTATCGAACTTCCACCGATCCCACGATTCCGACAGGGAGACTTGTTGAAGTAAAGCCATCAGAGAACGAAGCTGGACCCATTCAGCGTCTGACACGGGAGCCCTTGACCACCCCCAAGCCCAATTACGAACACCGGATTGACCCGCTAAGTACTCCGACACTGAACCATCTTTGTTTTTTGGCCAGATTGAAGATGTCAGGAAAGCTAACTTTCAGCGAGGATTGGCCGAGTCAGACATCTTTCCATAATCGGGTTTTCGCCCCGTTTCCCACAGTGACTTTTAATTTATCAGATATCCCGATACCCGCTTTGGTGAGGACCTCGTCCGTCGACCCGATGCCCTTCCAGACACCCGGGATGGATTTGTTGACCGGAATAATATTGTTGTTTACCTGAGTTTTATGGATGGAAGATATCACCTTTGCCCATAGCTGATCGGGGTCCTCCCTTATCCTCCACCACCATTTTACGAGCATGGCGACATTGAAATCTCTGATCCTACCATTTCCCAAGCCCCCTCTATCTTTAGCTCTAGTAAGCTTCTCCCATCTAACCCACCTCATCTTGTGTTTGTCGTCTTTCTTTCCCCAAACAAAATCCCTCCGAATTCTTTCAAGCTTTTTCAGCACAGTGACAGGAGCCTTGAAAATCGATATATAATAAGACGGCAGAATACCCAGTACCGATTTCGCTAAGGTCACTCTTCCTGCAAACGACAAGGAATTCGCCTTCCAGGAAGCAAGTTTCTTCGAGAATCTATCGATAATCGGGTTCTAATTCCTAGCCAGTTTCATATTTCCACCAATTGGAATGCCGAGATATTCGAAAGGAAGGGAACCTTCCTTGCAATTTAACAGCCTAGCCATACTAGCAACCTCGGACTCGTCGACTCCGATTCCGAGAAGATTACACTTCTTAGCATTAATGTTGAGACCCATAACCAAGTTTAAGCATCGTAACAGACGACTTAAGGCAATCACATTATCTTCGGACCACTCTCCCACAAAAAGAACGTCATCGGCGTAACAAAGATGTGAGATTTTCGGTCCGTCGTTAGGAAGGGTGATGCCTTTGAATGACCCGTTTTCCTCTGCTTTATTAACGAACATAGACAAAACCTCCATCGCTAACATAAAAAGGAACGGGGACATCGGATCCCCTTGCCGCAAATCTCTCTTGAAAGCAAATTCCTTCGTAGGAGATCCATTCAATAAAACCGATCCTTTACCCGATTCAAGGCATCCTCGCACCCATTTAATCCATAAGTCCGGGAACCTCATATACTCCATAGTTTTAAAAAAGGAACTTCCAGTTAAGTGAGTCATACGCTTTATGGAAATCAACTTTGAAGATTAAAAGCTTAGCTTTATTCTTCTTGGCCCATGATATCACTTCACTCACGATCAAGACATTATCAAGGATATTCCGACTACCTATGAAAGCCGTTTGACAAGGTGATATCACGGAGTCAATAATTGGCACAAGCCGATTAGCCAGCACCTTCGTAATGATTTTATAAAGCGAACCGACCAAAGTGATTGGTCTGTAAAAGTCTAGCGATTGAGGGTCCGTCGTCTTCGCGATGAGAGTGATGAACGTTGCGTTGCATTACATCCCTTACTAAGTGCCCCGGAGGAATAAAAATCCGACATCATCTTGACAACAAGATGCTTGATAACGTTCCAATATCTCTTGAAGAATTTCAACGAGAACCTGTCAGTCCCAGGGGCTTTGCTCCCATCGCAGTCCTTAATAGCTGACTTGATTTCCTCCACAGTGAAGGGAATCACTAAAGAATCGGCCTCGGATTGGGAAATGGAAGGGAGTCCCAAATTCATGAACTGAGGATGTCTTCGCATTGGTTTCGCAAACAAACTTCTAAACCAATTTTTAACCTCTAACTTTAATTTCTCGGGGTCACTCACACGAATCCCGTTAAATGTCAACTTCTGGATCCTGTTTTTAGCAATGTTGATTTTGATCGCACAATGAAAAAAATTAGTGTTTTCATCCTCACTTTTAATCCACATGATCCTAGCTTTCTGTTGTAAATCAAGGCACTTCGCGTGTTCAATAGCTTTAAGCTTGGCCCGAAGACAGGCCCTCATTTCCAGCTCCTCATTAGAGAGATTAGAAGTTTCCGCTTTCGTTTCCAAGGCTTTAATGGTTTCAGCTAAAGTTTCGACTTCCTTTTCCTCTTCGACGCTAACCGACTCCCTCCATTTTTTAATATCATGTTTGACAAAACGAAGGACCCCCATGAGAGCCAAGTCCCCAGAGACGCAAGATTCAGCTTATGCCACCCTTTTCTCTACCACGTTGTTGATCGTATCCAAGCCGATCCAGCTATTGAACATTTTAAATGGAATCGGACCGAAGTCTATACCAGTACACCCCTGCATGTTATATTCCAAAAGACCTGCCCGAGAGATAAAGTCGTTAAAAGCAACCGCCGCAGCTTCATCAAACCTCGAGTTCTTTCTTTCATCAGCCTTCCTGACTTCATTGTAGTCTCCCAACATCGCCCACATGCCTGATCTACTACTCTTGAGCTCAAGGATTTCCTCCCATAAAAGTCTCCGACTCAATGGATCCGTAGGGGCATATACATTCAGTACATTCAATCTCTCCTCCACATTGGATACATACCCAGAGGTAAGCAAAAAACCATTGCCTAGAGTAGTAGAGTCAACCTGAAAGATCGACGGATCCCATATGGAGAAAATTCCACCTGATCTCCCGACGGCATAGAGACTGGCGAATTGCATCCCCGAGTTATCCCAAAATTGCCTTAGCTCAAACTCAGCCAAATTAGCCCGGTGCGACTCCTGAATAGCCACAAACGAGAACTTCACATCCCTTTTAATCCTCCTAACCTACGCTGCTTTCTCTGGCTCAAAAATCCCCCTTATATCTAACGTCAAGAAATTCATGATAACTGTCTGGCCACCAAATCCCCTTTCATAACTTTTTTCACTTGGTTTTCAAAGCTATCCAGTTGAATCCCTAATCCGGCCCCGAATTCCATCGTTTCCCTTACTTCTTGTTCGAACAAATCAAAATTATCGGTACCTTCACCTGGTGGATCGCCCTCTGCTGGTTCCTTCATACTCGTTTCTCCTGTTTTACTATTTCTCTTGAGAGCCGCTGATCTCGATTCGACCTCTTCTTTCCGGAATATCTCCTCCAGATTGAAGGGGTCGGACCCCAAGACATTTTCCTCCTCTTCTTGCACATTCACTACCGAACCCTCATTAAGGTCGGGTGTTAAAAAGTTTTGGGCTGTCTCCAGTGGCCCATAATTGTGTTTATTCGATTTGGGCCTAGTAGTAATAAAATCCAAATTCTGTTGATCCATAAAGGGAGTGGGGTCCGCTATGTTAGGGGAAGACCAACATTCTCCACCAGATTGTCCCCCTCATTATTGCACATGGGGCCCCTCAATGACGGCGACCTAGGAACTTGGCCAGAATTATGGGGCAAGCCAACCGTCTCACATGCATGTGAGTTTCCCATGCAAACCTCCTTAGCTTCCATAACCTCCTCATCTTTCGTCCTAACGTCTCCTGAGATTCCCGACGCCCCGGGGCTTGCCGGAGATGCATGAACCGCCCCCTTGCTTGCCGGAGATCCCCCCATCTCAATATTTTTCGGACCCGGGAAGGCAGGAGTCCAATCCTTATAAAATTCACTAACCCAAACTTTGAACACCTCCCCTTTCCACTCAACATAGAAAGACAAATCCACTCTTTTTCCGGAATTAACAAGAATAGCCTGTCTTCCGACAGCGTGCCGTCACTCAACTCCGCAGTTGATTTACTAATCAACCTCCCACATCTTTCTCCTATCCGGTTGAAGACGTGTATGTCCTATAAGCAAAGCGGGACACCTGTGACCCTGATCCAAGCAACACGGTCGTAAATGGGGGCGATTCCTTCCCACATGTACAACCTTGAGAACCATTGAGTCCAAAACTCATAGTTGCACCTTAGGAACTCGTCTGCTTCCGCAACCGAAGGGAAGGTTATCAAGATTTTTAATCCACCCAAGTAACGCACCACAGTCCCCACCAAGCAGTCGTCTTGTAGAATGTCCCCCATGTTTTCCATAACTGCCATGTCTTTAACCTCGCCTATCAAGGACTTGAATTCCCATGATTTCTTAGCTTATGTTTCCATGGGAAGAACAATTTTACTGCTGCCAATAGCCCCTTCATCAGTCGCCGAAGTCTTTTGATTTCCTTTCATCTCCCACGGATTGTCCGAAGGCCTGGGAACTCCCACGGAGTGAGTATATCCGTTTTTCTGCTGAGACCTGGCAGAATTTACTTGAGGAGGCATCAGACCTAGCCTGGAAAAGACAGACCTCTGATCTGTTGAAGACTTGTTTTACTGTCGTCCCTGAAGAACTTAGCGAGGGAAACGTCCAAAACCGCCCCTTCGATTCTCACCTCCCTGATAATGTGAATCCACTCCTGGGGGTCCGAGATCCCAAAGAACCTAATGAAATCGAATTTATTTCCTCTGCCATCCTTCTTACCTGGGATGAAGGCGTCCGATAAGTTATCAAAGTGCTTGAAAGCTTTCCACAATCTTGCTTTTGTGCAATCATCCGGAAGATTGGATACGAAAAACGACGTGTCCAATCTTATTCTAGCTTCCCACTCTTCGAACCGTTTCTCTCTTCTTTTCTCTTCTTTGCTTAATACCGTGTGCCAATCCTGTTCATCCCTGCTTCTTCCGCGATTCAAAAAACGTCGTTCCTCTTCAATCCTATTCCTCAACAGCTGCATCTCAACGGGGTCAGCTCTAGCATGAAACTTTTTCTTACCCTTGACGCCCAACCCTATCCCGCAACCGGAGACTCGAGGCTATAAGAGGTTAATAGGATTCGTACCACTCTAGCTTAACTATCAAGATAGCCGCGAATGGTGACAGACCTACTAAGAAATCAAGCCAAGCACTCCGACTCGGAATCACGAAAAGCCCAAGAATGCCACATTAACAACCTCAAACGCCCAGCTCAAACCCTGCTAACAATCTCATTACGAACGAAGGAGGACATCCGATCACCGGCTATTATACAAGGCGGAGGGAAGAACGAGGGCCTGCAAGTTAGGGGGGATTGATGGGTTGAATGCGTTGGAGATAACCTCAACACAACCATATCTCAAGGTCAATGTTTCATTAAATTCAAAAAGTCAACTAACTGAACTTTCTTATTTAATTTTTTGATGTGTATCAATTTTATTATATTTTTCAGCATCTCTCTTCGTAAGTACCTATGAACAGATATTATTACCAAACACAAACGCGTTGTACACAAAAGTATTTCTAAATTAGATTGAGTGTTGTGGTGTCGTGAGCGGTGGGCGCTAGCCACACGGTTGCCAGCCACTGTGGCTCACGAACACCACAACGTGGTCCAGCAAGCCAGGGCGTCAGCGAGGTGGCATGATCGCCCTCCCGGCTGGAGATGACCGTTGGGGTGCATCGATTTACGTATTGACCGTTTGGAATTTGAAAAGAAAAATACCAAAAATTCTATAAATAACCAACTTCAACCAAAATTTCTTCCATATTTAAAAAAAAAATCTCCTTACCTCTCTAAATCTAAATACTCCTTACTCACAAGAACCGTGAGATACACGGAAACCTTTGTCATGAGTTGCTCGAGCATTTGTGGGCTAGACGACCTGATGATCTTGTATCAGACTAGTATTATTTGTTGGTTGTAGTCTTTTTATTTTAACTAGAATTGATTCCCCACGTTGTGGGGTGGTTTTTTTAATTTGATTTGAGCTCTTTTTTTTGCAATTGTTTTTGAAGAGAAAATAAGGAGGGATTACATTTTCAACTTTTTAGATACTTTCAAAGTTGTTTGAGAAATTAATTATAATCGGATCTCATGGTGTATTAATATAGTTGAACTCACATCTTAACGCAATTTTGTATTTATTAATCATAGTTGGATTTCATGAAGCATTTCAAGCCGAACTTTTCAATTAATTATAGACTTTTAGTAAATATACACACGACACAAATACTAAACCTATATGACTTCATAAAAATTATATCTATTTATTTTTCTTTCTAAAAATATGTATGAATTTAAAGATGACATCACATTACACATGATTGAATATAATAATGTTAGTGAGTCACCTACATGTGAATATAGTAAACACTGTAGCTAACAACTTCTCAAATTATCTATACTTTCTATAAAAGGAGAAATCCCAATGACATAAGAAAAGCTGATGTGTCAGCTAGAGAGGCTGTCCAACAAGGCTTTTCTTATGTCATTACTGCATCATAAACCGGAATATATAAATCACTTTAAAATACATTTAGTTTCAAAGCACTGCAGTTTATTCAAATGTTAAAGGTCTGGTCCACATTCAAAAGGGCAAAGCACTGCCCATCTACAAGAAAGTATAAGTTAGCAGATGATTCCTTTGGCAAACGTATACCTTAGCTGATGTTTTGAAATTGCGGTTAATTTCAAATTCAAAATGCATGGGGATATGTAATTTGCAATTAATGCATGTCACTCACTCACTTCTATCAATCATCTTCTTATATAAACTGATTTATATTCTCATTTCACTCTTCATATTTACATTCTCGTGTTCTCTTCTTTTGTATTTTCAAACCACATTTCTAATGTATCTCTCCCTCAAATCCCTTCTTCTCGATACTCGACATTTGTTCATAAAGGATAAGAGAAAACGTAAGCTCTCTCTGACCCACTTTCAGAACAAATTTTGGGGATATGTGGTTTGCCTTGATGATGGTAATGTGATATATATGATTATGTTTGTTTTGGTTTTTGATTTTTACTAAACTTTTTTTATCTGAGTTATGACTAAATGATGATTGTGAATGATCTGAGCAGATGATGATGATGATTGTTCTACGATTGTTTCCAGCATCATTGTTCCAACATCGTTTAAAGTATGTTTTTTTTTGCTACTCTAATTTTGAAATTTTTTATTTTTAATTTTGAAGTGAAATACTCTAATTCTCGCTTTATATTTTAGTCTAATCACAGTTGTTTGAAATTCATACAATCATATGCGGGTTATTTTAGGTTTATATTAAAAGAAGCATAAAGTTAAATTAAACACAAAGAAAGATTATTAAATGTACATTTAAAATATTTTTTGCTTATGACTAAATGATGATTATATATGACTTGGGCAGATGATGATGATGTAGAACCCACAGTAGTTCCTACTAAACGCAATAAAGGATCTGCTACTGCTGTAAGATAAGATTTTATTTTACTAGAGATTTGTTCTTTCCTACCTTTTTTGAAATAAAAGAAACATAAAGTTGGTTTAAAGCAGCTCTTTATGAAGAAAGTTGAGGATTAAGTATATGAGGATAGGGCTACTCTTCAACAGCTGAAGAAGTGTTTTCATGTACTGCATCTTGTTCTATTCACGAGAGACCAGGTTTCCAGAAACCTGATGGTGATGCATTCAGTACTTCCGTGGAGTTCATGGCGATTGTCGAAGATATACATTGAGAAGTTTTGTACTCGATGGAGTTGAAGCTAAAAGCACTAAATTTTTGTTGTTAGATTCCTAAATTTCTTGGTGTTGTTGTTAGATTTTAAAGTTTCATTGTTCAGTACTCGATGTAATTGTTGATCTTTTAATCCTCATAATTAAATTTTAATCCTATTAATGTTTGTGGAGCATTTTATTTTTACTAATTTTAAGGTGCATAAGTATTATTATGTAATTTTTAATATCATCTGATTATTGCAGATCGCTACTTTTGATGTAGAAGTGAAATTGTCTCTGAGTTTAATTAGATTATCTTGATGTTGTATCAATTTCTGTTAGTGTATAGATCTGTCAAAGTTAAAATTTGCCAAAAGAGAACATCTGCTCTAAATCATCATCTGCTGATCTAACGGCTGTTTGACTTGCTACTGTTGCCAACATCTGTTGTTCCCTAATAGAGCTTTTCAAAGAATTTCCTCCTCTCAATTGTAAATACTGATGTATCTGTTACTTTAACTCTCTGTCAAAGGTAAAGTCTGCCTAAAGAGAACATTTGTTTAGTGGTGATCTTCTGCTAATCTAACAGCTGTTTGACTTGCTACTGTTGGCAATATCTGTTGTTGGCTAACAGATGTTCGCAATATCTTTGTCTGCTGGAGTTGCAGAAGCATTTGTTTACTATGTAGAGTATTGCTGGTCTTTAAATGAATAGATTTTTTTATCAAAGTTATGAGTAAATGATGATTGCAAATGAAGCGATTTTTTATCTGAGTTAAAATACATTTAATTTCAAACGACTGCTCTATATTCAAATGTCAAAGGTCTGGCCCACATTCAAAAGGGCAAACCACTGCCCATCGCCAAGAAAGTATAACTTAGCAGATGTTTCCTTTGGCAAACATATACCTTAGCAGATGTTTTGAAATTGCCGGTAATTTCAAAATCAAAATGCCTGGGGATATGTACTTTGCAATTAATGCATGTCACTCACTCAGTTCTGTCTTATGGTAAAGGCGTCTTATGGTAAATAAAGAGGTTAATTGTAACTATAATAACGTGTATAATTTTATACTTTTCCCATGGAAATGCATTAAAAGCCTAACGAATGTCGCATCATATTCTTTCGTCTGACGATGTATTTAGTCATAACCGCCTTCATTGGGTATATAAAATACATTGGGCAGAGGTTTTCATCATTACCGTTTTCATCCATCTACTCAATCATCTTCAAAAGGTTTTTGTATATCAATATCATTACAATTTCTTTTACTTTCAAAGACGCATTTGTTCACTGCAAAATGGAAAACATTGGGTTTCAAGTGACTGTTGATGAAATTTTCACAAGGCTCTCTGCAGAAGATATTGGTCGTTTGAAATGTCTTTCCAAGAATTTTTATAGGGAACTGTCAAGTCATGGATTTCAGATGATCCATGGTATCCGAAGTGGAGATTCACTATAAAAGAAACTACTCTCCTTTAAAGACACGTCAATTGTCGTTGACGACGTAGTTACTGGTAATTTGGATGTTGTTAGAAGCAAAACCTTAAGTATTCCTAACAATGTCCACCCTACCTTCTTACGTATTCTATCGTCATTTAATGGATTGTTGTTAGTTTTCAATGAAGGGTTTTGTTGTGAGCTGATTCTTTGGAATCCAACTACCAGGCGCTATAAGGTTTTGTCTGACGACTACTTAAATTAGAATCATGATCGAAACTCTGATACTGGTGGAATTTATTTTGATCAATTCAATGATCTGAAAATGCTGAACATCAGATGTTACCGTAATGTAGCTACTGCTCGTGTTTACTCACGACGTCATGAGTCATGGAGAATAATAAATTTCGGTAGCGTAAATAATTATGGTTCAAGTGGTTATTCATGGTCTACAGGAGTTTATGCTGATAAAACCATATATTTCATGGTTTCAAATTATTGGTATCCACTAGGTGAGAGGAACATCGTTGCTTTTGATGTTCTTTCTGAGACTTTCAGAATGCTTCGTTTTCCAGAGAGTATCGTAGTCAATCCTTGCCAAGGACATTTTTTGACCATCGCAAAGAGGCTGCATTTGATTGTTATTGGAAAGTCTACTGAGCTAACTGTTGATTTGCTCATATATGAAGAAGAAGAAGAAGAAGAAGGCTGGATGAAGGTGTTTGCTTTCAATAATACTCGTGTAGTTGATTATGTAGATAGGCGTCGAAGGACTAATATAATTGAAAACAACAAGTGGCTGATAACAAGCATCTGGGGGGATATGGTTGAAGTTGATCTGTGCAACGAACTTCTGAAATACCTCCAACATGTTGACAACTACAATGGTCCGAAAGGAGCTTTATTTATCTAGACTACTGTTTCTCCCATTGATTAGAAATTAGTATGCTGCATTTTATTGAATGTTGTTTGCTGTTTTGAACTTTGTTTATTATATAGTTATCTTTGTTTGACACTTGTACTTTTTATATAATTAGTTGTGTTAAAATTATTAACCATGTTTGTTATTTAAATTAACTAAATGAATATTTAGGTTTGAGAGTGCAAAAGCTTGTAATATTGGCAAAGGTCTGTTTAAATGATCAAAGCTCTGTTATTGTGAACAGATGTTTGAAAATAAAATAGTGGTTGATACATCTGTTGACTTTGGTCAACAGATTGATGAAAAGAGATGTTTGGAACTACTGTTGGGATAAAGCAGAGTATTGTGGAGAAAACTATGGTTGAAACCGCTGTTTGGTTAAAACGGTAGTTTTAAACCACCGTTGGGTTAAAATAGTGTTTTGTGGAGGTTGAAGGGGATTGAAACGACTGTTGGGTTAAAATATTGTTTTTTGGAGAAGGAACATGCTTGAATGCAAATGTGATTTTGTTTAAAAAAGATTAATAAATTTTATATTTTTGTATTTTTTATACTCTAAACTTTAAGTATTTAAGGTTGAAGTTGAAGTTGGGAAGATATGGTTGAATTCGATTTGAGCAATGAAGTTTTGAAATACCTCAAACATGTTGACAACTACAGTGATCCGAAAGGAGCTTTATTTATCGAGACTACTGTTTCGCCCATTGATTAGAAATTAGTATGTTGTATTTTACTGAATGTTGTTTGCTGTTTTGAACTTTGTTTATTATATAGTTACCTCTGTTTGACACTTGTTGTTTTTATATAATTAGTTGTGTTAAAATTTTTAACCATGTTTGTTATTTAAATTAACTAAATGAATATTTAGGTTTAAGAGTGTAAAAGCTTGTAATATTGGCAAAGGTCTGTTTAAATGATCAAAGCTTTGTTATTGTGAACAGATGTTCGAAAATAAAACAATGGTTGATACATCTGTTGACTTTGGTCAACAGATGGATGAAAACAGATGTTTGGAACCACTGTTGGGATAAAGCAGAGTGTTGTGGAGAAAACTGTGGTTGAAACCGTTGTTTGATTAAAACGGTGGTTTATAACTACTGTTGAGTTAAAATAGTGTTTTGTGGAGGTTGAAGGTGATTGAAACGACTGTTGGGTTAAAATATTGTTTTTTGAAGAAGGAACATGCTTGAATGCTGTATTGATTAGAAATTATTATGCTGTATTTATCGAGACTACTGTTTCGCCCATTGATTAGAAATTATTATGCTGTATTTTATTGAATGTTGTGTGCTGTTTTGAAGTTTTTTTATTATATAGTTACCTCTGTTTGACACTTTCATGTTTTATATAATTAGTTGTGTTAAAATTATTAACCATATTTGTTATTTAAATTAATTAAATGAATATTTAGGTTTGAGAGTTTAAATGATGAAAGCTCTGTTGTTGTGAACAGATGTTTGAAAATAAAACAGTAATTGACGCATTTGTTGACTTTGGTCAACAGATGAATGAAAACAGATGTTTGAAACCACGGTTGGGTTAAATGTATTTGTTGTGGAGAAAAATATGGTTGAAACTGCTGTTGGGTTAAAACGGTGGTTTAAAACCATTGTTGGGTTAAAATAGTGTTTTGTGGAGGTTGAAGGAACATGTTTGAATGCAAATGTTATTTCGTTTACAAAAGATTAATAAATTGTATATTTTTGTATTTTTTATACTTTAAACTTTAAGTATTTACCGACTGACTTATTTATTTATAAGTCTATAAATATAACCATATTCATCATTTATATTTGTTATGCATGGTTTTCTAAGAAACGACCCGTGTTTGCACATGGGTCTTACCGCTAGTATATATATAATAATGTGACATTTTCTAGTAATATTAATTTTCTATTAATATTAGTTTACTAATTTAGAAAGAATAAATAAAATAAAATAAAATAAAAATGAAAATGAAAATTCGCTAAAGCCCCTGCTCACCTGAGCCACAACAAGGTCAAGTGACTTCAGCAGGGGCTTTAGCCAATGTCCAATCAGCGAAGTCAATGTCAGGTGAAACAATATTACAGGATGAATCCGAGAGCTAGCTTAAACCACAACACACAATCTTATACATAGCACGATAATCGTTTTACACATTAAAGTTGTAATATCCGTCAAAATGGGTACTAAAAAAATCCAACCGGTTTTGAAAATTGGATCTGAACCATTATCAACTGGATTCTACGTTAAATAAAAATGGATTTCTCTTTCAATTACATATTGTGTTTATTTACGACTTGAAAAATATAAATTCTATAATGAAACTAAGTTAAATATTGTAGTTAGTTAGTAAGTTATAAACTACAAGGGCTAGATCTGCCATAATCTAAAGTTATTGATTGAAGGTGGCCTTATTGTAATTTATGAAACTTAAGATGTATAACAAACAAAATAAAATGGTGGACCACGGGACTAGAACACGAGTCTTACCCGGATCAACAAACAAACTAGCACACAAAAGACCACCCCACCACTGGTTATTTTGTGTGATACTTCAGGCGGTACGATATTTAAACGGAAGCTAATTTTTGTTTTGAAAACATCCAGCTTGCCGCCAAATCTTTTTTTTTTTTTTTTTTAACGGCAAATTTGGATCACTGACGGACCACTGGAGTATCATCGTGCCACCAGAGGAACCACCCGATCATATCCATCTCCACTAGGCATAATGCCACACCAATTCAGGAGGAAACCCAATAAATATGAGAAAACCCCCATTGTGGGAATCGAACCCAGGACCTATTGGTCCCAAAGCCTTATCCCACCACCAAGATGCCACTAGGCTATAAAGCCATGGGCACTTGCCGCCAAATCTTAATCCACAGCGGCGTATCACACCAAATCAGTTCTTGATCCGACGGATTTCATGTCAAAAACTCGAGATCGCGTTTCCAAAACAAAGATCGTGAACCCTTACTTGTTTCCACCCTTGTACAACTGTCGAAATCAGGTTTTTATACGCTAGATCGGGCGAATCATCTATAACCGGAATCCTCCTAAACTTGAATCAAAACTTGCGGTCCAAGCTGGTGACTATCCAATTAATTATAAATATCCAACAAGACCTGTCCTCTATAACCATCTCAAATCACCCAAAACCCTCTCTGCCTTGTGTCTGCAAGTACGCTGGAGACACGGACCCCACCGGAGTTCTTAAACCCGCGTCATACGTCGTCGCCGGTTAGCTTTTAGTACATCATTCAATGTGTTTTGAGTTAGGAAGTAAAACCCCCCTGGAATTAGCTGAAACAGTATACTGTGCAACACGAATTGGAGGTTTAATGGAAACTAGGGTTTGGTCGGAACTGGTTTGGTTGTTGATGAAAGAAGATGACGCATAACTGGTTATGTTTAAATAAAAGAACGATACTAAACTTTATAAAAAAAATCAATGCAGCGTAGTTAATAACTTTCAGAACCCAGGGAGGCTCAGGTTCTACTCAATCATCCGCTGGTTTTTCGTTTATTTTTGTTAAATAGAAGGTTGATCCCGGTTCCCTCCATGTCTTCCTGTTAATTTATTTTGTGACATATTAATTGTTTTTAATGTAATTAGAAAGAAAATTGATTTGTTTTATATACTATAAAACCTAAAATTGTATATGTATATTATAACAAAAATTTATATAGGTTAAATGAAGTTTGATTATTTATAAAAATAAAAGTAATACTTTTATTTATTTCCACTATATAATTTTAATTGGTTAATTTTGTAGAAGTTTGGTATAACGAATTAGTTTGTACGAAATATAATCAACATATATTTATCAAATAAATTGGATATATTCCATACCTTGTTGGTTATAAGTATTCACAATGGTATAATATCGAGAAAGCTCCTAACCTTCCAAGAGGTGATGTATCTCTGATATCACCCGGATCTATCAAGATCTAGGAAACCTAAAATAATTAATCTATATATTTAGTTGTGTGTTTTTGTATAATATATTTAGTACTTCGTATTTAATTGTTTTTAGGGTAGTTTTCAACGTTTGAAGTTTCCTCGTTTATCGTGTGATTAATTCAAAGAATCACAAAAAGCAACCTGTGAGTGAATCTTACCACTCGTCTTTTTATTAAACGTTTTTGGGGTGTATCATGTGTCGCATTTCATTGTTTCATTTTACAAAATTCAAATACGTGCAATTACCATCTTGTGAAGTTTATGTGTTATGTGTTGACTGTTTGTTTGTCACTTGGTGTATTACACTTATTTTGTACATTACATCATCATTGGCTCGTTTGTTTACCATTACCTATGAGGGGAACTTGACGTTGCCAACACACGAGGTCAGCTCCGTTTGATTGAGCTTAGATCTTAAAGCACACCATAATACCGTGCACATTTGCATACATTTGATTTGATTATTGTGTGAGATTGTTTATTGAGGTTTGACACATGACATACAACATATTTACTTACATTGGTTAATGCACGTTTTCTCAGTATACAAACTAAACATATTATTTTACTAGTAACAAGGAGATTTACTCACCAACCTTTGTTGACCCAAAAACTACTTTTACACATGATACATGCAAACAAACATGAAGAGAAGATTGGACATAGGATGGGCCTTAGTTAACAAGAAACGAATTAATGAAGTTTGATTGTTATGAACAATGTCTCATATATATATATATATATATAATTGTTTTATTTAGATTATTTGCTATGTGAAACATTCAGTATAGATTAATCATTATTTAATAGCAAGTCATAAGCTTTGGATCAACCAATCATGCCCCACTCACCTATTCCGCTGTGGGTCGGGGTGTGACAGATTGGTATCAGAGCCAATGACTTTGTTGAGCCACTGCCAAAAAAGAAGAAAGATGACAAGAGATCTAAGATACAAACAAAAAAACCTTCAAAAAAGGTGGAACAGGGAAAAAAACCAAGCCAGCTGGAACCACCTAGAACAGAACCTAGAGCTTTCTTCGAATACAGCAACGAAGCAATAATGTTGAGATGTCAACCTAACTCGTATATGTATACTGTGAAAATTTTTTCAAAAAAACAGGTTGATGAGGTGAAGAATATGGGATTTGGGGCTATTCTAGATATGAATATCAACCATATTTCGACACGTTTGGGATATTGGCTAGCCAGAAACTTTGACGATATGTTTGATACGCTGAACCTAGGTAAACACCAAATAAAAATTACATCGGACACAGTTTATGAGGTATTTGGAATACCAAAGGGGCCAAAACCAATTGAAATAATAGTCAACAAAAGGAAAGTTAAAAAGGTGGAGAAAATTGAAAAGAGTAAAGAACCAGGAAATACTTTTATGGATACATTCATCAGTCAATGGGGGGAAACGCGAGAATTACCCATAGCTTAATTGCAAATGCAATAGATAATCAAAGAGATGGGGGGAGCCTGTTTAGAATAAATTTCCTGGTGTACTGGATAGCGTTTTTTGGGGAGATTACAAAGGCCACAACTGCAAATGATAGATGTTTGCTTGGTGTAGAGGCTGTTGAGGACATACCGCATCTAGATTGGTACTCATATCTATTGGACACTTTGCGTCATACACAAGCGGGCTGGAAGAACACAAAAATACAATTCGTGGGACCTGTTTCCTTTCTTACGGTATGCTTTACTACATTTGATAACATATTTACAAGATTAGTTAGTTTTGTTATATAATTAAATGATACATGCGATTTTATAAATGTTTTTGTTTGAGCATGCGATTTATAAGATTAGGTAGTTTTGGTGATGGTTAACTGATAAATGCGAAATCATTACTAATTCATGCGATTTTATCAGATTAGTGGTTTTGGTAAATGGTTAAAGAATACATGCGATTTTATACGGCTTTTGTCTGATAGCATGCGATTTTGTAGAAATAGAGTATGATGATGACTTTGAATATAAAATAAATACACATTTTAAGTAAATATCAACTCCTTTTTATATTTATACAGCTTCTATACACACATGAGTACAACAAGAGGCTTCAACTGTTCGAGAAAGTCGTGGAGATACCGGTTATTCGTTATATCACATCTACAGAGATTGATAAAGTCGAGGAGCATATTTCGGATAACGGACCTCTGTGGACAGCAAATGAGAGTGAAAATGAAAAAAAAAAACAGGGTCGTTCAACGAAGGAGTATACAATACGACCCGTTGACACCACAAAAAGCTACAGAAGAAGGACTGCACGTGCAGTAGAAAACGTAGAAACCGAGGAAGACCCTAACGATAACGAGAACATTGATGATATGATGGATTTCAGTTTTGACCTCCAGGACATGTCTCAGTTGACCCTTGTGATGGGAGTTAGGACACAGACACAGAAAATGATGGACTATTGCAACACTCCTGTTCCACTCTCACCAACGCTAGTCTACGATTCAGCCCACCAACGAAATCGAGAGGCTTCGAACATCAACAAAAAGGTAAGCCAAAAAAATATTAATTTCACTTAATCCATTTATTTTTAACATCTAGATTGATAGTATTTTAACTCGAAAAATATTACAGAACCTATTAAAAAAAATGAAAGCCAATGTCAAAAAATACATTGAAATGGTTCAAGTTGTTCAAGGTATGAACAACTTAGTTTCAGAAGCAAAAACCAAGTGTTTTTGGGATCCGGAGATTATGGAGGCCTGTAAGCAGTGGGATGAGACGCTTCAGAATAATCCCATTTGTGTGCCGCTTGATTCGGTTCAAGAGCCTGAAACTGCACCCTCTAATGTTCATCAACAGCCTGAAAATGCAGCTTCTGACGTTCATCATGAAGATACTACAAACGAAGAAATTAGACAGAATGAAGAAGCTCAACAAGTAATATCCAATGTTATGGAACAAATGGAATCAGAAGGTAAACATGCGATTTCAAATTAACACATGCGATTTTATATGAACATTGAATTTCCTATACACATGCGATACATTAAAAATACACATGCGATTTCATGTATACACTTGACATTTTATTTCGCATGCAATGTCATGTATAACATGTGATTTTGATTCTGATGTAATAAAATTCAACAATTTGTATCTATAGGGGTGCTGCAGCCAGATGATGAAGGAATGACAAATAAAGATGATGGAGGAGTGACAGACACCCTTATTGCAAACATTCAAACTGTCGAAACGGATGTATACGCTTACAAACCACCTGTCCAAGGTAAAAAACACTTTATATTAGAAAAAATAAATAAAAGAACAAAATATTATATCTTTTAACTTAAATTGGCCTGAAGAAAGTGGTGAAACCGAAACTGGGATGGAAGAAACAGTGAACTTAGCCGAATCTACACAAAAAATTCCAGAAAAAGTTCAAGAAAAGGAACAAGAACTAGAAGCAGTTTCTTTAGGAGAAAATACCCAGAAAGACCCCCAACAAACCGATTCAGGTATCGAACTTGAGAAGGAACCAGAAGTGGTATGCTCTCAGGTGATGGCTAAGGAATTGCAATCAGTTGATTCGCTTTTGAGCCTGGGACCCAGCCTGGTAGAAAATAAGGGAAAAAAACCATGTAGGGGGGAGAAAAAACACAAAACCAACTCAAGCTGCAAAACAAAAAGCCGGTACAGAAGTTGTCCCAAAGGGGTTAAATGAACTCCTTTATAGGACAATAGAAGCCGCCAGGATTCAAAATGAGAAAAGATGTGCAGACCTTGGAGAAGCATTTTGTTCCCCTTTCTGCAACAGAGTGGTAAACATGCACGAAGCACTTTTGAATCAAGAATTGAGTGTGATCCGATACACATTTGCTACATTTGCAAATATAGAGTAAGTAAAACAATTATATCAACTAACAAACATCTATATATATATATATATATACACACTCAAAATATTTAATTATTTAATTTTTGCCTGGCAGGGCTACATTTTACTGATCAAAAACTGGGGTTTGCACATTCAGAGGTATCTTTGAAAGCTTCTACAGGGGTCAGTACGTAGCATCAAACGGAATAGATGCATTTGTGGATGTTCTCAACCTTGAAGAGAAGAAGAGGGATAGAAAATCATCACCATACAGACTCTTCTTGTTTAGCACAATGATAGTATGTTTGTCTAAACATTTTGGCATTTGAAATCAAAACAGAAAATGCATATTCAATGATTTCGCATACTAAGTATAGGCAAATCGCATGTAGAATAGTAGATACATTTCCTGTGAAAAAAAAACAACATTTCGCATACTATAGAGATTTCTCATAGAGTATATAAGCAATTCGCATGTGAAAAATTTTCACACATTATTTTGCATGTACTAATTTCGCATGTACAAAGCTTGTAATACATTACTTAACATTGATTCTAATTACATAACATACAGCCGAATATCATGTACAAGGAGGAGACTTACACAGACAACCAACGTCAAAACGTATTTACCTCAAATTTTGAAGACATAATACTGAAATATGAGGTAAAAAACTTGATTCGGCTGACTTGGTGTTTATTCCGGTACTTCAAGGTGACCACTTCTATGTCTTGTGCTTCCACTTGAAAACCGGCAAAATTGAGTTGATTGACAATTCAGCAGCTGAACAAGAGTTTAAGGATAGATACAAGGGGCTTCCAGACACACTGGTAATACAAAAATTTCTTCATATACATGTTATATTTATGTAAAGCTACTGACACAATGTTGCTATGTTACAGAGAAGGGTATTGGTTTTATACCTACAAAAGGCCTTAAAACCAACACCAGCTATAAAAGCACCTGAAACATCAGTGATAGAAAGAAAGGTGATGGAATGGAGGACGGAGAATAACGGTGTAGACTATGGAGTGTTTACGATGCGTCATATGGAAACATACAAGGGGGGGGGGGAACACCATGGGTGACTGGGTTTGTGAA
This sequence comes from Helianthus tuberosus, assembly GCA_030545235.1. NCBI lineage: Eukaryota > Viridiplantae > Streptophyta > Magnoliopsida > Asterales > Asteraceae > Helianthus > Helianthus tuberosus. The sequence goes on from CM060397.1 coordinate 173,003,989, forward strand.
AGAAGATGAAGTAAACAATAGACAGAATTCACAACTTCATCTCCTGAGGCGCAGATATCTAAGTAAGATCATTCTATCCGAATACAATCTGGAGCTTCAACAAATAATTAAAGAGACAAATGCTTTCGATAAAATGCCGGACAGGGAAAAGTATTTCAAAGATTTGGACAAAATAATCCTAGATAGGTTGAAGGCATTTATTGGAAAGGACAAATAGACTTGTTTGATGTTGAATTTCTGTTGCATATTTAGACTTTTTAGATTACATTAATGTTTTTAATTTCGCATGTTTTATGTATAAAATTGCTTGTTTGACATTGAATTGCTTATAAAATGAAAAATATGGAAAATAAACATGCGAAATTAAAATCCCATGCCATAACACAACATGCGAATTATATGGAACATATAAAACTTGCATGTTTTATTAAATAAAGCACTAAAAATAAACAAGTTCATTCAAAAGATGAAAGCAACTTCATTTTCATCTCCATCGAGCATCTTAAGATAGTTATTGCATCCGCCAACTCTTTCAACTGCTTCTCATCCCTCTCACCGAGATTAACCATGAACATAACAGCAATTTCTTGAAGACTACTCACTTGCATCTGAGATAGCAAGTTCACAATTTCTTGTCTTCTTTTCATGTTTTCTGTTACACGAGAAATGTTGGTTTCCAACATCTCTTGACATAATCGATCCTCTTGAATTTGTTCCTGAATCCTTTTTCTCAAAGACTGTTTGATACTTGATTCAGAAGAGGATGTTGGGAGGTCTGCTATTTTTAATAAGGTAAGATATAAGTGGTTTGAAATTGTGATAAAAGGATAAACTTTATAATAAAAGAAAAACGCACTGTAAAATTATTGATATGAATTATTGATATGAATTATTGATATCAATTATTGAACTGAATTATTTGATTTGAATTATTGAACTGAATTATAAAACACACTGTGCGAAATTACATATAATTACTTTTAAAGCGTGCGAAATATTGAGCTCAATATGTTAAATATTTTTAGTGTGCGAAATGACCAACCTAAACATGCGAAATTATATATAAATACTTTATTGTGTGCGAAATGTCCAACTTAAACATGCGAAATGATCCAATCTTTAATACCTGCAATATGTTAAAAACAACACATGCGATATTTAAAAAACAACACATGCGATATGTTAAAATCACCAAATAAACCAGAAACATCTTATCTTCAATCTCATTACAATCTAATAACATGAAAACACCATTAAATCAAATAAAACCCATACCTCAACCGTAACCCTCTGATGAAAAACCAAAAATAAACATCCTAAATGACGAATCCAGCATTTTCGGTATCGCCAATATGTGTTCGGTATAGGAATCAATCAAAAAACCTACAAATAAAATTGATACGAATAATAATTAGATAGACGGTTTTGAAACGAACTCGTAATCTGCTTCCTTGTTGACGGAATTCCCTAATTAGCCCTCGGATGATTGAACAAAATGTCTGATATACCCTTATCTAATTAAATTGAATCAGGGACACGTGTATGGCTGTGGGGATCGCGTACATAATGTACGATTAGGGGATTTGTATCCTACACTTCCTCTCTCTCTCTCTCTATATATATATATATATATATATATATATCACTCCACCTGAAATATACCATACGAAACTTATAAAACCCTTATTTATAAGTTCTCGAATTCCTCTAAATTTTCGAAGCATTTCCCTCCATTTTCCAAATATTTATGTTTATGTTATTCAAAATTTTGGGATGTTATTGTTTTCAAATCTCATCAAAGTGAGTTCACATGACGGGCATGTAGTAACTGGAAAGGTTCGAGTACCGGTAGTCGGGACATCCTGTCTAGGATTGGCATTCATATAAATCCGAATTAATGGACCAGTTTCCCTGCCTGGGGACTAACGATGAGAGTACGAAGGACCTATTAGGCCAAAGAATGCCACACCAAACGTCGTGTGAACTAACCCCACTTTGAGTTGTCACCGTGTCCACACCTAGATGCCCTCCGACTTTCATACATTACATTCATATTTCTTGATTTTCTCTGGGTTTTAGTGTATGTTACTAGGCTAACCCATGCGAACCATCGAGACTTGTGTGCTTCGTCCATCACAAGCTCTCGCAGATTCCCATAGAATGGAACACATATACGCTCCATGAAGTAATGAATACCATCAACTTTGAGTTCAAGTTGATTTTCCATGCCCCGCATGGATTCAGCTAGAAGGTTTTCATCTTACAGTGCTTCAACTTGAGTGTTGCGAATATGTTCAGGAAGGTTTGAATGAATGGTAAGCTGTAACGCACGAACTCATTTAGGCTTGGTTTCTTTTCGATTGAGGGCGTCGGCTACAATGTTTTCCTTGCCCAGATGGTATTTGATTGTGCACTCATAGTCATTTAGTAGTTCGACCCATCGACGTTGTCGCATGTTCAACTCCTTCTGGTCGAGTATATGCTGGAGACTCTTGTGATCGGTGTAAATCATGCACTTGGTACCGTACAAGTAGTGTCTTCATATCTTGAGTGCGAAGACTACAGCTCCCAGCTCCAGGTCATGGGTAGTGTAGTTATTTTCATGGGTCTTGAGTTTTCGAGATGCGTAAGCAATGACTTTCTCACGTTAAATTAACACACAACCGAGTCCTTGAATAGATGCATCGCAGAAGACATTGAAATCATCAGTGCCTTCAGGTAGGGATATAATAGGTGCACTATAGAGCTTTTCCTTCAACTTCTGGAATGCGGATTCTTGAGCATCACCCCACTTGTAGGTGATACCCTTTTTAGTTAGAGCAGTAAGGGGTTGTGTGATCTTCGAGAATCCCTGGACGAATCTACGGTAATAACCCGCCAGACCCAAGAATTGACAGATTTCAGTCGGAGTTCTAGGTGTAGGCCAGTTCTTGATAAAGTTGATCTTGGTTGGATCTATGTGAATCTCAGCTTCATTGACCACGTGACCGAGGAAATGGACTTCACAAAGCCAAAAGTCGCATTTCGAGAATTTAGTATAAAGCTGGTCATTTTGGCAAGCCAAAATTCGTGGGAGTAGGTAACGGTTCTTGACAGTCACCTTATTTAACTCGCGATAGTCTATGCACATATAAAAAGTGCCATCCTTCTTCTTGACAAAAAGTACGGGGGCTCCCCAGGGTGACGCGCTAGGAAGGATAAAACCTTTATCTAGTAGCTCCTACAATTGATTGGATAACTCCTCTAGTTCGTTTAGAGCTAGTCTATAAGGTGTAAGAGCTATATGTGCCGCTCTAGCAGTTAGCTCAATTTGGAATTCGACTTGACGGTGAGGTGGATGACCAGGTAACTCATCACGAAAAACTTCAAGAAAGTCACGAACAGATATCCTCGATCTTTTTCTCTTTGGTTCGAACATCAGTGACGAGAGCTAGAATATCGGTATGGCCCTTTCGTAAACACTTCTGGGACTTCAAAAATGAAATGATACCTACCACAGCACCACCCTTCTTGCCTCGAATAACAAGGGGTTCGCCGATCGAATGAGGAAAGCGGACAATCTTCTCCTGACAGAGTATTTCAGCTCGATGATGGGATACCCAACCTATTCTGATGACAACATCGAAAATTCCAAGAACAATAGGGATGAGGTTGATAATAAAACTCTGACCGGATAACACAAGCTTACAGCCATTGATGATGTGAGTAGCCTCGATGTTTTTACCATTGGCTAACTCGACGACGTGTTTAGAGTTCAAAGGAGTTGGGGTAGACTTAAGCATCTTACTAACACTTAGTGACATGTAACTAGAATCGGCTCCAGAATCAAAAAGTATAGAAACAAAGTAGTTGTCAAGTAGGAACTTACCCGTCACAACATTAGGATAGTTCCTTGCTTCACCCGAGCCAATAACAAAATCTCGACCTTTTGCACCATTCCCGCCATTGTTGTCGTTGTTATTCCCAGTGCCATTGCTGTTATTGTTGCGGTTCTAATTCAATTGAGGGCAATCCTTCCTGAAATGCCCTTCAGCTCCACACTGGTAACATCCCTTACCATTACCATGCTGTTGTTGTGGTCTCTGATTTTGGTGCACTGACTATTGCTGCTGGTTCTCTTTTATTGGGTACTGGCTTCTACAATCCTTTGCCGTATGTCCCGGCTTACCACACCGCTGACAATGGTTCGTCTCACATTGCCCATGGTGGTGTAGATTGCACTTGTCACCTTTTGGCTAATTCCATTGGTAACCCTTGTGACTCTGATTAGCTGAAGACTGCTAGCCAGAGCTCTTGTTGTTTTCGAACTTTCTCTGCTGCGATTTAGGTTGAGAGGAGCTAGAACCCTTTCCTTGGTTGCCATCCCACTTACGCTTGTTGTCAGTCGAAGTATCGGGGACAAAGGTGTTTCGCTTGGGCAACTTGCCCTGCTCGACCTCTTGGTCTGTGAGTCGGTGTGCCAATCTGATGATCCGTTGAATCGTGGTTAAGTTAGCTAAAGTCACCAAGAGTTGAATTTCAGGGGCTAAGCTTTTGAGATAAAGCTCAATTCGCTTGTAAGCAGGCTCGGACATATAGGGACATAGAACAGCCAAATCGTTGGACCTTTTAGTGTAAGCTTTGATTTCAGACCCGACCATCTTAAGGTTGTAATACTCCACCTCAAGCTTCTATATATCATCTCTATGGAAGTATTCCCCTTTCAGCAGATCCTTAAAGTCATTCCATCGAGTAGCATTGACAGCCGCCAATCCAAGCATCTGTACTTCCGCATTCCACCAGGATAGCGTGTTTCCTTCTAACGTACCGGTTGCATACTTGACTCGATTGTTGACAGGGCAATCACACATCTTAAAAACAGATTCTACCTTCTCGATCCAATGTAGAAGGCCCACTGTCCCTTCAGTGCCGTTGAAGAAGCGCGATTTACAATCCAAGAACATTTAAAAGGTACAAGCTCAGGGTTGAGCTGGTCGACCTCTAACGTAGAGTAAGGCGGATTTAGAATAAGGACGATAAGATGACATAGGGACATGTTAGTGCGGGTTGACTGATTTACCTTTTGGGTGGTCCGCTAGAGCCTCAGCAACTCATGCGTTAATCAGGGTCGTGAGCTGGTCCTGGGTCATGTTAATGCCGCCACGTCCTCTGCCACGTCCGTTCATTATCTTTACATTCAGAAAACACAAAATGTGAATAATATAGCGCATATGATTCATCATAATGGCATAAGTAAAGTAAAAGAAGATTTAACCACAACGCATAATATCCAAATGAAATTTTTCATTAGAATCGTTTGTAAGTTCCACAAATGAGTTCTAAATCAAATATTAAGTTTAGTATCAATTGTTGGATAAGGAATAGCCCTCCTCATCTAAGTTAAATGGAAAAGAGTAGGGAAGCGAAACGATAGATGGCGATGGCAATTGTCATCACCGGCGGATGAAATGACTGATCCTTCGTCATCACTGCCTCCCAGTGCCCACTCCGGATCTTCTTCGAGTGTTAGTCCTTGGAACTTCTTGCTAGGCCCCACTCCAGGCTTTTCAAGTTTGGGCATTTGTAGGAGTCGTTGCTCACGTGTAGTCCTCCTCAAGCCAAGGAAAGATTTAGCTTTAGAAGGAGATGTGTTAGGGTTAATTGGTTCCTTACCGTTAGGTTCTCAGGGAATAGGCATAACTAATATGTAATGCAATAAGTAAGTAATAAGTAGGCACATACGTACACTATGCAAATCTAAGATGTTGAGACTTACACTTGGAGTGTTGTGTCGTTGCGGATCGTTCAATATAGAAAAAAGGTTATAGTCTGGTTTTTCCCTAAAAGTTTTTAAACCAAGTTCACTATAACAAATGGCTCTGATACCAATCTGTCACACCCTCAAAATCCACATGCGGAGTTTTACCGTGAGGCGTGTGACTGACAGATGAACAATAGGAATTATTTAAGTTGGGACGCCATCAAAAGTATAAGAATTTCTAATTCGTTACCTTAGATTTTCAACGCTAGCAGGAAACTTATAACAAAAATTTGTGCTAGGCACAAAACATACAACTAAAACTTACGCTAATGAGAGTAATTCTACTTTCATTGAGAACTCTTGAGAAGATGAGAGTAACCTACGACCAGATACACTTACAAAGACATTCTTCACCTATAATCCTACTAAGATTACCAGTAATAAAGAAGTTGTTACGGCAAAGCATGGGGTGCAAAGAACTAAAGCTGTCCAAACCATTAGTATATACCCTGAGAATGATGAAGTAATGTATGCTTCAAAAATAAGGCATTAAGATAGTGAGACCTGATCTTCCAAACATAAGATCATGACATAAGCCATAGAATGGAAAGAAGTAAAAGAACCGATAGAAAGGAAATTCTATTTGCTTCATAAAAGGAACAAATGGCAACAAAATTCTTCGGATATGTGAGGTGGGTACTATATCCGACTTCACCAGAATATGTACTAATTTCTCATTTTATTTGAGACTAGTCTGTGAGATCTGTGATCTGATAACGGCGGTCAGACCACAAACCATTTGCAATATGATCGAGTTAGCAAATACTTTAACCATTGAGTTGATACCTGAACACAAGGAAGAAGAACGTGGAAAAAAGAGTCGTACATGTTTCCATTAGGGAAACAAATCATATTCGTCAAGATTTTCAGAAACTAACATAGACACCTGAAAACAGGACGAAAGCAACCGTAGATCCCAAGAGGAACGCGAGGGCATTGTTCTCATAGCATAAGAGGCAACCATGATTCCTGAGGTGATTGTTGATACATTTCCTGTACATGATGTTGACGCAAAAGTATTATTTAACTCTGGTGCGAACCAAAGTTTTATAAATATTAAGCTCTGTCAAGTAATCAATCAAACGTAGGCAAGTCTAGAATCCCACCAATATTCGTGGAGTACTTCAGGAAGATAAGATGAAATTGCTAGGATACAAACTTAGTGCTACCTTACTTCATATGAACCTCGTTGGATTCAATGTAGTGTTAGAAATGGAATAATTAGCATCCAATCATGCTCAAATCTTAAGTAATCAGAATTTTGTTGAGATTCGTAAGACAACAGGAGAAGTGATCATAATCCAAGGAGAATTTGAGTGCTTATTCAAGGAAACCTCTGAGAAAGGATTCTCGAAGAAGCTCATAAAACTAAGTATATGATGCATCATGGAAGTGATAAGAGGTATCAAGGTTTGAATAAGAATTACTGATAGATAGGAATGAAAAAGGATGTAGCAAGTTATGTCTCTAATTATTTAATATGTTACCAAGTTAAAACTGAACATTAGAAACCTTTTGTGTTTACTTCAACAAATAGAAATGCCAGTATGGAAATGGGATTAATGACAAATGCATGTTGTTACCAAATTTCCCAAAAGAATACATCGTACCGACACAATCTAGGTGATTGTGGATCGACTAACCGAGTCAGCACAATTCCTCTCAATGAAGGAAACCTTTAGTATAAAATGCTTAGTTAAGTTGTATGTAGACGAAATAGTCTCGTTATATAGAATCCTGTTATCTATTGTATCTGATCGAGATAGTAATTTCACTTCTCATTTCTGGGAAGTTTTCAAAAAGCCATGGAAACTCGACTGAATCTAACTAAAACTTATGAGCAGGGTGAAGTGTCACACCCCCAAAATCCACAAGCGGAGTATCACCGCAGGAGGCGGTGACTGACCAGGATCTAGCCACCAATCACATTGAACTCATAGGTATATTTAAATAAAACTTTCATTTATTAACATTAAGCGTTACAACTTTACAAATAATTCACAGTATACAGCAGAAGCATAATTCATTCGTTAAGTGTTTATAAACCACATGTAAAAACCATTAGTCTTGTGTTGCGATTCCATGTATCTCGACCCATGACCACTCTAGCCTCCCAGATAGCAAGTTCCAATCAATATGCACCTAAAGGCCTGCAAGACATGTAACAACGAAACAAAAACAAAGTTGAGCGAGTTCACAGTTGGTTGTCCATTTTAAAGTTGTTCCAAAAACCATAAGTTCATTCGAAAACCAGTAGTTAATCAGTTCCTTGTTTCCTAAACCATGACCAGTGGGGGCTACCCCATGTAACCATTAGACCGTTAGCATATCGACAATTGACTGAAGTAAGTTGTGCTCTACGTCAATGTCTATCATCATTGACTAAATGCCCAGATCCATTAGTACACGCCCATCCTCCCGGCACGGTGTGAGGCTTGTAAACCCTAACAGCGCTATTAACTAATGACCCGCTCGCCATTGGCCCGGCGATTAAGTCGATATAAAAATGAGGGACGTCATGATAGAGTTTTGTCTAGTAAGTTATATGTTGTCGTCCTTCCCAACCGAGGACGGAGGTACGTAATCGACTCAAGGAGAATACGTAGGTTAAATGTTGTCGTCCTTCCCAACCGAGGACGGAGGTACATATTCTACCCAAGGAGAATATGCAGGTTTCGTTTTAGTTTCTTAACCCGTTCCCAAACCACCGGGAATCCCATGCCTTATAGAAAGTGTGAACTCACCTTTGGTTGCTCGGTTAAACTCTTAAAATAGCTAATGGTCAAGGTTGGTCAATCACATCCTAATATGATTACCATTTAGTTTATTAATGGTTATAAATAAAGCACAAAGTTCCTACACGCATCTATCACATAATACGCACCCACTTTAACAGTTCACGCCCATATAACATCCCATCTATAACCATTCAAAAGCAAGCATAAGATATTGCACACAACACTTTCATTGACATATAACACGTTAGATCATCCTCAGATAACATACCCGACATTTAGACACACAAACTACTAATTATGCCATTTCAGCTTTAACATCCAAAACTGTGCTGTTTTCGGGCATTTTAATGAAATAGTTATCTTATTCCAAAAATTCCCAAATTTTTACAGAATATTTTAAATGATCCAAATATTATTGTGTAAAAATATCGGGATCCAATTCATTACCAGTTATTTTATAAAAATCATTTACCGGGCTGCAATCAGATTCGTCACTTTCTGACTGCAGTCCACGGAAAAATTCATTTAAAATTCATCGTAAGTCCGATTGACAAAATTCCAGTTGGAGACTTACTACGACACCCGTGGCCATCTACTTTACAAATTTCATAACCTAATTCTATAGATATCAAGTTATGACGAGAAACATAACACACATTTTCTGCAGTAAAAATGCAGCTTTTGCTGCTGTACAAAACGGACCTTCAAAAATAGCAAACGACCTCAAAAAAATTATGATTCCAGTGCCATTTGATTCGTTTTTCGAAAACATATAATTTAGACTTCAGAAAATCAATTTTTCGAATTATAACGGTCCGTTTACAGCCAACTGAAGTTGGCTGAATTCGTTGGACAGATTCCCTGTTTTAGCTCTTAACTTTCTAATGCGTGTTCGAGTGATTCTGTTAACATGTTTAGCGAACAACGACCCATATACACACTTACAGTAGGTTATCATCAAAACACAGATTATCTAACACTAAAACATCAAGAACTATCCGGATTTAATCCATACTCAAAACCCTAGCGACTAACCACAACCATAATCGATCTAACCATCTTAAATTTGTGATTTCCTAACATATAGATCACATGTATTAGCACATAACATCGACACTCATCATCATCCTGAAAACGCAGCCATAAATACAAGGGATTGATCAAGGATTAATCAAACGAAAACAAATATTAAGGTGTTACCGAGAGTTAAGATATGGCGTGTAGCCGATGCAAACTCGATTCGCTAATTCGTAGCCTTGTGTGTCGTCGAACCAGAATAGAAAACAGAGGGTTTCTTGTTTGTTTAGGGTTGAAGACTTGAGGTTGCTGTTTTAGGGTTTCTTGTTTGTGATTTGGTGATAACGGACTACACGCACATGCAATATGTATAAACATAAGGGATTTTTTTTTGCTTGGGACGGTTGGGGTTTTCTTTTTGACCAAAAGAGCTTAAACCCATTTAAAATGGGTGAGTTTGGTTGGGCTGCCATCGTAGGAAAGGGGGAAGGGATGTCGGCAATATGGTTGTTGCAACATTAATTTACTAACTTACTATTTACTAACTTAGTTACTTTTTTTTTAAACATATATAATAAATCAACTAATAAATATAACGAATCAACTAATCTAATGTATTATGATAATGCTAATATGATGAATACTAATCAAGTTATGGTTCATGCCTTATAGGTTCGAGTTACGTGAATTAAGCCACGGTTCAAACGGTTCGGATTGGTTCAACCCGATACGCATGTTATTTCAATATTTGTTTGTACATTACAAGTTAGATCAGTATAAAATAAATTCATCGAATAAGATCGTTATATAATTTGGAATATAGATGCGAAACTAATGGTTTTTATCTCAAGAGTTCGGGTTGTCACATCATCCCCAAGTTGAAAGAAATTTCGTCCCGAAATTTAGCATGCAGTCACCGAATAAGCTAGTGCGGTTGAGCGTTTTTCACGGGGTGTCACATCATCCCCCGGTTGGTTTGGAATTTCGTCCGGAAATTCGGTTGTAGCCTTAGTGCTGAAAGTACTGTTTGTAAACAACTGGGGATACATGCGCATCGTCTAGTCTTCCTGTTCTCAGGTAAACTTTGAGCCGTGGCGCGAGTTCCAATGAACTCGAACAATGGGTATTTTTCTACGTTTAAGAGTCTTGATCTCTCGATCCATAATTTCCACCGGTTCCTTGACGAAGCGCAACTGGTCGTCGATAGTGAGCTCCTTGAAAGGAACCATGAGGGTTTCATCTGACAGGCACTTCTTCAGATTCGACACATGGAATACGTTGTGAACTCCACTGAGTTCTTCGGGTAGATTCAATCTGTAGGCCACCTTGCCAATTCTCTTAGTGATTTTGAAAGGTCCAACATATCGCGGGTTGAGTTTGCCTCGTTTACTAAAACGAACTACACCTTTCCAAGGTGAGACTTTAAGTAGTTCTCGATCCCCAACCTGGAACTCGAGTGGTTTCCTGTGCTTATCAGCGTAGCTTTTCTAATGGTCACGAGCTGCCGCCATTCGTTGTCGTATCTGAACAATCTTCTCTGTTGTGTCTACAACGAGTTCTGGGCCAGTGATTTGGCTGTTTCCAACTTCTGCCCAACAAAGAGGTGATCGACACTTCCGTCCGTACAATGCCTCAAACGGAGCAACCTGGATGCTGGTGTGGTAACTGTTATTATACAAAAACTCCACTAAAGGAAGGTGTCTTTCCCAGCCGTTTCCAAAGTCGATTACACATGCTAGAAACATGTCTTCAAGAGTTTGGATGGTGCATTCAGTCTGCCCATCCGTCTGTGGATGATATGCTGTGCTCATGTCTAGACGTAAGCCAAAGGATTTGGGCCTCGCTTGCCACAAATCAGATGCAAATCGTGGGTCGCGATCAGAGATAATGGAGGTTCGCACCTCGTGCCTAGCAACCACTTCTTTCAGGTAGATAACTGCAAGTGTAGAAAACTTATCCGTTTCCTTGATGGCTAGAAAGTGTGCTGGTTACGTGAGATAATCAATGATCATCCAGGTGATATTGTTTCCGTTTCGAGTTGTAAGTAGACTAGCGACTAAATCCATGGCAGTCTGTTTTCTCTTTCCATATAGGTGTTTCTGGTTGCTAACACTTCACCTTGACTTTCCTACAAGTCAAACGTCATTCCCATACCTAGCTAGGTGGGCCTTCATGCCCGATTACCAGTACAAGGTTTATAAATCCTAATGCCTCTCATCAAAACCCAGACGACTAGAATATCGAAGCCGGTGTGCTTTGCTCAACACAAGTTCCCTACCGTTGCCGTATAATGAGACCCACATTCGTTCTATGAGGTAACGAGTATCGTCCGAGCTGTCAAAGGTTGCTTCTCCATGCCCCGCATGGGTTCAACTTGAAAATCCTCTTCCTTCAGTTCTACAGTTTGAACAGAGCGAGTCTGATCAGGTAAGTTAGAGTCGATAGTGAGCTGCAAAGCTCGTGCACGTTCAAGTTTCATAGTTGTAATCAACCTAAAGTTTCCTCCAGCGATGCCATTAACTAATTTAGCTCTTTCGAAGTCAAGGTACACGGGAGGCCCTTGAGATCGGTCTAAATAAAGCATCTAGTACCGTCCAAGTAATGCCTCCATCTAAAATCCCAAGGCCATGGTTTTCACCGCCAGTTGTGTGTCGTGCAGTTCCTCTTTGTAACTCCATCGCGTAAGTCATCACTCTCCCGTGTTGCGTCGGTGTGTAACTTGGACTCTGATTCGGACCATCATGGTATACCACTAAATCACCCGCACCCTCGGGTAAAGACGATGCTCAGTGCATTGAAGAGTTGGAATTCGAAAGCTGAAAAGATGTCCCCCTGTTTGTCTTCCACGAACACAGCACCTTGCTGTGCGAAAGAGGTTGCAGCAGCGTAATTTCCGAAAATCCCTCGATGAATCTTCGATAGTATTTAGCGAAACCAAGGAATTGTTGTGTCCCCGCATAAATCTTTGGTGTCGATCGGTTTTAACCAAAATGGGTCTTAGCGAGATCCATGCTTATTCCCACTTCGTTGATTATATGTCCAAAAGGTACCTCTCGAACCCATAAATTATATTTAACAAGACTTTGCGCGGAGTGGCTCCTCCCTCAGAAGTTCTAAAATAAGATACAAATGCCACCCATGGTGTTCCTTTCTCCTGGTCATGATTCAGAACATTGTCAACAATTACAGTCAATTCATGTAATCCCTGAAGCTACTGAAATGGCTGCATTGCGTTCGACGTGCTATTCTAAAAGCATTCTCCTCTTGGACTTCCATCTGATGACAGTTCGTTTGCTAGCCAATCCTCGAATGGAAGCTTGTTCCTCGCAACTGGTCGACAGGTGGCCAATACATGGTCGAGACAAGCGGTTCCTAACTGTAACCTTGTTACGTTCTCAATAATCGGTACACATACGAAAAGGCTTATCTTCACTGGTATAACTGGGGCTCCCTAAAGAGAAAAACTAGATCCGATAAAACTCATGTCCAATAGTTCCTGAAGTTGATTAGGCAGTTCCTGCAACCTTCCTGGTGTAAGACAATAAGGAATACTAGTAACAAGGGCTGCTTCTGACATGATACCGATCTGATCTTCCACCTGACGATGTGAAGGTAAACCGGATAGTTCTTCTGTAGCACTTAGAAAGAAATCACGAACAATTGGTGGATCCTCGATTCTCCTTTCCTTAGCCTCGAAATCGGTAACGAGTGCTATCATGGTGGGGTAATCCTTCCGTGGACACTTCAGGCCTTCACTGTTGAATTGATGCTAACCTCTGCACCACTCGGATGCTTTATTACAGACGACAACTTTCCCCTAACAAGGTATAACTGCGCGATGTCTGGTTAACCAACCCACACTGACTACTGCATTAACACCATCGTGGGTAGTAGAAGGAAGATTGATGTCGAAAACTTGTCCCACTCGGTTGAATTTGCATCCCTACAAACATATGATGCTTCAATTGACCTGCCATCAGCCTTTCGAGAAGCATCAGGGTTAAACAGGACAGAGACGAAGCGATTAGCTACCCATATAAGCTTCCAAGTTTCCACCATCCTGGCGTCACCCACGTCTACCCTAAATGCCCTTCCATGAGCATCATCTCCAGTGTTGCTATTTTCATTACAAGGATTTCAAGTACTGTCGTTGTTCCTTTGGTCGTTGTCTACTTAACTTAACCACGGCCAATCCATGTTGTAGGCACCTTTATTTCCATACTGTAGGCTAGGGTTACGAATACCTTGTTGTCGCTGTGACTGCTGCTCCCAATGTCGTTGCTTTAATGGAAGCCCTACGATTCTTCACCATCAAGGTCCATCTTTTCACATTCTGAGCCACGTCCTAAAGTGCTACTCACTGTGCTGGCAGTTACACATTCCACGTTATAGTCGATTGTCATTGCTTATGTCCTGATTCATTCGTAAGAGTTGACTCCCATGAGTCGCTGACAAGGGTTTAGGATTCGATTGAAGCCAATTCGCTGGTGCTCGTTACCGGTAATCAGGGTCGTCAAAGTACTGAGGTTGGTAAAGTACTACGCTCATCCTCCTGTCCATTGATGTTGCAAGTTGCTTGAGTAATACACGGTCTGTTACGAGGGTATTACAGAAGTGATCACACTTCGGGATCTAAGATGTCAATACATGAGTTCCAGCAAACGAAGAGGAGTAAGAAAGGTATCAATCAATCATTCGACGCTGCGACATCCAACTCAGGGACGTTCGTATAAGCACCTAACATTCTACACGGTTCGCTAGGTGTTCAGGTAATACTTGATAGCATCGAGATTCGAAAGGATCCAGAGATGAATGAAAAGTTCACGTTCGAGTAGGGGACAATCACTGCTATGACCCCTATAGGTTTGTTATGTTTCACATCGATCAAATAACGGAACAGAACCCATTTTCCACTTGTTAAGGCTCACTGGGACTCACATGCACCCCACATTATTATTATGTGTGCACCCACAATAATATAGCGATTTGCACGCTCATCTCAGTTCCTCCTAACTCATGTCAAATGGTTCCTCAAACTCAGATGTCAAGCGGAGGTCGTCAAAGTAATAAGATCACAAAAATCCAAGGGCTATGGCATACTATCAACACATCAAAAGGTAAGCAAGCAATCCGTGCCATCATGTTATAGTGATGAGTGTGTGTTCGTATGTTTCATCATAAACAAATGTGTACTAGTCACGTAATGTATGGAACAAGTAAGAAGGACGAACCTTGAAATCTGGAGCAGAGTGTCATGGTCGAATTCACGTTTTAAGAACTGTTCGGTTATAGTCTGGTTTTATAAAAACGTTTTTCCCCTTTTTTAAACCAAGTTCACTATAACCAATGGCTCTGATACCAATCTGTCACACCGCCAAAATCCAAAAGCGGAGTATCACCACAGGAGGCGTGACTGACCAGGATCTAGCCACCAATCACATTGAACTCATAGGTATATTTAAATAAAACTTTCATTTATTAACATTAAGCGTTACAACTTTACAAATAATTCACAGTATACAGCGGAAGCATAATTCATTCGTTAAGTGTTTATAAACCACATGTAAAAACCATTAGTCTTGTGTTGCGATTCCATGTATCTCGACCCATGACCACTCCAGCCTCCCAGACAGCAAGTTCTAATCAATATGCACCTAAAGGCCTGTAAGGCATGTAACAATGAATCAACAACAAAGTTGAGCGAGTTCACAGTTGGATGTCCATTTTAAAGTTGTTCCAAAAACCATATGTTCATTCGAAAACCAGTAGTTAATCAGTTCCTTGTTTCCCAAACCATAACCAGTGGGGGCTACCCCATTTAACCACTAGACCGTTACCATATCGACAACTGACTGAAGTAAGTTGTGCCCTATGTCAATGTCTATCATCATTGACTAAGTGCCCAGATCCATTAGTACACGCCCGTCCTTCTGGCACGGTGTGAGGCTTGTCAACCCTAATAGCGCTATTAACTAATGACCCGCTCGCCATTGGCCCGGCGATTAAGTCGATATAAAAATGAGAGACTTCATGATAGAGTTTTGTCTAGTAAGTTATATGTTGTCGTCCATCCCAACCGAGGACGGAGGTACGTAATCTACTCAAGGAGAATATGTAGGTTAAATGTTGTCGTCCTTCCCAACCGAGGACGGAGGTACATATTCTACCCAAGGAGAATATGCAGGTTTCGTTTTAGTTTCTTAACCCGTTCCCAAACCACCGGGAATCCCATGCCTTATAGAAAGTGTGAACTCACCTTTGGTTGCTCTGTTGAACTCTTAAACTAGCTAACGGTCAAGGTTGGTCAATCACGTCCTAATATTATTACCATTTAGTTTATTAATGGATTTAAATAAAGCACAAAGTTCCTACACGCATCTATCACATAATACGCACCCACATTAACAGTTCACGCCCATATAACATCCCATCTATAACCATTCAAAAGCAAGCATAAGATATTGCACACAACACTTTCATTGACATATAACACGTTAGATCATCCTCAGATAACATACCCGACATTTAGACACGCAAACTACTACTTATGTCGTTTCAGCTTTAACATCCAAAACTGGGCTGTTTTCGGGCATTTTAATGAAATAGTTAACTTATTTCAAAAATTCCCAAATTTTTGCAGAATGTTTTAAATGATCCAAATATTATTGTATAAAAATATTGGGATCCAATTCATTACCAATTATTTTATAAAAATCATTTACGGGCTGCAATCAGATTTGTCACTTTCTGAGTGCAGTCCACGGAAAAATTCATTTAAAATTCATCGTAAGTCCGATTGACAAAATTCCAGTTGGAGAATTACTACGACACCCGTGGCCATCTACTGTACAAATTTCATAACCTAATTTTGTAACACACATCTTGTAAATCTGATATTTTAAAGGTTTTCGTATATAAAACGAAAATTTAACATGTAATTACTATTAAGCATTCTTAGAAATTCGAGTAATTTAAAACTTTTACAAATTAAAAGTTTACAACATAATTTATATATATAAGTTCGTCATTTACAATGACATCAAAACGCGGTGCCGAAGCTTCATTCTGATGTGTTCGGTTCTTGTAAATCGCTTGATCTTCATCCGGACATTTTGGGAGCATTCACCTATTGCCAAAACCACACAAACTGTTAGTTTTGACATGTATAATCACGTATAATCAAGTTCTAATGGCCAACAATAGAAAAGAAACAAAATTTCTGAAATAATAGGTGGTCGCGCCCCGCGACCGTTCTCTAGTCATCCTTCGTGGCCCGCGACGATGGTCGCGTCGCGCGACCGTAATGTTGATATGCCGTCGCGTAGCGCGACGGCCTGTTTTTCACAGCAGGTTTGTTTCATTGTTGCTGCACTTGCCCAGCTACGAAAATTAACATTTAACAACTTAAAACCTGCATACCTTTTGCTATACAAGTCTGTTTTGCACGATTATTTTTCTTACGCGTTCATAATTTAATTCTCCATCTCATGGAGTCAATACCTGATATTAAACTACTTCAAAAATTCAGATTTCAAGCTCTCGGCTTGAAATCCCTTTTCAACACTTTTGACCCATTTACGATTTAATAAAACAAACTTGTTAATTACCTTCAAAATGTCATGCAAATCACATTATATCAGTTTACTAATATTCAAGGTTCAAATGACGGGTTCTTATCCAAATCTTAACCCGTTTTGCATATCTACTCATTTTGACCCGAGGTATTTAACACTTTTAAGCTTAAATCATGCTTCTTTTAGCTTACACCCTCTCTCCAATTTACACATATCCCAAGGACTCAATTAAACAAAACGCTTATTTCTAAACAACTCTTAAAGGTTGTTTTTCCCTATTTACCCCTCAGTGACTTTTGGTCAATTTTAATCCTTCATTTTGTGACGAAGGGCTTTCGCCAATAATTGACCGCGATATCGCTTCTAACTACAATATAAAATATGCGTACCTGGCTCGGATCAACATATTGACCCGTTTAATACCTTGCGTCCATAATATGCTAATTCATAGCACCGCTAAATCATAACCATTTTATCCTGTGCGCATAAGACTCGACAAGCACTTATTAGTCATTATTTGTCAAATGGTATCTACATTACCATTTGACCCGTTTGGTCTAAACGATTTAAACACTTTGCGCTTATATTGGAATGGTATCTATTTACCATTTCATTAAATAACTAAATTCATATTTCTCACCTCTTTAGCTATGTCTCTTAAACCCTTTTTCCTTACGCATTTAGCCCGACATGACTTATGTCGCTTAGTGTTGTTCTATATTTCAACTTTTATCTATTTGTTCGTGACTAAGTCACCGTTTCCCCTTTTTACTCGTTTAGGCTTACTTATAAAGTAGCCGTTCGAAAACCCATTTTTATTCATGTCACTTCATGACCATTTTGCCTCTTTATCATAAAACATAGTTTTTCATCATTAGATATGCTCAGACCCGTATCGTTTCGTGTCGGAGCCATATCTTGAATATCATCTTAATCGTATAAGAAACTTTTAGAACAAACACATATTCTACAAAAAGTGTAAGTTTCACTTACCTTACATCCGGTTATGCTCTTCTTCCGTGCACTCGATCCGTTTGACCCGCTTCTTTCCCAAGTCTTCATCTAGCTTGTCTAGAGTCAAACTATCATCATCACAATTCGTAAGACGGTTAGATTAGTCATAATCATTTACGACTATTCCATCCTACGGGTTTTATGTCGAATTTATCATTCGTCCATATCAAAATTATCATTCGATCTAATCATTGGTCGGTTTGACTTTTTAAAAGTCAATTGACTTATTAACATATTCAAATGCACATTTGGTTCAATGAACTCACTTACGCATATTTCATCCGAACTCTTAACGAAATCAAATTTTACATACTAACTAGTAGGCCGTGATTTCATTTAGGCATTTCATATCACTGAAAATGGGCTGTTTTTGATGACTTGTTTAACCTGTTTACATGTCTTCAAAAATTATGATTTTTTTTATGTGGCATACCTATGGGAGGGTTAGGCCTTGTGTTAAAATTTCAAGATCTAACTCTCTACCAAAAATTCGTAAAAATTCATTTACTAAGCTGCAATCAGATTCGTCACTTCTGACTGCAGCTTACGGAAAAATTCTTAAAAATTCTTCATTAATCCGATTGACGAAATTCCAGTTGGCGATTCTTTTAATCACTTAAAGCTATCTACAGTAAAAATTTGAGATCATAACTAAATCCCTAAATTGAGTTATGACATTCGTAATGGGCTGCAAATTCTGTCAGAAAACGCAGCTTGAACCTTTGATACGGAAAAATTCATAAAACGCTCAATTTTCATCGAAAAAATGCGATTCTAGTGGGGTTTTAAAGATATTCCCTGGAATTACGTTTTCGACTCAAGAAACACATGTTTTTGTCATGTTTTGTTCAGGTTACAGCCAATACAAGTCGGCTGTAAACTCTGATTAGGAGCTGTTTGAATTCGGCTTTCAATTTAAGCATGTTCTTGACATCATAACACTAATTTTTAGCAATCAAAACCCTAAAAACATCTCATACATGAATTTAGCATCAACAAAATCTGAATTTACTTGAGCTAGGCATGATTTCCATATATTCTTTTGTAGGGTTTACTCCTAAACACTATTTCACTTCAATATCATCCATACCACAATCATGCAACATCAATTTCGAATTTCTTATGTACATCAAGAATTCTCAACTTCATAAATATCAAAAATTCGACATACCTTACGATGCTCACGACTAGGTGATCGTTTCTATATATTCATGCATCGATTTGGGGCTCGAATCAAGCTTCAATTTTTTGATTTTGCTGAAGTTAGGGTTTGAGCCCCTTTTTTGTTTTCCTGGTCGATCTCCATCACGCACACAGACTGTGTGCTGTGTTTTTATTTTTGATTTTTAATAACCCAAGTTTCTCACTTAACATTATTAGCCCCTCATGTTTCGTTAATTAGTAAGTAGGCTACAACCTACTTGTCTTCAACAATATTTTGTTTTATTAACTAGGTTAAACTTTCCTAGTTAGCTTAGTGAGTTCGAGATAGTCATAACCTGTTTTATTTTAAGTCCCGTTAACTCGGGCCTCTTCACATACTTTGTTTTCTCAAAAGCTTTCGTTTAGCTTTTATTTAATATTAGGCTTATTTATTTAAAAATCCTAATATTTACCGGGTTACTTTTTCCCCTAACGGTAATTTACCCGTCTTTTAGTACTAACGTATTTTAATTACCAAATCTGTTTTCAGGGTGTTACAAGTCTACCCCCCTTAAAGAGGTTTCGTCCTCGAAACCTTTTCTTACATAATTTATCGAATTTAACTTATGCATTTGCTCTCGATAATCAATTGAGCATTGCTCATATTTTAACCAATTGTTAGTGTTACCAGAAAAGTGTGGTAATATCTTTTTGGTTATTAATCATCTACGTATCTCATACGACATAATACAACTTGAAATAAAGTAATCTCGTTATTTCCACTAGTTTAATTAACTTAGCAATATTTATCGCTCGGCTCTAATGTGATTATACTTCACATTACACTTCTTGACCGTGATCACGCCACGCCATGCCAAATTTTATATCAACTTTTATTTTCAAAAATATCACTTTTCGAATATATCGTCTTACACCTGTCAGTGTCAAGACTTATATCTTTCATATTAATCATTTTTCGAATTCGTTTCATAATATTCGTGTTTGTTAAAGCGTTGTTTCTCACTAATACTGAATTTTAGTTTAACGTTTTTCTCTTGAGCTCATGTCAATTCCAAGGAATTTTCGTCCAAGGATTTATTCCATTCCGTTGTCATTTCGGTAATGACTTCATCTACTTTGGTGACGTAACACAATTTAAATAATTGTGAATTCTTGTCATTTTTGTCCGTTTAAATGTTTTAGTGAAGATTCTTCACTTTTGTCAACCAGACCTTTCACAATCTCTTTGCTTTTAACCCATTTAATTAACTTAGCGAAACCCATCGCTTTTATACGAACTTTATCTCCCGTTATTATTTTACGCGGGAAGTTACAACCAGTTTCCTTGTTTTATACTATTGACCCGTAGGTTCTTTCGCTTAGCCTCGTAAGATATTTCTTTGTATTTTCACATTTTTACCTTATTAAGGTGAGACCCCAACAATTCGTTTCTTTCCATTTGTGACCCGAAGGTCTTCTTGGTCCCGTAGACCTTAGCCTCATTTATAATCTCGTAGGTTATGATAATCCTATAGATCATCTTTTATTCAAGTCTTTATTCAAAGGTATATACATTTATATATGTATATGGTGTTAAGGCACCCCCTTTTTTTATGTTCAAAATCATTTATTTTCGCCTTGGTATTTCCTTTGACCTTGACCGTAGTCTAAGGCTACATTTGTTTTCTTTCGGACAAATTTTTCAACTTTATGAATTCTCACGTCATTTATGCGTCGGTTCATCTTATGCTCACCATTATCCAGTTTACATATATCCGCATTTGATTATGTCCCATTACCGGGCTCATTATTCTTTTGCTTTTAACGCTACCGTTATCCCGCTTGCGCTTACTCATGCCATCCGGCATTATATTATATTCAACCTGTTTGACTCATTCATGTGAAATTTTATCCTTTACGGATGTCAACTTCATTCTTTGTTCGACCTGTTCAACTTTAAAATAGTTGAACATAATTTATCAAAATTTCTATTTACATTATCTTGTCGTCTTTTAGTCATGACTCAAAACCCGAGTCTTTTAACTTTCCATCCGAGTTCCCGTTTCTCGGTCTACGCATGTGTTTAATCCTTACCCATCAACCGGGTATTTTACCGAAGTCGTTATTATTGCAACCCTCCCGGTATGCATTAAGACTTCGCTTCACTTTTATATTCCGACTTTGTCCTCAAGTTTGACGTTTTACAAAAACGGCCCGTTAAGAGACACATTTGCATTCTCCGAGTTCGAGTGTAAGTACACCCCATCCCAATGTATATCTTAATCATTTTACATGTTTGCATTCTCCATGTTCGAGTGTAAGTACACCCCCTCCCAATGCATATCTTAATCATTTTACATGTTTGCATTCTCCGGGTTTTACATGTTTGCATTCTCCGGGTTTTACATGTTTACATTCTCCGGGTTTTACATGTTTGCATTCTCCTAGTTCGAGTGTAAGTACACCCCCCCAATTCATATCTTAATCATTTTACATTAATATTTGTCCCTTCACTCGGGCTCATTATCCTAATGTCATACGCTTCCGTCACCCGGCTGTGCGTTTACATTATTATCTAATATTTTGCTCATTTGATTCATTTGGGTACTTTTTAATTTGTCCCACTCACCCCGTTCTTACTACATCGGATGTAAGCATGTCCATCATAAAAAGTTCTTGGTACCACGTGCTCACCACTTACTTGGCCAGAGTAAGCGATCAGTACCTGGTATACATGACCTTTTTATAATTTTCACATTACACCCCATGTAAGTAATGCCTCTATTTGTTTCTCTTGGAAACAATATCCTGAATATATTTTCTACTCGGGTTTTTCCAAGTCTTTTAATCTACATATGCAACTTTCAATTTCTACATATTTGTTGCATATTACTATTTGTGCAATTAAATTTAAAATGTGCACCTGGTAATGCTTGCCCTAACGAGCTTCTCTTGCCATTAGCCTTGTTCGCGATCGCCACGCGATTTAGGTCCTTGATGAGCATACTCTTTGGACCGTTCCTCTATCAAATCCGTGATTTGTTAAACTCTCGCTATCTTCATATGCGAGTGTCTTTCAACTAAAACATTTACAAAAGTTAGTAATTTCGACATTAATGGATGCCCGTATTATAATACAAGGCTTTACTACTATGCACATCAACGCGTGTAATTTCGTTGACTATATCTACTCCATTTCATTTTTATTGGTATAACGTGTATTACACGATAACCATAGGTGTTGTTCTCAACACTTTAATCATACTAAACCATTGATATACATGTACTTACCAGATTTGCGATCAAGCCTCAAACTGAACACACTTTATTCTTTAACCATGAGCTCTGATTACCAACTTGTTACACTCATCTTGTAAATCCGATATTTTAAAGGTTTTCGTATATAAAACGAAAATTTAACATGTAATTACTATTAAGGATTCTTAGAAATTCGAGTAATTTAAAACTTTTACAAATTAAAAGTTTACAACATAATTTATATATATAAGTTCGTCATTTACAACGACATCAAAACGCCGTGCGGAAGCTTCATTTTGATGTGTTCGGTTCTTGTAAATCGCTTGATCTTCATCCGGACATTTTGGGAGCATTCACCTATTGCCAAAACCACACAAACTGTTAGTTTTGACATGTATAATCACGTATAATCAAGTTCTAAGGGCCAACAATAGAAAAGAAACAAAATTTCTGAAATAATAGGCGGTGGCGCCCCGCGACCGTTCTCTAGTCATCCTTCGCGGCCCGCGACGATGGTCGCGTCGCGCGACCGTAATGTTGATATGTCGTCGTGTAGCGCGACGGCCTGTTTTTCACAGCAGGCTTGTTTCATTGTTGCTGCACTTTCCCAGCTACGAAAATTAACATTTAACAACTTAAAACATGCATAACTTTTGCTATACAAGTCTGTTTTGCACGATTCTTTTTCTTACGCGTTCGTAATTTAATTCTCCATCTCATGGAGTCAATACCTGATATTAAACTACTTCAAAAATTCAGATTTCAAGCTCTCGGCTTGAAATCCCTTTTCAACACTTTTGACCCGTTTACGATTTAATCAAACAAACTTGTTAATTACCTTCAAAATGTCATGCAAATCACATTATATTAGTTTGCTAATATTCAAGGTTCAAATGACGGGTTCTTATGCAAATCTTAACCTGTCACACCCCCAAAATCCACATGCAGAGTATCACCGCTTGGAGGCGTGACTGACCATGATCAAGCCACCAATCATATTGAACATAGCGTATAAATAAATGTAAAACCCAAACACAATATAATTGGTGTCCAACAAAACATAGTCTACGTAATCAGCGGAAGCATAATGTTTAAAACCAAAACAAAAGTTCAAATGTATCAAATGTTTGACATGGTATATGACACTCCATGTCCCACAACGACCACGCCTCCCCGTGCAAGCTCCATGAGTACCTAACGACCTGCAAGGCATGTAACAACGAGTCAACAACAAAGTTGAGCGAGTTCACAGTTGGTTGATTAGGTATTGATTTCGTTTTAATAATCGTAAGTTCATTTTGTACACCACGTTTTAATCAGTAACCCTGTTTCCCAAACCTTCTCAATGATTAGTGGGGGCTTCCCATGTGAATTACTAGACCGTACCATATCGACTACTAACGAAAGTAAGTTGTGCCCTAAGTCAATGTCTATCATCATTGACCCTTTGCCTTAGTCCATTAGTACACGCCCGTCCTACCGGCACGGTATGAGGTTTGTTAAACCTATTAGCGCTATTAACTAAGGACCCGCTCGCCATCGGCCTCGGCGATTAAGTCAATATAAAATGAGGGACTTATGATAGAGTTTTGGTCCAGTATGTTTAATCTTGTTGTCCTACCCAAGGAGGACGAACGTACGTATCCTACCCAAGGAGAATACGTGAGGTTTAAATCTTGGCATCCTACCCATGGAGGATGGCTGTACATATCCTACCCAAGGAGAATATATAGTTTCCATTTTAGTTCTTTAACCCATTCCCAACCCTTGGGAATCCCATGCCTTGTAAAAAGTGTGAACTCACCTTGGTTTGCTCGGTATGCTAAACTATGTGCGCACAAGCAGTCAGTCAAGTCCTATAGTATGCACGTATACTCAATCAGTTCCAGTTCGAAAAGATTCACATGCAATCTATGTTACAAAAGTGTGTTTGGTAGTTAACATCATGCATCACGTAAGCAGTTAACCTATTTCATGTAATTCATGCTTCACATAAATGTCCTTCACAGTTTTTTCTAACATGGTTATTCACTAACATACTTGATAGGGTTAACAAGCTTAACAAAGTTAACCTACTTAACAAAGTTAACAAACTTAACAGGATTAACATACTTAACAGGAATAATAAACTAACAGAGTTAATTATCTAGCAGAGTTAACAAACCATTAGAGTTACACACTTAACAGAGTTACATAGTTTAACAGAGTTAATAAGGTTAACAGAGTTAATAAACTTAACCAAGTTAATAACTAGCAGAGTAATTAAACTAACAGGGTCTGTGACTAACAGAGTTATTAACTTAACAGGTTTAATGTGACGAAATCATATATGTGGCAAAAACACTTAGTGGCGAAAACCCTTTGGACGAAATCCCCTTGTGGCGAAATCCCTTTTTGGCGAAAACATCATTTGGCGAAAACATCATTTGGCGAAATCACTCAGGCGACGAAATCCCAAGTGATTTTGTCGGGCTTAGTGTTTGACGAAAACACTGGGTGTTTTCGTCTGGTCCTTGTGATTTCGTCTGGCCCATCATCATCAAAAGTAACAAAACACAGAAACCCTAATGATCGTCTAATAATTACATCGGCTGCAACAATCATGTACTCAATCAGATCTATTCATACAATCATCATTCCTAGCCGCATATTACATGTTATCAGATTGTTGTTTCACACAAACCATATCATCCATTCCTTAAACATTCACATATATCTATATATATCATCAGATCAAATATGAGCAGCAGGCATAAACAATATTGTTTTCACTCGTACAGATCATCAATAGTTTCTCTACAGTGTTGATACCCATATTAAATCGAACATCATACATGCCTACAACCGATTTAAATCAATTAATCAAATAAAGGTTAACACTAACCGCGATGAACGAGACAGTAACTTGATCGAGCTAGAGGATTCCGGGGAACACAAGATTGCCTTCGGGTTTCAAAGGTGAACGAGAGAGAGGGTGAGAGGTGATTAGGGTTTTGGCTAGTTACAGTTTTTGCGTGAAGGTTAATAACAAAACATCGAAATTGATCACTACTGGGCCAAAGCCCATTTGCTTTTCGCCGGCCTGCTCTTGACGAAAACACTAAGGTGTTTTCGTCCAAGAGTGTTTTCGTGGGGTAGGGTGTTTGGCAAAGAATCCATGTTTTAATAATTATACAATTCATATTATTAATACAAGATATGTATAACACATACACACATAATATACACACCATGAATCAACACTTATATTGCACATCAAATAAATTTAAAAACACACTTTGCAAATAAGTACTAAGTTAAGTCGAATAGAGACCTTGAAAACTCGGGTTGTCACATTATCCCCAACTTGAAAGAAATTTCGTCCCGAAATTTAGTACGTGGTTACTGAGGAAGCTAGTTGTGTTGCGTTGTTTCCTGGTTTTCTTGGGGTGTCACATCATTCCCCCGTTGGTTTGGAATTTCGTCCCTAAATTCCGCAGTAGCTTCAGCCTCAGTAGTGGTTGCACCGTTCCCGAATAACTGGGGATACTTGAGTTTCATTTGGTCTTCTCGTTCCCAGGTGAACTCTGGGCCACGACGGGAGTTCCAACGAACTCAAACAAGAGGTATTCTGGTGCGCTTGAGAATCTTAACATCTCGATCTGTAATTTCAACTGGTTCCTCGACGAATCGCAACTGATTGTCGATTGTAAGCTCCTTCAAAGGAACTATGAGGGTCTCATCTGACAGACACTTCATCAGATTTGACACGTGAAATACGTTGTGAACTCCACTGAGTTCTGCGGGTAGGTTCAGTTTGTAGGGCACCTTGCCTATTTTCTCTATGATTTCGAAAGGTCCAACGTATCGTGGGTTAAGTTTGCCTCATTTGCCAAAACGTACTACACCTTTCCAAGGTGAGACTTTGAGTAGCACTCGATCCCCAACCTGGAACTCGAGCGGTTTCCTACGCTTATCAGCGTAGCTTTTCTGACGGCCACGAGCTGCCGCCATTCGTTGTCGTATTTGTGCAATCTTTTCCGTTGTGTCTACTACAAGTTCTGGACCCGTGATCTGGTTGTCACCAACTTCTGCCCATCAAAGAGGTGATCGGCATTTACGCCCATACAATGCCTCAAATGGAGCGGCTTGAATACTGGTGTGGTAGATGTTATTATACTAGAATTCCACTAACGGTAGGTGTTTTCCCAACCATTGCCAAAATCAATCACACATGCCCTAAGTATGTCTTCAAGGGTTTGGATGGTGCGTTCTGACTGCCCATCCATCTGTGGATGATAGGCGGTGCTCATGTCTAAACGTGAGCCAAAGGACTTGTGCATTGCTTGCCACAGTTTAGAAGTAAAACGTGCATCACGATCTAATATGATAGAAGTCGGCACCCCGTGCCTCGAAACCACTTCCTTCAAGTAAATGTCGGCTAAAGTAGAGAACTTATTCGTTTCTTTGATAGCCAAGAAGTGTGCAGATTTAGTTAATCGATCCACTATCACCCAAATAGTGTCATTTCCACATTGAGATCTAGGCAGGCCAGTAACGAAATCCATGGAAATTTGCTCCCATTTCCATTGTGGTATATCTGGTTATTGAAGTAGGCCCGATGGTTTCTGATATCCAGACTTGACCCTTGCACAGGTCAAACATTTGCTAACGTAGGTTGCTATGTGGGCTTTCATGCTAGGCCACCAGTATGTAGTCTTCAAGTCGTGGTACATCTTATCCGAACCAGGATGTACTGAGTAGCGAGACTTATGTGCTTCATCCATCACCAGCTCGCGTAAGTTTCCATAGTGTGGGACCCAAATGCGCCCTGTAACGTAGTAAGCGCCGTCTTTCTTTTGTTCTAATCGTTTCCTTGACCCACGTAGGGACTCCGCCCTGACGTTCTCTGCTTTTAATGCTTCAACCTGAGTAGGAAGACTAGATTGGATGGTAAGTTGTAATGCTCGTACGCGCTTAGGCGTAGTGTCCTTTCGACTGAGGGCATCGGCCACAACATTGGCCTTGCCATGATGGTACTTGATCGCACATTCGTAATCATTCAAGAGTTCGACCCATCGACGTTGTCGCATGTTTAACTCCTTTTGCTTGAAGATAAGCTCGAGACTCCTGTGATCGGTGTAAATGGTGCATTTGGTACCGTACAGGTAATGTCTCCATATCTTAAGTGCGAAAACAACCGCTCCCAGCTCCAAGTCATGCGTAGTGTAGTTCCTTTCGTGAACTTTAAGTTGACGCGATGCGTAGGCAATGACCTTGTCACGTTGCATCAACGCGCAACCAAGTCCTTGGATGGAAGCGTCGCAATAAACCACAAAATCATCTATGCCCTGTGGCAATGAGAGGATAGGCGCGCTACAAAGTCTATCTTTTAAGTGTTGAAATGCTGTTTCCTGTGCATTACCCCAACGATTGTTGACACCTTTCTGGGTTAATGAAGTGAGAGGTTGCGCAATCTTGGAGAAATCCTTGATGAACCTTCGGTAGTAGCCTGCCAAACCCAAGAATTGGTGAATTTCCGTTGGTGTACGAGGTGCAGGCCAGTTCTTGATCGAGTCTACCATGGATGGATGAACATGAATCCCATCCTTGTTTACCACGTGGCCTAGAAAGTGGACTTCGCGAAGCCAGAAGTCATATTTCAAAAAAATTTGGCATACAACTGCTCTGTTCGAAGGAGTCCCAGCATAAGTCGTAGATGCGGCTCGTGTTCCTCCTGACTCTTGGAATAGATCAGGATGTCGTCGATGAAAACAATAACAAACTTATCCAGGTAGGGCTTGCATACTCTGTTCATAAGATCCATGAAGACTGCGGGTGCGTTTGTCAATCCAAAAGGCATAACCAGGAACTCGTAATGCCCATAACGAGTCCTGAACGCTGTCTTAGAGATATCCTCGTCTCGGACTCTCAGTTGATGGCAGCCTGACCTCAGGTCAATCTTCGAATAGTAGCTCGACCCTTGCAGCTGATCGAATAAGTCATCAATGCGTGGAAGTGGATAGCGATTTTTACGGTCACCTTGTTGAGTTCGCGGTAGTCAATACACATTCTGAAGGTACCGTCTTTCTTCTTCACAAATAACACTGGAGCTCCCCATGGCGAAGAGCTAGGGAGAATAAAACCCTTATCCAAGAGCTCTTGTAATTGCGTGGACAGTTCTTCAAGTTCTGATGGAGCTAACCGATAAGGTGCTCGAGCTATTGGCGCTGTTCCACGGGCTAGCTCGATTTGAAATTCAACCTGTCGGTGGGGTGGAAGACCAGGTAATTCCTCAGGGAATACCTCAGGATAGTCATGCACAATCGGGATATCTTCTATCTTTTTCTCTTTCTTCGAGGTGTCAGTAACAAGGGCTAAAATAGCAGTGTGGCCCTTTCGCAAACACTTCTGGGCCTTGAGAAAAGAAATGATGCCCACAACAGCACCACTCTTGTCGCCCTGAATCACTAAAGGTCCTCTATTTGAACTAGGAATGCGAACAATCTTCTCCTTGCAAAGGATCTCTGCTCGATGTTGGGATAACCAATCTATACCAATAACGATTTCGAAACTACCCAAAACAATAGGAATGAGGTCGATAGAGAAGGTCTGACCAGCTAAGATGAGATTACAACCCTTAACTACATGTGTGGCCTCTAAACTTTTACCATTTGCTAGCTCTACCATGTGCTTGGTGTTCAAAAGTGTTGGGACACTCTTTAACATTTGACTAACTTTTAAGGACACATAACTGGTATCGGCACCCGAATCAAATAAAACATTAACATAAAAGTTATCCAGTAGAAACTTACCCATCACGACGTTGGGGTCATTCCTAGCATCACCCTGACCAGTCACGAACGCACGGCCCCGGGATCCATTGTTTCCATTGTTTCCCCCGTTGTTACCCCCATTGTTGTTCCCGTTTCCCTGATTGTTGTTGTTATTCTGATTCTGGTTCAACTGGGGGCAGTTTCTCTTGAAGTGACCTTCAGCACCACACTGAAAGCATCCCCTGTTACCCTGCTGTTGCTGCGGCTGATTTTGTGGAACTTGCTGTTGCTGTTGGTGATTCTGATTCGCAGGTCACACGCTCCTGCAATCCTTGGCTTAATGACCCATCTTGAGACACCTCTGACAACGACCCTTGTTGCACTGACCACTGTGGTGTCTGTTGCATCTATTACACTTTGGGTGATTTCCCCTGTATCCACCCTGACCCTGATCTTGACCCCCTGAAGATTGCTAAACGGGACTCTTGAAATCGTCTGTCTTTCGTTGTTGAGCCTGAGACTGAGCTGATGTCGAACCCTTGCTTGAGATCCCATCCCATTTACGTTTGTTATCACTGGGAGCATCAGTAGTAGTAGCGCTAATTCGTTTGGGCAGCGTGTTCTGCTCAACTGCCTGATCAGTGAGACGATGAGCCAACTTGATGATTTGCTGAATAGTGCCAAGATTAGCTGAGGTCACGTGGCTTTGAATTTCTGGCACCAAACCCTTAAGGTACAGCTCGATACGCTTGATAGGAGGATCCACCATAGTGGGACACAGGATAGCTAATTCGTTCGACCTCTTTGTGTATGCCTCGATTTCAGACCCCGTCATCTTCAGATTGAAAAATTCTACCTCTAGCTTGTGGATGTCGTCAAGACTACAGTACTCTTCTTTGATCAGTTCTTTGAAACTGTTCCATGGGGTGGCATTAGCAACCACCAGCCCTAGCAGTTGAACCTGTGCTTTCCACCAGGTTAACGCAACACCTTCGAGTGTTCCAGTAGCATATTTCACCCTACGATCTTCAGGGCATTCACATATCTCGAAGACCGATTCGAGCTTCTCAAACCAGTGGAGGAGGCCTACCGCTCCTTCAGTGCCACTGAAAGTAGTAGGTCGACTGTCCATAAAAGTTTTGAAGGTACATGCATGAGGCTGAGCATGTTGACCTCCTGCCTGAGCGGCTGCGAGTGCTGCAGTAACTTGTTCATTGATTAAAGCCGACAGCTGGGCTTGAGTCATACTGATACGTCCACTCATGATCTTCATATCAAAGGAAACATGAGTGAGAGGGGTTCACGAAAGTGCGATGACAGAAGAGAGTCAGCACACATGTGTTTTCAAACAATAGCTGTTACGTTCATCTAAGCATACCATGAGCAATGTACTATGTAACTAGCAAGTAGACAATATAAACACAAATCATATCACCTATAGTGTTGAGCCTTGCACGTGGAGCGAAGCGTCGTTGTGGATCATTGAGCACTGTACAGGTTATAGTCTGGTTTTAACAAAAACGTTTTCCCTTTTTTTTAAAACCAAGTTCACTATAACCAATGGCTCTGATACCAATCTGTCACACCCATCCACATGCGGAGTATCACCGCTTGGAGGTGTGACTGACCAGGATCAAGCCACCAATCATATTGAACATAGCGTATAAATAAATGTAAAACCCAAACACAATATAATTGGTGTCCAAGAAAACATAGTCTAAGTAATCAGTGGAAGCATAATGTTTAAACCAAAAAAAAAAGTTCAAATGTATCAAATGTTTGACATGGTATATAACACTCCATGTACCACAATGACCACGCCTCCCCGTGCAAGCTCCATGAGTACCTAACGACCTGCAAGGCATGTGACAACGAGTCAACAACAAAGTTGAGCGAGTTCACAGTTGGTTGATTAGGTATTGATTTCGTTTCAATAATCGTAAGTTCGTTTTGTACACCACGTTTTAATCAGTAACCCTGTTTCCCAAACCTTCTCAATGATTAGTGGGGGCTTCCCATGTGAATTACCAGACCGTACCATATCGACTACTAACGAAAGTAAGTTGTGCCCTAAGTCAATGTCTATCATCATTGACCCTTTGCCTTAGTCCATTAGTACACGCCCGTCCTACCGGCACGGTATGAGGTTTGTTAAACCTAATAGCGCTATTAACTAATGACCCGCTCGCCATCGGCCTCGGCGATTAAGTCGATATAAAAATAGGGACTTATGATAGAGTTTTGGTCCAGTATGTTTAATCCTGTTGTCCTACCCAAGGAGGACGAACGTACGTATCCTACCCAAGAAGAATACGCGAGGTTTAAATCTTGGCATCCTACCCATGGAGGATGGCTGTACATATCCTACCCAAGGAGAATATGTAGTTTCCGTTTTAGTTCTCTAACCCATTCCCAACCCTTGGGAATCCCATGCCTTGTAGAAAGTGTGAACTCACCTTGGTTTGCACGGTATGCTAAACTATGTGCGCACAAGCAGTCAATCAAGTCCTATAGTATGCACGTATACTCAATCAGTTCCAGTTCGTAAAGATTCACATGCAATCTATGTTACAAAGTGTGTTTGGTAGTTAACATCATGCAACACGTAAGCAGTTAACCTATTTCATGCAATTCATGCTTCACATAAATGTCCTTCATAGTTTATTCTAACATGGTTATTCACTAACATACTTGATAGGGTTAACAAGCTTAACAAAGTTAACCTACTTAACAAAGTTAACAAACTTAACAGGATTAACAAACTTAACAGGAATAATAAACTAACAGAGTTAATTAGCTAGCAGAGTTAACAAACCATTAGAGTTACACACTTAACAGAGTTACAAAGTTTAACAGAGTTAATAAGGTTAACAGAGTTAATAAACTTAACCAAGTTAATAACAAGCAGAGTAATTAAACTAACAGGGTCTGTGACTAACAGAGTTAATAACTTAACAGGTTTAATGTGACGAAATCATATATGTGGCGAAAACACTTAGTGGCGAAAACCCTTTGGACGAAATCCCCTTGTGGCGAAATCCCTTTTTGGCGAAAACACCATTTGGCGAAATCACTCAGTCGACGAAATCCCAAGTGATTTCGTCGGGCTTAGTGTTTGACGAAAACACTGGGTGTTTTCGTCTGGTCCTTGTGATTTCGTTTGGTCCATCATCATCAACAGTTACAAAACACAGAAACCCTAATGATCGTCTAATAATTACATCGGCTGCAACAATCATGTACTCAATCAGATCTATTCATACAATCATCATTCCTAGCCGCATATTACATGTTATCAGATTGTTGTTTCACACAAACCATATCATCCATTCCTTAAACCTTCACATATATCTATATATATCATCAGATCAAATATGAGCAGCAGGCATAAACAATATTGTTTTCACTCGTACAGATCATCAATAGTTTCTCTACAGTGGTGATACCCATATTAAATCGAACATCATACATGCCTACAACCGATTTAAATCAATTAATCAAATAAAGGTTAACACTAACCGCGATGAACGAGACAGTAACTTGATCGATCTAGAGGATTCCGGGGAACACAAGATTGCCGTCGGGTTTCAAAGGTGAACGAGAGAGAGGTGATTAGGGTTTTGGCTAGTTACAGTTTTTGCGTGAAGGTTAATAACAAAACATCGAAATTGATCACTACTAGGCCGAAGCCCATTTGCTTTTCGCCGGCCCGCTCTTGACGAAAACACTAAGGTGTTTTGGTCCAAGAGTGTTTTCGTGGGGTAGGGTGTTTGGCAAAGAATACATGTTTTAATAATTATACAATTCATATTATTAATACAAGATATGTATAACACATACACACATAATATACACACCATGAATCAACACTTATATTGCCCATCAAATAAATATAAAAACACACTTTGCAAATAAGTACTAAGTTAAGTCGAATAGAGACCTTGAAAACACGGGTTGTCACATAACCCGTTTTGCATATCTACTCATTTTGACCCGTTACGGGGTATTTAACACTTTTAAGCTTAAATCACGCTTCTTTTAGCTTACACCCTATCTCCATTTTAGACATATCCCAAGGACTCAATTAAACAAAACGCTTATTTCTAAACAACTGTTAAAGGTTTTTTTCCCTATTTACCCCTCAGTTACTTTTGGTCAATTTTAATCCTTCATTTTGTGACGAAGGGCTTTCGCCAATAATTGACCGCGATATCGCTTCTAACTACAATACAAAATATGCGTACCTCGCTCGGATCAACATATTGACCCATTTAATACCTTGCGTCCATAATATGCTAATTCATAGCACCGCTAAATCATAACCATTTTATCCTGTGCGCATAAGACTTGACATGCACTTATTAGTTATTATTTGTCAAATGGTATCTACATTTCCATTTGACCCGTTTGGTGTAAACGATTTAAACACTTTGCGCTTATATTGGAATGGTATCTATTTACCATTTCATTAAATAACTAAATTCAGATTTTTCACCTCTTTAGCTATGTCTCTTAAACCCTTTTTCCTTACGCATTTAGCCCGGCATGACTTATGTCGCTTAGTGTTGTTCTATATTTCAACTTTTACCTATTTGTTCGTGACTAAGTCACCGTTTCCCCTTTTTACTCGTTTAGGCTTACTTATAAAGTAGCCGTTCGAAAACCATTTTTATTCATGTCACTTCATGACCATTTTGCCTCTATATCATAAAATATAGTTTTTCATCATTAGATATGCTCCGACCCGTATCGTTTCGTGTCGGAGCCATATCTTGAATATCATCTTAATCGTATAAGAAACTTTTAGAACAAACATATATTCTACAAAAAGTGTAAGTTTCACTTACCTTGCATCCGGTTATGCTCTTCTTCCGTGCACTCGATCCGTTTGACCCGCTTCTTTCCCAAGTCTTCATCTAGCTTGTCTAGAGTAAAACTATCATCATCACAATTCGTAAGACGGTTAGATTAGTCATAATCATTTACGACTATTCCATCCTACGGGTTTTATGTCGAATTTATCATTCGTCCATATGAAAATTATCATTCGATCTAATCATTGGTCGGTTTGACTTTTTAAAAGTCAATTGACTTATCAACATATTCAAATGCACATTTGGTTCAATGAACTCACTTAGGAATATTTCATCCGAACTCTTAACGAAATCAAATTTCACATACTAACTAGTAGGCCGCGATTTCATTTAGGCATTTCATATCACTGAAAATGGGCTGTTTTTGATGACTTGTTTAACCTGTTTACAAGTCTTCAAAAATTATGATTTTTTTATGTGGCATACCTATGGGAGGGTTAGGCCTTGTGTTAAAATTTTAAGATTTAACACTTTACCAAAAATTCGTAAAAATTCATTTATTAAGCTACAATCAGATTCGTCACTTCTGACTGCAGCTTACGGAAAAATTCATTAAAAATTCCTCGTTTATCTGTTTGACGAAATTCAAGTTGGCGATTCTTTTAATAGCTTAAAGCTATCAACATTAAAAATTTGAGATCATAACTAAATTCCTAAATTGAGTTATGACATTCGTAATGGACTGCAAATTCTGCCAGAAAACGCAGCTTGAACCTTTGATACGGAAAAATTCATAAAACGCTCAATTTTCGTCGAAAAAATACGATTCCAGTGGGGTTTTAAATATATTTCCTGGAATTACATTTTAGACTCAATAAACACATGTTTTTGTCATGTTTTATTTAGGTTACAGCCAATACAAGTCGGCTGTAAACTCTGATTAGGAGCTGTTTGAATTCAGCTTTCAATTTAAGCATGTTCTTGACATCATAACACTAATTTTTAGCAATCAAAACCCTAAAAACATCTCATACATGAATTTAGCATCAACAAAATCTGAATTTACTTGAGCTAGGCATGATTTCAGTATATTCTTGTCTAGGGTTTACTCCTAAACACTATTTCACTTCAATATCATCCATACCACAATCATGCAACATAAATTTCGAATTTCTTATGTACATCAAGAATTCTCAACTTCATAAATATCAAAAATTCGACATACCTTACGATCCTCACGACTAGGTGATCGTTTCTATCTATTCATGCATCGATTTGGGGCTTGAATCAAACTTCAATTTGTTTATTTTGCTGAAGTTAGGGTTTGAGCCCCTTTTTTGTTCTCCTGGTCGATCTCCATCACACACACAGACTGTGTGCTGTGTTTTTATTTTTGATTTTTAATAACCCAAGTTTCTCACTTAACATTATTAGCCCCTCATGTTTCGTTAATTAGTAAGTAGGCTACAACCTACTTGTCTTCAACAATATTTTGTTTTATTAACTAGGTTAAACTTTCCTAGTTAGCTTAGTGAGTTCGAGATAGTCATAACTCGTTTTATTTTAAGTCCCGTTAACTCGGGCCTCTACACATACTTTGTTTTCTCAAAAGCTTTCGTTTAGCTTTTATTTAATATTAGGCTTATTTATTTACAAATCCTAATATTCATCGGGTTACTTTTACCCCTAACGGTAATTTACCCGTCTTTTAGTACTAACGTATTTTAATTACCAAATCTGTTTTCGGGGTGTTACAAATTCTACACAGATATCAAGTTATGACAAGAAACATAACACACATTTTCTGCAGTAAAAAACGCAGCTTTTGCTGCTGTACAAAATGGACCTTCAAAAATAGCAAACGACCTCAAAAAATTATGATTCCAGTGCCATTTGATTCGTTTTTCGAAAACATATAATTTAGACTTTAGAAAATCAATTTTTCGAATTATAACGGTCTTTTTACAGCCAACTGAAGTTGGCTAAATTCGTTGGACTGATTCCCTGTTTCAGCTCTTAACTTTCTAACGCGTGTTCGAGTGATTCTGTTAACATGTTTAGCGAACAACGACCCATATACACACTTACAGCAGGTTATCATCAAAACACAGATTATCTAACACTAAAACATCAAGAACTATCCGGATTTAATCCATACTCAAAACCCTAGCGACTAACCACAACCATAATCGATCTAACCATCTTAAATTTGTGATTTCCTAACATGTAGATCACATGTATTAGCACATAACATCAAAACTCCTCATCATCCTGAAAACGCAGCCATAAATACAAGGGATTGATCAAGGATTAATGAAACTAAAACAAAGATTAAGGTGTCACCGAGAGTTAGGAGATGGCGTGTAGCCGATGCAAACTCGATTCGCTGATTCGTAGCCTTGTGTGTCGTCGAACCAGAAAAGAAAACAGAGGGTTTCTTGTTTGTTTAGGGTTGAAGACTTGAGGTTGCTGTTTCAGGGTTTCTTGTTTGTGACTTGGTGATAACGGACTACACGCACACACACATGCAATATGTATAAACATAAGGGATTTTTTTTTTGCTTGGGGCGGTTGGGGTTTTCTTTTTGACCAAAAGGGCTTAAACCCATTGATGCATGTGAAGTGTTATATATATTAGGTGTATATTTTAAGCCCCTTTAACACTTTTTTAGTCAAGTTTTAAATTTATAAAACACGATATTTACTAACACTAAACACACATATGGGCAAGTGCACCCATCGTGAGCGTAGTATAGTGTTGGTAAGATACCGAGGTCGTCCAAGGACACAAGAGCTTTTAGTACCGGTCTATCCTTAACGTCTAATCAAATCAAAAAGGTTAGAAAAATGTTTTTAAACTAAGAAAAATAAAAACTAACTAAAATGCTGAAAATAAAAATAAAAGAAAAAACAGATAGACAAGATGAATCACTTGGTTCCGACTCGTGTATAGTGTAACCTTTGATTATTTCCGCACTTTTGCACTTATTTAAGAGATTATCTTAGTTATTGTAGTAGGCCCCTCTTTTGAAGGTGACGTTACCCTCAACCCAGTAGTTTGAGTCAGCAAGGATACAATCCTAAAGGGTCGGATTATTGAAAGATAATTAATTAAGTTATTAATGCAAATTATGGTAGGCCCCTCTTTTGGAGGTGACGTTACCCTCGACTAAGTAGTCTGAGTCAGCAGAGATACAGTCCTAAATAGCCGGGTTATAGTATTAATAGTAGTTAACTTATGAGGGGATCAAAGAGTTTGGACCCCTGCCATCCAATACCATTAAGTATTGAAGGAGGTCCTACTAAATTTGACCCAGGTCCATTGCAGGACCTCTAAACGCTGAACAATGGCAAGACTCTTACCAAACCATTCCCTTAACCCCCGACCAGGTAGCCAACATACCTCCATATAGACCGTGGAGATATGAATGGTGAAAATCTTTTATTTTATATAGACAGAAAAATAATGTCAAGATACCACAGACAAACGATAAGGAAGAATCACCTTCAACATAAGAAACTAGTTATTAAAGTCCTTAATACAAAACCAAATAAAAAGTGCGAAAAGATTAGAAATAAAAAGTATTACACTAGACACTTGTCTTCACCAAGTGATGTAAGAGACTTAGGCAAACATGGCCTTGATTGTCAAGAACTCTTACGATCAATCTTGGATCCCGAGACGACTCACACACTCTACGATGGACAATGGATGATGGTGGTGGATGACGGTGTTATGGTGGTGGTGGGTGGTGGGTGAAGTGTGAGAGAGGTGGTGTGCCAAGGGATGGTTTGAGCTTGAGCCAAGCACTCCTATTTATAGGCTGAACAGAAGCTCGGGCACGGCCCCGTGTCCAGTGGGCACGTCCCTGTGTCCATATCCTTCTCTTTCTTCATTTAATGCAGCTTTTCTTATTAGTTGACCACACCCCCGTGTCCGCTGAGCACGACCCCGTGTGCAGAAGAATCTTTGTACTATGAAGATTTCCCTGGATTGTGCGAATCTTATAGTTGACCACGGCCCCGTGTCCACTGAGCACGACCCCGTGGTGGGCAATAGAAGTTTCTACCACTTTGTCTTTTCTGCTGACACTCGGGCACGCCCCCGTGCTGGCTGAGCACGGGGCGTGTTCAGTCTTCTGTCTTCTTGTTTTGCTTGGGAAGATGCTGTCGTGGGGTTGGGCATGTCACGTTTGTTCCTTTTCTTGTATTTATGTTAGATTTTGATGTCTTTTTGCTTCTTTTGTTAATTTGAGCTCATTTAATCCTGAAAATACAAAAGGAAGACAAAAGCACACTTTTTCCAACATTAGTACTAAAAAAGGGTTTGTTTTTTGCCACAATTGATTTAATTTATATGTTGCATTTTGCACGCATCAAATACCCCCACACTTGAATCTTTGCTTGTCCTCAAGCAAAACTCTTTATAATGTGGCTTTACACTCCCAAATGGAATGGGTAGAGAAGAAGGTTTTTGGGCTTGTCATAGAGTGTCGGGATTTCCAAGATTCTTTATTTAGTTTTATTTTTATTTATTTACGATCCTATTCGTCATGATTTATTTAAAACTTTTTATAAGAGAAATTACTTATTAGGGCATAACATGCTTCTTTAAAATTCTATTTATATACAAGTTCACATACCTCACGGGGATCACTCAACACTCGACCGAAGATGTATTTTTGTGGATCACTCGAGAGCGGCATGGAACTTACTCCTACCATAGGCTTGCCAAGCAATCAATCCTCCTCCTTTTGAACTTATATACCTTTGTAAATATCAAGAGGACTTTTGGGTGAAGGGTTAGGCTTGGGTTAAAGGTAGGTGGTTGGGTTAGTGGTTAGTAGTTTGTAGAAAAAGGGCGAAAAGCGTAACAAGCGTCGGTTTTCGTAAGACTTTTTATTTTTATATCTTTTATTTTGATGAAGCTATTATTCAAACAAAGTTATTTTTGATGAACTTGTTTGTTTATTTTCTTTTGCTTCATCATCAACACAATTTTTTTTTTTTTTTGACAAATCATAGGAAAGACCGAGCTAGTTACTAAAACAAAGGGTTAAAAATGAAAAAGGTTTTGGTGGGTAAAAGGGTGTTTGGTTTGGGTTATGAAATGAAAAGGTTTAGGCTCAAAGGGGCTAACTAGGGGGATTTTGGGTAGGTGGTAAAAAAAAAAAAGAAAAATAATGTTGTAGAAATAAAAAGGGTTAGTCCTAATGCCTCCATCATTTACTTACTTGGGTTTAAGTTGGTAAGGACCGGGAATGTATCGTCATGGCAAGTTCTAGAGTCGTAAGAACCAAGCGGCTATTCACACAAGAAATGAAAAATGAGCATTTAGTCTAATGATATGTAATTGTATGCTCAATAAAGGCTCAAAACTCACTTTTGTGGGAATGGGTTTTTATGTGATCAAGTATATATAATCAAATTTTAACTAAGTTTGCCATGCCTTTTCATAATTTTTTATGTTGGTTCTTTTTATCACGACGCTATCGGTTGTAAATTTTTAAAAATATAACCTTTTTAGAACTTGAAATTGCCAAGTTAAACCTAGACAAGTAAAAAAATGAAGATTTTTGAAAAAATTTGGGGTGATTAGCGGTTCCAATAGAGTTTTGTGTAAGGCTTGTATTTAGGACTTGCAAGATTCAAGGTTTTAGCATCCCCCCCCCCCCTCCACACTTAAATTACACATTGTCCTCAATGTGTCCCAAAAATAAATTTTTAGGTTGATTGAATGTGTAAAAGGTGTGATTTAAGTAAAAATTTATGTTATTGGGCACTGGACACGGCCCCGTGTTGTCCGAGCACGGCCCCGTGTTCTAGTGCCAGTAACAAAATTAAATCAATAGAAACAGAAGCCTGGACATGGGGGCGTGTTGGGTGAACACGGCCCGTGTCCAGTTACCTGAACTGGGTCTTTTCTGCAGACTGTGCAGCACGGGGCCGTGTTGGGCGGACACGGCTCGTGCCGAGCTTACTGTAAACGAAGGATTTCGTCGGACGGCTCTGTTTTCCTGCATGGGGTGCTGGTTCAAGCTTCCCTTGTATCCTTTGCCATCTCAAGTGTGTTTTATTCATTTCAACACCACCCAAACACCAAATTAACTAAAACCATCATTCATTAGTCATAGAGAGAATTACACATTAGTCCTAAAAATTAAAATACTAGATAGTTAGGTCAAAGAAACACAAGAAATCTAAACCAAGAAGTTCTAGCCTTATTCTATTAGCAAAATTTACGAAAAGGTAAATCTTTCGGTTACATGTGGCTTTGACAACTTCTCTTTCCGGGTATGGGGTCCTCATACGTCGACGAGCCATTCTTCGATCTCCCGAGGGAGAAGAAAAGCGGGCTCATTAGCATTGGTTTGAGGAGGTGCAACTTCCACCGGGATTTCTTGGAGTTCTTCAAGAGGAGGTTCCGCCAGAATGTCGTCCCAACCGGTAGGATTGTGGATTCCAAGTGCTAGGTTCCAATCCTCTTGAGGGAGAATTGGATCCATGGGAGGTGTCACAAGAATGTTTAACCTCTGGTGCAAGAGGTTTATTTCTTGAAACACGATCCTACCGGTTGGGACGACATTCCGGCGGAACCTCCTATTGAAGAACTCCAAGACTTAGGCAAGACTCTTACCAAAGTGATTGGTGACACTCCTATTTATAGGCTACCACCCACTTTGACACACCGCACTTTGGCACTTATTTTCAGCATAAGAACTCTCACACTTCACCCACCACCCACTACCACCATAACACCATCATCCACCACCATCATCCATTGTCCATCATAGAGTGTGTGAGTCGTCTCGGGATCCAAGATTGATCGTAAGAGTTCTTGACAATCAAGGCCATGTTTGCCTAAGTCTCTTACATCACTTGGTGAAGACAAGTGTCTAGTGTAATACTTTTTATTTCTAATCTTTTCACACTTTTTATTTGGTTTTGTATTAATGACTTTAATAACGAGTTTCTTATGTTGAAGGCGATTCTTCCTTATCGTTTGTCCGTCGTGTCTTGACATTATTTTACTGTCTATATAAAATAAAAGATTTTCACCATTCATATCTCCACGGTCTGTATGGAGGTATGTTGGCTACCTGGTCGAGGGTTAAGGGAATGGTTTGGTAAAAGTCTTGCCATTGTTCAGCGTTTAGAGGTCCTGCAATGGACCTGGGTCAAATTTAGTAGGACCTCCTTCAATACTTAACGGTATTGGATGGCGGGGGTCCAAACTCTTTGATCCCCTCATAAGTTAACTACTATTAATACTATAACCCGGCTATTTAGGACTGTATCCCTGCTGACTCAGACTACTTAGTCGAGGGTAACGTCACCTCCAAAAGAGGGGCCTACCGTAATTTGCATTAATAACTTAATTAATTATCTTTCAATAATCCGACCCTTTAGGATTGTATCCTTGCTGACTCAAACTACTGGGTTGAGGGTAACGTCACCTTCAAAAGAGGGGCCTACTACAATAACTAAGATAATCTCTTAAATAAGTGCAAAAGTGCGGAAATAATCAAAGGTTACACTATACACGAGTCGGAACCAAGTGATTCATCTTGTCTATCTGTTTTTCTTTTATTTTTATTTTCAGCATTTTAGTTAGTAAATATCGTGTAATTTAATGATTCCGTCATAGTGTTATATATATAGGAGTGTGTCAAAGCGTACTTTTTATCGGAAATAATGATTGAGGACAATGTGTAATTTAAGTGTGGTGGGTGAAGTGTTATATATATTAGGTGTATATTTTAAGCCCCTTTAACACTTTTTTAGTCAAGTTTTAAATTTATAAAACACGATATTTACTAACACTAAACACAAATATGGGCAAGTGCACCCATCGTGAGCGTAGTATAGTGTTGGTAAGATACCGAGGTCGTCCAAGGACACAAGAGCTTTTAGTACCGGTCTATCCTCAAGGTCTAATCCAATCAAAAAGTTTAGAAAAAATTTTTTAAACTAAGAAAAATAAAAACTAACTAAAATGATGAAAATAAAAATAAAAGAAAAACAGATAGACAAGATGAATCACTTGGTTCCGACTCGTGTATAGTGTAACCTTTGATTATTTCCGCACTTTTGCACTTATTTAAGAGATTATCTTAGTTATTGTAGTAGGCCCCTCTTTTGAAAGTGACGTTACCCTCAACCCAGTAGTTTGAGTCGGCAAGGATACAATCCTAAAGTGTCGGATTATTGATAGATAATTAATCAAGTTATTAATGCAAATTATGGTAGGCCCCTCTTTTGGAGGAGACGTTACCCTCGACTAAGTAGTCTGAGTCAACAGGGATACAGTCCTAAATAGCCGGGTTATAGTATTAATAGTAGTTAACTTATGAGGGGATCAAAGAGTTTGGACCCCCGCCATCCAATACCATTAAGTATTGAAGGAGGTCCTACTAAATTTGACCCAGGTCCATAGCAGGACCTCTAAACGCTGAACAATGGCAAGACTCTTACCAAACCGTTCCCTTAACCCCCGACCAGGTAGCCAACATACCTCCATATAGACCGTGGAGATATGAATGGTGAAAATCTTTTATTTTATATAGACAGTAAAATAATGTCAAGACACCACGGACAAACGATAAGAAAGAATCACCTTCAATATAAGAAACTAGTTATTAAAGTCATTAATACAAAACCAAATAAAAAGTGCGAAAAGATTAGAAATAAAAAGTATTACACTAGACACTTGTCTTCACCAAGTGATGTAAGAGAGTTAGGAAAACATGGCCTTGATTATCAAGAACTCTTACGATCAATCTTGGATCCCCAGACGACTCACACACTCTATGATGGACAATGGATGATGGTGGTGGATGATGGTGTTATGGTGGTGGTGGGTGAAGTGTGAGAGAGGTGGTGTGCCAAGGGATGGTTTGAGCTTGAGCCAAGCACTCCTATTTATAGGCTGAACAGAAGCTCGGGCACGGCCCCGTATCCAGTGGGCACGGCCCCGTGTCGACATCCTTCTCTTTCTTCATTTAATGCAGCTTGTCTTATTAGTTGACCACGCCCCCGTGTCCGCTGAGCATGACCCCGTGTGCAGAAGAATCTTTGTACTATGAAGATTTGCCTGGATTGTGCGAATCTTATAGTTAACCACGGCCCCGTGTCCGCTGAGCACGGCCCCGTGGTGGGCAATAGAAGCTTCTACCACTTTGTCTTTTCTGCTGACACTTGGGCACGCCCCCCGTGCTGACTGAGCACGGGGCTTGTTCAGTCTTCTGTCTTCTTGTTTTGGTTGGGAGGATGCTGTCGTGGGGTCGGGCATGTCACGTTTGTTTCCTTTCTTGTATTTATGTTAGATTTTGATGTCTTTTTGCTTCTTTTGTTAATTTTAGCTCATTTAATCCTGAAAATACAAAAGGAAGACAAAAGCACACTTTTTCCAACATTAGTACTAAAAAGGGTTAGTTTTATGCCACAATTGATGTAATTTATATGTTGCATTTTGCACGCATCAAATACCCCCACACTTGAATCTTTGCTTGTCCTCATGCAAAACTCTTTATAATGTGGCTTTACACTCACAAATGGAATGGGTAGAGAAGAAGGTTTTTGGGCTTGTCATAGAGTGTCGGGATTTCCAAGATTCTTTATTTAGTTTTATTTTTATTTATTTACAATCCTATTCGTCATGATTTATTTAAAACTTTTCATAAGAGAAATTACTTATTAGGGCATAACATGCTTCTTTAAAATTCTATTTATATACAAGTTCACATACCTCACAGGGATCACTCAACACTCGGCCGAAGATGTATTGTTGTGGATCACTCGAGAGCGGCATGGAACTTACTCCTACCATAGGCTTACCAAGCAATCAATCCTCCTCCTTTTTAACTTATATACCTTTGTAAATATCAAGAGGACTTTTGGGTGAAGGGTTAGGCTTGGGTTAAAGGTAGGTGGTTGGGTTAGTGGTTAGTAGAAAAAGGGCGAAAAGCGTAACAAGCGTCGGTTTTCGTAAGACTTTTTATTTTTGTAACTTTTATTTTGATGAAGCTTTGATTCAAACAATGTTATTTTTGATGAACTTGTTTGTTTATTTTCTTTTGCTTCATCATCAACACATTTTTTTTTGACAAATCATACGAAAGACCGAGCTAGTTACTAAAACAAAGGGTTAAAAATGAAAAAGGTTTTGGTGGGTAAAAGGGTGTTTGGTTTGGGTTATGAAATGAAAAGGTTTAGGCTCAAAGGGGCTAACTAGGGGGATTTTGGGTAGGTGGTAAAAAAAGAAAAATAATGGTGTAGAAATAAAAAGGGTTAGTCCTAATGCCTCCATCATTTACTTACTCGGGTTTAAGTTGGTAAGGACCGGGAATGTATCGTCATGGCAAGTTCTAGAGTCGTAAGAACCAAGCGGCTATTCACACAAGAAACGAAAAATGAGCATTTAGTCTAATGAAATGTAATTGTATGCTCAATAAAGGCTCAAAACTCACTTTTGTGGGAATGGGTTTTTATGTGATCAAGTATATATAATCAAATTTTAACAAAGTTTGCCATGCCTTTTCATAATTTTCTTATGTTGGTTCTTTTTATCACGACGCTATCGGTTGTAATTTTGTAAAAATATAACCTTTTTAGAACTTGAAATTCCCAAGTTAAACCTAGACAAGTAAAAAAAATGAAGATTTTTGAAAAAATTTGGGGTGATTAGCGGTTCCAATAGAGTTTTGTGTAAGGCTTGTATTTAGGATTTGCAAGATTCAA
This sequence comes from Helianthus tuberosus, assembly GCA_030545235.1. Taxonomy (NCBI): domain Eukaryota; kingdom Viridiplantae; phylum Streptophyta; class Magnoliopsida; order Asterales; family Asteraceae; genus Helianthus; species Helianthus tuberosus. The sequence goes on from CM060397.1 coordinate 173,048,842, forward strand.
GGTTTTAGCATCCCCCCCACACTTAAATTACACATTGTCCTCAATGTGTCCCAAAAATAAATTTTTAGGTTGATTGAATGTGTAAAAGGTGTGATTTAAGTAAAAATTTATGTTACTGGGCACTGGACACGGCCCCGTGTTGTCCGGGCACGGCCCCGTGTTCAAGTGCCAGTAACAAAATTAAATCAAGAGAAACAGAAGCCTAGACACGGGGGCGTGTTGGGTGAACACGGCCCGTGTCCAGTTACCTGAACTGGGTCTTTTCTGCAGACTGTGCAGCACGGGGCCATGTTGGGCGGACACGGCCCGTGCCGAGCTTACTGTAAACGAAGAATTTCGTCGGACGGCTCTGTTTTCCTGCATGGGGTGCTGGTTCAAGCTTCCCTTGTATCCTTTGCCATCTCAAGTGTGTTTTATTCATTTCAACACCACCCAAACACCAAATTAACTAAAATCATCATTCATTAGTCATAGAGAGAATTACATATTAGTCCTATAAATTAAAATACTAGATAGTTAGGTTAAAGAAACACAAGAAATCTAAACCAAGAAGTTCTAGCCTTATTCTATTAGCAAAATTTCTGAAAAGGTAAATCTTCCGGTTAAATGTGGCTTTGACAACTTCTCTTTCAGGGTATGGGTCCTCATACGTCGGCGAGCCATTCTTCGATCTCCCGAGGGAGAAGAAAAGCGGGCTCATTAGCATTGGTTTGAGGAGGTGCAACTTCCACCGGGATTTCTTGGAGTTCTTCAAGAGGAGGTTTCTCCGGAATGTCGTCCCAACCGGTAGGATTGTGGATTCCAAGTGCTAGGTTCCAATCCTCTTGAGGGAGGATTGGTTCCATGGGAGGTGTCACAAGAATATTTAACCTCTGGTGCAAGAGGTTTATTTCTTGAAAACTGTTTTCCAACCCCACTGAAAGATAATTTATACGTTCTATGAGGACCTCCTCTACCGAAGTCATCTCGTCAAGAGCTTCACGTAGTGCCATTACGTATCTTACGAGAGTTGCTTCAATCGATGGCCTCCTTTCCCTTCGACTGTTTCTGGAGTGCGCAGAAGAGGTTCCACTGTTTTGGCTAGACATTCTACGAAAACAAACCAAAAATAGTTCGTTTTAATGAAACAGTACCACGGACACGGCCCCGTGCTCAATGAGCACGGCCCCGTGTTCAACTTTCTGCAGATTTTTAGAACAAGGAATCTTGGGGTTTCAAATTATTTTCTTAACTTATGAAGCTTTTTTGAGCAGAAATAACTTAAAACAATGTTGTGTAACTTATTTTTAACAAGATTCCTTGAACAAAAATTCAACAAACATCACAATAAAGCTTGAAATCAAGCTTTAATGGAGTTGTTGTTGCAAGAAAGATGAAGAAGAAGGTAATGGATAAAAGAGGAAAGGACAAGATGTTTGTTAGAACCTTCTTTTAGAACATACCTAGGATGGAATGTTAGAACATCCTTTCAAATCTCTGTCCCTGGATGGTCCAAATGTGCAGGATTCTTGGCTGCATTTATAGAAAACGACAGCATGCTGGACACGGCCCCATGTCGGCTGGACACGGCCCCGTGTGCAGGCAAGATCCTGACACGTTTTGTCCGTATTCAGACAAAAGTCAGAAAGGAATCTTTTGGTGGACACGGGGGCGTGTTAACCTGGGCACGGCCCCGTGTCGGAAGGCTGTTTTATGAAGTGTGTCTATTTTCAAGGAACTTTTCCGGATCGGACGGTTCCTTACTGGATGGAACAACCCCAAAGTGCCCAAGATACCTTAATTGATCTAGATTAAGACGAGAACGTAAGAGGTTGTCGGTGAGGGTGATTCCTATGCTATATGTAGGTGGACAAGTCCAACCCTTTTCCGGGCTCTCGTTAAAAAAGGTGTATGTCGAATCGCTCAGGTCTATGTATGCATCAAACGAAGTTGATGGGGAGTCCTTCACGGCACAATCGACACAGGGATGACTATCGCTCAAGTCCTCGCTAGAGTTAGAAGTATCGTCGGAAACAACGAAGTTGTTTGAATGCGTTTCCAACCCTTCTTCTTGGTTATCGTCTTGGAAAAGATTATTGAAATCTTTACTAAGTTCTTTTAACCAATTAAGAATTAGATCTTCTAATTGAAATAATTCATCGAGAAGCATTTCTCCTAGGAAATCTGGTTGGGAGCATTCGAGGGAGAGATAGGGATTATTTCTACTTTCGCCCCTCTTAAGGATACTAGGAAAAGATGGGTCTATATACTGGGGCTTATAATTTAGAAAATAGCATTCTAATTCCTTATGGTTACCACCACATAATTGACACCACATAGTACCATAAGAGTGCCGAAAGTAAAAAGTATCAGTATCACTCATGTTTGTGTCAGAAATTACCAACCGTCGGGATCTTACGGTTCTGTTTTTAGTAACTAAAACTTGGGCACGGGGGCGTGTTGAGTGGGCACGGCCCCATGTTCAGCTACTGTCTGACTTAAAACAGGATTGCCAGTTCCAATGATTGGGCACGGGGCGTGTTCAGCGGGCACGGCCCGTGCTGAGTTCTGCAGAAGCTGAAAAATTAAGAAAAATCCTAAAAGAATGAAAAATAAGAAAAAAGATTAGGCCGTTGATTCCTAACTTTCTTAAAATCCTTGTGTCCCCGGCAACGGCGCCAAAAACTTGATGCGTATGAAGTGTTATATAGATTAGATGTATATTTTAATCCCCTTTAACACTTTTTTTAGTCAAGTTTTAAATTTATAAAACACGATATTTACTAACACTAAACACACATATGGGCAAGTGCACCCATCGTGAGCGTAGTATAGTGTTGGTAAGATACCGAGGTCGTCCAAGGACACAAGAGCTTTTAATACCGGTCTATCCTCAACGTTTAATCAAATCAAAAAGTTTAGAAAAATGTTTTTAAACTAAGAAAAATAAAAACTAACGAAAATGCGAAAAATAAAAATAAAAGAAAAAACATATAGACAAGATGAATCACTTGGTTCCGACTCGTGTATAGTGTAACCTTTGATTATTTCCGAGGTCGTCCAAGGACACAAGAGATTATCTTAGTTATTGTAGTAGGCCCCTCTTTTGAAGGCGACGTTACCCTCAACCCAGTAGTTTGAGTCAGCAAGGATACAATCCTAAAGGGTCGGATTATTGAAAGATAATTAATTAAGTTATTAATGCAAATTATGGTAGGCCCCTCTTTTGGAGGTGACGTTACCCTCGACTAAGTAGTCTGAGTCAGCAGGGATACAGTCCTAAATAGCCGGGTTATAGTATTAATAGTAGTTAACTTATGAGGGGATCAAAGAGTTTGGACCCCCGCCATCCAATATTGTTAAGTATTGAAGGAGGTCCTACTAAATTTGACCCAGGTCCATTGTAGGACCTCTAAACGCTGAACAATGGCAAGACTCTTACCAAACCATTCCCTTAACCCCCGACCAGGTAGCCAACATACCTCCATATAGACCGTGGAGATATGAATGGTGAAAATCTTTTATTTTATATAGACAGTAAAATAATGTCAAAACACCACGGACAAACGATAAGGAAGAATCACCTTCAACATAAGAAATTAGTTATTAAAGTCATTAATACAAAACCAAATAAAAAGTGCGAAAAGATTAGAAATAAAAAGTATTACACTAGACACTTGTCTTCACCAAGTGATGTAAGAGACTTAGTCAAACATGGCCTTGATTGTCAAGAACTCTTACGATCAATCTTGGATCCCGAGACGACTCACACACTCTATGATGGACAATGGATGATGGTGGTGGATGATGGTGTTATGGTGGTGGTGGGTGGTGGGTGAAGTGTGAGAGAGGTGGTGTGCCAAGGGATGGTTTGAGCTTGAGCCAAGCACTCCTATTTATAGGCTGAACCGAAGCTCGGGCACGGCCCCGTGTCCACATCCTTCTCTTTCTTCATTTAATGCAGCTTGTCTTATTAGTTGACCACGCCCCCGTGTCCGCTGAGCACGACCCCGTGTGCAGAAGAATCTTTGTACTATGAAGATTTGCCTGGATTGTGCGAATCTTATAGTTGACCACGGCCCCGTGTCCGCTGAGCACGGTCCCGTGGTGGGAAATAGAAGCTTCTACTACTTTGTCTTTTCTGCTGACACTTGGGCACGCCCCCGTGCTTGCTGAGCACGGGGCGTGTTCAGTCTTCTGTCTTCTTGTTTTGCTTGGGAAGATGCTGTCGTGGGGTCGGGCATGTCACGTTTGTTCCTTTTCTTGTATTTATGTTAGATTTTGATGTCTTTTTGCTTCTTTTGTTAATTTGAGCTCATTTAATCCTGAAAATACAAAAGGAAGACAAAAGCACACTTTTTCCAACATTAGTACTAAAAAAGGGTTAGTTTTACGCCACAATTGATGTAATTTATATGTTGCATTTTGCACGCATCACCCTTTTAAAATGGGTAAGTTTGCTTGGGTTGCCATTGTAGGAAAAGGGGAAGGGATGTTTGCAATATGGTTGTTGCAACATTAATTTACTAACTTACTATTTACTAACTTAATTACTTTTTTTTAAAACATATATAATAAATCAACTAATAAATATAATGAATCAACTAATCTAATGTATTATGATAATGCTAATACGATGAATACTAATCAAGTTATGCTTCGGGTCTCATAAGTTCGAGTTACGTGAATTAAGCCACGGTTCAAACGGTTCGGATTGGTTCAACCCGATACGCATTTTATTTCAATATTTGTTTGTACATTACAAGTTAGATCAGTATAAAATAAATTCATCGAATAAGATCGTTATATAATTTGGAATATAGATGCGAAACTAATGGATTTTATCTCAAGAGTTCGGGTTGTCACATGAAGGAACAATACAAACACAGGAAGACATGTTAAGTGCGTGTGTGAAAGATATTGGTGACGGTAGGATGAACATTTGCCACTCATAAGAATTCTCCAATAAACAAACAGTTATCATACCAGTATTAATGTTCCCCGTTTAAAGCACTTTAGGGATTAAAGTGCCATCCAATATGTTGGGCAGAAATAGGAGAAAATAAACTATCAGGCCATGAGACCGGCAAACCGTTAGAATTTCAAATCAGAGAAAGAATGCTACTAAAAGTCTTTTCGTAGTAAGGAATAGTCTGATTTGACAAGAAAGGAAAATCAAATCTAAGGTTTGTTGGACTAATTCGAAAGCATTAAATAAATTGGACCAGTAGCTTATCAGCTAAAGTTTCCAGAAGAAATGGTTGGTATACATGATGTATTTCATGTATACAACTTAAGGAAGTGTTTGGCAGATCCAACTCAATCAAGGCCATTAGAAGATGTATGAGTAGATAACAAACTGAACTTCATGGAAAAGACCAATAAAGATTCTTGACTTTCAAGAAAGAAAACTAAGAAAGAAGATAATTCCCCTAATGCTGGTTTAGTGGGATGGTCAGAAAGGACCCGAGAAAACTTGGGAGTTAGAAGAAGAAATGAAAGTCAAATACCCTCAACTATTTGAATAACCTTCGAATTTCGAGGACGAAATTCATTTTAAGGAGGGGAGAATGTAACAACCCGAGTCTTCTGGTAAATAAAATCCAAAATGTTCCGAATAAACCCGTAATCAAAACTCCAAGTGCGCAGAAAACATAGCAGTTCAGAAAACTTGCGATCGGTGAACCAACCCTCACAAAGATACCCTTACGAAACTCACAATTAAAAACCGAACCAATTGAGATCAAGACCTGAGCATACGCGATAAGTATCAGCACAAAAATCAAGAAAAACGCACGATTGGATGAAAACGGTGGCCAGGGATACGTGTCATGACGTCGCGTCACGTGTCAGACCTATGTTGGATACGTGGCAACCTAGGCCAGGCTGACCCTCCCGGCAACACGTGGGAGAGACCCTGTCTCCTCCGGCGACGCGCGGGAGAAACCCATATGGGCTATATAAAGGCCTGTCTGGGACTTGTTCATTTGCACCAGTTCGATCGAATTCTCTGATCAAACGCTCTCTCTTTCTGTCGTTTTACTTCGTAGAAGTGTACTAAACCCTAATCACTGAAACGATACCATGTATGATTGATCCGAAACCAATCAACAAATGCCAAAGTGCTGCCTGAATAAGGCTATACTTTGTTAACTACGTTGAGGTTTTGATCTCGTGATTATCGTTGAAGTTTGAGTTGGGTTTATACACTAATATGGATTACTTTCTGTGAAATTAGGGGTTAGAATCAGAAGGCTTAAATTCACTGATAAAGTAGATGCTTAACTATCAGAAGGCTTAGAACCAGAACCATAGACTTAAAAGAAGCTTAATTATCTGAAGGCTCAAGAACTACTAGCTAGCAAGGTGAGTTCCCCTGAACCGTTTCTAAAACAGGATGTGGTTGTTCTATCTGATTGGTAATAACTATGGAATCGGCTATTTATAGCATCTGTGATATTTGGCAATGATTGATAGGATGATTGAGGGTTGATTGTATGTATCTGATTTAGCCAGTAGAGTCTTGTATACATAGTCTGGTTATGTGAACATACTGTGCTTACTCTGTTCTTATCTGTTTGCCATGATTATATTTGATTGATGTTGTAGTCGATAAATATATGTTTTGAATAAAATCATTTATGTTCATGAACTCACCAGTTTGTGCTGAGTCCCAAATATTTTTCGGGCACACATCCTAGGTGCCATGTGATTGCATGAATTGCAGACATTGAGACTGGCATACGAAGAGATAGAGGTCTAGAGGGCTGTTGAAGGTTTAGATCTCTAGTATAGTTAAACGGATATTATTGTGTAATATGAGAGATTCATAATACTCTTTAATAAAAGTTCAGAAACTTCCGTTGTGAATTCTCTAATTACTATGTGTTCTGTATACTTGACACGTAACACTCTCCAGAGCTTATCCTGGGATGCGGATGTTACAGGTGTCCAGGTCAAAAGTTCACGCCCGTCTTTCCAACAGGGTGTGAGGTTTGTTGATGTGCGTAAACTGCAACATATAAATTACATCAAACAAGGTATAAAATCAACCCTTTTTCGGTACTATTGTTGGAAAAAGCATGTTTCTTTGTTACTTTTAATTTATAGGATCAAAAGAGCTTAAATGGATAAAAAAAACAAATAACAGTAGAAACCAACATAAATACAAAGAATAAGAATTGATATGACTTGCCGAACTCCCATCCACATCCAAAATGGGAAAGATAACAAAAATAGAAGCTTAAGCATAGGGTCGTGCCCACCAGGCATGGGGCCTGCCCAGTCAAGATTCCCTGCAGAAAAAACAACAACAAAATACAAAGAAACACGTGGCCATGCCAAGTCAACATGGGCCATGGTCAACTCTAGGATTCGTAGAATCTATGATAGTACAGCAAGTACATTCACCACGGGGTCGTGCTTTGTCACCACGAGGCATGTTAGTATAAAGACCTGACATCTGCAGTTAATGAATGGATAGAAATAGAAGACCACGGGGTCGTGCCAGACATCTGTTTCCAACTATAAATAGAGGTGCTTGGATCAAGAGAAAGGCATCCTTTGGCAAACCACTTCTCTCACACTTGCCATCAGTCCACCACCACTACAACACCAACACACACCACCATCATCCATCATCTATCTTTCCTCTTTTAGAGTGTGTAGTAGTCTCAGAATCCAAGATCGATCGTAAGAGTTCTTATCAATCGAAGGCCATGCTTGGCTAAATCTCTTACATCACTTGGTGAAGACAAATCTTTTATGTATTACTTTTGATTTCCAATCTTTGGCAACTTTTTAATTGGGTATGTATTAATGACGTGTGAGTGGGTTTTTCGCTTTACTCTTCAACTTAATCTTCATCTTTAAAATCATCCTACTCTTCAGTGTCATTGATCTCTTCTCCTCATCCAAGCCTTCTTCAAGAACAAAGAATACAAAATGACATATGATTGTCATCAGTATCTTTTTCTTGAAGATTTGTCCATCTCATGCAGCAAAATCTAACTGAGTTACTCCTCTCAGCTAACAATCCATTCAGTGAGACGTTGCGAAGAACAATACTAAATATCCAAGAAAGCATATTAGCCATCTTTGCTTTTTTATTTTTTTGGCGTTTTACAGTAAGTGGTATTTAGTAGTATTTGGCGTTTGTTTTTTTTGGTTTGATTAAATGGAAGTTGCTGAGAGTTATTATTTTATAGGATTTCTTTTGGTCGCGTAGGTTAGGCGGTGCATTATTATAATAAACTATTCGTCGTTTCAGTTACTGTTTGTAATTAATGTTTTTTATAAGCTTTTTTTCTCTGAAGTCTGTAACACGTCCTGTCTTTCAAGTTTGGCGTTTTAGATTCTAATACTGTTTCTAGTTACATTTTCAAGTTTGGTTTTTATTTTTTTTTTATTTTTTGGGTTTTTTATAATACTTTTCCAAAATAATTTTATTATAGTTTGTGAGTTTTTAGGGGCGTTTTACAGCATGATAGCGTTTTAAAAATCATTTGGTTGTTTGGCGTTTTTATTATATTTATGGCGTTTTATTATATAACAATCAACTGAAAAAGAAAATTAAAAAAAAAGACTATATAAACAATTGATCTTCTAAATCTTCACTGTCACCAGTCTCTTTCTTCTTTATTGAATCTTCTTAACTGGATGGTTCGACTTTCGTATGATTCATTTTGTTTTTTTTTTTTTTTTTTTTTTTTCAAGTAGTTTTTTTGTGGCTGTTTGGAAGCACAAAGTCTGACATCAGCATCTTTTTCTTGAAGATTTGTCCATCTCATGCAACAAAATGTTATTGAGTTTACACCCTTTTTCAGTCAACAATATTGAATTTTTTCCAATGAACGATGTTTGAATTTTTAATTTTGGCGTTTTTCCGATAAAAAGAACACCACTAAATAAAAGCACCTTAAACCTTAAAATTTGATCATGCTAAAATCAATAATGTTTTGCTGTATGAGATGGACAACATTGTTAATCCTCAGTTAAGAAAGATAACTGGCAATGTTGTCCACCCCATACAACTAAACTTTATTGACAACAAACCTCAATAATGTTTTTGTATGTTTTGGCGTTATAAATTGGATGGAAGTTGAGGATAAGTCAATAAGATTTTACTCAAAGAAATGGACAATATCCTCACTTAAGGATTTTGTCCAGTACATTGAGCGAAAGCTTACAGACAACCAAACTGAATTTCAAATAAACGTTTGGTTTAGAAGATATTTGATGTTTGGGTTTTTTGGCATTTCTAAGACGAATGGTTAATTGAAGGTCTGAGATGTTGTATATATAAGATTTTTTTGGCGGTTTTTTTAGGCGGGATTTTATTATAATTAAGTTTGGTGTTTTATATCTAATGACGTTTTTAGTTACAATAGTGTGTGCTATTTGTTTGGCGTTTTATTTTCATGAGATGGCGTTTTGTGTGGAGAAGTCAAAAGACCCTTTTACCCTTAAAGAAGCGCGTTCAAGTAATAAAATTGATGTTATTTACGAAAATGTCACCGCGCCAATCTAGTCCATAGATTGTTTTGATCGGACGATCCATAAGCGTTCTCACCATTCTCACACTTTCTACCGTTTTCTCAAAATCCCTACGCTATATATATATATATATATATATATATATATATATATATATATATATATATATACATGCAGTTATTTTTTAGTAGGTTTTGAAGATATCATTTCTATGAAAAATTCATCATAAAATATCATTGTCACATTTTTTAATATAACAAATCATATATTTATTAAAACACGACTTTAAAATAATTATTTCATTTACTTTATCCATAAATCATAATCTCTGTGGGGTTTCTAAATATTGGGCCTATCAAAATAATCAGAAAATAATAAAATTCTTAGGGTTAAATTAGTTTGTTTTTTTATATTTTATACAATTCCCCTATATATAATTTGCAAATAAAAATTCATAACAAATTCAAATGAGCTCTAAAAATTCCCAAGAATTAAACAGGCAATTAAGATAACATTTGTCAACCCAACCCCTCACTTCTTATATTCTTCTTTTTTGTAGCAAATTTTACATATAATTGACCATCAAAGACAGTTTTACATATTAAACAACCATGATAGCTTCTTGTCCCATTCCAACTGGTGGTGCACCTTGAAACAAAATCACTATAATCTAGAGCACACACATCTGATTTGATAGAGAAATTCACAAATTGATTCAAAATTGCAAGTTCATCCGGTAGTTAATAGCTTTCACAATGAAACTGAACACAAATTTTCAGATATCAATAAAACAGTTTTCTTCAATTAGCTTCCAATTGAACAATAAACTAAAAAAATTTGTTGTAATTCTTAAATCTGACCAGAGTAGGGAAGTGGAAAGCGGTGGTATGCTTATAATTGGCGAACAATGTATCACCAATCGAAAACATTTCTGACGAAAATAACGAATTTAGGTTTAGGTTTTGTCGCCGGTAAGTCCCATCTCCTGGAGCTACCACAACTGGCACTCTTCCATTGACGACGGTTGTGAGATCCAAACCTCGTAGTTAGCTGAACCCCATTGGAAACCTAGGGATCGATGATGGAGTACTGTGGGCTAGGGTGGTGGTGGTGGTGTTGATTTACGGTGGCTAGAGAATGAAAGTCTGTAGATGTTTCTCGATAAAAAGGTTAAGAGATGCGCACCCAAACTTTGGAATATGATGGCCAAAAATACCCCTGTGTTCCAATTTCTCACTTTAGTCTTTTTAGTATAAAATATGAATATCGGGCAAACGGCCCATAAGGGTAGTTTAAATATGAATTATATAATTCGGTCAGTCCTTACGATAGTATAAAATGGAAGGCTTAAACCATTTTGGCTTAAAGTTACATGATGGGTCATTTTTCGTAAAAATGTCTAATTTGGGGGTAGAATGGGAATATAGCGATTCTTCCCATTCACGATCCATCACATTTAAAGTTATGATGATATATAAATGAAAATCATAAGTGGGGAAGCGAACTATAAATAAACAGACTTGGTTAAAGAGTCATGATTGAAAAGTTTGGAATTCTTAAAAAGAATTCGGATTAATCAAAGTTCGGCCTTTGAAAGGTCGAACGGGTCAACTGTCACAACCGCGAACCGGATAATGCTCACATAAAACGCAAGAATAATACCCCGGATTATGGGGTATAGTCATAAAAATAATGTTCTTGCAAAATGATGTAACATCTGTGAGATCGTTTGCTTAAACATGCAAACAGGTCAATTATTTAAAATATATATATTGGAATCAATAGCATAAAACAAATTTTGTGAATCCAGATCATGGGTTCACAAGTTAGAAATATGGGCAAATGTTTTACGAACACGTAGGAAAAAGTTTTGTGCGAAACGGATAAATATTCGGAAAGTTACGCAATTTTTCGTAAAAAGGGGCAAGTTTGGAAAAGCTGCAGACCTGCTCAACCATAACCTACGGTTGGCAACCGTAGGTTACGGTTGAGACCTGTTGTCCAGGTTGTTTTATGTGTGCCGTAAGCTACGGTACACCAACCGTAGCCTACGGTGGTATTCCTAAAATTAATTGTGATTGTTTATTTGTTGTTTTTTGGTTATAAATCCAAGTCTAAGCACCATATAACTAACATGTGAGTTTTTATTGGTGTATAGGTGATAGCTCGGATCTTATAGATGATGATCAAGCATAATGGACGAACCGAACACAACTGAAGTTCAAGCTTTCGCTTAGTTTTGTTATTTTACGAACTGAATCAATTATGAACTTTGTAAGGGTTTTATATTTTATGATCGTAGTAAGTTCTAAAGTGTTTAAGTGTTTTAAACACTTACAAACTTTTATTAAACCCGAAACATTGTTTGAACGACTATTTGCAGTATTTGTATAAAACGCAAAAGTTTTTTTATATAAATTCCCATTTAGGTAAGCTTGGGTCTTACAAATTGCTCGTGTTGGCGAAGTATCGTACCGACTACAATTACCACCCAAGTTAAAGATTCATTCAGTCTCCTATGTGACTTATCTCAAGCCTTACCATGCCGACGAGGAAGACTTAAATCGAGGAGTGTCTAAACGGGCACCAACAGCTGTTGTAACATCTTTTGATCGAGAGGTTGTCGAGATCGTATCTGACTGCACCATCCGACGTCGAGGAGTGTCAAGCTATAAGGAGTACTTGATCAAGTGGAAGAACTTACCCGATAGTGAAGCAAGTTAGGAAACGGAGGATTCACTATGGCAGTTCCGGGACAAGATCAAGAAGTACCATGAAGGCTCGACGAGGACGTCGACGGATTAGGTGGGGGAGAATGTCACAGCCCGCCAAAATTCAGATCGCAACTCTCGGGATTCTGGAATTTTCTACCAACTTCAAGGGACTTTTATAGCAAATTTTTGCATTAGAAAATTCTGGATTCATGGCCAAAAATATCAAGAAGGACTAGAGTATAAATTGGTGATGTTGGCTCATTTGCTAATCTTTCTAGATTACTCCATATAAATATCCAAGATATTTGTATATTTTATACTTAGAATTATCTAGATTAGGAAAGATCTAGATTGCTTAGCTACTAGTATAAATAGGTGATGTTGGCTCATTTGCTAATCACCTCCAAACTTGTACTCAAAGCATCCTTTGCAAAGAGTTCTCAAGTAATACAAGTGTTCTCTTTGTTCACCATCTTTGTTCCCTTTTTGTTTTAAGTCATAAAGAATCGAGTTGCTAGTGGGTTCAAGGCTGATCATAGCACGGTGATTAAGAGCCACACGCGAGTTGAAGGAGTAACTCCGTGACAAAAGTCTCTCATAATACATAACACCGAAAACTCTTACGGTATATATAGATACTTCACCGAACTCACTCACCCCAAAGAGAAAAGAACGGTAAGCCCCCACCCGAGCAGATAATAGATATTTTGTTAGTGCATTACGTCTATTGACTTCGTCTTGTATCATGTGTTATAATAGGATAGGTTAGAATATCCAGTGCACGAGATTTGAGAGTCGAAAGTTAGAAGTTAAAGAGCTGATTTCGCTCATATGGACAATGTCCATAAAAGCGAAATCAGATACAAGTGATTTCGCTTTTATGGCATGTTCACAAAAGCGAAATCATCCAACTATAAATAGGTGCATTGTCATTTCATTTGGTATCGCTTCCAGAATTGTAACGAAGTGCTGCCGGATTTCTGTCAGGTTGTAATCATTGTTAAACGCAATATAAGAGACAGATTAAAGATTAACAAGCTGTGTTCGTGTCTAGTTCTCTGATTCCGCCTTTGAACTGGACTTAAAACTCTTCTGATCGACTCAATCGGGTCAAACAACGATCCAACAAGTGGTATCAGAGCTAGTGAAGAAGAGTTTAGCTTGATTTCGATTATATTCTGACTTCTACACCTTCTTTCATCATTTCAGAAAGTTTTATCGGACAAAACCGGATCAAAATTTCACAGATCATAGATAATTGGATATTAACAAACCCTTGAAAGTTTCACATTGAAATTCGGACTAAAAATGGACCAAATTGACTTCGGACTTGATTTCGCTCATACGAACGTTCAGTGATTTCGCTTATTTGTCATTCTGATTTCGCTCATATGACCATCAGATTTCGCTCATAGGTGCAACAGAATAAGTGATTTCGCTTTTGTGTCAGGCAGATTCCGCTTTTGTGTCACACATTCAGTGAGATTTCGCTCCAACGTCAATCTGATACAAGTGATTTCGCTCTTATGGACATATATGGTCTGATTTCGCTCATTAGTCAACCTGATTTCGCTTTTGTGGACTAGATAAGTGTGATTTCGCTCCAAAGGTCACTCAGAATTCTAATTCCGCTTATTTGTACAAAGTGATTCCGCTTATTTGTACAAAGTGATTCCGCTTATTCGTACAAAGTGATTCAGCTTATTCGTATATTGTGATTCAGCTTATTCGGACAACCAGTGATTTCACTCTTGTGAACATTTGAGATTTTGCTCGAAGATACAAGTTGTTTGGATATCCGTCCTATTCATTTGTTTGATATTGATTAAACTCACTGTGTTTGTTTTGTTTGTTTGTCTCAAGTTGTTTGAAGATGTCAAGCAGTAAGGTTGATCATGATAGTAACAGTGAAAAAGTCCTCGCTTCTAAAGTTTGTACGTTTACGATCAGTGGGGGTAATTTTATGGAACAGCACTGGTATTTCTGTTATACATGTGATTTGACCGATTCAAAAGGTTGTTGTTCTGTTTGTGCAGATGTCTGTCATCGAGGACATCGTGTTGTCTACTCTCGATCAAGTAGATTTTTTTACGACTGTGGAGCAGGGAGTGTACAGGACAGCAGTTGCCAGTGCCTGAAGCCTAGGAAATTCACTGGAGATGATGGGGATCAGATGTCTGAAGCAGATCCTAGTAATGCTGGTGATCATGATGATGAAGTTACTCTTGGTAATCAGTTGGCAGTAAATGATGATCAAGAAGCTAAAAACATGCCAATATTTGATCATGGCGATTCAGATTATGAGGTGGAGCAGATTTCAAGTCAAACAAAATGTGAAGTTGTGATGACTGAAGAAGCTGTACAAGAAAATGTTACTGAAAAACAGCAAAGTTTTGAGGAAGTAATTTCAAAGAAAGAAGAATCTGAAAAGTCTGTATCTGAGAAATCTGAACCAGTGATTAAAAAAGAGATTGTTTAGAAAGAGAAGAAACAGATTGAAGATATTCAGACTTTGAAAGCTGAAAAGAAAGCTGATGATGAACATATTTTGGAGTTGCGCTTGAACTGTGAAAAACTAAAAACTGAAAATGTCAAACTGTTGAGTGATGTGGACAGTTTGACATTCGAAAACAAAGTTTTGAAAGAAAAAGAAAAAGATTTTCAAATTCAAATCAAGATTTTAGAAGATGAGAGAGATATTTTTGGTAAAGATAATCTTGAAAAACAAATTGAAATAAATTCTCATCTTGCTAAAATCATTCAGCTTGAAAAAGAAGCTGAAAAAGCTCGGATTAAAATCAAAGAGCTTGAAGTGAAATTGAAAGGTTTTGTGAATTTTACATCACATGATTCTCCAAAACCGATCAATTCTGTTCCAATAAGTGACAATGTCACAAATTTTGACAAAGTCAAAATTGAAGATTGTGATGACAAAGCTGATGATGAAAAAGAAATGAAAAGAAAAATATTTTTAGATTTACAAGAAAAATTTAAAAATACTGTTCTGCAATCTACTGAAACAGATGAATGTTCTAAACAAAAACCTGTTAAGAAGAGTGTAGAACAGAAACAAAAAGTTAAAAATTTGAAAGATTTTAAAAATGAAAATAAAACCTCATCAGTTCAGTCATCCAATCATTCTAAAAAATCACAAAAATTTAAAAATGAAAACTCACAAAATGTTGGTAATAAGTGGGGCAGGTTTGACCACAGTGCTCAAAGGACAAATCATGCTTACAGGAGGAGTTATGATTACCACAAATCTAAACAATGTTATGATCTGAATATGTGGTTTGAAGATGGTAGATGGTACGATAACAGAGTGTGCTACACTTGTGGTGTTAGAGGACACATTGCTGTTAACTGCCAGAATTGGAATTTTGAGACAAGAAGATGTTTTGAATGTAATATCATAGGACATATTGCCAGAGATTGCCCAAGGAGATCGATGGGAAGATCGAGGGTTGAATATCAGAAAACGGTAAAGAAACCAGTCACTGTCAAGCCCAAAGAACAGAAAGTGGAAAATAAGAAAGTAAAGCTTTCACAAGGGCAGAGAGACAGACTGAGGAAAAAGAGGAAGAAGGCAAGAGAATACTTGGAGAAGATTTTGTCTTCGGGTTCACCGGTTTGTTCGAATAAGAGTTCTGATGAATCAATTCACTCGACTGCAAAGTCAAGCAAATCGAATTTTTCAGATACAAATCTGAGGACAAACAAAAGGAAAAAGAAAGTTATTGGCGATGAATCTGGCTCATCCAAGTCAGACAAGCCAAGATTGGGCAATGAATCTGATTCCACAAAATCAGATGAGCCACAAGTTGAGGTAAAAAGGGAAGAAACAGTTCTGTTAATGAATGATGAGAACTTTCCACCATTACAAGCTGCAAACCTAAAATCAAAAGGTGTTGAAACTAGAAAAATGTTTAATAGCAATGTTGAACATATTTTTAGTAAGATGGCTGATGGTAAGGAAAAAGGAGTGAAAGAATTTTATGAAGAAAAGAGAAAAGCTCAAAATGCACCTAAGGCTGGTCAGGCTTGGGTGTCAAAATCTGTTGGTTGAATATCTGACTTGCCGGAGCTTCCAGGTTGGTAAGTGTGAAGCAGGTATCGGCATCATTCTTGAGAAATTCACAGGATGGTAACTGTGATATTTCGTCTTACAAGTGGTTAATCAAGGACATTAAGTTGTACTTGATTTTCTACAAGTGATAGTGGTGTTTGACCTAATAATGTTAAATTTTCAAAATGGTTAAAAGAAATCAAGGTGATGAAATGACCCCGAACCCACAAGTGATGGGTAAACAAACTAATTTTTTCGGAAAAACCATTCTGATTAACACAAACTTAAGTGTTTTGAAATCATTATGGGAAAATAGTTTGTTGTAAGGGGGAGTTCTGATCGAATACGCCGAAACCCTCATGGCTGAACAAACATGATTACTTTCATCAGATTGAAAAACGGTTTTCAAACTGTTAAGATCAATGGGTTGTAAATCATGGGGGTACGTTATATTTTCTGCAAATCAGTGCATGAGAAGCAGAAAATGGATGGCGAGACAAAGCTATCAGTGTTGGTTGTCAAATTTTCTTTAAATGGTTTTGCATTTTAGGGGGAGAAATATTGTTAGAAAATCCAAAAACATTTGAAAATTTGAAAATGACAAAAACATGATAAAATTCAAAAATTGAGTTTTGCGTAAAAAGAGGAAATGATAGTACATCAGTAGACAGTTACAGTACGCTAAAGAAATGGAAAGTCAAAATGTGTTAAACGATCTCACCGTGGATGTGTCGGTAGGTTTTTATACATTTAGTAAATTTTTTCGGGATATAAACCTAAATTCAAACACTTGCTTATTTCGTGGGGAACACTACTTGGATATATAGGTAACCCCTGAAATCTCGTTTGAAAGGTTTCGTATTCTGATATACAGGTTTTTATACTCAGTGATATCTGGGGTATTATTCCAGGACTTCTGCTGAACGGTAGTTCTGACCTAGTCCTTGAATAATACTTTCCGCAAATGCTTGAAACACAGCATCACCCTCAGCATATATGATAAGACAATAAAATTGCTTAGCAATGCTGTTGTAAAAAAGATCCTCTAAAGGGGACACACCCACAAGTTGAGTCATGATCTCTCTGCTGAACGATGGTTCTGACCTGAGCTCTCATGATTCTTCATAATTTATTAACCCCTTACAGATATCATTTATGTTATAATTACCTGTAAGACTGAATATTGGGATCTGGATACGGGAGTATATTCAAGAGGTGGGACACATAAATGAGTTCAAGTTCTTAATTCATCTAATCTGTATCCTGAATCAGTTGAACTTTGTGTGAAAATTTAAGTGGATCAGTATATCGACAATCTAAGTGAATTGTTTAATTCTTACTGTGAAATTAAGCTCAACGGTACTTGTGATTTGTCAGAAACTTATATGATCCTCTGACGCATAATCAAAACAAAAATAGTGTCTGTGAATATGTTTGTATATAATTTTTTATTACTTTATATTTTCAGAAAATACAAAAAGATTTTTGATTCTGCTTTATTTTCGACAACCGATGTCTGAGATGCTGAGTTTCAAAATCTAAGTAAGCTGATCGTGTTTCTGAAAATAAAACAAGATTCATTAATTTGAAACTTGATTTAAAATTAAAAATTCAAAAACAGTTTGTGATATCTCCAAGGTCATTAAGTTGGACTTGGATGATTAACTGTGGGGGATTTGGATGCTTATATTGTTATAGAGCTAGTTTCCGATTCGTTTCGATGAAACTACCAAATCTATACAGTTTGTTGATAGAGGGAGTGGATTAGAGAATTTGATTGATAATACGAAAACATTGTATTTATAGATGTTTGAGTGTTACAGATAGTCCAGACTACGATCCCGAGAGCAGAGTCTAAGGGAGAGTCTGAAGACAAGCTTGAAGCAAAGAGGAGCTTGTAGATGGAAAGCTAGGTGTCGATCCCAAAGCACGGAAGCTTGACGATAGGGGGAGCCTGAAGCTGATAGGAGAAGAGAAAGATTGTTGGATGCTTACAATGCTACAACTTGAAAGAAAAGACAGAATGATCAAGACTGAAGATGTGTCATATTGAAGAATAGTCACTGAAGACTTCGTCAATATCCGAGGGGGAGTCTGTTAGTGCATTACGTCTATTGACTTCGTCTTGTATCATGTGTTATAATAGGATAGGTTAGAATATCCAGTGCACGAGATTTGAGAGTCGAAAGTTAGAAGTTAAAGAGCTGATTTCGCTCATATGGACAATGTCCATAAAAGCGAAATCAGATACAAGTGATTTCGCTTTTATGGCATGTTCACAAAAGTGAAATCATCCAACTATAAATAGGTGCATTGTCATTTCATTTGGTATCGCTTCCAGAATTGTAACGAAGTGCTGCCGGATTTCTGTCAGGTTGTAATCATTGTTAAACGCAATATAAGAGACAGATTAAAGATTAACAAGCTGTGTTCGTGTCTAGTTCTCTGATTCCGCCTTTGAACTGGACTTAAAACTCTTCAGATCGACTCAATCGGGTCAAACAACGATCCAAGATATTTGACCAAGAATTAAACAAGCAATCAATATAACATATGTCAACCCAACCCCTCACTTCTTATATTCTTTTTTTGTAACAAATTTTTCATATAATTGACCATCAAAGACAGTTTTACATCTTAAAAAACTGTTAATGCACTTTAGGTGATAAGTGCATGCCTTCCAATTTGTAGGGTCTTTATTGTTCATGTATTGAAACTTAGTCCAAGTTTTAACCTTGGACATTTTGTCCAAGTTTTAGGCTAGACTTTTGTCTGAGTTTATGTTTAGGACAAAAGTCAGAGTTTTGTGTTATATGTTTGTCCGGGCTTCTAGTGTGTCTTGAAAGTCCGGGGTTTGCCTTGTATATATACCTTTATGTGGAATAGACAATGTGGCGATTCTGTGTGAAATTCTGTGCACCTAACCCTAATCATTGTGTGAGTGTTTGTCTGGCGGCTACTGTGTGTGTGTGACGTCATTCATCTTCCTCATCAAGAATACTCAGTGTATTCTTGATCTCTCTCACAAATCTTTGCATTCTAGTGTTTCATCTACAGTGGTTGATCATCAGGTGGATTCCGCACACCTGTTGGTTGCATTAGCTGAGTGAGATCTTGGATTAGGAGGCCTTACAAGTGGTATGAGAGCAGTGTGCTCATACTACTGTAGGTGTTTCTTAGTTTGAAGGTTTTTGTGAGGAAAGTTCAATCTTTGATAGGGTTTAGTGAGTGTTTAGTGAGTTTTTGTGTTTTATTCATGACTCTTCATTCATCTCTAGTGATTTGATGATGGATTTTGAGTAGTTTGGTGATTTTTAGTGTTGTTCTTCATCTGGGTTTTACAGGGTTTTTTTTTTTTTGTTTTTGTTCATACAGTGTTGAAAGTTGAAAAAGATTCCTGAGTTTGATCTTTGGAAGATTTGTCCGTGGTTTAAATTCTGTGTTTGTGTCTCCGGGGTATTGTTGAACCAGTGTGAATTCACATTGGGGAGATAATCCAGAGATTGGTTCCTCTGAGTTTTGAGAACTCTTGCCTGTTCTGAGTTTCAAATCTCAACTCCTGTCCGATCTTTCAATCTGTCCGAATTTTATTAGTCCTTGAGTCCGAATTTTATGCCTTACCTTGAGTTCGAATTTATTTCTTACCTTGAGTTAGTAGTCTGAATTTTATTAGTCCTTGAGTCCGAATTTTATGCCCTAGCTAGTAGTCCGAATTTTACTTGATCTTGACCTAGTCCAAGCTTTCTTAGTCCCTTATGTCTCTTGTTAATTAGGTCCGAGTTTTGTCTCCTTTATTTAGGTCCGAACTTTTTAACTGATATTTGAGTCTGAGTCTTAGGTTTTATTGGTCCGAATTTCAATCTTTTATTTGTTATTCTTAGGAGTCCGAATTTTATAGAATTTGTTAGTTGAGTCCGAATTTTAGTCCAAAGTTCACTGTGTTAGTATTTTAACCTCATTAGAGTCCGAATTTTATATTCTTAGGGAGTCTGATCTTTAAGTAGGTGGTCTGAGTTTAAATTTCTAACAGTGTAGTGTCCGAGTTTTTCTGTTTGTGTTTTATTTCAGGTTTTTTTGATCCGGGTTTCACACTCTGATTAAAGCTCAGACACTTCACTCCGTGTTTTCTCTCCTCTCCGAGTTTGGACTTAGAAAAACTTTTCAGTGACATAGTTCTTGCTTGGTAACCTACTGTTGTTTTCTGAAATGGCAAACAACAATCTGACTGCAATGGTGCAAAACCTCAAGCACAATGCTGAGGTAGGGAGTAACGACAAACCTCCTTTGTTGATAAACGAGCTTGACTTTCCTGAGTGGAAGGAGCGTTTTGAAAGGTATGTACGAGCAAAAGACAACAAAATCTGGTTGTGTATTGTTAAAGGATGTGGAGCTACTCCAGTACGTACGTTGACGATTGATACGTACTTGGCTCTCACTGACGACCAGAAGAAATTTTATGATTGTGAAGAGAAAGCTATGTCAATGATTACGATGGCTATGACACAATCTATACTTCACACTTTCCGTAAGAGAAGTAGCTCGAAGGAGTTGTGGGATAGCATGATCGAGCGCTATGAAGGAAATGCAATATACAAGAAACGACGACTCGAACGTTTGAAGACTCAATTCGTTGTGTTTAAAGCTTTAAGAAATGAATCATTTGATGATACAGTGAACCGGTTTTATCATTTGTTGAGCGAACTTGATAGAAGTCAAGAGGGTATCTACACTGAATTTGAGAAGGTTGAGAAGTTTCTGAATTGCCTTTCCAAAGAATGGAATATGTACACCGCTTTGATTAGAGAAGGTGTTCTCTATGAGGAGCTCTCATTGGAAGAAGTTGTACAAAAACTGAAGGGTTATGCTTGGAATATGGAAGATCAAGCATCTGATTTCGAGAAGATCCAAGATCCTCAGTTATATAAAGCCTCAAAACCGACGGATAAGGGTAGTAATGGAATAAACGGTGTTGCCCTATATTCAGAGAATGAAGTTCCTGCAAGTGAACACGCCTTTATGAGCAACAATGTCAGTTCAAGTGGAACGACCAATTCCAATCAAGGAATGTACTCTTCTAGTGGAGCTCAGAAATCTCAAGCAACAAACTTGAACATTCCAAAGTTAGATGCAAGCGGCTTAAAGTTGATAGAAGAAAACATGAGCCTTTTGGCGTCCTTCATGACTGCCTACGAGAACTTCTGTCTTGGAAAGCTCGTTGAACCGTCAAGTCTCGATGAGGACTTTGACCAGATAGACCAAGACGAAATGGAAGAACTTGATCTACAACTCAATATGGCACTCTTAGTCCGTAGAGCGAAGAAATTTCTGTTGAAAACGGGTAGGAAGTTCATAGGAGGTCAGACAAAGACTCGAATGGGAGTCGACATGTCAAAGGTGAAATGTCACAACAGCGGCATCTACGGGCATTTCGAACGTGATTGTCGAAAGCCGAAAATGGAAAGATCTGACAGAGAAAGCAATTCTCGAGGAAACAATACAAGACCTCACAACAATGCATCAACTGCTACCTCTAACTCAAGTACTCGTCCAAGTGGTTCTGAAAATCATACACCTTCGACGAACAATGCTATGGTGGCTCAACCTCTACAAAGTGTGACTGAGCCTTACGACTGGGGTTGTGCTTTGGAAGACATTTCAGGAGCTATAGTGTCACAAGCATTTATAGATGAAATTGTGAACGAACAAGTATGTGAAGAGGTTGTCGAAGAGACTAGCATTGAGGAACTTGCGGTTGTAGCGGAGGTTTTTGGGGAAGAGTTGGATTCGAGCAATGTTGCTGAGAATGAAGATAACCTGAATGAAGAGTCTGTTGAAAAGGCTAACAAAACAGAAGATGGAAAAAAGTGTAACACCCTTAAAATTTTACTAGAATTAATCACAAATTTTATACCAAAAGATATTAAAATAACATAAGTTTTATATGTAGCATAAACCTTAGTCAGCTAATGACTAAGTTGGAACATTCAAAATTCATTTAAGAAATTGTTTACAACCCATGAACAAAATATAAGTATGATTAAAACATTGCGGAAGCTTCAAAAATCGTGTTCAGTTCTTCATCATTCGCTTGACCACCATCCGTAAGATCCACCTTGTTACCTAAGGTCAAAACCATTAAAACTTTAGTTTTGACAATTGTTATAAATATATAAACATGAGATTCAATGTACATTTTAAATCATAAAATTTAAGTTTTATTTCCGATTCCACCGTAACTTACGGTGTCACCGTAAGTTACGGTGAGTCCTGGAGAATTGTTGGTCCACCGTAAAACAGGGGTGTTCCACCGTAACTTCTTGACCTGAACCGTAACTTACGGTAGTTGCTGGAAATTTATGTTTTGTTTTGTTTGTTCATTACACTAAAACCCCAACTCTCAGATTTCAGTTTTCTAGGATACCAATACATTAAAACCTCATATTTCTATTATGTTTTATATTATCCATATCAAAGATCAATCCAACATATTCCGAAGCATCGACCATTCCTTACTTGATTATTCGACCCGTTTGGCTCGTCTAAGGAATCCTCCCATATGACGACTACCAACGAGTTCCAACCAAATTTGATCAATCACTCAATATAGCGACTTCACCGCTTATTTCAAAACAACTCTTATTCAAAAATTTCAATTACGCATTATATAACCATCAAATCTACTCAATGTAACGGGTCAAGTTACATACCTTCAAAGCGACCCCTCCAAACGTGCGTCCACGCCGGTTTGCCCGCTAGATGCCCCGGCCTCCTTTCCTATAGAGTTCAATCACTTTATGTTTAGAACTCTTGGTTTCACATACATAATGCACATTTTGTCATACATCATAATTATGCGTTTTTAACTTAACAATTCAGTTTCAAGCCTTTTTGAGGCATTTCAACAAACACTATAAAGGCAGAATTTTTATATCTTTTGTATTCAAGTTCATAGTTTGCTAATTAGCTAACTTAACATCAATCAAGCCCTCATATTGCATTTAATCATCATATTTTTCTGAAATTACCTTCTAAGATTGAATTACACTAGAATAATCATTCTAAATCCTAGTGTTCATCATCATCATGTAAAACCCACAACCCACCTTCAAGGTGTTCATGGAACTTCCTGAATTTGGTCATGATTTCACATGTAGTTGGCTAGTTTTCACTTCTAAACACCATATCAACTCTAATCTAACCAAATAACAACCATGCAACATCAAATTTTCAGATTTTCCAAAATCATGAGAATTTCAAGTTGAGAGATTTCATCAGATTTTACATACCTTACAATCCTCTTGTGATGAGGATCATGGTTCTAAGCTCAATTTTCGATTTTGACTTGGATTAATCCTTCAATTTGCAGGATTAATGAAGTTTTAGGGTTTTGGAAAATCTCCTGGTCGCTCTCTCTCTCTGTTCGATCGATGCCCACCCACAATGGGTGGACTTTGTGTTTTGTTTATTAAATTAGTACTAAACTTTCAGATTTTGACTAGTTTAGTCCCTCCACTTATCATTTAGCTTTAAGTTTAAGTGTTTTAACTTTAGAGTAAGTTATTTCAAGACTATCAACTAACTGGGTTATAGTTTCCTAGTTAGTTAATTCTTGTCAAATTAACATTACATATTAAACGCAAAGTTTTATATTTTTGGGGTGTTACAAGTCCACCCCCCTTAAATAGGGTTTCGTCCCCGAAACCGTAGTACGTACCAAATAACGTAGGGTGGAGACGTCGCATTTCCTCTTCGGACTCCCACGTAGTGTCCGAACCTTTCCTATGCTCCCATTTGACTTTGACTTGGTCAATTTGTTTATTTCGTAAAAGTTTGACCTTCCGGTCTAAAATCTCCACCGGTCTTACCGCATAATTCAAACTATTATCCACTTCGATGTCATCGTAATGGATATAGGTCGTTTCATCTGCTAGGCACTTTCTTAATTGTGACACGTGGAACGTACCATGGATCCCACTTAGTTCCTCCGGTAGCTCAAGGCGGTAAGCTACCTTGCCAACTCTTCCGATAATTTTAAATGGCCCAATAAACCTCGGGCTTAGCTTCTCCCTTTTTCTGAATCTAATAACGCCCTTCCATGGGGAAACTTTTAGCATGACCATGTCACCAACCTGAAATTCGATTGGCCTATTCCTTTTATCAGCATACGCCTTTTGCCTGTCTTGAGCTGCTTTCAAGTGTGCCCGAACTATATCGATCTTTTCATTCGTGGCTCGTACTATATCTTGATGAGCGAGTTCACGTGGACCCACTTCACCCCAACATACCGGGGTTCGACACTTCCTACCATAAAGCATTTCGTACGGTGCCATCTTAATACTAGATTGGTAGCTGTTATTATATGAAAACTCGACTAACGGTAGGTGAACATCCCAACTTCCTCCAAAGTCGATTATACATGCCCGTAGCATATCCCCCAATGTTTGTATCGTTCTTTCACTCTGTCCATCCGTTTGAGGATGGTACGCAGTGCTAATGAACAATTTGGTTCCCATTTGCTCTTGGAAATCTCGCCAGAAATTTGAAGTAAACCGAGCATCCCTATCAGATACGATGGATACCGGGACCCCATGACGTGCTATTATTTCATTAGTGTAAACTTCTGACATCTTTTCTGACGTATAAGTCTCACGAATCGGAATGAAGTGAGCACTTTTCGTCAATCTATCCACCACTACCCAAATGGCATCGAAACCACGATTCGTCTTAGGCAACTTGGTTAATAGGTCCATTGTAATATGTTCCCATTTCCAAACCGGAATTTCTAACGGTTGGAGTTTGCTATATGGTTTCTGGTGCTCCGCCTTGACTTGTAAACATGTCAAGCATTTTTCCACATACTTCGCCACATCCCTCTTCATTCCGGGCCACCAATAATTTTGTTTCAAATCATTGTACATCTTGGTCGCACCCGGATGAATTGAATAACGGGATTTATGAGCTTCATTAAGTAGAAGCGCCTTCACTCCACAAGTATGTGGGACCCATATCCTTCTGGATCGAGTCTTCAACCCGTGATTCCCATCCGACAAGTCTTTCAATTGACCGATTATTCTTTCTTTCTTCCAATTCTTTTCTTTTACTGCTTCTAACTGTGCCTCTCGAATACGTTCAAGTATACCCGAGGTCACCACGAGTTGCATCGACCTCACTCGTATTGGGACCTAGTCTGCTTTTCTGCTCAGAGCGTCCGCTACCACGTTTGCCTTTCCGGGGTGATAATGTATCTCACAATCGTAGTCTTTCACCGTTTCCAGCCATCGCCTTTGTCGCATATTTAACTCCTTCTGATCGAAGAAGTATTTCAAGCTCTTGTGGTCGGTGAATATGTTGCACTTTACCCCATATAAGTAATGCCTCCATATTTTTAACGCAAATACCACCGCAGCCAACTCGAGATCGTGCGTGGGGTATTTCTTCTCGTGGATCTTCAATTGCCTCGAGGCATAAGCTATAACCTTGCCCCGTTGCATCAAAACACATCCGAGCCCCGATAGTGAAGCATCCGAGTAAACCACCATGTCTTCGACTCCGTCCGGCAATGTCAATACCGGAGCCTGAAACTTTTCTTTTAGTGTTTGAAACGCTTTTTCTTGATCGACACCCCAAATAAACTTTTCTTTCTTTTGGGTTAGCTTTGTTAGCGGTGACGCAATCTTGGAGAAATCTTGAATGAATCTCCTATAGTATCCCGCAAGCCCCAAAAAGCTTCTAATTTCTGAAGGGTTCTTCGGGGAAATCCATTTTGACACAGCCTCTATCTTTGACGGATCCACCAAAACTCCGTCGGCACTTATGACATGACCAAGAAATTGTACCTCTCGTAACCAAAAGGCACATTTAGAGAATTTTGCATATAACTTCTCTCGTCTAAGTGTCTCTAACACTTCTTGTAAGTGGTGTGCGTGTTCAGCTTCACTTTTCGAATACACCAAGATATCATCGATAAACACGATGACCGACTTATCCAACATTGGCTTGCAAACCCGGTTCATGAGGTCCATGAAAGCCGCGGGTGCGTTTGTTAGCCCAAATGACATCACGAGGAATTCGTGATGCCCGTATCTCGTGCGGAAAGCCGTCTTCGGCACATCTTCTTCTTTGACCTTTAGTTGGTGGTATCCCGACCTAAGGTCAATTTTTGAAAACCAGTTCGCGCCTTGCAGTTGGTCGAATAAGTCATCTATCCTCGGGAGCGGGTATCGGTTCTTTACCGTGAGTTTGTTTAACTCCCGGTAATCGATACACATGCGCATGCTCCCGTCTTTCTTTCTCACGAACAACACCGGTGCGCCCCAAGGAGACACACTCGGCCTTATAAATCCCTTGTCAAGCAAATCTTGGATTTGGGACATCAACTCTTGTAATTCCGACGGTGCAAGTCGGTACGGGGCTTTTGCTACGGGTTTCGCGCCCGGAATCAATTCGATCCCGAACTTTATTTCCCGTTCAGGCGGTATCCCCGGTAAATCCTCCGGAAACACATCTTCATAATCTCGTACTACCGGTACATCTCCAATCTTTCGTGATTCTTTTTCTGGCTCATTAGCGTATATCATGAATGCCTTGCATCCTCGCTTCATAAGTTTGTGAGCTTTCAACATTGAGCATACTATGGGGTTGCCACCTTTTTCGCCACATATGGTGACGTGTTTTCCGCTCGGAGATGTTAGTTTTATCTCCTTACGAAAACACACGACATTTGCATGATGTTGAGTTAGCCAATCCATCCCAACGACTACTTGAAATTCTCCCATTGACATCGGGATTAGGTTTATCAAATATTCTTCGTCATCAATGCTCAGTTTACAATTTTCACATACATCACAAACAATAAAGCTCTTGTTATTACCTATCTCTACTTCTAAGGGCACAGGTAATTTTGTTAGAACAAATGAAGGATGTCGAATAAATCCATATGAAACAAAGGATTTATTCTCACCCCTATCAAATAACACACGTGCAGGAATCAAATTTATAGCAAATATACCTGAGACCACATCAGGTTCAACCTTCGCTTCTGCGGCGGTCAGTTGAAAAGATCTTGCCTTTGCTTTTGGGGCTTCACCTTTCGGGTCCTGCCCATCCTTCTTTCCAGCAAGTTCCGGGCATTCCGACTTCTTGTGGCCCGTTCGATAACAATTGTAACAAACCGTCACTTTCTCCGGGCACGATATAGCCACATGTCCCGTTTTTTTGCATATGGGACAAGGCTTATCCTTGTAACGACATTCGCCTTTTTGACCCTTTCCGCAGATTCTGCAACCTGGCGACCCGCCTTTTGTCTCAGATTTCTTCGCGGTTTCGTTTGTTCGTGCCTTCTTAGCAGGGCTTGGGTTTACATCTTGTGCTTTCCGTTCACCCCTTTCAATGCTCTTTTTCAGTTCAATTTCCCTTTCCCGAGCAGCATTTATGATCTCGGTTAAGGTCTCGTATTTGGAAGGGGTGATAAATTCCCTATACTCAGCACTCAACATGTTATGGTAGTAGTATATCTTTTGTTCTTCATTTGTCACTAGATCATCACAAAATTTCATCTTATCCATAAACGTTGCCGTAATCTTGTCTATGGTCTCATTTTTGTGCCTAAGTTGCATGAACTCCTCCTTGATTTTATTCATAACCGCCTTGGGGCTATGATGCTTAAGAAATGGCGTCTTGAATTCTTCCCAAGTCATGACCTTAGCAGCTTCAATACCGATCTCTCTCTTTTTGTTATCCCACCAATCTTTCGCTTGACTCCTTAGTTGACCCGTACCATAGGCTACGTAGTCATCTTTATCACAATGGGTTCTCTCGAATACCCCTTCGATATCACTTAGCCATCGTTGGCACACTATTGGGTCAACCTCCCCATTATATATTGGTGGTTTACAGGCCATGAATTCCTTGTATGAACAAGGCTTTCGTCCTCCATGCTTTTCCTTTGCTGAATTTGAATCATCTTCCAATTTCTTGATTCTCTCTTCTACTATTGATAAAACTGTGTTTTGAATTTTATCAATAAAGCCCGACAAACTGTTTTCAATCGCCTTTCCAACCTCTTCGGCAATCACTTCCCTCATTTGTTCGGTGACTCTTGGCACCGCATTATCATTACCTCCATCAGCCATCTCTATTTCTGAAATGTTTACATAGGTTGTTAAACATTCCATTTATAACACATGCTTTACTTGTTTTGATTCAATCAAGTTCATAACTTGATTTAATCATTCTTGTTTCAATTCAATCAAGTTCATAACTTGATTTAATCATTCTTGTTTCAATTCAATCAAGTTCATAACTTGATTTAATCATTCTTGTTTCATGCATTTCTTGTTTTTGAGTGAGCTTACACACTCTTTTCATGCATATTTGTTCATTTCTCATTCTTTACGTAATACATAATTTATTAACAAAATAAGTTAGTTCTTACCGGACGATCGATCAAGCTTGAACCGAACACTTTGTTAACAACCTTAGGCTCTGATTACCAACTTGTAACACCCTTAAAATTTTACTAGAATTAATCACAAATTTTATACCAAAAGATATTAAAATAACATAAGTTTTATATGTAGCATAAACCTTAGTCAGCTAATGACTAAATTGGAACATTCAAAATTCGTTTAAGAAATTGTTTACAACCCATGAACAAAATATAAGTATGATTAAAACATTGCGGAAGCTTCAAAAATCGTGTTCGGTTCTTCATCATTCGCTTAACCGCCATCCGTAAGATCCACCTTGTTACCTAAGGTCAAAACCATTAAAACTTTAGTTTTGACAATTGTTATAAATATATAAACATGAGATTCAATGTACATTTTAAATCATAAAATTTAAGTTTTATTTCCGATTCCACCGTAACTTACGGTGTCACCGTAAGTTACGGTGAGTCCTGGAGAATTGTTGGTCCACCGTAAAACAGGGGTGTTCCACCGTAACTTCTTGACCTGTACCGTAAGTTACGGTACTACCATAACTTACGGTAGTTGCTGGAAATTTATGTTTTGTTTTGTTTGTTCATTACACTGAAACCCCAACTCTCAGATTTCAGTTTTCTAGGATACCAATACATTAAAACCTCATATTTCTATTATGTTTTATATTATCCATATCAAAGATCAATCCAACATATTCCGAAGCATCGACCATGCCTTACTTGATTATTCGACCCGATTGGCTCGTCTAAGGAATCCTCCCATATGACGACTACCAACGAGTTCCAACCAAATATGATCAATCACTCAATATAGCGACTTCACCGCTTAATTCAAAACAACTCTTATTCAAAAATTTCAATTACGCATTATATAACCATCAAATCTACTCAATGTAACGGGTCAAGTTACATACCTTCAAAGCGACCCCTTCAAACGTGCGTCTACGCCGGTTTGCCCGCTAGATGCCCCGGCCTCCTTTCCTATAGAGTTCAATCACTTTATGTTTAGAACTCTTGGTTTCACATACATATCGCACATTTTGTCATACATCATAATTATGCGTTTTTAACTTAACAATTCAGTTTCAAGCCTTCTTTGAGGCATTTCTACAAACACTATAAAGGCAAAATTTTTATATCTTTTGTATTCAAGTTCATAGTTTGCTAATTAGCTAACTTAACATCAATCAAGCCCTCATATTGCATTTAATCATCATATTTTTCTGAAATTACCTTCTAAGATTGAATTACACTAGAATAATCATTCTAAATCCTAGTGTTCATCATCATCATGTAAAACCCACAACCCACCTTCAAGATGTTCATGGAACTTCCTGAATTTGGTCATGATTTCACATGTAGTTGGCTAGTTTTCACTTCTAAACACCATATCAACTCTAATCTAACCAAATAACACCCATGCAACATCAAATTTTCAGATTTTCCAAAATCATGAGAATTTCAAGTTGAGAGATTTCATCAGATTTTACATACCTTACAATCCTCTTGTGATGAGGATCATGATTCTAAGCTCAATTTTCGATTTTGACTTGGATTAATCCTTCAATTTGCAGGATTAATGAAGTTTTAGGGTTTTGGAAAATCTCCTGGTCGCTCTCTCTCTCTGTTCGATCGATGCCCACCCACAATGGGTGGACTTTGTGTTTTGTTTATTAAATTAGTACTAAACTTTCAGATTTTGACTAGTTTAGTCCCTCCACTTATCATTTAGCTTTAAGTTTAAGTGTTTTAACTTTAGAGTAAGTTATTTCAAGACTATCAACTAACTGGGTTATAGTTTCCTAGTTAGTTAATTCTTGTCAAATTAACATTACATATTAAACGCAAAGTTTTATATTTTTGGGGTGTTACAAAAAGGGAGAATGCTTTGAGTTCAACATCTCCACAGCTGAAATGCAGCAATTTGCGGATGCAGAAACTAAAAGGTTGGAAGAAAACTCCGGAGAAAATGAAGCGTGTGCATTCATGGCTGGCATTGAGGAGCAGCTGAAAAGGGCTATCTATATTTGGTATATCGATAGTGGCTGTTCCAGACACATGACAGGAAATAAAGAGTTATTGAACAATTTTAAACAAATTCGTGGTGGTTATGTTAACTTTTCCGGTGAGAAGGGTGGATACATCACCGGTGAAGGTTCTGTGTCAAATGGAAAAATTACGCTGCATAAAGTGAACTACGTTGAAGAACTGAAGCATAACTTGATGTCGGTTTCTCAAATTTGTGATAACAAGTACATGATGTTATTCACTGATAAAGCTTGCTTCGTTTTGCGTCCGGGATTTGTTGTTCCTGAAGATTGGATCGTAATGAGGGCTCCAAGGGTGAATAACACATATGTCATGGACATGCGCCCGTTGGTCAACTCGTCTGCTCCAGTGACATGTCTACTTTCGAAGGCGACTGAAGATCAATCGTATCTCTGGCATAGGAGAATGGGCCACGTGCATCTGCGAAAAATGAACCACTTAGTGAAAAACAACTTAATGTTGGGGTTCCTTTGCGTAGTTTCAATATGCACAACAAATGTGAATCATGTGAAAAAGGAAAAATCAAGCGAAAGCCTCACAAACCAAAAACTGTTAACTCAATCCAAAAACCACTTGAATTACTTCACATGGATCTTTTCGGCCCAATCCATGTTGCTAGCATTGGTGGGATGTCTTATTGCCTAGTTGTCACTGACGATTTCTCACGATACTCGTGGGTATTTTTCTTAAAAACAAAGGACCAAACTGCTGGTATTTTAAGAGACTTGTTCAAACAACATGAGAAAAATTATTCACTTCCAGTTAAGAAAATCCGAAGAGACAACGGCACTGAGTTTAAAAATCATTATATGGATGAGTTATGTCGGGAAATGGGAATAGTTCATCAGTTCAGCGCTCCATATGTTCCTCAACAGAACGGAGTTGCAGAACGGAAGAATCGTACCCTAATTGAGGCGGCCCGAACTATGCTTTCTGAATCAAAATTGCCAATTTTCTTCTGGGCCGAGGCGGTAAACACTGCATGTTATGTGTTAAATCATGTGCTTACGGTTAAAAGAGAAGATAAAACGTGTTATGAATTGCTTGAAAACAAGAAACCGAACTTATCTGGGTTTCAACCTTTTGGGATCAAGTGTGTTATCAAACGCACCAAAGATACTCCTAAAATGGGGGAAGTTGGTGAAGTTTGGTTCTTTTTGGGTTATGCCAATGGAACTCCCAACAAACGCGTTTATAACGTTAAGAAGCGTACAGTGAAGATAGTGTTTGATATAACTCCTTTGAGTTACGCCTCCACCGTCCGAATTCGGTCCTAAAAGCGGTTATGATTATGATAAATTATTTGATTCATTTGATCTTCCTGATCTTTCAGAAGAAGATTCGGAGGTTGTCTACACACATCTTGTGAACAAAGAAGAAGTGGATGCAAGTTGGAGAGCAAGTATTCCTACTAATGTGTCTCCGAATGTTCCAGTCGCTGATTCTTCGATCGTAAACGAAGTTGTTGCTGAGCAGATCCCCAATGCAGCTGCTCAAACTACAAGTGGTGATCTTTACGTTGATTTTTCAGCATATCCAAATGTTAATGTGTCTTCTGGAAATGATCAAGCTTCTAGTAGTAATGCAAATGCTGAGGGGGAGATTCAATCAAATTTGGGAAACAATCTTCAAGCTCCAGCAATCCCAGTTCCAAGAACGAATATTCATCATCCTGTTGATAATATTATTGGGAATCCAAATGATGGAGTGCAAACGCGAAGGAGTATTTCAGAGATGCAGTGTCTGTTCTCTGGTATCAAGAAAGAAGAAATCTACAATCTTAGCCTACATGAATGTTTTATCTCTCAAATAGAGCCGAAGAACTATCAGATGGCTCTGAAGGATAATTCTTGGTGTGAGGCGATGCAAGAAGAGTTAGCTCAGTTCGACAAGTTAAAAGTGTGGAATTTGGTCGATCTTCCAAAGGGCCAACATGCAATCAACATGAAATGGGTTTTCAAGTGCAAGAAAGACGATAAGGGTGTCGTCGTCAGAAACAAAGCACGGTTGGTTGTTCAAGGCTTCAATCAAGAGGAAGGGATTGATTATACAGAAGTTTATGCACCGGTGGCAAGACTTGAAGCTATTCGTTTGTTTCTAGCCTTTGTTGCACACATGCGTTTCAAAGTCTATCAGTTGGATGTGAAAAGCGCGTTCCTTTACGGGAAATTGCATGAAACTGTGTATGTATCCCAACTGCCGGGTTTCGAAGCTCCAGGGTCAGACAACAAAGTCTATCTGTTGGACAAGGCTCTCTACGGTCTCCATCAGGCTCCTCGGGCATGGTACGAGACTTTGTCAAAGCATCTATTGGAGCATGGGTTCTCGCGTGGTGCGATTGACTCCACACTGTTCATTTTGAAGAAAGGGGGAGATTTTCTGATCGTGCAAATTTACGTTGATGACATAATTTTTGGTTCTTCAAATGAAGAATTGTGTCGTGAGTTCGAAGCGGTGATGAAGTCAAAATTTGAAATGAGCGCGATGGGCGAGTTATCCTTCTTCCTAGGTCTTCAAGTGAGTCAAGAAAAAAACGGGATGTACGTTCATCAGACAAAGTATGTTCACGAGATTCTTAAAAGATTTGGATTGGAAGATAGCTTACCCTATGACACGCCTCTCCCGACAAATCACAAGCTTTCACCCGATAAGGAGAAAGATCCTGAAGTGGATCCGACTCTATATCGAGCAATGATAGGTTCGCTAATGTATCTTACTGCTTCACGACCAGATATTATGTTTTCTGTTTGTTTGTGTGCCAGGTTCCAATCAACTCCGAAGGAGTCTCACTTGAAAGCGGTCAAGCGTATCTTCAGATATCTGAAAGGGACGCCTAAGCTTGGATTGTGGTATCCAGCTGAAGGTGGTCTGGATTTGATGGCGTATGCTGACGCAGACTTTGGAGGGTGCCCGATGAACAGAAAGTCAACCTCTGGCGGCGCACAACTTCTTGGGAACCGTCTTGTCTCTTGGCAATGCAAAAAGCAAGTTGCCGTTTCTCTATCCATGTGCGAGGCCGAGTACATTGCTGCATCAAGCTGTTGTGCTCAGGTCTTGTGGATTCAGCAGCAAATGAGGGACTACGGTTTGAATTTTACTCGAACTCCTAGTCTTGTCGATAACAACTCTGCCATTTCCATAACTAACAATCCAGTTAATCACTCACGCACTAAGCACATAGATGTTAGGCATCATTTCATTCGCGATTGTGCTGAGAAGGGTTTAATAGAAGTGGTTAGGGTAGACACCTTGGATAATCTTGCCGACCTGTTTACGAAGACATTCGATCGGGCTAGATTTGAAAATCTGGTCCGAATGATTGGCATGATCAACCCCGAGTAAAATGCTTTTCAAAACTCGCATAGAAACTTTATTTTATGTTTTCTGTACAGTTCTTACCGCTTTCCAAAAATTGAAAAACTCCAAAAATATTTTACTTAGTTGTAGGATAAATTTTAAGAAAAATACAAAAACATTTGAAAAATATAAAATGAAGTCGTGTTGAGATATAAGGGAAATGATAGTACATCGGTTAGTCGTATCTGGTGCAGGATTATAGTAATATATAAAACTAACCGTTAACTGTAACAGCATCATTATACGTTGCTTCGGTAGGTTTTACGCGTCAATAAGAACCTGTTTTTGGTATATAAACATAATGAACTGCGTAACTTGTGTGGTACATCTCTCAGATATATGGTCTTGGTATCGTAATTTCGTTTGATAGATTGACGCGGTTCTGAGATACGTGGTCTTTATGCTGTTTATCATCTGGGATCATGGTTGTTTCTTTTACCAAAAACAACGGGGACGCAAGTCTAGATCTTCCATGATACCATACATACGTGTAAATATCATATAATACATGATGCATTCGACCTCAATAAGTGATAAACAATCACATGTCCCTCAAAATATGTGATAATATATCACAGCTCTTTTGCGGGAGTCAAGTTCGTCTCTTTGTCTGTACGATGGTACTAACCTGTTCACGGACTTGCTCCTGTGCCCTCATGCATCTGAAAATCAAGTTCCTCATCAATAAGTGATTCTATCACATAGGGCTTGTTTTCAATACTAAATAAGTGAGTATCTCACATCATTTTATACGTCAAAACAGATGATAAATGGTATACTCACCAGTAAGATGAACTCTCGTGCATACCTTGATACGGGAGTATATTCTGAGGTGGGTAAACATAGTTACAATCAGTTATTAATACACTTAATCGCATATCTCGAAAACAGTGTTCGAAAGCGTGCTAAAGCTTAAGTGGACCACAATACCGTTGAACGTCTTGAACTGTTAATATCATTCTAAGAGCTTAAACTGATAATCTATGTTCTTGTGTTGGATATTGACAGAAAAACTGATATGATCCCTTTGCTCCGATTTCACAAAAAGATAATTAGTGTAAATACGTTCGTAGGTTTAATTTCTTTATTCAGTAAAAAAAAAAAAAAAAAAAAAAAAAAAAAAAAAAAAAACATCAAAAAGATTTTGCTTTCTTGTTTCTATGTGCGAGTTATCATTTTGAAAATTCTCTAAGGGTTGTGAACATTATTTAATAAGGTGTTAAACATCAAGTTAGGTAATCTTAAAATAAGTCTTTTTGTATAAAAATCGGTCGTGCAAGATCCATCTAAGTGTGTGGGTAATCACGTCATTTTAAGGTGTTTCGGCAAATCTGCTTCCAAGTTGTGATATTTTTCAAAAAGTATAAGTTTTGAAGTAACTTTTTGTGAATGATCGTGTTTTGAAATACAAATTATTAAATATTGGTTGTTTAATACTTCAATTGTTGATTCCGGGATATTGGAATTTAGTTTTGGGATCCAGGTTTGGGCCGAGTATCTCCGGGGTTAAGATTCTTAATCCGGTGTTAAGTGTTTCAGGTCTGGATCGTTCATCACAAGATGGAAGATTTGAAGAAGTTGTGTGCGTCTGGATCGTTCATCACAAGATGGAAGATTTGAAGAAGCTGTGTGCGTCTGGATCGTTCATCACAAGATGGAAGATTTGTAGAAGCTGTGTGCGTCTGGATCGTTCATCTCACGATGGAAGATTTGAAGAAGCTTCGACGCCTGCCTCTGAAATACCTTGAAGAAGATCGTGTGCTAGCTGATCAGTTCATCAAGGTAGTTCAATTCTGTGTGAAGAACAAGGTATGGGCAGGAAGCGAGTACTCGAAGAAAGGATGAAGATCTCAAGACCAATGAAGACCATGCACTGATCAAGGG
This sequence comes from Helianthus tuberosus, assembly GCA_030545235.1. Taxonomy (NCBI): domain Eukaryota; kingdom Viridiplantae; phylum Streptophyta; class Magnoliopsida; order Asterales; family Asteraceae; genus Helianthus; species Helianthus tuberosus. The sequence continues at coordinate 173,084,828 of CM060397.1, forward strand.
GGAGTTTGTTAATGAACTTTAGGTGATAAGTGCATGCCTTCCAATTTGTAGGGTCTTTATTGTTCATGTATTGAAACTTAGTCCAAGTTTTAACCTTGGACATTTTGTCCAAGTTTTAGGCTAGACTTTTGTCTGAGTTTATGTTTAGGACAAAAGTCAGAGTTTTGTGTTATATGTTTGTCTGGGCTTCTAGTGTGTCTTGAAAGTCCGGGGTTTGCCTTGTATATATACCTTTATGTGGAATAGACAATGTGGCGATTTTGTGTGAAATTCTGTGCACCTAACCCTAATCATTGTGTGTGTGTTTCTCTGGCGGCTACTGTGTGTGTGTGACGTCATTCATCTTCCTCATCAAGAATACTCAGTGTATTCTTGATCTCTCTCACAAATCTTTGCATTCTAGTGTTTCATCTACAGTGGTTGATCATTAGGTGGATTCCGCACACCTGTTGGTTGCATTAGTTGAGTGAGATCTTGGATTAGGAGGCCTTACAACAACCTTGATAGCTTCTTGTCCCATTCCAACAGTTGGTGCACCTTGAAACAAAATCACTATAATATAGAGCACACACATCTGATTTGATAGAGAAATTCACAAATTGATTCAAAATTGCAAGTTCATCTGGTAGTTAATAGCTTTCACAATGAACATGTACACAAATTTTCAGATATCAGTAAAACAATTTTCTTCAATTAGCTTCCAATTGAATAATAAACTAAACAATTTGTTGTAATTCTTAAATCTGACCCCGAGCAGGGAAGAGGAAAGTGGTGGTATACTTATAATTGGTGAACAATGTGTCATCAATCGAAAACATTTCCGACGAAAATAACGAATCTAGGTTTAGGTTTTATCGGCGGTAAGTCCCATCTCCCGGAGCTACCACAAGCGACACTCTTCCATTGACGATGGTTGTGAGATCCAAACCTCGTAGTTACCTGAACCCCATTGGAAACCTAGGGATCGATGATGGAGTAGTGCGGGCTAGGGTGGTGGTGGTGCTGATTTACGGTGGCTGGAGAATGAAAGTCTGTAGATGTTTCTCAATAAAAAGGTTAAGAGATGCGCACCCAAACTTTGGAATATGATGGCCAAAATTACCCCTGTGTTCCGATTTCTCTCTTTTTTGGTGTTCACCAATGAACCCTCCCCTTGTTTTTGTATTAATAAATGTTTGAAACTTTGGGTTGTTACCATGGTAATTCTAACCGAATAACATCAATGTCATTAATTATAGCTCTTGATTGATAAAAAGCATGTGTTCACGTCCTTTTGCATATATCACATCCTCTCATCTTTTTTGAAGTTTTCTCTTCTGGTTGCTAAAATGAATCCATGCCAAATGAATTCCCATCGCATAACGCTAACTATTTAAAATTAAAATAGAAAGAAAACAATCCACTTGAAAATCCAACCATTTTTTTTCTAACAAGCTAATACGTATTATGCCTGGTACGCAACAGATATTTGAGACGTGGTATGTGACGTAACTTTACAAGACTTATATTACGAATGCTAGTTTCATTCTCATTAGAGGTGCACAAATCGGGTTAGGGTTTCAACCCGAACCGGGTTCAAACCTGGTTGGGGTTAGGTTAAAAATATTCAAACCGAGTTGGGTTCTAACGGGTTAATAGACTAGAGAACCTAACCCTATGAAACCGCTTCGGGTTAGGTTGGGACCAGGTTGGGTTCTCAAATCGGGTTCAACCCTATTGCTCATATCTATTAATATAAATTTATCAAAAATAATAATAAACATAATTAACTTAAAAATTCAAACTTTATTTATTTTTGTAATACAATAAGTATACTAAAACATAATTTTATAAAAAAAATAAACCTTACCACACAAAATACAGCTATTTTTTTACATTTTCGTTGTCTTCGTTAGTTTTAGTAGAGGAACAACCCATATTGACGGGTTAATGCCCACTTTCGATTCCATAGCGTTTTAGGAGCGTTTATTATTATTATTATTATTATTATTATTATTATTATTATTATTATTATTATTATTATTTGCGTTTTTTGAGTTTATGATTTAACCAACACCTTGTCACCTTTAATACATATTTATACTAAGTGATAACTTATGGGATGAAAAAAATATCACATTAAACGTACTATAATGGTCAAAAAGCCATTAAATAACTGTTGGGTATATTGCTAGTTCAATCCATCTGGACGGGTTCGAGATATCAGGTTCAAACCAGGTTCTCAAATCGGGTTGAGTGATTGGGTTGTGAACTTTCGGGTTGAAATCGGTTTGCTTGTGCAAAACCCAAACTGAATGGAACATGGTCAAGCGGAAATTTAGTAAACCGAGGAACATATTTATTTGTGAGGGTGCGCACGATAAGCGTAAGCAACAAAAGAAAGTCAGAAAGGAGCCAAAGTAACATGGTCCATTTTGAATGGAATGTATAGTTTAATATTTTCAAAGTTGAAGAATGAACTGAAGTGGGGCCTGTGTGTACCTTTCTTCCTTAAGGCCGTGGGGTATGGGGACTTGGGTTGGGGTTTGGGTTGGGGCATTTGTTGACACGTGGAATGGGAGCTCCCCCACCACCAAAACCCACGCCCATAGGGTATGGTGGGGCTTGGGTTTGGCCATTGAGAGCCTGCCATGTCACTTACTAGTCCGCCCCACGCCTGGCTTCAAACCCGCGCCAATGGGGCTACGCCCAAACCCCCGCCCCATACCTCACGGTGTAAAATATAACAAATTGCATAAGCACATTACATTAAATAAAAGTTAGTCGTTGCGTATTGTAGTTTTTTTTTTATTTTTGTTGAACCAATAAAGAATAAATTCATTTAAAAATTCTGATGACTTTTATCTTCTTCATCCCTCATCTGATAATTAGTATCGTTGTTTCCTAAGGAAAATTCTTCCTTTTACGATTTCTTCTTGGTTTTGTCCATGGTGTCTTGTTAGATATAAAAAACATACTATGCTTTGAACTACTTCAACATCCAAATTAATCCAAAACGCCATCATAACAGTATGGCGGACACGGTTATTTCTTCCATAACTGGAAAAGTAGTAGACTTGTTGTTTGGTGTGGCTAAAAAAGAGATAAGCTACATGTGTAATTGCTCTGAAAATGTTGAAAAATGTAAAGAGGAAGCTGGTAAGCTGTTGAGTATGAAGGGAAGGGTTCAGCAACATATAGATTCGGCTAGATCTAAAGGGGAAGTTCTCCTAGAAGGCGTGGAAGAGTGGATGAAGAAAGCAAATGCTGAAATATCCAACGCCACACAGTTTACTAACGGAGGAGAAGACCAGGAGAAATGCTTCCATTTGTGTGCCCTCCGTCGTTGTAGTAAGACGGCAGTAGAAAAAACGTCTTCTCTTCAGAAGCACCAAGATTACGGTAAGAGTTTTGAAACTTGTGTCTCCGTTCCTGCTCAAGCCCTAGGATTCACAGACCTCTACCAAAGTACAAATCTTGACGATATCGGTACCCATAAGTCAATTTTGGAGGAGATCATTGGAGCTATAGAAGACGACACAACACAAATCGTTGGAATCTATGGCTTAGGTGGTGTAGGTAAAACTACACTAGCTAGTGAAGTTGCTAAAGCAATAAAGACTCATTTTGATGATATTGTGTTTATAACAGTGTCGAGAACTGTTGATGTTAAAATAATTCAAGAAAATGTTGGTGTTGCGGCAAGTAGAATAAAGAACGGAGAGAAGGTTCTAATCATTCTAGATGACGTTTGGGAAGAAGTAAAGACTGAAGAATTGGGCATTCCATGTGGGAGTGAGTACAAGAATTGCAAGATTTTGCTTACATCTAGAAGCAGGTACGTGTGTGCGTCAATGAATGCCCAAAAGAATATTTCGGTGAACCCTTTGCAAGAGAAAGAAGCGTGGACCCTTTTTGAACGTGTGGATGGTAAAAGTGAATGGGACGATACATTGAAAGAAGTTGCATTAAAGATTGTCAAGGAATGTGGTGGATTACCACTTTTTATTCAAGTTGTGGGAAAAGCTTTGAAAGGCAAAGAAATTGGAATTTCTTCAAAAGACAAAGTAATTAAAATTTGGGAGGTAGCGCTTCGACGACTACAAGCTCCCATAGATGGGGATGTCACCAATAAAGAGGAAGGTATACTGAAGTTGAAGCTAAGCTACGACTATCTTGAAGATGAAGTAGCTAAGTCACTTTTCTTATTGTGTAGTATGTTCCCAGAAGATGGAAACATTGGCCTTAAAACGTTGACACATTATGGGCACGCTCTTGGGATATTTAATAATCCCGATAGCATTCACAATACAAAAGATAAAGTTCAACTGGTTGTTGAGTCTCTTAAATCATCTTTCTTGTTATTGCCTGCGGATATAAAAAGTTATTCATGGGATGAATTACTTTTACATAAAAGAGAAGAAGAAGAAGAAGAAGAATTATTTAAAATGCACGATCTTGTTCGTGATATGGCATTGTTCATTACTTTTAAAGGTGATGACAAGTTTTTGTTGGAGTCCGGAAAAGGTTTGAGAGTGTGGCATCCAAGAAGCGACGTTATAAAAAGCTACAAGAAGATCTCGCTCATGGAAAATAAAATATGTAAGCTTCCTGATTATGAACCTGATTTGCCACACCTTGATACTTTCCTTATACAAATGAATGAACTTTCAATTGTTCCGGATGAATTCTTTCAGGGCATGAAAGAGCTGAAAGTTTTAGATATGCAGTTTAACAACATTTCATCTCTCCCACAATCACTAACGCAGCTCACAATGCTACGCCTGCTAGATCTAAGTCGAAACAGATATCTCTGTGAAATTTCGTTACTTGGGGGGTTGTCATGTCTTGAGATTCTAAAGCTTAGAGATACTGGAATTAGAAATATCCCTGAAGAGATCGGACAATTGACCAATTTAAGTCTACTAGATGTTTACTATTTTAATGATTTGTCTTACGTAACACCTGGTGTGATATCGAAGCTCATTAGGTTGGAGGAGTTGTATGTTTGGTTGTTGAAGAAGGAGGGGAATTGTAATTTTCTTACGGAGCTAAGCGAACTGATGTTGCTGAAAATTCTGCATTAAAGAGTTTCGGAATTGCGTTATATTCCCAAAATTGAAACCTTGATAGAATTTGACATTGGGACATCTGGATCCCCAATGTGTTTATATAAACGCTGCCTAGATGTTCCAAGATATGTGACGATGCCAATTAGGAAACTGATTCAGCTAGCTGAAATGTTAACATTGTCATATATAAAAGATTTGGATAACATCTTACCAGACCTATATCAAGAAGGTTTCGATGAATTAAGGTATATTGAGTTGTCATACTGTGATAATGTTAGAAGCTTGGTGAAGACATGTGACTTGGATGGAATTCAGACTTCAAATGAAAGTGGCCCGATGAAAACCAAGGGGAAGTTTTTTTCCCATGTGAAAGAAATAATCTTGTTCCGTTTGAATAGGTTGGATCTTCTGTGGGATAACCCACATCAATATATAAGCTTTTGTAATCTAAGCAAGATCAGTATAACAGGCTGCCGCTCTTTATTAAAGCTATTCCCTATAAGTGTAGCGCAAGGGCTTGTCAATCTCGTATATTTATATATTGTAGATTGTGAAAGTTTGGTGAGTGTTATTTCGGATGGAGATGAGCAAAAACTGGAAGTGAAATTGAATTGGTAAAAAAGGTGATGTAGCGTGTGATACGGAAACGAAGATCGAACACGTTGATTCTAAGAATACCCGTGTAGTTCTTCCCCAACCCCCAAGATTCCTCCCAAAAGGCACGGAATTTGAAGTGAAAATTCAGTAGTTTCAAAATTCAATTCTGATTCTTCAAATTACTAGAGGGACATATAAATAAGAACAGAAATTCGAAATGGGCCTAAAAAAGATAACGGGCCAAACACACGGCCTAAAACAAAATGCCCAAAATAGTTCAAAAAAACATAAAAATGCAAATAAATAATGGAAATAAGCGTTTTTTGGCCCGGACGATGACCCAAACTACTGTAGGCATTTGCAGTAAGATGGAGCTCGTTCTCATGTTCGTTTCGCCTGGTCGTACGCCCAAAACGGACCCCCGTAGCCCAAGTTAGAGCTATTTTAGTGAAGCCCCTTTTGTTACACGATCTTGGGCCTCCAAATACAAAATAGTCCGCTCCTCCACACTTGGGCCTGCATCATTCCCCCCTGGATAGACAAAATTCGCCCTCGAATTACCAACAGGTTCATCATCAGAAGAATCCATAATAAGGCAACAGATGCTTCACGTTAAACACCTCAGAACAACGAATGTGACTAGGCAGCTTCAGACGATATGCATTCGGATTGATCTTCTCCACGATTTCAACTGGGCCAATCTTCTTTGCTGATAACTTGTTGTATTCCCCAACTGTAAAACGATCTCTAGTCAAAACAGCCCAAACAAAATCACCTTCCTCGAACTCAACATGCCTACGCTTCTGATCAGCAGCTTGCTTATACTTCTGATTAGCTCGGGTCAAATGATCATACACAGCATTATGAACTTCATGTAAGCCCTCCACAAAATCTTGAACTCTCTTAGGAACAGATCCAGAAAGATGGAGAGACATCAAATCAAGTGGTCCCCGAGGCTGAGATAAATACACTATCTGAAATGGGCTATATCCGGTGCTCCGATTAACAGCATGATTATGAGCAAACTCAGCTTGGCATAACTTTTGATCCCATGCCTTCACATGATCACCAACCAAACATCTCAGCAAATTCCCAAGTGACCGATTAACAACTTCAGTTTGCCCATCAGTTTGTGGGTGATAAGCACTACTGAAGTTGAGTTGAGTATTCACCATCTTCCACAAGCTATGCCAAAAATGACTCAGAAATCGGGTATCCCGATCAGACACAATAGAAGAAGGTAGCCCATGCAAACGGTACACGTCACGAAAAAAGAGTTGGGCCACGTTAACAGCATCAGTCGTCTTCTTGCAGGGAATAAAATGGACCATCTTAGAAAACCGATCCACAATAACAAAGATAGAATCATTACCTCTCTGAGTACGAGGTAACCCCAACACGAAATCCATACTAATATCAACCCTTGGCTGTGAGGGAATTGGCAAAGGCATATAGAGACCCGCATTGGTAGCTGTGCCCTTTGACACCTGACAGATACGGCACCTCTTCACATAACGATCCACCTCCTTCCTCATAGAAGGCCAATAATAAGAAGCTTGCACCAGCTGTAAAGTACGGTCACGACCAACATGCCATTCACCATGTAACTCCTTAATAATCTGTAAACGAAGACTAGAATCAGGAATACATAGCCGATTTCCCTTGAACAAAAAACCATCATGCAAAAGAAAATCTGACTTTTTCCCAGTTTCCACATCCTACAAAATAACTGAGAAATAAGGGTCAATGGCTAACTGCTCACGAATGACCTCCAGACCCGGCACATCAACCCTCATAGATACAAGCAGATTACTCCTCCTGCTTAAGGCATCAGCAACCCTATTTGAAACACCAGTCTTGTGTTTGACCACAAAAGTAAACTTCTCAAGAAAGGCCAACCATCGCCCATGCTTATGAGATACCTTGTCTTGAGTACGAATGTGCCTTAGGGAATCATGATCAGTGAATAAAACAAACTCCTTTTGAAACAAGTAATGACGCCAATGCTTTAAAGCTTGGACCACTGCATAAAACTCTAGATCATAAGTACTGTACCTCAACTTAGGCCTAGTTAACTTCTCACTAAAATAAGCAACAGGTCGACCACCCTGACTAAGAACCCCACCAATTCCAACCTTTGAGGCATCAGTATGAAGTTCAAAAACTTGAGAAAAATCAGGCAATACCAGAATTGGTGCTGTAGTGAGCTTCTCTTTCACAACTTGAAAAGCCAACTCGGCCGCCTCTGTCCATACAAACGTCTTCCCCTTCATACAATCTGTCACTGGGGCCATAATAGAACTGAAGTGTGGAATAAACCGTCTATAAAAAGAAGCAAGCCCATGGAAACTACGAACTTCAGTAATGGTAGTAGGAGTTGGCCAATTTTGAACAGCCGCCACCTTGGATTCATCCACCTGTATCCCATCTCCAGAAATAACATACCCCAAGAACAACACTTTAGGGGTCATGAACATACACTTCTTGGTGGCTGCAAAAAAATGGTCCCTGCGAAGTAAGGCCAAAACCTGCCTCACATGCACAACATGGTCGCTGAAAGAAGCACTATAAATAAGAATGTCATCAAAATACACAACCACGAACTTCCCAATAAAAGGTCTAAGCAACTGATTCATCACACGCATGAAAGTACTAGGTGCGTTTGATAAACCAAATGGCATCACCAACCATTCATACAACCCTTCACGAGTCTTGAAGGCAGTCTTCCACTCGTCACCCGGCCTAAGACGAATTTGGTAATACCCACTCTTCAAATCTAACTTCGTAAAAATAGTAGCACCACTAATCTGATCAAGTAATTCATCAAGTCGAGGAATAGGAAACCTGTACCTCACAGTAATCTTGTTGATTGCCCGACTGTCAACACACATACGCCAAGTGCCATCTTTCTTTGGAGTCAGTAAAGCCGGAACAGCACAAGGGCTCATACTTTCACGAACATGGCCCTTAGAAATCAATTCCTCAACCTGCCTTCGCAACTCTTCATGCTCACCAGGGCTCATCCTGTAATGTGGTCTATTGGGTAACTGTGACCCAGGCTCCAAATCAATATGATGTTGGATGTCACGCAAAGGTGGCAATCCATCGGGCAATTCATCAGGGAAAACATCAGAAAATTCTTCCAGCAAAGGGACCATAGCATCATGAATTTCGACTTCCTCGGGCACTGTCTTCCCTATCAAAATAAAAACATTGCCTGTCTCCTCCAACTCTTCTTGAAACTGACTGATGGTCAACAAAGTACCTGACTGTTTTGTGGCCAACTGCTTAGGCTTGCTAGGAACAAGGGTTATCTTCACACCACCAAACAGAAAGATATAAGTATTGGACCGCCCATTATGTTCAATATTACGCTCATACTCCCAAGGTCTACCCAACAATAAGTGACACGCGTCCATAGGGACCACATCACACACAACATCATCTTTATAAGTGGACCCAATAGAAATAGAAACAAGGGCTCTTTTAGATACCTTTACTTCACCTTCCTTTTTAAGCCATTGAAGCTTATAAGGTTTAGGGTGACTCTCCGTCTTCAGAGCCAACTTCTGGACCGCCTCTTCAGATATCAGGTTATCACAACTCCCTGAATCAATAACAAATGTGCAAACCTTTCCCAGAATGGTACAGGTTGAGTGGAAGATGTTATGCCTAAGCCAGTCATCTCCATCTGCCTTTGGCGTATAACAAGAGCGTCTGACTACCAAGTTCACTCCAACATCACCGGCCACAACCTCTTCTTCGTACTCAGTTTCTTCATCGTACACTGGGTTATTTTCATATTCTTCATACTGATCATCCTCAGACTCAGCAAAAAAAATGTCTTTTACCAGCCTTCTTGCACTCAGCTTGACGATGGCCCGTCTCACCACAATTGAAACATCTCTGACCACTACTACTAGCCCCCTTAGAAGTAGACCCGGTATTGTTAACCCCTGGCCTTTGCTGACTAGGCCCGCCACGAGGTGCCCCACTGCCCGACCCAACGTTTCCTCCAGCAGGGGTAAATGAACCACCAACACGACGGTTTTGCTTCTCAAAGGCCAACGCCCGTTGGTGTGCCTCTGGGATGGTTAACGGGTCAAAAAGATTCACGGACTCCATGATTTGAACCCCAGACCCCCAATATACCGAGAAACAAGTTGTTCCTCTGGTTCTTGAATATCATTCCTAGCAATCAACTGGTAAAACTCTGTGGTATAATCATCAACCAATTTAGCCCCCTGTTTTAAATTTTGCAGACGTTGGTACATCAACCTTTGAAAATTATGAGGCAAAAAGTTGGACCGCAAGCATTTCTTCATCTTGGTCCATGTCACGATCCTTGACTTTCCGAGCCTATTCCGTGTTAACTTCAACTGTTGCCACCACGCAGAGGCCCTACCACGTAACCTGGTAGCGATCAAGGCCACCCGCTTATTTTCAGGCACCTCCTTGAACTTTAACACTTCCTCCACAGTAGCCAACTAATCGATGAACCCCTCCGGATTCAAACTAGTCCCATCAAATTCTGGAATATCAACCCTTATCCCAGAATCCCAACGCCTGTTACCCCCTCCACGTTCACCCCTTGGTCGCCCTTCCTGTTCGTCTTCGGAAGTCGAACCATCACCAAATGGGTTACTGAAATCAGAACCAAACCCGTCATTGGGTCCCTGCCTCCTACGATTGATCAAGTCGGCCATCCGGTCAGTCAACTGATCGACCACCTGATCCAACCGTTGATCCACTCTAGCCATGAGTCGCTGCTCCAACTCTCGTTCATACACTTCATCGAGAGGCCTGTTGTTGTTTCTCCTCGGAGGCGTTTTGAGCCAGGAATTCGGCTCTGATACCAACTGATGTAGCGCGTGATACGGAAACGAAGATCGAACAAGTTGATTCTAAGAATACCCGTGTAGTTCTTCCCCAACCCCCAATATTCCTCCCAAAAGGCACGGAATTTGAAGTGAAAATTCAGTAGTTTCAAAATTCAATTCTGATTCTTCAAATTACTAGAGGGACATATAAATAAGAACAGAAATTCGAAATGGGCCTAAAAAAGATAACGGGCCAAACACACGGCCTAAAACAAAATGCCCAAAATAGTTCAAAAAAACATAAAAATGCAAATAAATAATGGAAATAAGCGTTTTTTGGCCCGGACGATGACCCAAACCGCCGTAGGCGTTTGCAGCAAGATGGAGCTCATTCTCACGTTCGTTTCGCCTGGTCGTACGCCCAAAACGGACCCCCGTAGCCCAAGTTAGAGCCATTTTAGTGAAGCCCCTTTTGTTACACGATCTTGGGCCTCCAAATACAAAATAGCCCGCTCCTCCACACTTGGGCCTGCATCAAAAGGATACAAATATCGTGTTCTCCTTTGATCATATTTGGCTTAATAGTCTGCCCAAACTTGAGAGCTTCTACTCTGGCCATTCTATCATCAAATATCCTTCCTTAGATTATCTTTTTACGATCAATTGTCCAAACATGAAGAGATGGAGTTATGAAGAGAATAATACAACCAAGATCAATTTTTATCATGAAGAGAGAGAGTGTAGCATTAATGATTATATTGCAGGAATACATGAGGTATGAAAAGTGCATGCCTTAAAATTAATAATATTGCTTTGCTATGTGAATTAATTTGTTACCTTTACAGATGGGTGATAACTTCATGATGACGGAGGGATGAACAAGGCTGTTGCATATGCTTTCTATAGCATGTTTATCGTGTAAGTGAACAAGACAACTTAATGGTTTATTTTTTTCTCTTTTTTTCAATGGGACTCAACCATAGGTCTAATTATATATAGCCCAAAAGGAAACCAAGCTGCTTAGTCATATATCAAACAGTGTAAATGGTAACTGAACGAGTTAAATATGCAGTTAAATTTGATCGAATTGTTTTCAACAAGTTATGTTACAAATTGAGAAAATCTGCTAGTACATAGTTTTTATAATCACATTTTTAATATTTAATTTTCTATGATAATATGATGTGGTATTATGTAAGTCCAAGTTACCTTTTTAATTATTTAGGTTTTATGTTCAGCAGACACCAACTACAAGATGCAAAGAATAATCCGGTTTAATGAGTATCCTTTCAATTAACTTCACCCCTTTCTCTTTTTAATTTATTTCCAGGTGAAAGTATTATTGAATAATGAGTTGGTGCAAGGAGATTGCAATATTTGCTCCAACCAAGGTAGGCTGATTAAACCCCCGTTAATTTAGGAATTTAAATCTATATACACACACATAGTGTTAGGAGTAATATACAAATACTTTTTCAGTGTGAAGCTTACGAAACGAGTGCCATGCTTGTTGTTAGTTGTCAATAGTTATAGGACTTAGTTGCAATTAACAACCGTTCACACCATGTTTATAGCAACCATTCACACCATATCATTTAATTATTTATTGTTTTTTAGTCCCTCACTCTCCCTATAAGTAGAGGGGTTATTTACTCTTGTAAACACACATTCAATCAATACAACTTCGGTTTTCATACCATTCCCATTTACATGGTATCAGAGCTAAAGGTCTCTTAGCTCACGAGCATCTTTTCGGGTGACCATTTCCGGCTAAATTTCCGGTCACCACCAGTCTCGGTTTAGAAGGTTCATAGTATGCTCTGTGGTTGCAGCTTAGTCTGATCTTCCACATCAGAAACGGATCTTCTTTTTCATACCATTTCCGGTCATCTCTATTTTTTCTGTTCTCGGGTACTATTCATCGCAGGTTACTGTTCACCCGATCGAAATCTGTTCAGATCTGATCTGCCAAGTTTCAGATCCAGGGGTTACTATTCATCGCGAGTACTATTCATCTGGCTACTGTTCATCGGGGGTTACTGTTCATCGGATACTGTTCATCGGGGTTACTGCTCATCCGGTACCGTATTTTTCCAGCTTCGTCGAAATTTGTTTCCGATCATTTCCTTGCAGTCGGTTTTCCGATCTGAGCAACCTTTTTTGTTTCTGCCTCGTTTTGCGTGCTCGTATTCCAGTTCAGTTTTTCGACTTTCTGGTTTTTCTGTTTGAATATATTGTTGCAATGGAAGATAAGAGAAATCACAGTATTAGATGCACTAAGGAGGATTATGATTGGCTTCAACGGTTACTTGCCTTCGGGTCACAAAGTCCGCAGACCAACTCGGTATTCCCAGGTACGTTTTCTGGCTTTGACCTATCCTGGATTATTGATTCTGGAGCCAATCATCACATGACTGCGAATCAAGAAATTCTCACTAGCCTTCATAAAACCTCTCACCCACCGGTTAAACTTGCAGATGGTTCCTCACAGTGTTGTAAGAATCGCTAGGCGCTAGTCGGGCGGTGGGGTACCGACTAGCGATTAATCGGGATTAATAGGGACTAATTGGAATTAATCGGATTGAGAATTTTATATGTAATTTTTAGTTACATATATACACACACATTTTTATATGTAGTTTTTTAAAGTAGACATGTTTTAACCCCTCACTAACCCATTTTTTAAGTAATTGGAAGGAATTTATATGGTTTGGTCAAAATTTGGCCGGCATCTAGCCAAAATTTGGCCAGAATAGGACCGTCATTGATTGCCTAGCTATTAATCGACCATTAATCGGTGAACCTCCGATTAGTGATTAATCGGCGACTAATCGGAGACAAGTCAGGATTTTTACAACCATGGTTCCTCATGCCCCGTACGCGGCATTGGATCCATTCACAACCCAGAAAACCTAAAATTGTCTTCTGTTCTTCTTGTTCCTAACTTCCCTACCAGCCTTTTATCTATCAGCCAAATTACTAAACAAAATAATTGTTCCGTTACTTTTTATCCTACTCATTGTACCCTCAATGAACTGGGTACCAACCGAGTCATCGGTACTGGTCTTGAATCGGGTGGTCTCTATCGGATGTCCACATTGTCTCCTCCCAAAGCAAACATCTGTGAGTCTAGTATCTTTGAAACTCATTGTCGGTTAGGTCATCCCTGTGTAGCCGTCCTAAGGCAAATGAGACCTGGCATCTCTATTCCCGATAACTTCCATTGTGAGTCATGTCAGCTTGGTAAGCATACTCGACGTCCTTACCCCCCAAAAGTGTCAAGCCGAACCATTTCCATTTTTGAACTTGTACACTCTGACGTATGGGGTCCATGTCCAGTTAAGACTCCATTGGGCTTTCAATATTTTGTTACATTCATTGATGACTATTCTCGTGCTACATGGGTTTACCTATTGAAATCTCGTAGTGAAATCAACTCAATCTTTCATGAATTCCATGCATATGTCAAAACCCAGTTCAAAACATCCATCCAAACCTTACGCACCGATAATGCTAAAGAATATATGTCCACCGATTTCTCTACATATCTCAAATCACAAGGTATTATTCATGAGACTTCTTGCGCATATACATCTCAACGGAATAGTGTTGCTGAACGTAAGAACCGCCATCTGTTGGATGTTACTTGCACACTCATGATTCATTCTCATGTTCCTCGTCACTTTTGGGGTGATGTTGTTCTTACAGCGGCTTATCTAATTAATCGTATGTCATCGTCTGTTCTTCATGGTCAAACCCCGTTCTCTGTTTTATTTCCTAGAGGAACTCAATTTCCTCTTGAGCCCCAAACTTTTGGATGTGTAGCTTATGTCCATGATCATCGTCCCGGAGTCCCTAAAATCGACCCTCGAGCCATTCGTTGTGTCTTTGTTGGTTACTCGCGTGTCCAGAAAGGTTATCGGTGTTATAGTCCTTCCCTTCGCCGATACTTTACCAGTGCTAACGTCTCTTTTGATCCGTCGCGTCCTTTCTATCCAGAAGCTACCATTCCAGTTTCTGATCTGTTTCCTGACCCTGATATACCTGAGTCTCACATCATCCACATCTTTTCTGTAACTCTTGTTACATCTGTCCCTCAGGTCTCAGACACCACAAACCAGGGTCCTACTACTGAGGGCATACCAACCGATCCCCCGCCATTACTCTTTACATATGCTCGGCGAGGAAAGGATCACATGTCAGCAACCATTGATCCCCAACCTACCCATACCTCTGGTACATCCTCCGTTCAACCTGCCATGACTGAACCAGATACATCCTTGCCAGTTCCTACCCATACTACCTCGGATATCCCTTCGGATACACCTGCTTATGACCCTCCAGGTGCCCCATATCCCGATATACCTATTGCCTTTCGCAAGGAACCTAGACACTACACTCGTTATCCCATCCAGGATTATGTTGCCTACACTCATCTCTCTATAGAGTCTCATGCCTTTACCACTTCCCTGGATTCCTACCCGATTCCTAAAAATGTGATGACCGCTCTGGCTCACCCAGGATGGCGACAAGCCATGGAAGACGAGATTGGGGCTTTAAAAGCCAATCAGACTTGGGATCTAGAACGACTACCTCCTGGTAAGCGTGTTGTTGGTTGTCGTTGGGTCTTCACAGTTAAACTTAACCCTGACGGAACTCTACATCGTCTGAAAGCTCGTCTGGTAGCTAAAGGTTACTCTCAGGCTTATGGTATTGATTATGACGAGACTTTTTCCCCAGTTGCCAAAATGCCATCTGTGCGTATTTGTATTGCTCTTGCTGCCATTCATCATTGGCCGCTCTACCAGCTTGATGTCAAGAACGCCTTTCTCAATGGTGTTCTTGAGGAGGAGGTTTATATGGAGCAGCCAGCAGGGTTCATTGTTCAGGAGGAGGCCTCAAAAGTATGCAGACCACGTCGGTCCCTATATGGTCTTAAATAGTCTCCAAGGGCATGGTTTGGTCATTTCTCTAATGTTTTGGGAGAATTTGGAATGGTTCGTAGTACATATGATCACTCTGTATTCTTCAGACATCATCAGGGACGAAGGATCATCTTAGTTGTTTATGTGGATGATATCATAATCACAGGGGACGATGAAGAAGGAATTGCCAAGCTCAAACAGTTTCTTCATTCTCAGTTTCAGATTAGTGACTTAGGTCGGCTACGGCACTTCCTTGGCATAGAAGTATCACGTTCTCCACAGGGAATACTTCTCTGTCAACGAAAGTATGTTCTTGATATGCTAACTGAGTGTGGCTTGCTGGGTTGCAAACCTATTGACAGCCCTATGCTTTCTACAAGGAAGCTCCTTCCAGAGGACGGAAGCCCAATGAAAGATCCTGAGCGATACAGACGATTGGTCGGAAAACTCAACTACTTAACTGTCACCAGACCAGATATCTCCTTTGCCGTCAGTGTCCTAAGTCAGTTCATGGCTACTCCGTACACGGGACACTAGGATGCTGCTCTTCGTGTTTTAAGGTATCTCAAAACCACAACAGGTCTAGGGATCTTATATTCTGATCAGGGTCATTGCCGTGTGGGTGCTTTCACAGAAGATGGAGATGGGCATATATCTGGATTTTCAGATGCAGACTGGGCAGGTTGTCCTATTTCTCGTCGATCCACCACTGGGTATTGTGTTTTTGTTGGTGGAAATCTTGTGTCCTGGAAGAGTAAGAAGCAACATACCGTATCCAGATCAAGTGCCGAATCAGAGTACAGAGCTATGGCAGATGTTACATCAGAGATGATATGGGTTCGTCGTCTCCTCAGAGAACTTGGAGTTATCTCTGATGACTTGATGCGATTATACTGTGATAATCAATCAGCTATACATATAGCCAAAAATCAAGTATTCCATGAGAGAACTAAACACATTGAGGTTGATTGTCACCTAATCAGAGATCGGATAGTCGACACTCAAAAGGATCCTCCATCCATCCAGCCAATTCATGTTAAAACATAATTCCAACTAGCGGATATCTTCACAAAACCACTCCGAAAGACTCAAATAGACTTCATATGTAACAAGTTGGGCATGATTAACATCTATGCTCCAACTTGAGGAGGAGTGTTAGTTGTCAATAGTTATAGGACTTAGTTGCAATTAACAACCGTTCACACCATGTTTATAGCAACCGTTCACACCATATCATGTAATTATTTATTGTTTTTTAGTCCTTCACTCTCCCTATAAGTAGAGGGGTTATTTACTCTTGCAAACACACATTCAATCAATACAAGTTCGGCTTTCATACCATTCCCATTTACACTTGTAAATAGTGTCACGACACTATTAAGCAAATAATTACACTACACTTCAATTATAGTTGCACTTCACTTTTAGTTGTAGTGTAATAATTATCGTTGTGCAACAAATTTTAAGTGTAAATAATTGTTACTCTCCTTTAAAATTATAGTGTCATAATCACACTAGTGCTTTCGACACACTTTACACGTTAAAAATTATTTGTACCACCCTATATACATGTGTGTGTATTGTTTTATATGTTTATTATTTAGTTTTATGTGTTATAGATGTTATACACAATGCTTTTCTCTATATATTGTAGGCATGTAGGTAGTGCTTTTCTGGAATAGGATTGGGATGGAACTGGAACATTGCACTATCTGGTGGTATTAGATATTTACTTTGAAGCAAATAATCTTGTGTTGAACTTTTAATTATGTTTGGAATTCATTTCGTTTGTGGCATGTAATTTTCCCAACTCTAATTATGTTACAAGTACTCTTTAAACATTCTCGGCCTTAAATTCTTGTCTGTTTACCAACTTTAATAAATTATCATTCTGAGTTTTAACAAATTTTATGTTAAAGTAATTTTTTGTGGGTTTTGTTTTTTATATTAACGCTCAGCACGAGTTATTTTTATCTACGTTCGACATGAATTTTCGTAACGTGTTTTTGACCCGACCGCTTGTTTATAATGTTTTTGTAAGCATTCGGTTTTTTTAAACCATCCGGTGCACATCTCTATATATAGCACTAGGTTCTAACCCCGTGTATTACACGGGGTTGAATAAATAAATTTTATATACTAAATAATAAAACAATATATCTTTAAAAACCTCATTTATTGTACGGGTTGAATAAATATAATTTTATATATTAAATAATAAAAAGTTATATCTATATGAATCATATTGTACGGGTTGAATAAATTTAATTTTTTATACCAAAAAAAAAGTTATATATTTAAAACCACGTGTCACTACTAGAAAATACACATTTCATGACCCATATTGTACGTCATAAAACGGTAATTATGACACGCAAAGGCGAGTCGTTGATTGAGGAGTCATAAAATTAACATGACATGCATTTGTGTGTCATGTTTTTATGACACGCATTTATGACACACATTTAATAACACCATTCATGACACACATTCATGACACTCATTTTATGACACCTTTTAATGACATACATTCATGACACTCATTTTATGACACTTTTTAATGACACACGCTCATGACAATCATTTATGACACATACGTATGACATTCATTTACGCGTGTCATGCTTTTAATTGTTTAATTTTTTTTTTATAAAATTACTAATATGCGCTGGATACATGTATATTAACAAAAACAATAAATCTTTTTCATAAAACAAATACACACACATATATATATACCAAAACAATCTATTACATAATCATTTGTCAAGTATACTACAAATATTGTAATGTTAACAAAAAAAAAAAGAATTGTTTGTCAATACATCATCAACACCTAAAATACGATTTATCACTTAAAAATAGAGTTAACCGCATAAGTCGACCAATCTTCGCGAATGCTATCCATATCCGCAGCCGAGTATTCCTCTACTCCTTTCCCAACCTGAGACAACAACTAAATAAAATAAATCTTAAAAATCAGAATTTAATCCTAATGTATGAATTTAAGCATTTCTTTGGATATGTAAGTACATATTTCTCTAATATACAGACTAAAATATGCCTAAACTTACATTATCATTGTCAAGTATTTCAACTCCTTCGTAAGCTATCTCCTTCATGAACCTCATCACATAGTAGCTGCATTCAGTACCTCCTGGCTGACATGGACACTACACAATTAAAAATATCAAGAAATGTGAAACCATTGCGATTTAAGTTTAAACTAAAGGGGTTCAATATTTACAATATCATTACAACCACAATTTACATAAGGGATTAAGTGCTTACCCTAGCGTTAATCCATATGAGTTTAACCTATATGTTGGCACCACTTTCTGAAGCATACACGGCCATTGCCCTATAAAAAATCAAAATTATATCAAAGTATATTCCAACTCCTTTATCATCCATTATGATAATTTGTATTACTTACGTATCAATAATTTGCCTCAACTGCTCATCGACACTTCTAGGCCGTAAGGAATCAAAATAATAGCAAGTAGTTGTTTTCAGGTTTAGTACTGCCAACACCCAATGGTTTCTTCAAAATCCAAAATTCAATCAAAATAAATAAAGATAATAGGTCTTTACGAATACTTATTTAAAAAGAAAATCAAACCCAGGATTGTAGGGCAATAGGATGATGTCATTGCCCTTTCTTTTATACAATCGATCTGCAACCGCTCTACTTGCATCCTCGATGTGTTTGGGTTTGGGTTTGCGTTGATCAGCCCGCGAAATTACAGACGGGTTCATAAAACATATTCCACGATCATTTATTTGCTCTTTCTTAATTTGCTCATACAGGAACCTGCAGTTAACATACATAAATCGAATCAATAAAATAAATTTTGTTTTACGAACGGTAATTTATACTAGATATAGGCACTTACATTATATAGGAAGTGATGACAGCACCGGTCAGCTCGGTGAATGTAAAAACCGCTTCAAAATCATCACAATTTAAGTACATGTAACTATCATGCCCAAATAGGTGGTACTCACACTCTAGTCTTCTAGAATCCCCCTTTGAAAGGAATGCACTATCGACCAAAAGTGCACTCATCGTCAAAACTCCACTTTTTTTCCATTCTAACCCTTTGATTCCTTTGTGCTCTCGTCATGATTTTTCCTTCATTCTCTTTTGCCTTTTCCTCAACAGGTTCTCTTTTCCCTTTGATTTCTTTCTTGTTTTCTTTTTTTTACCATGTTCTTTTTCAACTGGTTTTTTGTTTTCTTCGGTAGGTTCTCTTGGCCGTTTCCTTTCATTTTTACTTTCTATTTCCTTTTTGTTTTCCTCGGCAGTTTTTCTATTCATCTTTGTTATAAAAGAGTTTTTGTAACTGTATTTTAATACGTTGCTCATTTCAAGTATTCAACTTCATCCTGACTCGTTTCAACCCATACTATTAAGTTACCCATTTGACCCATTTGGCCACCCCTAAGTCAGCATTAAAAAAAAGCCTAGAAACCTAGGTCTACTCTAGAGAAATGTGAACATTTAGACAATATTTTAAAGGCATGCTGGTACCTAAATTAAATTTGTCAATCCTGCATACAAGGCAGGTATGCCACCTTGGTCAACAATCTTTATAGAAGTAGTAGCTGCAGTCATTTTTGTATCACCATGCAGTCCACCCGAGACTTTATAACCTCTACTTGCCTCACCAAACTTTCCACTAGCATGCAAAACCTGCATAGCTAGATGTAAAGTTAGCAAGTAAGCCAACAAATAAGCAATATTTAAAGAAAAAAGTTACAAGCTGTTATCACTCAACATTCAAAGGAGCTTGCAATATATGTAAAGGGGTTAAAACTGTGTATTCTTAGCTCTTTTAAGTAACTGTGTATTCTTAGCTCTTTTAAGTGGTGTGTCTGTAAGCAACAAACAGTTTCAAAGCAACTTGTTTTCAAAAATTCACACATAAGAGCTATGTAACCTTGAAGTGAACATACATTTATGTGACTCTTGAAGCTGAACAAAACTAAATATAATAGAGTAAAAAAAACCTCTAAAAGCAACGGTTATGAAAAAATATAGAATGGTTAAATTCATGCATTATATGCATTTGGAATTCAAAATGTTGCATAACGAGCTAATATACCTTGGGAATTAGAAAGAACTACTAGTTATTCCATTTCTCTTGATACACTGAAGAGAAAAAAGATTATGTATATAAAAAATTAGCAAGTCAAGGATCATTTAGTTGAGCTGCCTTTTTTCTAAAAGTCTATTCACAATCAAAGATTCACATTAGAGTAGAATCACATAAAAACAATGATCAGATTTATGACTGTAAATGGGAATGGTATGAAAACCGAACTTGTATTGATTGAATGTGTGTTTACAAGAGTAAATAACCCCTCTACTTATAGGGAGAGTGAGGGACTAAAAAACAATAAATAATTACATGATATGGTGTGAACAGTTGCTATAAACATGGTGTGAACGGTTGTTAATTGCAACTAAGTCCTATAACTATTGACAACTAACACTCCTCCTCAAGTTGGAGCATAGATGTTAATCATGCCCAACTTGTTACATATGAAGTCTATTTGAGTCTTTCGGAGTGGTTTTGTGAAGATATCCGCTAGTTGGAATTCTGTTTTAACATGAATTGGCTGGATGGATGGAGGATCCTTTTGAGTGCCGACTATCCGATCTCTGATTAGGTGACAATCAACCTCAATGTGTTTAGTTCTCTCATGGAATACTTGATTTTTGGCTATATGTATAGCTGATTGATTATCACAGTATAATCGCATCAAGTCATCAGAGATAACTCCAAGTTCTCTGAGGAGACGACGAACCCATATCATCTCTGATGTAACATCTGCCATAGCTCTGTACTCTGATTCGGCACTTGATCTGGATACGGTATGTTGCTTCTTACTCTTCCAGGACACAAGATTTCCACCAACAAAAACACAATACCCAGTGGTGGATCGACGAGAAATAGGACAACCTGCCCAGTCTGCGTCTGAAAATCCAGATATACGCCCATCTCCATCTTATGTGAAAGCACCCACACGGCAATGACCCTGATCAGAATATAAGATCCCTAGACCTGGTCTGGTTTTGAGATACCTTAAAACACGAAGAGCAGCATCCCAGTGTCCCGTGTACGGAGTAGCCATGAACTGACTTAGGACACTGACGGCAAAGGAGATATCTGGTCGGGTGACAGTTAAGTAGTTGAGTTTTCCGACCAATCGTCTGTATCGCTCAGGATCTTTCATTGGGCTTTCGTCCTCTGGAAGGAGCTTCCTTGTAGAAAGCATAGGGTTGTCAACAGGTTTGCAACCCAGCAAGCCACACTCAGTTAGCATATCAAGAACATACTTTCGTTGACAGAGAAGTATTCCCTGTGGAGAACGTGATACTTCTATGCCAAGGAAGTACCGTAGCCGACCTAAGTCACTAATCTGAAACTAAGAATGAAGAAACTGTTTGAGCTTGGTAATTCCTTCTTCATCGTCCCCTGTGATTATGATATCATCCACATAAACAACTAAGATGATCCTTCGTCCCTGATGATGTCTGAAGAATACAGAGTGATCATATGTACTACGAACCATTCCAAATTCTCCCAAAACATTAGAGAAACGACCAAACCATGCCCTTGGAGACAGTTTAAGACCATAGAGGGACCGACGTGGTCTGCATACTTTTGAGGCCTCCTCCTGAACAATGAACCCTGGTGGCTGCTCCATATAAACATCCTCATCAAGAACACCATTGAGAAAGGCGTTCTTGACATCAAGCTGGTAGAGTGGCCAATGATGAATGGCAGCAAGAGCAATACAAATACGCACAGATGGCATTTTGGCAACTGGGGAAAAAGTCTCGTCATAATCAATACCATAAGCCTGAGAGTAACCTTTAGCTACCAGACGAGCTTTCAGACGATGTAGAGTTCCGTCAGGGTTAAGTTTAACTGTGAAGACCCAACGACAACCAACAACACGCTTACCAGGAGGTAGTGGTTCTAGATCCCAAGTCTGATTGGCTTTTAAAGCCCCAATCTCGTCTTCCATGGCTTGTCGCCATCCTGGGTGAGCCAGAGCGGTCATCACATTTTTGGGAATCGGGTAGGAATCCAGGGAAGTGGTAAAGGCATGAGACTCTGTAGAGAGATGAGTGTAGGCAACATAATCCTGGATGGGATAACGAGTGGAGTGTCTAGGTTCCTTGCGAAAGGCAATAGGTATATCGGGATATGGGGCACCTGGAGGGTCATAAGCAGGTGTATCCGAAGGGATATCCGAGGTAGTATGGGTAGGAACTGGCAAGGATGTATCTGGTTCAGTCATGGCAGGTTGAACGGAGGATGTACCAGAGGTATGGGTAGGTTGGGGATCAATGGTTGCTGACGTGTGATTCTTTCCTCGCCGAGCATATGTAAAGAGTAATGGCGGGGGATCAGTTGGTAGGCCCTCAGTAGTAGGACCCTGGTTTGTGGTGTCTGAGACCTGAGGGACAGATGGAACAGGAGTTACAGGAAAGATGGGGATGATGTGAGACTCAGGTATATCAGGGTCAGGAAACAGATCAGAAACTGGAATGGTAGCTTCTGGATAGAAAGGACGCGATTGATCAAAAGTGACGTCAGCACTGGTAAAGTATCGGCGAAGGGAAGGACTATAACACCGATAACCTTTCTGGACACGCGAGTAACCAATAAAGACACAACGAATGGCTCGAGGGTCGATTTTAGGGACTCCGGGACGATGATCATGGACATAAGCTACACATCCAAAAGTTTGGGGCTCAAGAGGAAACAGAGTTCCTCTAGGAAATAAAACAGAGAACAGGGTTTGACCATGAAGAACAGACGATGGCATACGATTAATTAGATAAGCCGCAGTAAGAACAGCATCACCCCAAAAGTGACGAGGAACATGAGAATGAATCATGAGTGCGCGAGTAACATCCAACAGATGGCGGTTCTTGCGTTCAGCAACACCATTCTGTTGAGATGTATATGCGCAAGAAGTCTCATGAATAATACCTTGTGATTTGAGATATGTAGAGAAATCGGTGGACATATATTCTTTAGCATTATCGGTGCGTAAGGTTTGGATGGATGTTTTGAACTGGGTTTTGACATATGCATGGAATTCATGAAAGATTGAGTTGATTTCACTACGGGATTTCAATAGGTAAACCCATGTAGCACGAGAATAGTCATCAATGAAGGTAACAAAATATTGAAAGCCCAATGGAGTCTTAACTGGACATGGACCCCATACGTTAGAGTGTACAAGTTCAAAAATGGAAATGGTTCGGCTTGACACTTTTGGGGGGTAAGGACGCCGAGTATGCTTACCAAGCTGACATGACTCACAATGGAAGTTATCGGGAATAGAGATGCCAGGTCTCATTTGCCTTAGGACGGCTACAGAAGGATGACCTAACCGACAATGAGTTTCAAAGATACTAGACTCACAGATGTTTGCTTTGGGAGGAGACAATGAGGACATCCGATAGAGACCACCTGATTCAAGACCAGTACCGATGACTCGGTTGGTACCCAGTTCATTGAGGGTACAATGAGTAGGATAAAAAGTAACGGAACAATTATTTTGTTTAGTAATTTGGCTGACAGATAAAAGGCTGGTAGGGAAGTTAGGAACAAGAAGAATAGAAGACAATTTTAGGTTTTCTGGGTTGTGAATGGATCCAACGTCGCGTACGGGGCATGAGGAACCATCTGCAAGTTTAACCGGTGGGTGAGAGGTTTTATGAAGGCTAGTGAGAATTTCTTGATTCGCAGTCATGTGATGAGTGGCTCCAGAATCAATAATCCAGGATAGGTCAAAGCCAGAAAACGTACCTGGGAATACCGAGTTGGTCTGTGGACTTTGTGACCCGAAGGCAAGTAACCGTTGAAGCCAATCATAATCCTCCTTAGTGCATCTAATACTGTGATTTCTCTTATCTTCCATTGCAACAATATATTCAAACAGAAAAACCAGAAAGCCGAAAAACTGAACCGGAATACGAGCACGTAAAACGAGGCAGAAACAAAAAAGGTTGCTCAGATCGGAAAACCGACTGCATGAAAATGATTGGAAACAAATTCCGACGAAGCTGAAAAATACGGTAC
Organism: Helianthus tuberosus; assembly: GCA_030545235.1. Lineage (NCBI taxonomy): Eukaryota > Viridiplantae > Streptophyta > Magnoliopsida > Asterales > Asteraceae > Helianthus > Helianthus tuberosus. The sequence continues at coordinate 173,109,334 of CM060397.1, forward strand.
CGGATGAACAGTAACCCCGATGAATAGTAGCCGATGAACATTAACCCCCGATGAAAAGGTAGCCAGATGAACAGTACCGGATGAACAGTACTCGCGATGAACAGTAACCCTGGATCTGAAACTTGGCAGATCAGATCTGAACAGATTTGGATCGGGTGAACAGTAACCTGCGATGAATAGTACCCGAGAATAGAAAAAATAGAGATGACCGGAAATGGTATGAAAAAGAAGATCCGTTTCTGATGTGGAAGATCAGACTAAGCTGCAACCACAGAGCATACTATGAACCTTCTAAACCGAGACTGGTGGTAACCGGAAATTTAGCCGAAAATGGTCACCCGAAAAGATGCTCGTGAGCTAAGAGACCTTTAGCTCTGATACCATGTAAATGGGAATGGTATGAAAACCGAACTTGTATTGATTGAATGTGTGTTTACAAGAGTAAATAACCCCTCTACTTATAGGGAGAGTGAGGGACTAAAAAACAATAAATAATTACATGATATGGTGTGAACAGTTGCTATAAACATGGTGTGAACGGTTGTTAATTGCAACTAAGTCCTATAACTATTTACAACTAACAATGACAAATCGATAACAAGAAGCTGAGATTTCATCAAACAGTGCCACCCACCCCACCACAAGAAGATCCTAATTCCGCATATTGTTTTTTTATTCAGAATCTCTCTCTGTAACACACACACATAGACAAACTCACTAAATGAAATTTATATACTATTAGTTTGGAACATCTTTATGCTTTTTTGGTTGTAATTTGTGCTAAAGTAGGTGTACCTTATTTATACTATTAATTTGGAAAATTTATTTTGGAATATTTGTATGCTTTTTTGGTTGTAGTTTGCGCTAAAGTGGTTGTACCTTACTTATACTATTAATTTGGAAAATTTGTATGCATGTTTGGTTGTAATTTGTACTTAAGTGGTTGTACCTTAATCAAATAATGGTTTCATTACCTTACCAAATTCAATATCTTTTGTATGCATGTATGGTTGTAAATTATGCTTAAGTGATTGTACCCTAATTAAATGGTTTCATTATCTTACCATATTCAATCGATTTGATCAATTCAAAGTTGTGTTGTTTTATTTGTAAATTATTATTATTTATAATAATATAATTAATTTAGCCAAAATCTTGTATAAATATAATTTGCAACATATTGACGCAATGGTTGTTGTAATGTATGGATTATGGTTTGTATAGTGGTAATGATATACATTATATATAGATTACGATGAACCTGTCAAACGGGAAAAAATAGACGCGGGTTCATCGTAACGCGCGAGTCCTAAATCAACTTAGTTATTTTATTCTATGTTTTATGTTTCGGTTTAATTTCTTCGCATTAACACGCCGCAACTTCAGTGTCGGTGGTCGCTTGCAGTAGTGTGGCATTAGTGCTCGCCCCCGCCGCAACACGGGGGTGCTCAATACTAGTTTCTATCAATTACGATAAGGCTAGGTAGTGTGGGGTGAAAATTCTTAAAGCCCCCCTTCAAGTAGAGTGTCATCGTTGGTCTACCTATTGGGGTCGTAATGGTTGATATGGGGATGGGGCGTGAGTCCACGCCATCCAGCCTAATATACATGTATATAACCTATTATTAATTTTTTTTAAACAAACCCAAATCAATATCATTCCACACGAAAAAGGGCAATTACAAAGCAATGGCAGGTAGTCAAGCAACAAGTTGCGCCGCCACCCCCTTTTGAATAGAAAAACCAATTCTACTAAACTATGTTGTCAAAAGCGCAAAAAGCGCGCGCCTAGGCGCCCGGGCGCAGCGAGGCGCACCAATAGCGCCTGGTGGCAGCCTAGGCGCAAAAATGGGTTTTTTTTGAAAAAAGCTGCCTGGGGCGCAAAAAGGCAACGAAAAACTGAACCGAGTACGACGAATAAAAACTGCCTCACGCGGGCCCGGGCTTTTCGGAGCTGCATTCGTGTCCGCAGGTGCGGGCACGCATGAGTTCAACCAAATTCCAGCTCAGAAACTCATTTTTGCACCCCCCCCCCCTTGCGCGCGGGTAGGACTTGTGGTAAAACATGTCATAAATCTACAATAGAGTAGTAAAGACTTTACCTTATAAACAACCACTCACTTTGTCCCCACACTGATGTGGGACAAAGTATTTACCACCTTTTGAGACTTTTATTCACACACCCAAAACTTACAACATATAAGTCCTAAACTTTTGCTACTAACTATTAGCTCCATGATCTTAAATGGCATGTATAATAGTTTTTTTAATTATATATGTGGAATCTTATTTATTTTCAAAGCATAACATATTTTTTATATTTTTTTCTCTATGTGCGCTTTTCTTAAAAAAGCCCACACTTTTTTTGCGCCTTGCGCCTAGGCTCCGGGCGAGGCCGATGCGCCTCGCCTGCGCCTTGCATCTTTGACAACATTGCTACTAGATACAAAGTTTGAAACCTTTAGCGACGAAGAATTACTATTAACGACTTTTTGAACCCGATTCAAAAGTCGCACAGCGTTAGGAGCGAGACCACCAAAGGTATCAAATGCAAACGGGACAAACACATGTTGATTCTCCAGGCAGGCTTTCTTATGTTTTGCCACTTTGCTCGCCTCTGCCTTGAGCACCGCTTGCCCTACAACAAAGCCCTTGTCCTTGAGCCCGACAAGGGGGGAGACTCCAGTTAGATCTACACAAGCGTGTTTCCCCCCTTCCCATCCAAACATAAGGATGTCCGCCGGGCGTAAAGTGGACCTCCCCTCTAAGGGGTCAGTCAGGAAATTTACTGGAGCCTCCTTTTTGGCAGAGATCCCAGCCCGCTTAAGAACATCACATAACACATCTCTCACCCAATCATGCCGATATTTAAACCCTGGTAGCTCTTTACAGTGGATCGTGTGCTCGCCGAAAGAATCCAAACACGCTTTGCGGCATACCGGACATGGCTCGTCAACTCAACTGGGAACAAAGGAATCATCAGTCGGTATCTAAGGATAGCACGGTATTCCACAGCCGACATGTGTTGCCCCAAGCCTTTAATAGGTTCGACAGACAGAAAATCCTGAGCATGTGGGGCACGTAGACATTCAAACACAGCTCTTTGCCGAGGGGATAAAACAAACTTCTCTTCAAACCTCTTGACAATTTCGCCATATAAGGCATTTGCCAGAATTTTCTGGGATTTAGGAGGGGCGGTGTCTTTAATGTAAAAACCGCCAATATCAAGGCCGGGAAAAGAACTATGCAAAAGGTCCAACGCACTCCTGTAATCGGAGTCTAAAACATCCCCACCATATTCTCGGAGTATGTGGTCTTGTAAACCTCAAGATTGGGCCCTTGAAGCCACGAAAGCATATGAAGAGTCATCCTCGGCCGTACAAATCCCTAAGCCTCCGAACCGGGTCGGGAAAGAAGCCAACCTCCACTGGAGATCTCCAAAAAAGGCACCCCCACAAACAACAATATCCTCTAATGCTCCCCGGAGGCTTTCATCAAACACAGAGACAGCTTCCCCGACCAAAGAAGGTTGACACGTTCGAAGACCAAACAGTAATTTAGCAACACCCATACAAGAACGAAGCAAGATGAGCTCGCTCTGAGGGTCCCGTAGGCGTTTAAGGCACCTCATCAGCTCGACTGCACAGTTCACTCTTTTAAGAGCCATACTACTAATAAACTCTGCATCACGACTAACGGCACCCCCCAGGAGTTTCACACCCAGCACCGGCCTCCCAATCCCCCGAGGGAATAAGCCCTCCTGAACCTTTACACCATTGCAGGTTGGCCAGAAAACTTCAGTTTTCTTTATATTAAGTTGAAGCCCTAAGGAAGGACCCTCAGCTCTGATGATATCTAAAGCGTTAGCCACTTGGGTGGCATCTCCAATGAGCGTTCCGTCATCTAGGTACCAGGCGTGAAATATAAGTTTGCAGCGATCCCTTATTCGGTGAACAAGGGGGTGTAGAACAAGGGCAAAAAAGAGGGGCCCCAAGGGGTCCCCCTGCTGAACGCCAGTAGTAGACCAAATATACTCATCCCCCACATATAACCTAGCTGGTTGACCATATAAAAAATCGACCCACGTAGAAATAGAAGGACACCTTTTCCTTACCTCGTACAATTAGGGCTGTAAACGAACCGAACGTTCAGTGAACAGTTCGTAAACCGTTCGGCGGGAAGTTCGTTTATGTTCGTTCGATTAGCTTAACGAACAAACACGAACAAAAAATTTGGTTCAATTAGCTTAGCGAACGAACACGAACACAGGTCTCGTTCGTTCGACTACGTTCGTGAACGTTCGGTAATATGTTCGGTTACGTTCGTCCGTGTTCATTTGATTATATCAAAAAAATAATAAATAATAAACCATTTATCTAAACATATTGAAAACTTGAAACCCTATTTGTTTCTTTGTTAGCTAAATTTGGACATTCTAAAACATTTATGGGGATAATTATGTGTAAGTTAGTTAAACTCGATTCATCGTTTGGTGGTGTAGTAGACTTTTTGTGTTTTGATTTATCATTTGATTGTTGTATTTATCTAGTTATATCCAATGTTTAAGGATAACAATGTTTTTATTTTTTTATTTTCAAGTTAAATGTTCGTTTGCATTCGTATTTATTTGCTTGTGTTCGTTTGTGTACGAGACCAGTGTTCACGAACTGTTCGTGAACAATGAATTTCCTTAACGAACGAACACGAACATAAACTTATGTTCGGTGTGCGTTCGTGAACAGTTCGCGAACATGTCAATTTTCTTAACGAACGAACACGAACATGGCCTTGTTCGTGTTCGTTCGGTTCGTTTACAGCCCTACGTACAGTAGAGCTGTCCTATCAACCAAATTAAAAGCGTTCGAAAAATCAACAGTAAGCATAGCAAGAGACCCATCTTGGTGGTACTCATTAAGGAACCTGTTCGCACTATGAAGAACGGCCTCTGCCCCGCACGGAATCCCTACCCCAAATTGGAAATCGCCAAGGTATTTGGTCATCTCCTTCCCAACCCTTTTCATGGCCACCTTAGAGATCACCCTCCTCCAAATCGACCTAACAGCGATAGGCCTAATCTCATTATCCGGTTTAAGAAGAGGTGTAAGAGGAGCAGAAGCAACAAAAAGAAAAATCATACATAGTTCCAACAATTATCATGTAGCCTTACAATTCATATTTAACAGTGAGAAATTCCGGTGAGAAAAAGATCTAAACTGATGTAGCAAAATTATACTTCAATATTTGAATATGATTTATAAAATAATAAAAATTTAAGTAAAATCACTTACATAATTCTGTTGAAAACTTAGGGCCTGTTTGGTTGACAGAAATCCATAGGATTTCAAGGGAATTGGAATTGGAATTTGAATTTCATTCCTTTGTGTGTTTGGTTGGACAAATTAATTGAAGGGAATTGGATTTCAATTCCAACAAAATCCCTTAGTTAATGGAATTCAGATTCCTTCTAAATTTCAAAGAAAAGTTTAAAAAACCACGGGAATGTTTCCAAAGTTACGGAAATAACCCCTTGCCTCTTTCATTTTTGTCTAAAAACCAAAAAATAATAAAAAAATCTAAAAAAATAATAAAAAATCCAAAAAATTCTAAAAAATAAAAAATTTATAAAAAATCCAAAAAATAATAAAAAATCCAAAAACTTCTAAAAAATAATAAAAATCCAAAATATTCTAAAAAATCAAAAAAATAATAAAAAATCCAAAAAAATAAAAAAAAACTCTAAAAAACCAAAAAAAATAATAAAAATAATAAAATATCTAAAAAATCCAAAAAATTCTGAAAAATCAAAAAATTCTAAAAATAAAAAAAATAATAAAAATCCAAAAAAACCTAAAACCAAAAAAAATTTAAAAATAAAAAAAATCTAAAAAAATCAAAAAAGTAATAAAAAATACAAAAATTCTAAAATATCCAAAAAAATCAAGAAAATAATAAAAAATCCAAAAAATTCTGAAAAATAAAAAAAATTTCTAGAAAATCAAAAAAATAATAAAAAATCCAAAATATTCTAAAAAAACAAAAAAATGATAAAAAATTAATAAAAATAATAAAAATCCAAAAAAAATCTAAAAAATCAAAATTTTCTAAAAATTCAAAAAAATAATAAAAAATCCAAAATATTCTAAAATATCAAAAAAATAATAAAAAATTCAAAAATTCAAAAAAAATCTAAGAAAATCTAAAAAATCAAAAAAAATCTAAAAAACCCAAAAAATACAAAAAATCAAAAAAATAATAAAATCCAAAATATTCTAAAAAATCCAAAAAATAAAAAAAAATTCTAAAAAATTTAAATATTAATAAAAAAACTAAAAACCCAAAAAAATTCTAAAAAACCAAAAACAAATTTAAAAAAATAAAAAAAATCTAAAATTTCAAAAAAAATAATTAAAAATCCAAAAAAATCTAAAAATTCAAAAAAATAATTATTTGAATTTTTTTGCTTTTTTATAATTTTTTGGATTTTTATTATTTTTTATTATTTTTTTTGATATTTTAGAATTTTTTTGATTTTTTTAGAATTTTTTGAACTTTATATTATTTTTTAGAATTTTTTTGATTTTTTATAATTTTTTGGATTTTTATTATTTTTTAGATTTTTTTTTTTTTGAATTTTTTGGATTTTTTATTATTTTTTAGAATTTTTTTTTTAATTTTTTAGAATTTTTTTTATTTTTTAGAATTTTTTTGATTTTTTAGAATTTTTTGACCTTTTTATTATTTTTTTATTTTTTTGGATTTTTTGGATTTTTATTATTTTTTACATTTTTTTTTTGAATTTTTAGGATTTTTTATTATTTTTTAGTATTTTTTTATTTTTTAGAATTTTTTGAACTTTTTATTATTTTTTAGATTTTTTTTTATTTTTTAATTTTTTTTTATACTTTTGAATTTTTTATGGATTTTTTAGAATTCTTTAGAATTTTTTTGAATTTTTATAATTTTTTATAATTTTTTGGATTTTTTTGAATTTTTATCTAAGATCGTTGTTTTTAAAACTTTTGCCAATTGTTTATAACTAGGGGTAATTTTGTCTTTTTATGTATTTTTAAATTCTAATTCCATTAATACATTTATCAACTAAACACATCTGTGGATTTCAAAGGAATCCATCAAATTCCAATTCAAATTCCAATTCCTACACATTTCGCGAACCAAACGCCCCCTTAGATTTACTCCGAGGTCACCCATAGCTACAGTTGATGATATTCGAGCTCTTGTTAAATATAAATTCAAACGTTTACTTTCAACTTATCAAATTCAAAACAGATTCAAAAACAACTTCCAGTCTCACCTTCTTCAACATACGTCGTCTCTTTTCGATCTCAGTTCCTCTCCGAATATGCAAGTTTCCCTAAGATACGTCACTGCTCCCTAAATTACTTTCAATTTTAACCTAGTTGTCAATAGAAACGATCAATTGATATCATAGGCGATGAGTAGATATGTTCAAATCAACACAAACATTAACCCTAACCGTTAACTTGAATTCAAAATCAGTTAATTTTAGTATATCCTACAACTTCGTTGCATAAATAAACTAAGATTATCATACCTGAGAGAAATAATAACCGAGATATTTGGTGAAATTGAGATGGAACAGGGCAGCAGAAGAACCTTTGGATGATGATGATGCGTGTTGATACGAGGCGTCGGCGACTGAAATCAATTCAGTACAATATATTTGTCATTTTGGAAGAGCCGAAACTGAAATAGATTTTTTTAGGGTTTAGGGGAAAGGAACGGTTAGGAGGGAGATAGATGAAACTTGAATACTGGATATGGTGAAACATGATTTTGGGTATTGTGAAAATTTAACTTTTGATTTTAGTGGGAAAGCTGATAATTTTTAGGAAATGAGGAGGGAATAAATTTTAGGGAAAGTTTTTATAAAATGTTTGAATGAGGGAGGAGGGAAATATTTAGAAGAAGATTTTAGTGGCATATGTAAAATTGTTAAGGGTATAAGAAGTGGTTAATCTCTTGAGAGTGTTAAACTTAAAAATTAACCAATCAGAGTGTGACACGTCAATCAGTAAAAAGTGTTTAAACTATGCAGAAAAGTGTTGGTAATTGTTAGACGCTTGCTAAAGTGGTAAACTTTTTTTATTTTTTGTTTTTTTTTTTAATTTAATATAAAATGGAAAAAACATCAAACTTTTAAAAATAAAAAAAAAAGCATTACATTAAAATCTAAGTTTAAAAAAACTAAAAATTACAAGGCCATCCATATTTTTTTGCGATCTGACGTTTTCTAGCGAGTGTGATTTCCAACATCGAATGATGAACATTGTCGGTAGGCCGATTAAACGTCTCCAAGTCCTTGTCGTACATTGTTTGTCGCAACGCCTCTCGTTGCTCATCCGCCAAGGTCAAGTATTTTTCTTCTCGTATACGTTTAATATCCATTAACTCTTTTTTCATGGCCTTGTATTCTTCGAATCTACCGGTTATATCTCTTGGATCTTCGTATCTTGAAGAATGCCCTTTGTCCTTTTTCTCCTTTCTCTTTTGTCGTCTTGGCGAGGGATCCTCGTTTATGTCGGGAATACCGCTCGAGACTTCGACATTCGGTGTATCCGCTCTATAATTTCCCGAATCCGAAGACTTTCTTTTTTTACTCGAGCCGGAGCTTTCTTCACCCAACAAGGGTACCGGCGACCACTTTTGATTTGTTCTAACAACCTCCCAAGCCGCAATATGAGCAAAGTCATATCCTTCTTTGCTTTTGTAATCCTTTAGCGCTTGCTTCATTACAAAAGCATCGTCACTCCCGCTAGGACGTAAACGATCCTAAAATAATAAATTATCAACAACTTAATCCAAATATTTCATTAAAAAATAAACCGTATATAAATAATAAAGTATACCGCTTGATGATATAAACCGTTGAATGTGTTCAATTTTATTTGCATCGCGAGCCATTTTGATCGAACTTGGTGGTGGGTTCGGTTACTTCCTCCGACCGTTTGATTGAAGTGGTTTAGAACTTGCTTCCAAAAACCATCCGCCTTTCGTTGATTGCCTTTCTTTTTATTCAAAGTGCAATGAACATAAGCCTTTGCCAACGCCTCTTCTTGTTTAGGCGTCCAATTTTCCCGTTTTGCTTTTCCTCTTCTTTCCGGTGCGGCTTCATTTTGGTTCACGGGATTTTCTTGAACCGCAACATCTTCATCCTCATCATAATGTTGCTCTTGGGTATCCGGCACGAACTCTTCATCGGAGTCATCTTGTATATCTCTCGGTGATTGTGAGCTTGGGTTTTGAAAAGCTCTCGGTGATTATGAGCTTGGGGTTTGAAAAGCAAACGAGTCAAAAGCATTTTGGGCGTCTAGGGAGTAATCATATTAACCGGGTCGAACCATCGTCGAACCGTGTTGCATCCAATTTTGGAGGGGTTGGCTATCATAACCGAAATTTGGATGCATGGGTTGGTTAAAAAAATGGAGGTTGGGTTTGATTCGCAAACCCAAGTTGGGGATGAAACGGCACACTAGAACCACCCGAATCACCACGTTTATCTTAAGCCCTCGCCTTCGAACTGGACCCTACATTTTTTTTCTTGCCTTTACCTTTGTTTGAGCCTTCCATTTTTTTGAAAAGATTTGAAAGATTGAGTGTGAATTGTAGTGAATATGGAGGTTGAGTTTGTTTGGTGAAAATGGAAATGAAATTGTTTAGTTTATAAAGTTAAAAATTGATTTTTTTTATTAATGTCAACGGCTATATAGCCGTTTGAAAACATCTTTCCTGAGCGGCAACATGTCCCCGATCAAAATTAACACCGCGCGGCAAAGGGGGGTAGGCGGCGATGTTCCCGAGCGGCAAACCCCTTTGCCGATCCCCTTTGCCGCCCCACTCCGTATACCCTAAGTGTCATTAAAAATATAAATTAGTGGCAAAAAACCTAAATGTTAGTAAAAGTATGTGTCCGTCAGATATGACATACACAAAGTGCCATTAAAACCTAAATTAGTGACACAAAAGTTAAATGCCATTAGAAGTGTGTGCCACTAAATGGCATTTTATTTGTAGTGACACCGCCTCGTCGATAGGGTACCTTCCAAAACCAACACCAAACGGCATGGCCATATCCCAAAACCACTATGACGAGCCTAACTGTAACGAGCTTGAACCTAAAAACAAGCTCGTTAAGTAAACTAGCCCGAGCTCAACCCAACTCATGAGCCTAAACGAGACATTGTTAATATAATTTTTAGCTTGAACCTAAAAACAAGCTCGTTAAGTAAACTAGCCCGAGCTCAACCCAACTCATGAGCCTAAACGAGACATTGTTAATATAATTTTTAATTAATATATTAGATATATATCACTTTTCATAAATCTGTACAATTTTTTCTCTTTAACCGTTTTCAAGTTTTTCCCATGATTTGCTATAGGAAATTAACCCTTATGTTTATATAATGTTTTTTTATGACGCTAAAAAGACGATACACAAAAACTGTTTCATAAATTTATTAAATTTTGTACGACCATGACATTTTTTTTCTTGACACGCATTTAAATGTCATAAAATAAGCGTGTGTCATTATTCGTGTGTCAAGATATATCTTGTTTTTTTATGACGCTAAAAGGATGACACACAAAAAAGTGTGTCATAAATATATTGAATTTTGTAAAACCATGACAATTTTTTTCTTGACAAGCACTTTCGAGCGTCATAAAATGAGCGTGTGTCATTGTTTGCGTGTCAAGATGAATCTTGTTTTTTTATGACGCTAAAAACATGACACACAAAAAAGAATGTCATAGATTTTTTAAATTTTGTAAACCATGACATTTTTTTCTTGACATACGCTTTTGAATGTCATAAAATATGTTTGGAATTCATTTCGTTTGTGTCATGTAATTTTCCCAACTCTAATTATGTTACAAGTACTCTTTAAACATTCTCGGCCTTAAATTATTGTCTGTTTACCAACTTTAATAAATTATCATTCTGAGTTTTAACGAATTTTATGTTAAAGTAATTTTTTGTGGGTTTTGTTTTTTATATTAACGCTCCACACGAGTTATTTTTATCTACGTTCGACGTGAATTTTCGTAACGTGTTTTTGAACCGACCGCTTGTTTATAATGTTTTTGTAAGCATTCGGCTTTTTAAACCATCCGGCGCACATCTCTATATATAGCACTAGGTTATAACCCCGTGTATTACACGGGGTTGAATAAATAAATTTTATATACTAAATAATAAAACAATATATCTTTAAAAACCTCACTTATTGTACGGGTTGAATAAATATAATTTTATATATTAAGTAATAAAAAGTTACATCTATATGAATCATATTGTACGAGTTGAATAAATTTAATTTTTTATACCAAAAAAAAAAGTTATATATTTAAAACCACGTGTATTACACGGGTTGAATAAATGTAATATTGTTTACCAAATAATAAAATAATACATCTTTAAAAAACCTCATTTATTACACGGGTTGAATAAATGTAATTTTATATACCAAACAATAAAAAAATTACATCTTTAAAAATAAGTGCATTACACGGTTTGAATAAATGTAAATTTCTGTACTAAATAATTAAAAATATATATCCTTAAAAACCCCCGTGTATTGTACGAATTGAATAAATCTAATTTTATATATCAAATAATTAAAAGTTATATAGTAAAAAACCTCATGATATACCAAAAAATTTTAAAATTACATCTTTAAAAATATGCGCATTACACGGTTTGAAAAATGTAATTTTCTGTACTAAATAATTAAAAATATATATCCTTAAAAACCCCCGTGTATGACGAATTGAATAAATCTAATTTTATATATCAAATAATAAAAAATTATTTCTTAAAAACCTCATGTGTTACATGGTCGAGTAAATGTAATTTTGTATAGTGAAAATAAAAATATTTAATATATTAGTACAAAGTTTGGTTTTCGTGATATAAATATATTATTCTGTTGTTGCAAAATTTGTTAACGAAGTCTCAATTAACCCTTTATTTAAAACTCCGTAAATGTATAAATGATAAATAATATTAATTAGAGGAGATTAAACTAAAATAATAATTATCTATAAAAGATGGCCTAATATGATGACAAGTGTCCCTAAAGTGGTTTCTTTTATTATATAGTACTAGCGGTAAGACCCGTGTGCAAACACGGGTCGTTTCTTAGAAAACCATACATAACACATATTAATAGAAAGTATAGATACGTGTATAGACTGTGACTTGTTTTTTTAATCTACGTTTAACCGACCCACTATACTGCGTGATCGTCATGCTTATCTTTAAATATGTTTTGGTGTAGATCTTGTTCAATAACCCGGCTTCCGTATACATCAACATAAAATGTGATTTTCGAATATACCATTACGACGTGGTTTTTTTATTGTCACGTAGCATGTCCGGTTGCATTTTGCTTATTTTTATCTATGTTTCGAACCTGCTGCGGAGTGTAGGTACCTACTAGTTTAACTATTTAAGGAATTGAGGCCATAAGAACAGCAGTGCACAAAACCGGATTTTTTTTAGAATCAGTTCCGGGTATGATCAATTAACATGACACGTTATCAAATAGACAAACACCATGATGAACCATGTGGAATTACCATTCGGGTCAAATAATAAGGCCAGGCGGGGTGGTCATAATATAACGAGTGATAGATCAAAATAACGCGTGGAAATAACGAAATCCCACCCCCACCTCCATATATAACGTGTTATATATTAACGAAAACATGATTTCGTTATTTTTACAACGTGTGATGGTTTTATTTGTGAGTGTAATTGTTGGTTGGGGGGAAATTGTTGGGTGTGGTGGTGAGTGATGACCACCCCCACTAAAAAAGGTTGTGAGTGATGGAAAAATGGTTGCTGACATGGCGGAACATGATTGGATATTGTGAGTGATGGAAAAATGGTCACTAGTGACCACCCCCTCCCCCCTAAGAACAGATTTTACTATGATCAACAAGTTTAGTGGTTGTAGAACTCAAACTAAAAACTAATACATGGCGTCAACATTCAACATCACCTCTTAGACTTTGGTGATCTGAATGCATGTTCCTTGTAATATTTGAGCTCGGCTATGCTTTCTTTGATCTCACCCAGTACGGCTCCAAGCTTCTTCACCTTTTTAGCAGCCTTTTTATCATCTAAAGGCCAAAACTAAACATAATGAAATTAAAAAAAAGAAAACAAACAGCTTAAAACATGTTCATGTGATCCGAGCACTTTTAACCTGTGTATTTAAGCATGTCAATTTGTGTTATATTTTACTGATATAATAATATTAACACGTCTAATCCAACAGATATAAGTTTAGATGATACCTTCTGGGAACCAATGGCAACATAAAACTTTGACGCTGCCGACATCAACGAGAACGTGAGAGAAAAGACTAGCAAGATCCTTGGTTTAAAAAAGCGGGAAGCGCACAAAAGTGACAAGGTCTAAAACTGAGGCGCAAAGCGCAAAAGCGGTGAGCTTTTCGTACGCAATGCGCAAAGTGATCATATAAATTATTTTATATATCCCGTAGTTTTTTAGCATCCCCTACCTTTGATTTAGCTAAAATTAAGCTTTAAATATGTTTTAAAATGAAAAAAACAGAAATGTACAGCATAAAAAGCCTATTGTACAACACTCCGCTGCACAGAAACACCCCATGTACAAAAGGCGCGTGTCTCACCTGCGCCTTTTGTACACCCTGCGACTTATGTCACACAAAGCGATTTGGTTTGCGCCTTAGGTCGGCTTGCGCCTAGGCGCGCCTAAGGCGCACTTTTTTAAACCAAGGCAAGATCGGGCATATACTTCTGCAATAGAAAGACACTGGTAGATTTTAATTGCATGAAAACAATATGAAAGATTAATGTGTTCTGCATGAAGAAAACACATGAAGAGTGTGAACAAAATGACCGAAAATGAGCAGGTTTTTACCTTCAAAACGTAAAATCAACATAAACACAATTTCCTGCAAGTGAAGGCGTATATGCGCTGACATGTCCCTTCTTAAAATCTATAACCTACAACAATATACAAAATCAACTATTTTGTTCAAAATATAAATTGTGAAGGGCCACTACAATCGTTACGAAATTTTGATTGATTTCATCTACAAGATTGACAAAGTTTCATTATTGGTATTTAAGAACCCTGAACAAGTTTTATCTCACCAGCTCTTCAGCTTCTTTTTCAGTGGTTATACTTTGTGTCACCTTCTCAGACAACCCTAGTATATATTGGCATGTTAATTAGGACTTTTAACAGTTTTTGGTTTCTTAAACTAAAAATATACATACACGAGAGGTGATAATTTTGACCCGTTTACTTATAAATGAGTTTGTGGTCTATAATGAATGAGTAATATACAAAAATTTCACTTGAAGCCTATTTTTAATCTATACAACATTGGCGTACTAACTTGTGTTTTTTTAGAGATTCAAATTATTATTGTAAAATTAATAAAGTAATTATTTACAACCACTTTAAAAAAACGAGAAAAGTGTTTTATGGGTCAACATGAGCTGGCCCATTTTGGCCCGTATTAAAAGATGACCCGTTTTGACCGGTTGTCCAGCCTACCCACCTTGCCACCTCTGGCATACATAAATCGCATATGTCTTCCTCATAAAATGATAGTTGACAAGTAAATTAAAGATAATGCACGAGGTAGATGTGAGGCATGGTTTAAAAAACGGCCGAGGCGGTCGTACTGAGGCGCGCCTCAGTTCGAAACGGAGGAAAAACGCATATGAGGCGGCGCCTCAGGTTCAGAAATTATACGGACGCCTCAGTTAAGTGAGGCAGGCGTAAGTATATATTTTTTTGGGCCGGATTTTAATGATGGATTAGGGTTTTTAGGCGCCATTATTTTTTTTGTTTCTTTAAATAGCCTTAGGGTTTTTTATTATAGACATCCAAAAAACACACGCATCTGGCATTATTTCTTCAATCGCGATTCTTCACTATTACAGCTGCTATTTCTTTGAATCTTCTTTCAATCTTCAATACAATTATTTCTTTCAATCTTATTCAATCTTCAATACAGGTAAGTTCTCTTCACTGCTTTCTTGATTTTTATTGATTGTGTTAATTGATCTTGGTATGACTTATGGCTGCTTTTTATTGATTCTTACTATGGCTGCATCTTTCAATTCATTTTTATTGTTCAAGATACTTGCTTTCAATTGATCTTATTATGACTTATGACTTATGGCTGTAGCTTGATAATAATATTGCTGCTGACCTGCTGTTTGCTTGTAAACATTTATGTTTTTTTATGTTAAGTATTTGATGAAATTTGAATCTTTTTTTATGTTTTTTAACTGCTGATTTGATGAGAAAAGTCATTTTTTTGATGTTAAGTATTTATTATTTTATGATATATATAATTTTAATATTTATTTATTAACACCGCCTCAGCCTTACGCCTCGTTCCGCCTCAATACTTACGCCTCGTGAGGCGAAGGGAAAACGCCTCGATACTCGTTTCCGTTTTTTTAAACCTTGATGTGAGCCTTACCATTCCGTACATGATGATCTTGGCACGTCTTCCAACTTCATCCAGAAAATCTTTTGTTTGACGGATTACCAAATCAGGACCCTAAACAAAAAAAAAGAGCCGGTTTTAGTTCCTGTAACATTTAACAGATTGTCTGCTACAATCAATAACACAAGAACCACAGTTGGAAACATAAAAAAGTTGTGAAAAGACCAACACCATTCACTAGAGGTGGAAAATGGGTGGTTCATATGGGTCGGGTAACAGTTCCAAATGGTTTCAGGTCAAAGCATGTACTTTTTCGTACAGTTGGGGTAACAGGTCCAAATGGTTTCGGATCAAAGCACGTAACTTTTGGTATGGGCTGGAGTGGTAGGTCCATAGGTTTCGGGTCAAAGCATATAACATCTGGTACAGCTGGAGTACCGGGTCGAAAAGGTTTCGAGTCAAAGCATGTAAATTTTGATACGGGCGGGTAACGGGTTAGATGGACCATAAACAATTTTTGTCTAAAACCTTTAGTGTGCCAAATATTATCACATAAATTATGTAATTTCAGTAATAATCTATTTTATTGAATACGGACATTTAGAATGTTTTATGCATAATCACTTGACTCATTTCCTTTTTAGCAAATAATATTTTACCCAAACTGCCCATTAGATGTCAAACATAACTCGAACCAACCCGTACATAAGCATACGGGTTGAAATTTCCACCTCGCACAAACCACTATTATCAAAAAGAAAGACAAACTATCTCCAATATTCTATCTACTTCAACATTAAAGCCTCCACAAACATTATAAATAGGGTAAATTACTTTTTGAGTCCCTGTGTTTTAGGGGTTTTAACCACTTAGGTCCAAAATCAAAATGTTTAACGCCTTGAGTCTCTATAGTCACTTTTCTTAACCATTTGAGTCCAAATTTCTAACACCATCCACCAAGTTTGTTAACTATGAGGGTAATTTGGTCATTTACACACAAAGTACAACTAGCATATGCATATGCATAAGAGTATAATGAACAAGTCTTTTATGCATAAGAGTTTAATATTATATATAAAAACAATTATGTAAAAAAATATAAAAGTATGTTATTCACACATTCACACACTGCACACTCTCTCTTTCTTCCTCTCTCTAGACATCCTATCATCACCACCCTCCACCACCAGCCCTACCACCGCACCACCACCATCCCCACCACTGCACTACCATCATCCCCACCATCTCCATTTGTAATTAAATAACAGATACGTAAAAGGAAAACAGAAGAAAGATGTCGGACGCAAAATATCCCCAACATAATATCGATAAACCCCGAACCCGTGCCTCAACCCCTGCCTATACTGACCCCGATACCGGCTCCCTTTAGCCCAAGTTTTGACCCCATAACCATCATACTTCTGATCAACCCAATCAACTTCATACCTTCCATTCAACTTATATTAATACACCCCACTTCCAGAACACTTTCCTTTATAAAACTCACCCTCATACACATCCCCATTGCTGTAAACCTTCTCCAAGAATCCCGAAACTTCGTTTTCCACAACCCGGTTCACTGAGCCACTTGACCAAACTGGTATGCGTGAACTTGACCCGTTTGAAAAAAGCTTCAAAATTGGGAACTTTCTTGTGACAAACAACCGAATTGAAGGAGACCCAATACGATACAATCCACCATGTATACAATACTGTTATATATACTATAATAATTAATTAATATGATAAATAAACGCCCACCAGTCTTTTGTAATTTGATCCACACAAGTGGCAGTTTGTAGTGTCATGTGTTGAGTGTGAATCCACTTGATCAAGTTGATGTCAGAAAAGGATAAGAGGATAAAAAAGGCAGGGGTGATCCAGTCTTCACTGTGATCCAGAATTCACGGATATTGTTTTTTACTTTCTTCTTTCTTTCAATCCTATATATGAGATTGATTTGTATCTGTAATTACTTGTACCAAGCTAATAAAACCTCCTAGTTACCGAGAGTGGACGTAGGTCAGAGCCGGACCGAACCACTATAAATCTTTGTGTTCTTGATTGTGAGCTGAGTGTGTGTGTTGACTGTGTTCGTGTGACCCGTTTGATCCTAACAACTGGTATCAGAGCACAGGCTCTTTGATTCACACGAACTAAACACAGAGGTGTAGAAGGAGGAAGAAGATACTGACCTGTGAAATCAGAACTAGGGTTCCGATCAGAGACGTTCAGCCGCCTCCGCCGCTCGTCAACCGCCGCTGGCAGAACCGCCGCCGCTGCCGCTCTCTTCGCTGTTCGCAAGCAGCCGCCGCCTCCGTTCTCTTCACCCTCGTGACTAGGGTTTGCTGACCCAGTAGCCGCCGTTACTTAGGGTTTCCGATCTTTGCCTTTTCTGGGTGTTGATTGTGTCCAGAAGAGAAGAGAAGAGAAGAGAAGAGAAGAAGAAGCTGACGGGTTAAATCGAACTAGGGTTCCAATTGAACCCAGTTTCCGGTTTATCGCCTCCGTGTTCCTCACTGTCGCCATCGCCGGAGCCAGGTGAATCGCTGGTTCTGTGGTTGTCTTGTGTTTGAAAAGAAAAAGGAACAAATTTCTTTTTGTGGGTGAAGAAGAAGCACAGTGTATACGTGCCTTTATTTCTGGTGAAAAAATTGAGTTTCTCAATTTGATCAGAAAGGCCCCTCAACTTTGACAAACATCCATCATAATCCACTACTACTTGTTCATTGCCATTTAAAGCACGAAACAGATAAGTATTAGTTTCTATTAATTGCTTCCGCTTGCATAATTATTTTTGGTACGAACTTGGTTTGGTTTGTAGCAATTTGTAATTATTTGTTTAAATGGCAGAAGATAGTAAAATCAAGATTGACAAGTTCGATGGTAGTGATTATGGATTTTGGAAAATGCAAATTGAAGATTTGTTGTATCAGAAAAGTTTGTGTTTGCCTATGTTGGGTGAACAATCGGATGACATGTAAGATGAAGAATGGAAGTTGTTGGATAGATAAGCTTTCGGTGTGGTTAACATTGTCAATGAAACAACCACATATGGTGTATTGAAAGCTTTGTCCAACATGTATGAAAAACCATCCGCTTCAAACAAAGTATTCCTCATTCGACAATTGGTTAACACGAGGTTGAAGGAAGGCATGTCGGTTACCGCTCACATAATTGAGTTTAACTCGATTATCTCTCGTTTAGCCTCAGTTGAAATAAAGTTTGAAGATGAAGTACAAGCGCTACTCCTTTTATCATCATTGCCCGACAGTTGGTCAGGCATAGTCACAGCTGTTAGTAGTGTATCCGGCACTACCAAACTCACTTTCGAGAGTATTCGTGACTTGATAGTAAATGAAGATATCAGACGGAGAAGCAATGGTGAGACTTCTAATTCTAGTTCTTTATTGCATATAGAAAGTAGATGAAGAAGAAACGAAAGAGGACATAGTCGAGGCAGGTCCAAGTCCAGAAAAAGGGGACGGTCAAAGAACAAAAAAGACGTTGAATGTTGGAATTGCAAAGAAAAAGGTCACTTTAGAAGCCAATGTACAAAACCAGCTGCAAAGAAAGAAGTAAACAGTGTATCCTCAGAAGAATTAGGTGATGCTCTCATTTGTTCTGTTGAAGATTCAGTTGAATCTTGGATTATGGATTCGGGTGCTTCTTTCCATGCTATCTCATGCCCAGATATGGTCAAGAATCTACAAACAGGTAACTTTGGTAAAGTTGGTTTAGCAGATGATCAAATGCTTGATATCACAGGTATTGGAGATGTAGACTTGAAAACCTTATTAGGAACTATATGGACATTGAAAAATGCACGGTTATTCCTAACTTGAGAAGAAAGTTGATTTCAGTTGGTAAACTGGATGATGGACAATGGAAAGTGATCAAAGGCAATTTAGTGATTGCTAAAGGAAAAAAGGGAGGCCCTCTATACATGGCAGAAGTTTCTGCTGAAGGTGTTCATGCAATGACCACTGGTCCGAGTCCATCAAATTTATGTCACAACCGACTCGGACACATGAGCGAGAAGGGATTGAAGATGTTGGCTCAGAAAGGAAAGTTTCCAGACTTGAAGAAAGTGGAAACTGAATTTTGTGAATCTTGTGTTCTTGGAAAACAAAAGAGGGTTACTTTTGTGAAGACAGGGAGAACACCAAAAGCTCAGAAGTTGGAGCTTGTTCACTCCGATGTATATGGACTAACTTCAGTTTCATCTCTAGGAGGCTCGAGGTATTATGTTACCTTCATCGATGATTCAACATGCAAGGTACGGGTATATTTTCTTAAACATAAATCTGGTGTATTTGATGCTTTTAAGATATGGAAATCTGCTGTTGAAAATGAAACTAATTTGAAGGTAAAGTGCTTAAAGTCAGACAATGGTGGTGAATACATAAGCAAGCAGTGAGAATAAATAGAACTCTAAATGAGAGGGCTAGAAGCATTCTGGGCCAATGCAGTTAACACTGCAGCCTACTTGATCAACCGTTCACCAACCGTTCCCTTAGATTTCAAGTTGCCAGAAGAAATGTGGCAAGGAAAGGAGGTAAGTCTCGAACACTTACGAGTCTTTGGTTGTAGTGCTTACGATTTGTTAGAAGCTGGTGACAGGGATAAGTTAGACTCAAAATCCAAGAAGTGCACATTCACTGGTTATGGGTCAGAACAAATGGGTTACAGGCTTTGGGATAATGAAGGTAGAAAAGTAATCAAAAGCAAGAATGTCGTCTTCAATGAAAACGAATTGTACAAAGACAGAAACACCAAAGGACCAGAAAATCAAAAAGAATATGTTGAATTTGAAAGTGGTGAAACAAGAAAAGAAGCTTTTGTCGACATTCCAGAAAATGGGAACGAGTCAAGCGACAGTGGGAGCTCAGGGGATGATTCTAGTACTGATTCTGAGGAAGAAGAAGTTGCTCCTCAAACTCAAGAATCCCCAGAAACACCTCAAGTTCAACCAAGAAGATCGTCTAGAGTCACTAGACCTCCAAACCGATACTCACCATCGTCAATTACATACTTCTGACAGAAAATGGTGAACCCCAGTATTACTCAGAAGCCATGGGGTTGAAAGATTTATTGCAGTGGGAGTTAGCAATGAAAGATGAGATGAAGTCGCTTGAGAAGAACAAGACCTGGCACTTAACAAAGCTTCCAGCTGGGAAGAAGGCTCTTCAAAACAAATGGGTTTTCAGGGTCAAAGATGAACATGATGGTACCAAACGGTACAAAGCAAGATTAGTAGTCAAGGGATTTCAACAGAAAGAGGGAATTGATTTCAATGAAATATTTTCTCTAGTGGTGAAGATGACTACTATCAGACTTGTTCTCAGTATTGTAGCAGCAGAAGGCTTGCATCTAGAGCAGCTAGATGTCAAGACAGATTTTCTACATGGTGACCTAGAAGAAGACATCTACATGACACAACCAGAAGGTTTTCAGGTTAAAGGCAAAGAAAACTTGGTGTGTAAGTTGAAGAAGAGTTTGTATGGTCTGAAACAAGCGCCCAGACAATGGTATTTGAAGTTTGATAACTTCATGGGAAGAGTTGGTTACAAGAGATGTGACAATGACCATTGTTGTTACATCAAGAAGTTCAAGTGTTCTTATATCATTCTACTACAATATGTGGATGATATGTTGATTGCAGGTTCAGACATGACATAAATCAAAAAGTTAAAGAAACAAATGCTGAAGAGTTTGAGATGAAAGACTTGGGAGCTGCAAATCAAATAATCAGGATGAGTATTTTCAGAAACAAAGATGGTTCTTTGACACTATCTAAAGAGAAGTACATTGAGAAAGTGTTAGAGAGATTCAGCCTTAAAGATGCCAAGATCAGAAGCACACCTTTGGAAGCCACTTTAAGCTTTCTAAAGTTCAGTCACCCAAATCAGATGAAGACAAAGCAAAAATGGCTAAAGTTCTGTATGCATCTGCAGTTGGTAGCCTCATGTATGCAATGGTATGCACGAGACCAGATATAGCTCATGTAGTGGGAGTTGTTAGTCGGTTTATGTCCAATCCAGGAAGAGAACATTGGGAAGCAGTTAAATGGTTGCTGAGATACTTGAAGGGAACTTCAAAGATGGCATTACATTTTAAAAGGAAAGATGTTATTCTGAAGGGTTTTGCAGATGCAGACCTTGGTGGTTGTAAAGAATCTTACAAAAGCACCACCGGATATGTCTTTACAGTGGGAGGCACTGCAGTAAGTTGGATGTCCAGACTACAGAAAAGTGTTGTCCTTTCAACCACAGAAGCAGAGTATATGGCCGTTGCTGAAGCAAGCAAAAAGCTTATATGGTTGAAGAATTTTCTCAAATAGCTTGGCAAGGAACAAGTTGATTGTGCACTATTCTGTGACAATCAAAGTGCAATTCATCTTGTCTTCCATTCGAAGACGAAACACATACAGCTGAGATATCACTTCATCAGAGAGCAAGTTAGTGAAGGCACTCTGAAATTTAAGAAGATTAAAGGAAGTGAAAATCTATCTGATATGTTGACTAAGGTTGTCACCTTAGAGAAGTTGAAGCTTTGCATAGCTTCAACTGGCCTTCAGGATAATTGAAGAGAAGGCCAGGTAACTAGGAATGTGCTAAGATCAAAAGTTTTTTACAGAAATACTGATGCACAGGTGAAGATTATTTCGTGGCTTCAAGTGGGATATTGTTGAGTGTGAATCCACTTGATCAAGTTGATGTCAGAAAAGGATAAAAAGATAAGAGGATAAAAAAGGCATAAGAGGATAAAAAAGGCAGGGGTGATCCAGTCTTCACTGTGATCCAGAATTCACGGATCTTGTTTTTTACTTTCTTCTTTCTTTCAATCCTATATATGAGATTGATTTGCATCTGTAATTACTTGCCAAGCTAATAAAACCTCCTAGTTACCGAGAGTGGACGTAGGTCAGAGCCGGACCGAACCACTATAAATCTTTGTGTTCTTGATTGTGAGCTGAGTGTGTGTGTTGACTGTGTTCGTGTGACCCATTTGATCCTAACGTCATGATCATGTGTGACCTGTATACAATTTCATTTCAAGTTCCATAGTTACTTTTCAAAATTTTACAATATGTTAATAACAGTTGTTTTTATCAAAATTTAAAATTAAATGTTTTTTTTTAAATTAAATGATTTTTTTAGGATCTAAATGGAAATTAAAATGTTTTTAGTTAAATGTTTGTATCAACAAATTAAGATCAAAGAGTCAAGTTTAAACGAGATTGAATGTATAGACGCAACTTTAGGTGAGGCAGGAGAAAATTAAAATAAGAAAATAAAAGTGCTTAGGGTTTATGCGTTCATAATAAAGCACCATAAATCACGAGCAGTTTTATACGCAAAGAGAAGAATGTACCTCCAAACAGGAATTTGGGTGGGAATCAGGAGCTCCGAACGGATGATTTTGGCCCAATTTGTTGGTCAAATCTTGAATGTGAAGTTCTTAGTTCACCCTTCTTTCGATTATGAGAGAACAGATACCTCTCAGCCATTTGTTCGTTCAATTGTAGCCCCTCTAACAACGATTCAAGATAAGAAATCCTTCAATATCGGACCGACTTTGAGATTTAGGTTGCTCCTGAACAAGAACAAGATGAAAGAATCAAGAGAGAGAACTGGGAGTGGAATTAGGGAATGTGAATTTCAAAATTCAAACATGATGAGAGAGAACTAGGAGTGGGAGTAGGAGGTATGAATTTCAAAATTCAAACATGGAGGTTTAAAACGCCGGTTTCCTCCAAAGCGGCGATGTACGTTGTGGGACTATTTAAAATTTTGAGTTTAAATATTATAAAAACTGCAATTTAGAGTTAAATATTAAAAAAAAAAACTTTGGTTAACTATAAGGCCGGAGGGTGTGGAGGGTGCCACCCCTGCCACCTCACCACCGACAGCTCCGGAGGAGCGCCACCACCCATACCGAGCCAGTTAAACTGGGGCGCCATGAAGGTCTAGCCAACATGGTAACGAGATGAATATGAGTTTATCGATGAAGGATTGGTTAGATGGGGGGCGCTATAGCTTAAAGGGGGGGTTTTATCTCACACCCTGCAAGTTAAAGGAATGTGTGATAAAGTCCCCTGGCTGATGTGGATCTGACGTGGCATGATAAAGCCCCTAGGGGCTTTATCCCACACCCTGCAGCCTAAGATTTTGTTACCCCTTTAGAGTAGGAGGTTTTGTTGATATTTAACTAAACCTTAAAGGAAAATTTTTAATGAGTTATTCAAATAGTTTTTGTGTTGAAAATGTTAGTGTTGCTAGCTTTTAATAAAATATATGATAATGACTAAAAGTTTTAACCACTTGTACACTAAGGCATCATCTACTTGTAGATTTTAATCCGCACGTCAATACTGACCAAGACAACTATCGAAACGTCGACAAAAATGAGTAGGTGGTCATGGTACCTTCGGATTTTTTTAAACATTATAGTTTATAAGATATTGCAAGAATACGTAAAAGAATTATAAGTTTGTTGTGGAGGGGGAAAAGTGTAACTAATTATCCATAATCTTGTTAAAACAAAGGGATTTAAATGCAATAAGATGGGTGACTAAAATATAAATGATGTTAAAAAGACCAACTTACCCTTAGGGGTGTATATATAAATAAAGAGGGAAGAAGTTCTTATTTTTTTGGTATCTTAAAATGCCCCTCCCTCATGCATTATAATATAGTATAGATATTGTAATAGGTAATGCTTTTGGAAAAAGATTGGGACAGGGGCGGACCTAAGCACAGCCCAAGGTGGGCGGGCGCACCCCCGGGAAAAAAAAAATTTAGTGCTAAATTCCGTCAAAAATCCCGTCCGCACCCCTTGGAATTTTTCGTCCGCACCCCATGGAATTTTCCGTCCGCACCCCTTGGAAATTTCTGTCTGCACTCGTTGAGTTTTGGAAGCTTGAATGAAGCTTCAATGGTGGAATAAAACTCTGAAGAAGATGAAGTTAAAAAAAAAGGAAGAAAGGGTGTTTTGATTGAAAGTAAGCATTAATGGGTCTGAATTCAGGTGTGTGTTTTAAGCATGGGACCCACATATTGGTCCCACCATGTGAAGCCTAGATTTGCACACGTGCACCTTATCTCTAAAATTTCTTTGAAAATTTTGAAAGTTGTCGGCTGGTGAGAGAAAAGCATATGGCCTTTTTTTTTTTTTTTTTTTTAGAAGGTGACTTTCTATGTACTGTGACCAGTGGTCACCGGGTTTATGTCAAAGACATTCCCCCATCAGCCCCGCATCTACGGATTTAGTTGAATTTAAAACACCCTAAAATTAATATCTCATTATTATATATCAATTATTATTCATAACTATTTAAACTAAGGGGTGTTTGGTTTAGGTTATTTTGGAGCTACTTATAACTTATTGACTTATAAAAGTTAATAAGTTGTTTTTATAATGTTTGGGTTAGCTTATTTAAGATGATTTTGTGTGTTGAGAAGTTAGTATTTATAACTTCTCACTTATGACTTGTATAAGTTAATAAGTCCTTATTTAAGGACCTTTTTTTGGCTCACCCAGGACACTTGAATTTTCAGGATCGGCTCTGTCCCGTTATTAGTAGGTAAAAAAAAGTTTTCCGTTTATTATAAATGTACAGTAAAAAAATTTGGGATACCACTGGATATATCTTCTAGTTCCGCCACTGTGGGTTATATTTTGTTAGTGATGATATTTTTCCTTTTCTTATAGCCGCATACCACTGTATTTTTGGCTTTTTTTTAGTGAAGAACGTTTGGTTTTTTTTTTATGGTGTATATGTTGTTTAGATGATTTTTAGGGTGATTTACATTATGATATTTAGAGCTTGAATAGTTGATACATTATGTAATATGTTATGGAACCATAAACTTATAAATCAATTTGTTTGTGATAGCCTATAGGAACAATGAGCAGGGACGTTATGACGCGATTTCTTAAGAGGAAAGTTGATACGTCTTCCAGATTCGTTGATGTAGATACTTGCGTAATCGGATTGGCGATGATAATTTAAGTGAAGGTTGAATATGTTATATAGAGAAAGAGTTGCTTAAGAAAGTAGGTTTAAATGATGTTTTGGATAGATTTCAAAAAATGAAAACCCGTAGGACGACGTTTTAATTATGTTTGTAACAAGGTTTAACGCGTTTTTGATGATTATATAAATTTAGTTGTTTGTTTTACATGACCCGACTCGACCCGAACCGACCCGATACGAACCGATTTTTTATTTATATACCTTGGGGCCTAAAATTTTTGAAAATGTTCCGCACCCCCATGGAAAAATTCCTGGGTCCGCCACTGGATTGGGATGGAATTGGAAGATGCAATATGTGGTGGTATTAGATATTTACTTTGAAGCAAATAATGCTATAATAAACATTTAATTATATTGAGTTCCTTTGTTTTGTAGCAAGTAATTTCCCTAACTCTAATTATGTTATAAGTTCACTTTTAACATTCTCCTCGTTAAATTATATTTTTTACCAACTTACAATTTATGTTAAACGTGTTGTTGTAATTGGCCGGTTACACCAAATTATGACAATTAAAATTGATCACATAATTCACAATAATCAGTAAATGGGTCACAATACACAAAAAAAGAACCCCAACAAAAAAGCCCAAATGAAATACATTCCAAGGCCCAAGAGGCAAGAGATGGGATCATCTGGCCCAAAATACAAGAAAACAAAAACAAGGGTAACTTACATAAGAAAAGTAAACTACAATTTTACACCATGTGGTTTACAGGATCAACTTTACACCCTATTCTGAAAATCAATCAACTTTAGATCCCGACGTTTCCTGATTCCATCAATGTTCACCCCTCTGTGTGTGAAAAGTCGTTTTTGCCCCCTGATAATATAAAAATAATTAAACTCCAATTTTACACCATATGGTTAACCTCCGCTAACACGTTTACACCCTGTTTTCCAACTCGTCTAAAAACGAGAACAATATTCATCATTCCATCAATCTTTATAGCAAATTATCAATTCATTTCTAAATAGATCCAACAATCAAAAACCCAGAATCCACTTAAGAACAACCCAACTTCTTACAACCTACTATGAAAACCATTTAAATTAGAATCCATTATATTATTTAGTTAAAAATCCAGCAAAAATTCTACAACTTGAATTTCACCCATCAGTCCGTCTTGAGCAAGACCGTTCAATCTGGGCAGCGATTCTTTCTTGCCAGCATCGTCACCGGTGGATCTTGATTTGCCATGTTGTACAATGGCTTGATGGTGGGCTTGGGTTCATTCATATTGTTTCAAAATGTTGACGCTTGACTTTAGTCATAACCAGTATGATTTGATGATGAATCCAACTAAATATGGGAATCTCTTGTTATGCTCAAAAGCATGGATCTTTTCACAATTTCATTAATGGTGGCATACCTAACAGGTTTTCAAATTTTATAAAGGAATAAAACACAATAAAAAAACGAATGTTTACCAGTTGTTTTTCAAATCTGAGATTCACAGAACAAGTAGGGGAATATCACCGGAGAAGACGAGTTTAAGAAAACAGGGTGTAAACGTGTCAGCGGGGGTCAACCACAGGGTGTAAAGTGCAGTTTACTCTATAAATATGGGTAAGATTACGAAAATGCCCTTGGGTAAAATTGCAGAGGGGTGAACATTGATGGAATCAGGAAACATCGGGGTGTAAAGTTGATCCATTTTCAAAGTAGGGTGTAAAGTTGATCCGCCTGTAAACCACAAGGTGTAAAATTGTAGGTCACTCTTTAAGGAATTAAGGCCATAAGACTCAATTCGTGTGAATAGAGGTGCACAAAAGCGAGTATTTTTAGAACCACTTCTAGGTATGATCAATTAACATGATCCTTTATCAAACACCATGATGAACCATGTGGAAAAATTTTATTGTTCGGGTCAAATAACAAGAACAATTTTGTTATGATCAACAAGTTTATTGGTTGTATAAGTCAAACTAAAAGCTAATACATGGTGTCCATTGACGGAGCTTAGTGGAAACCCGGGTGTGCACCCGTCCCCCCGAATGTTTCGGTTAGAAGTTAAAATTTCCGATTTTTCGACCGAAAATTTTAAAATTATAAAGGATCGCCCCCCAATTATTTTGCCTAAATATTTATACAATATATAAATTGGGTCCCATGATTTTCCGCCCCCCCCCCCCCCCCCCCCCGGAACTTTTAGTCAAGCTCCGCCACTGATGGTGTCGACATTACCTCTTAGACTTCGGTGATCTGAATGCATGTTCCTTGTAATATTTGAGGTCAGTTATGCTTTCTTTGATCTCATCCAGTAAGGCTCCATGCTTCTTCTCCTTTTTTGGAGCCTTTTTATCATCTACAGGCCAAAACAAAACATAATGAAATTTAAAAAAATCTGAGTAAACCGAACAGCTTAAAACATGTTCCATGTGAAGCGAGCACTTTTAGCTTGTGTATTTAAACATGACAATTTGCGTTATATTTTATAAATATTAGCAGGTCTAATCCAACAGATATAAGTTTAGATGATACCTTCTGGGAACCAATGGCAACATAAAGCTTTGACACTGCTGACATCAACGAGAACGTGAGAGAAAAGACTAGCCAGATCGGGCATGTGCTTCTGCAATTGAAAGAACAAAATGACTGAAAAATGTGTTTTGTATGAAGTTACACATGAAGAGTGTGAACAAAATGACTGAAAAATGGGTAGATTTTTACCTTCAAGAACATAAAATCAACATAAACTGAATTTCCTGCAAGTGAAGGCGTATATGCGCTGACATGTCCCTTCACAAAATCTATAACCTACAACAATATAAAAGATAAACTATTTTGATCAAAATATAAATTGTGAAGGGCCACTGCGATTATTACAAAATCTTGTTTGATTTTATCTCCAAGATTGATAAAGTTGTCATTATTGGTGTTTCAGAATCATGAACAAGTTTTATCTCACCAGCTCTTCAGCTTCTTTTTCACTGGTTATACTTTGTGTCACCTTCTCAGACAACCCTAGTATATATGCGCATGTTAATTAGGACTTTTAACAGTTTTTGGTTTCATGAACTAAAAATATACATACACGAGAGGTGACAATTGTGACCCGTTTACTTGTAAATGGGTTGTGGTCTATCTTGAATGAGTAATATACAAAAATTAGCTACAGGGGAGATGGGTCAAGCGAGTTGGAATTCGCTTGCAGCCTTTTTCAAATGTATACAACATCGGCCTCCTAATTTTTTTTATTTGGAGATCAGATTATTATTCTAATGACATAAGACATCGTTTTGTAATGATAGTTAATAAAGTAATTATTCACTTCTTTAAAAAGAACAAAAGAGTGTTTATGGGTCAACAACTCAACATGACCTGGTCCATTTTGGCCCGTATTAAAAGATGACCCGTTTTGACCTGTTGTCCATCCAGCCTACCCATCTTGCCACCTCTGGCATTTCATAAATCGTATATGTCTTCCTCATACAATGATAGTTGAAAAGTAAATTAAAGATAATGCATGAGGTAATGGCGAGCCTTACCATTTCTCGCATGATGATCTTGGCTCCGTTCTCCAATTGTATCAAGAAAATCTTTTGTTTGATGAATCACCAAATCAGGACCCTAAGCAAAAAAAAAGAGCCAAGTTTTTAGTTCCTGTAACATTAACAGATTGCCTGCTACAATCAAGAACACATAAACGGTAAACCACAGTTGGAACACATAATGAATTTGTGAAAAGTCCGACACCATTCACTAGAGGTGGAAAATAGGCGGTTCATATGGGTTAAGGTAACAGGTCCAAATGGTTTCGAGTCAAAGCATGTAACTTCTGGTACAACTGGAGTAGCGAGTCCAAATGGTTTCGGGTAAAGCATGTAAATTTTGGTACGGGTGAGTAACGGCTTGGATGGACCATAATTAGTGTGCCAAATATTATCGCAAAAATTATGATATTTCAGTAATTATCTAATTTGTTGAATACAAAGATTCACATTGTTTTATGTATGACCATTTGACTCGTTTCCTTTTTCAGCAAAACCTTAAAATATATTACCCAAATTGCCCATTAAACATAACCCCAATCGGCCCGTGCATAAGCAAACAGTTTTAAATTTCCACCTCAGTAATCATACAAGTAATTAATTTCCTCACCTCCACCAATTTCCGCAATTTCCCATCAGTAATGACACAAGCAATCTCCAATACTCTATCCACTTCAACATTCAAGCCTGCACAGACATTATAAATACATCTAAAGCTGTTTCCAAGCGTCCATCATGTTTATAATACCTTTCATATTTACAGTAAAAATAAATATGATAAATAAACGCCCACCAGTCTTTTGTAATTTGATCCACACAAGTGGCAGTTTGTAGTATGTCATGATCAATTGATCATGTGTGTCCTTCTGTAGCAACAAAGAAATATTAGATGTTAACCATCAGACAGTTTCATCTTAAGTTCAAAAATTACTTTTCAAATTTTTATAATAAGTCAATAACAATTGTTTTCGTCAGAATTTAAATGTTTGTATCAGCAAGTTAAGTAAAAACGAAATCGAATTTATAGACTGAGGCAGGCAAAAAATAAAATAAACAAATCAATGTGCGTAGGGTTTGTGCGTTCATAAAAAATATAACACCATAAAATAAGCATAGGTAGAGAGAAGAATGTACCTCCAAACAGGAATTCGGTGACAAATCAGGAGCTTCCAACTGATGATTTTGGATTTTTGGGCAAATTTGCTGCAAAAGTGGTCTTGAATGTTAATTTTTTTAGGGTTCAGATATGTACCGAATTTCCAGTACCGATTTTTTTTCAGTACCGAATCAGTATCCACTTTTTGGTGTTTCAGTACCGGTACTTTTTAGTATCGATACGGAAGGTACTGGTATTTACCGAAAAATAAATATAAAACCTAAAAGTTTTTGGGTATGTATTTTGGGAAAACAGATACATAGTTCCAGGTAACAACTTCCGCTTACCCTTTCTTTTGTCGCCACAAACCACTTTTTCCTTTCCCTCACACTTTTCAATTTTTTATTTATTTTATTCCCATTTAACTTTTTTCCTCTCCCTCACACTTCATTTTTTTATTTATAATAACCCTTTTTGTATTACTTTTAAAAGACGATGACCCAACTGAATTATACATAAGATTTTTATACCACTTTTTCCACCCTCCCTCTTTTACTTTTGCCTTTTTTTTCTTATTTATAAACTAGGTTATATGCCCGTGAGCTTCACGGGTTATGGGTTGTGTTCAAAATCTATATCTATAAAAGTTTTTTTTTTTTTTTTGTATGATTCTATATAGACATGTCGAGGCAGAGACGTAACATGTGCTTGAGTAACAACAATCAACTTTGATCATAGCTTCAACTCATTTGGGTAGCGAAATATATTCATATGTCATAAATTTTTAAAATAAAATTAAAGATAAAACAGTATGAAAACGATTTCGTCATCAAATAGACCCAACCGACAACATTATATATGTAACAAAAAAAACAATAGTAAATAAAATTCAATTTAAAAGGGTATAAAACTACATGGAAAAAAAAATTAAAAGGGTATAAACTAAATCACGCAATGAATTTTCATTACATAATCCAAATGTATGATCTCAAGTGTGTTACCAAATTGGCATTTTAACTCACACAATAATATTTGATGGTAGTTTCAATGAATAAAAAAAGACTTAAGAACACCAATGGCTTATCAGTTGTTATCACATCCATGGTCATAAACGTCACTAACATCAACATCCACTTCTTTCGATAATACATGATTGTAAAATGAAGTTAATCATAAAAAATTTTGCCCAATTATGTTTCACGAGGCAAATTCAATCTTTCTTGACATAAAGAAGTTCACAAGTTGCTAAGTAATGATTTTTAGCTCACCCAATAATACCCTCAGCTTCTACTAATAATTTACCTAGATTATCACCCGTACGCGACACGGGCTGAAGCAAGATATTTATAGTAATTATTAATGAATGTAAATCAAATAATACAAATTGACATATTACAAAATGATTTATTTATGTATAACTTACTTCATACTATAATTTTATGAAAATTTATTTATATAAATAAACAAATGATCTTTTAGGCTTATATAATGAATTACTAAAGCTGCCAATTTAACGAAATTTGATAGTCTATGAAGCATGAGTAAAGTCTTATGTAATGATACTTGAGATTGCCTTCCACTGAAAATTTGATAGTTTATGAAGCATGAGTCTGCAAACAATTGTAGTTACTTGTTTCTGTAACATAAAAAAAAATGCTATCAACATTAATCATGAAAGCATACATAAACATTAATGAAAAGGCTATTTATGGGTTGGCACAACTCGACTCTATTTGTCAAAAGACTATTTGCAAAATTACCTATTTTAATCTATGACCGAAGCAATCTAAATGAGGTTCAACGTTAGCTCAACCATTTTGGGCCCCAACGCAAAAACAAAAGTTTGGGGACTTTTTTCAAATTTTATTGTTTTTACCACCCTCCTTTATCTAGTTACCATTTTGTTCTACCACTTTGTGATTCATTTAAAGTTTCTAGTTGTAGGATCGTATTCGGCCCTGTTTGAGTCGATCAGAAGAATTCCTATCCAAAACAAGAGGCGGAAACTAATGATTTGGTGCGATTTCAGCAATATTCACTTTAAATTGTTGTTGTATTGATTAAGAATGCGATTACAAGCTCTGACAACACTTCGGCAGCACTTCGTGGCTTACCGGAAAAGAACACCTACAACTATGTGTGTGGTTTCGCTCATACCACCTATATATAGGCCAACAGGTTTCGCTCCAACGGTCATGTCCGTATAAGCGAAACTAGTCACTAGCCAAATAAGCGAAACCTTGTTCTTGACACATGAGCGAAACCCTAGCTATGACATATAAGCGAAACCTTGTCTAACACATATTTCTAGGATTTCGTGCCATGATCTAACCTATACATTACTAGACTCGATACAAGACGTAGTCGACAGACGTAGTGCACCAACAAACTCCCCCTCGGATGTTGACGGAGTCTTCAGTGTCGAGTCTTTGATTGTCAATCTACAGTCTTTATCAGTCTTCGATCTTCCTCTGAAGTATTTGTCATTGCAAGAATCCTCAATCTCTATCTTTATCATCAACAAACTCCTCTCTCTCGCATGTTGAATATCATAGTGTCTTCAGACTCCCCCTCTCAATCTGCTGGGATCGTAGTCTGGAATTCACAAGATCATAACCTGGCTTTCATCCTGTTCTGGATCGAAACCTGGCCAACCTGCAAAAACTCTACCCAAAACATAAGTTTCTTTTTAAAAATTACATCTTTTAACAATTTAGAAACTATGTCAGACATTCTATAAAAATTTGTTCTTTGAAAACCACTTGTAGATATAAAACATTTTCACACTCTCTCCCAAACCTGTTCTTCATATTTAGCACTTGGAATTTTGAAAATCAGCTTTTCAACATCAGTCGACGAAAATCTTTTTGTATTTTACAAACTTTATTCTAAAACACACTAAAATCTTTTTGGATTTTCTGAAAGAAAATAACTAACACCACTTATAGAATCAAGAAAATGCAAAAATGAAATATATACAAACAATGTTTTTTGTGAGTTCGTGCAAGAGGATCATATCAGTTTATGAGACAAATCACCAACACCGTTAAGCTTTAACCATTTTAAGTTCTAAACGATTCACTTAGATTGTCAGTATACTAGTCCTCTTAAATTCTCACACAAAGTTCAACTGATTCGAGCTACGAAATTAATGTTTTAAGCACTTAAACTTAATCGCGTGTCCCACCTCATAATATACTCCCGTATCCAGATCCCAATATTCAGTCTTACAGGTGAGTATACTAC
This sequence comes from Helianthus tuberosus, assembly GCA_030545235.1. Taxonomy (NCBI): domain Eukaryota; kingdom Viridiplantae; phylum Streptophyta; class Magnoliopsida; order Asterales; family Asteraceae; genus Helianthus; species Helianthus tuberosus. The sequence continues at coordinate 173,142,714 of CM060397.1, forward strand.
AATGATATCTGTACATAAATTAGGTAATGTGAGGGCCGAGGGATCTCAGGTCGATACTTCCGTTTACGCAGAGAGATATTAGCTTCGACTTTACGATATGTCCCCTTTAGAGGATCTTTTAGCTACAACAGCAGCGACTATCAATTTTATTGTTTCATCAGCATGCTGAGGGTTTATGCTATGTTTCAAGCATTTGTGGAAAGTATTATCCAAGGACTAGGTCAGAACTTCCATTCAGCAGAAGTCCCGGAATAATACCCCAGACATCATTGAGTATAAAAACCTAGTATATCAGATTATGAGACCTTTCAAACGAGATTTCGGGGGTTACCCATATATCCGAGAGATGTTTCCCCACGATATAAGCAAGTTTGAAATTTAGGTTTATATCTCGTCACAATCTATTAAATGTGTAAAAACCTACTCACACATCCACAGTGAGATCGTTTATCACATTTGACTTTCCAATTCTTTAGCATGTTGTGATAGTCCACTGATGTACTATCATTTCCTCTTTTATGCATAAAAACTCATTTTTCATTTTATCATGTTTTTGGCTTTTTCAAATTTTCTAATGTTTTTGGATTTTCTGAAAATTCTTACTCCCCCTAAAATTCAAAAACATTTAAAGGAAATTGAAGACAAACTGTACAGAAATGTGACAACTGATATCGAATTGCTTCAATTCTCCATCCGTTTGGCTTAAACAATCAGAACTCCCCCTCACAACAAACTATTTTCCCATAATGATTTCAAAACACTCAAGTTTGTTTTAATCAGAATGGTTTTTCCGGAAAATAAGTTTTGTTGATTTTACCACTTGTAAAATTGGGGATCAAATCATCACATTGTTTGCCAATTTTTATAAATGATAGTTAACTCAAGTTCAATTTAATGACCTTGATTAACCACTTGAAGAATCAACCTGAACCAATTGTAAAAACAACAATCATACATACCACTTGTAAAATTAACAATTAAGCATTTCAAACCTGTTTTTCAACCAATTACCATCTTTTGGTTGAATTCTCAAGGTGTCGATTCCTACTCCTCGCTTACAAACCTGGGAGTTTCGGCAAGTCCTGCTTTTCAAAAACACATTATACAAACATGATAAGGAATGATGCCGATTCATGATCCACGATTACCAACTTGGGATCTCCGGCAAGTCAAGTTTTTATTCTTTGAAAAATATATCCACCCAAGCCTGACCTTCCTTGGGTGTAACAACATTTTCTTCTTCATCTTTTCTTTCAACAGACTTGTGAACACGTCTTTTAGAAGCATAAAATTCTTTGACACTTTTGGCCTTACCATTGACCATTTTGCCAAAAATGTGTTTCACATTTCCGTTGAAAGTCTTTTCAACATCAAATTTCTTCTTGTCAGAATAAAATTGATTTGAAATTTCTACTTTTCCAACTTTCTTCATAAAATTTTCAGCACGCAAAGGTGGAAAATTTTGTGGAATCAGATTCATCACCAGAATTGTTATCTGAACCCTTCACAACCCATTTTTGATTTATTACATTTTATTTTCTTTTTACCACATTCTTTGAACATTCACCAGTCTTAAAGGTTGAATTTTCAAAGCCAGTAAACTTTCGGGTTTTCAGTTCAGTGTTATCCACAACTTTCTCTTTCAATTTACCAGATACTTCCTGTTTTGGTTTGAATGTTTTCGGACAATTCCTAGCAACATGACCAGAAATCTTGCACTGAAAACAGGTTCTGGTTTCTATCTTCTTTGGAACAGCATTTTTCTTCAACTCTTCTTGCTTCTTGGCAAGGAATTCCTGATTCGTCTGTTTTCTGAATGATTGTTCTTTCTCAGCCTCTGTCATTTTTCCTGAAACAAATATAGTTTTTGGTTTATAAACTTTTTCATTTTTATAATTTTTTGGTTGAATAAAACCTAATCCTTTCTTTTTGAAATTACGATTATGGTTTGGTTTCTTTTGGAAACTATAACCACAATTGTAACCCATTTTCTTGTTAAATCTTTGTTGATCTCTTGAAGTGTATTGTTTAGGTTTTCCAATAAGATTTAAATCTTTTATTTCAGAAATATTAATTTCTGTGATTTTGAAAACCTTTTGAATCATTTCAAATCTAACACTTCTTATTGGAAAAGCTTCATCAGAATATAATTTGTCAGAATCTTTCAAAGTATATGCCACTTTGAATGATTCATCATTCAAATTAGATTTTGATATAAAAAACTCTTTATCATAAACCCGTTTGTCCTTTTTGACTGTTGACTTTGACGCATCGGACTCAGATTTTGACTTGGATTTGGAATCTGGTTTTGACTCCTCACAGTCATCTTTATCTAACACCTGATCAACCACACTTTTTATCAACTTTGACTCATGATCAGTGTCGGATGACGTGTATGTGACATCAATATTTTCTGGCAAGTTATCTGACGGCCCAGACTCCCATTGTAAGTTTATTGCCTTTTCGACTCTTTCGGAATTTGGATTTCGAGGTGAAAATCCATTTTCGACCGGGGGCGGACATCTATTGTAAACCACACTTGGTTTCTTACCAGAAATCTTCACTTTATCTTCGTCTTTTATCATAGATTTCTTTTCTTCTGACGTCTTCACATCTTCAAACGTCTTCAAATTCTCCACAACTGGATAAATCCTGTCAACAACAAAAGTAGAACATGAGTAACTTTCTAATAGCTTGTTGACTCTCTCAGTTTCTATCTTTTGTGTTGCTAACTTCAACTCTAGATCAGCACATTTCTTTATGTGAAAATTGACATCATCCAACTGTCTCAGGTATGCTCTCTTCAACGTATTCATCGCCACAACTTGTTCACCGTTTGAATCAGTATACTTGTTGATTTATCTGTTCATTGTATCATAGGATTCTTTCAATCTGTTTATATTGTGCAGCAACTCATTGTTCTGCTTGATTAAAGAATCACAGTTCATGCACTTTTCAGGAACTTTAACAGGTTCTGCATCAATTTTGACTTCAAATTCAGGAACCTCTTTGACTGTTCTGTTTGATCGTAAAAATTCAGCTCTTCTCTTTTTCTCAGCTTCTGCCTCAGCTTTTAATCTCTCTTCCTCTTCTTCCTCTTCTTCAAGCTTTCTCTGTCTTGCTTCAGCAGCTTCCATTACTTTTCTGCACTTTTCGGCACATTTCAAATCGTAGGCATCTGCAATGAAAGCTTTAGCATATGAAGTGTCTTTGTACATTTCTTTAGCCATAAGTTCTTGATCTGGGAAAAAATTGTCCCAACAGAAACCTTCAGCCAGTTTTTCATCATCTTGTTCTGCCAAACACACTTTGCTGTTTGTTGGAAGATATTTATCCCAGGTAAAATTATCATACTTTCCCTGATTAACTAGACATGCTCTTTTTGACCCTTCAATCACATCTCTCCCGTGAGCAGTTTGTGCCTGATGCGGTGCTGGTGGTGTGACTTGATGATAAATCGCCTTTTTGTGATAATCGTTGTTTCCAAAAGGATTCTGGGCTCCACTAGCTTCACGATTTTTGCTCTCCCTCTTGAAATGTCCCTTTTCCCTGCAACGAAAACATGTAACTTTAGTTTTATCAAAGCCTAAAGTTGAAACATTTACATCACGGAAATCATCTCTTCCCGTAATTTGTTTAAACTTCTCGGCTCTTCTCAACACGCTGGCCATGAACCATTTAATGTCCATCAATTCCATTTCCTCAGCATCGATTTGATCGTAATCCTCTTTCGTGAGCATTGGATTACCGATCTTTCCGGCCACAAAACTACTATAAGATTCCAACACCATTCCCAACAAAGACATTTGATTTTTAGCTACTTCTTCAGAATAATCTTGTTCACTTTCAAGATTTAATACAATATTGCATTGAAGTTTTCTTCCGTTCTTTGTTGCAGAAATGTTTGGATCGAATGATGAAAATCTTGTGCTGCTTGATCCTTGGGATGATTTCTTTTCAGAAGAATCTTTTGCACTATAAGCAGTTTCGACTTTTGGAGAAAAAATTGACTTTTCGTTGACACCACCTTTGTAATACAAGCTGATATCCTGTTCTCCATCGTAGTTCTTCATCCTGGCAATCTTTCTCTGCTCCATCTCTTGAGCTTCCAGGTGTTTGATGAAATCTCCCAGTGTCATATTTTTATAATATTTTCTGTTGGATCTTAGCATCATCAGAAACGTTCCCCATGTTTCATGTGGTAGCGCATCTGCAAGTTTTTCAATCAATTCATCAGTATCCTTTTTAATACCAAGTTTTGTCATATTTCTCACCAAGTTACAATATCTATCAATTATTTGCTTGGTGTTTTCAGATTTCAAACCACGGAATAAGTCAAACTCTTTCTTCATGAGAGACATTTTGTTTTTGAGCATATCATCACTTCCAACAAATTTTGCTTCCAATTCTGTCCAAATTGAATAAGCAGTTCCATCATGTTGAAGCAGTATCAAGATATCTTCTTTTATTGCTTGCTGAAGCAAACTTACATCAATTTCTCATCTCGATATTTCTTTTTATCTTCCGTACTCATTTCTCGAATTGTTAACTGCACATTATTCCTTGTGGGTCTAACATATGGTTCCTCAGTGTGTTCCCACGCATCCAAATGATATGCCTCAACCCAATTTCTAAACCGTTCGGACCATCCATTGTAATCATCAATATCCATGAGTTTAGGCGGTTTCTGAGACGTTCCTGTTTCGTTCTCAAGCAAAGCATTCTGAGTGATTGTGATCGGACTAGCAAAGGCGTTATAAAATTCGTTGTCCATTGTTCAAAGTTCACAAGTTTCCAAGCTTAGGCAAAGTTGACCTTTCAAGCGAAACCCTGAATGAAACTACTGAAGTGCCTTAAGAGCGAAACCACTAGTTGTTCCTTGGAGCGAAACCAACTGATGTTCCTTGGAGCGAAACCTCAGTTGAACAGATGAGCGAAACCAGATTTGACCAAATGAGCGAAACCAGGTTGTACAGAAGAGCGAAACCACTAAAGTGTTCCTTGGAACGAAACCTCAATGTCACTGGAGCGGAACCTCAAAGTGGTCACAAAAGCGGAACCTCAAGTTTCACTAAGAGTGGAACTAGATCAATATGTCCACAAGAGCGAAATTATCTTGATCCTTGGAGCGAAACTAGCTGATATTTGGAGCGAAACCACCTGATGACGTCACTGTTTGCACGAGTCCATAAAAGCGAAACCTTGAAAATCCTAAGTTCTAGGTCGATTTTAGCTTTGAAATTTTCAAGGTTTTATTAATGCATGATTCCGAGTGCTGTGTGTGAATTTGAGCTGGTTTTACCGTGAAAAATTTTAAAAATTTGAAGAAAGTGTAGAAAATCAGAATAAATGCAGCTGAAATGGCAAGAACTCTTCCTCCTGAGCTCTGATACCACTTGTAGGATCGTATTTGGCCCTGTTTGAGTCGATCAGAAGAATTCCTATCCAAAACAAGAGGCGGAAACTAATGATTTGGTGCGATTTCAGCAATATTCACTTTAAACTGTTGTATTGATTAAGAATGCGATTACAAGCTCTGACAACACTTCGGCAGCACTTCGTGGCTTACCGGAAGAGAACACCTACAACTATGTGTGTGGTTTCGCTCATACCACCTATATATAGGCCAACATGTTTCGCTCCAACGGTCATGTCCGTATAAGCGAAACTAGTCACTAGCCAAATAAGCGAAACCTTGTTCTTGACACATGAGCGAAACCCTAGCTATGACATATAAGCGAAACCTTGTCTAACATATATTTCTAGGATTTCGTGCCATGATCTAACCTATACATTACTAGACTCGATACAAGACGTTGTCGACAGACGTAGTGCACCAACACTAGTTGACATAAAAAAAATTACTAAAAAGAAACTTATATTAGAAACTTAATGGGCATGTTTGGCTAAGCTTATTATAGTTAAAAAGGACTTTTGGAAAAGGACTTTTTGAAAAGGAGTTTTTAAAAAAAGTGTTTGGATTAGCTTATTGATGTAAAATGACTAAAATGGGCATTCTTTTAGATATAAGGGGGTAAAGAAGGGGTATATTGGTAATTTGTAGTTTGAAAAGTTAAAAGCTGGCCAAGAAGTCACAATATTGTGACTTCTTGAAACCTCATTTTTCTTCTTTGCAAAAAGCAATTTCTAAAAGGACTTTTGGCTTAGCCAAACACAAAAACAACTTATTGGCTTTTTGATAAGTCAATAAGCCAATAAGTTGTTTTGAAAAGCTTAGCCAAACATGCCCTCAATATAGCATCAGATCACTTATATTAGAAATTTAATCAATAAAGCTTCATTTTTTGATGATTGTGTTTCTTTTGAACCAAAAGTAGAGATAAAATCATTGTACACATATTCTCTTGAAGTCTATCTTATATGATCTGTAGGTCGTATTGCATAGATATTGAAAGGAGGAAAAACTCAAAAACAATTTATCTTATATGGTCTTTAACTTCAAAAATGTATGAAAATATTTGAAAACATACATGGCAACATTAATTTAGTCAAAAGATGTGGGCCCTGCTTTCTTTTTTGAGAGCTCTGCTTGCACAACTAACAATTTTGATGAGCAACTTCTATTAAAGACACACTGTTTATATCAAAGCAATTCTAACTGCAAAGAAGCCTGCTTTAAGTATTCAAAATTAGACCTGGCACACGGGTTGGGTCGGGTCGGGTCATGGGTCAAACGGGTACGGGTCACAACAGGTTCGGGTCAAAACGGGTCAATTATAAAAAAACGGTTGTTTCGGTTCGGGTCAGAACGGGTCCGGGTCAGAATGGGTCTGGGTTAGAACAGGTTTTGGGTCGGGTCGGGTCAGTTTTTCTTTTTTTTTTATGATTACTAATATGATAAGACCAAAACATACGTGAATTGCACAACTACTTGTATACACACCTTCCTTTATTTTGGTGAATTTCAAGTCATCAGGTTCCTCTGTCAAATAAATAAACCACACTTAATCACATAGAACAATGCAGACACTTGTTTAACTTAGTTACAAGAGAAGTTATTTCATACCACTATCAGGGCCATTATTCGATGTTAATTGTTAAATAACAAGGCGTCAAAGGTCAAATATAGTGACATACCGACGCGACAATACGCGGGAGCCTCCGACACCATTTCGCCCACGCAAGAGGCTGGTAATGTCGCGCAATAATCATAGCTATATTCTCCTCTGGATTACAAACCGCTTCTTGAAGCGCACTCCACCTGTTCTCATTCTGCAAACTCCAATCCGCACCAGCAGCCATGAAAATATCCGCCGAGATCGGATCCTTGATCCGAACAGCAAGATGAAGCGGCGTTTCTCGACCCGGAACATCACGACGGTTGATCACAGCCGAAACTGCATCCGCATCAAGCTCAGCAGCTACCGATTCATCCTCCGTGTTAACCGCACTGGTTTTTGCAGTCACAACGTTGACCGTTTCATTGACGTTGTAGTCATAGCTCCCGTCTCTCACCTATTTATGAGGAGATCTAAACATTATAATTATGATACTAATGCACTCAAAGAAATAAAGAGTTGTGTGTATCAAAAAAATGGTGTACCATTCTTATATCAAAATATGTATGGGCAGGGATACAAAGAAAAAAAAAACTTTTTTTATGAGTTCCTTTGGGACAGTTTGAACCACGTTAGCAGCTGACTCTACAGCAGATGCTGACAACTTACCAAGTCCCTGTATAAAGTATAAACAAAGATGTTTAGTAAAATCAAACATTAAAGAAAGAATAATAAGTTTTAAAGTAAGTTCAAGATCTCAATACATTAGACAGTAACACTTTATTAGATATCTTTTTCAAACCAATTCTTTATTTTTAATCATATTGTTACACATAAGAAAACTATCACCATTTGGGTTACCAAGTTGCTGAAGTCGAAATATAAACCTTCAAATTTCAAACATACGTTGTAACAAACAGTTGGTGTGCACAAATAAATTCCACCTTAAACCACAAATTAACAAAACTTACAAAACCCACCTCCACACACAATATTATCACCCCATGACATACTTTTGATTTCATCTTGGTAACGTATATACACAATATCAATGGACGTTCATCCCTTTCTCTTACCTCTATTAACACTACCCCTCTTTCTCAGAAAAAAGCTTTGGGAACCGCCGCCGCCACTGCTATTAGGGTTCGCAGCGAAACCCTAATCGTGCTGCCGGAATGCCTCCTGCCATTGTCGTCTTCAACCTAATCAGCCAACAGATGAACGATTAAACCCTGAAATAGAGGTAAAAATTAAATAAAAGAAGTGTAGGTTATATAAAATAGATGAACGACTAATCAGCTTAGACACTTAATATGCCCTTCTTTTAGAGGCAGATCACCACTGATTAACTCCCATACGTAATGGATAGGTAAAGAAGAACAACGGGAGGAAGCTGATTGAAAATAAAATTATGCAGGTGAAAAGATTCAAGAATCCCTTTTCAATCGTCAATTCCATAGCTGAAGAGAGTGGTATGCGGCGGTGGATGAATCAGGGTTCATGGTAAATAAGAAAGAGAGAGAGAGAGTTTTAGCTTTTAAATTTTGAATTCGAATATGGTCAAAGAGTTGTGAATTGCAAACTACTTTTTGATTCTGGGATCTGCAGGATGCCTCTTTGGTGTTGCAACAGACATCGATCTTCATTTGTACAAGTTTTTTTAAAGTCGCGCGTTGCGGCGAAACCGAGTAAATGATAATGTAAAACAAACGTGATTTAAAAATAAAGCATGTTGTTTAGAAAGCTAAACCATTAAAACGATTTAGTTTATCATCGCACCATTTTATGATACGAAATAAATACTTTATTTTGAGTACAACTTTGTTTTTAGCAAAACTTATAACAGAATGTCAGGGAAAAAAAATCAAGCACAACTACGTACTTAAGTTATTAGCAAAAAGTTATAACGTAAATTATTAAAGAAGTATCAAAATAATCGATAAATTAATATATGTTTTAAAAAAAGAAAAAAACAATTATTAAAAATGGTAAAGGAAATATATATTTTTTTATAAGAGAAAAAATAAAAAAATATGTTATTAAAAGTAAATATAATAATAAACTATTATAATATATTAAATAATAAAATAATAAAAAAGCTATATATTATTATAAAAATAAAGTTACTATTCATCAACCCTTGTAAACAATATATATATATATATATAATTCTTATGGTTGACTTTAGGGTTTATTAAAAAAAAATAAGACTCTAAAAAATGACACATAGGATGTAATTAGGTGGAGGACTTTAAATGTTTACACCTAGGATGGATAAGGTTGCTTTATTATAGTAGAGATAACCATATTTTGTATGACTTTTAACCTCAGCAATTTAAAGTCCCTGAAATGGTGTGAAATGGAGTTACCGACAGAATGTTTTTCACCTTTGAAAAACAATGAACCTTAAAACTTGTTTGGGAAATTCGAATAAAGGGCTGTGGAGGACATGGTTGTAATGAAAATGACAATATTCAATTCCCTCATTTATTATTTATTACTAATTACTATTTTTTAACGGCAAATTTGGACTAATTACTAATTATAAATATGGAATTTATAACTTTTTTTGAAAATCAACTTTCATTCAACCGAAAAAACGACTAACTATTACCAAGACGGAAATAGCAAGCCGAAAACCAACAAACAAAACAATTACATTACATCAAAACGGCACCACCTATCCCACTCCATTGTTCCTTGTTTGAACCTATGCTTGTACCACAGAAAACCAAAAGACTTAACATCCGCAAGAATATCACCCACCTTAGCATCTTTACTTGAAAAAATCGTCTCATTCCTGGCCCTCCATAATCGCCAACAGGCTATGATGACTAAACCATGCAGCAACATTTTCTTGATGTCTGACCCGCCATAATACTCATGAAGCTGCACCAAATCTGTAACACTAAACGCGTACACCTCCGGAATACGGCACCATCTCGAAAAACCATTCCAAATTGCCGCAGAAACATGACAACCTGTTAACAAATGCTCAATGCTCTCTTCCTCGCTATGGCACCAATCACACAACATGTTTTCCACAAAAATATTACGTCTCGTCAATGCCACTTTAGTCGGTAATCGATCCAAAAAGGCTCTCCACATGAAGATATTACATTTGCTTGGCACCCACTTACTCCATTGAAATCTTGACCGATCGATACTCACCGAGCCACGTAACCATTTCTTAGTCTCTGCAACCGAAAACTCTTTGTTCTTAGCATCATTCCACTCCCATACATCTTCTTTATCGGCCACCACAATGTCACTCAACAATTCTTCAAGCTCCATTCTCTCGCTTAAAGCCACATTCGACACCATGGACGTCCTCCATTCCCATTTGATCGTAACCGATGTCTCCGAATTACAGCAGTGCGCAGCAACATTGACGTGTTTATTTCTCTCCATCGAAAACAGATTTACGAACCTGTCCTTCAACGGAACCTGACATAACCAACAATCTATCCAAAAACGATTTTTTCCCCATTCCCAACCTTTGCTCGGATCATTCTATTAACATCAACCCCATCGACCTTACACTTCTTCCAAAACTGGCTGCAATTCTTCCATACTCCGGTGATAGACTTGAGTTGGATAACAAGGCTCTGTTAGTTAAATGGTTATGGCGATATCATACTGATCAGCAAGCTTTATGGAGACGGGTCATTGATACACCTAACCCCCCTTAGTTTTTCGGTTTAGTAACAATATCCCACGAGACCCAACTCATTTTCTTGACCTCATCCGAACCCCCCCCCCCCCCCATAAAAAGCGTCTCATTAACCCTTCTAACGTATTCATCACTTTAACCGGAGCCTTAAAAAGCGTGAAATAATACGTAGGAAGGCTATGTAAAACCGATTTGACCAAAGTAAGGCGGCCTCCAATAGACAAAGTATTCGCTTTCCATTTTATCAACCGTTGTCTAAACATATTCACAACTGGATCCCAATTAGAGATTCTATTAATATTTGCCCTGACCTTAATTCCCAAGTACGTGAACGGAATCGCTCCAGCTTTGCAATTCAAAAACTCAGCAGCATTGTTAACTTCATCACCACTAACACCCACACCAAACAAAACCGATTTATTTAAATTAATCCTCAGACCGGAACATAAGTAGAAAATTCGAAGGTCATGGAATTTATTACTAATTAGGAATTATTAGGCTAATGGGTGTGGAGGACATGGTTGGGTCATCAATCACCATGACCATTAATGAATTGTTACACCACCCCCTTATCACATGTCACACCCCTTTCTAAGGTGGAAGCACGAGGTGTGATCCTAAAAGGTTCTCATTACATACGAATGGTAAACATACTACATGCTCGTAAAATAACTTCAAATGCCATTAACATTATATAATTAAAAACATAACATAGGTTAAGTGTTTACATCACAAGACAACATAATGTCTGAAAAGTTTACACTTTATTTAAAGACACACATGAAGGTTTTGATCCTTATATCACCACACATGGTGGGACATACCAATCAAATCCCAGCAAAACGGGCATAGGAGTCTTGATACGTAGTAACTAAAAACACAAACGACATCCAAGAACAAGAGTGAGACTGCGCGTACATCCACCTTAGTTACCTGAAATACATGTGAGTTTTGGAAAATCGTCAACATAATGTTGGTGTGAATTCATGCAGATTTGTGAAAACATTTATGCATTCGTTATGGAAAACATGGTATGTAATTGTATGAAATAAGTATAAATGTAAATATAAGGAATACGAGATCGCCAATGGTTAGCTAGGCCATTAACATGTGTAACGACATAGGAAGCATCCAAACCATAGGCATTTTTACTTGTCGATTCACGATTGTCGATTCACGACTAGAGACACAAAAGCACTGCTTGGTAAAAGAGTGGCCAAGAGTGTGGTTGCCTGAAACCCATTAGATCTAACCTTTTGTTCCGCGGTCTTGGTATGTAACTGATTAATGGTGCTTATGGCACCCTATACGTCACATGATCTATAGTATCATTCCTTAGTTTTTGTATTCAACATACCATAGCACATGTATTTTGCCCAAGTTTAGAAAACAAGTAAAAGTTTAAAAGTGGGGACATGAACTCACAACTTTGTGTTTCCTGCGTCGTAAACTTCACCGGTTGTTTTGTAGCGTCGTGACCTATATGTGTTCTATTAATGTTAGTCACTAGACTTGTATAACACAAGTACAAGTCACCATCTTTTGTTTGTGTATATGTTCTTTGTTGTTAAAAATAATTTATATTTTTAACTATGTATGTTACTTATATTATTTTCCCAAAAATAAATATAAGTATTTTTGGGAAATAATATCTTCAATATTATTTTTGTACGAGTATACTTAGGAAAGTATACTTTGTATTTTATGTAAATACTTGTGTATTTTTTATTTTTCACCAAAAATCAATACTTTGATTTTTATTACTTTCCGGAATTATATTTCTTAAAAATAATATATTTTTAAGACTTGTAAGAAATATATATATTTTTTGTCATGTTATAAAAACATATATAGTTATTCTTGTTATTCACCCGACTTTTACATAAACCCCAATACTTGGTAGGTTATATATATATTTTTCCAAAAATATATATATAAGTCTATAAATGTCCAAGTTCAAAAATATGTTAAGGAATATATTTTGTAAATATATCTTCTTGTATTGGTCCATGTATTTTCTTGTGAGGAATTTTTGTATACTTGTATACTTATGTATTCTCATGTATTTGTATGTGTATTTTTGTATTCATACTCCTTGGGAGTATTTAGTGTATTTTCAAGTCCCTAATACACTACTACATATAATACACATAATATACACTTAGCACAAAATTTGGTGATCACTAAATATATATATTTTCCCTAAAAATATACATACTTAATATCCATTTTAACTTGAAGAAATCATCATTTCTTAACTTGTAATTTTACATAAAAATTAGGGAAACCTTGGTAAATATTTTTAGGGAATAAGTTTCACCAAAACTTATATTTTCTAAGTGTCAAAATTTTACAAAAGTTTTGACATAGTTTCCCCTAAAAATGGAGGTTTCCCATGTTTTCAAAACATGTGTTTATTTTCTTTTCAACATCAAAACAATTTTCCAACAATAATCATCAACACAATACACTAATTTTCCCATATGAAACATCATGGTGAACTTGTTTCTTGTTAAACTTGTTTCCCATATGATCTTTCCAAAAATAAGTGTTTTTGTGATTTTTAAACAAACTTTTATGAAACGTTAATCCACTCACTCAATCATCCATGAGTTTTATGACTTCAAAACTTTGTAAATCATGTTCTAAAATCACTTTTATGTTTATTAGAAAGATCATTATTTTTAACATCATGTTTAACCATAGATCTTTCAAGATCCATGTTTAATAACCTTAGATCTTTCATAAACAAGCCTTATGTTAACTTTTTAACAAACTTTCCATGAGATTTAGTTTCAAAAATTAGTTCTACACACACTTTATTACTTCAAGATTACAAGACTATGCATAGAAATTCTTATTTCAAGTTCACATCATGCTTCATATGTTCATCTTCAAGTTTAACCATGGATCCTTCAAGATCCATGCTTAAACTTGTTAGATCCAAGCTTTAACATACTTGATCTAATCATAAGCACAAGATATAACATCAACAACATCAATACATACATAAAAAATTTCATGTAATCACTTATTTTCTTCATGAATATGTTAGATCTTCTCATTTTTAACATTAGAAATTAAGTTGTTTAGATGGTGAAACTTGTACATAACATAAACATGACTTAAATTAGTGATCAAGAAGCTTACTACTAGCTCTAATGGCTAGGGAAGTGGCACAAAGATGAAGATGATGCACAAGGAAGGAAATGAGAGGTTAAAAGCTCCACAAGGTGGTCCTTCAAGTTCTAGCACCATACACCTTCCTAAATGGCCTCCATACACCTTCTAGTAAGCTTGGATTGTGAGGAAGTGAAGTGAAAATGAATGTGTATGTGTGTGTGTGTTGAGCCGTGAGCAAGGGATGGCAAGGGGAAGAAGATGGTGTTGTTTGTGATAATGGGCAAACTCTAGTTACTCATGGTCTTTATAGAAAAATTTCCAACATTACAATCTTCTTTAGAATTCTATGCACACTCATTAGGGAACAAGATTGAATAAAATAATGAAAAGGTCATGTGGGGCCTTTGGGGCCGGCCATGGGTGAAAGGGGGGTAAAGTGTAAAATTTTGGAAGTTAAGGGTTTAAAGTGCAAATGAGGGGGGTTAAGTTAGTTTAAGTGTGTTTAGGTGTTTTTATGATTTTTAAGGTGTTCTAGCATCAATACTAGTTTAATATCATAAAAAAATTACTTTTAGTCAAATTTTGATGTCCCGGTTATTGTCCGGTTGTTCGGTTTGTTACGGTTCGTTAAAGTGCTGAATTGCGCAGTTTTACTAAGTATGAAGCACTTTTGTGGCAGTTTTAATTCCCAACACTTTGTAAGTTATATTAGACAATAAAACATAAATTCTACATGATATTAATGTGTTTAAAAGCTGATTATAGCTGAATTAGTGCTGATTTATGCTGAATTCTGCATTTAAAGTGTGTTTCGGGTGCTTTTTAGTGCATAGTTTAGCTTCCGGAAAGTTTATATGTTAACCCTTGTATCCACACTTGGGTTTTAATGTATTTTAGATGTTAGACCTACTCCTAGGCCCTAATTCTATTATCTGACTGATTTCTGCAGAGCTGCTGACACAGTGTGCCTTACCGGTGGGTTTACTAGTCTTTCTGACGCAGCGCTAAAAGTAATGCATAAAGCAATATTTGAAGTATAAAACGTGCATAAATTCATATGTATAGCATGTAATTAGACAATGTTGACATTTAAGCACATAATTGCAGATAATAACTAATATTAAAATAGTACGGAAATTACCGGTTTTGTGCCAGTTGTCACATCACATCCACCATAATTGGCATGGATTAAACCATGGCAACCATGGGTCTCCTTTCCTTTTTTAATATTTCCTTTTCCTTTTTTACAAAAATAAATTAAAATAAGAAAATAGTGGTTTGGGTCACGACCACACCCTTAGGGTAGTGGTTTTGAATGATGGATTAAAAGTGAGTGGCATGGCGCTGATGTGCAGGGTCATGGAGAACATGAGGGTCATGACCACACCCTATAGCCTTAATATGGATTTGTTAAATAGACATCGAGTAAACTGCACTTTGCGTCCCTGAGGTAAGTGGGCAGCATTACATTGAGTCCTCCCAGCTCGAATTTGGATATCTGAGCCCCCAACATATAAAAAGAATTACAACCTGAGTCCCTCTAGCTAACTAAGTTTGTTTTTTTTTCAACTGAAATGACTATTTTACCCTTTTCCTCATATTAACCAAAGTCTCCATGTGGTTTTAAATATATTATTATTTTAATCCCTCAAAATATCAGTTTTTTTACCCGTCTAATTCAAAAAATATATGTTCATTCTACGTCCCTAAGATATTTGATACACAGGAAAATATGTCCTTGTGGTTTTTAATTGTTATAAATGTAACACTCATCTTTAAAGGACATAATTAATAATATATAACAAGCATTTAGTACAAAAATTCCGAGTTTACAAAAAGCTTTTTAGTTTTAAGATCATACTTGATCATAACATTCAAGTCTACATCCTACTAGATAAACTTTCAAAACATAATTTCAAGTGTTTACATGTCACTAAAACAAAATAGACAAAATGCGGAAGCTTTGTTTGGTGTGTTCGGTTCTTGACATGGCTTGATCATCCTCCGAGGTCTAAAGTGCATCTTTACCTATCATACAATTTCATTTAAATGATTAGAAATCAAAGCATTTGAACAAAATAATTAAACATAAGAAATTATATTTTTTGTTTTCAGCCCCTTCACCTGGCCGTGTCAAAAGTTCACCCGACCGTGTCAGCTAAACATGTATTTTTCACAGCCCCTTCACCCGGCCGTGTCAAAAGTTCACCCGGCCGTGTCAACTCTGCACGTTTATTTTTCACCCAATTTACATACAAACCTATCCAAACTCATTTTAATCCCTTGGGGTTCGTTTCTTAACATGTCTAAGCTATCATCCATTACCCGGATCCATTATTCATATAGTTTACGCTCCCGTTACCCGGTTTACGTTTTGCTTTATTTTGACCCGTTTGTTTACAAGTTCAACAACCTGTTTTGACCCGTTTGGATGCCAAATGGAGACCACCATTTCAAGACATTCCAAAATCTATTTGTAACTCATGTTTTGACCCATTTTATTTGCCTAGGGCACTTCGTCACTTCCGTGACTTAACGGGTTTATCCTGTTTGGCTAAATTCCAATACGACTAACTAGAATAAATAAATAACATAATGTAACGAAACCATAGGTCGCGTACCTTTAGAGCACACCCTTCAACCGTGTATCACATCCGGATTGTTCGCTTGACGATCCGGATTCTTTACCTTACGATCCCTTCGTCGAGGTGATCACTAATATGTATTCAATTTTTGATTTGGACTTGATTTAAGCTTCCAATTTGTGAGTTTTTGTGGGATTTAGGGTTTGATGGAGAAGTCTGGTTCGCCCCCTGTGTTTGAGATCGACCAGACACACACACTAAGTGTGTGTTTGGTGTTAATTATCTCTTTTAATCTTTCAAGTTTCATAATTGACAATTCAAGCCCCTAAGTTTTATTTTACTATTAACCTAGATGTTTTAACCTTGTTATTTGTCATCTCAAGACTAGTAACTAACTGGGTTATGGATTCCTAGTTAGCTTGTTCTTGCTTATTTAATATTTTATTATTCTGATTTTAAGTTTTATAAATTTCAGGATGTTACAATAAATATATTTAAAATGCATATTTGACAAATAGTAACCTAGCATAACGTACCAAAAGTAATTAGTTATAATACACATAAAAAGTCATAAAACTAACATAATCCTAACATTAAAAAGTAAAAATAAGTCATAGCATTCAGGCATGGGGCTAGCCTTGAGGATGAAAAACGCACGTCCAACCAAACATTACGTTGGGGCACCACGCTAGAACAGCTCCAACGTGCACTGTGAACTCGGTCAGAGTAGTACCGGAGACCTTAATCCCAACTGCAAATGTGAGACGCACGAGTGTGATCCCGGCTACAAAAGTTAACCAAACACAACACTAATGAACGAGTATTAACCATAAATAATTATACTACTTAGAAAAATTAACTCTGATTAACGGGTATTAACCAAAAATACCTATACCACTCATCAAAATAACACTAATCAATAGGTATTAACAAAAAAATTATAATATCTGTCACACCACTCTGATCAAAGCTATAGTGATATGTAATTAGCATCGAGACTACGGTGGTTGTTTTTGGTGGTTAACGGCAGGTCAAACAAGTGACTTTGTGGTTGTTTGTGGCTACGATGGTGGTCAACGGCAGTGGTGGTGATGTTGATGTACGACGTTGGTTGACGGAGGAAGAGGGTGTTTGCTGGTGGATTAGGTTTGTTTCAAATGGAGGGAGGTGGTGGTGGGTTGTACGGTGGTCGACAAAGACGGAGTAGGGTGTTTGGAAGTGGGAATAGTGGTGTCGAGTGTTTAGTGGAACGTGTGTTTAGTGGAAGAAGGGGAAGGTGGGACGGGTTGTCGTCACCGGAAATGGGGAGCCGGAGATAGGTCGACGTCGCCAGTTAACGGAAATAGGGGTAAAGGAGAGGTGAAATGTTTAAGAATTGTTGGGGACGCAAGCTTCCACTTGTTTTACTTATAAGGGTGCTAGATTGTTAACTTGATTAAGTAACGCTAAAATTACCGTTTGACCCCATGTCAGTTAGTATTTAACAGAAGAAAAAAAAACCAAGTTAGCTAGAGGGACTCAGTTGCAGCGTTTTTTATATGTTGGGGACTTAGACATCCAAATTCGAGCTAGGGGACTCAATGTAATACCCCCCCCCCCAATTACCTCATGGACGCAAATTGCAGTTTACTCTAAATCATCGCGTTTGTAGGGAGTTACGGTTTCAATTGGTTCTCCTTCACAGACTCAAAGTTCGCAGCTTCTACCTCAGACTAACCTTGCCAATTTTCTCCTTCGTTTTTCAGACCTAAAGGCGGCTCCCCCCTTTCGGTTCATGCATTCCCCCTCCAACCTCCCACCCCCACTTTCGGCCTTTGCGTATCAGCCCTAGCATGGCAGCACTCTGGCCTCCCATTTTGCGGAACAGATATGAATACCTGACACTACTCAAATTTGAAGTAAACTTTCTATTTATTTAGTGTTTTGTTAAATACCTCATATTTGTGTTGATTGTTGAATACTTGAATCTCGTATTTGAATTTTGTGTTTTGTGAATACGAATTTAGAATTTAAGATTTATATTTGTTAAAACTTGAATTTATGTGGCAACCGACAATTTTTGCATTTAATTACGCGCCTAACAAACATTAAAACGATTATAAGTAGTGTGTTAAGATGCAAAAATAACTTAAGTTGGACTTTGGAATGCCTGGGAACGTCTATTTGGCTTCACAGTACGCGAATGGTGATTTGCGGGAAATCTAACGAGCGTTAAAGGGTAACGAACCGACGCCGGAATAAATACCTAAAACGCCGAAAAATACAAGTTTTATACGTATATTTTATGCACATGAATTTGTTTTGCTAATTTATCCTCCTTCCGAACGCCATAGAACGCATATGTGAACGAAAAACGCGATAGTAATAACACACCGACAACGAAATGGAAGCATCAGACTCATTTATTATCTTAAAAACTGAAATATTATGAAATATTTAGCTTTTTAATCGAATTTTAATATGTGCAATTGAAATCAGATCAAAAAACGGATTGGAAACGACAACCGAAGCATTTTATGCAATTTTAACGCAACCGACGAACGAACGCGTCAAACATCGACTACTGACACTATTTTACGTGTTTTAGTCCAAAAATAATATTTTATGACAATCCATGAAGTTCAGGTGCAAAAACGGTCCTTGGAAATGCAATTGGGCCGCACAAAACACTAGGAACGAGCTAATGGGCCTTGGGCCCAACCTACCTAAACCCTAGGTATAAACGCATCCTAAACTATTCAACCCTTCATTCATCTCCCCAAAACCCTAGCCGCAACCCACTTATTCTCTCTAACAACTCCGGTCGGTCAACGGCAAAGCCGGCGAGAATCCAGCGACGGCCGACGAAAGCGGACGGCGGCGCCGCCGCTCACGGCAGCAAGGTGGTGGAATTTGACGTTGGAACCAAGGGGGACCCCCTAAACCAAGCCTTCTAAACACGATTTCGGCCTCCATTTTTCGATTTAAGCAATGATGGTTAGGGTTGTTCATGAGCCGAGCCGAGCCGAGCTCGGGCTTAGCTCGATTATAAATCGAGCTGGCTCAGCTCTTATAACAACCCTCAAAATATTTTTGACATCCTAAAAATAATTAAAGTGCCCCAATACGTCCTAAAATACACCCCGTATGCGAAAACGGGCCCTTAATACTTTTATTTTTGCAAAAATTAAATAAAAACGAAATTAAAAGGGTCGTCGCGGGGCGCATAGCCCTTGGCTACTTCTGTCGCGGGCCGCGACAACTCATATCTCAGGCGAGCCCCCAGGCCGCCACGTGGCAGCCTCATGTCATGCCTAGTGGCCGAATCAGCATAGCTAGGGCCTACTCTAGCTAGCCTTGCGGGCTAGAAGCCCCTGGAGGACATCTACGCGGGGCGCGACAAAACCATAATCAGGCCCTATAAATTGAGGGCATTGGCCTTCAGTCGAACTCGCTAATTTCTTTCTTTCTCTCCCGAATTTCTGTATACTCAAAGTGATTTCCGGGCATAATACCCCCCTAAACAACGAAGTTCTGCCTCGTTGTAAGTATTATAACCCCGGTTACGTATTAGATACGCTGCCCGATTGATCCAGGTTTCCGTAACGGCTGTCGAGGTTCTGCCCGACGTAGTCGTTGGAATGCCGTCTTGGGAGGGTATTACTAATGTAAATATTGGGTTATTATACTAACACGTGTGCATTTTTGTATTTAATAGATAATCACCAGGAAACCCTAAAGGAAAACCTAAGACAACAATGTGAGTAATCTCCCTTTTTGAAAACTGTTTTTACAAAACCTCACTTAATTAATACTATATTAAACAGTGCTTAAGTATCAGCTCGGCCGTTCCCGGGTTGTTAGGGGACGGGGGTTGTGACAGCTCGGCTCTGATTTGAAACCGTGCTGAAAATCTAAGCTCGGGCTCGTCTTGGTTTTAAACCGAGCTGGCTCAGTTCGGCTTAGTTTGGCTCGATTTTAAAAATAAAAATTAGTACATAGTTCTCAAAATTCAGTATTCTAAAATATTACTCAATACTTCAAAAGAACATATTCAAAATAAGTTCAACCTAATACATTACAAGCCAAAATCACGTTCAACAACGCAAAATAAGTTTTATATTTCAAGTAAATACAATATTTGTTCATTAGCATGACAATCAACCTTTGAATAGGTCATAGTCTCATAGATGTCAAACTACAAGCCTAAATACATGTAAATAATTATCACTTTTTTGTAATATATTATATATATATAAAAATAAAATATATTATAAGTAAAATAATTCGAGCAAGCCGAGCCGAGCTACCAAGCAAGCCAAACCGAGTCAATTTGGCTCGTCACGAGCCGAGCCGAGCTAGGCTCACATTCTAACCTAGCCGAGCCAGCTCGGCTCACTTTCAAACCGAGCCATATCGAGCGAGCTTTTACCGAGCTAAATCCGAGCGAGCTCCGAGCCGCGAGCTTTTTGGACAACCCAAACGATGGTGGTAGCTTTGAACTCCGGCAGCCACAATTCAGGTTTCACAGGTTTCACTCTGGTTAGCCCCTAGTCTCTCTCTTTTTTATGTTACCCTTCTAGATCCTTTCATTTTTCCGGTAAAAACTATTGTCGTAGGTGGTGACGGCGCGTGGTGGCTCGAGGGTAGGCCTACGGTGGCGGGGGAAACAGATGTTGGAGAGGTGGTGGTGGTGCGACACGGAGGCACAACAGACGAACCGGACCACCCCGCATGGCGGCAGCCAGCGGCGGTGGCACGAGTGTCAGTGGGGCGGTAGTGGTAAGGTTATGGTTTGGTTCGGGTTCGTATCGGTTGGGTTCGAGTTACAAAAAAACACGGGTGGTGGCTCGGGTCTCGCTCGGGTTGGGGTCAACAAGTCAAACTCAGTCAAACCAAGTTAACACCGGGTCAAACATGGTCAAACTTGTCAAGAAGCCAACACGGTCAAATTTGGGGCTCGGGTCAAGCTCGGTCAAAGACGGGTCAAACTTAGTCAACGGGTCGTTTTTGGTGTCTCGAGTCAAACCCGATCAACATGGTCAACGCGGTCAAACTCGGTCAGCGGGTCGACACGAGATTCGGTAAAATTTTAACGACATGAATTACAATATATTGTTTCATATAAATATTATTTAACGCGAAACTGAGCTCTAAACCGACCCGCTTAACAAAACCATATAATAATAACCGAACCGACATATATAACTTGTGTATTGATAGTTAAAAACCGAACCGACTAGTGAAATCATTAAAAATAAAGTTACTCGGACTTGTACATAATCATGCGTATACAAATTGTATATATTAGTTAAAACCGAACGCACACATCGTTACATAATATATATTTATATATGTATTAGACTTATTCACGACGTAATTCGACATTTTAAAGTTACGATAAAATTATGTATATGTTGGTTACATTGTACTGTTGTGTTTTGAAAATTTATCGACAACTTGCATTGTCAGGATCGCTCTAAAAACAGAGGAAACTCTGCCGGCTTTTCGTAAAAACCCGAAATATGAAACACGTTTTAATTTAAAAACGAAAATTCATCGAGACTCAAAGTATTCTTATAAAAATAAATATAAGTATATATTTATTTTGGACGATTTACATGACTCACAAAACGAGTTTATAACGTTTCGACGAATGCGGTTTACAAGATAACGAAACTTGGAAAATGACGTGATGCAAGTGTGTATGATTTTTATTATATTTTAAAGTACTTTTTTACTCTTTTATCAATTTTTAAATTTATAAAACACGATACAACACTATCACTCTCTACAACACTCTAGGGCAAGTGCACCCATCGTTGGCGTAGTATTGTGACGGTAAGATACCGAGGTCGTCCGATAACAAGAGCTTTTAATACCGAAATATCATCGACGTCTAATCTAATCAAATTTTAAGGAAAAAAAATTAATAATTAAAATAAAGAAGCTAAATAAATAAAGAAAAAAATAGACAAGATAGAATAATTGGCTCCGACTCATCTTTTATGTATCCTTTGATGATTTCCGCACTCTGGGTTTTTTAAGAGATTATCTTAGTTATAGTGGCATGTCCCTCTTTTGGAAGGCGTTCTACGAAGATGGAGTAATCAATCGAGGATGCGGATCATCTTTCTTGGCATTAATTCCAAAATGTACGAATCCTATTTCCTTTAATGATTATAGACCAATTAGTCTTATTGGTAGTATCTCAAAGATTATCTCCAAGATTCTTGCCAATAGGATTAAAGGGGTGGTGCGGTCGGTTGTGTCTAAGGTTCAATCAGGTTTTTTGTCAAACCGAAACATTTTAGATGACCCTCTTATTTTAAACGTGGTTATATCTTGGGCGAAAAAATCAAAAAAGAAAGCATTCATTTTAAAAATCGACATTGAAAAGGCGTATGATACGATTAATTGGGAGTTTATAGAAAAGGTTCTTGAACAAATGGGGTTTCCAGGTAGATGGAGGAAGTGGGTAAGGGGCATCTTGGCATCTTCTCGGGCATCGGTATTAAACGGGTCCCCGACTCTTGAATTCCAATGTTATAGGGGGTACGCCAGGGTGACCCGTTATCAACTTTTATTTTTATAATTGCAATGGAGGCACTAACCGGTTTTATGTCAAAAGCGTCGATGTTGGGTATGATAAAGGGTTTTTATTTACCAAATAATGGGCCAAAGATAACACACATGATGTACGTGGATGATGTGGTTTTTATGGGTGATTGGGAGGGTAATACGATTAGTAATATAGTCAGACTAATAAGGTGCTTCTATTACATTTCGGGGCTGAAAATCAGCTATAAAAATCAAACATTTTTGGGATTGGGATGAGTCGATAACCCAAATGGCATTAACAATAAACTATAAAGTTGGGAGGTTCCCGTGTAAGTATCTCGGGATAAATGTGGGGGTAAATATGAACTAAATAAGACATTGGAAGGGTGTGATCGATAGCTTCAAAAAGCGATTGTCTTTATGGAAATCAAAAACGCATTCGATCGGGGGAAGACTAACACTTTTGAAAGCGACATTGGATAGTCTCCCTTTGTACTTCTTTTCTTTGTTCAAGGCACCGCAAGGTGTTTTGGACAAGCATGAGGCACTTCGTCGGAGGTTCTTTGGGGGGGGGGGGGTAATGATGAAAAATAAAAAATGGCGTGGGTTTGTTGGGAAAAGGTAATTGGTTCTACCGAAAAGGGTGGCCTTGGGTTGGGGTCTCTCAAAGACATGAATATCAGCTGAATCTCAAAATGGCAGTGGCGGTTCAAACACGAGAAAGAGTGCTTATGGGAAAAAACAATAATGGCAATTCCTGCTCACATGCACTCCACATCATACTTACCTGTTAAAGAAGGAATTGTTGGAACCTGGAACGGGATAGTAAAAGTGGGTAACGAAATTGGTTCATACAATCTGAACATTGGACAATTATTTAAAGGTGTGGTGGGGGATGGGAAAAATATAAGGTTTTGGCTGGATTGGTGGGTTGGGGAAGAGCCTTTAAAGGATAGATTTCTAGATCTATATGGGCTAGAGAGACATAAACGGGCGACAATGGAAGTTAGATTAACAGAATGGGAATGGAGACAGAGTCCAAATTCAACAACAGAGCTTGATGAACTACAACAATTATCGGATATGTTAACAGTGATTAGTCTGACTTCAGGCCCTGACAATGTAACACCCCGAAAACGGGTTTGGTAATCAAACCCCGTTAATACTAAAAGACGGGTAAAGTACCGTTAGTGGTAAAAGTAACCCGGTAAATATTAGGATTTAATTAAATAAATAATTGTAATATTAAATAAAACGTGAATAAAAGACTTTTGAGAAAATAAAGTTACGAAAGGCTCGAGTTAACGGGACTTAAAAATAAAACGGGTAATAACTTCCCCGAACCCACCAAGTAACTAGGAATATCAACCTAGTTAAATATATGCCTTAAAATAAAGAAGGAAACTTGGGTAATAAACCTTATTATAAGGTTACAAACTAGAGGGGCCAAAAGTGGAAGACTTAAAATTTATTTTTATTTAATTAAAACACTACACACACACTAGTGTGTGTGTGCGTGAGATCGATCAGAAGAAGGGCCAGGAGCTCAAAACCCTAGTTCACCCAAAATCAACAAATTGAAGGTCAAATCCAGCCCAAATCAGATGCATGAACACAAATTCGTGATCACTTAGTCGTGGGGATTACAAGGTATGTTGAATTTTGTTATTTGGTGATACTTCGAAATTATGATGAGAAATCATAATCGAAATTCTGGAATGAACAATGAGTTTATGAGCATTGTTGTGATGAAATTCATGTTTAGAAACAAACCATAGCTGAAAACTTGAAGGATTAGTGTTAAAATCTAGGGTTTGATGAATTCCCTTGTATGTGCTAAGTAGGTTTTAGCTAAATAATGAGGTTGATGATATGTTTGTGCTAGAAATCATCATAATTGATAGTTGAAGCGAAATACTTAAACAAATTTCAAATTTGAGTATTTGATTATACATGATTCAAAAAGGGTTTTGAAGGTTGTAGTGAAATTAGTGATTTATTTCATGAATATGGATGTTTGAAATCATGCTAACTACTAAATTTATAGGTAGAACTTGGTTGTATTAGGTGTTCGGGTGAATGCTAGTGATATGACGAAATGGGTTTCACTCGTATATGAGGAACCCTTAGTCCTTGTGAAAGGAATGGACAAATTAGTCTTGATAATCACATGAACAAGATAAAGTGTTGAAAACATAATAAACTCGGTTAGAACCTTGGGTGAATTAGTGGCCTAAAAATAGTGACAACCGAATAGTTGAAGAAATGCCTAAGTGAGTTCGTTGAACTCAGTTGTGCATTTCATAGATATTAAAAAGAGGCAGTTGACTTTTGAAAGTCAAACTGACCATTAATAAGATCGAATGAAAATTTTGATAGAAAATGCGTAAGGTGGAATAATCGTATTAAATTATGATTTAACTAACCACCTTGAAAACGATGATGATAGTTTGACGCGTAACAAGCTAGGTGGAAGCTTGGAGAAGGAAGCGGGTCAAACGAATTAAGAAGGAAAAGAGAAGCATAGTTTGGATGCGAGGTAAGTGAAGCTTACGCCTTTTATTTTAGTACCAAATACTTGATTTCGAGTATTAAACCTGAATTATATTGAGTAAACGAAACATGATGTTCCGACACGATTTAAATGCGAGTCGGAAAAAGTGAGAAAGATAAGAAACCATGAATTATGGTAAAAATGGTCAAATAGTAATTCGGACATGGACTAACGAATATATAAAGGGATTTGAAAGGACACCATTTGGCATGAGCCATAACGGGTCAAACAAAACGAGAACGATTCTTAAGTAAGATGAATTCAAAAGTAAACCGGGGTAGGTTAAAGGGGGTGAAATGGTAATTAAATACCATCTCGAAATGATAATTAGTCATTTCGACTAAATGGGTCAAATGGTGTTGTTAACACCATTTGTCAATAATATTTGATGATCGCTTGTTGAGTTTTGTGATCACAGGAATTAACACATGGTTCGCACGGCTATTAACTTGAAATTAATAGAGAAAGGTATTTAAACGGGTCAATCTTATGACCCGAGCCAGGTACGCATGTTTAGAATTATAGCTAAAAGCGACATTTTGGTCAAATAATAGCGGAAGTCCTTCGTCGCACAAATGAAGGGCTAAAATTGACTAAAAAGCCCTTGAGGGGTAAATAGGGCAAACAACCTTTAAAGAGTTGTTTTGAAATAAGCGTCTTGTTAAATTGAGTCCTCGGAATTCGTATAAAAATGGTGATAGGATGTAAACCAATAGAAGCATGATTTAAGTCTAAAAATGTAAAATACTCGTAACCTGTCAAAACGAGTATATATGCAAAACGGGTTAAAATTTCTTAAGGAACCCGTAAAGTTGAATCTTGTAATTAGTAAACAGATATAACATGATGACCATGGTATTTTGAAGGAAAATAACAAGTTAGTTTAGTAAAAGCATGAACGGGTCAGAAGTGTCAAAATTGAATTGCAAGCCAAAAGCTCGAAATTTAAAATTTTGTAAATTTAGATGTCAGATTTTTACTCCATGGGATGGAGAATTAAATTACGTACGTGTAGGAAAAAGAATCGCGTAAAACGGAGGTCTAGATCAAAACTTATGCCACTTTGAACTTAGGTTTTGGTTAAAACTTAGCTGGGAAAATATGCAGCACCAGCATCACACATTCTGTCGAATTGAAGCCGTGGTGTCGCGCCACAGCCAAAGGCATTTGCCATGGCGCGCGGCGACGGGGTAAAATATTGAAATTTTTGTTTTTTGTTTTTTGTTTATTTTGATTATTTGACACAATTACCTTGTTGTACTTGTTATTTAACTATCAAAACTGACTTCTAAGTTGGTTTTGATCATAGGTGAATGTCGAGAGTCCCGGATGAAGATCAAATGTCGAGCAAGAATCGAACACACGTTAAATGAAGCTTCCGCGTCAAATCTTGATTTGTTTTGTTATAAGTGAATTATGTAAACACTTACAAATAAGTTTTTGAAATGTTGTAAACACATGGGAATATAAGTATGACAAGTTTTTGTAAAGTTACATTTTAGCATTAAAATGTGTTTTTTAATTATTAAAATCTTGATTCATTAAGATGGGTGTTACAGACAAGTGGGTGTGGACACCGACAAAAGACGGACTTTTCTCCGTTTCATCTCTTCGCTCAGAATTAACTAGATACGCTGTGCCTTTTTATCCTCACGATTGGGATAAAGGGGTGCCAAAGAAGGTCAACATTTTTTGGATGGTGAGGAATTCAAAATCGATTAACAACACTGGGCGGTGTAAAGAGGTGGGGATTGTTACAAGGGTCAGCGACATGTAAACTTTATGGGGAACAAGAAGAAGATGCGGACCATTTATTCACAGCTTGTTATGTGGCTTTAGTTCTATGGTACAAAGTGAGTATATGGTGCAAAATACAACAAATTTTCTCTTTCAACATGAAGGATTTACTGGAACTCTACAAACAAAGCACAATTGATGTCTGGAAAATAAGCTACATAAAAAAAATAATTTAGACTACGTGTTGGACCATTTGGAAGGCGAGAAACGAACTCATTTTCAGCGGAAAAAAGTTGAATTTAGAGGCAATATTTGGAGAGATGTAGGCGTCATCCTTCTCATGGATCAAATGCAGGGGAAAAAATCAAACCTGGAGTGGAATAAATGGTTAAAATTTGAAGTTGGTTAGGAAAGGACTGCTTTTATGTTTTAATTATATGTAATTTTGGTGAGGATTTTTCAGGTGGTTGGTTAATTTCTTACTAACCATTTGAACATGTTGATGTAAAATTTGATGTGGAATAAAAGTATTGTTTGCCATTAGACTATAGGGTATGGGGGCCGGCCCTGCCCCGGCGAGCCCCGGTGCCGGACCCCCACACCGCCTACCTCCGGAGCGTCCCGGCTTCTCCGTTTCCCCAGCGACGAGCACGACGGGCCTCTTTCTCTCTCTCTCTCTCTCTCATCTTTCTCTCTCCTCTCTCTCTATCTCTCTCTAAAATCAAATTAATTTATATTTTTTAATTGTTTTAATAAATAGTGTGGGGCCCCATCCTTACACCCCCTGACGTGGCGGCCCATCCTCCGTCACCATACCTTCCAGTCTTAAAAAAAAAAAGAAACAAACGATGTCTAATAAATTGCTCTAGCTTAGGTTGGCCCCGGTTAGGTATCTAGGTTATTCATTCTAACCTGAACCCTCTTAAACCCTAGGTATAATGTTCAATAAATTAGCTTCCAAACTCGGTAACTTTTGTTGCTTAAGACAAATTAGAGATAGATACGCTCAGTATGAGTTTCGTAATTAGTTGAGCATTTACAAGAGCAAGACTATAATTTTGATAATTGTTAAATTTCAATACAAAAATGTCACACCCCGATATTTCCAAGAGAACGATTCTTAAGTAAGATGATTTCAAAAGTAAACCGGGGTAGGTTAAAGGGGGTGAAATGGTAATTAAATACCATCTCAAAATGATAATTAGTCATTTCGACTAAACGGGTCAAATGGTGTTGTTAACTCCATTTGTCAATAATATTTGATGATCGCTTGTTGAGTTTTGTGATTACAAGAATTAACACATGGTTCGCACGACTATTAACTAGAAATTAATAGCGAAAGGTATTTAAACGGTTCAATCTTATGACCCGAGCCAGGTACGCATGTTTAGAATTATAGCTAAAAGCGACATTTTGGTCAAATAATAGCGGAAGTCCTTCGTCGCACAAATGAAGGGTAAAATTGACCAAAAAGCCCTTGAGGGGTAAATAGGGCAAACAACCTTTAAAGAGTTGTTTTGAAATAAGCGTCTTGTTAAATTAAGTCCTCAGAATTCGTATAAAAATGGTGATAGGATGTAAACCAATAGAAGCATGATTTAAGTCTAAAAATGTAAAATACTCGTAACGGGTCAAAACGAGTATATATGCAAAACGGGTTAAAATTTCTTAAGGAACCCGTAAAGTTGAATCTTGTAAATTAATAAACGGATATAACATGATGACCATGGTATTTTGAAGGAAAATAACAAGTTAGTTTGGTAAAAGCATGAACGGGTCAAAAGTGGCAAAATTGAATTGCAAGCCAAAAGCTCGAAATTTAAAATTTTTAAATTCAGATGTCGGATTTTTACTCCATGAGATGGAGAATAAAATTACGAACGCTTAGGAAAAAGAATCGCGTAAAACGGAGGTCTAGATCAAAAGTTATGCCACTTTGAAGTTAGGTTTTGGCTAAAACTTAGCTGGGCAAATATGCAGCACCAGCATCACACATTCTGTCGTATTGAAGCCGTGGCGTCGTGCCACGGCCAAAGGCATTTGTCGTGGCGCGCGACGGGGTAAAATATTGAAATTTTTGTTTTTTTTTTGTTTATTTTGATTATTTGACCCAATTACCTTGTTGTACTTGTTATTTAACTATCAAAACTGACTTCTAAGTTGGTTTTGATCATAGGTGAATGTCGAGAGTCCCAGATGAAGATCAAGCGTCGAGCAAGAACCGAACACACGTTAAATGAAGCTTCCGCGTCAAATCTTGATTTGTTTTGTTATAAGTGAATTATGTAAACACTTACAAATATGTTTTTGAAATGTTGTAAACACATGGGAATGTAAGTATGAAAAGTTTTTGTAAAGTCACATTTTAGCATTAAAATGTGTATTTTAATTATTAAAATCTTGACTCATTAAGACGGGCATTACAAGTTGGTAATCAGAGCTCAAGGTTAAAAGAATAAAGTGTTCGGTTCGAGGCTTGATCGCAAATCCGATAAGTACATGTATGTTAATAGTTTAGCATGCTAAAGTGTTGTAAACAACACATAGGGCTATCGTGTGATACACGTTACCTCAATTAAATGATAAATATAGTTGACGAAATTGCGCGCGTTGATGCGTATAGTAGAAAAGCCTTGTATTACAATACGGGCATCCATTAATGTCGAAATTAGTAACTATTGTAAATGTTTTAGTTGAAGGACACTCGCATATGAAGATAGCGAGAGTTTAACAAATCGCGGATTTGACAGAGGAACGGTCCAAAGTACGACAAATAGAGCATGCTCACCAAGGACCTAAATCGCGGAACGATCGTGAATAAGTTAATGGCAAGGATAGCCTGTTAGAGCTAGCATTATCAGGTGCATGTTTTAAATTATTGCATGAATAGTAAAATGCAACAAATACGTAGAGATTGAAAGTTGCATATGTAGATTGAAAACTTGGAAAAACCTGAATAGAAAACCTATCTGGGATATTGTTTCCAAGAGAAACAAATAGAGGCATTACTTACATGGGGTGTAATGTGAAAATTATAAAAAGGTCATGTATACCAGGTGTTGATCGCTTACTCTGGCCAAGTAAGTAGTGAACACGTGGTACCATGAACTTTTTATGATGGACATACTTACATCCGATGTAGTAAGGACAGGGTAAATGCTGGTGCATACATCTGTCGACTTCGTCTTGTCTCGAGTCTTAGACTAGGATGGTTAGATCATAGCACATTGTACGAGAAAATGACAAAGTTTATGTTGTTTAGTAGCTGATTTCGCTCCTGAGGCTGATTCCGCCTGAAATGTCATGTGGACATTTTCGAGCGGAATCACATGTGTCTAATTCCGCTCCAGATGATCTTGTGTCATTACGAGCAAAATCATGTGCCTATATATAGGCTACTCTGAGCGAAATCAGACATACAGTTCCTTGTATTCCATACCGAAGTGCTGCCGGTGTGAGGTTTGATTGTAAACAACGTCAGATCAATACAATCAGTGCTTCAAGTGAAGATTAAGCTGTATCTACCTTTGTTTCTTAGTTTCCGCCTCTGAAACGAAGTAAAACTCCTCTGAACGACTCATTCGGGTTCGTACACGATCCTACAAGTGGTATCAGAGCTCAGGAGGAGGAGTTCTGCAGATTACAGCTGATTTTGATTGCATTTTCTATATTCTACACCTTCTTTCATCATTTCAGAAAGTTTTAACGGTCAAAATCGGATCATTTTTTCACAGACTGTGTAAAAATACATATAGACAAACCCTTGAAAGTTTCATAGCAAAATTCGACCTAAAAATGACCAAAACGGACCTTTGAACTGATTCCGCTCAAACGAACCACAGGTTGATTCCGCTCGAAATCTCAGATTACGCTCCAAAGTCTGTGCTGATTTCGCTCCAAGTTGTCTGTTTCAGTTTGAAAGTTTTGATTCCGCTCCAACTTTAGTTCTGATTCCGCTCCAGACTGCCATATTTCTGATTCCGCTCCAACATACTTCTGATTCCGCTCCAACATCTTTTCTGATTTCGCTCCAGAGTTCTATATTTGAGATTCCGCTCCAAAGTGACTAGTGATTTCGCTTCAAAAGGCATTTGTGTAATTCCGCTCGAAACTGTATCTGGGTTATTCCGCTCGAAAGCTACTGTTTTGAAATACGTGCTATTGAAATATGGATAACGATTTCTACAACGCGTTCGTTACATCTTCAATAACTCCGGCTTCGATTGCTCAGAATATGAACCTAGAAAACGAAACGGGAACTACTCAAAAACCCCCTAAGCTAATGAGCATTGAGGAGTATTACGGGTGGAAAGACAGATTCAAAAACTGGGTCCAGGCAAACCATCTTAGGTCATGGGAGTGTATTCTGAAGAAATATGTCTTACCACGAACTAATATGCAAGTTATCAAACAAATCTCAGAATTTAATGATAAAGAACGAGAAATGTATCGAGCCGAAAAGATGATGATTAGTTTGCTTCAACAAGCTATCAAAGAAGACATTTTTGTGTTGCTACAACATGATAAAACTTCAAAGTCAATCTGGGATACTCTACGTGTTAAGTTTGAGGGTAGTGAGAACATGATTAAGAGCAAGAAGGCATTGCTCAAGAAAGAGTTTGATCTATTCAGTAGTTTACCGGGAGAAGATACAAAGAAGCTGATTGAACGATACTGCCACTTCGTGCGAACAATGTCTATGCTTAGTATAGAAAAGGATCGGGAAGAGTGGGTAGACAAGTTAGCCGATGCCTTACCGCAAAAGGAGTGGGGTACATATTTGATGATCTTGAAGATTACGGGTGTTTATGATGGGTTGACTATTTCTCAATTCATTGAGAAGATTGAGAGTCAGGATCTGGAACAGCAAAAGATCGCGAGGATGAACAGTCCAAGTGGTCAACAGGATGTAAAAATGTACTACAAAGGCAGTGTTCTGGAAGCTGAAAGAAGTCCGAAAATCCAGACTGCGTTTAGTGCTGGGGATTCAACAGAAAAAGCTAATCAGAGTTCAACCAAAAGTAGTGGATTCTCTTCATTTACGAGTGTTAATCCGAAAGAGTCAACTACAAGTTTTCACTCTCAAAGCACAAAGACAGGAAATGGTTATGTGATTCAGTGTAACATCGCTCTAAATCTTCCTGATGGTCAAAGTTTTTCGGAAGAAGTCGCAAAAGATCACATGGCATTACTTGGTTCCGTGCTTCTGTCTTATGAAGGATTGGTTG
Organism: Helianthus tuberosus; assembly: GCA_030545235.1. Classification (NCBI taxonomy): domain Eukaryota; kingdom Viridiplantae; phylum Streptophyta; class Magnoliopsida; order Asterales; family Asteraceae; genus Helianthus; species Helianthus tuberosus. Next base: position 173,175,173 of record CM060397.1, read on the forward strand.
CTGGTCGGATTGGGAATCCTATGCTCACAAAGGAGGATTACGATCAGATAGACGCTGAAGAAATGGAGTTAATGGACATCAAATGGTGTCTAGCTAGCGTTCTTAGGCGTGCTGAAAAGTTCAAGATGATTACTGGGAGAAATGACTTTCTTGATGCACATGTTTCTACTTTAGGTTTTGATAAATCTAAAGTTACTTGTTTTCGATGCAGGGAGAAAGTCCATTTTAGAAGAGTATGCAAGAACAGAGAAGCTAGTGATGTGAAGAATCCATTCGGAAAAGATGATTATTACCGGAAAGCCATATATCAACAGGTTGGTCAACAACAACTACAAGAACCACAGGTGGCTCATGGTAGAAAAGTGATCGAGGATTAAAAAAGAGCATGTTTGGGAAATCAAGAGAACATTAACTGGAATTTTCAAGATGACGAAAGGTTACCTGAAGGTTTTAGCTGGGATATGTTTGTGGATGATAAAGGAGATTTTAAAGCTTTCATTGCAAAGATTATGAAAGAACCAGGTATGTTTACCACATGGATGAAGTATATTGGTGAGACTATGAAGAATGTGGAGGAAAAGTCTGTTGCATCTGAAGAAAGCTCACAGAGCTCAGATGAAAGTTCACAAAGCGATGAAAGTTCAGAAAAGGAAATTGTTTTTGATCAAACACCAGTTGATTCTGGTTCTTCAGATGATAGTTCTGACAAATCTGTGGAGTTTGATCAATCTCCAACTGATGATAGCAGTGATGATGAGGAAGAGAAACATATTAACATTGCTAAATCTCATCTTTCTCCTGAAAGTTTTCATTTCTATTTTGCAGATCGCTTGGAGAAACTGAAAGAGAAACGAGCTGCCAAAAAACAACAAGAAATGAAGACTGAAAGTGTTGTTCAGAACGAGGTAGTTAATAGTGTTGCTGAGGAGATTGTTGAGATCAAGCAAGTGTTTGAAGCCGAGAAAGTGTTTGAAGCTGAGAAAGTGGTCGAAGCTGAAAAGATAGTTGAAGTTGAAAAGATTGTAGAGGTCATCAAGCCTTGTATTAAGTGTCTTGAACCTTGCAAAGAATGTGCAGCCAAAGATGAGAAGTTGGCAGAGTATGAGAAGATGAAGGAGCAGTTACTGTTCAATCTCAATTATGTGAAAGAATCTTATGATGTCTTGAACAGAACGGTAACTGGTTTTCAAAAGACAAACTCTGAGAGAGAAGATGCTTTGACGATGATGAATGCTGTGATGATGTCGAAGCAGAAAGCTATCAACTTCTACATCGAAGAAAGTGCTAAATGGAAGCAAGAGTTGGAAACAAAGAAAATTGAGAATGAGCGAATTAGACGTTTATTACAAAGTTATTCTAGTTCTGATTATCTTATTGATCGAATTTCTCCGACTGTTGAAGGTATGGAAGCTTTCCAAGAGGACAAGCCAAAGAAGAAAGATAGTGGTAAGAAACCGACTGTTAGATATAACAAGTGTCCGCCTCCAATCTGGGAAGGGTATTCTCCTAGAAAACCAAACGAGGAGCAACTTGAAAAGCAGTCAATATAAAGCTAAAAATCGACACAACTGATGAATTACCAGAAAACATTGACGTTACTTACACATCGTCTGACACTGATCATGAGTCTGAGTTAATAAAAAAGGTGGTCGATCAGGTGTTAGATACTGATGAGGAGTCTGAGTCAAAGTCCGAGTCTGGGTGTTCAAGTTCGTCCGTCAAAAGTTCGAGTTCGTCGGGAAATAGTTCAAAATCGTCGGTTAAAAGGGCTTACAGTAAAGAGTTTTTGTTATCAAAATCGAATTTGGATGATGAAACATTTGAAGTAGCATACACTTTAAATGATTCTGACAAATTATACTCTGACAAAGAGTTTCCAATAAGAAGTGTTAGATTTGAAATGATCAAAAAGGTTTTCAAAATGACTAGAAATTAATTTTTCTGAAATAAAAGATTTAAATTTTACTGGAAAACCTAAAAATACACTTCAAGAGTTCAACAACGATTAAACAAGAAAAAGGGTTACAATTCTGGTTCTGGTTTTCAAAAGAAACCAAAATGGTAGCTACAAAAAGAAAGGTTTAGGTTTTATTCCACCTAAAAATTATAAAAATGAGAAAAGTTCTAAAACAAAAACAGAATTTGTTTCAGGTGGAAGTGCTGAAGAAGAACAGAAGAAACCGTTCTGGAAACAATCAAATCAGGAGTTTCTTGCTGAGAAGAAAAGGAATGGAACTGGAGTGTTTCATCCAAAAGAGACTCGAACCTGTTTCAAATGCAATGAAACAGGCCACATTGCATGGAATTGTCCGAAAAATGCGAAGACTAAACAGGGAGTTTCTGACAAACGGAAAGAAATAGTTATTGATGTTGAACCACCAACTGAAAAATTCAAAATTTTTGAAAATTCAACTTATGAGGTTGGTGAATGTTCTAAAAAGAATTTTTACAAAAGGAAAGCCAAAGATAACCAAATGTGGGTTGTCAAGAAGGGTGATGTAAAAATTGGCGATGAATCTGGTTCCACAAAGCCAGAAGAGCCACAAAGTGAGGAAAAAGAGGTAATTTATGTATCTTCAGTGAATGATGAAGAATTTCCATCACTGAATTTTGAGAAGATTAAACAGAAAGTTGGTAAGGTTGAGATCTCAAATCAATTCTTTTCTGATCAAAAGAAATTTGATATTGAGAAAACATTCAATGGGAATGTTAAGAAAATTTTTGGGAAAATGCTTGATGGGAAAGTAAAAGGAGTTAAAGATTTTTACGCAACAAAGAAAGCAACTTTTAACCCAACTGAACAAGAGCTAAAGGTGCTAAAAACACCCAAGGTTGGTCAGACTTGGGTGGAAATTCTTTTCCCTTGAACATCTGACTATGCCGGAGATCCCAAGTTTGTAATCGTGGATCAGGAATCGGCATCTTTCTTAGTAATTGATTGTGTGATTGAATCTTAATAATAGTTGAATTTTTACAGGATAAGTGTGAATTACCGGAGCTTCCAGGTTGGTAAGTGTGAAGCAGGAATCAGCATCTTTATTGGTAAAATGATTTTGTGTAGATGTGGTATTCCTACAAGTTGGTTGATGAAGGTTTACACCTACAAGTGGTAAATCAAGGACATTAAGTTGTACTTGTTTTTCCTATAAATGGTTAATCAAGGTTATTAGGTTGAACTTGATTGGACCATACTTACAAATGGTATTAAAAGACAATGTGATGAACCACACCCCGAACCTACAAGTGGTAAAACCAACAAAACTTATTTTCCGGAAAAATCATTCTGGTTAAAACAAACTTAAGTGTTTTGAAATCATTATGAGAAAATAGCTTTGTGAAAGGGGGAGTTCTGATTGTTTATGCCAAAGTGGATGGCGAATTGAAGCGATTCGATATCAGTTGTCAACTTTATTGTATAGTTTGTTTTCAAATTTTTTTTTAAAATGTATTTGCATTTTAGGGGGAGTAGAAATTTCAGAAAATCCAAAAACATTAGAAAATTTGAAAAAGACAAAAACATGATAAAATAAAAAATGAGTTCTTGTGTCAAAGAAGAGGAAATGATAGTACATCAGTAGACAGTTACAGTATGCTAAAGAATTGTATTGTTTTAATAGCGTTAAACAGTCTCACTGATGATATGCCGATAGGTTTTCATACATTTAGTAAACTTTTTCGGGATATAAACCTAAATTTCAAACTTGCTTATTTCGTGGGGAACACTACTTGGTATATAGGTAACCCCTGAAATCTCGTTTGAAAGGTCCCTCTTTCTGAGATACTAGGTCTTTATACTCAGTGATATCTGGGGTATTATCCCGGGACTTCTGCTGAATGGAAATTCTGACCTAGTCCCCGTATAATACTTTCTGCAAATGCTTTGAAATATAAGCTCGCCCTCAGCAAATTGATGAAACAATAAAATTGATAGTCATTGCTGTTGTAATTCAAAAGATCCTCTAAAGGGGACACACCAAAAGTCGAGCCGTCATCTCTCTGCTGAACGGAAGTTCTGATCTGAGCTCTCACGGTTTCGTACTATAATTTATTCCCTTACAGATATCATCTGTGGTATACTCACCTGCAAGACTGAATATTGGGATCTAGATACGGGAGTATATTCAAGAGGTGGGACACATGAATGAGTTTAAGTCCTTAAAACATCTAACTCATATCCTGAATCAGTTGAAATTTGTGTGAGAATTTAAGTGGATCAGTATATCGGCAATCTAAGTGAATTGTTTAATTCCTAATGTGTAACTAAGCTCAACGGTACTTGTGACTTGTCAAGAACTGATATGATCCTCTTACACAAAACTCACAAAAATATTGTTTGTAAATATTACTTTACTGCATTTCTTTACTTTAAAAATCCAAAAAGATTTTTGGTGTGTTTTAGCATAAACTTTTGAAAAACTCAAAAGATTTTCGACAACTGATGTTGGAGAGCTGATTTTCAAAATCCCAAGTGTTAAACATGATGACATGTTTGTGAAAAGAAGTATGTGTTTGAAAATCAAATGTGTTTTGATCAAATTTTAAAGTGGTTCATCAAGAATATTGAGTTATTTTTGAGGGAGAGTCAGTGTTAGTGCATACATTGAATTGTTAAATTTAGAAAATTCACTTTGAGGTAGAGATTGTGCAGATAATCTGAGCTGAACGTGAGCCAAGTGATGATCTTGGTACAACTTTCGGAAGAACCAGGTCATTCGATCCTGACAAGCTTGTGTTTTAAAGAGCCAGGTTTCCGATACCTGAAGACTAAGTGAAAGTCAGATTACAATCCTGAAGCAGATGACGCTGAAGAACTAAAGGAATGCCAGCATATTGTTAGGGGGAGTCTGTTGACGCTGATAGAGAAAGAGTGAAGCCCAAAGACTGATAAAGCTTGAAGTTGCAAAGACTCGACATGTGCGACTCGTCAACATCTGAGGGGGAGTCTGTTGGTGCATACATCTGTCGACTTCGTCTTGTATCGAGTCTTAGACTAGGATGGTTAGATCATAGCACATTGTACGAGAAAATGTAAAAGTTTATGTTGTTTAGTAGCAGATTTCGCTCCTGAGGTTGATTCCGCCTGAAATGTCATGTGGACATTTTCGAGCGGAATCACATGTGTCTAATTCCGCTCCAGATGATCTTGTGTCATTACGAGCGAAATCATGTGCCTATATATAGGCTACTCTGAGCGAAATCAGACATACAGTTCCTTGTATTCCATACCGAAGTGCTGCCGGTGTGAGGTTTGATTGTAAACAACGTTATACAATCAGTGTTTAAAGTGAAGATTAAGCTGTATCTACCTTTGTTTCTTAGTTTTCGCCTCTAAAACGAAGTAAAACTCCTCTGAACGACTCATTCGGGTTCGTACACGATCCTACAGTAAATGGGACAAATTAAAAGTACCCAAAAGAATCAAATGAGCAAAATACTTGAGAATAATGTAAACGCAAGCTGGATGACGGAAGCGTATTACATTAGAATAATGAGCCCGAGAGAAGGGACGAAAGAGCCATGATTGACAAAATGGGCAAGTAAAACCAAAGTATAGATGATCCGCCAGATCATAAAAACGAAGGTATTGCCCACACGAAAAAGATAATCAAAGTTGTTAACGTTGGTCGTAGTAAAGAAAGGATGACGATGATAATTGTCACTCATAATCTATAAGGCCGTCAAGGATGGTCACATAAAGAATAAAAGACATGGTCGAATAAAAGCGATGGATTTCGCTAAGACGGCCAAATAAATCGAAGCGGAGTCTTAATGCATACCGGAAGGGTTGCAATAATAACGACTTCGGTAAAACACCCGGTTGATGGGTAAGGATTTAAACACATGCGTAGACCGAGAAACGGGAGTTCGGATGGAAAGTCAAAAGACTCGGGTTTTGAGTCATGACTAAAAGACGACAAGATGAGGTAAATAGAAATTTTGATAAATTATGTTCAACTATTTTAAAGTTGAACGGGTCGAATAAAGAATGAAGTTTGACATCTATAAGTGATAAAATTTCAGACGAACAAGTCAAAGGAAATACAAAAGCGAAAATAAATGATTTTAAACATAAAAAGGGTGCCTTAACGCCATATACATATATAAATGTATATACCTTTGAATAAAGACTTGAATAAAAGATTATCTACGGGATTATCATAACCTACGAGATTATAAATGATGCTAAGGTCTACGGGACCAAAAAGACCTTCGGGTCACAAATAGAGAGAAACGAATTGTTGGGGTCTCACCTTAATAAGGTAAAAAGGTGAAAAGCTAAAGTAATAGCCTACGAGGCTAAGTGAAAGAACCTACGGGTCAATAGTATAAAACAAGGAAACTGGTTGTAACATCCTGCGTAAAATAATAACGGGAGATAAAGTTAGTATAAAAGCAATGGGTTTCGCTAAGTTAATTAAATAGGTTAAAAGTGAAGAGATTGTGAAAGGTCTAGTTGACAAAAGTGAAAAATTTCACTAAAATATTTAAACGGGCAAAAATGACAAAAGAATTCACAATTATTTAAATTGTGTTACGTCACAAAATGGGTGAAGTCATTACCGAAATGACAACGGAAGGGGATAAATCCTTGGACGTAAATTCCTTGGAATTGACATGAGTTAAAGAGAAAACGTGAAACTAAAATACAGTTTTAGTGAGAAATAACGTTTTAACAAATATGAATATTATGAGACGAACTCGAAAATGGTTAATATTAAAGGATATAGGTTTTAACATCGATAGGTGTAAAACGATACGTTTGAAAGAAGAATTTTCAACAATGAAAAGTCGACGTAAACTTAAACAAGACGTGATGAAATCACGGTCACAAAAAGTGATATAGAATATACTCACGTCGTAACGTGAGTTATGAGATATGAAATCAGAAAAACATGCAAAAGGCCGGGTTGGCAATAAGATATACCCGCATGACGGGGCATAAAGTGACGGCGACTAATCAGCCTAGCCGGTAAAACCTTTCAAAGTCAGATTAGTGTTACAACATATACAAAGCACTTGTCGATATAAGATTAGCTTGAAGTAAGCATGTTGAAAATAAATATAACCCAGTGATCAGATGAAAACTCGGTCAAATAAGTGACCAGAATAAGAAATACACGCTGGAAGTAATGGCCTTACTCGTGAAAGGCGCATACGCCTTAAAACCAAGAAAATATTACCATACTTTTGGTAAGATTATTATATGCGAGCAATGCTCAAGTAGTTTCTGAAACTAAGTCCGTAGAGTTGAACCTAAGGAAATACGTAAGAAAAGTTTCGGGGACGAAACCTCTTTAAGGGGGGTAGACTTGTAACACCCCGAAAACGGGTTTGGTAATCAAACCCCGTTAATACTAAAAGACGGGTAAAGTACCGTTAGTAGTAAAAGTAACCCGGTAAATATTAGGATTTAATTAAATAAATAATCGTAATATTAAATAAAACGTGAATAGAAGACTTTTGAGAAAATAAAGTTACGAAAGGCCCGAGTTAACGGGACTTAAAAATAAAACGGGTTATAACTTCCCCGAACCCACCAAGTAACTAGGAATATCAACCTAGTTAAATATATGCCTTAAAATAAAGAAGGAAACTTGGGTAATAAACCTTATTATAAGGTTACAAACTAGAGGGGACAAAAGAGGAAGATTTAAAACTTTATTTTTATTTAATTAAAACACTACACACACACTAGTGTGTGTATGTGTGAGATCGATCAGAAGAAGGGCCAGGAGCTCAAAACCCTAGTTCACCCAAAATCAACAAATTGAAGGTCAAATCCAGCAAAAATCAGATGCATGAACACAAATTCATGATCACCTAGTCGTGGGGATTACAAGGTATGTTGAATTTTGTTATTTGGTGATACTTCGAAATTATGATGAGAAATCATAATCGAAATTCTGGAATTAACAATGATTTTATGAACATTGTTGTGATCAAATTCATGTTTAGAAACAAACCCTAGTTAAAAACTTGAAGGATTAGTGTTAAAAACTATGGTTTGATGAATTCCCTTGTATGTGCTAAGTGGGTTTTAGCTAAATAATGAGGTTGATGATATGTTTGTGCTAGAAATTACCATAATTGATAGTTGAAGCGAAATACTTAAACAAATTTCAAATTTGAGTATTTGATTATACATGATTCAAAAAGGGTTTTGAAGGTTGTAGTGAAATTAGTGATTTATTTCATGAATATGGATGTTTGAAATCATGCTAACTACTAAATTGATAGGTAGAACTTGGTTGTATTAGGTGTTCGGGTGAATGCTAGTGATATGACGAAATGGGTTTCACTCGTATATGAGGAACCCTTAGTCCTTGTGAAAGGAATGGACAAATTAGTCTTGATAATCACATGAACAAGATAAAGTGTTGAAAACATAATAAACTCGGTTAGAACCTTGGGTGAATTAGTGGCCTAAAAATAGTGACAACCGAATAGTTGAAGAAATGCCTAAGTGAGTTCGTTGAACTCAGTTGTGCATTTCATAGATATTAAAAAGAGGCAGTTGACTTTTGAAAGTCAAACTGACCATTAATAAGATCGAATGAAAATTTTGATAGAAAATGCGTAAGGTGGAATAATCGTATTAAATTATGATTTAACTAACCACCTTGAAAACGATGATGATAGTTTGACGCGTAACAAGCTAGGTGGAAGGTTGGAGAAGGAAGCGGGTCAAACGAATTAAGAAGGAAAAGAGAAGCATAGTTTGGATGCGAGGTAAGTGAAGCTTACGCCTTTTATTTTAGTACCAAATACTTGATTTCGAGTATTAAACCTGAATTATATTGAGTAAACGAAACATGATGTTCCGACACGATTTAAATGCGAGTCGGAAAAAGTGAGAAAGATAAGAAACCATGAATTATGGTAAAAAGGGTAAAAATGGTCAAATAGTAATTCGGACATGGACTAACGAATATATAAAGGGATTTGAAATAACACCATTTGGCATGAGCCATAACGGGTCAAACAAAATGAGAACGATTCTTAAGTAAGATGAATTCAAAAGTAAACCGGGGTAGGTTAAAGGGGGTGAAATGGTAATTAAATACCATCTCGAAATGATAATTAGTCATTTCGACTAAATGGGTCAAATGGTGTTGTTAACACCATTTGTCAATAATATTTGATGATCGCTTGTTGAGTTTTGTGATCACAGGAATTAACACATGGTTCGCACGGCTATTAACTTGAAATTAATAGCGAAAGGTATTTAAACGGGTCAATCTTATGACCCGAGCCAGGTACGCATGTTTAGAATTATAGCTAAAAGCGACATTTTGGTCAAATAATAGCGGAAGTCCTTCGTCGCACAAATGAAGGGCTAAAATTGACTAAAAAGCCCTTGAGGGGTAAATAGGGCAAACAACCTTTAAAGAGTTGTTTTGAAATAAGCGTCTTGTTAAATTGAGTCCTCGGAATTCGTATAAAAATGGTGATAGGATGTAAACCAATAGAAGCATGATTTAAGTCTAAAAATGTAAAATACTCGTAACCTGTCAAAACGAGTATATATGCAAAACGGGTTAAAATTTCTTAAGGAACCCGTAAAGTTGAATCTTGTAATTAGTAAACAGATATAACATGATGACCATGGTATTTTGAAGGAAAATAACAAGTTAGTTTAGTAAAAGCATGAACGGGTCAGAAGTGTCAAAATTGAATTGCAAGCCAAAAGCTCGAAATTTAAAATTTTGTAAATTTAGATGTCAGATTTTTACTCCATGGGATGGAGAATTAAATTACGTACGTGTAGGAAAAAGAATCGCGTAAAACGGAGGTCTAGATCAAAACTTATGCCACTTTGAACTTAGGTTTTGGTTAAAACTTAGCTGGGAAAATATGCAGCACCAGCATCACACATTCTGTCGAATTGAAGCCGTGGTGTCGCGCCACAGCCAAAGGCATTTGCCATGGCGCGCGGCGACGTGGTAAAATATTGAAATTTTTGTTTTTTGTTTTTTGTTTATTTTGATTATTTGACCCAATTACCTTGTTGTACTTGTTATTTAACTATCAAAACTGACTTCTAAGTTGGTTTTGATCATAGGTGAATGTCGAGAGTCCCGGATGAAGATCAAATGTCGAGCAAGAATCGAACACACGTTAAATGAAGCTTCCGCGTCAAATCTTGATTTGTTTTGTTATAAGTGAATTATGTAAACACTTACAAATAAGTTTTTGAAATGTTGTAAACACATGGGAATATAAGTATGACAAGTTTTTGTAAAGTCACATTTTAGCATTAAAATGTGTTTTTTAATTATTAAAATCTTGATTCATTAAGATGGGTGTTACAGACAAGTGAGTGTGGACACCGACAAAAGACGGACTTTTCTCCGTTTCATCTCTTCGCTCAGAATTAACTAGATACGCTGTGCCTTTTTATCCTCACGATTGGGATAAAGGGGTGCCAAAGAAGGTCAACATTTTTTGGATGGTGAGGAATTCAAAATCGATTAACAACACTGGGCGGTGTAAAGAGGTGGGGATTGTTACAAGGGTCAGCGACATGTAAACTTTATGGGGAACAAGAAGAAGATGCGGACCATTTATTCACAGCTTGTTATGTGGCTTCAGTTCTATGGTATAAAGTGAGTATGTGGTGCAAAATACAACAAATTTTCTCTTTCATAATGAAGGATTTACTGGAACTCTACAAACAAAGCACAATTGATGTCTGGAAAATAAGCTACATAAAAAAAATAATTTAGACAACGTGTTGGACCATTTGGAAGGCGAGAAACGAACTCATTTTCAGCGGAAAAAAGTTGAATTTAGAGGCAATATTTGGAGAGATGTAGGCGTCATCCTTCTCATGGATCAAATGCAGGGGAAAAAATCAAACCTGGAGTGGAATAAATGGTTAAAATTTGAAGTTGGTTAGGAAAGGACTGCTTTTATGTTTTAATTATATGTAATTTTGGTGAGGATTTTTCAGGTGGTTGGTTAATTTCTTACTAACCATTTGAACATGTTGATGTAAAATTTGATGTGGAATAAAAGTATTGTTTGCCATTAGACTAGAGGGTATGGGGCCCGGCCCTGCCCCGGCGAGCCCCGGCGCCGGACCCCCACACCGCCTACCTCCGGAGCGTCCCGGCTTCTCCGTCTCCCCAGCGACGAGCACGACGGGCCTCTTTCTCTCTCTCTCTCTCTCTCATCTTTCTCTCTCCTCTCTCTCTATCTCTCTCTAAAATCAAATTAATTTATATTTTTAATTGTTTTAATAAATAGTGTGGGGCCCCATCCTCCACCCCCTTGGTCCATCCCCTCTAGGCCCATCCTTACACCCCCTGACGTGGCGGCCCATCCTCCGTCACCATACCTTCCAGTCTTAAAAAAAAAGAAACAAACGATGTCTAATAAATTGCTCTAGCTTAGGTTGGCCCCGGTTAGGTATCTAGGTTATTCATTCTAACCTGAACCCTCTTAAACCCTAGGTATAATGTTCAATAAATTAGCTTCCAAACTCGGTAACTTTTGTTGCTTAAGACAAATTAGAGATAGATACGCTCAGTATGAGTTTCGTAATTAGTTGAGCATTTACAAGAGCAAGACTATAATTTTGATAATTGTTAAATTTCAATACAAAAATGTCACACCCCGATATTTCCACGTATTACCGGTGGGCCCGATGGGGAGTATCGTGACGTAGTTAATATCATCATAGTCAAATAATCACAGTTTAATGCACAGTGGAAGTCTAAAAGTAATTTATACAAACCGAGTTAAAAGTAACATAAAATATTACAAACGGATTGTAAAAGGATCCACAGGCAGATCTAAAACAAAAGAAATATTGTTCAACAGGTTTTAAGCATCAAATGCTTGCAAGACTCTTTATTTGATACTAGGAGTAGCCAGCCCATTTGGCTTAGTACCTGCACTTAACCTTTTTGGAAAAATACGTCAGTTTACACTGGTATATACAATTAACCGACTCATTTTGAAAATATTTAAGAAAATTGATTTAAATGCACATGGCACAACTAATCTTTTATAACTTGGGACAATTATTTAATAATAATCTTGTATACTGATTTACATGTTTGTCATACATTCAGGATCCGGGATAGAAGCCGGAACAAGATTAATAGACACACCACATAATATAAACCCACGACGAGTTATTCTCAACAGGCGGGTATATCTTTTTACATACGCACCGTCTGGTGTATGTCTACACCTCGTGCTTAAGTCATGGCCATTTCAATGAATGAGCCGATGATATCCAGGACATGGTCATTAACCCTCCAAAGGCTTAGATCAAACAAAACAGATTAAACGGATTATCTCAATGATTTAACCATTAATTGATTAAAGATTCAATACCCGACCAAGTGGTATTATTAAATACCGTATCCCAAGCCCGTATAACGGAAAATAAGTTAAAAGTATTTACCTGAGCTAAAATATAATTTTAATCCCAACCGTATATCAAATCAGCAAGTACGGTAGCTTTTACTGGTCTCCTAAATCTGGAACGAAGGTTTTAATAACCTATTAGATTCCTAACGGGTCTTATTTAAGCTTAAACTTAGACCGGTTAGTTTTAAAGAAAGGTTTATGGTTCAAAACGCAAAATTGAGCGAAGACCGGATTAGAATGTGGTTTAGACCCAACAAGTATGAGGACTTGTATAAAATGGGTAAACTAAACACATTTCTAGATTTTGAAGTGAAAATGATAAGGTTTGACCCGTTTCGGCTAATTTATGCAAACTAGTTACATAAATCGTACCGAACGCGAATATGCATAACGGGTAACCAATGAGTCATGAACAGGTTCCATAAGTTAATATGCTTAAAATGTGTTATGATATCAGTAGGATATCTTCCATTATGCCCAAAACGAATTTAAAATCAATTTAAGCCCCGTAGGGGTATTTTGGTCATTTTAAAGTTTATAAAAGAGGTTAAATAACAATCTGAGGTTCTGGTCCAAAATAATCAGTAAAAATTATTTATTTTAACAAGTTATATCAGTAAGATATTATATATATGTGAAATTTATCATTTATGACCAAACTATGCACCGTAGGGGCATTTTGGTCATTTCACATATGCTATAAGGGTCAAATTTGGAAATCTGAGTTCAAAACTTTTACTTACTGTTAAAGTATAAAAAAATGCTTATAATATCAGTAGGTAATAAGTCTTAAGTGTTAAATGCAGTTTTAACCCATACTATGCGTTTAAAAAGCGTAAAAGTCGGTATTTGACGGTTTTCGGGTCATTTATGGAAATCTGTGATTTTGATTAGTTTCTAAGGCTTAAAATATTTTATTTAACATATGAAATCAGTAGGAAAAGGTTTGGTATCAAAATGTTATGTAAAACTCATTTTATCAAAGAAACGGTCAATTTTGTCAATACCGAATTTACACTAGAACTCTATAATATAATCAATGTAAAATTTAATAAAAATTTCCAAAAATCTCTAAATATTATATTACATCAGTGGGTAGAAAGTTTGGTGTCAAAATTTGGGTTTATACATGATTTATACTAAAAATGCAATTTAATTAATAAAAAAGCTTTCAATTTACGATATCGCGCATAACTTCTATTTTAGACCACGAACTGATGTCAAATTTTTAGGACATGTTTATAAATCAGTAATAAAGGTTTTTGTCCTCTCACATTTTCAAAAATCTCATTTTAATGTCAAAAGGGCATAATGGTCAACAATTAAGCATTTAACGGAACATGCAAATGATTCGGATTATTAAGGAACCATGTAGTATAACCTCAGAGATTTTTACTAACATATAATGTGGCCCCAAAGGAACCCTAAGGCATATCTAAACTAAGCTAAGTCGGGTCAGAACTGAAAGTCAAAGCAAAAGTCTACTTTTGCGACTTTCGGTTGCGAACCGAGCGTAAACTCAGAATTGTCTGGTTGAACATGCCTAAACATGTTCTTATATCATTTACCAAGTTATTTTAGTGATAAAACATGTTCCATAACCTCTGCATTATCAGTTATGAATAAATTTGTAAAAATTGATTTTGTTGACTTTTTATTAATAAGTTTGACCCGACATTTGACTGAGATAATGTGGTAATTAGGAGGTGCCCTTTTAAGGGTTTATTACCTACATAATTACCAACGCATAGCCACTTTCAATTCGAATAATGGCTGGACCGTTAGTGATTAATCACTAAGTCAAAGCTTAATTACGACAACTTTGACTTTCGGTCATTAAGCTAATAAAACTTAAACTTAGGAAGCTAAGAACACTTACTAGGGTCCTTAGCTCGAATTTGGAACTTGAGAAAGCTTCCTAAATCAGCAGAAGGCTCCAGAGAATGAGTTTTGAGTGAAATATTCAAGTGTGCAAATGAACAAGTGAAAACAAGCTCCTTATATAGGATTTTAGAGTCCCCAGATGATCCCAAGTGTCCCTAGTGCATGAAAAACCATTTGCTCAGACCCTGGTATCGAAAAATTGCATGCAAAGGCGGTGGAACAGGCTGAACCTGCAGCTGTGTAGGTTTTTGGTCGCTGGTGACTGTTACGCGGGCCGCGTAAGACTCAAAGAGAGTCTACGCGGACCGTGTGGCTCCTCTTTGACCGGAAATCAACTTTCAAACTTTGCAATTTTGGTCCCTGGTCCATTTTAAGTTTATTTAACTTCCATTTATTGCACTTATGACCCCCATAGTTAGCTTTTAAGGGCCTTGGGTCATATATTAACTCTGTTAAGATCCCGGTTAGTTGTACGGTCACCCGAAAAGTCTTGAATTGCAACATTGACGCATTTGATCCTTATTTCTTGGAATTACCACCTTGTTTATTTACGTGCGTCGAAACTCCACGAATTTATTATCCAATATTCATGGAAGTATAAGGAAGTATTATAAAGCCTCGGAAATGTTAAAAGGTCACTCAGAGGTAACTTTAAACATGTTGACACATTTAACCCTTATGCCTTGTAAACTTTTCAATTTAAGCACAAACGACTTTCTATGTTCGATATTTTATTCATTAAAGAATACGAACGTCGTGTGAGGTCAATCAGAGGCACAAGAATGGCATGTTGACACTTTGGATCCTTTTACTTACATATTTACATTATTTGACAATTTTAGCCCCTCGGAATCAATTCCTTACACGTTTAAAGTCAATGACACGTGTCGTCACTGTATTGAACATGATTTTGCGAGGTGTTACAAAAAATACTATGTGATGATTGTAAAAATATTTAAAGTTTAGGTATGTATTATTAGAATATTTTAGTTTCACAATTTATACATTAGGTTTATGAAACTTCGTTTTAATGATGCGTATTACTGTAAATAATGATTAAGCTTTTAGATATTTTTAAGTCTGTACAAAGTGCAACTCCTGCATGGCTTGATGACTAGCGGGAGTAGCCGAGAACAATGCCCCACATACGTGACCCCAACCTAAAAAGAATTTACCGAGACTAATGTACCTACCATGATTCTTCGATGGTTTGAACGGTGGGTTGGGCCGGTAGGGAACTTTTAATGGATGAGCTTTTGGTAGTTGACGGTAAAGGTGCATAAAAACCCCGTACCTGAAATTGGACAAAAGAAAAAAACCCAGAACCAATTATTTTTATACACGGGTATTTTACACCTGCTGAATCTGACCCTACCCGTGGGTTGTGGATAAGGTATACATTTTAAGCTCGGTACCCATACCCGAAACTGTACCCAATTTATACATGAAAATACCTAGAACTGATGATGAAAACGTGTCTTGAATAGTGTGTTTTGTATGGTTACATATGTAACATATAATTGTTACAATGTAACCTAGTTATAATGTATGTAGCGAATGGGACTCATTCGCTAAGGGTTGACTAGCGAATGAATCTGGGTATTAGCGATTGAAGCTCAATCGCTAGGAAAGTGTCCTAGCGATTGGGATCTTCAGCTATATACATGTGAGTTTACCCACATTCGCACATAACTTTTCCAGACTGTTTGAATCGTGTCTAGAGCCTAATCATTGTAATTGCGTTTATGGAGACGTAATAGAGCTTAAATGTTTATTTACATCGTGTGTAATTCGTTGTGTGTGTTCGTATGGTTTTTGCATGTACAAACACATAGTACACATATTAGATTCATAGATTCGATCAGAGCAGGTATCTAGGTATCTTATCTAATCAATCTGACAATCGAACTAAATCACTGTGCGCGTGTTTTTGTGGTTGAATTTGATAGAACATTAAGTTTGAGAAATTTAACTATAAACAGAATACGTAGACATTAAGGGAATAGTCATAAATGCGTTTTACCGAAAGAGTTTACACGGTTGAAGACTGGGAGATCACATATGATCTCTTCTCAAACTTACACACACGTACACACTCATTTGCTACACTCCCATGTTTGTGTATTTTCTTTTATGTGAATGAACTGAGGTATTTATAAGCGTCACTCTCAATCGCTAACAACATGTTAGGGATTGCTAGTTCGCTAACATCCCTAACGAATGGACCCAGTTCATTTGTTTAACGTACTGATTCAACACGCGACTAAACCTAGCCTAAAAGACAAAGAACTTAGAATGTGGGAGGTAGCGCTTCGTCGACTACAAGCTCCCATAGATGGGGATGTCACCCATAAAAAGGAAGGTATACTGCAATTGAAGCTAAGATACGACCATCATGAAGATGAAGTAGCTAAGTCGTGTTTCTTATTGTGTAGTATGTTCCCAGAAGAAGATGGAAACATTAGCCTTAAAACGTTGACACATTATGGGCTCGCTCTTGGGATATTTAATAATCCCGATACAAAAGAGATAGTTCAACTGGCTGTTAAGTCTCTTATTTGGATAGTTTTTCCCATGAAAACAAAGGGAAAGTTTTTTTTCCCATAAGTAATCCACTTTGACTATTTGGATAGGTTGGAGCTTCTGTGGGATAACCCACATCAATATATAATCTTTTGTAATCTAATGAGTATCAGGATAACACATTGCCCCTCTTTATTAAAGCTATTCCCTATAAGCGTAGCGCAAGGGCTTGTCAATCTCAAAGATTTAACTATTTCAAATTGTGAAAGTTTGGTGAATGTTATTTCGGATGGAGATGAGCAAACAACTAGAAGTGAAATTGAATTGGTAAAAAAGGATACAAGTATCGTGTTCTCCTTTGATCGTATTCAGCTTTATAATCTCCCCAAACTTGAGAGCTTCTACTCTGGCCATTCTATTATCAAATATCCTTCCTTGGAGTCTCTTTTTGTGAACAATTGTATTCTATTACTCCATCTTTATTCGTATACTAAATTGTCCAAGTAATGATTCAATCTGTTGGGTAACCAAACATCACAATGAAAAGGAATGATGCATTTCATTCCCTTGTCCAACTCCATTCCATTCTTTTATTCATTTCATTCTCTCAACCATTCCATTATCTCATACCTAATAGACACTAAATTTATTCCATCCACCCCCGACAATTGATGGTAGTTCTCAAATTGACGGGGCTGGGTGTCGGAAAGAAGGAAACAAATAGTATAGGGGCTAGTGTGTAATATGGTGGACTATATAAACACCATCTTTGTATAACCCTAATTGAGTAGAATACAATTTCAATACAAAACAATTCCAAACCTCAGTGTTTTCTCTATACCAAACAACATGGTATCAGAGCAGGTTTCTGATTCTTGAAACCAATTTGCTTATCGTCTAAACCAATTCAACCTCAATCGATCCAAACCAATTCAACCTCAAATCAGGGAAAACTGAAAATCAAAATCAAAACACCAAAAATCGAATCAATCGAATCAACCTCAACAACAGCCGACATCTATATCATCTTCAATCCAACAAATTACCGGCTTCCAACCCAAGAAACCTTTTGGTTCAACTCCCGCCGCACACCTAACCCTAACACTCTATCAATCCCATGAACCTTCAACCTTCAATCTTCGTCAAATTCTCAAACCCACGATGACCCAATCTTCGTCACACCCTTCTTCGTCAGCTCCACGAAGACCCAATCTTCATCACATCCTTCTTCGTCAGCTCCATGAAATCTACGAAGACCCAATCTTCGTCACATCCTACTAGATGCTCCTTTAGAGTTTAGTAATAATATACATATCTTCTAAAAAACCAAACCCACAAAGAAATCACAAAAAAATCGCTGATGTGTTTTGTCTTTTGTGGCCCACCCATTTCTTTCCTTCACGTGCAAGCCTTGTCTTTTTTTTTTTATTGTTGTTGCTGTGTATATTATAATCCATCATATTCCATATATAGGGCTTTTGCTTTTATTCCCACGAACCTTTATCCAAACCACGAACCTTTCCAAACTTGACCCATGAACCCTTTGATACTTGACGAACCTTTTGACAGTTGACGAACCTTTCCAAACTAAACCCACGAACCTTTCCACATTCCCACAAACATTCCTTTCTCCGGTCGCCGGTGGCTAGACGAAGAGGAGAAGACAGGCTTAGTGTGCGAGGTCGCTATCTCTCCCGGCTTGACCTCTCGCCCTAAGTCGATCTTTCGATCCTTCCATTCGCTTCCGAGATTCAGTTCTGTTCAGCCCTTTGGGTCTGTTGCTAGCCGGTTCCTCTTCTCGATTGCTTAGTAGGTCTGATATTGGTCGCGACTATCGTTATAGTGCAGCTTGACTGATTCGAATCCTATTAACCTTTCATAGAGTTGGTTCCTCGCTTTAAAAAAAAGATAGAAATCAACCATGGAAAAAATAGTTCTTGGATATTCGATTCTGGTACCACTGACACCATGACGTTTGAACCGTTAGACATACGGTCAATGTCCAATCCTCAAAAAACCCAAATCCATACTGCAAACAACGGAACAATGCAAGTGAAAGGAGGAGGAACAATTGAGATTTCACCAACTATGAAATTATCAAATTGTCTTTATGTTCCATCATTATCGCACAAACTGCTCTCAATTTGCCATATTACCAAAGAGTTAAATTGCACGGTACTAATGCATCCTACTTTCTGTCTTCTACAGGATATCAGGACGGGTGTGATTATTGGACGTGGTACTGAGCGCCAAGGATTGTACTACGTGGATGAAGGGGCTCAACAGGGTACTGTGATGTTGGCACATGGAACCAAAGATCGAGAAGCCTGGCTATGGCATAGACGTTTTGGACACCCATCCAATGGTTATTCGCACCTTTTGTTTCCAAAACTCTTCCCTTCAAATGGGAAAATAGATTGTGAAACCTGTCTTCGTGCCAAAAGCCATCGACAACCATTTAAACCTAGCAATACGAAAGTTGCTTCACCATTTTCACTAATCCATTCTGATGTGTGGGGTCCTGCTCCTGTGATGGGGGGCAGGGTCTTCGATACTTCATACTATTGGTGGTTGATTGCACTCACATGACATGGGTATATTTTTTAAAAAACAAATCCGAAGTTTGCGAAAAATTTATCACGTTTTATGCTATGATTTAAACTCAATTCCGAACTCAAATCCAAATCCTTCGATCCGACCATGGGGGGGGGGAATTTGTCAATACACCCATGAAACAATTCTTTAAAACCAAAGGATTAATTCATCGAACCTTTTCTTCTCATACCCCCGAACAAAACGGTGTTTCCGAAAGGAAAAACCGTATTATTCTTGAAATGACTCGAGCCCTTTTAATCGAATCCCAGGTTCCTAAATCTTTCTGGCCGGAGGCAGTTGCAACCTCCGTGTATCTCCTGAATCGGCTTCCCACAAAAGCTCTTAAATTTAAAACCCCTTTAGATTGTATGTCTAAGTTTGCCAGTATTCCCCATCCTCTTACAATTGAACCTCGAATCTTCGGGTGTATCGCATTTGTCCACATACCCAAAATCAACCGGAACAAGCTCGGCCCATGTGCTGAGAAATGTGTATTTTTCGGCTATGGGATCGACCAAATAGGTTACCGGTGTTATAATCCAAAAACTCATTAAATGTTCACCACAATGAATGTGACAACCCGAATAACTAAGGTTAGCACTACTTGAAATTCCACAAACCTTTAGCGTGTGTCTCTGTGTTTAATTACCTATCTCGTGCACTATTAAATGTTTATGTGTGTATGTTTACAAGAAACCGTGATACGTTTAATTGTGTAGTTTAGTAAATTTAGGAAACTAATTAAATTGGGCCGCGGAATTACTCGACACTTGTGGGCCGTGAGTTTACTTGAGCCCAACCCGAGCACACATATACGTTTAATTATATCACACTTGGGCATGGACTTAGTAAAGCTCAAATGGAGTTTAGAGTGGGCCGGCCATCATAGACAGCGTATATACGCATGCACACAATGTCACACCCCTTTCTAAGGCGGAAGCACGAGGTGTGATCATGAAAGGTTTTCATTGCATACGATAGGTAAACAAACTACACGCTCATAAAAATAACTTCAAACACCATTACCATTACATAACGGAAAACATAGTTTAAGTGTTTACATCACGAAACAACATATTGTCTGAAAGTTTACAACTTATTTAAGACAAACATAAACGACATCCACGAGCATGGGTGAGACCGCGCGCACATCCACTTTTAGTTACCTGAAATACATGTGAGTTTTGGAAAAAAAAAACGTCAACATAATGTTGGTGTGAATTCATGCAGTTCTTGTATTGAACGTTGTATACTTTGTATGAAAAACATGGTATGAATCTTGTATAAATCACGTGTTCTTGTATAAATCATGTATTCTCGTATAAATCAAGTATTTCTATATGTATCAAGTGTTATTGGGTTGCAAAGCCATTAACATGTGACACGACATAGGAAGTCACCAAACCATAGGCATTTTTCTAGTTGTCGATTCACGACGGAGACACAAAAACACTACTCGGTACTAGTTGTCACCAAGAGTGGGGCTGCCATGTAACCCATTAGATCTAACCTTTTGTTCTGCGGTCTAAGTATGTACACGATTAATGGTGCTTATGGTACCCTATTCGTGACACGATTTCTCGTATCATTTCTCAAAACGCATTATACTTGGTACTAGTTATCACCAAGAGTGCTTCTTGTTTTTGTATCATACAATTTATAAACATTGTAATATTTGTAACATGTATTTCACCCCCGAAGTTATAAAACTGAAAACAGTTAGGAGAAAAGGGGGAGCATGAACTCACAACTTTGCGTTCCTGCGTCGTAAACTTCACCGGATTGCTTAATTAACGTCGTGACCTATAGGTGTTTTATTATCGTTAGTCACTAGACTTGTATCACACAAGCACAAGCCACTCTCTTTTGTATATGTGTTCTTGTGTTAAACATAATTTATATTTTTAACTAAGTGTCTTACTTAAATTATTTTCTCAAAAATAAATATAAGCTTTTTGTATTTTGCACCCGTATTATGTATCTTATATGTATTTTTGTGTTTTTACTTCTCAAGAGCATTTAGTGTATTTTTAGGTCCTAATACACTATTACGTATAATACATACTACATACACTTAGCACAAAATTTGGTGATCAATAAATATATATATTTTTCTCAAAAATATACATACTTAATATCAATTTTTAATCTCGAAGAAATCATCATTTCTTATCACAGAAATTAGGGAAACCTTGGTAAATTTTCTAGACACATTTTTAGGGAATAAGTTTCTCGAAACTTATATTTTTCTAAGTGTCAAAATTCTATAGAAATTTTGACAAAGTTTCCCCTAAAAATGGAGGTTTCCCATGTTTTCAAAACATGTGTTTATTTTCTTTTAAAAAAATCATCATCAATCAATTTCAACAACAATCATCAACAACATACACTAATTTCTCTATTCCATGAACTTGAAAATTTATAGAAATGTGTAGTAACTTACTAGTGTATTTAGTAAGTCTTGTTACCTTTTAAAGTGTGATTGCTTCTTTAAAAACTTTATTTTTAAAGAGTTTAAGTGTTTACAACTTCAAATCCCATTTTCTAAAAATATTTCTTTGTGAACTCTTCTATTTACACAAGGGTTTCTACACTTGTTTATTTACCAAAAACGTGATTAGTTTTTGTAAGATCCAAGTTTTAGTGAAACTCATATTTTTAACTTGGTTCTTTTGAAAAACCACTCATGGATCTTTAGATCTACATGATTATAACCTACTTTGATCTTTATTTTTCAAGAAATCACCTATTCATTCAAGTTCATAATTTATGTGTGGATGATTCCACCATCCTACAACATTCTTACTTTCTCATCTTGCTAGATTATGTTTTTAATCATGATTTAGCAAGATTATATGAGGATCTACATCATTTGTACAAACAACAATAATCAACAAGTATATTAACACTTAAAACAACATGGTTTCTTTATATTTAGAGCTTATGTCCATGTTTCTTTCTTGTGGTTCTTAGTGTTCTTTAAGATTGTCATCATGTATCCTACTTTAACCACTAAGATAAGATGAAATATGAAGGGATTCATGTTCTTACCACTAGCTCAAGGCTAGGGATGTTCAAGAGAAGAAATGAGGTGGTTAATAGCAAACGAAGAAGGTCTTTCAAGTTCCGTTGCTTCCACACTCCCTAACTTAGCTTCTTGCACCTTGGAGTCATCTTAGAATGCTTGATATGGAGCTTGAAATGGATGTGTGTGCATGTATGGTTGGATCCGTAGCCAAGGAAGGGGAGGAGAGGGTGTTTTATTGAATGATAAAGGTGATGAGTATGGTGTGTAGATCTAGTGGTTTATAAAGAAGATTTCCAACATTTTATTGTCCAATAGATCAAATGTTTCATTAGTACATGACAAACCCAATAAATAATTCAAGAAAATCAAAGTGGGGATCCCACTTCTAGAACCGGTTTGGGGGGGGGGGGGGTTGGTTTAGTTGGGTGGTGATGGGTGGTTAGGGAATTTAATTAGTTTCCAAGTATCTAGTTAGAGGTTTATGCGTGTTATGTGGTATATATTTTGTTAGGGTGTTCGGGTACCATAACTCGCTTAGAAAAATAAAAACAAAGAGTTTAACAATATTTTTGTGTTCCGGGCAATGTCCGGTTGTTCGGTTAGATACCGATTCGTTAAAGTGCTAAATTGCACCGTTTAGTGTTCTTTACGTATCTTTTTGTGACCCTTTCAATTCCCGACCCTTAGGGAAGTATTCTGGATAATAAAATGTAAATTTTGCATGATATTTATATGTTTAAAAGCTGATTTGAGCTGAATTTAATAAAATTCTGCACTTAAAGTGCGTTTCGGGTGCTTTTTAGTGCGTATTTTAGCTTTCGGAGCGTCTATATGTTAACCCTTGTATGTACTCTTGGGTTTTAATGCATTCTTGTCATTGGACCCACACCTAGGCTCCAATTCTATTGTATAACTGCTTTCTGCAGAGTTGTTGACACATTATATCTTACCGGTGAGTTTACTAGTATTTCTGACGCATCGCAGTTCATTATTGCATAATGTAATTCTTGTAGTATAAAACGTGCATGAATTCACAAATATATCATGTAATCAAACAATGTTGACATTTAAGCACATAATTGTAGTCATTAAATAATAATTAGAGTGTACGGAAATTACCGGTTTGGTGCCAATTGTCACAGTCTCCCCCCCTTAAAAGAATTTCGTCTCGAAATTCAGGCTGAGCTGACTCTTGCAGGAGTGTTCTTGAACAGGTGGGGGTACTTTTCTTTGAACTGGTCTTCACGTTCCCACGTGTACTCGGGTCCGTGCTTAGAGTTCCAACGTACTTTGACAAGTTTTACACTGCTCCTCCTGGTCTTGTTGACTTTCCAGTCGGTAACCTCAACGGGTTGTTCTGTAAATCGAAGGGCATCATCAATATGCACTTCATCTGTAGGGATGATCACGTTTTCTTGTGTTGGACTCTTCTTGAGGTTGGATACATGAAACGTATCATGTACTCCATTAAGTTCTTCCGGTAACTCCAACTTGTACGCCACGGTACCAATTCTTTCCAAGATTCTGAATGGTCTGATGTATCGTGGATTTAGCTTCCCACGTTTTCCGAATCGTACTACGCCTTTCCAAGGTGAGACCTTCAACAAAACTTTGTCTCCCACCTCGAATTCTAATGGTTTCCGTCTTCAATCAGCGTAGCTCTTTTGTCGATCTCTAGATGCCTTAATGCGCTCTCGGATCTGCATGATCTTGTCGGTTGTCTCTTGTACAAGTTCAGGACCAACCATACGTTTATCTCCAGCGACTGCCCAACATAGGGGCGATCGACATTTGCGGCCATACAGAGCCTCGAACGGTGCGGCTTTTATGCTTGTGTGGTAACTGTTATTGTAGGAAAACTCAACTAAGGGTAGATGAGTATCCCAGCTGCCGCCTAGGTCCATGACACATGCACGAAGCATATCTTCTAACGTTTGTATGGTTCGTTCGCTCTGGCCGTCTGTTTGTGGATGGAATGCCGTGCTTAGATCTAGCTGAGATCCAAAGGCTTCCTAAAAGGATTGCCAGATTCTTGAGACAAAACGTCCATCTCTGTCTGAAACAATTGAGATTGGCACTCCATGACGTGCCACAATTTCTTTTAAGTATATCTCAGCAAGCTTTCCAGTGCTGTCTTTTTCTCGGATTGGTAGGAAATGCGCAGATTTCGTCAATCGATCAACTATCACCCATATCATATCGTGCCCTCTTGGGGTCTTAGGTAATTTCGTTATGAAGTCCATCGAGATTTGCTCCCACTTCCACATGGGTATCCCTGGTTGTTGTAGTAGGCCAGACGGTTTTTGATATTCGGCCTTAACCTTAGCACAGGTTAAGCACTTTCCAACGTAAACAGCAACATCGCTCTTGAGTCTCGGCCACCAATAGTATTCTTTCAAGTCTTGATACATCTTGTCCGATCCTGGATGGATCGAGTATCTCGATTTGTGCGCTTCATCAAGGATGACTTCTCGAATACCACCATAGAGCGGAACCCAAATACGCTTCTCAAAGTATAAGGCTCCCTCTTCGTTTGGCACCATATATTTCAACATACCCCGGAGGTATTCAGCTTTACGGTTTTCCATTTTAAGGGCTTCTTGTTGTGCATCGCGAATGCGTGCAGTGAGGTTCGTTTGAATAGTCATTTTCAATGCTTGAACCCTTAGGGTCTTAATCCTTTCTTTTCGGCTTAATGCGTCTGCTACAACGTTTGCCTTTCCAGGATGGTACTTGATCTCACAGTCGTAATCATTTAGTAGCTCGACCCATCGCTGCTGGCGCATATTCAATTCCTTCTGATCAAATATGTGTTGTAAGCTTTTGTGATCTGTGAAGATCGTACATCGATTACCATATAAATAATGTCGCCAAATCTTCAAGGCGAATACCACCGCACCTAGTTCCAAGTCGTGCGTGGTGTAGTTCCTTTCATGTATCTTCAACTGCCTGGAAGCGTAAGCGATGACTTTTTGGCGCTGCATAAGCACGCAACCCAAACCTTGTCGTGAAGCGTTGCAGTATACCACGAAGTCTTCAGTGCCTTCGGGTAATGATAGTATTGGTGCATCGCATAGCTTATTTTTAAGTAGCTGGAAGGCTTCTTCCTGCTTGTCACCCCAGTCGTACTTCTTATCCTTCTGTGTAAGGGTAGTTAGCGGTTGAGCTATCTTTGAGAAATTCTCGATGAATCGCCGATAATAGCCCGCTAAGCCCAAAAATTGTCGAACTTCAGTTGGGGTTTTGGGAGCTTCCCAATTCTTTATTGCTTCTATCTTGGACGGGTCTACATGAATGCCCTTCTCATTCACAACGTGACCAAGAAATTGTACTTCGCGAATCCAGAATTCGCACTTTGAGAACTTCGCATAAAGTTTCTATTTCTTCAGTAGTTCCAAAATGGTTCTGAGGTGTTGCTCATGTTCTTCTTTCGTTCGTGAGTAAATCAGGATATCATCGATAAATAAAATTATGAATTTATCGAGATATGGTTTGCATACGCGGTTCATCAGATCCATAAATACCGCTGGCGCGTTTGTCAGTCCGAATGGCATCACAAGAAACTCGTAATGCCCATAGCGCGTCCTGAATGTAGTCTTTGGTACGCTTTCCTCCTGTATTCTTAACTGATGGTATCCAGATCGAAGATCGATCTTAGAATAGTAGCTTGATCCTTGCAGTTGATCAAATAAGTCGTCAATCCTCGGTAGTGGATACCGATTCTTGATTGTGAGCTTGTTCAGTTCTCTGTAATCGATACACATCCACAGAGTTCCATCCTTCTTTTTCACGAACAATACTGGAGCTCCCCAAGGTGAGAAGCTTGGCCTTATGAATCCTTTATCCAACAACTCCTGGAGTTGTGTAGATAATTCTTGCATTTCGGATGGTGCAAGTCGATAGGGTGCCTTGGCTACATGAGCGGCTCCTGGAACCAAGTCTATACGGAATTCGACTTGTCATTGCGGGGGTAGCCCTGGCAGATCATCGGGAAAAACATCAGGGAATTCCTTCACCACAGGAATGTCTTCGAGTTTCGGCTCCACAGCCTTCTTGTCTACAACGTATGCTAGGAAAGCAACACATCCTTTCCTTAGGCACTTCTGTGCTTTCATACAACTAATGATTCGCAGAGGCGCGTCTCGTTTTTCTCCGTGTACGATGAGAGTTTCATCATTCGCCAGAGGGATGCGAATGATTTTCTCGTGACAAACAACTTCAGCTTTGTTCTTGGACAACCAGTCCATTCCGACCACTACATCGAAGCTACCCAATTGAATAGGTAAGAGATGCTAAATCTTCGTTCCCCAAATTCTAATGTGCAACTTCTAACAAATTCGCCTGACTCAACAAGTTTACCATTGGCTAGCTCTATAGAGTAAGGAATATCTAATCTACTAGATTCTATTCCAAGCATGCGTTTAAATTCCACAGACATGAAACTATAATCGGCACCAGTGTCAAATAATATGGATGAAAAGCGATTGTTAACGAGAAACGTACCGGTGACCACATTAGGGTCCTCACGTGCGTCCCTTGCTCCAATCACAAATGCTTGAGCCTGAATGTTGTTTCCCCTGGGCAATCTTTCACAAAATGATCCTTGCTTCCACAACTGAAGCATCCTTGGTTCCGCCCAGCTCCATTCCCAGTTTGGTTACCATTGCCATTCCCATTTCCACCATTTCTATTACCGTCACCGTTGCGGTTTCCATTCCCGTTCTTTCCTTTACCCCAACAGTCTTCAGTGCGGTGACCCAGCTTTCCACACTTGTCGCATCTTGGAACGTGACACACCCCTTTGTGATGACGCTTGCAATAATTGCATTTGGGCAGAGTGCCCAGGTATCCTTTAGCTGGAGCGTCATTCATGGCTGCAAGAGATTTTGCCCCCTGAGGCGGGTTAGGGTCACGCTTCTTGTTGGAACCCTTGTTGTTACGAGTTGCTTGATTCAAGTTTGCATGTTTCCTTTTCTTGTCACCAGACGACTCAGCATGCGTCTCGGCATTTTCTGTTGGGTTCAGTGATAGCTTCTTCATACGAACACAATCTTCAGTAAGGCTGACAGCCAGAGTTACAGCCTTGGTGATTGTTTGAGGTTTGGCCGAAGTTACCATGCCACGGAATTCTGAGGCCAATCCCCAAATCTAGCGTTCAACACGCTTAAATTCGGGAGTCACCATGTAGGGAAGCACTCTAGACAGATCATGGAACCTTCGAGTATAACCATTGATGTCAGTACCTTCCATGGTCAAGTGCCAGAACTCCGTTTCCAGCCTTTGGAGTTCAGCACGGGAGCAGTACTTTTCCCTCATTTTCTCTTTCAGTTCATCCCAAGTCATGCCATACGTGACATCATCACCCAAAGTTTGGACTTGCAAGTTCCACCAAGTCAGAGCTTCATCGACAAACAACCCAGTAGCAAAAGTGACTTGCTGATCCGCAGTACACTTGCTCATGCAGATAGTAGCTTCAGTCTTCTCCGTCCAGCGCACAAACGCTACTGCACCTCCTGTGCCGTTGTAGTTCATTGGTTTGCAGTCGAGGAACTGCTTGAAAGTGCAGCCCTGAGCTGCGTTGCCTCCAGATGAATCTCCATTCCCATTACGCCTAGCATTGCTTGGCCCACCACTGTCTTGAGTTCGGTTCGCCTCGTATTGGGCGATAGCAGCGGAGATCCTTTCTTCCAGTAGAGCCTTCAGCTCTTCAGCAGTTCTTGGCAGTGGGGGAGGAGGAGGTTGATCACGAGCGTTCACAGCTTTCCTGGGTGCCATGTTCTGACAGAACATAACACAACAGGGTTAGACATTTGTTCGATATCGTCATACTAGGAAGTAGTAGTATATATGTACAGGCATATACCACATACATGACATCAAACAATTATTTCTCTAGCAGAGTATTTAATAAGCTGGTGTTCACGTTTGACCTTTTCTTGCACTGAGGGAATCTATACGTGACAAGACTTGCTGTGATTTCTGGGCACTGAGTTCCATAATTATGTATGCATCCATAATTACGTAACCCCTTGCACAGTCCGCACAGTTCGTTTCATCCTCGTATCTCTTCCTTCAGGTAGGCCATTGTTTTCAGGTAAGTCACGTATACTTGTGACATTCTACATCTAGCATATGTAAATATCAGTTATCACACATAATTGCAATTAATTCTTAATCATAGACGAGTGCTACTCTAGTGCACCCTAAGTCTCGTAGTATCTTTTTCTAGACTCTTTGTGAACAGTTTCAGGTAGTGGATGTCGTGGAAGGTTTTATGCAATGAAAACTTTTTGAAAAATTGTTTTCGTGAAAGGATCCTAGAGATTGTAGACTAGACTCGAGAAGGAATCCTGGTTCACTACAATCGCAGCTCTGATACCAATCTGTCACACCCCTTTCTAAGGCGGAAGCACGAGGTGTGATCATGAAAGGTTTTCATTGCATACGATTGCTAAACAAACTACATGCTCATAAAAATAACTTCAAACACCATTACCATTACATAACGGAAAACATAGTTTAAGTGTTTACGTCACGAAACAACATATTGTCTGAAAGTTTACAACTTATTTAAGACAAACATAAACGACATCAACGAGCATGGGTGAGACCGCGCGCACATCCACTTTTAGTTACCTGAAATACATGTGAGTTTTGGAAAAAAAAAACGTCAACATAATGTTGGTGTGAATTCATGCAGTTTTTGTATTGAACGTTGTATACTTTGTATGAAAAACATGGTATGAATCTTGTATAAATCACGTGTTCTTGTATAAATCATGTATTCTCGTATAAATCAAGTATTTCTATATGTATCAAGTGTTAATGGGTTGCAAAGCCATTAACATGTGACACGACATAGGAAGTCACCAAACCATAGGCATTTTTCTAGTTGTCGATTCACGACGGAGACACAAAAACGCTACTCGGTACTAGTTGTCACCAAGAGTGGGGCTGCCCTGTAACCCATTAGATCTAACCTTTTGTTCTGCAGTCTAAGTATGTACACGATTAATGGTGCTTATGGTACCCTATTCGTGACACGATTTCTCGTATCATTTCTCAAAACGCATCATACTTGGTACTAGTTATCACCAAGGGTGCTTCTTGTTTTTGTATCATACCATTTATAAACATTGTAATATTTGTAACATGTATTTCACCCCCGAAGTTATAAAACTGAAAACAGTTAGGAGAAAAGGGGGAGCATGAACTCACAACTTTGCGTTCCTGCGTCGTAAACTTCATCGAATTGCTTAATTAACGTCGTGACCTATACGTGTTTTATTATCGTTAGTCACTAGACTTGTATCACACAAGCACAAGTCACTCTCTTTTGTATATGTGTTCTTGTGTTAAAAATAATTTATATTTTTAACTAAGTGTCTTACTTATATTATTTTCTCAAAAATAAATATAAGCTTTTTGTATTTTGCACCCGTATTATGTATATTGTATGTATTTTTGTGTTTTTACTTCTCAAGAGCATTTAGTGTATTTTTAGGTCCTAATACACTATTACGTATAATACATACTATATACACTTAGCACAAAATTTGGTGATCAATAAATATATATATTTTCTCAAAAATATACATACTTAATATCAATTTTTAATCTCGAAGAAATCATCATTTCTTATCACAGAAATTAGGGAAACCTTGGTAAATTTTCTAGACACATTTTTAGGGAATAAGTTTCTCGAAACTTATATTTTTCTAAGTGTCAAAATTCTATAGAAATTTTGACAGAGTTTCCCCTAAAAATGGAGGTTTCCCATGTTTTCAAAACATGTGTTTATTTTCTTTTAAAAAAATCATCATCAATCAATTTCAACAACAATCATCAACAACATACACTAATTTCTCTATTCCATGAACTTGAAAATTTATAGAAATGTGTAGTAACTTACTAGTGTATTTAGTAAGTCTTGTTACCTTTTACAGTGTGATTGCTTCTTTAAAAACTTTATTTTTAAAGAGTTTAAGTGTTTACAACTTCAAATCCCATTTTCTAAAAATATTTCTTTGTGAACTCTTCTATTTACACAAGGGTTTCTACACTTGTTTATTTACCAAAAACATGATTAGTTTATGTAAGATCCAAGTTTTAGTGAAACTCATATTTTTAACTTGGTTCTTTTGAAAAACCACTCATGGATCTTTAGATCTACATGATTATAACCTACTTTGATCTTTATTTTTCAAGAAATCACCTATTCATTCAAGTTAATAGTTTATGTGTGGATGATTCCATCATCCTGCAACATTCTTACTTTCTCATCTTGCTAGATTATGTTTTTAATCATGATTTAGCAAGATTATATGAGGATCTACATCATTTCTACAAACAACAATAATCAACAAGTATATCAACACTTAAAACAACATGGTTTCTTTATATTTAGAGCTTATATACATGTTTCTTTCTTGTGGTTCTTAGTGTTCTTTAAGATTGTCATCATGTATCCTACTTTAACCACTAAGATAAGATGAAATATGAAGGGATTCATGTTCTTACCACTAGCTCAAGGCTAGGGATGTTCAAGAGAAGAAATGAGGTGGTTAATAGCAAACGAAGAAGGTCTTTCAAGTTCCGTTGCTTCCACACTCCCTAACTTAGCTTCTTGCACCTTGGAGTCATCTTAGAATGCTTGATATGGAGCTTGAAATGGATGTGTGTGCATGTATGGTTGGATCCGTAGCCAAGGAAGGGGAGGAGAGGGTGTTTTGTTGAATGATGAAGGTGATGAGTATGGTGTGTAGATCTAGTGGTTTATAAAGAAGATTTCCAACATTTTATTGTCCAATAGATCAAATGTTTCATTAGTACATGACAAACCCAATAAATAATTCAAGAAAATCAAAGTGGGGATCCTACTTCTAGAACCGGTTTTGGGGGGGGGGGGGGTTGGTTTAGTTGGGTGGTGATGGGTGGTTAGGGAATTTAATTAGTTACCAAGTATCTAGTTAGAGGTTTATGTGTGTTATGTGGTATATATTTTTTTAGGGTGTTCGGGTACCATAACTCGCTTAGAAAAATAAAAACAATGAGTTTAACAATATTTTTGTGTTCCGGGCAATGTCCGGTTGTTCGGTTAGATACCGATTCGTTAAAGTGCTAAATTGCACCGTTTAGTGTTCTTTACGTATCTTTTTGTGACCCTTTCAATTCCCGACCCTTAGGGAAGTATTCTGGATAATAAAACGTAAATTTTGCATGATATTTATATGTTTAAAAGCTGATTTGAGCTGAATTTAATAAAATTCTGCACTTAAAGTGCGTTTTGGGTGCTTTTTAGTGCGTATTTTAGCTTTCGGAGCGTCTATATGTTAACCCTTGTATGTACTCTTGGGTTTTAATGCATTCTTGTCATTGGACCTACACCTAGGCTCCAATTCTATTGTCTAACTACTTTCTGCAGAGTTGTTGACACATTATATCTTACCGGTGAGTTTACTAGTATTTCTGACGCATCGCAGTTCATTATTGCATAATGTAATTCTTGTAGTATAAAACGTGCATGAATTCAAAAATATATCATGTAATCAAACAATGTTGACATTTAAGCACATAATTGCAGTCATTAAATAATAATTAGAGTGTACGGAAATTACCTGTTTGGTGCCAGTTGTCACACACAAGTAGGTTAGGGTGGTTTTTATCATTAAGCACTCACAAAAATTACTAGCAACCCTAATCACCTCTTTTCTCCTCCTTGGAACTCGTCGGCAGCCTCTTTTGGCCGAAGCCCTCATCATCGTCGTTCTCTCGGTTAGTATATGATCTATATTACTAGACTTCATTCCTTGCTAACTTGAATTGCATGATATTATAATTGTTTGGTTGATTGTTAGTTCATAGGATTTGAATGTCGATGAACTGTTTGATCCATGTTACATGATGTTGAACAAGTTTATAACAACTAACTAACTCCTAGAAGGGGGTTATATGATATTGACTGATGATGATCTAGTAATGCTTCTTTTGGGTAGACTTTTGATAGCTTCGGATGCTAACAAGTACTGATTATGCATTGTGTTGTTAAACCTAGGGTTGAATGATGTCAGCGATTATTAGGGTTAGAATGAACCTGAATGATAACTGTTCCCCGAAGAAAAACCATAGAACTTTCATCGAATATTACTAGCCGACGAAAGATAGGTGTTTCGCCATCTATAATTCCGACGAAAGACAGGTGTTTCGCCACCTGTAATCCCGATGAAAACAGGTGTTTCATCACCTGTGATTGTTTGTCGAGGATGCATGGTCATAACAGTTTATGCCGTGTATGATGTGTAATGCTCAATGAAACTATATGATGAGTATGTTCATAACTGCATGTGTTGTAAAGAGGGTATAACATTAACCATGAATGGGAAACCTGGATTGTCGAGGGTGGGCAGTAAACCATCTGTTATGTGTGTTATGTACTTGAAGTGGTTAATACCTGTTATGTTATATGCACACTATGAACGTATGTGAATAACCTGAATAAGAACTGATTATGTGTACATGAACACCATAGGACTTGACTGGTTAAGTGTGTGTGTATCTTGTAAACATGAGATCATGGGGTGAATCTGCTTTTGGAACCGTATGCATGCTAAGTGAATACCTGATAATATTGGACTGATGTGTGGACTATTAGGGCTTGAATTATACGTGTGCTACTTGTGCATAAATTGTGTGGTATGTGAACAAGGGATACGTGAATTAACTGTACGTGAAATATGTGGTTTATGTGCACGTGAAACTGATTGTTATCGGTAACCATGCTAGGACGTATTTGATCAACTGTTAAACAAGTAACTAATCTTACCGAGCAAACCAAGGTGAGTTCACTTCTCTTAAAACAAGCATGCGTCCGGTGGGGACAATCGAACTGACAAAACTTGTAAACGGATTTTCGTAAACCCATATCCTTGTAGGGGATATGAGGCGGTTTTCAAATACCCACATCCTTGTAGGGGATGTGAGGCGGATTTCACATACGCATATCCTTGCAGGGGATATGCAACGGTTTTCATTAAACGTTAATATTGGATAATACACTTACTCTCTATCACTTAAGTCCCATCATACTACCGGGTTGTTGCTTGTAGGGCAACGGGGTTATTAGTTGATAGCGCTATTAGGTTTGGCACCCTCACGACGTACCTGGATAGGACGGGCGTGAACTAATAACTTTAAATCATGACCAATGTTTGATAGAGCATTGGAGAAGGGCAAAAAGGGCCGTCTGCGATATCGAGTTATTATCAACATAACATGAATCAGTAATCGGTAACGGACGGTTCAACAAATAAGTAAACTCACCAGCGTTGTCTGATACACGTTTTTCTGCATGCTTGCAGGCCTTTAGGTACATGTTGTTGGAACTTGCTGTCTGGGATGCTGGAGTGGTCATGGGTCAAGTTACAAGGAATCACAAGACAAGTCTGATGGTTTTTATACACCTGCTTTATGAAACTCATAACAAAATGTAATATGCTTCCGCTGGATAATAGATTTTTTATTGTAAAACTTATTTTAATAAATGAAAGTTTTATTTGAAATATCCTTATAAGTTCAATGTGATTGGTGGCTAGATCCTGGTACGTCACATGCCTCGCGGGATTTCCCGCATGTGGTATTTTGGGGGTGTGACAGTTTGGTATCAGAGCCATTGGTTATAGTGAACTAGGTTTTAAAAATGTTTTTATAAAACCAGACTATAACCGAACAGTTCTGAACACGTGAATACGACCATGACACTCAGCTCCAGATTGCAAGGTTCGTCTTTTCATCTGTGGAATACATTACATGAGTAGTGTACATTTGTTTATGATGTAGCATACAAACACACACTCGTCACTATATCATGATTACACAA
Source organism: Helianthus tuberosus (assembly GCA_030545235.1). Classification (NCBI taxonomy): domain Eukaryota; kingdom Viridiplantae; phylum Streptophyta; class Magnoliopsida; order Asterales; family Asteraceae; genus Helianthus; species Helianthus tuberosus. The sequence continues at coordinate 173,209,462 of CM060397.1, forward strand.
ATTGCTTGCATACATCATGATGCGTGGTAGCATGTCATAGTCCTTAGATTCTTGTGAACTTATCATTTTGATAACCTCTGTTTGGCATTCGAGTTTAAGGAACCATTTGACACGAGTTAGGAGGAACTGAGATGAGCATGCAAATCGTAATATTATTTTGGGTGCACACATAATAATAATGTGGGGTGCATGCGAGTCCCAGTGAGGCTTAACAAGTGAAAAAGGGGTTCTGTTCCGTTATTTGATCAACGTGAAACACAACAGTCTATAGGAGTCATAGCAGTGATTGTCCCCTACTTGAACATGATCTTTTCACTTCTCACTGAATCCTTGTGAATCTCGAAGCTATCGAGTATTACCTGAACACCCATCTGAACGCCTAGCGAACTGTGTAGAACGTTAGGTGCCTATATGAACGTCCCTGAGTTGGATGCCACAGCATTGAATGATTTGTATATACCTTTCTCAATTACCTTCGTTTACTGGAACTCAACGTATTGACGCCTTAGATCCCGAAGTGCGATCACTTCTGCAACACTCTAGCAACACTCTAGCAACATACCGTGTATTACTCAATCAACTTGCAAGATTGATGGGCAAGAGAATGAGCATAGTACCTCACCGATCTCAGTATTAGGATGACCCTGATCACCGGCAACGAACACCGGCAAATTAACTTCAATCAAATTCTTAACCCTAGTCAGCGACTCATGGGAGTCAACTCTTACGAATCAATCGGGACATAAGCGATGACAACTGAATATAGTGAGGGATGTGTGACTACCAACACAGTGATTAGCGCTTTAGGACGTGGCATAGAATGTGAAAAGATGGACTTGGTTGGTGAAAGATCATAGGGCTCTGTTTCAAGCAACGACATTAGAGGCAACAGTCATGGCAACATCAAGGTACTTGTAATCGTAGCCTACAGTATGGAAATGAAGGTGCCTACGGCATGGATCGCCGTTGATAATTCAAGATGACAACAACCAAGGGGATGACGAAAGTACTGGAAATCCTTGTAACGAAACAACAACACTGGAAATGATGTTCATGGAAGGGCATTTAGGACTGGCATGGGCAACACCAAGATGATAGCAACACGGTGGCCTGCACGTTCTTGGTAACTACTCACTTCGTCTCTGTTCTGTTTATCCCTGATGTTTCTTGAAACCGAACCTGTTGAGGAATCGGCTGATGGCAAGTCAGATGAAACCTCATATGGATGCAAACTCGACCTTGTGGGTCAAGTGTTTGACATAGACCTTTCTTTTGCTATGCCTGATAGTCTCGATGCAGTAGTTAGTATGGATTGGTTATCCAGATGTTGCGCAGATACACCTGGTCAGGAGAAGATTTTGCGTACCCCTTTCTCCCTAGTGGAGAATTGTTATCTGTTCTAAAGCATCAGAGTGGCGCAAAGGGTAACATCATTTCAGTAATGAGAGCCCGGAAGTGTCTACGGAGGGGTTTCCCCGCTATGTTAGCTACCGTTACTGATGTTAAGGCTAAGGAAAAGAGGAATGAGGATCTACCAATTGTTCATGATTTCTCCCTATGTGCTATCAACAGAACTATCAGGTTTACCTTCACATCGTCAGGTGGAATATAAGATCGGTATCATGTTAGAAGCAACCCTTATTATTAGTACTTCTTATCGTCTTGCACCAGGAGGGTAGCAAGAACTGTCTACTCAACTACGGGAGCTGTTGGACAGGAGTTTTATCGGACCTAGTTTTTTTCTTTGGGGAGCCCCAGTTATATCCGTGAAGATAAGCCTTTTCGTATGTGTACTGATTATTGAGAACTTAACAAGGTAACAGTTAAGAACCGCTTGCCTCGACCATGTATTGACAACCTGTCGACCAGTTGCGAGGGACAAGCTTCCATTCGAGGATTGACTAACGAAGGAACTATCATCAGATGGAAGTCCAAGGGGAGAATGCTCTTAGCACGGCATATCGAATGCAATGCGTCCATTTCGACTTTGTGCACCATGATCATTGAGTTGATCAACACACCAGCAGCTTTATGGACCACAAGAATCGACCGTGTTTGTTGATGATGTTTTGAATCATTACCAGGAGTAAGGAACAACATGGGCAGCGTACGTATTCTATTCTAGAGCTCCTGAGGGAGGAGCCACTCCACGCGAAGTCTTGTTAAAAGGTAACTTCTGGATTCGAGAGGTACATTTTTGGTCATATAAACAACGAAGTGGGAATACATGTGGATCTCGCTAAGATCCATTTTGTTAGAAACTGATCGACACCAAAGATCCCTTCGAGGATACAACAATTTCTTGGCCTCACTTGATATTATCGCAGATTCATCACATGATTTTCGAAGATCGCGCAGCTTAAATCTCTTTAGCACAGAAGGGTGTTGTGTTCGTGGGAGACAAAACAGGAGAACGTCTTTTCAGCTTCTGAGATTCAACTCTGCAATGTACTGAGCATCGTCTCTACCCGAGGGTACGGGTGATCTAGTGGTATACCATGATGGTTCGAATCAGAGTCCCAGTCACACGCCAATGCTACAGGAGAAGGTGATGACTTACGTAGCGGATTTGCGAAGGGGAATTGCACGAGTCACAGCCTGCGGTGGAAACCGTGGACTTTGGATTTAAGTTGGAGGCATTACTTGGATGGTACCAAAAGCACTACTTAGACCGATCACAAGGGCCTCCCGTGTACCCTTGTTTCGAAGAAGCTAAACATGTAATGCCATCGCTGGATGGAACTTTTGAAGGATTACGACTGTGAAACCTGAACGTGCACGAGCTTTACAACTCACTATCGACTCTAATCTACCTGATCAGACTCGCTCTGTTCAAACTGGAGAACTGAAGGAAGAGGATTTTCAAGTTGAACCCATGCGGGGCATGGTGAAGCAACCTTTGGCAGGTCGGACGATATTCGCTACCCCATGGAACGAATGTGGATCTCATTATACGGCAACTGTAGGGAATTTGTGTTGAGCGAAGCACACCGGCCTCGATACTCTAGTCGTCTGGGTTTTGATGAGAGATGTTAGGATCTATAAATCTTGTACTGGTGGTCGGGCATGAAGGCCCACTTGGCAATTTATGTGAATGATGTTTGACTTGTGAGAAAGTCAAGGTGGTGTATTAGCAACAAGAAACATCAAAACGGAAGCAATATCACCTGGGTGATCGCTGATTGTCCCACGTTACCAGCACACTTTCTTACAATCAAGGAAGCTGACGAGTCTTCACAGCTGTGAATGTTCCTCTGAGAGAGGCAGCTTTTAGGCACGAGGTGCCAACTCCTGTTACTTCTGGTTTTGATCTATACCTGATTTATGACATGCACTACATAACACTCTTGGCTCACGTTTAGACATGAGCATTACTTAGCACCATAGGACAATGGTCAAAGTAAACGAGCATGTGTGTGATGGACTCAGTAAAAATTGGAAGGACACCTACCTTTGGATGAGTTTTACTGCAACAGTTACCCTTCTAGTATTCAGACAACTCTGTTTGAGGCATCGCATGGACAGTAACGCTAATCTCCTTGTTGGATTAAGGTAGGTGACAACCTAATCACAGGTCCTGGAATTGTACTCGAAACTCTTGGGAAGATTGCTTGGACCGAAAATTGTTTGACAGCAACACGTGGCTGTCATGAAAGTTGATAAGCTTAGGAAACACTGGGAGTTCGCTGTAGGCGATCGTATCATGTTGAAAGTCTCACCCTGGGAGGGCGTGGTACGCTTGGGAAGCGTGACAAGCTTAATTTACGTTACGTTGAGTTATTCAGAATTCTGTGAAGAATCGGTCACGTCGCCTACAAACTCGAGTTACCCGACGAATTGGGTAACGTACATGATGTCATTTATGTCTCGAATCTAAGGCGGTGTTTGTCCGACGAAACGCTTGTGACGCCCATGTTAGAGTCTGAGGTTAATGACAAGTTGTAGTTGTTGAGGAATCTACTGAAATCATGGACCAGGACGTCAAAGTTCGTTAGCATAGTTGAATTCCAATCGAGAGAATTCGTTGGAACTCAAGACGTGGACCGGAGTTCACGTAGGAACGTAAAGAATAGACGACGCTCTAGTATCCTCGATTGTTCAAACGGTTGAAGCAACTTCTGATGTCACTAGCGAATTTCGGGAAGAAATCCCCTTTCAAGTTCGGGATGATGTGGTAACCGCGGAAAATTCACAGTCATCCCGATCTAACACCTCGCCGCTTTTGGATTACTTTTGGTTTACTTATCAAATTTCAGGACGAAATTTCTTTCAAGTTGGGGATGATGTGACAACCTGAATAAGTAAGGTTAGCACTACTTGAAATTCCACAAACCTTTAGCGTGTGTCTCTGTGTTTAATTACCTATCTCGTGCACTATTAAATGTTTATGTGTGTATGTTTACAAGAAACCGTGATACGTTTAATTGTGTAGTTTAGTAAATTTAGGAAACTAATTAAATTGGGTCGCGAAATTACTCGACACTTGTGGGCCGCGAGTTTACTTGAGCCCAACCCGAGCACACATATACGTTTAATTATATCACACTTGGGCATGGACTTAGTAAAGCCCAAATGGAGTTTAGAGTGGGCCGGCCATCATAGACAGCGTATATACGCATGCACACAAGTAGGTTAGGGTGGTTTTTATCATTAAGCACTCACAAAAATTACTAGCAACCCTAATCACCTCTTTTCTCCTCCTTGGAACTCGTCGGCAGCCCCTTTTGGCCGAAGCCCTCATCATCGTCGATCTCTAGGTTAGTGTATGATCTATATTACTAGACTTCATTCCTTGCTAACTTGGATTGCATGATATTATAATTGTTTGGTTGATTGTTAGTGCATAGGATTTGAATGTCGATGAACTGTTTGATCCATGTTACATGATGTTGAACAAGTTCATAACAACTAACTAACTGCTAGAAGGGGGTTATATGATATTGACTCATGTTGATCTAGTAATGCTTCTTTTGGGTAGACTTTTGATAGCTTTGGATGCTAACAAGTAGTGATTATGCATTGTGTTGTTAAACCTAGGGTTAAATGATGTCAGCGATTATTAGGGTTAGAATGAACCTGAATGATAATTGTTCCCCAACGAAAAACCATAGAACTTTCGTCGAACATTACTAGCCGACGAAAGATAGGTGTTTCGCCACCTATAATTCTGATGAAAGACAGGTGTTTCGCCACCTGTAATCCCGACGAAAAATAGGTGTTTCGTCACCTGTGATTGTTTGTCGAGGATTCATGGTCATAACAGTTTATGCCGTGTATGATGTGTAATGCTAAATGAAACTGTATGATGAGTATGTTGATAATTGCATGTGTTGTAAAGAGGGTATAACATTAACCATGAATGGGATACCTGGATTGTCGAGGGTGGGCAGTAAACCATCTGTTATGTGTGTTATGTGCTTGAAGTGGTTAATACCTGTTATGCTATATGCACACTATGAACGTATGTGAATAACGTGAATAAGAACTGATTACGTGTACATGAACACCATAGGACTTGACTGGTTAAGTGCGTGTGTATCTTGTAAACATGAGATCATGGGGTGAATCTGCATTTGGAATCGTATGCATGCTAAGTGAATACCTGATGATATTGGACTGATGTGTGGACTATTAGGGCTTGAATTATATGTGTGCTACTTGTGCATAAATTGTGTGGTATGTGAACAAGCGATACGTGAATTAACTGTATGTGAAATATGTGGTTTATGTGCACGTGAAACTGATTGTTATCGGTAACCATGCTAGGACGTATTTGATCAACTGTTAAACAGGTAACTAATCTTACCGAGCAAACCAAGGTGAGTTCACTTCTCTTAAAACAAGCATGCGTCCGGTGGGGACAATCGAACTGACAAAACTTGTAAACGGATATTTGTAAACCCATATCCTTGTAGGGGATATGAGGCGGTTTTCAAATACCCACATCCTTGCAGGGGATGTGAGGCGGATTTCACATACGCATATCCTTGCAGGGGTTATGCAACGGTTTTCAGTAAACGTTAATGTTGGATAATACACTCACTCTCTATCACTTAAGTCCCATCATACTACCGGGTTGTTGCTTGTATGGCAACGGGGTTATTAGTTGATAGCGCTATTAGGTTTGGTACCCTCACGACGTACCTGGATAGGACGGGCGTGAACTAATAACTATAAATCATGACCAACGTTTGATAGAGCATTGAAGAAGGGCAAAAAGGGTCATCTGCGGTATCGAGTTATTATCAACATAACATGAATCAATAATCGGTAACGAACGGTTTAACAAATCAGTGAACTCACCAGCGTCGTCTGATACACGTTTTTCTGCATGCTTACAGGCTTTTAGGTACATGTTGTTGGAACTTGCTGTATGGGATGCTGGAGTGGTCATGGGTCAAGTTACAAGGAATCACAAGACAAGTCTGATGGTTTTTATACACCTGCTTTATGAAACTCATAACAAAATGTAATATACTTCCGCTGGATAATAAATTTTGTATTATAACACTTATTTTAATAAATGAAAATTTTATTTGAAATATCCTTATAAGTTCAATGTGATTGGTGGCTAGATCCTGGTACGTCATGTCACACCCTCAAAATCCACACGCGGAATACTACCGCGAGGCGTGTGACTAACCAGGATCCAGCCACAAATTATTTTGAACCGTTTAGTTATTATTACAAATAATGGTATAATTAGCGACCAATTTTAAATTTTCTAAACATAGTTTAAGTTTGCAGCGGAAGGGAAAAGAGAACATATCGTAATTTAAAACCACAAGTTTATTAATTATGAACGTACAAGCCATGCACTCCAGCCGATTGCAATGTCCGTCCTAATCTGTATCGAGCAACCTGCAAAGCATGCAGTAGGGTATCAACATAAAGTTGGCGAGTTCACGAGTTGTCCAGTTTTAGTTTTTGAAAACGTAAGTTGTTTAGATAAAACATTTATAATCACGTCATGGGGAGCTACCCCATATGAAGGCTACTAAATTGGCGTTACCGAAACTATTGATGAGAAGATTTTGTGCCCCGAGTCAATGTCTATCGTCATTGACCAAGATGCAAGGTATACTAGTTCACGCCCGATCTCCCCCGGTCACGGTGTGAGGTTGTCAAACCTAATAGCGCTATCAACTAATAACCCGTTCGCCCCCGGTGATTAATCGGTACTGTAAGCAGGGACTTTATATGTAGAGATTCGTTTAGTTTTGCTAGTTGTGATTTATAAATAATATCCAAACGCATTTTCCCCCGGAAATAGTAATTTAAAAGTATCCATTCGCATTTTCCCCCGGAAATAGTAGTTTGAAAGCATTCTTTAGTTTGTTCGTGTCCCTCCCTGGGACGCATGCTTTTAATGTGTGAACTCACCTTGGTTTGCTCGGCAGACAATTTACTTGTGTTAGGTTGGTCAACCATACCCTATTATGGTTTATAAATATTTATTAGGTTCGTTTGCAAGTAACGTCACGTATAAATTACTCGTATCTAACACTTAGCACGAAATCCATATTTCATATAATACACACACTTTGCATAATGTACAGTAATGGTAACACGTATCATACCAGCATATATGTTGTTGGGCCTATCCTAATGCATGAACAATTAATCAACAGCAGTTAGACACCAACAGTTAAACAGCATTAGTACACAGTCCATAACACTCGTTTGTGCGGCCCAATAACCAAGCGGAGTAGTCCAGTCGAAACTAGGTAGTCTCGACTCTAGACTATGAGGTCTAGAGTCGCAACCTAGCGTTTTCAAGTCGCAATTGAAGATTTCGGGTAGTGCATACTCGAGTCGAGACCCTGAGGTCTCGGGTCCGGTCTCGAGTCGAGATCAGGAGATCTCGAGTCGCAAGCTAGCTGGTCTCGAGTCTCCTGATGTGCATGCCCTGGTTTCGAGTGGTCACTAAGTGGTCTCGAGTCGAAACTATAAGGTCTCGACTTGCAAACTTATGCAGATGCTTCTAGAATCCCCCGAAGGGTACTATTTAATCAGGTTTCATAAGCACGTACTATCCAATCAAATTTTATTAACATGTTCCATATGCTGTACCCTCCTAAATTCAGATCAAACCAACATATTTCAAATATTTCAATCATTAATCAAATGGTTCATCATGCTCCTATTTCAAAACGAATCTAATCCAATCATCTTCTAACACTGTTTTATCAATCCATATGAACAATTCATAATATTCATAATAGATTTGTTGTTTTGAGCATCTCAATATTGCTATTTCAACAGTTTGCATATTATCACAAAAAGGAAGAGCATCATGTACATAAACATCAAGTAATGACTAGTGCCCACCATAATCATCAAAAATCCTAGTTTAAATCACACATTATCAAGCTCGAAATCATCAAGACTCATCATACCATTACATATTCACAGCCATGATATTCATACAAAACTCAAGTTAATTTATCATACAATTTCTTTATCTTTAAACACTCAAACAGTATCCATTATTTAACACAAGGTTCATAGTAAACATATTTATCATACTGTATCCTAATTAAAAATTCTCATTTATTCAATCAGATCAATAACACCACCATGACTAAAAGTAATCAGCAAGCACATGCCCTTTTCTAAGTTAACAGTTTGTTACGAGAATCTCATCAAATCCTATTATCACTTTAAACATCAAACATGTAAAAGCATATACTTTTATTGCACCAATCCAAGTATTACAAAGAATGTATTCAAAACATATACTAACCGATCAGCTACGGGTCGAAAGAAGTGAAGGCTGCCACTGTTCCTTTCTGGACCAAGACCCAAATCGAAACAAAACAGGACTCGTCACTGGTGTAATCGCCGGCTCCGCCGGTCCCGTTACTGTTCGTTGCCATCATCATACATCAAACGAAATCATTTTCAACATCGACGCGAAGCAGAAGGGAAACAAGATGAAAAGAAACGGGGAGGGTTTTCTTATCGGTGAAACCCGTCGGAGTCAGAAGCACCACCGCCGCCGCCACGGCAAGACTCCGCCACCCACCGTCTTCACTGGTGCAATGGCCAGAATCAGAGGGGGGTTGAGGTGCTTCGTCAGACAGAAGGTTGGTCGCCGGAAGTCATGGCTCTGGTTACCGGAAATTGTGGTCGAGAGCGAGAGAGAGAGAGTATGGGGTGGCGGCTGATTCCTCTAAAGTGTGATTAGGGTTTTGGTTTTGAAGAAAATGAGATGGGGAGAGGTTTAGGGTGCTTAAATAATGTAGGTTTAGGTTTAGGGAGCGGGCTTGGGCCTAGCCCGAGTATGAGCCTGTTTAAACAACTACACGTCTCACCCAACCCGATTGGCCCGGTTATATTAACTTATTCATAAATAATCGAAACTTCCGTCGCGGATTAATATTTTGAGAAATAATGACGATAATAATAAATAAATAATAGTGAATACGAGCATTAATAAAATGCTCGTCTCTCGACAATCAGGATCAAGGGTTCGAGTTGTCACATTCTCCCCACGTTACTGGAATTTCGTCCTCGAAATTAGGCAAAAGTCCAACAATACGCCCTATATGTATACAAAGACTTCATTACTATACGTAGATAAAAGTAGTTTCACGAGAGTCCACAGAACGAACATGCAAGCCACATAGCACATATAGTCACGTATCACGCAAAAATCACATAGTATTAGATTCACAGAGTTGTACGTATCTCACACAGTACGGATTTTCACAAACTTAACTATATCATCCAAGAAACGTACAGGAAAACCTGAAGTGTCACACATCACATGCCTCGCGGGATTTCCCGCATGTGGTATTTTGGGGGTGTGACAATGAACGTTGACTTTCTTGAAACAACATACTTTTTTGACACCTAACTCAGTGGTCAGGGGGAGAACGAATGTATAGACACCCTGAGTTGGCTAACCCAACTTCCCACATCTAGAGAAGTAACAACAGAAAATCATTGCAGTACTACGGGTCTTTCAAACACAGCCACACAATCTGCGAAGCACAGTACTTATAGTCCTGAAACAATCCAGTTTCAGTCTCGGTTCGGTATAAAATATGGAGACGGGTGATTCGAGCCAAGAACAAACCATAAAGATAGAAATTTTAAGGATTGTAAAAAGGATAATTCATTGAAAGTGATGAACAAAATACAAAAAGATAATCATCCACCCCGGGTGAGCTCCCCCGGGGTGGTAGCTCACAAATGCACACCTCACAAATAAGGTGAAGTCCACAATTTAAAGACCCTGAGCCTTGTCCTCCAAGCAAGCCGCCCCTTGCTTGGAAAACCACCTAAAGACGCTATAATATCCAAACTATATAAAATAAGCTCACTACACCATACGAACAATAATATCGCTAATAAGGTCGCCATAATTAATAACATCATTCTCTAATTTGACCCAACAAGTACCACTGAAGAAAGTCCATCCAACGTGATACCTGAGGTAAGAATGTCACACCCCGATATTTCCACGTATTACCGGTGGGCCCGATGGGGAGTATCGTGACGTAGTTGATATCATCATAGTCAAACAACACAATTTTTAAATGCACAGCGGAAGCAAAAGATAGATTTATTTCAACCGAATAAATTGTAATATTAAGTATCACAAAATAGTTAAAACAGATCCACAGGCGGATCAAATAAAAAGGAAACGTAGTTCAACAGACTCAAAATGCATCCAAGCTTGCGAGACTCTTATTGATGCTAAGGAGAGGCCAGCCTATTACGCTTAGTACCTGCACTTAACCTTTTTGAGAAAATACGTCAGTTTACACTGGTAAATACAATTAACTGACTCATTTTGAAAAGGTTTAGAAAATTGATTTAAATGCACGAGGCACAAAATATTTTATAACTTGGGATAATTATTTATATATAAACTTGTAAAAGAATTACATGTTCGTTATGCGTTCAGTAGCACAGACTGACACTGGGTTAAAGATTAATAGACACACCACATGATATAGTCCCGCGGCGGGTTATTCCCGAAACCGGCGGTTATACCTTATTATTTATTTATGCACTGTCGGGTGTACGCCTACACCCCGTGCTTAGGTCGTGGCCATTTCGTAAAATGATGCCAAGGATATCTGGGACATGGTCATTAACCCCCCAAAGGCTTTAAGCAAACAAAATAATTTAAACGGGACATTTCAATAAATTAATCTTCATACAATTAAAAATTCAATGCCCGACCAAGCGGTATTTTATATACCGTTCCCCAAGCCCGTATAGGGAAAATAAGTTAAAAGTATTTACCTTTGCAAGTATTAATCACAAACAGCAAATGCACGTAGCTTTTACCGGGTCTCCTATTCTGGAACAAAGGTTTTTAATAACCTATTAGATTCCTAACGGGTCTTTAATTAAGCCTAAACTTAGACCGGTTAGTTTTAAAAGAAGATACGGTTCAAACGCACGATTAAGCGAAGACCGGAATAGAATGTGATTTAGACCCGGAAAGTTTGGAGACTTGTATAATATGGGTAAATTAAACACATTCTGGATTTTGAGACAAAGATGATAAGGTTTGACCCGTTTCGGTCAATTTATGCAAACTAGTTACATAAACCGAACCGAACGTGAAAGATGCGTAACGAGTAACCATATAAGTCATATACAGGTTTCCTAAGTTAATATGCCATAAATATGTTGTGACATCAATAATATATCTCTTATTATGCCCAAAACGAATTTAAACTCAAACTATGCCCCGTAGGGGCATTTTGGTCATTTTAAAGGTTATAAAAGAGTTTAAATAATAATCTGAGTTACAGGTCTGATATAATTAGTAAAAATACTTAATTTAATAAGTTATAACAGTAGGGTATTGTAAATATGTGAAATTTATCTTTTATAACTAAACTATGCACCTTAGGGGCATTTTGGTAATTTCACATAGGCTTAAAAAGTCAAAACTGGAAATCTGAGTTTAAAAATTTTCTTTACTGTTGTAATATAAAAATTTACTTAAAATATCAGTAGGAATCAAACCTTATATGTTTAAAATAGTTTTATTACATACTATGCGTTAAGAACGCTTAAAAAGGCGATTTTGAGTTATTTCCGGGTTTTTAAAGGAAAGCTGATATTTTTATTATTCTAGAAGGCTCAAAATGTTTTATTTATCATATTAGATCAGTAGAAAAAGGTTTGGTATCAAAATAATTTGTAAAACTCATTTTATAGCCCAAAAGGGCAAAACCGGCAATTACCGAATCAAGCTTAGAACTCTATGTTATGCTCAGCCTAAAATTAAATAAAAATCTTCAAAAATCCCAAAATATTATTTTATATCAGTAGATAAAAATTTTGGTATTAAAAATCGGGTTTAGATAGGCTATATGCTAATTATGCCGTTTAATTAATAAAAAGCTTTCTAATTAAGCTAATGAGCATAACTCCTAATCTAGACCTCCAATTGATGTCAAATTTTAGGGACAAGTCTACTAATCAGTAACTAAGGTTTCTATTCTTTTACATTTTCAAAAATCACATTTTAAGGTCATATGGGCATAATAGTCAACATTTAAGCACTTAACGGAAACATGCATATGAATCGGATAACTAATGAACTAAGTTGTATAATCACAGAGGATTATACTAACATGTAACTGTTGGTGCACACATCTGTCGTCTTCGTCTTGTATCGAGTCTCGGGTTCGGTGCAGGTTTGGTGCGGATATAATCAAGCATGATGTCATCATCCTTGATGATGACATCACACTAGTGACATCACATATTGCATCACTCACTAAAAGACAAAAGTGAAATTCAAATCAGATTGTTGCTCGCATGTGCATTTCGCTTCAAGACAAGAATGTTATATTTGAATGATTTCGCTTGAAGATTTCCCTTCAAGTGTTTCAAGCGAAATCTAGAACATTATATATAGGTGTAATGTCATTTCAGTTGTAACTTTTCTGAGATTCTTCCGGTGAGCCACGAAGTGCTGCCGAAGTGTTGTTAGGTCTGTAATCGCATTCGTTATCAATACAACAACAGTTTAAAGTGAAATCTTGCTGAATTGAACTCGGTTTGTTCGTTTCCGCCGCTCAAACTGAGATAAACTCTTCTGAACGACTCGTTCGGGTCCGCAAACGATCCTACAATTGGTATCAGAGCTCAGGAGGAAGAGTTCATACAAATTCAGCCACGTTTTCTGATTTTCTACACCTTCTTTCAAAATTAATCAACTTTTTACGGTTCAAATCAGTTCAAACTTTCACATATTGTGCGAAAATACGTTTTAACAAACCCTTGAAAGTTTCAGAATCTAATTCGATCATTTACACGTTCAATCAGATCAAAAACGGACCGAAAATGATGATGTCATGCTGGTTCGCTTGAGTTTATTTGATAATTTCATTTGAGTTTGAAGCGAAATAGAAGGTGTCGCTTGAAATATTCTGATTAAAATTGAGAAGCTGAAGCGAAATTGAAGGTGTCGCTTGAAATATTCTGATTAAAATTGAAAAGCTGAAGCGAAATTGAAGGTGTCGCTTGAAATATTCTGATGTCTTAACTGAATTGTGCTGTTCATCGAAACCTGCTGTTCATTTGAAAATCCATTGTCTGCTTAAAAACACATTAATCAGCTTATCATCTTGTGAATATATTGAGTTGTGAATGACATAAATGATGTTGTAAGGTCACAGTTGATTGAAAAATGGAATCATGTGCTTGTGTCAGTTCACTTTAAGGCAGTCATGAGTTGTCGATGTGTATAAGTTCAAGATCTACATGTGAAGTCTAAAAGGTTGTCAGATAGTTGTCTTTGTGATTGTGTGAGGTTCACTTAAAAATTAGTGGGATATTGTGATTGTGTCAGACCATGTGAAAGCCATCGGTTCATGTGATCTATTAAATTGTCAGCTAAAGTGAATTTTGTTGGTCTAATGGGTATTGAGTAGGTCTCATAGTTGTCGGATTAGGTGGCAATTGGATTTGTCAGTTCAACAATTCAGCCCAAATCAGTGTTAGTGCAGCCCAGCCCGTTTCATACTCGAAACAATTGAATAGTGATAAAACGGGCCAGTAATATCAAGGTGTTCAGTTTGCACGTAATCAAGATTTGTATTGTGTGTTCAAGTCGGTTGAAAAGGTTCAGTTCGTACGGTTTGGAGTTTAGTTGGTTCGCACGGTTTAATCAGTCGTCTTGTCAGTCAAGTTGCATATTAAAGTCATCGACTTGTACGTTTTGGAATTCAAAGGTTTCAAAGGGTCAAGTCACTTGATTTTGATTCGGATCATATCAGTCCGTACAATTGGTCAACATTCAGTCAGTCCAGAAAATCATCAGTTCGAGTACCAGTTTTATTCAGTTAATTGATAAACGGTTAAACTGATTGTGGTTTGTTTGTTTATTTGTTAGGTAATCGACAGGTATTTTACAAGGCGATACAGCTCATTTGAAAATCCGAAACATGGAGAACGAGTTCTACAATGCTTTTGCTAGTCCAGTTACAGTCACTCAGAGTGCTTTGCATGAAAATGAAACCGGGACGTCTCAGAAACCACCAAAACTTATGGATATTGATGATTACAATGGATGGTCCGAAAGGTTTGGAAATTGGGTTGAGGCGTATCACTTGGATGCGTGGGAACACACTGAAGAGCCGTATGTTAAACCCACAAAGGACAATGTTGTGAATGGTACTCCGTTGACACTTAGAGAAATGACTACTGTAGATAAAAAGAAATATCGAGATGAGAAATTGATGGTGAGTCTGCTTCAGCAAGCGATAAAAGAAGATATTTTGATACTGCTTCAACATGATGGAACTGCATATTCGATATGGACAAAGTTGGAAGCAAAGTTTACTGGAAGTGACGATATGCTCAGGAATAAGATGTCTCTCATGAAAAAGGAATTTGACTTATTTCGGGGATTGAAAAATGAGAGTGTCAAGCAATTAATTGATAGATATTGTAACTTGGTGAGAAATATGACGAAACTTGGTGTTAAGAAAGATACTGATGAATTGGTTGAAAAACTTGCAGATGCGCTACCATATGAAACATGGGGAACATTTTTGATGATGTTGCGGTCAAACAAAACAGATTATAAGAAAATGACATTGGGAGATTTCATTAAACACCTGGAAGCTCAAGAAATGGAGCAAAGAAAGATTGCTAGGATGAAGAATTACGATGGAGAACAAGATATCAGCTTGTATTACAAGAGTGGTGTTACTGGAACAACAAATCATTCTCCAAAGATCGAAACTGCTTACAGTGTGAAAGATTCTTCTGAAAAGAGATCATCTCAGGGTTCAAGCAGCACAAGATTTTCATCATTTGATCCAAACATTTCAGCAACAAAGAACGGAAGAAAACTTCAGTGCAATATTGTTCTAAGTCTTGAAAATGATCAAGATTATACTGAAGAGATTGCTAAAAATCAAATGTCTTTGTTGGGAATGGTGTTGGAATCCTATAGTAGTTTTGTGGCCGGAAAGATCGGTAATCCAATGCTCACGAAAGAAGATTACGATCAAATCGATGCTGAGGAAATGGAATTGATGGATATTAAATGGTGCATGGCTAGTGTAATGAGAAAAGCTGAGAAGTTTAAACAAATTACGGGAAGAAATGATTTTCTTGATGCAAGTGTTTCAAACTTAGGCTTTGATAAGTCCAAAGTTACATGTTTTCGTTGCAGGGAAAATGGGCATTTCAAGAGAGAGTGCAAAAATCGTGAAGCTACTGGAGCCCAGAATCCTTTTGGAAACAATGATTATCACAAAAAGGCAATTTATCATCAAATCACACCACCAGCACTGCATCAGGCACAAACTGCACATGGAATGATGCAGATTAAAGATTCAAAGAAAGCTTGTCTGGGAAATGATGGTGGATTCAGTTGGGATAAATATGTTCCAACAAACAGCAAAGTGTATTTGGCAGAACAAGATGATGAAAAACTGGCTGAAGGTTTCAATTGGGATAATTTTTGTCCAGATCAAGAATTTATGGCCAAAGAGATGTCTAAAGATACTTCAAATGTTAATGTTTTCTTTGCTAATGCTTATGATTTGAAATGCGCAGAAAGGTGCAGAAAAGTCATGGAAGCAGCTGAAGAAAGACGAAGAAAGAACGAAGAAGAGGAAGAAGAAGAAAAAAGATTAAAAGCTGAAGCTAAAGCTGAGAAAAAGAGAAGAGCTGAATTTTTACAATCAAACAGAACAGTCAAAGAAGTTCCTGAATTTGAGATCAAAGTTGATGCAGAACCTGTCAAAGATCCTGAAAAGTGCATGAATTGTGATTCTTTAATCAAGCAAAACAATGAATTGCTGCACAACATAAACAGATTGAAAGAATCATATGATACAATGAACAGAGAAATCAACAAGTATACTGATTCAAACGGTGAACAAGCTGAAGCTATGAATACTTTGAAGATAGCTTATCTAAGACAGCTTGATACGGCAAACTATAACATTAAGAAATGTGCAGATCTCGAGCTTGAGTTGGCAACACAAAAGATAGAAACTGAGAAAGTTAAGAAATTATTAGAAAGTTACTCATGTTCTATTTTTGTTGTTGACAGGATTTATCCGGTTGTGGAAGAATTGAAGACGTTTGAAGATGTGAAGATGTCCGAAGAAAAGAAATCCGTGACAAAAGATAAAGTGACAAGTTCTGGTAAGAAACCAAGTGTGGACTACACTAGATGTCCGCCCCCGGTCGAAAATGGATTTTTACCTCGAAATCCAAATTCCGAAAGAGTCGAAAAGGCAATAAACTTACAATGGGAGTCTGTGCCGTCGGATAACTTGCCAGAAAATATTGATGTCACGTACACGTCGTCCGATACTGATCATGAGTCAAAATTGATAAAAAGTGTGGTCGATCAGGTGTTAGACAAAGATGACATAGAGGAGTCAAAACCAGAGTCCAAATCCAAGTCAAAGTCTGAGTCCAATTCGTCAAAGTCAACAGTCACAAAGGACAAACGGGTTTATGATAAAGAGTTTTTGATATCAAAATCTAATTTGAATGATGAATCATTTAAAGTGGCATATACTTTGAAAGATTCTGACAAATTATATTCTGATGAAGATTTTCCATTAAGAGGTGTAAAAACTGAGATGATCAAAAAGGTTTTCAAACTAACAGAAATCAATATTTTTGAATTAAAAGATGTAAATCTTATTGATAAATCTAAAAAATACACCTCAAGAGTTCAAGAAAGATTAAACAAGAAAAAGGGTTACAGTTCTGGTTATGGTTTTCAAAAGAAGCCAAACCAAAGCCGTAATTTCAAAAGGAATGGTTTAGGTTTTATACCACCGAAAAATTATAAAAATGAGGAAATTTATAAACCAAAAACTTATTTTGTTTCAGGAACAAGTCAAGAGAAAGAACAAAAGAGTTCATTCTGGAAGGAGACAAATCAAGGATTCTTTGCCAAGAAGCAAGAAGAGTTGAAGAAAAATGCTGTGCCAAAGAAGATAGAAACCAGAACCTGTTTTCAGTGCAAGATTACTGGTCATGTTGCTAGGAATTGTCCGAAAACATTCAAACCAAAACAGGAAGTATCTGGTAAACTGAAAGAGAAAGTTGTGGAGAAAACTGAACTTACAACCAAACCATTTACTGGCTTTGAAAATTCGATCTTTGAGATTGGTGAATGTTCAAAGAATGTGGTAAAAAGAAAAGAAAAAATAATAAATCAAAAATGGATTGTGAAGGGTTCAGGTAATAATTCTGGTGATGAATCTGATTCCACAAAATCAGAGGAGCCAAAAGTTGTTAAAGAAAAGGTTGAAAAATCAGTTCCAAAAGTGAATGATGTGAATTTTCCACCTTTGAGTGCTGAAAATTTTAAAAAGAGAGTTGGGAAAGTTGAAATTTCAAATCAATTTTATTCTGACAAGAAAAAATTTGATGTTGATAAAGCTTTCAACGGAACTGTGAAACATATTTTTGGCAAAATGATCAATGGTAAGGTCAAAGGTGTTAAAGAATTTTACGCTGCCAAAAGAGGAGGTCACAGGTTAGTTGAAAGAAAAGATGATGAAGAGGTTGTTACACCCAAAGAAGGTCAGGCTTGGGTGGATATATTTTTCAAAGAGTAAAAACCTGACTTGCCGGAGATCCCAAGTTGGTAATCGTGGATCATGAATCGGCATCATTCATTATCATGTTTGTATAATGTGTTTTTGAGAAATTTTGCAGGACTTGCCGGAACTCCCAGGTATGTAAGCGAGGAGTAGGAATCGGCACCTTGAGAATTCAACCAACATATGGTAATTGGTTGAAAAACAGGTTTGAGTTGTATGTTTGTGATGTTTACAAGTGGTTCAAATGTTTGTTTTGGATTGATCTTAAAAGTGGTAAATCAGGGACATTAAGTTGTATCTGATTTTCTACAAGTGGTTGAGAAACAAAATGATGAGTTTATCCCCTAACCCACAAATGGTTAAAATCAGTCAACACAACTTATTTTCCGGAAAAACCATTTGATTAAAACAAACTTAAGTGTTTTGAAATCAATGGGAAAATAGTTTGTTGTGAGGGGAAGTTCTGATTGTTTATGCCAAGTGGATGGCGAATTGAGGCAATTCGATATCAGTTGTCATGTTATTGTACAGTTTGTTTTCAAATTTCCTAAAATGTGTTTGCATTTTAGGGGGAGTAGAGAATTTTAGAAAATACAAAAACATTTGAAAATTTGAAAAAGCCAAAAACATGATAAAATGAAAAATGAGTTTTGTTGCATAAAAGAGGAAATGATAATACATCAGTGGACGATCACAGCATGCTAAAGAATTGGAAAGTAAATATGTGATAAACGGTCTCACTGATGATGTGTCAGTAGGTTTTTACACATTTAGTAGATTGTGACGAGATATAAACCTAAATTTCAAACTTGCTTGTTCTGTGGGTTAACACAAACTTGGATATATAGGTAACCCCTGAAATCTTGTTTGAAAGGTCCCTTATTCTGAGATACTAGGTCTTTATGCTCAGTGATATCTGGGGTATTATCCCGGGACTTCTGATTTTGCGGAAGCAATGGCCTAGTCCCCGGAGAATACTTTACATTTGCTTGAAATATAGCTCACCCTCAACTAAAAAATGATGAAACATTGAAAAATGCTAATCATGGCTGTTGAAACAAAAGATCCTCTAAAGGGGACACACCAAAAGTCGAAGCCGTCATCTCTCTGCGTATCGAAAGATCGACCTGAGCTCTCACGGCCCTCGTACTATAATTTATTCCCCTGACAGATATCATCTGTGGTATACTCACCTGTAAGACTGAATATTGGGATCTGGATACGGGAGTATATTCAAGTAGTGGGACACACGGATAAGTTCAAGTCTTTTAAAATATTAACATCATATCTCGGATCAATTGAACTTTGTGTGAAAATTTAAGTGGATCAATATACTGACAATCTAGGTGAATTGTTTAGAACTTAAATTGAAATGAAGCTTAACGGTGTTGGTGATTTGTCTCAAAAACTGATATGATCCTCTTGCACGAACTCACAAAAATATTGTTTGTAAATATTTCATTTTCTGCATTTCTATTTCAGTCAAAAATCCAAAAAGATTTTAGTGTGTTTTAGCATAAAGTTTGAAAAATTTAAAAAGATTTTCGACAACTGGTGTTGAAGAGCTGATTTTCAAAATTCCAAGTGCTAAACATGATGAACAAATGGTTTGGGTGAAAGTGTTTGAAGAATGTTGAAATGAAATGAAAAAATGTTTTGAAATATAAATGTTATTCCTGCAAGTGGTAAATTAGACTTGAAAATCTTATCTACAAAATGGTTATTAGAAAATTTATTTTTGGGTAGAGTTTTGCAGGTTAACCAGGTTCCGAAACCTGAGTTTGATAGAGTGCCAGATTACGATCTAAGAATCTGTGGAAAGTGAATTTCAGACTACGATCCCAGCAGATTGAGAGGGGGAGTCTGAAGACATCAAGACTCGTCAACATTTGAGAGAGAGGAGTTTGTTGATGTTAAAGTTAGAGAATGAGGATTCTTGCAATGACAAATACTTCAGAGAAAGATCAAAGACTGATAAAGACTGAAGATTGTGAAGACTCGACACTTAAGACTCGTCAACATCTGAGGGGGAGTCTGTTGGTGCACACATCTGTCGTCTTCGTCTTGTATCGAGTCTCGGGTTCGGTGCAGGTTTGGTGCGGATATAATCAAGCATGATGTCATCATCCTTGATGATGACATCACACTAGTGACATCACATATTGCATCACTCACTAAAAGACAAAAGTGAAATTCAAATCAGATTGTTGCTCGCATGTGCATTTCGCTTCAAGACAAGAATGTTATATTTGAATGATTTCGCTTGAAGATTTCCCTTCAAGTGTTTCAAGCGAAATCTAGAACATTATATATAGGTGTAATGTCATTTCAGTTGTAACTTTTCTGAGATTCTTCCGGTGAGCCACGAAGTGCTGCCGAAGTGTTGTTAGGTCTGTAATCGCATTCGTTATCAATACAACAACAGTTTAAAGTGAAATCTTGCTGAATTGAACTCGGTTTGTTCGTTTCCGCCGCTCAAACTGAGATAAACTCTTCTGAACGACTCGTTCGGGTCCGCAAACGATCCTACAGTAACCTGGTCCTATTAAGGCTCTAAGGCATTTCTAAAACATGCTATATTGGGTCAGAACTGAAAGTCAAAGCAAATGTCAAATTATGCGACTTTCGGTTCCGAACTGAGCCTAAATTGAAAATTGTCGGGTTGAACATGTTTAGACATGTTCTTACATTAATTACCAAGTTATATTAGTGATAAAACAGGTTGTATGGCTTCTACATTGTTAATTATGCATTTATTTGAAAGATTGCTTCCTGTTGACTTTTTCTAATCAAGTTTGACCCGACAATTGACCTAGTTAGAGTGGGAATCAGAGGGTGCCCTTTTGAGGGTTTATTGCCCACATAATTACCAACTCATAGGTACTTTCAATTTGAAATTTGACTGGACAAGTTTTAAATAATTACGAAGTCAAACTCTAATTACAACGGTTTGACTTTAAGCTAATAAACTAAGCTAAACTGAATTAGGAAGGGTTAAGGACACTTACAAGAGTCCTAAGCACGACTAGGGATCTTAAGAAAGCTTGTTGCTGATCAGAGGAGCTCCACAAATGAGTCTTGTGAACTTTGCAAATGAATGTGCATAAGAGTTGCAACTTGTTCTTCTTATATAGTGAATTCAATTGCTTAGGATGATGCCAAGCAAGTCTATGGTTGCAACCAGATGTTTACAGGTGCCCCTATGCATGTAAAACTATTGGCTCTGCCCATGGAACTCGAAAACAAGCCTTCAAAGGCGGTGCAACAGGCTGGACATGCACCTGTCAAGGTTTTCTGCATCAGATGACCCCTCGCGTGACGCGTTGTCACGACCCCCGACCCCACCCTGGACGGAATCGGGAGCCGCGAGCAGCCAAGTGGTACCGGTGGTTATTTAGAAAAACATTGCAGCAAAAATTTCATCAGGACCGTGAGTTAGGAAAAATATCAGAGTTTAGAAAACACCGGATTTTATTTATTAAATAGATGGGATAAATCCATGTTTTGAAAGGTAGCTTTAATATGGGATAAACCCGAATACATAAAAAAACTTCTCTTAATTTAATTTAATTGATAATCTAAGCCACTTCCGTAAGCCTTTTTGGTGCCGTATCCAACTCTTATTCCGATCTACTGTAATTACCTGAAACGCGTTTTAAAAAGGTTTTGTCAGCAGGAAATACTGGTGAGTTCATTCATTTTGGTACTAAAACACATTTGTTATAATTCACAGCATTAAGAGTTTTTACATTTGCTTCTTCAAGATTGGCAAAGACTTAATCACTGCAATTACAACTTTGTTATAACTTACAGTATTAAGAGCGATTACAATGTTTATATATCAACCAATTACCCAACGATATTTGTCACTCGACCACCCATTGGCTATCTCGTTGTCCAGTGGTGTCTGTGACTATGGTCATATCACCCATTGGCTAACCCGTTGTCCAATGGTGACGGTTATCAAGTAATGTATACAAAACCCCACATACCGGCTGTAATTGAAGATTACAAAGACTTAATCCCTGTAATTATAAATTTGAAATAAATAGGGTTTTGAAAGCAATTTGATAAAAAGAGAATGACTCACATTATAAGCCTGCAGTATTGATTTAACAAGCTTCTTGATTCTACTCCTTCTGATAATTAAGCATATACTTTATTGTTCTGAACCTTCTGATGATTAAGCATCCATTTTGATTGTAAGAGTATGGTGTAGAGTTTCAGGTAGTTAAATATTTAGTTTAATAAAGTGGAATACGTATGAGTGTAAAACCACATCAAACCTAACGATGGTCACGAGATCCGAACCTTAATGAAATTCACAAAGTATAGTACTTTGGCATCCGATTAACGAACTCACAAAGTATAGTACTTTGGCATCCGTTTAACGAACTCACAAAGTATAGTACTTTGGCATCCGTTAGTTGGTTCTTGAATCGATCGGACAGAACATCGATTTGGTGATTATTGGTTAGAACACCAACATATAGAGAGAAGAATAGAAGAAATGAGCAAAGGAAATGAATTCCTAAGCTTCCTATTTATAGGTAAGAAGATAAGTCTTACCCCTATATTGAATTTCCCTAGATAAGTTTTCCCCAGATAAAGCCTTCCCTTAAATAACACTTTCCTTAGATAATACCTTCCCTAGGTAATACTTTCCTTAGATAAAATCTTCCTTAGATAATATCTACCCTATATATATCTATCTATTTAGGTGATTAATAAATCTTACTTAGCTTAATTAATCTTGCTTAGCTTAATTAATCTTGCTTAGCTTAATTAATTAATCATACTTAACTTTGATTAATCTTACTTAACTGATTAATAAATCTTACTTAGCTGATTAAGTTTAACTTATCTATTAAGGTTTCTTAACCGCTAAGTTTTATTTAACTAGTAAGATTACTTAATTACTAATTATTCTATTTTAGCATCTCCCTGGTTACGAGTTCTAATTTAGATAAATTAGTGTATCAACCCTAATTCAACTTTAACGATAATCACGAAATCAAAACCTTCAATACGAATGACAAAATGCAATACTTAAACATCCATCGAATTCACGACGAATGACAAAGTATAACCCTAATTTGGGCAGCACTTAAACATCCATCGGATAGTTTTAATCGATCGGATAAAGTATCGTACCAGTGATTAGAGTTATTACCCTAATAACGGGCGGAGTCTCGGGATTGAGAAGGTATAATCCCGAGCTACTATTTACTATAATAAAAGCTGAAGGAAAGAAAAGAATGATAGCAGTGATCGAGTTAATACCCTAGATTCGTAGCAGCGTCTCGACATCGAAAAACTCAATTTTTAGCAGTATATTTTCGTTTTTGAAAGAAATTTTCGACACAGAATGAAAGCTCGATGCCCAGGCAATTTATAGCAAAAATTTGGGTTTTACGCGGCCCGCGAGGGTTACTGAGTCATCGGTGGTAACGACACGTGTCCTAAAGCTTATCCGGAGATTTCAAGAGCTGTCGCGGCCCGCGTAAGCCTAGGCTTACCCTTACGCGGCCCGCGTGAAGACCAAATTTCACATTTTCTTGATTTTTCATGTACGTTAGGGTTTCAGGGGTCCAGGTTTTCACTTGCGGAGCGTTTTTAGGACATTTTCGTGCGAGTCGTTACACGCGTAGGTCTCCTTAAGGAGCCTACGCGTCGCGCGACGCCTCTTGTGACCGAATTTTCAACTTTCAAAGTTTGTTGTTTTGGTCCCTGGTCCATATAATCTTTATTTAACTTTCATTTATTGCATTTTGGACCCCCATAGTTAACTTTTAAGGACCTTGAGTCACAAACTAACTCCGTTAACTCCCGGTTATTTGTACGATCACCCGAAAAGTCTTGTTATCTTCGAAACTCCTCAAAATTAATATCCGTTGTTCTGGATATCAAAATATATAATTGTTACAATGTTTTCGGCCTTGTTAAAAGGTCACTCAGAGGTTACTTTCAGCATGTTGACGCTTTTAACCCCTCGTATACGAATATTGTCATAACTTTCTCATACGATAACGAAACTTGGTGAAATTTTTATCACATATTCTAGTGAGTATAATTTATCATTAAAAAGCTTCGGGTTTGCTAAAAGGTCACTCAGAGGTATACTTTAAACATGTTGACACGTCTAACCCCTGTAGTTTGTAATTCCTCACTTTCTTTCATAATTTGCTTCGTACGATCCATGATTTATTCGTTTAAGGGTATATACATCATGTGGGGCTATTGAAAGATATATTTATCCATTGTTGACATTTTGAACCCGTATATTCACATACTTTCTCTGTTTGTCAACTTTAGTCCCTCTAAAGTAATATTTTACACGTTTAAAGCTTATGACACGTGTCGGTACATTATTGGACATAAATTTTCGAGGTGTTACCTCCTCACTCCCTTAAAAGAAATCTCAACCTCGAGATTTACTGAAAAAAATGAGGGTATTTTTCTTTCATTGTGGACTCTACCTCCCACGTATACTCGGGACCTCTACGGGCATCCCATTTGACCTTTATAATCGGCACCTGCTTCCTTCGAAGCTTCTTAACCTGTCGATCGACAAAGGTTTTTCTACAAATTTCAAGCTCTCATCTATATGCACATCCGTATGCGGTATGACTAGCGATTCATCAGCTAGACATTTCTTTAGATTGCAGATGTGGAATACATTGTGAATACCACTGAGCTCTTCTGGTAAGTTCAACTTATAAGCCACTGATCCGACACATTCGATGATCTCGAATGGTCCTATGTACCTCGGGCTTAATTTACCTTTCTTACCAAATCGCATCACTCCCTTTCAGGGTGATACTTTAAGCAAAACCTTATCACCAACCTCAAACTTTAGAGGTTTTTGCCTTTTATCAGCATAACTTTTCTGCCTATCCCTGGTAGCTTTCAGACGATCACGAATCTGGACAATCTTGTCCGTCGTTTTAAGGACTATATCCGGTCCTGATAACTGAGCTTCTCCTACTTCTGCCCAACAAATAGGCGTTCTGCATTTCCTACCATATAACGCCTCAAAAGAAGCAGCCTGAATGCTCGTATGGTAGCTATTGTTATAGGAGAACTCGATCAATGGCATGTGGTGATCCCAACTACCACCTAAGTCAATCACACATGCATGAAGCATGTCTTCTAAAGTTTGGATGGTACGCTCACTTTGCCCGTCCGTCTGAGGATGGTAAGTCGTATTAAAATTTAAGCGCGTGCCCAAAGATTGTTGGAAACTTTTCCAAAAATGAGATGTGTATCTAGTATCTCTATCCGAGATAATAGACACTAGTACGCCGTGCAAAGATACAATCTTATCTACGTACAACTGGGCTAATATGTCGGAGCTATGAGTCTCTTTGATGGGTAGGAAATGTGCTGACTTAGTTAGTCTATCTACTATGACCCATATAGTATCATTTCCTTTCTTTGTTCTTGGCAACTTGGTGATAAAATCCATTGTCACCATCTCCCACTTCCAGGTGGGAAGTTCAGGCTGTTGTAGCAACCCTGACGGCTTTTGATGTTCAGCTTTGACTTGAGCGCACGTCAAACATTTGGCTACATAGGTAGCTATAGACTTCTTCAAGCCTATCCACCAGTAATTTGCTTTCAGATCCTGGTACATCTTATCAGCTCCTGGATGAATGGAGTATTTAGAACTATGGGCTTCCTGGAGGATGACATCCCTAAGTCCTCCATACATTGGAACCCATATTCGTCCATTTAATCTCATAATTCCGTCTTTGCCATAGGATAACTGCTCTTTAGTTACTCCTAGCTTTTCATCAGGATAGTTAGCTTCTAATACAGCTTCTTTCTGTGCAGCTAACAACCTTTCATTCAAACTATTCTTTAATTCTATGCTCTTGGCATTGATTCTTATAGGCTTCACTCTTTCCTTCCTACTTAAGGCATCGGCGACTACATTCGCCTTGCCTGGATGGTATCTTATCTCACAGTCATAATCATTCAAAGTTTCCATCCATCGGCGCTGCCTCATTTTCAAGTCCTTCTGATTGAACAGGTGTTGAAGGCTTTTGTGATCAGAGTAGATCACACACTTAGTACCATATAAGTAGTGCCTCCAAAGTTTTCGTGCAAATACAACGGCACCCAACTCCAAGTCATGGGTGGTGTAGTTCTTTTCATGCACCTTTAATTAACGTGAAGCATAGGCAATGACCTTGCCTTTCTGCATAAGCACACATCCCATACCTGTGTGCGATGCATCACAATATACTACAAATTCATCAATTCCATCAGGCAACATCAATACTGGAGCGTTGCTCAACTTCTGCTTCAGAATATCGAAAGATTCTTACTACTTAGGCCCCCAGTCAAACTTGATATTCTTACGCGTCAACGAAGTTAGGGGCGCAGCAATCCTTGAGAATTTTTCAATAAATCGCCTATAATATCCTGCTAAACCTAGAAAGCTACGAATCTTTGTAGGCGTCTTTAGCTCTTGCCAATTCATAACAGCTTCAACTTTAGCGGGATCCACCAGGATACCTCGCTCGCTAACTATATGTCCAAGAAACTGGACTTCGCGATGCCAAAATTCACACTTTGAAAATTTGGCGTAGGGCTTCTCCTGTTGAAGCAGTTCCAGAATATATCGAAGATGCTTTTCATGGTCGGCCTGATTCTTTGAATAAATCAGAATGTCGTCAATGAAAACGATAACAAATTTGTCCAAGTATGGCTTGCAGACACGGTTCATGAGATCCATGAATGCTGTTGGTGCATTAGTGAGCCCAAAAGGCATCACTAGGAACTCGTAGTGACCATAACAAGTTCTAAATGCAGTTTTGTGCACATCTTCATCTCTAACCTTCAACTGATGGTAGCCTGACCTTAAATCGATTTTGGAGAAATAACTCGCCCCTTGAAGTTGATCGAACAGATCGTCGATCCTGGGCAATGGATATCTATTCTTGATAGTGACCTTATTAAGCTCGCGATAATCGATGCATAGTCGCATCGATCCATCCTTCTTCTTCACAAACAGGATTGGTGCTCCCCAAGGAGATGAACTAGGACGAATGAAACCTTTAGTCAACAAATCATCTAACTGAGTCCTCAACTCTTTCATCTCTGTTGGTGCCAACCTGTAAGGTGCCCTTGCAACAGGTGCTGCTCCTGGAATAATGTCAATTCTGAATTCTACTTGCCTATCTGGTGGCAAACCAGGTAGTTCTTCCAGGAATACTTCTGGGTACTCAGAAATGACGGGAATATCTTCAATCTTAGGCTTCTGCTCATCAATAGTCACTTGTGCCATGTAAATGACACAACCCTTCTTCAAACACTTAGATGCCTTGAGCATAGACACTTGCTCAGGCAGTCCATACTGGGTATCTCCCTGAATGGTAAGTGGCTCACCAGACGGAGTCTTGATCACCACTTGCTTCTTGTTGCAAACAATCTGGGCCTGGTTATGAGATAACCAGTCCATGCCTATAACTATATGAAAACCTGCTAACTTCAAAGGAAGTAAGGACAAAGGAAAAGAGTGGTTCCTAATGTATATGAAACATCCATCTAACACGTTTGAGGCGGTTTCTATGGTGCCATCGGCTAATTTAACCTCATACTTCACTCTTAAGGTTCTAACAGGTAAATTCAGCAACTTACAAAACTTATTATCTACAAACGACTTATCAGCTCCTGAATCAAATAGCACTCTTGCATAAACGTCATTAATAAGGAAGGTACCTGTTATGACGTTATCATTTTGGACCGCCTCTTGTGCGTTCATCTGGAAAATCCTATCATTGGTCTTTTTCCCATCTTCAGCCTTCTTTGCAAACTTTGGGCAGTTGGACTTAATGTGCCCCTTCTCGTTGCAGCCATAGCACGTCGCATCCTTGATTATCTTACAGTCTAAGGTCTTGTGCTCAGAAGATTTACAAATCCCACAAGGCCTTGGCTGCGATTGGGATTTTGATTCAAATCTGCACTTCCTGAAGTGGTGCTTCTTGCAGACCTTACACTTGGATTTATCACCCGACTGTTGACCATCCTTTTTCATTCCAGAACTCTTCTTGTGGTCATTGTTTCCCTTATGTTTCTTGTCTGACCGTCGTGAGTTGTCATCCTCACGCTTTCTCTTCTCAGCATCGGTGTTTCTGAGCGATCTTTGCCTGACCGCGTCCAAAGTAAGGGACAATGATATATCAGCTGTGGACCGAAAAGTAGCTGGTCTGGAGGCCTTCACACTGGCCTTGATTTCTGGGGCCAAACCCCCAATGAAACGAGCTATCCTCTTAGATTCCGGAGTTACCAGATACGGAACTAGTCTTGACATAGTGTTGAAGCTCGTAAGGTAGGCTTGACAATCTAGATTTTTCATAACCAATGACTAGAAATCAGCTTCAATCTTTTCAACCTCATGCTGAGGGCAGTAGTTTTCCTTAATCAATGTCACAAACTGATCCCAAGACAGATTGTACAATGGGATTTTCCCAGTGGCTTGGATCAAAGACCTCCACCAGGCTAGTGCCTCACCTTTGAACGACTGGGATACAAACTTTACTACATCCTTATTAGCGCATCCACTAATATCTACCACAGTGTCCGTCTCATCTAACCATGACATGCAATCAACTGCTCCCTTTTCCCCGGTGAAATCCCTGGGTTTGCAGGAAACAAAGTATTTATAGGTGCAACCTTAAGCACATGATTTAGCACAACTCTCTTAGATGGAACACTCTGTTGATTTGAGGAGTGATGATCATCATCCTTCTTTGATCCATCACGTTTAGAGGGTGGCTTACTATGTGGTACAGATTGGGTCCTCACATGGGTACCACTGGATTCATTGAATTGCCTATCCAAAGCTCTTGTAACAGCATTGTCTATCAATGCCTGTAATTCTGCTCATGCTACGCTGACCCTGGAGGGGCATGATTCTCTCTAGGGTGACTGTTGACCTCGTCTGACCCAGGCATGTAGCTTGATTGCTACACAAGGTAAATGATTTAATTCTTTCAGAGGTCTATATCAGCTTTATTATTCTAGAAGATTTATTAATCGTGGTATTTAAGAACCATTTTGATTAATTTGTTAGGCATATATTTATTCAGGAATTTATAAAAATCCTTAGTTAGAATTAAAATATATTAATGGCAAAAAGGCCTAGTCACATGGACGGTTTTAAATTTTTAATCATGATCTTATAGGATCAAGGTATTGAGGTCTTAATTATTATTTACTACCTCTTCTTAACAGGGGGTCGAAGACCACGACTATCTTTTGTCTTATATGACAATGAGTATAGCCCGTAGGCATTATATCCCTAATGGATGTTTTAATTAATTAAAAGAAGTTGGAAGAATCCAATATAAAGATGACTCATGCGATTTTATCGAATCACATTTTGTCAAGAGTGTTAACATGTTTTCAGATGTTAACAAAGATTGGAACCTTTTGAATAGGTTTTACCATTTTGGTCATGTCTGCAATGACATATAGACTAGGTTTTACCTTTAAGATTCTTTTTAATATTTAACGCAGAACAATCCTAAATTGAGGTGTTAATAAGGATCTGAATCTAATTATGGTACTACCATTTTGGCCCTGTCTTAAGATGACACATGGCTAGGTCTTGTCCCTTTTTAGATTTTGTCATTTTATTATAATGATAGATCTTATATAAAGGAATGTCATATTTTCATTTATTTACATATTATATTCATATATATAATTTTAGCAAAAACAAAAATTTAAATTAAATCATTCCATTGCAAAAATTTAAACAAGTACAGATTTTGCCCTAAACGGGACTTCTACTGAAATAACATGCCCGCGCAGGGGCTTAAACAGAAATAACATACCCATGCAGGGGTTAAACAGAAAAAACATGCCCACGCAGGGGCAGAATAAAAAGACATGCCCACGCAGGGGCAGATTACAGAAACAAATGTCCACGCAGGGACATGATTACAACACTAAGAACAAACAAACAAATAAAGGATTTAATGATCCTTTTTGCTTTTCCCATTAATCAAGTTCACCAGTCCCTTGAACATCCCTCGGTTTTGTCTACGGTCTTCCCGTACTTCCTCCCGCACCTCATTTATCCTTTGAAGAATTTCATGATGTTGCGGTGGTGACATTACTGGCGGCTGCGGGGGTTGCTGATAGAACGGAGGTTGAGGAGGCAGCGGTTGCTGATACCCATAAGGTGGGTACCCATAGTGTAAGGACCTTCAAAAATGTCCCAACATGACCCACAAGTGAGAACCCAGACCCCTGGAACCCTACTGTACATGAAAAATCAAGAAATCAAAGTTTTTGGGTTTCAGGCGGGCCGCTTAAGCCTTAAGGGAAGCTTACGCGGGCCGCATCAACCCTAGGTTTGACCGGATAAGCGTCCAGATCCACGTGTCACGCACGTGGCACACCTACGCATGACACGGATGCCCTAATCTACGGAATAGACCTCCACGCGGGCCGCGTAAGTTTAAGAGAAGGTTTACGCGGGGCGCGTAAACCTTAAATTTCAGCTATAAATAGAAGGGGTTACGAGCAGTTCGTCTGTGTCGAAATCATTTCATAAAAACGAAGTTTGGCTGCTCAAAAGTCGAATTTACTTTCAAAATTAGTGGGGTGCTGCTACGATACAGGGTATTAACTCGATCGCTGCTACGATTCAATGTCCGATCGATTAAAACTATCCGATGAATGTTTAAGTGCTGCTCAACCTTGGGTTATGCTTTGTCATTCATCGTAAATTCGATGGATGTTTAAGTATTGCACTTTGTCATTCGTTGTGAGGGTTTAATCTCGTGAGTTATCGTAAATGCAGTATAAGTTACTAACCTAGTTCTCGTGCATTGTTATTTAAATTAGGTTACAAGGCTAATCAGTAGGCTAAACTCTGCCCGTATAAATCTGCAATGTGAGTCATTCTCTTTTTATCAAATGTTTTACAATACTCCAAGCATTTTTAAATGTTATAATTACAGGGATTAAGTCATGGTTATCTTGAATCACTGGCTAGTGGGGTATTGTGCACATTACTAATTTCTCACGGTTAGGCTGATAAATCCTAACAGTGATAAACGTCACTACTTGGGGAAAGACCCAATAGTGGTATGACCATCGTCACCAGGTGACACGGCGCCAGATAAAAATAAGATAAAAGCCATTGTAATCGCTCTTATGCTGTAATTTATAACCATGTGTCGTTTTATGCAAAATGAATGATTCACCAGTATTTCCCCGCTGACAAAATATTTTTAAAACATGTTTCAGGCGACCTGCTGTAAATAAAGGAAAACGTGCTACGGAGCACTAACAAGCTTGAAGAGGTGGCTCAGTTAAAATAAATAAACATGTTTTATAAATCAGGGAATTTCCTAGTAAAATTCCTCTATTGTAAATCACAGGGTTTATCCCGAATTATGAAATAAAATAATCGGGCATTTTCACTGTTTTAAAAGATCCTGTTAAAATCTTCCGCTGTCGCATCATTTAATAAATACCACGGGTTCCTGTCCCGCGGCTCCTGACCGGGTCAAACCGGGGCCGGGGCCGTGACAGGAAAAGGTGGTATCAGAGCCACTGATTTAAGCCAATTAAGTATTTAGAAATACTTAATTTTTACTAATCGCTATATTGTGATTACGTGTTTTATTAATTGACTACTTGTTAGTTACAGTATGGGTAAGCAAAGAATTTCGGATATCTATCTTAAATTAGATAGTTCACAGAAAGATAAGGGAACTTCATCCCAATCAAATTCCTTAAGATACTCAGCAGATACTGAGGAAGGAATATTTGTTCGTAAGGCACAGTATGAAAAACCACTTACCCCTAATAAAAGAAGCTGTATTATTAAGAAAAGTCAAGAGAAAATGAGGAAGTCACAACCAAAAGAAGTGATGATTCCTAAGAAAACCCAGAAAATAGGCGATAACCCACCATGGGAAGATGAACTGGATGAAAAATGGGCAAATCTCTATATGTTAGCCACTATTGCAGTAAATACTAACTTATAGTTAAATTATCAAACCAGTATAACACCTATGCTACCTACCAGCCAGAAACTTTAATAAATAATCACTAGTATATTTTAAATTTTAATTGTACTAAAAATAAATGTTTTGTTTCAATAAAATGGTTTATTAGATATTCGTAATTAATATTAATTTTCTAATTACTAATCTGTGATTATGTGAAAAAAATTCAAGTTACAAATATTTAACCTAGGATGTTGTATGTTTCCTTATATTTGCTAAAACAGCATGAATGAGTTATCTGAAGCCCTTCAGAATCTCAATCTCTATCCTGTGAAAATGGAAGTTTCCAGAGACTTTACTGGTTATTTGGCTGATGTTGAGGAACCTATGGAATTTCAAGCTCCACCTCCGGAGAAACAAAAGCCAAAGAAAAGGAGAAGATTTGTGGGCTGGAGGCATGTGCGCAGAAGGAAACCAGCAACTAGGAAAATTCCCAAGATAGAAAATCCCATTGATAAAGGAGAAGGGATCGAGATTGGAGAAAGCTCTAGGCAAGCAGGAATAGAAATTGGGGAAAGTTCTAGGCAAACCGAGGAATTGCCACTACTGGAAGAATTAGATCGCGTACTGGCAAGTTGTGATATCATTAGACCAATCAATGAAAACCTATTCCCTTATCCTGCCAAAACCCAACTTCCAATAAACTTGGAACCAGCCATCCCAGAACCTCTGATCCACACCCAACCTCTAGGAATGGACGAATGGTGGACTAACGACTGGCAATTTCAAAACCTCCTAAATAATCCTTATACTTTTTTCCCTCAGTTCGACCCAGAACTTGCACCAAACCCACCAATGAGCAATGAAAACTTAGCAGAACTCCGCCATTTTGGCGAAGAGCTGATAGATGCAGGAAATAGGAACCGGGAGGTAGGAGAACAAATGTACTGGAAATGCGACGAAAGGGAGCGTCATTTCTGAAATGCCAGCTAACAGGAATCATGTGTGGTTGTTTGATGTTTGTTTAAATAATAATATAAACATAAAAATATAAGTATATGTATATGTAATAACTTAAAAATAAAACTTTGTAAGATAACCAGTTTGTACGGATGCCTATTATATACATATATAAAATATCGAAAGTCGAAAGATCGACAATTTTGATTATACGTGTTGACCTGATTATGTGCAATTGTTTTGTTATATTTGGTTATTAATTATTTATGCTAATCATTTATATAAATTAATTACCAGATGGCAAACTCTGGTAATGAACCTGATAATGAAGTTAATCAATCTGAGCATAACAATGAAGATCAATTTCTGAATAGGCAAGATATCGAGAATATCGTTGCTCAAGGAATAGCCAATGCTATTCCAGCAATCATTGCTGCTGCCCAGAAACCTATTGAACCTCAACCAATTATTCCTAGCAAACGCACACACGGTGACAATTTCAGTAATAGTGTGAACGGAGACGGCAACCATACTAATAACAACAACGATGGAATGCAAGCTCCACTCCTTAAGAAAATGAAAGCTGCAACACCTAGTTGCACTTACAAGGAGTTTCTTGCCTGTAAACCAGCTGAATTTGCAGGCAATGAAGGGCGACTGCGGCAATGCGTTGGTTGGAGAAAACCGAGGCAGTAATTATGATAAGTAAATGTGTCGAGGAAGACAAGGTTATGTATGCATCGCATCTTTTTAAAGAAGGGGCGCTAGAATGGTGGAATACGGTACTTCAAGCCAAAGGAAGAAATATGGCCTATGCCATGAGTTGGGAAGAATTTAAACAACTAGTGGAAAGAAAATTCTATCCCGAATACGAAAAGGAACAAATGGCGAATAAGTTCCTGAACCACCGGATTGTAGATGTAGACTGTCGAGGGTATACTTCGACATTCTTCGAGTATGCGAGAGTAGTACCAACCCTGGCTTCGCCAGAACCAGTACTTATTTCCCGCTATATTTGGGGATTAATTGGCGAATTTAGTGATATCGTTAAAGCTGCGAGACCACGCACTATTGACGATGCAGTGGAATTAGCCAACACTTTAACTGATGGACTAGTACGTACGCGGGAAGAAAATAGAAAGAAGGAAGTGGCCCAAAAGGTTACCCAAGGATTCCGTGTGGGTAATCGTAGTAATTTCAAAAGAAAAGGAACTGGGCAATCTTCCAATGTCCCATTTTGCAATACCTGCAAAGGAAAGCATTTTGGAAGATGCAAAGGGTATTGCAACTTCTACAAAATCCCAGGGCACCAAGAAGAAGATTGCAGGAAGAAGAAAGCAACAGTCTGCTACAATTGTGGAGAAGCTGGACACTTTAGGCCAGACTGCCCAAAACTAGTTAAACCAGCTGACAAGCCAAACCTGCAGAAGGAACTACCAAGAAGAACGTAAGAGCCTTTCAACTGACTACACAGGAAGCTGAACTGATTCCTGATGTGATAGCCGGTACGTTCTTAGTTCACGACGTTTATGCAAAAGTATTATTTAACTCTGGTGCAAACCAAAGTTTTATAAATACTTCGTTTTGCCAAGCTCTTAATTTACCCTTAACCAACCTTAGGCAAGTTTTTACAGTAGAAACAGCCGACAGCAATTCGGTTAACATAAATACCATTTTGCAGAAAGCAAATATAGAACTTTCAGGTCATAAATTCTCTGCAAACCTGTTACCTATGAATTTAGCCGGATTCGATGTGGTATTAGGAATGGATTGGTTAGTAGCCAACCATGCTCGAATTCTTTGTGATAAGAATTCCATAGAAATTCATACACCCACAAGAGAATTAGTGGTAATCACAGGAGATAAGCCACGAAAACCACGGAAATTCATTTCAGTAATGAAATTGGCCAGTTATTCAAGAAAACAAGAAATGGTGTATATGATTTCAGTAATCATTAACACTAAGGGTAAGGAACTCAAAGAAATTCCAGTAGTATCAGAATACCCAGAGGTATTCCCAGAAGAACTGCCGAGATTACCACCCGATAGGGAGGTAGAATTTAGAATTCATTTAATTCCTGGAACTACACCAGTAGCTAAGGCACCTTATCGGTTAGCACCCACTGAAATGCTAGAATTGAAAAAGCAGTTAGATGAATTATTAAGCAAAGGATTCATACAACCTGTTGTTTGTGAAAAAGAAAGAAGGTTCGATGCGAATGTGTATCGATTATAGGGAATTGAATAAGGTTACAATTAAGAATCGATACCCATTACCCAGGATTGATGACCTGTTTGATGAACTCCAAGGAGCTAGATATTTTTCTAAGATAGATCTACGCTCTGGATATCATCAATTGAAAGTGCAAGAAGAAGACATACCTAAACTGCTTTCAGAACTAGGTATGGTCATTACGAGTTTACAGTCATGCCCTTTGGGTTAATAAATGCTCCGGCAGCATTTATGGACATGATGAATAGGATATGTAAACCGTACTTGGATAAATTTGTGATTGTTTTCATCGACGATATACTTATTTATTCCAAAAGTCAGGAGGAACATTGTGAACACCTGCATGCACTCTTAACTTTGTTAAGAAAGGAAAAACTTTACGCCAAATTCTTGAAATGTGAATTTTGGCTACAAGAAGTACAATTTTTAGGACACATGGTGAATCACGAAGGTATTCACGTAGATCCCTCCAAAATAGAAGCAATTACCAAATGGAAAGTCCCACAGTCAGCTATGGAAATTAGAAGTTTTCTAGGACTAGCTGGATATTATAGACGGTTTATTAAGGATTTTTCCAAGATAGCTGTACCATTAACCAAGCTAACCTGTAAAGCAGTTAAGTTTGAATGGGGACCTAGGCAAGAAGAAGCCTTTAGGATTTTGAAGCAAAGGTTAACAAACGCTCCAATTCTAGCTTTACCAGAAGGAACAGAAGATTTTGAAGTATGTTGTGATGCTTCTAAGCTAGGATTAGGATGTGTGCTAATGCAACGCAAGAAGGTAATTGTGTATGCTTCAAGGCAATTGAAAAAGCATGAAGAAAACTATACGACTCATGACTTACAGTTAGGAGCCATCATTTTTGCCCTTAAGATTTGGAGACATTATCTGTATGGAAGTAAGTTTACTGTCTATACAGATCATAAAAGTTTAAGGTACATATTTGGACAAAAAGAATTAAACATGAGGCAAAGGAGATGGATGGAGATTTTAAGTGACTACGACTGTGATATCCAATATCACGAAGGAAAAGCAAACGTAGTTGCAGATGCCTTAAGTCGTAAGTATCATGAGAAACAACGACGAGCTCGTGCTCTTAGATTAAATCTACAGTTAGATTTAATAGAACAACTGAGAAATGTCCAGGAAACAGCAATCAAGGATGACGCTGAAGGAATGAAAGGACGAATAAAGGAATTAGAGCAAGGAAATGATGGAATTTGGAGATTCCATAAGAAAAGGATTTGGGTACCTAAGCAAGGAGATTTAAGACATAAGATCTTAGAAGAAGCTCATAAATCTAGGTATACCATGCATCCGGGGAACAATAAGATGTACCAAGATTTAAGAAATAACTTCTGGTGGATAGGAATGAAAAAGGACATAGCTAGATATGTTTCTAAATGTCTTACTTGTTCACAAGTTAAGGCAGAACACCAGAAACCTTCAGGTCTACTACAACAATTAGAAATGCCTGTATGGAAATGGGAACTCATAACAATGGACTTTGTTACTAAGTTACCCAAAACCAGAAAAGGTAATGACGCGATTTGGGTAATTGTGGATCGATTAACCAAATCAGCTCATTTTCTACCCATGAAAGAAACCTTTAGCATGGAAAGGTTGGCAAAGTTGTATGTAGATGAAGTAGTATCTTTACATGGAGTTCCACTCTCTATTGTATCGGATAGAGATAGTCGTTTCACTTCCCATTTCTGGACAAGTTTCCAGGAAGCAATGGGAACCCGACTAAATTTGACCACTGCATATCATCCTCAAACAGACGGACAAAGTGAAAGGACGATCCAAACCAAGGAAGACATGCTTAGGGCATGTGTGATAGATTTTGGTGGAAACTGGAATGACCACCTACCTTTAATTGAATTCTCCTATAACAATAGTTATCATTCAAGTATCAAAGCTGCCCCATTCGAAGCACTATACGGACGTAAGTGCAGAACTCCAGTCTGCTGGGCAGAAATAGGAGAAAGCCAATTATCAGGTCCTGAAATAGTACAAGAAACTACCGACAAGATCACGCAAATCAAGGAAAGACTAAAGACGGCTCGAGATCGCCAGAAAAGTTATGCCAACAATCGACGCAAGCCATTAGAATTCCAAGTTGGAGACAAGGTACTCTTGAAAGTTTCTCCTTGGAAAGGAGTAGTTCGGTTTGGTAAGAAGGGAAAACTAAGTCCAAGATACGTAGGACTATTTCCAGTAATCCAACGTATAGGACCAGTTGCTTATCACTTACAACTACCAGAGGAGCTAGCAGGAGTACATGACGTACTTCATGTATCCAGCCTTATGAAGTGTCTATCTAACGAATCATTGGTAGTACCTCTTCAAGATATAGAGGTAAACGAAAAGCTAAAGTTTGTTGAGAAGCCACTACAAATAGAAGATAGAAAGATCAAGTTTCTCAAACATAAAAGATTAGTACTGGTCAAAGTCAAGTGGGATTCAAAGAGAGGACCCGAGTACACTTGGGAGCTGGAATCGGAGATGAAAAGAAAGTATCCTCACTTATTTCAGTGAATCTCGAGGACGAGATTTTAAATAAGGTGGGGAGGATGTAAGGACCTTCAAAAATGTCCCAAGACGACCCACAAGTGAGAACCCGGACCCCTGGAACCCTACTGTACATGAAAAATCAAGAAATCAAAGTTTTTAGGTTTCAGGCGGGCCGCGTAAGCCTTAAGGGAAGCTTACACGGGCCGTGTCAACCCTAGGTTTGACCGGATAAGCATCCAGATCCACGTGTCACACATGTGGCACACCTACGCATGACACGGATGCCCTAATATACGGAATAGACCTCCACGCGGGCCGCGTAAGTTTAAGAGAAGGTTTACGCGGGGAGCGTAAACCTTAAATTTCAGCTATAAATAGAAGGGGTTACGAGCAGTTCGTCTGTGTCGAAATCATTTCATAAAAACGAAGTTTGGCTGCTCAAAAGTCGAATTTACTTTCAAAATTAGTGGGGTGCTGCTACGATACAGGGTATTAACTCGATCGCTGCTACGATTCAATGTCCGATCGATTAAAACTATCCGATGAATGTTTAAGTGCTGCTCAACCTTGGGTTATACTTTGTCATTCGTCGTAAATTCGATGGATGTTTAAGTATTGCACTTTGTCATTCGTTGTGAGGGTTTAATCTCGTGAGTTATCGTAAATGTTGTATTAGTTACTGACCTAGTTCGTGTGCATTGTTATTTAAATTAGGTTACAAGGCTAATCAGTAGGCTAAACTCTGCCCGTATAAATCTGCAATGTGAGTAATTCTCTTTTTATCAAATGTTTTACAATACTCCAAGCATTTTCAAATGTTATAATTACAGGGATTAAGTCATGGTTATCTTGAATCACTGGCTAGTGGGGTATTGTGCACATTACTAATTTCTCACGGTTAGGCTAATAAATCCTAACAGTGATAAACGTCACTACTTGGGGAAAGACCCAATAGTGGTATGACCATCGTCACCAGGTGACACGGCGCCAAATAAAAATAAGATAAAAGCCATTGTAATCGCTCTTATGCTGTAATTTATAACCATGTGTCGTTTTATGCAAAATGAATGATTCACCAGTAATTCCCCGCTGACAAAATATTTTTAAAACATGTTTCAGGCGACCTGCTGTAAATCAAGGAAAACGTGCTACGGAGCACTAACAAGCTTGAAGAGGTGGCTTAGTTAAAATAAATAAACATGTTTTATAAATCAGGGAATTTCCTAGTAAAATTCCTCTATTGTAAATCACGGGGTTTATCCCGAATTATGAAATAAAATAATTGGGCATTTTCACAGTTTTAAAAGATCCCGTTAAATTCTTCCGTTGTCGCATCATTTAATAAATCCCACGGGTTGCTGTCCCGCGGCTCCTGACAGGGTCAAACCGTGGCCGGGGCCGTGACACATAGTGTGAGTATCCGGCTTGATATGGAATCCCAAAGGATCCTTCTGGATGGAGAGCGTTGTAATTTGCCGCTGCTACTAGGTAAGGGTCTGCCTCTGCATAGTTGTAGTTCGTGTGGACCGGCTGCTCAAAGGGGTTATATGCTGCCGCACCAGTGTATGTAGGAATTGGGTCTCCAAAACCCAATGGTGATGGCGTGACAGGCGCAGAGTTTACTTCCGAGACGGGGTTTGAAGGTCCACCCATCTGCGGTTCTTCATGGAGTGGCGAGTAGTGGCTGCCACTTGAAGGTTGAGGAGTGCTAATACGCACTCCTCCTCGCACAGACATTTGTGCGTTCGATCTTCTTTGCCTCGGTGGCTCCGGAGGCTGTTGCTGAACTGGTGGTAGTGGCAGAGTGACCGCTACAAAACGGGAATCCTCGGAGGGATCCTGCTGCTGTGGTGAGTTGTGGTAACTGGGAGTAAACACCCAGTCGATCTATCGAAACCTTTCCTCATAGCTGTCGAGACCATTATAAGGCGATCCCACGAAAGGTGACCCATCCGAAATTTCGATGGGGTGGTTAGGGGTTCCGGACGGAGGTTCTGCGGGGTCGGTGTCCTCGTCTATGTCCATTGCATGGTCACCAGAGAAATGGTCTTCAGGTCCTAGTGGGTTAAAACCCACTGGTTCTCCAAGGTAGTTTGCTGGGTTAAACCGGCTCTGGAAAAAGGGCGTTGGGTCATCAAAAGGTAAGTTGTGGCCTTGGAGAGGAATGTAAGATTGGTGGGAATTATGGAGCTCATTTTCAGAATGAGGCCCAAAGGAGTTGTGAAAAGAAGGGGAGGAGCTCAGCGAAACTGAGCGCCTTGCTGGTTCGATATGGGTCCTCCAGTTATCTTGAGGACTCCGGTTATGTGAATCTGATGGTGTTCGCCGGTGCGAAGGCCCGGCCTCATGATCATTCGGGGCGCCGAGTGGCCCCTTGCCTCTTCCTCTCCCTCTTACTCTTGGTGGCATCTTTTAACCTGTCAACATAAACAAAGATAACAACAAGGGATATATACAAAGACAAAAATAAAAACAAATCGGGATTTGTCCTAAGTTCTTTGTCTAGACTCGAAAATTTAGGAATGTGCAACTGTGTAACTGAGATTAAACACAAAAGGCTAGTGTTTAATTCACTCAGTGTTGGCTCTGATACCAACCCGATATTTCCACGTATTACCGGTGGGCCCGGTGGGGAGTATCGTGACGTAGTTGATATCATCATAGTCAAACAACACAATTTTTAAATGCACAGCGGAAGCAAAAGATAGATTTATTTCAACCGAATAAATTGTAATATTAAGTATCACAAAATAGTTGAAACAGATCCACAGGTGGATCAAATAAAAAGGAAACGTAGTTCAACAGACTCAAAATGCATCCAAGCTTGCGAGACTCTTATTGATGCTAAGGAGAGGCCAGCCTATTACGCTTAGTACCTGCACTTAACCTTTTTGAGAAAATACGTCAGTTTACACTGGTAAATACAATTAACTGACTCATTTTGAAAAGGTTTAGAAAATTGATTTGAATGCACGAGGCACAAAATATTTTATAACTTGGGATAATTATTTATATATAAACTTGTAAAAGAATTACATGTTCGTTGTGCGTTTAGTAGCCCAGATTGACACTGGGTTAAAGATTAATAGACACACCATATGATATAGTCCCGCGGCGGGTTATTCCCGAAACCGGTAGTTATACCTTATTATTTATTTATGCACTGTCGGGTGTACGCCTACACCCCGTGCTTAGGTCGTGGCCATTTCGTAAAATGATGCCAAGGATATCCGGGACATGGTCATTAACCCCCCAAAGGCTTTAAGCAAACAAAACAATTTAAACGGGACATTTCAATAAATTAATCTTCATACAATTAAAAATTCAATGCCCGACCAAGCGATATTTTATATACCGTACCCCAAGCCCGTATAGGGAAAATAAGTTAAAAGTATTTACCTTTGCAAGTATTAATCACAAACAGCAAATGCACGTAGCTTTTACCGGGTCTCCTATTCTAGAACAAAGGTTTTTAATAACCTATTAGATTCCTAACGGGTCTTTAATTAAGCCTAAACTTAGACCGGTTAGTTTTAAAAGAAGATACGGTTCAAACGCACGATTAAGCGAAGACCGGAATAGAATGTGATTTAGACCCGACAAGTTTGGAGACTTGTATAATATGGGTAAATTAAACACATTCTGGATTTTGAGACAAAGATGATAAGGTTTGACCCGTTTCGGTCAATTTATGCAAACTAGTTACATAAACCGAACCGAACGTGAAAGATGCGTAACGAGTAACCATATAAGTCATATACAGGTTTCCTAAGTTAATATGCCATAAATATATTGTGACATCAGTAAGATATCTCTTATTATGCCCAAAACGAATTTAAACTCAAACTATTCCCCGTAGGGGCATTTTGGTCATTTTAAAGGTTATAAAAGAGTTTAAATAATAATCTGAGTTACAGGTCTGATATAATCAGTAAAAATACTTAATTTAATAAGTTATAACAGTAGGGTATTGTAAATGTGTGAAATTTATCTTTTATAACTAAACTATGAACCTTAGGGGCATTTTGGTAATTTCACATAGGCTTAAAAGGTCAAAACTGGAAATCTGAGTTTATAACTTTTCTTTAATGTTGTAATATATAAATTTACTTAAAATATCAGTAGGCATCAAACCTTATATGTTTAAAATAGTTTTAATACATACTATGCGTTAAGAACGCTTAAAAAGGCGATTTTGAGCTATTTCTGGGTTTTTAAAGGAAAGCTGATATTTTTATTATTCCAAAAGGCTCAAAATGTTTTATTTATCATATTAGATCAGTAGAAAAAGGTTTGGTATCAAAATAATTTGTAAAACTCATTTTATAGCCCAAAAGGGCAAAACCGGCAATTACCGAATCAAGCTTAGAACTCTATGTTATGCTCAGCCTAAAATTAAATAAAAATCTTCAAAAATCCCAAAATATTATTTTATATCAGTAGGTATAAAGTTTGGTATTAAAAATCGGGTTTAGATAGGCTATATGCTAATTATGCCGTTTAATTAATTAAAAGTTTTCTAATTACGCTAATGAGCATAACTCCTAATCTAGACATCCAATTGATGTCAAATTTTAGGGACAAGTCTACTAATCAGTAACTGTCTATATGGGCATAATAGTCAACATTTAAGCACTTAACGGAAACATGCATATGAATCGGATAACTAATGAACCAAGTTGTATAATCACAGAGGGTTATACTAACATGTAACCTGGTCCTATTAAGGCTCTAAGGCATTTCTAAAACATGCTATATTGGGTCAGAACTGGAAGTCAAAGCAAAAGTCAAATTATGCGACTTTCGGTTCCGAACCGAGCCTAAATTGAAAATTGCCGGGTTGAACATGTTT
This sequence comes from Helianthus tuberosus, assembly GCA_030545235.1. NCBI lineage: Eukaryota > Viridiplantae > Streptophyta > Magnoliopsida > Asterales > Asteraceae > Helianthus > Helianthus tuberosus. The sequence continues at coordinate 173,252,074 of CM060397.1, forward strand.
AGACATGTTCTTACATTAATTACCAAGTTATATTAGTGATAAAACAGGTTGTATGGCTTCTACATTCTTAATTATGCATTTATTTGAAAGATTGCTTTCTGTTGACTTTTTCTAATCAAGTTTGACCCGACAATTGACCTAGTTAGAATGGGAATCAGAGGGTGCCCTTTTGAGGGTTTATTGCCCACATAATTACCAACTCATAGGTACTTTCAATTTGAAATTTGACTGGACAAATTTTAAATAATCACGAAGTCAAACTCTAATTACGACGGTTTGACTTTAAGCTAATAAACTAAGCTAAACTGAATTAGGAAGGGTTAAGGACACTTACAAGAGTCCTAAGCACGACTAGGGATCTTAAGAAAGCTTGTTGCTGATCAGAGGAGCTCCAGAAATGAGTCTTGTGAACTTTGCAAATGAATGTGCATAAGAGTTGTAACTTGTTCTTCTTATATAGTGAATTCAATTGCTTAGGATGATGCCAAGCAAGTCTATGGTTGCAACCAGATGTTTACAGGTGCCCCTATGCATGTAAAACTATTGGCTCTGCCCATGGAACTCGAAAACAAGCCTTCAAAGGCAGTGCAACAGGCTGGACATGCACCTGTCAAGGTTTTCTACATCAGAAGACCCCTCGCGTGACGCGTAGGTCTCCTTAAGGAGCCTACGCGTCGCGCGACGCCTCTTGTGACCGAATTTTCAACTTTTAAAGTTTGCTGTTTTGGTCCCTGGTCCATATAATCTTTATTTAACTTTCATTTATTGCATTTTGGACCCCCATAGTTAACTTTTAAGGACCTTGAGTCATAAACTAACTCCGTTAACTCCCGGTTATTTGTACGATCACCCGAAAAGTCTTGTTATCTTCGAAACTCCTCAAAATTAATATCCGTTATTCTGGATATCAAAATATATAATTGTTACAATGTTTCCGGCCTTGTTAAAAGGTCACTCAGAGGTTACTTTCAACATGTTGACGCTTTTAACCCCTCGTATACCAATATTGTCATAACTTTCTCATACGATAACGAAACTTGGTGAAATTTTTATCACATATTCTAGTGAGTATAATTTATCATTACAAAGCTTCGGGATTGCTAAAAGGTCACTCAGAGGTATACTTTAAACATGTTGACACATCTAACCCCTATAGTTTGTAATTCCTCACTTTCTTTCACAATTTGCTTCATACGATCCATGATTTATTGGTTTAAGGGTATACACATCATGTGGGGCTATTGAAAGATATATTTATCCATTGTTGACATTTTGAACCCGTATATTCACATACTTTCTCTGTTTGTCAACTTTAGTCCCTCTAAAGTAATATTTTACACGTTTAAAGCTTATGACACGTGTCGGTACATTATTGGACATAAATTTTCAAGGTGTTACAAAGAAATACTGAGGACCTTGGAGGTTCTACATTTTATAACCATGAGACAACAGGGGAACACATAGAACCGCCAACAATGGAACCTACTCCACAGGCTGAACCAGATGTGGAACAGGGTGAACCAGACTTGGAACCAGACTTGGAAGAGGTTGAACAAGTCACTGATAGTGTGGAATCAGTTGTAGTAGAGACAACCGGAAGATACCCTCTCCCTCCTAGAGCCAATAGAGGGGTCCCTCCAAAACGGTACTCGCCAGAGAGGGAAACCAGAACCTCAAGGTATCCTGTAGCTAATATAGTTAATGGGAACTTATCTAACAGTGCGAAAGCATTTGTCACCTCTCAATACTCCGAACAAATACCTGGCTCTGTAAAGGAAGCACAAGGTAAGAAGAACTGGAAAGAAGCAATGGAAACAGAGATGCAAGCTCTTATGAAAAACAATACGTGGGAAAAGTGCATTCTCCCAAAAGGAAAGAAAACAGTTGGCCGCCGGTGGGTGTATTCAATTAAGTATAAACCAGATGGTTCTATTGGAAGATACAAAGCTCGACTTGTAGCAAAAGGGTACACTCAGACGTATGGGATCGATTACTCTGAGACGTTTTCTCCGGTTGCAAAAATGGACACCATCAGAGTGCTCTTCTCCGTGGCAGCAAATAAGAATTGGCCTCTCCATCAGTTTGATGTTACAAATGCAATTCTCCATGGAGACCTAGCGGAAGAAGTCTACATGGAAGCACCTCCAGGTTTTTCAGGGGATTTTAAAGATGGGGAGTTTTGTCGGTTGAAAAAGTCTCTATACGGGCTAAAACAGTCACCTCGGGCCTGGTTTGGAAAGTTCACCTTGGTCATGAAAGAATATGGGTATTACCAAAGCAACGCTGATCATACCATGTTCCTCAAAAGAAGAAACGGCCTCGTAACTTGCCCGATCATATATGTAGACGACATGATTATCACCGGAAATGATGTGGAAGAGATAGCACGGCTGGAAAAGAATTTGTTTTCAAAGTTTGAAATGAAAGACCTGTCAGTGCAGTTATGTCTATCGCCTCCGTCAATCCAATTCGTAGTTGAAACAGATTATTTCTAGACTTTATATTGTAATAATTAGATAGAAAAGGCAAGGTGGCATTATTGTAAATAAGGAGTCTTTCCTTATAACCTTGGCCTATAAATAGAACCCTTAGGGTTAGAGATTAGGACTTTTGCCATTTGGAGACTTGAAGAGCTCTAGTGTTAGAAAGAGAAGCTAGAGAGAGAAAGTACTGTATACGTGATTCAGGTGTTGTACGTTTTCACATCAATCAATAGAATCATCGTTTATATTACATCTTGTGTGTTCGGTCGCGTTCGTGTACGGATTCCGCATGTTACACGAGTCGGTTCGCAATCGTTACGGAGTCAAAACCGATTCTACAAGTGGTATCAGAGCAGGAGCTCGATTGCACGGATCAAACACACAAATCCGCACGAAAAATCATCAGATTCAGAGTCAATTCCATCCAGATTTGTCAAAATTTCTACATTTTTCATCTCTTTCACGTTTCTAACTGAAAAACACAAAATTAAACGGGGTTTTACGGATAAAAATGCACCGGTACTAAGTACTCTATGGTTCGGTGCTTTGGCAGGTTTATTGATAGAGATTAATCATTTTTTCCCGGATGCATTGACGTTCCCCTTTTTCTAGTTATTGACGCGGGAAGGAATAAAGAAGATTAGAGATACAATTAAATACCAGCCCCCTCTTGTCTCTTTTTTCCCTTTTTTAGAATAAGGGAGGAAAGAGAAAGAATAAAAGTGCATTCAACAACTGTGAGACTCGGGGTCGGGTTGGAATTAAATTCATATGAAATTTCTATGGAAGTCGAATACAAACAGTGGTTCTAGGGAAAGAGTATTATACAAGATACTTATATGAAATGCTATACTGTTATTTGTATTTGGTATTTGAAAGGTTAGAAATCTTTCTATCTTATTTCCTATATTGATTGTAGTGAAATCTTGCATAAGACGATAGCAAGTTACAAATTCTATTTTGTTTTTTCCTTCCTTTCTTCTTTTTCGTTTCGGATTGAAAGAGGAAGAGTTGAGTAAATGAAAAATCCAAAGGAGGTTCATGGCCAAGGGTAAAGATGTGCGAATTCCGGTTCTTTTGGAATGTACCGCTTGTGTTCGAAACGGTGTTAATAAGGAATCAACGGGCATTTCCAGATATATTACTCAAAAGAACCAGCACAATACGCCTAATCGATTGGAGTTACTAAAATTCTGTCCATATTGTTACAAACATACGATTCACAGGGAGATAAAGAAATAAATTGAAGCGAGCACTTGCGCCCTTATATTACAAGGAAAGGGAAAAATGACATTATATATATATAACATATTTAACATAGTTAAAGATAATTATAAACAAACCAAATCCTATTTATTTATTATAATTAGAGATCCGACTGAAATAGGATTTTAGGGATAAGAAATAAACTAACCAAACCATGGATAAATCCACGTGAACTTTTCTTAAATCCAAGCGATCTTTTCGTAAGCGTTTGCCCCCGATCCAATCGGGGGATCGAATTGATTATAAAAACATGAGTTTAATTAGTCGATTTATTAGTGAACAGGGAAAAATATTATCTAGACGAGTAAATAGATTGACCTTGAAACAACAACGATTAATTACTATTGCTATAAAACAAGCTCGTATTTAATCTTTGTTAACTTTTCTAAATAATGAGAAACAATTTGAAAGAACCGAGTCGACCACTAGAACTCCTAGTCTTAGAGCCAGAAAAAGATAGGTTTACTCTTTATTCACTTGAATTTAAATCCCCATCCGAACTCAAACGCGGATTTCTCTTTTGTTGGAAAAATCCAAGAATCCGGATTGAATTCTTGTGTCGTAAGAAAAAAAAAAAGAATAATCAGGGAAGAATAAATTTTTTTAGTGAATGTGTTGATTCATATTTATTTTGACTACTTTCTCATATTTATCATATTCTATTCATTTTTATTCGACCTTCCCGGAGTTCATTCTCCGGGCAACTTCGTTTAACCGGTGGATTCCTTCCAACTTACTTCTTTTATGATCTCATTGGAAATCATATAAAGACAATTCCTATTTGATATAGCTATTTGTGCAAGTATTTTACGATTAAGAAGCAATTGTCTCTTGTACAAATCATTGATGAATCTACTATAACTATAGCATACACCCCTTTCGCGAATTGCTGCATTTATTCGAGTGATCCACAAACGACGAAAATTGATTTTTTTGCCTATCCCTATCCCGATGAGCCGAAACCAAAGCTCTTATTTTTTTTGAGCATTTCTTTAGACAAAGACTCCGTTTTTTCCTCTTTTCAGATGGTAAATATTTCTCAGAACATGGAGTGTGAATCAAACCCATGTTTGAATTGAAATTGAGATACTGATACAAGTTCTTCCCTTCTGAATCAGATAGATTCATATCTGAAAGAGGTTGACAATAAGTTCTTTCAAAATTGACTATATGTCCCTCTGTTAGAGGTGTTCCAGAAATGTCTGCGATCGAGTAAATAGCTCTACGAACGAATGGATTAGATCGACTTGGAAAATGGAAAGATTTGTACAAGTTATACGTTTCGTCACCACTTTGTGGAAAAGCCTTAGGTATGAATATGTTAGATACCTGTGACCCGATTGCTGAAATAGTATCTCTCCCCCAAAAAGCATGTTTTTTTTACCGACGCACAGAGAAAATATTTTGTTACAAATGAACAAGATATTGAGGAATTGTCTATACGTAAAATCATAATTATTGATACGGGCCTTTTCCACATAAAAGGGGAATCTTTTGTTATGATAGAAGCAGAAGTGATGTGGATTATTCAAGAATCGAAGTTGATTTCCTTTATAAAAAGAAGATCTCAATGAACTTCTATGAAAAGATTTCACGGGATTCAGCCAATTGTATTGATCGTGGAATATCATTGAGAAATAGGAATCCATGTTATCAAAGGATTTCCTGCGATTATTTCTAGTATGGACTATCCGGCCCTACCCAAATTTTTCTGGTTCACCCCAACATTCCCCACTTGTCCGAGTGTTGCTGAGCAGTTTTTGGATATCAAACGGACCTCCCCAGAAGGTAATTTTAATGTGGCCGATTTCCCTTCTTTTGCAATCAGTTTCGCTACAGCACCCGCTGCTCTAGCTAATTGTCCACCCTTTCCAAGTGTGATTTCTATGTTATGTATGGTCGTGCCTAAGGGCATATCGGTTGAAGTAAATTCTTCTTTTTTATCAATCAAAACCCCTTCCCAAACTGTACAAGCTTCTTCCAAAGCATACGGCTTTCTGGATGTAGATGGTGATATCTATACAGATGGATCTTATCTATATGGTATAATGAAGTACCACATGGGTGGATATATAGGAATCATAATATGCCGAATCACTCATGTTATGATCTTCTACATCCTAGGTTTTCCCGTTCCATCATCTGGCTTATGTTCTTCATGTAGCATTCAGACCGAATGACTCTATGAAATTACGTTGATACTTCTACATATTATGGGTAACGTAGGAGACATCTCTATTTTTCCCTCCCGGAATCTTTAGAATTACCACTGCTTAGCTTTCAATTCGCCTCTGACCATCAAATGAAATGTGAATAATCCGTCCTCTTCTCTTTCAAAGAAGGGGCGCTTCTGGTTATGTCGGTGCTTGAAACAATTTTGTCTTCTCCATATTACTATATCTCTAGAGTCAATAATTTTATATGAGGAACTACTGAACTCAATCACTTGCTTGCTGATTTTTGGATATGTTGTGCGAAAACATTGATCTACAAGCCTACAAAATTTTAGAACTTAATTCGAAGTAGTTTGAGAGAAATCTAGAATTTTGTGGTTCGAATATTTTCAATATGTTAATTGTTGCTGCTGTTGGTATTCTTGATGTTCACCAATCGGATGACCACCCGATCGGGTGACCATCCTATTCAAGTCCCACTCGTTCTATTGATAGTTAGTAAAAGTTGACTTTGTTGACTGTCACTCAATCGGATTACCACCCGATCGAGCGGTAATCCGATCAACGAACATTGTAAATTTTGCTTCGGGTCAATATTTTACGTGAACTACTGTGTCCATTTAATGCATAATATCTTCGGCCCAATGAGATTTTAATAAGTCATATAGTTGTCGGCCATTAAATAAAACATTGGATGTGAAATTGCACGAAAAGTTGGTTTATTTTGTCTGGTGCTTATTGAATGAAACAACCATCATATGGTCTTCAACTTGAGGTCCAATGAAAATAAAATATAGTTAAAGCAAAGGTGATTGTTTGAATTGAGTTGTGTTTTGTGTCAGTCATCATCTCGTGAAAAGTTTATGTGCATGTGAATTGTTCAGAACTTGAAAGTCAACTGAATGTGAAAAGGATTTTTGTCAAAGAATCGGATACTCACCTGATCGAGCAGCACTCTCACCTGATCGAGTTGCCACCCTATCCAAGGCACACTCTCACCCGATCGAATTGCCACCCTATCCAAAGCATATTGTCACCCGATCGGATCACCACCCGATCCGTTGTCATATGATCATCATTATTCTGTTGACTTTTGTTGACTCACTCGATCGGATATTCGTCCGATTCAGTTGTTTGATAAGTGTTTGAACTAATTGTGTTTGTTCATTTCAGGTGATTCGAGGAGATAACATCATGGATGAAGAGTTCTACAACACGTTCTACAAAGCATTCATATCAGAATCTTCCGAAACTTCAACAGTCACACTGAAATCAATAACAAAAACAATCAATGATAACATTAAACATGATAATTTCTATAGGACTTATTCAAAACCACCAAAGCTTGAAAATATTGAGGATTACACATGGTGGAAAGAACGGTTTATCAACTGGGCTAAAGCTTACGCACACGAGAGCTGGTCATGTTTAGAGTTTGGATATGATAGACTTGTCAATGACAAAGGCGAAGAAATTCCACTCAAAAGCTTATAAGTTGAAGATAAAAAGAATTTTTCATATGAACAAAGAATGATTGCCTTAATCCAGCAATCGATTAAAGATGACATATTCTCATTACTTGTTCATGATGGATCTTCAAAATCGGTTTGGGAAGCTGTAAGGACCTTCAAAAATGTCCCAAGATGACCCACAAGTGAGAACCCGGACCCCTGGAACCCTACTGTACATGAAAAATCAAGAAATCAAAGTTTTTGGGTTTCAGGCAGGCCGCGTAAGCCTTAAGGGAAGCTTACGCGGGCCGCATCAACCCTAGGTTTGACCGGATAAGCGTCCAGATCCACGTGTCACACACGTGGCACACCTACGCATGACACGGATGCCCTAATCTACGGAATAGACCTCCACGCGGGCCGCGTAAGTTTAAGAGAAGGTTTACGCGGGGAGCGTAAACCTTAAATTTCAGCTATAAATAGAAGGGGTTACGAGCAGTTCGTCTGTGTCGAAATCATTTCATAAAAATGAAGTTTGGCTGCTCAAAAGTCGAATTTACTTTTAAAATTAGTGGGGTGCTGCTACGATACAGGGTATTAACTCGATCGCTGCTACGATTCAATGTCCGATCGATTAAAACTATCCGATGAATGCTTAAGTGCTGCTCAACCTTGGGTTATACTTTGTCATTCGTCGTAAATTCGATGGATGTTTAAGTATTGCACTTTGTCATTTGTTGTGAGGGTTTAATCTCGTGAGTTATCGTAAATGCTGTATTAGTTACTGACCTAGTTCGTGTGCATTGTTATTTAAATTAGGTTACAAGGCTAATCAGTAGGCTAAACTCTGCCCGTATAAATCTGCAATGTGAGTCATTCTCTTTTTATCAAATGTTTTACAATACTCCAAGCATTTTCAAATGTTATAATTACAGGGATTAAGTCATGGTTATCTTGAATCACTGGCTAGTGGGGTATTGTGCACATTACTAATTTCTCACGGTTAGGCTAATAAATCCTAACAGTGATAAACGTCACTACTTGGGGAAAGACCCAATAGTGGTATGACCATCGTCACCAGGTGACACGGCGCCAGATAAAAGTAAGATAAAAGCCATTGTAATCGCTCTTATGCTGTAATTTATAACCATGTGTCGTTTTATGCAAAATGAATGATTCACCAATATTTCCCCACTGACAAAATATTTTTAAAACATGTTTCAGGCGACCTGCTGTAAATCAAGGAAAACGTGCTATGGAGCACTAACAAGCTTGAAGAGGTGGCTCAGTTAAAATAAATAAACATGTTTTATAAATCAGGGAATTTCCTAGTAAAATTCCTCTATTGTAAATCACGGGGTTTATCCCGAATTATGAAATAAAATAATCGGGCATTTTCACAGTTTTAAAAGATCCTGTTAAAATCTTCCGCTGTCGCATCATTTAATAAGTACCACGGGTTCCTGTCCCGCGGCTCCTGACCGGGTCAAACCGGGGCCGGGGCCGTGACAGAATTGCTTTACTAAAAAAGGAATTTGATTTGTTTAATAGTTTAAAGGGAGAGACGGTGAGGCAAATGATTGAACGATTTTGTCATTTAAAAATTGAACTTGATAGATTTGGAATTGTCAAAACACGTGAGGAAATAATTGATAAAATCATTGAAGCGTTACCACGAGCTGATCAGTGGCAGACGTTTGTGTTTATTTTGAAAAAATGATGTTTTATATGATTCAATTACTCTTGATGCTTTGTTAGAAAAGATAGAAAGTTATGAGCTTGAGCTGAAAAAACAAAGCAAGATGAGCAGTTCTACACATCAACAGAATGTTGGTCTTTATTACAAAGGTAGCACACCTTCGGTGAAAGTTGGTGAATCACCAAAGACAATATTTAGTGTTGAAAAATCAAAAGAACCACAGAAAAGCTTATCAAGCTACAATCCAGGATATCATTCATCTTCTGCAAAAGCAAATCCTGAAGAATCAGAAGAAATTCTCTGCAACATTGCTTTGAAACTGAAGAATTCTCCGGCTATGAGCATCAATGCAGCTAAACAACAAATGAGTTTTCTGGCATCTGTGTTATAGTCATACGAAGGTTTAGTGTCTGGAAAAATTGGAAACTCAGAGCTGACAAAGGAAGACTATGACCAGATAGACCCAGCAGAAATGGAACTCACTGACATACGCTGGTGTTTAGCAAGTTGCATTCGAAGAGCTCAGAGGTATATGGAGATTACTGGGAAGCAGTCAATAGGTGGTCCGTCAACAAAGCTGGGATTCGATAAATCCAAAGTGACATGCTTCAAATGTAAGCAAAAAGGTCATTTCAAAAGAGAATGCAAAAATTCTGAAGTTAACGAAACTGAGAAACCTTTCAATGATGATTATTACCGAAAGGCGATTTACCACGGCAGTAAAGAAGAGCCGAAACTGATTGAAAATAGTCCCAAAGAGAAGTCAAGAGCATGTGCAGTGATCCACAATGACGAAGGGTTTGACTGGAGTGAATTTCTTCCTGTAGATGATGTTGTTGATGAACGGTTCAAAGCAAAAGCCAAATGGGAAGCATTGAACAAACATAATGCTTTTGTAACTGAAATCAAGGAGAAATCTAGAGAAGAAATTCTGAAAGAGAAAACCGAAAGAGAAAGATTCTTTGCTAGTTGCAGGATTGAGAAAATGCACGAAGAATACGAAAATGCAAAGTACTGTAGAAGATACGACAAGAAAAGAGATTGCTATATCAACCAAAATGGTGATCCTGTCGTTCATCGAAAGGAAGTTGTTTTTGATGATGTTCTTGCAGTAATCCCTTTGTCTGGCGAATACTACTCAAACGTAGCAAAAGATAAAACTTATCTGAAAAGGCTGGACAGGATAATTCGTGACGTGATGACCGCGAGTTTGAAAAAGAGGAATGAAGAAAGAATGAAGAAGAATGCTGAGAATTTGGTTGATGATTTGAAGAAGGTTGCTGAGGAAGTCAAAGTTGAAGCTGTGAAAGAGGAAGATATGAAGATAGCTGAGGAAGAGAAAGAAAAGAAAGACGAAGCAGTTGGTGAAGAAGCTGTTACTAAAGAACAGCAGGTGAGTGAAGAAGAAATGAAGAAGAAAGAGGAAGAAGAAGTAAAGATGGAATGTTCGATTGAAGTGGATGATTATGATGTTGTTGGCAAAGAACAGAAGAAAGATGCTGATCAGACAGAGACAGCAGAAAAAGTCGAAGTACAAATCACTGAGGTAAAATCTGATTTTGAAGTCTTAATCAGAAATGTTGAACAGTGCAAGAAATGCATGGAAACGTGCAGTGCTTGTACTGAAAAAGATGAAAAGTTCAGAATAAGAAATCTATAATTCACTAAAATCGAAGAAGTTTTCAAAAATAAATGCAAAGAGATGTTAGAAAACGAAAAAGTTTTGAAAGATAATGACGAAAAACTCACACAAAAAATGCAAGAATTTAGAAAAAGAAAATGATATTTTGAAAGAAAAGGTTTCAAAAATGATAGAAGAGTGTTTACAAAAAGAAAATGCATGTCAAGAAATAAAAAAAGAATACGATTCAATAAATTTGGCTTACCACATTACAAAACAATCATATGAAGATGTGAAGAGTCAAATGAAACTTGTTCAATCCAGATTGAGATACTGTTCTGAAACAACTGATACGCTTAAGAGACAGTATTCAATAAAGCAACAAGTTGTTAATTCGTATATTGAAGATGTTGCTAAATTGAAGCGTCAAATAGCTGATTTAGAACAGGATAACAACAAGTTAAAAAGCTATCATGCGTCATCATATGTGCTTGAAAGAATTTTCAACATAAAATCGGGTGATGATGATTCTGAGAAAAACAAAAAGGGTATTGGTTCTGAGTATCATCAAGTTCCTCCACCGGAAAAGTTTGCATTTTATGATGATGAGAAAGTCGAAAAAGCTTTCAACATGGTCGATCAGTTGCCAGAAAACATTGACATAACCTATTCCAAATCTGATGATTCAAGTGATTCAGAGGTGGTAGGTAAGGTCGTTGAAAGTGTGTTGAAAGAAGGTTCAGTTGAAACAGGTAAATCTGAATCACAGGATGAAAATGAAGGTAGTTTTCATGAAGAATATCTGAAAAACTCAAAATCTGAGAAAATTTTGAATGACGATTCAAAAGGATTGGTTTATACCATGATTGGATCAGACAAATTATTCTTAGATATTGTATTCCCGATTCAGAATGTGATTTCAGAAAAGATTGATAAAGTTTTCAAAATGGTTGAAATTGAAAAATCTGAAATTCCAAAGTTTGCTGGAAAAGGTCACAAAACTTTTTATAACAAACCTGGTTTCAAGAAGAAAAACATGAAGGCTGGGTTGGGTTATAAGAAGAAACAAAGTTGGAATAAAAATGAAAAATCAAATTATCATAAAAAGACGATGTCACGGCCCCCGACCCGGTTTGACCCGTTTCAGGAGCCGCGGGACAGAAAATCCCGTGGTATTTATTTCACAGCGGAAGATTTTTTACCAGGATCTTTTTAAAACTGTAATTTCCCGATTATTTTATTTCACAATTCGGGATAAAACCCGGTAATTTACAATAATATGATTTCACTGAGAAATCTTTATTTTACAAAACATGTTTCTTTATTTTATATTGAGCCACTTCCTTAAGCTTGTAGTGCTTCACGACACTTTTCCTGGATTACAACAGATCACCTGAAACATGTTTGAAAACGTTTTGTCAGCGGGAAATACTGAGTGAATCATTCTTTTTACTAAAATGACTTGTTTGTTATAATTTAGAGTATTAAGAGCGATTACAATGTTTCCTGATATCAACCAACTACCCACAGTATTTGTCACTCGACTCGTTTCTGTGACTATGGTCAGATCACCCCTTGGCTACCCCGTTGTCCAATGGTGACGGGAAATCTTGTATACAGAAACCCACATACTTGCTGAAATTTGGTGATTACATAGACTTAATCCCTGTAATTATAACTTTGAAAATAAACATGCTTTTGAAATCAAATTTGATAAAAAGAGAATGACTCACATTGCAGATTTAATATGAACAGAGCTTAGCCTACTGATTAGCCTTGATAACCTAGTTTAAATAACAATGCACACAAACTAGGTTAGTAACTAATACAGCATTTACGATAACCCATGAGATTAAAACCTCCACAACGAATGACAAAGTGTGATACTTAAAGATCCATCGAAACGACGAATGACAAAGCATAAACCCTAATTCGGGCAGCACTTAAACATCCATTGGATAGTTTAATCGATCGGACATTGAATCGTAGCAGCGATTGAGTTATTACCCTGTATTGTGGCAGCACTTTGTGATTTGTGTGTGTTTTTGTAGTAATTGAACAATATCTCAACGTACGTATTGAGTTTGAACGTCGAACTAACGCACAATTGCAAGTCCCAGACTCTACTATTTATATCTGAAAAATGGTTCCCCCCGCGTGTCGCGACAGGGACACATGCACCTGTCGCGTGTCGCGAGAGGCACCAATCTACCCTAGGGTAGCCTTGTGTCCCAGTAGGCTTGCTGAGTTGGTCTTGCATGCAAATTCGTTGTACACGTTAAACTGTCGAGATAATACTAACTAGGGTTTACCCCCCCCCCCCTGAGTTTTAGGGGCCCTGATCCTGATTCCAATTGTTCTGAAAATTTTAGGTTTTACGCAGAATCACTTGGGTGTCTTAATTAGGGTTTCCTATTGAACAAATTAAAATAATAAATAGGACTTTTGATGAGAGTTGTTACATCCTCCCCACCTTAATAAAAAAATCTCGTCCTCGAGATTTACTGGAACAAGTGAGGATACTTTCGCTTCATCTCCGATTCCAGCTCCCAAGTGTATTCAGGTCCTCTCTTTGAATCCCATTTGACCTTTACTAACACTAATCGTTTATGCTTGAGAAATTTGACCTTTCTGTCTTCTATCTGAAGAGGTTTCTCAACAAATTTTAACTTTTTGTTTACCTCTATATCTTGGAGAGGTACTACCAAAGATTCATCTGATAGGCATTTCTTTAAATTGGATACATGAAATACATCATGTACTCCAGCTAGTTCTTCTAGTAGTTGTAAGCGATAAGCAACTGGTCCTATACGTTGGATTACTGGAAATGGTCCTACGTACCTGGGACTCAGTTTTCCTTTCTTACCGAATCGAACTACTCCTTTCCAAGGAGAAACTTTCAAAAGTACCTTGTCTCCTACTTGAAATTCCAAAGGCTTTCGTCTATTATCTGCATAACTTTTCTAGCGATCTCGAGCCGTCTTTAGTCTTTCCTTGATTTGAGTAATCTTGTCGGTTGTTTCTTGCACTATTTTAGGACCTGACAATTGATTTTCTCCTATTTCTGCCCAACAAACTGGAGTTTTGCACTTCCTTCCATATAGTGCCTCGAATGGGGCAGTTTCGATGCTTGAATGATAACTATTGTTATAGGAGAATTCGATTAAAGGTAAATGGTCGTCCCAATTTCCACCAAAATCTATCACACATGCTCTAAGCATGTCTTCCAGAGTTTGGATTGTTCATTCGCTTTGATCGTCTGTTTGAGGATGATATGTTGTGCTTAGATTTAGTCGAGTTCCCATTGCTTCTTAGAAAACGACTATCCCTGTCCGAAACAATGGAGAGTGGAACTCCATGTAAGGATATGACTTCATCTACATACAATTTTGCCATCCTTTCCATGCTAAAGGTTTCTTTCATAGGTAGAAAGTGAGCTGATTTAGTTAATCGATCCACAATTACCCAAATCGCATCATTACCTTTTCTGGTTTTGGGTAACTTAGTAACAAAATCCATTGTTATAAGTTCCCATTTCCATACAGGCATCTCTAATTGTTGTAGTAGACCTGAAGGTTTCTGGTGTTCGGCCTTTACTTGTGAACAAGTAAGACACTTAGAAACATATTGAGCTATGTCCTTTTTCATTCCTATCCACCAAAAGTTATTTCTTAAATCTTGGTACATTTTATTGTTTCGAGGGTGCATGGTATACCTAGATTTATGGGCTTCTTCTAAAATCTTATTTCTTAATTCTCCCTGCTTAGGTACCCAAATTCTGCTTTGGTGGAATCTTCAAATTCCATCAGCTCCTTGCTCTAATTCTTTTATTCATCCTTTCATTCCTTCAGCATCATCCTTGATTGCTGTAGCTTGAACATTCTTCAATTGTTCCATTAAATCTAATTGTAGATTTAATCTGAGAGCACGTACTCTTCGTTGTTTCTCATGGTACTTACGACTTAAGGCATCTGCAACTACATTTGCCTTTCCTTCGTGATATTGAATATCATAGTCGTAGTCACTTAGGATTTCCATCCATCTCCTTTGCCTCATGTTTAACTCTTTTTGCCCAAATATATATCTTAAACTTTTGTGATCCGTATAGACAGTAAACTTACTTCCATACAGATAATGCCTCCAAATCTTAAGGGCAAAAATTATAGCTCCTAATTCTAAATCATGGGTTGTATAGTTTTCCTCATGCTTCTTCAATTGCCTTAAAGCATACGCAATTACCTTCTTGCGTTGCATTAGCACACATCCTAATCCTAGTTTTGAAGCATCACAGTATACTTCAAAATCTTCAGTTCCTTCTGGTAAGGCTAGGATTGGGGCATTTGTTAACTTTTGCTTTAAAATCCTAAAATCCTTTTCTTGCTTAGATCCCCATTCAAACTTAACTGCTTTACAGGTTAGCTTAGTTAATGGTACAGCTATTTTGGAAAAATCCCTAATAAAACGCCTATAGTATCCAGCTAATCCTAAAAAGCTTCTAATCTCTATTGCTGATTGCGGAACCTTCCAGTTGGTAATTGCCTCTATTTTAGCAGGATCTACATGAATACCTTCGTGATTTACCATATGTCCTAAAAATTGCACTTCTTGCAACCAAAATTCACACTTCGAGAATTTGGCGTAAAGCTTTTCTTTTCTTAACAAAGTTAAGAGTGCATGCAGGTGCTGACAATGTTCGTCCTGACTTTTGGAATAAACAAGTATATCATCATTAAAAACAATTACAAATTTATCCAAGTACGGTTTACAGATCCTATTCATCATGTCCATGAATGCTGCAGGTGCATTCGTTAACCCGAAGGGCATGACTGTAAACTCGTAATGACCATACCTAGTTCTGAAAGCAGTTTTAGGTATGTTTTCTTCTTGCACCTTTAATTGATGATATCCGGAGCGTAAATCGATCTTAGAAAAGTATCTAGCTCCTTGAAGTTGATCAAAAAGATCATCAATCCTCGGTAATGGGTATCGATTCTTAATTGTAACCTTATTCAATTCTCTATAATCAATACACATTCTCATTGAACCATCCTTCTTCTTTACAAACAACACTGGTGCTCCCCACGGGGATGAACTAGGTTGTATGAAACCTTTACTTAGTAATTCATCTAATTGCTTTTTTAGTTCTAACATTTCTGTGGGTGCTAACCGATAAGGTGCCTTGGCTATCGGTGTAACTCCAGGAATTAGATGAATCCTAAATTCTACCTCCCTATCGGGTGGTAATCCCGGTAGTTCTTCTGGGAATACATCTGGATATTCTGAGACTACTGGAATTTCCTTAAGTTCTTTTCCCTTAGTGCTAATGATTACTGAAATCATATACACTATTCCTTGCTTTCGTTCATAACTAGCAACTTTCATTACTGAAATGAACTTTATGGGTTTTCTCGGTTTATCTCCTGTAATCATGATTACTTCTCCATTGGGTGCGTGAATTTCTATGGAATTTTTATCACAAAGGATTCGAGCATGGTTGGCTACTAACCAATCCATTCCTAATACAACATCGAATCTGGCTAAATTCATTGGCAATAGGTTTGCATGAAATTTATGACCTGAAAGTTCTATATTTTCTTTTTGCAAAACCTTATCTATTTTAATAGAATTTCCGTCTGCTGTTTCGACTGTAAAGATTTGCCTAAGGTTGGTCAAAGGTAAATTAAGAGCTTGGCAGAATGTAGTATTTATAAAACTTTGGTTTGCACCAGAGTCAAATAATACTTTTGCGTAAATGTTGTGAACTAAGAACGTACCAGCTATCACATCTGGAATGAGTTTTGCTTCTTGAGTGGTTAGTTGGAATGCTCTGACATTCTTTTTAGTAGCTCCGTCGGCCGTCTTGGCTTTGTTGTCTGCTGGTTTGACCAATTTAGGACATTCTGTTTTGAAATGTCCTGCTTCGCCACAGTTAAAACAGATTCTTGTTTTCTTTCTGCAGTCTTCTTCGCGATGTCCTATGGCTTTGCAAAAGTTACAGATTACATTACACCTTCCATAATGTTTCTTTCTGCAGTTCTTGCAGAATGGCAAAGTTGAAGATTGCCCTGTTCCTCTTTTCCTGAAACTGCTGTTATTACCCGTACGAAATCCTTGGGTAATTTTCTGAGCCAGTTCCTTCTTCCTGTTTTCTTCTCGTGTGCGTACCAGTTCGTCAGTTAGGGTGTTAGCTAATTCCACAGCATCGTCAATAGTACGAGGTCTCGCAGCTTTAACGATGTTACGGATTTCGCCAATTAGTCCCCAAATATAGCGAGAAATGAGTACCAGTTCTGGCGAAGCCAGTGTTGGTACCACTCTAGCATATTCAAAGAATGTCGAAGTATACCCTCGACAATCTACACCTATCATTCGATGGTTTAGGAACTTATTCGCCATTTGATCTTTTTCATATTCAGGACAGGATTTTCTTTCTACAAGACTCTTAAATTCTTCCCAATTCATGGCAGAGGCCCTATTTCTTCCTTTGGATTGAAGTACTGTATTCCACCATTCTAGCGCCCCTTCTTTGAAAAGATTCGACGCGTACATAACCTTGTCGTCCTTGTCACATTTACTTATTGCAATCACTGCCTCGGTTTTCTCTAACCAACGCAGTGCCGCAGTCGCTCCTTCATTGCCTGCAAATTCAGCAGGTTTACAAGCAAGAAATTCCTTATAAGTGCAACCAGGCGTTGCAGCTTTTATTTTCTTAGGGAGCGGAGTTTGTAGGGGATCATCATCATGATGATTACCGCCTCCGTTTATGCTATTACTGAAGTTATCTTCAGATATACGTTTACTAGGAATGATTTGTTGGGGTTCAGCAGGTTTCTGAGCAGCAGCGAGTATTGCTGGAATAGCATTGGCTATCCCTTGAGCAACAATATTTTCTATATCTTGCCTAGTCATAAATTGATCCTCCTGATGTTGCTCAGATTGATTAACCTCGTTTACTGGTTCATTATTAGCGTTTTCAATCTGATATTTAATAGATATAATTTTATTAGTATCGAATAAATAACAATTATACAATTTGCACAACACACATATAGCCAAAACTATCGATTTCTCGATTCCCATTTATATGTTATATATTATGCATCATTACACACCATTATCTTACAACGTTTTATTTTAGGTTATTTTACAAGATTATATTTTACTTATTTATTATACAACCACAGTTTCACATTCTCACATCACACTATCCTTCCTCAGTTGGTATTTCAGTAACGACGTTCCCTCTCGTCGTATTTCCAGGAGATCTGTTCTCCTACTTCCTTGATCCTATTCCCTGCGCCTATCAGCTCCTCGCCAAAGTTGCGGAGTTCAGCTAGATTTTCGTTACTCATTGGTGGGTTCGGTATAGGTTCTCGGTCGAACTGAGGGAAAAAGGAATAAGGACTGTTGAGAAGGTTTTGGAACTGCCAATCATTAGTCCACCACTCGTCCATTTCTAGGGGTTGGGTGTGGATTATAGGTTCTGGGATTGCTGGTTCCAAGTTCATTGGAAGTTGTGTCTCAGCAGGATAAGGGTAGAGATTATTATTAATAGGCCTGACGACATCACAACTCACCAATGCACGATCTAATTCCTCCTGAAATGGTAACTCCTCAATTTGTCTAGAGCTTTCCCCAATTTCTATTTTGTTTTGCCTAGAACCTTCCCCAAACTCCATTTCCATTTGCCTAGAGTATTCCCTAAACTGCATTTCCATCTGCCTAGAACTTTCCCCAAACTCCGTTTCCATTGGCCTAGAACTTTCCCTGACTTCGATCCCCATTTCTTTGTCTAAGGGATTTTCTATTTTAGGAATCTTCCTCGTCGCGGGTTTCCTCCTGCGCACACGCCTCCATCCCACGAATCTTCTCCTTTTCTTAGGCTTGGGTTTCTCTGGAGGTGGAGCGTTGAATTCAATAGGTTCTTCTATATCAGGTATATATCTATTGAAATCTCTCGAAACCTCTATTTTCACCGGATAGAGATTTAAATTCTGAAGGGCGTCAGACAAGTCATTCATGTTGTTTAGCACATATGCAAAGTATACTAAGTTAAAACATATTTCATAAAAAACCTTTAAATATTATTGCATACCGTGTGACTAATTTAATACAAAGATAACTAAAAATTAAAACACACCAGGGTTTATTGTAAACTTATTTATTTTACTAGATAAGGTTTCTGGCTTGTAGGTGATAAGGGTACTTAAACTGAAGTCAACGTATTTTAAAGATTTGTATTTACTGCTACAGTGGCTAGCATATAGAGATCTGCCTATTTTTCATCTAGTTTATCCTCCCATGGTGGGTTATCGCCTAATTTCTGAGTTTCCTGTTTAACTCTCACTTCTTTTGATTGTGACTTCTCCAATTTCTCTTGGCATTTCCTAATAATTAAACTTCTTTTATTAGGAGAAAGTGGTTTCTCATAATGGGCTTTACGAACAAATATTCCTTCATCGGTATCTGTTGGGTAATTGGAGGAGTTTGTTTAGGATAAACTTCCCTTCTCGTGTGATGACCTATCTAATCTAAGATAGATATTTGAAAGCTTTTGCTTACCCATACTGTACACAAATTTTCAAATAATGAAACATATAATCACAGAATAGCAATTAGAAAAATTAAGTATTTTCTAAATACTTAATTGGCTTAAATCAGTGGCTCTGATACCACATTTTTCTGTCACGGCCCCCGACCCGGTTTGACCCGTTTCAGGAGCCACAGGACAGAAAATCCCGTGGTATTTATTTCACAGCGGAAGATTTTTACCAGGATCTTTTTAAAACTGTAATTTCCCGATTATTTTATTTCACAATTCGGGAAAAAACCCGGTAATTTACAATAATATGATTTCACTGAGAAATCTTTATTTTACAAAACATGTTTCTTTATTTTATATTGAGCCACTTCCTTAAGCTTGTAGTGCTTCACGACACTTTTCTTGGATCACAACAGATCACCTGAAACATGTTTGAAAAGGTTTTGTCAGCGGGAAATACTGAGTGAATCATTCTTTTTACTAAAATGACTTGTTTGTTATAATTTACAGTATTAAGAGCGATTACAATGTTTCCTGATATCAACCAACTACCCACAGTATTTGTCACTCGACTCGTTTCTGTGACTATGGTCAGATCACCCCTTGGCTACCCCATTGTCCAATGGTGACGGGAAATAAGTAATGTATACAAAACCCCACATACTGGCTGTAATTTGGTGATTACATAGACTTAATCCCTGTAATTATAACTTTGAAAATAAACATGCTTTTGAAATCAAATTTGATAAAAAGAGAATGACTCACATTGCAGATTTAATATGAACAGAGCTTAGCCTACTGATTAGCCTTGATAACCTAGTTTAAATAACAATGCACACAAACTAGGTTAGTAACTAATACAGCATTTACAATAACTCACGAGATTAAAACCTCCACAACGAATGACAAAGTGCGATACTTAAACATCCATCGAATTAACGACGAATGACAAAGCATAAACCCTAATTCGGGCAGCACTTAAACATCCATTGGATAGTTTAATCGATCGGACATTGAATCGTAGCAGCGATTGAGTTATTACCCTGTATTGTGGCTGCACTTTGTGATTTGTGTGTGTTTTTGTAGTAATTTAACAATATCTCAACGTACGTATTGAGTTTGAACGTCGAACTAACGCACAATTACAAGTCCCAGACTCTACTATTTATATCTGAAAAATGGTTCCCCCCGCGTGTCGCGACAGGGACACATGCACCCGTCACGTGTCGCGAGAGGCACCAATCTACCCTAGGGTAGCCTTGTGTCCCAATAGGCTTGCTGAGTTGGTCTTGCATGCAAATTCGTTATACACGTTAAACTGTCGAGACAATACTAACTAGGGTTTACCCCCCCCCCCCTGAGTTTTAGGGGCCCTGATCCTGATTCCAATTGTTCTGAAAATTTTAGGGTTTACGCAGAATCACTTGGGTGTCTTAATTAGGGTTTCCTATTGAACAAATTAAAATAATAAATAGGACTTTTGATGAGAGTTGTTACAGACGAACTTTGTTCACGGAACAAGTTCCGAAGAAGAGAAAGAACTTCAATTTAGACGACAGTCTAATGAAGAGTTCTATGCTCAGAAAAAGCAACAACAACAGGTCAAAGATGTGTCCAAGAGAACATGTTTCAAATGTGATCAAACAGGACATCTTGCTCGCAAGTGTCCAAATTTGAAACCTGTTGGTGTTGAAACGAAAAAGAAGTCTGATGATGTTGAGAAACAGAAATCTGAGGATGTGAAACAAAGGTCAACCAGATTTGATTCAAAACAAACTTGGAGGTACAACACAAACAAGTTTGCTTCGAATCAAACTTGGAAATCAAATCCAAATAGGTTTGATTCAAGACAAACCTGGAATTCTCACATACCCAGATTTAGAACAACACAAAGTTGGAGAACAAAAGTCGATGCAACAAAACCACAACAGTTTTGGAAACCAACTGTTGTTCAGAATCAAAATGTTCAAAAAGATTCACAATTTTACAAAAGAGGTACTCCGAAAGGTCAAACACGGTCTGTTAAGAAACAAATCGCTTCGGTAAATGATGAAAAACTTGAAGTCAAAATTGACAAAGTCTTTGTATAGAATGACAAAGATTTTCCGAAGTTAAATGATGCATTTTGTGTTGAAATGCCTAAGGTCAAACAGACTTGGGCTAAATTGTTCAAATAATTCGATAGTTGAATGTGCAGGTGCTTCCGAAGAAATCTGAATGTCAACAAGAAGAGTGTCGGAGCAGCCTGGCACAAGGAGAAGAAGAGGCTGCTGAACCCTGCGACTGTTGAACAGGGAGTTTGTTTGTTTTCTGTATATAAATAAACAATATTTTTGAAAACCCTAAAAATTTAAAATTTAAAAACCAAAAATATGTTTTTAAATTTTGTCAAAAATTACAAAAATATGTTGAGTGAATACGCCGAAACCCTCACGGCTGAACAAACATGATTAATTTCACAAGATTGAAAAATGGTTTTCAAACTGTAAAATATCAATGTGTTGTAAATCATGGGGGTACATTTTCTGCAAAACAGAGCATGAGATACATAAAATGGATGGCGAGACAAAGCTGTCAGTATCAGGTTGTCAAATTTTCTTTAAATGGTTTTAAATTTTAGGGGGAGTAAGAAATTGTCAGAAAATCCAAAAACATTAGAAAATTTGAAAAAGCTAAAAACATGATAAAATTCAAAATGAGTTTTTGTGTAAAAAGAGGAAATGATAGTACATCAGTAGACAATCACAGTACGCTAAAGAAATGGAAAGTCAAATGTGATAAACGGTCTCACTGATGATATGCCAGTAGGTTTTTACACGCTTAGTAGATTGTTTTCGAGATATATACCTAAATATCAATACTTACTTATCTCGTGGGGAACATCTCTCGGATATATGGGTAACCCCCGAAATCTTGTTTAAGAGATTGCCTGATTCTGAGATACTAGGTCTTTATACTGTTTGATATCTGGGGTATTATACCTGGTCTTCTGATATTGCGGAAGCAATGGCCTAGACCTCGTATAATACTTTACGCGCTTTTAAAGCTTACCCTCTGCATAAAAATTGAAAAATATCGAAAGATAGGAATCAATTGCAGTTGAAGTAAAGATTCCCAAAAGGGAACACACCTAAAGTCGAGCCTTCATCTCTTAGATTTAACAGAAGTTCATACCTGAGCTCTCAAGGTCTCGCACTAACCCAGATACAGATATCAGATTGGTATACTCACCTGTAAGACTGAATCTAGGGAATTTTGATACAGGAGTATATTCTGAGGTGGGACACACGAATAAGTTAAGTGCTTAAAACACTAATCTCGTATCTCGAATCGATTGAACTTTGTGTGGAAATTTAAGTGGATCAGTATACTGACAATCTAAGTGAATCGTTTAGAACTTAAAGTGTTTAAAGCTCAACGGTACTAGTGATTTGTCATAAACTGATATGATCCTCTGACACGAACTCAAACAAAAATATTGTCTGTAAATATGTTTGTAAATATTTCTTTACTGCTTCATGTTTCAGAAAAATACAAAAAGATTTTGATTCTACTTTAGTTTCGACAACTGATGTCTGAAGGCTGAGTTTCAAAATCTAAGTATGCTGATCGTGTTTCTGAAAATAAGCAAGTTCATTAATTTGAATCTTGTAGATTTTACCTAAAAAATCAAAAACAGTTTGTGAAGTCTCCAAGGTCATTAAATTGGACTTGGAAGATTAACTGTGAGGAATTTGGGTGCTTAAATTGTTAAAATCTGTTGTAAAGAGCTATATTTCGATTTTGGATACTTAATACTGCCAAATCTATAAAGATTGTTGATAGGGGGAGAGAATCAAGTAATCCTGGATATATTCATATTATTGTATTTTAAAGCCAGGATCTTCTTTAAAAGTTTTTTAGGGCCAGGTCACGATTCCTGGACAATCGAAAAAGCTTTCACTGTCATATATTTGAAATGATTTTAGCTTATGCTGAGAGAGCCAGGATTTTCAATCCTGATTGTTCAAAATGTTTTTACTTACAAATGTTTAATATTTGCAGTTGCTATGCCAGACTACGATCCCGATAGCCGAGTCTAAGGGGGAGTCTGAAGACGAGCTCACGCAAGGGTGAGCATGCATTCAAGGAGCCAGGTGTCGATCCCAAAAGCACGGAAGCTTGACGAAAGGGGGAGCCTGAAGAAAAGAGTCTACTGAAAGAGGGAGCTGAAGCTGAAGAAAGATCCACGGGGATTCTGTTCGAGAAAGAGGGAGTCTGTGTTTGCTGAAGACGTCAAACTTTCAAGAAGACTCAGAGAGAGAGAGAGAGAGAGAGAGAAACAAGACGCTACCAGATTGACTGCGACTATATCCAAGGGGGAGTCTGTTAGTGCAGTTATGTCTATCTGTTGGTGCATACGTCTGTCGACTTCATCTTCTATCGAGTCTTGTATTCAGAAATGATAGAACAGGGCACGTTGTACGAGAAAATAGGTTTTTAGGTTGAACAGGGTATTTCGCACGAAATAGATTAAGCTATTTCGTACGAAATAGAAAGTGGGTATTTCGCACGAAATAACATGTGTCTATTTCGTACAAAATCAAGTGCCTATAAATACCCTTGATGTCATTTCGTTTGTATGCTTCTTGTTTTCGACGCCGAAGTGCTGTCGAAGTGTCTCCAGCCTGTAATTGTTGTCATAATCAATAAACGAGACAGTTAATAGTGATTCTAGTGCAATACAAGCTAAATGAAGACTGAATCAATGAATTCCGCCTCTGATTCTGTCTAAGAACTCTTCTGAACGACTCGTTTGATCGTGAAAACGATCCTACATGTGGTATCAGAGCTCAGGAGGAAGCGTTCTTACCATTTAGCTTGTTTTCGCTAGAAAATTCTGATTTCTACACCTTCTTTTCAAAATTAAACTTGATTTCACGGTCAAAATGATTTGAATTTCTCACATTATATGCGAGACTGTGTTTTAACAAAGCCTTGAGAGAATTGGACTTAAAATTGGACTAAAATCTGATCAATTTGACAAAAACATGGCTGAGATGATGACATCAACAGCATTTCGCACGAAATAGAAATTTGATTTCGCACGAAATCACTTAGTTTCATCTATTTCGCACGAAATAGTACGTTATTTCGTAAGAAATCAGCTATTTCGTACGAAATCATCTTATTTCGCACGAAATCATTCTGATTTGATTTCATTTCGTACGAAATCACCCATTTCGTACGAAATCATCTTATTTCGCACGAAATCATTCTGATTTGATTTCATTTCGTACGAAATCATCTTATTTCGCACGAAACCATTCTATGTAAGTTCATTTCGCACGGAATAGCACTAATTTGGCTTCATTTCGCACGAAATCACTCATTTCGTACGAAATCACCTTATTTCGTACGAAATCAAGTCATTTCGCATCAAAGGTCATTTCGTGTGAAGCTGTTATTCCGTACCAAAATCCATTTCGTTTGAAAGTTTCATTTTGTGTGAAACTTGTCATTTCGCTTGAAAAGTATTTCAGGTTGTACGGTTTGTGTGATTATCACATCAGGTTGTTTTGAAGCATGGATAAAATGTTTGATGAAAAGGAAAACAATAGTCTTGAAAGTTTAAATAATTGGATTGATGGGTTTTGGTATAACAATAGTGACAATGGGAATAAGAATGTTTGGGTAAAAAGACTTGAATATTTTTTGTGTAGAAAGGATGAAACGTTAGATGAGTTGGAAAACCGGTTTGAAAGTCTAATGAACAATTTAAAAAACCATGAGATAACAATGTCAAATGATAAACAGGTAATAAAATTTGCAGACGCGTTACCTGCAGAGTGGAATGAATTTTTGATTAATCTGAGAAAAGATTCTAGATTTTCGAAGTTTTATCCAAGAAAATTCATCAGTGAGCTCAAAACACACAAGTTTGAAAATGAAAAGAAAAAGAAGGTTTTGATAAATGATATAGAAAAGAATTTAGAGAAGATAAGTTTGGATGTAATAGTTGAAATGAGAAAAAGAGTTTATGTGTGTCTTGCAGCAAAAAATGTCATGAAATATGACATTAAAAGAGGATGTTATATTGATGAAAATATGAATCCTCTTGATTTTGTTAAATTTTTTTTGTGCAGGCACATACAAAACAGAGACAGAGCAAATTTCAAAGAATGAAGAATCTGAGAAGCTTGGATCTTTGAATCCTGAACCAGTGTCAAAGAAAGAGGTTGAAGAAAAAGCCCCTATTTTTTATCATTCATCAGGTGAAGAAAGTGATGATGAAAGTGTTCAAATTGATAAGAAACAGGTTGATAAAATTCCAGCTTCCAAGGTCGAGAAAGAAGCTGATGACAAAAAGATTCTTGAGATGTGCACAAATTGTGAAAATTCAAAATCAGAAAGTGTCAAACTGTTGAATGATGTGGACAGTTTGACATTGGAAAATAAAATTTTAAAAGAAAATGAAAAAGATTTTGAAAATAAGATAAAAAGTTTTGAAAATGAAAAATTAAAAATTGAAAAAGATTTTCAAAGTCAAATAAAGATTTTAGAAAATGAAAAATCTATTTTCAGTAAAAATAATATTGAAAAACAAATTGCAATAAATTCTTAAATTCAGAAAATCATTCGAATTGAGAATGAGTTTGAGAATGCTAAAAATAAAATTGATGAGTTAGAAAAGAAATTGAAAGGTTTTGAGACTTCATCAGTTGTTCTAGATCAAATATGTCCAAAACCGATCAATTCAGATCCAATAAGTGACGATGTCACAAATTATGACAAAGTCATAATTGAAGATTGTGATGAAAGATCTGATGATGAAAATGAAAGAAAGAAAACGTTTCTGAAATTAAAGAAAAATTTCAAGAAACTGTTCCACAGTCTATTGAAAAAGGCGAATGCTCAACGCAAAAACCTTTGAAGAAGAATGTGGAACAAAAACAAAAAGTTAAAAATTTGAAAAATTTTCAAAACAACAATAAAGGTTCATCAGTTCAATCATCCAATCGTGATAAAAAAATCACAAAAATTTGAAAATCAAAACTCAAAAGCAGTTGGTAATAAGTGGTGCAGGTTTGACCACAGTGCTCAAAAGACTAATCCAGCTTTCAGGAGAAGTCAGGAATACCACAAGGCCAAACAATACCATGACTTAAGTGTTTGGTTTGAGAGTGGTGATTGGTACGATAACAGGATGTGCTACAAATGTGGTGTTAGAGGACACATTGCTGTTAACTGCCAAAATCAAAGATTTGAAACAAGAAAATGCTTTGAATGTCAAATCAAAGGTCACGTTGCAAGAGATTGCCCAATGAGATCAATGGGAAGATCGAGGGCTGAATCTCAGAAAAAGATGAAAAGATCAGTCAAAGTCGAAGAAAAGCCCATAAAACAGAAAGTTCTAGAACAGAAAGTAAAGCTTTCACAAGGGCAAAAGGACAGACTGAGGAAGAAAAGGAAGAAAGCGAGAGAATATCTTGAAAAGATTTTATCCTCGGGTACACCTGTTGGTTCTAATAAGAGTTCTGATGAATCGCTTCACTCGACTGCAAAGTCAAGTAAAACGAATTCTTCAGATACAAATCTGAGGACAAAAGAGAAGACAAAGGAAGAAAAATTAACTAATCAAATTGTTAAAAAATCGAAGAAAGTTAATTTTTCAGATAAAATTTTTATCAAAACGTTTGATAGCGATGAATTTGTTTCTACGGAAACAAAGGAGCTACGTTTTGGAAATGAAGCTGATTCATCAAAGTCAGACAAGCCAAGTCTAGGCGATGAATCTGGTTCGTTAAAGCCAGAAGAGCCATCTGTTGAGGTAAAAAGTGTTGATTCCATTTCGACAATGAATGATGCAAACTTTCCATCATTGTCAAGTGGAAATTTGAAACAGAAAACTGGTAAACCCAAGAATGGTCAGGCTTGGGTAGATCTTTTCAAATGAAAACCCTGACTTGCCGGAGCTCCCAGGTTGGTAAGTGTGGAACATGAATCGGCATTTTTCTTGAGAAATTCACTTCGGTGATATTTCGAATTTCAAAAGGTTAATCAGGGACATTAAGTTGTACTTGATTTATCTTTCCTACAAGAGGTGTTGTTGATTAAATCTGGAAATGTTAAATTTCTACACGTGGATTGAAGAAAACAAGGTGATGAATCTCCAGGTTTGTAAAAATGACACACAAAACTTATTTTCCGGAAAAACCATTTTGATTAAAACAAACTTAAGTGTTTTGAAATCATAATGGGAAAATAGTTTGTTGTCAGGGGGAGTTCTGATTGTTTATGCCAAGTGAATGGCGATTTGAAGTGATTCGATATCAGTTTGTCACTTTACTTGTACAGTTTGTTTTCAAAATTTCCCGAAAAATCAAAATTGAAACATATTTTGATTTTAGGGGGAGTAAAAATTTAAAAAAAAATTAGAAAATTTGAAAATGTCAAAAACAAAAAAAAATTAAAATGAGTTTTGTTGAGAAAAGAGGAAATGATAGTAAATCAGTGGACTATCACAGCATGCTAAAGAAATGAAATGTCAAATGTGATAAACGATCTCACTAAAGATGTGACGATAGGCTCAGCTAGACTAGTAGATTTGCGATAACGATACAAACTTAAATGAAAAAGCCTAGTTCTAGTGGGAAACACGGTTGAAAGCATAGTACTTAGTTTTGTCCTTCGTGATTGTGTACCTACTCGGTAATCGCTGATTATCGAAAGACATAAAACCGGTTAAGCTTGTGAACTTTCGCAACTTGCTGAAAAAGTTACTGTGATTGTGCATTTTATTTTGCAAAAATTTAAACTTGTTTTATTTCTTTATTTTGTTTAAGCATAGGACATCCTCTGCGTATACGTGAGTATCGACCTGGATGTTAGTACCTAAACGTTCTGCTTTATTTTCTTTGGTGTTTCGTTTAAGCTTTGGATCACCTCTACATATACGGGAGTATCGAACTGGTGGTTAAAACCTAAACAATTTCAACTTGTTTTTATTTCTTATTTTGTTTAAACATTGGACTTTCTCTGCGTATACGGAAGTATCGACCTGATTGTTAATGTTTAAACATTCTGCGTTATTTTTGCACATATCACAGATGATGAAAGTTTAAAGGCATTACTTGAGTCAGTGTATTGCATGATGAGGGGATATGCTGAGATCGTGGGGTCCATAAGAATTTTAGTGCAAAATTAATATACCCTAACGTATCGGTAAGCATCTCGAAAGCTTTTAGATTGAGCTTAAGAGGACAATTATATCGTCAATCTACGTGAATCGTTTAGAACTTAAAATGATTAAAGCTTAACGGTGTTAGTGATTTGTCTCACAAACTGATATGATCCTCTTACATAAACTCACAAAAATATTGTTTGTACATATTTCTTTACTGTATTTCATTAATAGCAAAAATCCAAAAAGATTTTCGACAACTGATGTTGAAAAGCTAATTTTCAAAATTCCAAGTGCTAAGCAGGATGAACAGGTTTGGGAGTGTATGTTTTTAAATGTAGAAATTTGTTTTGAAAAAGGAAATTTGTTTAGTTAATCAAGATCATTAATTTGAACTTGATGTAACTATTATGATTAATGAAGTAATGTGTTTGTGAGAAAGTTTGTGCAGGAAATGTTGAAAAAGCGAAGTTTAGATTTCTGATGTTCAATTCCAGGTTTTCGATACTAAGCTACAGATAAAGAATTCCAGACTGCGATCCCAACTGATTGAATGGGGGAGTCTGAAGACAAAGAAGCCAGGATCCTGATCCTGTTGCTACGGAAAGCCAGGAGAAGTTCCTGAAGATGAGAAGACCGATTAAGACAGAAGACTCGACATGCTCAAGACTCGTACCGAAGACTTCGTCAACATCCGAGGGGGAGTCTGTTGGTGCATACGTCTGTCGACTTCGTCTTCTATCGAGTCTTGTATTCAGAAATGATAGAACAGGGCACGTTGTACGAGAAAATAGGTTTTTAGGTTGAACAGGGTATTTCGCACGAAATAGATTAAGCTATTTCGTACGAAATAGCAAGTGGGTATTTCGCACGAAATAGCATGTGTCTATTTCGTACGAAATCAAGTACCTATAAATACCCTTGATGTCATTCGTTTGTATGCTTCTTGTTTCCGACGCTGAAGTGTTGTCGAAGTGTCTCCAGCCTGTAATTGTTGTCATAATCAATAAACAAGACAGTTAATAGTGATTCTAGTGCAATACAAGCTGAATGAAGACTGAATCAATGAATTCCGCCTCTGATTCTGTCTAAGAACTCTTCTGAACGACTTGTTTGGTCGTGAAAACGATCCTACACTATCGCCTTCGTCATTCCAATTCGTAGTTGAAACAGATTATTTCTAGACTTTATATTGTAATAATTAGATTGAAAAGGCAAGGTGGCATTATTGTAAATAAGGAGTCTTTCCTTATAACCTTGGCCTATAAATAGAACCCTTAGGGTTAGAGATTAGGACTTTTGCCATTTGGAGACTTGAAGAGCTCTAGTGTTTGAGAGAGAAGCTAGAGAGAGAAAGTACTGTGTACGTGATTCAGGTGTTGTACGTTTTCACATCAATCAATAGAATCATCGTTTATATTACGTCTTGTGTGTTCGGTCGCGTTCGTGTACGGATTCCGCATGTTACACGAGTCAGTTCGCAATCGTTACGGAGTCAAAACTGGTCCTACAAGACCTTGGGAATCTCAAGTATTTCTTCGGAATAGAAGTTCTCAGGTCTAGACAAGGGATTTTCATCTGTCAAAAGAAGTATGTCCTTGATCTCCTGGCGGAAACTGGTTTGATTGATTGTAAACCAGTAGATACGCCAATGGTGGTGAACCACAATCTTCACATGGAACTTAATGGCGAGCTTGCAGACAAAGAGAGATATCAACGGCTCGTGGGCAAGTTAATTTATCTCTCCCACACTCACCCTGATATAGCTTATGCTGTTGGGGTGGTTAGTCAGTTTATGCACCAACCGCAAGTTGCTCACATGGAAGCTGCTCAGAGAATTTTAAGGTATCTAAAGGGAACCACAGGCCATGGAGTGTTGTTCAAAGCAAATGGACATTTAAATGTTGAGCTCTACACTGACGCCGACTGGGCAGGAGATAAGGGAAATCGAAGGTCGACATCAGGGTACTTCTCCTTGGTTGGTGGAAACCTTGTTACCTGGAGGAGCAAGAAACAGAAGGTGGTCACTCTGTCGAGTGTAGAAGCAGAGTTCAGATGCATAGCTCGAGGGTTAAGCGAAGTTCTTTGGATCAGGAAACTTCTAGAAGACATTGGTTTCTCCCAAAGGGCAGCACCCAATAAAATTATGTGCGACAATACAGTTGCAAAACAAATCTCAGAAAATCCAGTTCAGCATGGTTGAACAAAACACGTGGAGGTAGATCGACATTTCATCAAAGAGAAACTGGAGGAAAGGATCATAGAGCTTCCATATATATCATCAAAGGATCAACTCGCAGATATTCTCACAAAAGCAGTCAACGGAAATGCGTTTAGTAGCTGTTTGAGCAAGTTAAGTATTGGAAATCCCACTACTCAACTTGAGGGGGAGTGTCGGAAAGAAGGAAACAAATAGTATAGGGGCTAGTGTGTAATATGGTTGACTATATAAACATCATCTTTGTATAACCCTAATTGAGTATGATACAATTCCAAACCTCAGTGTTTTCTCTATATCAAACAACACTGGGTGTCACCGGTCCCTCTCGACCCTCACTCCGTGCCCTCTAAATCTAGTGGGGATTGTGGTTGATCCGTATCCGTTAGTGATAATTTTTTTATTTATAAATAATATATTTTATTCCACCCAAAACCCACACACCCCTATCTCATTAGCAAAGGCCAATTAACCTTTTTCTTTTTTCCTTTTCTTTTCCTTGTGTCATTAGCAAAGGGCCAATCCACGCTTTTTCTTTTCCTTTTTTTTTCTTTTCTTTTTCTTTTCTCATTAGCAAAGGGCCAATCCACGCTTTTACTTTTCCCTTTTTATTTATAAATAACTACTTTTATTCCATTACTTCCTCTTTCTTTTGCCGCCACAAACCACTTTTTCCTCTCCTTCACACTTCTTTTTTTTATTTATAACTAGTTTTTTATTCTCTGCGCTTCGCGGCGGAAGTTTAGTCGTTTCCCCTACGTTACATGACAGAAGCTTCGTCGTTACCGGTGTGGAAAACGATTGGGTTCGTTATGGCACCACAATGATAACATCATTGGCTATAACTTATAATAAAAAATAACTTCGTTTTCAAACTTACACAACACAAAAATATTTGATTCTCAGGGCCGTCTCCGAAAATCACAAAAATTTATTTGGCCCTGGTCGAGATAAAAAATTTGGGGCCTATTCGCAAATCTTCATATAATATAAACTCATCAATCATTCAATAAGTATATAAATACTAAAAACCCATAATACTACGATAATTGTTATGAAATACTACGACGTTTTGTTTCTTTTCCCAGATCTAGTAGGCCCTTATTTTTGTTTAGATTAGTCACTTCGGCTTGTTAATTGGGCCATTTTTTTAAAACTCTTAAACAGGCCCTTGTTTAAAAAAACTTTGAGTCTTTTAGCAGGCCCTTATTTATTTTTTCGGGCCCTATATTGATTTGGACCCTGATCGCAGTCACCTCCTGCACCCCCTGATAAACGGTCCTGTTGATTCTAAATATAACTTAGTTTTCAAATAAAAAAAACTTTTGAACCCTGATCACAGTCACCTCCTGCACCCCCTGATAAACGGTCCTGTTGATTCTAGATATAACTTAGTTTTCAAATAAAAAAACTACTGTTCATGGTGAGTTTCATTTAATATATATAAAATAAAAAAACTACTGTTCATGGTGAGTTTCATTTAATATATATAAATAACCTTTTTTATTACTTTTAAAAGACGATGAACCAACTGAATTATGAGATTCTTATACCACTTTTTCCACCCTCTTTTTACTTTTGCCTTTTTTTATTTATAAATAACCATTTTTTGTACGACTTTTAGACCTCAGTAAACTAATTAATCTCAGTAAACTAGTTTTACATTAAAAGATAAAGTCCCTGAAATGGTGTGAAATGGAGTTACCGAAAGAATTTTATTCACCAATGAAAAACATTGAATCCTAAGGGTGTAGGGAGTGGTTAAACACTTTGAGTGGCAAACCAAAAAACCGACCAATCAGAGCACGCCATGTCAATCGGTGAAAAGTGTTTAAACTTTGGTGAAAAGTGTTGGCAATGGTTTAGACACTTGGTGAAGTGGTAAACTATTTTAAAAAAAAAAGGAAAAAGGTGTGATTGATTGAGATTGAAATGAACCCCACCCACAATACCCTCCCTCTCTCTCCTTCCTCCCTCTTCCCCGAATCGGTAATGCATCACCGATTTTGTACACATTTTCGGCAAATGGTGTTCGGCAATATGTGGGCGGTGGGTTGGTAAGCGGTGCCGGGTGGGTTTACCGCCCCCACACCGGACACCCTAAAAGCTATTTGGAAAATTCGAAAAAAAGGGCTGTTAATTTTAAACTAGATATCAAAACGAAAATGGTTTTAATTGAATTAGAAGATTTGTAATCAAAATGACTATATTCACTCCCCTCATTTATATTTACTAATTACTAGTAGGATGCACGCATGATGTGGCGGGAGCGACACATTGCATTGCGATATTCGTTTTTGATAGTTTACTTATTCATATAATATTTATTATAGTATAATTGTGATAGATATTCATCAAAAGTGAAGTAATTGGGTAATCTATTTCATTGTTTTGTGCATGGTACGGTCGGTTAGGTTATTATCCTCTACGGAAGCCGAAACCAAAGTCATCGGTTAGTTTATTTTATTAACCAATCGGTTTTTGGTTAATCACTTCGGTTTATTCAGTTAGATTGGCGAGTTTTCGGTTTGGTTCATTTAATTTGAGTTAATAACAAAAAACAAACTTGGGCAAAAACTTTTGCTTAGAAATATATGAAACTGAGGTATAAATACAAGAAATGAAAGTATAAATATATGAAATGGAGATATAAAATATGAAATATATGAACTAGAGGTACAAAAGCTAGAAATATATGAAAATATGAATAATTCGGTTCGGTTCAGCTAATTTATAAGTATTCTATCCGTATACGTTGTAGTTATTTGATATATATTTTTACAATGACAATACAAAATGTAACTGGTTAGTAGTTACCCGATAGATACCCTATGGGTTTTGAGATGAGTATACCCAACGAGTAATCTTTTTAAATTAACGGGTTTACCCGAAACCCGTGGGTATATCCGATACCCGATGGGTATTTACCCGCTAGAAACCCGACGGGTTTTGGGACGGGTTTGGGACAAGCTTATCTAACTGGGTTTGGGTTTGGGATTACCTAAACCCGTCCCAAACCCGACCCATTGTCATCCCTACGCCCCTGTAAAAAAAAATTAACCGTTTTACGTCCCGGTTGTAAACATTTTTCAAGACGCGGTTGTAAACTTTTTTTTTACATCCCGATTGTAAATTTTTTTGCGCCCCTGTTAAAAAAAAATAAATCTTTTTTACTCCCCGGTCGACTGTTTACATGGGGCGTAAAAACTGCTGAGTCAGGGTTTCTACTTTGACATGAGCGTAAAAAGTTTGCAAAAAAAGATTACAAAAACATTTACGTAAGGCGTCGATTGTTTAACTAGGCGTATGTATGTAAGTTTTGCAAAAAATTTACGTAAGGCGTCAAATGTTTAAGTAGGCGTCGACTGCGAAAATTTTGTGCACGACGTAGATTTTGCAAATTATTTCCATACAACGTCGCATTTTCCAAATAGAGCGTTTAACTAGGCGTCGACCGCAAAAATATTTACGTCAGGCGTCAACTGCAGGTAATTTTACATGGGGCGTAAAAAGTTTGCAAAAAAATATTTACGTAAGGTGTCGACTGTTTAACTTGGCCTTGACTACAAAAATTTTACGCATGGCGTAAATTTTGCAAATTATTTACATACAACGTTGCATTTTTGAATTTTAAAGACGAAAATATTTACGCCAACATACGCGTTGAAGGTGTATTTCTTTTACGTTTTATGACGATTCTCTGGGATTTTGTTTGCGGATGGACGTGGGGTGTAAAAACACGTTTTGTTACGTCAGATAAATTAAGCCGGAGGTGAAAACTTTTTTTCACACCCCGATCGTAAACTTTTTTTAAGCTGCGGTTGTAAACTTTTTTTTACACCCCGGTTGTAATTTTTTTACGCCTCTATTAAAAAAATTAAACCTTTTTACGTCCCGGTTGTAAACATTTTTCAAGACGCGATTGTAAACTTTTTTTTACATCCCGATTGTAATTTTTTTTGCGCCCCTGTTAAAAAAAATCTTTTTTACGCCCCGGTTGACTGTTTACATGGGGCGTAAAAAGTTTGCAAAAAATATTTACGTACTGTGTCGACTGTTTAATTACGACTGCAAAAATTTTACGCATCGTGTAAATTTTGCAAATTATTTACATACAACGTTGCATTTTCGAATTTTAAAGACGAAAATATTTACGCCAACGTACGCATTGAAGGTGTATTTCTTTTACGTTTTATGACGATTCTCCGGGATTTTGTTTGCGCATGGACGTGGGGTGTAAAAATACGTTTTGTTACGTCCGATAAATTAAGCCGCAGTTGTAAACTTTTTTTCACGCCCCGATCGTAAATTTTTTTAAGCTGCGGCTGTAGACTTTTTTTTACACCCCGGATGTAAATTTTTTGCACCCCTGTAGGGATGGCAATCAAACCTGAACCTATTGGGTAAACCCGAAACCCGACACATTTGGGACGGGTTTGGGGTCGGTTAATCGGGTTTGGGACGGGTTTGGGAATAGTTTTTACTTTTTTTCGCGGGTTTGTGACGGGTTTGGGATTTAGTGATATACCCGTTTACCCGACCCAATTACCCGATAAAGTGTACCCGTTTACCCGATTGTATACCCGATATAATTTCTTTTATATTATTAAATATGTATGTATATGATACATCCATTTTTACATATATAAATATTCTATTCCGTATACATTGTAGTTATTTGATATATATTTTTATAATGACAATACAAAATGTAACTGGTTAGTAGTTACCCGATAGATACCCTATGGGTTTTGAGATGAGTATACCCAAGGAGTAATCTTTTTAAATTAACGGGTTTACCCGAAACCCGTGGGTATATCCGATACCCGATGGGTATTTACCCGCTAGAAACCCGACGGGTTTTGGGACGGGTTTGGGACAAGCTTATCTAACTGGGTTTGGGATTACCTAAACCCGTCCCAAACCCGACCCATTGTCATCCCTACGCCCCTGTTAAAAAAATTAAACCTTTTTACGTCCCGGTTGTAAACGTTTTTCAAGACGCGGTTGTAAACTTTTTTTTACATCTCGATTGTAAATTTTTTTGACCCCTGTTAAAAAAATTAAATCTTTTTTACGCCTCGGTCGTAAACTTTTTTTAAGCCACGGTTGTAAACTTTTTTTTACACCCCGGTTGTAAATTTTTTACGCCCCTGTTAAAAAATTAAACTTTTTTACGCCCCGGTTGTAAACTCCTTTTTAAGCCGCGGTTGTAAATTATTTTTACATCCCGATTGAAAATTTTGTTACGCCCCTGTTAAAAAAAATTAAACCTTTTTTACGCTCCCCGATTGTAAATTTTACACCAAACATACAAAATAACATATTGAGTTAATTACATAGTTAGTCCCTGTGGTTTGCACAAAATAACATACTTAGGTACTAATAGTTTAAAATCACCTTTTAGGGTATTAACTTTTCATTTTGTAACGTTTGAAGGTATTA
The DNA here is from genome assembly GCA_030545235.1 of Helianthus tuberosus. NCBI lineage: Eukaryota > Viridiplantae > Streptophyta > Magnoliopsida > Asterales > Asteraceae > Helianthus > Helianthus tuberosus. The sequence continues at coordinate 173,288,136 of CM060397.1, forward strand.
ACTTCTAGGATAGTAACATAGGTAGTCCCTGTGGTTTGCACAAAATAACATATTTAGGTACTAATAGAATGTGATTTTAAGCCTACAAATAACCTTAATACCCCTAAACGTTACAAAATGAAAAGTTAATACCCTAGAATGTGATTTTAAACTATTAGTACCTAAGTTTGTAATTTATGCAAACCACGGGGACTAACTATGTAATTAACTCTAACATATTTTGTTCAAAATAAATGCAATATATCCATATTAAAGCAACCTAGACTATAAAAAATAGTGTACCTTTCAGTGTCCTGATGCAAATTCCTGTTGGTTCAGTTCTGTTGGAACATAAAGGAAAACATGAAAACGTACCTTTGGTTGCATCAGCACAGCCAAGCAGAGAATCCAGCATGAAGACGCAGCCATTAAGGTTGACATGATTGTCATCTTGGTCTGGTTCCTCCTTAGGGTGCTGACTGATGATGGTGGCTGAGAAAAACCGATAAGGGAATCGGTATGGAGATGGAGGTCGAATTGATGTTATGATCTTATGGGGTGTGTCTGTTTGTGTAACTGAGTAACCCCTTAACCTCCACATAATTCTCCTTATATAAGCACCCAGGAGGAAACCCTAATTAGTTAATAAGGGTAATATGGTCCATCAACAATTACCAACTAATTATTTAATAGGATTGTTATATATTTTGATCTATATAATGTAAATGATTATATGGCTACTAGATTAAATATTAATACGTAATATATTTAATCTTACATTCTCCCACTTAGCCGAGTAATCATTTACTATGAGTATTAGATAAGCCTGATCAGGAGTTAACACTCATTTTAGCCTTAAACAAGTACTATAGCAGAAAAATACAGCCGTTGAATCATTATGCGACTCAGGACCCCCATTAATCATACTATAGCCTTAATTTAAAACCTAATCGTCATGATCAAAATACGCATAAGCCCTTTGTTTGATTTGTAACTTTATTTGTCTTATATGCCATTATGTCGACTTGACATATTCTTAGAGACGTACAAAATCAAACTGATGAGGAAAAATTAACTAATACTTAGTCATTCATAGTACGATATGCAATTGCGCATGGCCATTAACTAATACCCGTCTATGAGCTCTCTTAATAAGACTTATGGGTAATAGCCCTTCAGTTATAGGATCCTTAAGCATATCATGAATGTATTCGATACAAACTTAGTTTCCTCAATTCGTTCATAAACGAATAATTAATTGCGTATCGAAACTTAATGCAGCACCTCTCGAACTGTTACTGTTCAAGGAGTCATGGTAGCTGACTTTATCACACTAAGTCTTCAAAACATTAATTATATGGAGCTAATAGACTTATGAGTCCACTGATAAAATTCTAACAACATTTAGTGACTATATTATGTCGTTATAACTTAGGTTGTCAATATCAGTGCATTATCACTCCTCCATGAGATATGTTTTGTCTGCTGACATAAGAATATATACCCGAAATTACATTTTATCATCTTTTAATATCACAAAGTTATAGTAATAAACCGGTTTTAATTCTCACTTCTTCTTCAAATAATAGCCTCTCGTTTCTTTATAGATATTGTAATACTCCATTAGATGCTTCACATTAATCTAGACAAATCTAGTATGTTGCAATATGAGTAATATCTAAACGAGTATAGACCTGAACTTACATAAGGCTTCTAATTTAATGAAGCGTAAATTAATAATCTCACTTATCCTATTATCCTCTAAAGGAGAGCAGTATTGTTTGTTACATATGTTAGGACCCATTTAAGGTTAAACTTATGGAACAGAACTAATATCCCATTGGGTCTATCTCAGTATGTTATGATATCAATTACGTAAGAGATATCTCTGAGATTTATTATATCAAATTTTGTGTTAACAATACTTTGACTTATGTAACACATACTTGTCAAAAGAATGTCATCTATATAGACAAGTTTATCTTAGTTGCTCCCACTCATCTTGAGGTAGGTACATTAATCCACTTGGTTGTTGATGAAAATAATTACGTTAAGATTTCATCACATTATGATGTTTGCATTAACCCATACATGGATTTTATTGACTTACAAATAAAGTGTTCTTTAACCTTCAGTTTAGAACTTTCAGGTTGTTTTATGAACATGTAAATATGTCAGCCATTTGTTATGGAAAATTGTTTATAATGTTCATCTAATGTAGCTTTAAACTATTATAAGCTACTAGAACAGTGATGATCCTCAAAGAAATCTTCTTGTAAGATATGTAATAAAGATTCTTTAATAATTTATCTCTTCCTGAGTACAACCTTTGACAATCAATCAAGCTTCTTCGTGTCTTAACGCTTATATTAGGATTTGGTTTAGTTATGAACACTCTTAGGTAATTCAATCAAATCCCAAACGTTATACGAACACATAAAATCAGTTTTACTAGAAAACTGTTTTATTCCATTAAGAATATTGATTGACACTAATGGCTTAATTTGAAGAGATAAGATCAGTAAACATTTCCAAAATCCATTTCAACTTTAATTTGGGAGGTTATGTAATCATCAAAATTAGTAGGCTTTTAAACCTAGATGACCTCCTGAGTTGATTATTGGGTTCATTAGAAGTTTCAGTTTTATGGATTAGCTCTTGGTTAGGTTGCTATCATTTTCATTCTAAGTTTGTAAGAGTTGGTGCAGTATGGTGTACAAGAGGTGTAATGGGAGTTAAATTCGAAGTGAAATTTAATGACATTCTTCCCCCCGCCTCTTGTACTCCTTGCAAATCATAATAAGGACTTTGACTGCTCCCACTAACCTTAGAAATCTTTAGGAACTCAGCATGCTTAGGGTCAAAGCTTAACGACCAACAAATTCTAATAGAGAAACAAGTTAATGACGTTAGTCGTTGTGATTTCTCTTGTTGAGGATTATGTTAGTTTAGGTAAGAAATCTAAGTGTGCCCACAATTAAGCAACTATGAAACTTTTGTAAGAGTAGCATTAGATTTTAAGGAGACAAATATTGATAGAACAGTGTCGTGATGGAGCGGTGTCTTGTACAAGAGGTGCAAACTGAGGTAATGTAAAATTTTCACTCCCCACCTCTTGCAACTATTGCAAGTTATTATTAAGACACTTAATGCTCCCACTGATCTTTAATATCTCTATAATGCTACAAGAGAAATTTCAATGAGCTACGTGACGTGGGAACCTATCACATATACGTTAGACTTTATTTGATTTCTTTAATGTCCAAATATCATGAGAAACGTTAGGGACATATCTAATAGAAATCTAATTAAGTATATATATATGAATAGATTTCTTCTAAGAACGTGTGCCATATGCGACAAAATTTAGATACAAATTTATAGTCTGTTAAATGATAAATGAATTATGTCTGAATATTCCATTTGGAATAAGTTCCACGAATGTCAAAAATGACTTATGATGGACCCATACTTATTCCTTAAGCCAAGTCATACTTAGGGCTTTAACGTCATGATTTAAAATCACTTAGAATGAGATTAGATGGAAAATCATCCTCATTAACCATGTCATGATTACTCATGAATTTTGGTTATAATGGATGAAATTTATAAGTCTCATTTTCCTTTTGTCAAGTTCTCATTTGCATGATAACAAAAGTTGTGAAAATGTAAGGTATCATCTAGTTTCATTTTAATAATGTTTCAATCCAGATAGTTAGAACAAATAAGATGAGAGTTGAAGATAAGTGTGACGTTATGTTGACTATGCAAACCTCACAACCTTCATGACATAGCCTAAGTAATGATACTGTACTCTGATTAATAATCAGAATATGTAATGTATCGAAAAGCTTTGTTAGAAGACTGCTTATTATGGTTCTTATAGCGTTAACAATTTATTTTGTCACTAACTCTCATGTTAATTATTTTTCAAGTTCTGGTAAGGAAACGTATGGAACTAGAGTCAACTAATCATGTGTTAATTGGAATATTGAAATTACCAGACTTAAATATCATTAATAAGTGACTATCTAATTAATATACCCAACTGTTCTTTAGAGTAATGGATAGTCTCGTTGCTTATGTCTAGTCTAACAACATAATTATGCAGTGAGATTTTCCCTTGAAGAACCTTAAAGTTGGAATTAGCACTTGTAATTTATCTATGGATCTCAGAACAATCCTCTTTAAACGTTTTAAGTGGTTGTAAGGTGAGCAACAACTTATTTTCCAGCTTCAAACATTTATTTCTTTGTACATATGTTGCTTATCAACACACTCATTTGTACTTTGGTACTTTAGAGTGTTGTAGTTGATTTATAATGCATCAATTTGTACAAGTGAAAATCTTAGTATGTAATGTACTGGAAAAATGTACTTATTTCCATGCGTAAGCCCTTAACTTTATGGGTCATGGTTTTGTACATTATAATGTATTCACATATACCACTTAACTTTATAGTTTAGAGTTTCAAATTAAGGCATGCATCTTAGGAGTTCTAGTGATTATTCCATAAATAAAGATTAGTCTCAGGAAAGACTTAATCTGGAATAACTTTAGTGATAGCATTTACGTTAGAGAGTTCTTGATTATCATAATAGACATCATGTTCGATTTGTCCTATTCATCATGCTCTAACTTTCTTCTTTATAATCTTTATCAGAAGAGAGCAATAGGATTATCGTGTCTTAGGAAATAATCAAGGATTTAATTTAAGAGCTAATTCTAATAGAAACTTTAAATACTTTAAATAAAGCAAACATTTTAGGTTTAAAAATTTAGAGTGGATGAGATATTGATATAAAGAAGAAAAATTATAGTGAGTAACATTATGGGTAATAAGAACAAGGCAGACGAAATGATCATAAAAAACTAATTAAGGATCATTAAGCTAAGGATCATTATGTGAAGATATTGTGATATGTCTATTACTAACATCAAAATAATAGACTTAGCTAAAAAATTCTACTTAAATGAAGACAAAACAGCTTTGGCCAGAAGTGTAATCATTTAAGCATATGTGCAAAGTAGTTGTAACAAATCAGCTTTGGCCAGAATTGAAACAATCACTTTAGTTATGCACTTGTTGAGTATGCCATCGATGAATGAATTAAATCAGCTTTGGCCAGAAATTAAGACATTCATGCTTATGATGCATACACAACATAGCTTTCGTAATACTTGAATGATAAGTAGATGTATCAAGTCAGCTTTGGCCAGAAATGATATATCAGAAGCTCATTCAAGTTAAGCTATTTTGGTTTTGTAAAACATTATTTGATCCTTATTAATTAACTAAGTAAATTACAAAACCATTTATTTTTAGGTCACATTAAACAGCTTAAGTAATGAGATTTCGAATCTTGTGCGATCAGTAATGCCTTGTGCGATCAATAAGGCCCAAGTCTTGTGCGATTGATAAGGCCCAAGTCTTGTGCGATCGATAAGGCCCAAGTCTTGTGCGATCGATAAGGCCCAAGTGACTTGTGTGATCCATAAGGCCCAAGTGGCTTGTACGATCCATAAGGCCCAAGTGACTTGTGCGATCCATAAGGCCCAAGTGACTTGTGCGATCCGTTAGGCCCAAGTGACTTGTGCGATCCATAAGGCCTTGTGCGATCCATTATGTCTTGTGCGATCAGATCATCTCTTGTGTGATCTGATCTTGTGCGATTGACTTATGCGATCAGATCATTCTTTATGAGATCTGATCTTGTGCGATTTGAACATAAAAGATTTCGAAACCTACTGTTTAATAGCTGTTTTTCCTTTTGTGATAACATAACAAAAATTCGAAAATTATGAATTGTGATATAGTTTCCTATTTTATTATTGATCTAATTTTATCAGTAAATTTCGAAATCATAATTGTTTATCTCATTAACATATTTCGAAAATAACTTATTAGATAAAATAAGATCAAATTAGGAAAAACATTATACAATTCAAAACACATTCCAAAACATAAGGGAAATTTCGAATTTTCACTAAGAACATTATGAACCCTAAAAACATAAAACATGATTCTGGAACCCGAAACCTGAATTTTTAAGGTTTTCTAAAACAGATTTCGGTCACAAACATAAAGCATATAATTAATTCAGATTTCGAAAACAATGATCTCGAAACTGTTTGCTCATAAGATTTCGAAAATAATGATTTCGGTCTAAGACCCAAAATCGGCTGTTCATAAGATTATTCAAAGAAAAAATTCCGTTTTCCAAGTTTCAATCCCAGAATTATGGATACGAAAACAGAACTGACTAATCAACATATGCTCTGATACCACATGTTGGTTCAGTTCTGTTGGAACATAAAGGAAAACATGAAAACGTACCTTTGGTTGCATCAGCACAGCCAAGCAGAGAATCCAGCATGAAGACGCAGCCATTAAGGTTGACATGATTGTCATCTTGGTCTGGTTCCTCCTTAGGGTGCTGACTGATGATGGTGGCTGAGAAAAACCGATAAGGGAATCGGTATGGAGATGGAGGTCGAATTGATGTTATGATCTTATGGGGTGTGTCTGTTTGTGTAACTGAGTAACCCCTTAACCTCCACATAATTCTCCTTATATAAGCACCCAGGAGGAAACCCTAATTAGTTAATAAGGGTAATATGGTCCATCAACAATTACCAACTAATTATTTAATAGGATTGTTATATATTTTGATCTATATAATGTAAATGATTATATGGCTACTAGATTAAATATTAATACGTAATATATTTAATCTTACAATTCCTAGTACCGCGTTTCACAGCATACATGCAACCATCAAATTCTCTTCAAAACTTTGAATACCAAGTGCGGCAGGAAAGAAAACTATTCATTTGCTCAACAACGTAATGTCACAGCAGACTGGGGAACATAACCCTACTTGTTTAAGTGAGATTCAGTTGGGATCCACTACACCTAAGCTGAACTTTGACTTTTTACCTTCCTTGACCTTTGGAAGACTTTTTTTTGAAAGGAGAACTTCATTAAAAAGGCTGAGCCCGAAAACCGGGACGGACAAACAAGACAAGACTTACATATTCATAAATTGGGTTGAGTTCATTTCAGAACTCTAAATAACTACAGAACTTTCAGAACTCCTAATAAACAATCATTTTATATATAAGTTTTTGTATTTAGGATATTTTTATCATCTATTATATGTATTTTTTTGATTACATACATGTTAAAAGTAGTTTAGATATGTTTAATTGCCAAAATTATATATACGTGTCATAACTAATTACATATATGTAAAAAAACTAGTTTACATATGTGTAATTATAAAATTACATATAAAAAATAATAAAATTACTCTTAACATGTATGTAATCGTAAAAATACACATAATAAATGATAAAATTATCCTGAACATAAAAATATATAAATAAAAAGATTGTTTATTAGGAGTTCTACGAGTTCTGAAAATATTTATGGTTCTGAAATGATCCTGACCCTTCACAAATTTACACAAATCCCCCCAATCAAAACTACCTTTCTTAACTCTATATTTTTTTTTGGGTAAAGTTCTTAACTCTATATTTGAACCAAAAGAAACTAACTACCATGATTTCACTAAACACTTCTTCAACGCTACTTCTTTTGTCGTTAAACCTCAAATTGTTTCTAGCCTTCCATAGCACCCAACACGCGGAAAGAACGATACCGTGTATGACCTTCCGCTCCGCCGACCTTCTGACTCCAATCTTGTGAATCTCGACTAAGTCTCTAAACGAAAAGATAAAAAACTCCGGGATCCTACACCAAAAACTAATCTTCTCCCACACACCCAAAGCTAGAGGACAAGCCGTGAATATGTGAGCCACCGAAACCAGGCCTTCATTGCAGAATTTACACCCATCGTCGATCAGAACCATGCCTCTTTTTTCAAGAGCCTCCACCGTAGGAATCCTATTCAGATCCGCACGCCACGCGAAAATGTTGCATTTCTTTGGGACCCATTTACTCCACTTCATAACATACCGGATACTGAAGTCACGGCTGGACACCATAGAGCGTTTCACAGCCGCAACAGAGAACCCATTAGAACCGTAACCCAACCATTCCCACCTGTCCGATCCAGCCGAGAGAATGACCGACGCCACTGCCGACCTAAGCGACAACCATTCACCCAACTCTTCGGTGGAATCCGGGTCGTGCCTCCAGAGCCAAAGGCCTTCACCGCCTAGACAATCCAACACACTACAGTTTTTCACAACCTCCAACTTGAAAAGAGCGGGGAATTTTTCTTTTAAAGGAACATCAACAAGCCACGGATCAAGCCAAAAAAGGATTTTGTCTCCTTTCCCCACCACTCCCTTACATAAGTTCCGCAACGGAATATTGTCAAACAACGGGCGTTTTAAGATTGAAACAATGTTGTTCCAAACCCCACCATAAGCCTTTTTTACTGAGAGAAAATCCCAATCCGACTTACCGTCATGGAGAGCGTTAATAACCTTAACCTACAAACTACCGTGCTCATTTTTGTACCTCCACCCCCATTTTGATAAAAGAGCCGTGTTAATGTCTTTAAGATGTTGGAGACCCAAACCACCCATGCTAACCGGCGAGGCAACCCTATCCCAAGCAACCCAATGGACCTTCTTCACCTCCGAGGTCCCTCCCCAAAGGAATCTTCTAATAAGGGCTTCCAGATCTTGAATAACCTTGACAGGGGCACGATACAAGGAAAAGTAATAGCAGGGGAGGCTTTCAAGCACTGAGCGAATAAGAACGACTCTGCCTCCAATCGAAAGGAGCGAGGCCTTCCAAAGCGAAAGACGTTTTTCAAACACATCGACCACCGGTTGCCAATTCGACGTCCGATTCATATTCGAACCCACGCAAAGGCCAAGAAATTTGAACGGAAATGTCTCCACTTTGCAGCCTATAAAATCCGCCATCTCTGCAACCTCAACCGGCTGCACCCCAACCCCCACCAAATTCGATTTACTCAGGTTAATCCTGAGGCCCGAGCACACATGAAAGCATTTGAGAACTCTGACCAGGTTTTGGATGTTTTCTTTGCTCTGTTCTCCCATTAAAATTGCATCATCCGCATAAAATAAATGAGAAACAATCGGACCCCCGTTCGGAGAGAGATCCCCTTGAAAATCCCCAAACTACAGGCTTTATTAACCATGCATGAAAGAGCTTCCATAACAATGATAAAGAGGAAAGGAGAAATAGGATCGCCCTGACGCATACCTTTGTGACATTTGAACTCGAAAGTCGGGGAACCATTAACCAAAACCGAGGCCCTTGCTGAAGACAACACACCCTTTTATCCATGAGCACCACTTACTAGAGAATCCCATCTGGTCTAGCACATCCAACACGAAGTTCCAGTTTATGTTGTCGTACGCTTTCTCAAAGTCGACCTTGAGAAAAAAGACCTTTTTCCTAGTCTTTCTGGACCAATTCTGGATTTCATTGATGATAAGTGGACCATCCAGGATGGACCGGCCACCAATGAAGGCGGACTGAGACATTGCTATGATCGAATCCAACACTCTTTTGAGTCTATTCGCCAAGGTCTTCGATATCACCTTATTAACAATACCCACCAAACTGATCGGCCGGTAATCATTTAACCCGATTAGCATAGAAGAACCACACCCCATGTTTATTACCCCATTAGCATAGAAATCCGCCATAATACTAACCAAATCATCTTCAAAGAGGTTCCAGAAACGCTTGACGAATCGAAAGTTTATACCGTCAGGGCCTGGAGCCTTGTCATCACCACATTCAAACACCACAGTTTTTAATTCTTCCTTACTGAACCGAGCATCCAACATCAACGAATCTCCATCTGAGATCTTTCTTATGTCTTCGCAGATGAGGCGAGGCCGATTGACCCAATCCTCCACGAATTTCGATTTAAAAAACCTATAAACCTCCTTCTTGATAAGCGACGGTCTTGACACCCAAGAGCCATTGACCTCTAACCCATGAATCGAATTAGAAGCTTTCCTGCAATTAACCAGAGCGTGGAAGAATTTGGAGTTTTCATCTCCGTCCTTTGCCCATTTTACCCTCGATCTTTGTCTTAGGTCGCTGCTTTTCCGCTCTTCTTCCTCCTTTAAAACTTTTTTACTTTCTATAAGGATCCACTCCTCCTCTTCGGTAAGGTGCCTACCCAACAAGATCTCCTGAATTTCCTCAAGATCCGTCAAGGCTGCAGACACATCTTCCGAGCTCTTTTTCAGCATCTCATCCCTCCAAACCGTAACATCCGCTCTGAGGATGCCCAATTTTTTCATGAGACGAATATCCGGGGGGCCTAGAACCCCGGGATCCTTCATCAAATCCGAAGCCACCACATCACAAAAACCCAACTTATCATGCCAAGAATCAAAAAGCCGGAACGGCTTAGGCCCAAAATTAGCTAACTCAGTCTTCAAAATAATCGGACAGTGATCGGATAAAAACGATGACACCACTTCCACACTCGCTTCAGGCCAGGAGCTGAAGAAACCCTAATTAACTAGGAATCTATCTAATTTACTTTGCTTCCTTCCGTCCGACGAAGAGAACGTAAATTTATTGCCTCTCAAATTGTACTTAATAAGCCCCGAGTCGAAAATGAAACTATTGAAATTGGAAGCACATGACGTTTTAAACGAACAATTCTTCCTCTCCTCCCGAAACCTAACCGCATTAAAATCGCCTGTCACTACACACAAACCGTCCCAAGCCGAGATCACTTGGGTTAGAGCCTCCCACAAGGATTTTTTGGCCACTACACTCTGAGGGCGTACACATTAATGAAGCTCATCGCCAAACCACTACCTGTCAAGTGACCTATAATCTGGAGATAATTCCTATTTTTGACCACACTAGACACCTGAAACACTGACAAATCCCAGATGCACAATAACCCACCAGATAACCCAACAGAATCAACACTCTCGAAGCCGAAAGATCTGTTACCCCAGAACCCCGCAACCACCTCCGAGCTCACAGAGGAAGCTTTCGTCTCTTGAATGGCCATGAAAGAGATCCCGTGTTTAGATTTCAAGTTCTTTACCCATCTTTGTTTTTCCATACCCCCGATCCCGCGAACATTAAACGATAAGAAATTCATAACTCCACCACATTAATACCTGAGGATCCAATGATTTTGCTGGCCTGCTCCAGCTTCTGCCCAAATTCAACACCCACCTGAGCACCGATATTAATGGTGGCTTCGATTTCCTTCTCCACGGCATTACCTGAATCCCGGTTCTCTTCATTCAGATCCTTGATGGGGCTCCCCGGATGTTGCGAATCGTCCGCCGAAGAACCAGAGGAATGAGCAAGAGAGTTAAGATCCAGGGGAGTACTGCTGAGTCTGGATGTAAACCCCACAAAACCAAAGCCAGGAGCTTCGTCATCAACAAGGCCCCTAGATCTTTTCTTGGGCCGCGCTTCCACCGGCGAATTGGTATCCACAGAATGGGCTTGGGGTCTCAAAGACCTTTGTCCCAGTGCATGTCTTCTTCTAGGCCGGCCCACTTTCTCACCAGATCCACTTTTGAAAACCCCTGCAACCTTGGGCCCCACCCTGACAGACTTCAGCTGACAACCTTGAACAACAAACGGCATATTTTCTCTCTCCTCATAACTAGCTTCTACGTTGCACCCTTTTTCCCCATGCACCTTGGAACCATCTGCATGGGGACTCGAAACCTTCTCCACCGGCGTCTTCTCAGCTACCCCGATCCCTACCGTCGCTTGAGTTTCCACATACTCTTGATCGTCGGAAAGTTGCATGTCATTTACCGGAGAGAATTCCGAAGACGGAAAACCTTCTGATTCAGCCTCGGAGAGACGCCTTAAACAGTCTGGCACCCAGACCTCATGATCTTCCTCTACCCCGATTCTGAACGATCTATTCTTCCATCTCAAAACTACTTCATCCTTGATCTTACTCGAATGTCCGACAAGGACCCCTACCCTAACTAACGACATATCCAGGTCTTCCTCAAACGACTTCGGCACATGAAGAACCTTGCCAAACACTTCACCAACCTGGCTCAAAACATCAGATTCAAACAAATGCAGAGGAATTCCGCTCAACTTCAACCATGCAACCCTTTCAAGGGGGAGTGTCTGACCTCTCCACGGGTCAAGCTTAGTGAACCATGGTTCCCAAATATTCTTGAGTTCCAAAAACTGATTTACCGACTCTTCATCATGAAACGAGACTAACAGAGACAGGCCACCAAGGTATTGCACATTTGTTTAGGAGAGTACAAAAAATTGATAGCAAGTTTTTGGTTAATTCGGTTTTCAGATAATTCAATTTTTGGTTTACTTCGGTTCGGTTTCGTCTATTTTCGGATTGGTTTAAGTTAACGATTTAGTTCTTGCTCACCGAAAACCGATTTTGGTTAATAACCGATAGGTACTCGCGCGATGCGGCGGTAAACACAGACATTGTCACGGTGTGCATTGTTCGGTTGGTTAGATTACTATCCTCAACCGAAATCGAGATCATCGATTATCTGTTTTATTAACTAATCTGTTTTAGTTAATCGGTTTTGTTAATTAGTTAGATTGACGGTTTTTGGTTTGATTCTAATTTCGACTAATAGCCAAAACCAAACTTGAGCTAAAACTTTTGATTAGAAATACATGAAATTTAGGTATAAATACATGAAATTGATGTATAGATACATATGAAAATATGAATGGTTTGGTTCTGTTAGTTTTGGTTAAATGAGTGCACAAAATAATCGATAACTGTTTTTGGTTTATTCAGGTTTCGGTTAATCAGTTTTCAGTTTAACAATTCAGTTATTACTCACCCTTAGGCACGGTTAATCACGTAACATATCAAATTTTTTTAATTAAAAAAACTATAGCAATACTATACTCAAATTAAAGTGAATAAAATACTCGTTTATATGGTGTAATTTAAATTTATATATATAGGGTAGGGTTCATTTGAGAACCACCTATATTGCGAGAACCGCGAGAACTAATGTGAACACAAAAAAATACCTAAAAAATCCAAAAAACACACAATTTTTTTAAATATTTTTCTAAAAAAAATCGCTATATTTCGTTACAAAAAAAAAAAAAAAACTTTTTTTTTTCGAATAACAGTTATGGATGCACATGTGCATATGTATCATTTCTTGGTCAATCGATCAGAGCATGTATCTAATTTAATCAATCTGACAATCGAACTAGATCACTTTGCTCGTGTTTTTGTGGTTGAATTTGATAGAAATGGAAGTTTGAGAAATCTAACTACAATCGAAAAATACGTAGACGTTAAAGAAATCGTCATAGATTCGTATTACCGAAAGAGTTTACACCGTTGAAGCCGGGGAAATCACATATGATCTCTTCTCAAACTTACACACCACACTCATTTGCTACACTCTCATGTTTGTGTATTTTCTTTTATGTGAATGAACTGAGGTATTTATAAGCCTCACTCTCGATCGCTAACAACATGTTAGGGATTGACTAGTTTGCTAATATCCTTAACGAATGGACCCATTTCAATTGTTTAACGTACTGATTCAACACGCGACTAAACCTAGCCTATTCGAACAGTGACGGACCCACTAAAATGCATCAACATAATAATAATATTTGTACTAATATGTAGCCATTTTGTTTTCTTTTATTGTCAATTGCAACATAGTTAGAGTTTATTACACAATTATTTAGCACAACTCACATTTTTACATAAAATATAACAAAATTGTATACTTAACAAACTATGATAAGTACACGTTATATCCACTTACTTAACAAACTATAAGTACACGTTATATCCCATAAAAGTACGGGTGCTAAACGAGTCGTGTTCGCGGGTTGGCGGGTTCAACCCTACCCGATCCTGAGAATTTTACGCAAACCCGAACCCGACCCGAACCCAAAAATCGTATTATACATATGAACCCGAACACGACCTGAAGTTTGGTGGGTTGACCTCAACACGGCCCGTTCAACCCGATTTTTTTTCCTGAAATTAGGGCTTGTTTGGCTAAGCTTATTTAACTCAAAAAGGACTTTTCGTTAAAAGGACTTATTGACTTATAACTTTTTGAAAATAAGTTTTTAAAAAAGTGTTTGGATTAAGTTATGGGGTGGGAAAAGCTAATAAGTCAATAATTTGTTTTTAAGAAGTGTTTGAATTAGCATATGCATGTAAAATGACTAAAAGGGGTGGAAAAAACCAATAAGTTATAAGCAGCTTCAAAAAGTCACTCCTTACTAACTTTTCAAAACTAACGTTTCCTCCCAATACAAAAAGTCATTTTGAAAAGTACTTATGAGTTTGCCAAACACTTTTTCTCCTTATTAGTTTTTTATAAAAGTCAATAAGTTATAAGGATGTGTTAAAAAGCTTAGCCAAACACCCCCTTAATATATTAAAATTAAAATTTACTTAAAAAACACAAATGTATATAATAATATCATATTTAAAGTATATAATCTATGTTAATTTCTCTTTTTAAGTTATAATCATGACATAAAATAAACACCCCATTTAATTTATGACATAAAATATATTGTAAAAAAATATAATATAGTATAAATGTGTTAAACGGGTCAACCTGCCAACCCGACCAGGTTGACCTGAACCCGACCTGTTAACCTAAATGCGTTCGCAAATTCAACCTGAAACTGACCCGAATAAAAGTAAACCCGCAAATTTTATGTTAGATTCGTGTCAAATTTTCGGGTCGTGTCAGAAATTCAGACCCTGAATAAAAGTAATTGGTTGTTGTGGATACCAGTAAGTAAAATGATATGATTTTGGGTAAATTCACCTCCATTCTATAAAGCTGCATATGGCCACGTGATAAAAGTTAATAACGTATTACTTTCTTTATTTAAATCTATCTTCATCCCTACTTTCCTTATTTTCTTTTGAATTCTCTTTTTACATACTATATGCTTTGAACTACTTTTCCATCCAAAATCCAAATAATCGCCGGAAAAGAATGAACGAGGCTGCTAGTTCCGTGGTGGTCGGAAAAGTAGTGGACTTGTTGTGTGGTGTGGCTAAAAAGGAGATTAGCTACATCTGTAATTGCTCTGAAAATGTTGAAAAATATAAAAATGAAGCTGATAAGCTGTCGAGTATGAAGGGAAGGGTCCAACAACAAATAGATTTGGCTAGATCTAAAGGGGAAGTTCTCCTAGAAGGCGTGGAAGAGTGGATGAAGAAAGCAGATGCTGAAATATCCAAGGCCACGCAGTTTACTAACGGAGGAGAAGACCAGGAGAAATGCTTCCATTTGTGTAGCCTCCGTCGTTGTAGTAAGACGGCGATAAAAAAAACGTCTTCTCTTCAGCAGCACCAAGAAGAGGGTAAGCGTTTTGAAACTTGTGTCTCCCTTCCTGCTCAACCCCCAGGATTCACAGACTTGTACCAAAGTAAAAATCTTGACGATATCGGTACCCAAAAGTTGACTTTGAAGAAAATCATTCGAGCTATAGAAGATGACACAACACAAATCGTTGGAATCAATGGCTTAGGTGGTGTAGGTAAAACTACACTAGCTAGTGAAGTTGCTAAAGCAATAAAAAATCAATTTGCGGTTATCGTGTTTGTAACAGTGTCGAGAACTGTTGACGTTAAAATAATTCAAGAAAAGGTTGGAGTTGCGGCAAGTAGAATAATGAACGGAGAGAAGGTTCTAATCATTCTAGATGACGTTTGGGAAGAACTGAAGCTTGAGGAATTGGGCATTCCATGTGGGAGTGAGTACATGAATTGCAAGATTTTGCTTACATCTAGAAACAGACACGTGTGTGCAGCAATGAATGCCCAAAAGAATATTTCGGTGAACCCTTTGCAAGAGAAAGAAGCGTGGACCCTTTTTGAACATGTGGTTGGTAAAAGTGAATGGGACCATAAATTGAAAGAAGTTGCAATAAAGATTGTCAAGGAATGTGGTGGATTACCACTTTTTATTCAAGTTGTAGGAAAAGCTTTGAAAGACAAAGAAATTAAAATTTGGGAGGCAGCGCTTCGACGACTACAAGCTCCCATGGATGGGGATGTCAGCTACAAAAAGGAAGGTATACTGCAATTGAAGCTAAGCTACGACTATCTTGAAGATGAAGTAGCTAAGTCACTTTTCTTATTGTGTAGTATGTTCCCAGAAGATGGAATCATTGGCCTTAAAACGTTGACACATTATGGGCTCGCTCTTGGGATATTTAATAATCCCGATAGCATTCACGATACAAAAGATATAGTTCAACTGGCTGTTGAGTCTCTTAAATCATCTTTCTTGTTATTGCCGGTGGATATATTCATTTATTTAAAAGAAGAAGAAAAAGAAGAAGATTTTTTTAATATGCACGACCGTGTTCGTGATATGGCATTGTTCATTACTTCCAAAGGTGATGACAAGTTTTTGGTGAAGTCTGGAAAAGGTTTGAGAGAATGGCAGCCAAGAAGCGACGTTATAAAAAGCTACAAGAAGATCTCGCTCATGAAAAATAAAATATGCAAGCTTCCTGATTATGAACCTGATTTGCCACACCTTGATACTTTCCTTATACAAATGAATGAACTTTCAATTGTTCCGGATGAATTCTTTCGGGGCATGAAAGAGCTGAAAGTTTTAGATATGGGGGGTAACTACAATTTTTCATCTCTCCCACAATCACTAACGCAGCTCACAATGCTACGCCTGCTAGATCTAAGTGGAAATAGATCTCTCTGTGAAATTTCGTTACTTGGGGGGCTGTCATGTCTTGAGATTCTAAAGCTTAGACAAACTGGAATTATAAATATCCCTGAAGAGATCGGACAATTGACCAATTTAAGGCTACTAGATGTTTACTATTGTAATGATTTGTCTTACGTAACACCTGGTGTGATATCGAAGCTCATTAGGTTGGAGGAGTTGTATGTTTGGTTGTATAAGAAGGAGGGGAATTGTAATTTTCTTACGGAACTAAGCGAATTGACGTTGCTGAAAATTCTGCATTTAAGAGTTTGGGAATTGCATTATATTCCCAAAATTGAAACCTTGATAGAATTTGACATTGGGCCACCTGGATTGATATTTGACATGTTGCCACCTGGATGCACATTGCGTTTATATAAACGCTGCCTAGAAGTTTCAAGATATAATAAATGCTCATGGACGATGCCAATTAGGAAACTGATTCAGCTATCTGAACAGTTAAGATTGTCAGATATAGAAGATTTGGATAACATCTTACCAGACCTATATCAAGAAGGTTTCGATGAATTAAGGTATATTTCTTTGTCGTACTGTGAGAATGTTAGAAGCTTGGTGAAGACATGTGACTTAGATGGAATTCAGACTTCAAATGAAAGGGGTCCGATGAAAACAAAGGGAAAGTTTTTTTCCTATTTGGAAGGAATCAAATTGCACCGCTTGAATAGCTTGGAGCTTCTGTGGGATAACCCACATCAATATATAAGCTTTTGTAATCTAAGGAGGATCAGTATAACACATTGCCCCTCTTTATTAAAGCTATTCCCTATAAGCGTAGCGGAAGGGCTTGTCAATCTCAAAAATTTAAGTATTAAAAGTTGTGAAAGTTTGGTGAATGTTATTTCAGATGGAGATGAGCAAACAACTGGAAGTGAAATTGAATTGAAGGATATTGAGCGATAATCTGCCCAAACTTGAGAGCTTCTACTCTGGCCATTCTATCATCAAATATCCTTCTTTGGAGAATATAAAAGTAAAGGTTGTCCTAGCATGAAGATATGGAGTTATGGAGAGAATCATACAACCAAGATCAAATTTTATCGTGAAGAGAGAGAGTGTAGCATTAATGATTATATTGCAGGACAACATGAGGTATGAAAAGTGCATGCCTTAAATTAATAATATTTCTTTGTTATGCGAATTAATTTGTTACCTTCACAGAAAAATGGAAACTTCACGAAGAGGCGGGTATGAACAAGGCTGTTGCGAATTAATTTCTAGTATGTTTATCGTGTAAGTGAGCAAGAGAACTTAATGGTTTATTTATTTATTTTTTTCTCTTTTTTCAAACTGTGTAAATGGTAACTAAACGAGTTAAATATGCAATTAACTAAACTATGCAGTTAAATTTGATCGAATTGTTTTTTAATTATTGAGCTGCAAGTTTTGATACAAATTGAGAAAATCTGCTAGTACATAGTTTTTATAATCACAGAATATTTAATTTTCTATGATAATATGATGTGGTATTTTGTAAGTCCAAGTTACCTTTTTAATTATTTAGTATTTTTGTTCACCTAAGTGAGTAGCTAGAAAAATTGTTCAGCAGACACCAACTACAAGATGTAAAGAATAATCCGGTTGTAATGAGTTTCCTTTCAATTAACTTCACCCCTTACTCCTTTTAATTTATTTCCAGGTGAACGTATTATTGAATAATGAGTTGGTGTAAGGAGATTGCAATATTTGCTCCAACCAAGGTAAACCCCCTTTAATTTAGGAATTTAAAATTATACACACACACATAGGGGCTGTAATTTTTACTCTTAATGAGGCTCTTACTGGTTCAGACCTTTTACTGGTTTAGCACTTAATGGTTCAGACTGTTTGTTTCACGAGCAGATGTCTGAATGGTTCAGACATTTGCCTCTGAATGGTTAAGATTTATACTGAGTCTGAATGGTTAAGACTAGGGGTGTGCACGGTTCGGTTCGGTTCGGTTCGGTTTTTGGGCAAAATCAAAACCGAAACCGAAATGTCGGTTTTTGGTTTTTTAAAACCATTCGATTTAGGTTTTTATGTCGGTTCGGTTCGGTTTTTTGGAACAAAATAATGTAAGATTATAAAAATAAAAAGTATAATTTAAAACATAAGAATCGTTCTTATATGTTTACATTTAAGATATAACTAGAATTGAGACCCGCCGCAATGCGGCGGGGATTCTTTAGTTATAACTAAGTCGACCTAGGACCCGCACGTTAAAAGTAAAAAAACAAATAATTTTGGGCTAAAAGTAATTTATGAAATACTTTTGGGTGAAAAGTAAAAAAAATCAATTTTTTGTTGAAAACCCCTAGAGCCAAGGTTACGACAACCATATACATAACCATTTTTTCTTTGGAAAACCCCCAAAGCACACCCCGCGTTACGGCGGGGAGTAAAACGGTGTCAATTAATACTAATGTCACACAACCGTGATCGACCACCAACACTGACTCGACCTAGGATCTGCGTGTTGCGACGAACCTGTCAAACATGAAAAAATTGAGGTAAAAACGTTGAACCACACATGCACGTTGCGCCTTGTTAACTTGCAAAATTTGAAACAAAACATAAAAAAATTGAACCACACTCATACGTTGCGTCGTATTAACTCGAAAAATTTAGAACTATACGTAACGAAACGTAAAAACGTTAAACCAAAGACGAAAAATATAATTGACGAAAGTTGTGAAGTTAAATTGCAAATAATGAAAAGTTTTGAGTTAAAGTTAAAAAAACAAATTTTGTAGGGTTAAAATGGCAAAAGGCAAAAACATTTGGGTTAAAACAAAAAAATCAAGTTTTTTTTTGAGAAATCCCCAAAGCATAAGTTACAAGTCTTTATGCATCAAAAAGTTACTTATTTATATAAGGAATAATAGTTAACCTCTTTAATTAATAATGGATTTAATTGCCCGGATGGTCCCTGTGGTTTCACGTTTTTTTCACGTTTAGTCCCCATCTTAAGGAAATAGCATGTATGCTCCCTGTGGTTTGCTTGATTGTTACTCGGATAGACCCCTTACTAGATGGTGGTTAGTTTTTCCAGTTAAGTTGATGAGAAATGACTATATTACCCTCCCCACCCACCCACTCTCTTCTCCATTTTTTGAGAAATCCCCACCCACCCACCCACCCTCAAGTTTTTTTTTGAGAAATCCCCAAAGCATAAGTTACAAGTCTTTATGCATCAAAAAGTTACTTATTTATATAAGGAATAATAGTTAACCTCTTTAATTAATAATGGATTTAATTGCCCGGATGGTCCCTGTGGTTTCACGTTTTTTTCACGTTTAGTCCCCATCTTTAGGAAATAGCATGTATGCTCCCTGTGGTTTGCTTGATTGTTACTCGGATAGACCCCTTACTAGATGGTGGTTAGTTTTTCCAGTTAAGTTGATGAGAAATGACTATATTACCCTCCCCACCCACCCACTCTCTTCTCTATCCATTTTCTTATCCATCTAAGATCAAAAATCCAAAGCTTGTTATCGATAACAAAAATCCGATCCCCATCACTATATAACAACATAATAATCAATCACTACCTTCCAGATTTCATCACTCACCACTAAGTCATCCCATCCCCATCACTGTATAACAACAAATCTTCCATAAATGATAAGAAACAAGCTAAATAATATTATCTCCATCCTCGCCGTTATCCCGCCAGAAATTCAAGATTCCGCCGACTGTTCACTATTAAACGATGTCGTTCAATCAGCTGAAGAAACAACACAACTGGGCGGCTCACAAATGTATCGATCTTTCTTACACAGGAAAGCTTCTTATGCAGAGTGATCTTGACATAATCTGTGAGAAATTCAATACCCATATAAAATCTTAATGTGAATTATCTTCTTCCGATTGTTTTTCCCCACCCGCCATTGTTGTTTCGAGACCTGCAACTTCTGCTTCAAAAGACGATCTGAAATTCTATATAAATGATTTGTATTCAAGGTTTAAAATTGGGAACATTGAGATGAAGAAGCAAGCATTGACTTATTTCAATGAAGTGATTCAAGAAGATGACAGGTGGTTGAAGATTGCTATGGAGGTTGAAGGGTTTTTTCATGTGTTAGTGGGGTTTTTGAATTCAAAAGATTTGGGTGTTCAAGAAGAAGAGAGTGGGTGGGTGGGTGGGTGGGTGGGGAGGGTAATATAGTTATTTCTCATCAACTTAACTGGAAAAATTAACTACCATCTAGTCAGGGGACTATCGGAGTAACAACCGAGCAAACCACAGGGAGCATACATGCTATTTCTAAAAGATGGGAACTAAATGTGAAAAAACGTGAAACCACAGGGACCATCCGGGCAATTAACTCATTAATATTGCTTACATAAATCTAACCTTCTAATCTATTTTTATGTTTTTCCAAAGTTTTTATTAAGACATTTTTTTATAATAATTTGAAGATCATTTAATTTTTATATTAATATTTGTTATTTCGTGTAGGTGATAAATAAATCAATTCAATTATAAATAAAAATATAATATTTTTATTATAAAGACTTAACATTCAAGAATAAAATTAATAACATCTACTAGCATTTGGCTAAACACTTAAACAACTTACACTTAAACATAAAAATATATGTATTGTAACTTATCCGTTCGGTTCGGTTTTTTTGGGTTATTGAAAATGGTTATCCGAAAACCGAACCGAAATTTTCGGTTATTAAAAATCCGAAAACCGAATCGTCGGTTTTTGTTTCGTTTTTTTGGTTCGGTTTTGTCGGTTATTTCGGTTACGGTTCGGTTATTTCGGTTTTCTGCTCACCCCTAGTTAAGACCTCTAATCTGAATTGGTCAGACGTTTGTCTCTGAACAGTTAAGTATTATACAGGCTCTTAATTGTTCAGACCTCTTACTGGTTCAGCACTTAACCATTCAAATGTTGCCAAACTGCCCCATAGTGTTAGGAATAATATACAAATACTTTTTTAGTGCGAAGCTTAGGTTGTAGGGAGTGGGTGTTGGTTAGGGCGGGGGATGCCCTTCAACGCTAGCTGCTACACTCCGGGTTGGCATTGGGCATAGCGTTGCCCCTTTGGCGTGGGTATTCAGCTAGGCGGGGGGCAAGATGACTTGGCTGACTTTGGTTGGCTGGTTTAATATGGTTGGCTTTGGTTTGTTACTTTAATTAAAATAAATTCATATGGTTGGCCATGCCAACCCAAGCCCCTCCACTCCCTGCAACCTTAAAAAGCAAAGAAAAAAATGCATACAGTGTCATGCTTGTAAATAGTGTCACAACACTATTAACCAAATAATTACACTACACGGCAATTATAGTTGCACTTCACTTTTAGTCGTAGTGTAATAATTATTGCAGTACAACAAATTTTAAGTGTAAAAATTATTATTACTCTCCTTTAAAATTATAGTGTAATAATCACGCTCGTGCTTTCGACACACACTTTACACGTTAAATATTATTTGTACCACCCTATATACATGTGCGTGTATTGTTTTATATGTTTATTATTTAGTTTTATGTGTTATAGATGTTATACACATAATGCTTTTCTATATATATATTGTAGGCATGTAGGTAGTGCTTTTTTGGAATAGGATTGGGACGGAACTGGAAGATTGCACTATCTGGTGGTATTAGATATTTACTTTGAAGCAAATACTCTTGTGCTAAACTTTTAATTATGTCAGGAATTCATTTCGTTTGTGGCATGTAATTTTCCCAACTCTAATTATGTTACAAGTACACTTTAAACATTCTTGGCCTTCAATTCTTGTCTGTTTACCAACTTAAATTTATGTTCAACGTGTTATTGTAATTGGCATGTAACACCAAATTTTGATAATTGAAATTGATGCAACATAATTCACAATAATCAGTTATACAAAGGCATGAATTAATCCATTTTGCATGTTCAGAAATCCACCTCAAGCTAAGTAATGGGTCACATACACAGCAAAAGAACCCCAACAAAGAAACCCAAAGGAAAGCAAACATATAGCAAAAATCCAGATCAATAAAACCCAACCAAATCAAACCATACACAAACCCATATATAGATATAGAAAAATGTGTTAAGTGGTTGTGGACTTGCGGTTGTGTTGTGTAAATTGAAATGCATTCCAAGGCCCAAGTGGCAAGAGATGGGATCATCTAGCCCAACAAGCATAACTTACATTTTGCACATTGTATACCTGTTTTTGTCACTATCACCCATAAACACCCCTTTATTTTTCTTTTAAGTTTTGTTTAAACTTCTTACAATCTAGTTAGTTTATTATTTTCCCCTTCATTTTAGATTAACTTCTGTTTACACGCCTGGCAAATTTAGTTGGTTGGCCCTTTTTCTATAACTGATTTACACTACAACCCCTGAACTTTAATAAATTATCATTATGAGTTTTTAACAAATTTTATGTTAAAGTAATTTTTTATGGGTTTTGTTTTTTATATTAACGCTCCACACGAGTTATTTTTATCTACATTCGACGTGAATTTTCGTAACGTGGTTTTTGAACTGACCGCTTGTTTATAATGTTTTTTTAAGCATTCGGTTTTTTAAATCATCCGGCGCTCATCTCTATATAATATACAATTGCAATTTTTTTTAATCTACGTTTAAACCGACCCACTGTACTGCGTGATCGTCATGCTTATCTTTAAATATGTTTTGGTGTAGATCTTGTTCGATAACCCGGCTTCCGTATACATCGACATAAAATGTGACTTTAGAATATACCGTTACGGCGTGGTTTTTTTTTTGTCACGTAACATGTCCCGTTGCGTTTTGCTTATTTTTATCTATGTTTTGAACCTGCTGCGGAGTGTAGGTACCCACTAGTTTAACTATTTAAGGAATTGAGGACATAAGATTCATTGTATTGTAGATTTTTAATTCATTTCAATTCGTGTGAATAGCAGTGCACAAAACCCGATTTTTTAGAATCAGTTCCGGGTATGATCAATTAACATGACACGTTATCAAACAGACAAACACCATGATGAACCATGTGGAAAATTTCATCGTTCGGGTCAAAGTGTCAAACGATAAGAACAGATTTTACTATGATCAACAAATTTAGTGGTTGTAGAACTCGAACTAAAAACTAGACCCGGCAAAGTAAACCCAAACATCTACTTTTGGGTGTTTATGGGCGGATTTTAAAACCTGTTGGGTCATACTGGGTTAGCTAGTATTCTTAAAGGGGTTAGAATGGGCAACTTTAAAAATGGGAAAAGAGTTAAATGGGTCAGGATGGGTTGTCATATTTTACACAATGGGTCAAGATGGTTTCCCTCTTACCAATGGGTTAACTTGAATCTCCAATCGAACCGTAAATCACTTGCAGCAACGCGTCGTTTCAATCTTCTCAACTGCAACACTCATTCCGCCATTGATATGTATTCTCTCTCGATCTCATAGTTCTAAACTTTTCTCCGATTCGAACAAGATTTTAATCTCTAGATCTGTAATAATCAATCTATATGCTGTTAATTTTATTGAGTTTGTTCATGAATTAATGAGGGTTTGTAATTAGTTTCAGTTTACAGTTTACTTTTTTAGAAGTTTGTTTTTTTGATGATTTTGTGTGAGGGTGTTTGATAGACAATGTATTGTTCACTTTGATTGCTTGATTATATTGGGATTGTTAGGATTTTGGATGGTATTTGTGGAATTGAAGCAATTGGGTTATGAAATTAGGATGCCTGCCAAGTGTTTGACGATTTGCTTAAGTGGTGGTTGATTTGTTTTTTTGGTTTCGGCAAATTGGTGCCTGAAAGAGGAGTTAATGGTGTTGAAGAGATCAACAAGTCAGCCGGTACTTGAAGAGTTCATACCACTTAAGAAAACATGTGATGAAGATCTGAAAGTTGAGACTGATTGAGGTGATAAATTGGAACAGGATTCGGTGGATCAAGCAATTCGAAAGGTATAAATTGGGAAAAAACTAAAAAAGTGACCCGTGTTAGCTTAATCACGTGTATGTGACTTTGCAAGTTTTCGTTTATGTTTGATTTGGGACAAAAGGTCTGAAACTGGTTTAAGCGTTTTTTTGTTTCTTGTATTTTGATAGTGTAGTTGTTTACTTTTGTGATAAAATAGTTTTGTTTTGTTTTGTTTTGCGTGGAAGTTTCATTACTTTTTGACTTCATATGATGAAGTTTTATGGTATATAGATTAGTGGTTAGATTAGCTTTAACTTTGTTGATGTTGTTTTAGAGAAGAATTGTCACCTCTAGTTACTTCTAATCTAGAATGTTTTATATTAGATGATTTAGGGAAGGTTGAACCCTCTAGGTTGGAATGTATGTCTAAAGGCTACTGGAAATAAGAGAAGGCTCTGACTATGAGGCACCGGGGCTGGATGGAACCAAGGTTCATAGGATCAATGGGATCTAAATTTTCAAAGCCAAGGTGCGTTATCTAGGTAAAATACGTGGTGTTGCGTCTTCATTCATTCAGTCACTATGGAAGCATTTTATTAGGTAAAATACGTGGGCTGGAGAACCCGAGAAAGCCGAAGCACTTTTGCAAGTTATGAAGGAATCAAAAGTGAGCCCAAATGTTGTAATCTTCACTACTATCATTAGAGGATGGTGCAGTGCAGGAAAGATGGATTATGCCATGCGGGTTTTCGATAAGATGGCAAAATGGGTGTTTCACCTAACTTGAAAACTTTTGAAACTTTGATTTGGGGTTTTAGAGAAGCGAAACAACCATGGAAAGCCGAAGAGTTGCTGCAAGTTATGGAAGAGAAGGGGATTGTTCCGCAAAAGAACACTGTCGAGCTTGTTGCAGAAGCATGGCGTGCCATTGGTGTTACTGATGAAGCTAAGAGGATTATGGATCATGTTGAAGAAGATGGTGACAACTTTAATGAAGATGACGGTGAGTATGATGATACCGTTGAGCTGGGCATGAAGAAAGATGAAATGCCTGTGAATGTGATTACTGAAGGAAATGGGTCGCCAACTATTAAGTCGAGAGGTAGAATTGTTGTTGAAAGATTTCACCCGAAAGCATAAGTAGTGTGGCAAGAAAGTCGGTTCATACTTGTCGATTTGGGGTGAAATCAATGTCAGTATTTCACAAGCGGGTTCAAGTTAAGCTTCTGGTTTCATTTTATGGACACATGAACATTTGCAAACTGGTGTTTTGAAGTTTGCAGAAGAGAAAGTTGTGAGCATGGTTAGAAAGCCTCTTGAAGTTGCAAAAAGATTGAAGGGTGTAGATTCATTTCAAGTTCTGCAGCTGGTTTTCTGTGCTTATATAAAATTGTGTAATCTTTGTATAAAGCATGCCTAGATTCACAGGCAGACACACATTTCATTCTCCATTTAACACAAAAGGTTATGTACATGTTTTTTGATCTTTAATCGTAACAAAAATCATAACATAACAGTAAATCTTTTGTTTAGATCATTTGTTGTGAAAGCCTTTGGTCAACATGTTAAGCATGCATAGGATGAGCCGATCCGAGCTAGGGCAAGCTCGGGCTCGGCTCGATTATAAACCACAATCCCTCTCAACCCAAATTCCCACAACCTCCTAACAGTCTGGCCCATTTCAACGGTATCTGCACCCGCCACAAAATGATTATACGCCGTATGTTTAATCGTCATCAACACCACAGCCCGAAACAACCCCACGTCCATCAACCGGGAGGAGTTACTTTTTTGATTTTTTTATGTTTTTGATTTTTTGTAATTTTTTTTAAAATTTTTTGATTTTTTTTTTATTTTTTTGATTTATTTATATTTTTAGCCTATCATGCCCAAATCCATCTTGACAAAAACCCAATGTTTTAAAAATCGGTAAATACCGGCCGGTTATACCGGTATTACCGTTTCCAGATGTAAATCCGATACGAAACACCCCGGTTGAACCGCTCGGTACAACCTGGTGTAGGTCCTTTTGCGGATCGCCGGACAACTACGAGATCTTGTTTCGAATACCGTAACGAGTGCGGAATCCACGTTACGATACAAACCGAGCGAGAGATAGACACAACACAAAGATATAACGTTTAACGTTTGTATATTGATACCGATAGAGTTTCGTTACAGAAAGATAATACAAGAAATACAACTAAACTCTCGGTTCTCTCTCTCTCTCTCTCTCTCTGTCTCTCACACTTATGTGTTCTGTCTTCAGGTTTGTTTTTATAGGACCAGGTACGACGAAACTGAACGGGTCGACGAAACCTATTGTTGTCGACGAAACACTTGACTAAACTCCAAAGTCGACGAAACCTTGTAGAGTTTCGTCGACATGCATACTGATCTTAAGGATTCGGCCCACAAGAGTTTAGGCCCAAGTGATTTGATTGGCCCAATTAACAATTCACATGTACGTGAATTCTGAAAGTTCATATTTGTAAAGATAAGTCAACATGTGACATCATCATCATGACATCATCATGATGATGTCATGATGATTTGTCAGCGGGAAACGTTCTCGGCTCTCCGTGCTTCGCGTGTCGAACTCTGGGGCGCACGAAGGAGGAATGTCGTGACGTCGGGCTTGAGCCGAACCTAACCGTGTCGAACCGAACCGAGTCGAGTCGCGTCCACATAAAGTGTACCAACAAACTCCCCCTTGGACGCTACTCGTGATGGTTCGTCTTCCATGTTGGAGGATCTTCAATGTCTTCACGCGTCGTAAGTAGAAAGTGTATCAACAAACTCCCTTTTTCATTTAGGTAGTGTGTTTAACAAACTCCCCCTTAGCATAAGCTCTCCCTTGAGTTATGCTCGTGAATCTTTTGATCGACAATTCTTCAGATCCTTTTGGTGTTGATGAGTGATCAACTGCAATCCGATCATCTTGATCTTCTGATTGCATCAACGTCGTGTCTTCACTTTACGGCTTGTCATCTGACACGTTCTCTTCACCTTTAGTTGATTCTGATGTCGCATCTGCACATACAAGAAAGCTAAACACGTAATGAGAACAACCACTTGGAATATAGACAAATTAAACAAATTACACATATGAGATTAAATCTCAATCAAAACACCCACCGACAACAGTTTGAAAGTTTAGAAAATGATCAATTTTAATCCCTTACTTTCAAAACTTGTTAACTTCGACAGTTTATGAAGGTGCAATTGATTTCCGGCTTATAATCAGGATTTTGGGTAGGATAGACTCGAGTTCCAACATCGGTCAATCAAAAAATAAACTAGAAACAAAATCTTTTTGGCTTTTATAAAGTTTATATTAAAACACACCTAAAATCCTTTTGGAATTTTTCATTTTTCAAATGTAAAGACGGAAAGCAATAAATAAATATACACAAAGATGCAGAAACTGAAAGCAGTAAATAAATATTTACAGATATTCTTTTTGCGAGTTTCGAGGGTAAGAGAATCATATCAGTGTATGGTCACGCCAAAACGCTCTTGTTGTTCAATTAGTTAACATTAAGATAAGCATCCTATAACAATTATCGGTATTGTTGTCCACTTAAGCTCAACTTATCAGATGTAATCATGGCGAGGGGATACGTTAAGGTATGATTTATACTTACTGACCGGTGTTCATCCACACACGACACATTCCCGTATCAAGGTATGCACGAGAGTTCATCTTACCGGTGAGTATACCATTTATCATTTGTTTGGACGTATAAAAGAATGTGAGAAACTCACTTATTTTGATTTGAAAACAAGCCCTATGTGATAGAATCACTTATTGATGAGGAACTTGATTTTCAGATGCATGAGGGCACAGGAGCAAGTCCGTGAACAGGTCAGTACTTTCGTACAACAAAGAGACGAACTTGACTCCCTGATAAATGTGATATATTATCACTTATTTTGTTTGGACATGTGATTGTTGATCACTTATTGAGGTCGAATGCAATATGTACACGTATGTATAGTATCATGGAAGATCTAGACTTCGTCTCCGTTATTTTTCGGTAAAAGATACAACCAAGATACCCAGATGATAAGCAGCATAAAGACCGAATATCTCAGAACCTCGGCAATCTCTCAAACGAAATTTCGGTACTAAGACCATATGCCAATGAGTGGTTCCCACCTGGTTTTCAGTCGATTAAGATTTATATCACCCTGCACACTTTAAAATGATTGTGAGCCTACCGATACATCTTATATAGAGTTGCTTAACATTTTTCATTTTAAGGTTCAGTTCGAAAAGGTTTCGACAGACCACTGATTTACTATCATTTTCTCTTTTTCTCGCCAAGAAACTCATTTTTGTTTTGCCATGTTTTTGGGTTTTGAAATTTTTTCGATGTTTTTGAATTTTCAAATTTTGGATTTACTCCCCCTAAAATCAACAAACTATGATAAATTTTAAAAACACAAAGGTATTTACAAAAACGATTTTCCGATGTCGGTTAACTCATGTTTTACCTCAATGCCGTTTACCAAAATTAATTTAATCAGAAATGATTTATCGAATTTTGGAAAAATGAGTTAGCATGTCGGTAAGCGGTGCGGACCATGACAACATTGACGAGTTTCATATTAAAAACAATCACGTGTGAGATGATATTCGAGATCAACGTGTCAGGTCAAAGAGTGCTGTACGAGATGATAATAATTTATAAAGCAGCTTATTTATCGACAAGTATAGGAGAGATTAAAAATTTAAAACCGTATCCTGCAACTGCTTCGTGTATTGCAAGGAGTCTGAGCGCTCTCCCAAACTTGATATCCACCCGGTGTGGACTTCAAAGTCGATTTTGTAGCTACTTCAATTTTCTGAAAAAAAAAATCTCTTCACAGCAACAAGATCATAGACCTCTGGTGATAGCCATCCCTTAAGTCACGTTTATTTCATCTAATATTTTTAAGTTATATTTTTGTGTTTTTCTTTTTATTTCCATGAGTCCATGTTTTGTGCAGTTTGTTTATTTTCTAACATGTGCTTTTTTCATTTTTATTTTATTTAGTAAAACCCATGAACAAGGGTAATGGGAGTAGTGGTCAGTTATTGTAATTGTAGGTTAAATATGTATTAATCGAAAGAAGCAAGGAGAGTGGGAGGTTTTGAGTAAAGAATTTATTTTGGTTAATTTTCTCTCAATGGATTTTGAGGTGAATTATTTTTTTCCATTGCTAGTTTAAGTGTGGCATCTTAGACGGTGTTCTTTGGATCCTATTCGGAGCTAGGTGGTGTATCTGTATCCTATCTCGGGTTAGGTTTGCCCTATCGCTTGTTTGTGTGGTGATTTCTGTATCACAAACGGGCTTTAGATCTATCCTATATTTTATCGTTTTATTTGAACCGGTGATTCGAGGGTCATACTCCTATCATTTGGTATCAGAGCCGAAGCGATTCGTTTCGACTCCTACACCTCTACATTCACATACTATCTAGTTTAAAAAAAAAAGAAGGATGATGGCTCATGAAAACAAATCCTTGGAACAGCAAGTTCGAGACCTCCAAAATCAGTTTCATGACAATGTTTTTAGGATAAAAATGAAGTCCATACAAGATCGGATTGCGAAGCTACTCATCACGGTTCGTAACCAACAAGTTGAACCTCGATATGATGACGACGGAGTTGTTCCTAATGAAGAGGAGTGTCTATTTGTTGAGAGAGCTCTTTACGGGATTATCAATCAAGAAGATGAATCAAAAGAGGTGGAGGTCAGATTCAATGATGAAGATGAAAAAGTTGCCTGTATCAAGGAGGAAGATGAAGTTTTTGTCACTTCAATATCTACACACCCAAACAAACCAGAAAATGAAGAGGAATATGACGTTGAGCTGAAGTTACAACTAAAGGAAACCAAGGTAAATCTAAATGCAGGTTATGATTTTGAAGGTAACAATGAAGGACTTCTACAGATTTGGAGATCCACTGAAGTCATGCACATTTACAATTTCCATGTAAGCAAAATTTCCATTCAAGTTGTACAACACCCATTGCGGAGTCCGTGTAGATTTGGGTTTCGTTTCAAGATATGCACCGATGGATACTTACTGGAAATACCGCCTGAACCGCCCCCAATGCGAGATACAACGTTTGGTGCGGATGCGATTGTCCCAAGTTTGAGGACAAACTTTTTCGAAGACGGAGAGAATGATAGCCATCCCTTAAGTCACGTTTATTTCATCTAATATTTTTAAGTTATATTTTTGTGTTTTTCTTTTTATTTCCATGAGTCCATGTTTTGTGCAGTTTGTTTATTTTCTAACATGTGCTTTTTTCATTTTTATTTTATTTAGTAAAACCCATGAACAAGGATAATGGGAGTAGTGGTCAGTTATTGTAATTGTAGGTTAAATATGTATTAATCGAAAGAAGCAAGGAGAGTGGGAGGTTTTGAGTAAAGAATTTATTTTGGTTAATTTTCTCTCAATGGATTTTGAGGTGAATTATTTTTTTCCATTGCTAGTTTAAGTGTGGCATCTTAGACGGTGTTCTTTGGATCCTATTCGGAGCTAGGTGGTGTATCTGTATCCTATCTCGGGTTAGGTTTGCCCTATCGCTTGTTTGTGTGGTGATTTCTGTATCACAAACGGGCTTTAGATCTATCCTATATTTTATCGTTTTATTTGAACCGGTGATTCGAGGGTTATACTCCTATCATCTGGGTCCGACTGGTCTTCCATATTGTACCAGCGAAGGTCTTTGACTTTCTCTTTGAAAAGTAGTGTGCGGTTGTTCAATCCACGCCAAGGTATCCGCACACCCGGTTGGTTTGTTCAACAAACACATTTTCTTCAATCACACCGCAAAGAAATGTACACTGCACGTTCATCTTGTTGATTTTGAACATCAGACGTGCTGTAGGTGCGTACATTTTGATTGAATCAATCCCGGGGACCCGATTAAAGCCTTTAACAATCACATTTTTGGAATGATTTTCATTTTGCCAAAGTTGCCAATTTCTTTCAACAGACAACTCTGTTTTCTTTTCTTTTCTCTCCATCAAAAGCAACAATTTCTTTTGTCGCCAATCTTGTACATGGACGCTCCACTATCAACAATCCTAAGACTATCAATAGTTCCTCCTAGAACATCCTGCACACTTACTTAGAGATTAGTTGGAGAGGGGGACCCAAGCCTTCACAGACTTGGGTCGTCCGTC
The DNA here is from genome assembly GCA_030545235.1 of Helianthus tuberosus. Taxonomy (NCBI): domain Eukaryota; kingdom Viridiplantae; phylum Streptophyta; class Magnoliopsida; order Asterales; family Asteraceae; genus Helianthus; species Helianthus tuberosus. Next base: position 173,319,873 of record CM060397.1, read on the forward strand.
ATCATCGAGGATTGTGACTTCGATTTCGTGATGATTCGGAATTGATTGAACTCCCCCTAAAACAGTTACCGTTTTTGGTTTCCAAAATTGTTTCTGTTTTTCATGTTTAACATCCGATTTAACAGATTTTGTTTGGACAACCTCCGGTTTTAACATCTTTTCAACTTCTTTTCGTTGTTTCTTTTTCTGTTTCACTTCTCGTTGTTTAACAAGACGAGGGTCCTGTTTTGGTGAAGCAGATCTTTTATAGTAACTGTTACTACGGGGGACATCAACTTTTGCCTTTCCTTTTGTGACATATGGACAGTTTCTAACAATGTGTCCATTCTCACAGCATTCAAAACATGATCTCCGCTCAATAAACCTCGGAGTATCATATCTGTAAGAGCTTGATGATGAACTTCGTGATCTAGAGGTACTTGGTCCTACATCACAACCGTTTGTGTGTTGTGTTAATTGTTTTGACTGTTTCTTTTCAAAATTTTAACTTGTTTAACAAAATCCGTGTTGGATTTGTTTTCGAAAGTTTCAATTTTATCAGTCCCTCTTGATTTCTCGAAGTTGATCTTCTGATCCTTTTTCTTATAACGAGCTCCCTTTGTTTCCACCCTCGGTTGTGAAACCTTAGGCTTTTGAGCTCGTTGTTCCTTTTGTTTACCTTTAAAAGCGATAGGTTGTTGCTTTGTCGGTGATTTTTGATTTCCAAATTTTCTTCTAACTTCAGCTTTTGGAATAGGATCACACTGAGTTACAGAAACTCTCGGGATCGCTTTTCCCAAAAACTTACTTGTAGAATCCTCGAAAACTTTATCAATCAAAGATGGATTGACATTTTTAATTGGAAAATCTTTGTCTGAATAAATTTTAGCATCACCGACCAAAGTATACAACACATTATTGCTCTTAACAACAGACACACATTCCTTGTCATCCTTGACATCTTTAACAGGATCTATCACTTGCTTTGCAACAGGTTGCACTGTAGGAGTAGGAGGATCACAAAGAATATGATTCTCAATTGTAATTTCTACTCCCTTCATCTTATCAAGTGATTCATCCTGATCACTCACATCTGATTCATTATCAAACGAATCATAGTCCTCAATGATTGGAGGACGTTGTTCCGTAACTGATGACTTTTCTTTCCTATCAGATGAGCCCTCCGAGGAATTGTCCGGTTTGAACTCTAATCCTGTAGTAATTTCCTCATAATCGAGAGGCACACTTGGTTCGAACCGAGGCATATCCTCTTCATCGGGCATTCTGGTATAGTTGTGTCTCAAAGGAGGCGGACACGACTTATACCCAATGCCTTTCACGTTTCCTTTCAGCTTTTGAACGTCTATGATGTGATCAAGCACAAATCGGGAGTTAGAATAACTCTCCAATTTGAGCTTGATTGCATCATGCTCGCATTTGGCAATGGCTAGCTCCTTTTTGGTTTCCTCAACGATGTTAATGTAATCGTTAATACTAATTTGTTTATGATAAACAGTTTTTGTTAATTTTGGCTACAGGAAGTGCAATTTCTAGGACATATGGTAAACCACGAAGGTATTCATGTAGATCCCTCCAAAATTGAAGCAATCACCAAATGGAAAGTTCCACAATCAGCTATGGAAATTAGAAGCTTTTTAGGATTAGCTGGATACTATAGACGCTTTATTAAGGATTTTTCCAAGATAGCTGTACCCTTGACTAGTAAAGCAGTTAAGTTTGAATGGGGACCTAGGCAAGAAGAGGCGTTTAAAATTTTAAAGCAAAAGTTAACAAATGCCCCAATTCTAGCCTTGCCAGAAGGAACAGAGAATTTTGAAGTTTACTGTGATGCTTCTAAGCTAGGATTAGGATGTGTGCTAATGCAACGCAAGAAGGTAATTGCGTATGCTTCAAAGCAATTGAAAAAGCACGAGGAAAACTATACAACTCATGACTTAGAATTAGGAGCCATAATTTTTGCCCTTAAGATTTGGAGACATTATCTGTATGGAAGTAAGCTTACTGTCTATACGGATCACAAAAGTTTAAGGTACATATTTGGGCAAAAAGAATTAAATATGAGGTAGAGGAGATGGATGGAAATACTAAGTGACTACGACAGTGATATTCAATATAACAAAGGAAAGGCAAACGTAGTAGCAGATGCCTTAAGTCGTAAGTATCATGAGAAACAACGACGAGTTCGTGCTCTTAGATTAAATCTACAGTTAGATTTAATAGAAAAACTGAAAAATGTCTAGGAAACAGCAATCAAGGATGATGCTGAAGGAATGAAAGGAAGAATAAAGGAATTAGAACAAGGAAATGATGGAATTTGGAGATTCCATAAGAAAAGGATTTGGGTACCTAAACAAGGAAATTTAAGAAATAAGATTTTAGAGGAAGCCCATAAATCTAGGTATACCATGCATCCTGGTAACAATAAAATGTACCAAGATTTAAGTAATAATTTCTGGTGGATACGTATGAAAAAGGATATAGCTAGATATGTTTCTAAGTGTCTTACTTGTTCACAAGTTAAGGCAGAACACCAGAAACCTTCGGGTCTACTTCAACAATTAGAAATGCCTGTATGGAAATGGGAGCTCATAACAATGGACTTTGTTACAAAGTTACCCAAAACCAGAAAAGGGAATGATGCGATTTGGGTAATTGTGGATCGATTAACCAAGTCAGCTCATTTTCTACCCATGAAGGAAACCTTTAGCACGGAAAGGTTAGCCAAGTTGTATGGAGACGAAGTAGTATCCTTACATGGAGTTCCACTCTGCATTGTATCAAATAGAGATAGTCGTTTCACTTCCCATTTCTGGAAAAGTTTCCAAGAAGCAATGGGAACCCGACTAAATTTAAGCACGGCATATCATCCTCAAACAGACGGACAAAGTGAAAGGACGATACAAACCCTGGAAGACATGCTCCGAGCTGGTGTGATAGATTTTGATGGAAACCGGGACAATCACCTACCTTTGATCGAATTATCCCATAATAATAGTTATCATTCAAGCATCGACGCTGCCCCATTCGAAGCACTGTATGGACGCAAGTGCAGAACTCCAGTTTGCTGGGCAGAAATAGGAGAAAGTCAATTATCAGGTCCTGAAATCGTGCAAGAGACCACCGACAAGATCACTCAGATCAAGGAAAGACTGAAAACTGCTCGAGATCGTCAAAAGAGCTATGCCGACAGTCGAAGCAAACCACTAGAGTTCCAAGTTGGAGACAAGGTACTCTTGAAAGTTTCTCCTTGGAAAGGAGTAGTTCGGTTCGGTAAGAAAAGAAAGCTAAGTCCACGATACGTAGGACCATTTTCAGTGATCCAACGTATAGGACCAGTTGCCTATCGCTTACAACTACCAGAAGAATTAGCTGGGGTACATGACGTATTTCATGTATCCAATCTCAAGAAATGTTTATCGGACGAATCACTAGTAGTACCTCTTCAGGACATAGAGGTAAATGAAAAATTAAAATTCGTAGAGACACCGCTTCAAATAGAAGACAGGAAGATCAAGTTCCTCAAGCACAAGCGATTGGTACTAGTCAAAGTCAAGTGGGATTCGAAAAGAGGACCCGAATACACTTGGGAGCTGGAATCGGAAATGAAGCGAAAGTATCCTCACTTATTCCAGTAAATCTCGAGGACGAGATTTTAAATAAGGTGGGGAGGATGTAAGGACTCTCCAAAAATGTCCCAATTTGAACCCTAAGTACAAACCCGAACCCCTGAAACCCTACTGTACATGAAAAACTAAGGAATTAAACTTTGTGGGTTTCAGGCGGGCCGCGTAAGAATTTGCTTAGCCTTACGCGGGCCGCGTCAAAGTTTGGTTGACCAGATAAGCATTGCCGGGCCACGCGTCACACACGTGTCGACCCTAGGCGTGACACGCTAGCCCTAGTCTAGGAAATAAACCTCCACGCGGGCCACGTAAAGATTGATCGGAAGTTCACGCGGGCCGCGACAGGCCTGAATTCCAGCTATAAATAGCTTAGCTCCTGAGCAGTTCGATGGTGTCAAAATTTCAATTCGAAAACGAATTCTTACTGTTCTAAAGTCGAAATTTCAATTATTATAGCGAGGCGTTGCTACGATTCAATGTCCGATCGATTTAAAACTATCCGATGAATGTTTAAGTGCTGCTCAAATTGGGTTTATACTTTGTCATTCGTCGTGAATTCGATGGATGTTTAAGTATTGTACTTTGTCATTCGTTGTGAAGGTTTTAATCTCGTGAGTTATCGTAAATGTTGTATTAGTTACTGACCTAGGTAGTGTTCATTGTTGTTTAAATTAGGTTATCAGGCTAATCAGTAGGCTAAACTCTGCCCGAATAAATCTGCAATGTGAGTCATTCTCTTTTTATCAAATTGTTTTCAAAACCCTATTTGTTTCAAAGTTATAATTACAGGGATTAAGTCTTTGTAATCTCCAAATTACAGCCGGTATGTGGGGTTTTGTATACAATACTTGATAACCGTCACCATTGGACAACGGGTTAGCCATGGGGTGATATGACCATAGTCATAGACACCATTGGACAACGAGATAGCCAATAGGTGGTCGAGTGACAAATACCGTGGGTATATGGTTGATATGTATAAACATTGTAATGTCTCTTAATACTGTAAATTATAACAATGAGTCGTTTTAGTAAAAAGAATGATTCACCAATATTTCCCCGCTGACAAAACCTTTTTCAAACATGTTTCAGGTGATCTGTTGTAATCCAGGAAAAGTGCCGCGAAGCACTACAAGCTTAAGGAAGTGGCTCAATATAAATAAAGAAACATGTTTTGTAAAATAAGGATTTCCCAGTGAAATCACTTTATTGTAAATTACGGGGTTTTATCCCGAATTATGAAATAAAATAATCGGGCATTTCAAGTTTTTAAAAGATCCTGTTAAAATCTTCCGATGTCGCATCAATCAAATACCACGGGTTCCTGTCCCGCTACTCCTGACCGGGTCAAACCGGGGCTGGGGCCGTGACAGGAAAAGGTGGTATCAGAGCCACTGATTTAAGCCAATTAAGTTTTTAAGAAAATACTTAATTTTTACTGATTGCCATTTTTGTGATTATGTGTTTTATTATTTGAATATTTGTTTACAGCATGGGTAAACAAAGACTTTCAGACATTTACCGTAAAATAGATAGTGCAGCAAAAGATAAGGGATCATCATCCTCAAAACACTCAATAAATACTGAGGAAGGAATATTTGTTCGTAAAGCCCAGTTTGTGGAACCACTTTCTCCTAATAAAAGAAGTTTGATTATTAGAAAAAGCCAAGAGAAAATGAAGAAGTCACAAACAAAAGAAGTGAAAGTTAATCAGGAAACCCAGAAATTAGGCAATAACCCACCATGGGAAGATAAATTAGATGAAAAATGGGCGGATCTTTATATGTTAGCCACAGTAGCAGTAAATGCAAAATTTTAAATACCCTGACCCAGTATTTGCACCCATATCATCTACAAGCTAGAAACTCTAAGGAAAATGTTATCTAGTAAATAAATAAATTTACAATAAAACCTAGTATGTTTTTATTTCAGTTGTTCTTTGTATTAAATTAGTCACACGGTATGTAATAATACTTAAATGTTTTATTATAAATTTTTAACTTAGCATTTTGTGTGCATTTTTGCATATATGCTAAACAGCATGAATGAGTTATCTGAAGCCCTTCAGAATCTCAATCTCTATCCGGTGAAAATAGAAGTTTCCAATGACTTCACTGGTTACATAGCCGATGTGGAAGAACCTATGGAATTTCAAGCTCCACATCCAGAGAAACCAAAGCCTAAGAAAAGAAGAAGATTTGTAGGCTGGAGACGTGTACGCAGGAGGAAACCAGCGACTAGGAAAATTCCCAAAATAGAGAATCCCATAGATAAAGGAAAAGGAATTGAGATCGGGGAAGGATCTAGGCAAATAGAAATGGAAATTGGGGAGAGTTCTAAGCAAGTCGAGGAGTTGCCATTACAGGAAGAATTAGATCGCATATTGGCAAGCTGTGATATCATTAGACCTGCCAACACCAACCTCTACCCTTATCCTGCTGAAACTCAACTTCCAATAAATTTAGAACCAGCCATCCCAGAACCTTTGATCCACACCCAACCTCTAGGAATGGACGAATGGTGGACGAATGACTGGCAGTTTCAAAACCTTCTCAATAACCCATATACCTTTTTCCCTCAGTTCGACCCAGAACGTATACCAAACCCACAAATGAGTAATGAAAATTTAGCTGAACTCCGCCATTTTGGCAAGGAGCTGATAGGTGCAGGAAATAGGATTCGGGAGGTAGGAGAACAGATCTCCTGGAAGTACGACGAGAGGGAACGTCACTTCTAAGGTGCCCAGAAATAGGATGGTGGTGAAACCGTGATTGTAAAATAGTAATAATAAAATAAGTCTGTAAAATAACCTACAAATAAAACTTTTGTAAGATAACGGTGTGTACTGATGCATAATATAAAATAAAAAGAAATGGACGACGAGAAATCGACTATTTTGGTTATACATGTGTTGTATTGTGTGATTATTGCATATAGCTATTATTTATTTTATGCTAATAATTGATATATATATTAAATACCAGATGGAAAATGCTAATAATGAACCGGTTAATGAAGTGAACCAATCTGCACAAAATCCGGAAGATCAATTTATGACTAGGCAAGATATCGAGAATATCGTTGCTCAAGGAATAGCCAATGCTATTACAGCAATCCTTGCTGCTGCCCAGAAACCTGTTGAACCTCAACAAATCATTCCTAGTAAACGTACTCAAGAAGATAACTTCAGTAATAGTGTAAACGGAGGCGGCAATCATACTAACATCGATAATGATCCACGGCAGGCCCCACTCCCTAAGAAAATGAAAGCTGCAATGCCTGGTTGCACTAACAAAGAATTTCTTGCTTGTAAACCAGCTGAATTTGCAGGCAATGAAGGGGCAACTGCAGCACTGCGTTGGTTGGAGAAAACCGAAGCAGTAATTATGATAAGTAAATGTGCTGAGGAAGACAAGGTCATGTATGCGTCGCATCTTTTTAAAGAAGAGGCGCTAGAATGGTGGAATACGGTACTTTAAGCCAAAGGAAGAAATATGACCTATGCCATGAGTTGGGAAGAATTTAAACAACTAATAGAAAGAAAATTCTGTCCCGAATATGAAAAGGAACAAATGGCAAATAAATTCCTGAACCATCGAATGATAGGTGTAGATTGTCGAGGGTATACTTCGACATTCTTCGAGTATGCGAGAGCAGTACCAACCCTGGCTTCGCCAGAACCGGTGCTTATTTCCTGCTATATTTGGGGATTGATTGGCGAAATCCGTAATATCGTTAAAGCTGTGAGACCTCGCACTATTGACGATGCGGTAGAATTAGCTAATACCCTAATTGACGAGCTGGTACGCACAAGAGATGAAAATCGAAAGAAGGAATTGGCTCAGAAAATTACCCAAGGATTTCGTGTGGGTAATAATAATAGCAGATTCAAGAAGAGAGGAACCGGGCAATCTTCCACTCCGCCTTTCTGCAAAAACTGCAAAAAGAAACATTTTGGAAAATGTAATGAAACCTGCAACTTTTGTAAGGTTGTAGGACACCGTGATGAAGATTATAGAAAGAAGACCAGGATCTGCTATAACTGTGGAGAAGCTGGGCATTTCAGACCCGAATGCCCCAAATTGGTCAAACCAGCAGACAACAAAACCAAGACGGCCGACGGAGCTACTAAGAAGAATGCAAGAGCATTCCAGCTGACCACTCAAGAAGCAGAACTCATTCCAGATGTGATAGCTGGTACGTTCCTAGTCCACAATGTGTACGCAAAAGTATTATTTGACTCTGGTGCAAACCAAAGTTTTATCAATACTTCATTCTGCCAAGCTCTTAATTTACCTTTGACCAACCTTAGGCAGATTTTTACAGTCGAAACGGCAGATGGAAATTCTGTTAACATAGATAAGGTTCTACGAGAAGGCAAGATAGAACTCTTAGGCCATAAATTTTCTGCAAACTTGTTACCTATGAATTTAGCCGGATTCGATGTTGTGTTAGGAATGGATTAGTTAGTAGCCAACCATGCTCGAATCCTTTGTGATAAGAACTCTATAGAGATTCAGGCACCCACCGGAGAAGTAATTGTGATTACAGGAGATAAGCCAAGTAAACCCATGAAGTTCATTTCAGTAATGAAAGTTGCTAGTTATGAACGAAAGCAAGGAATAGTGTATATGATTTCAGTAATCATTAACACTAAGGGTAAAAAACTTAAGGAAATTCCTGTAGTTTCAGAATACCCAGATGTATTCCCAGAAGAACTCCCGGGATTACCACCCGACATGGAAGTAGAATTTAGGATTCATCTAATTCCTGGAATTACACCGATAGCCAAAGCACCTTATCGGTTAGCACCCACAGAAATGCTAGAACTAAAGAAACAATTAGATTAATTGTTAAATAAAGGATTCATACAACCTAGTTCATCCCCGTGGGGAGCGCCAGTGTTATTTGTAAAGAAAAAGGATGGTTCGATGCGAATGTGTATCGATTATAGGGAATTAAATAAGGTTACCATTAAGAATCGATACCCATTACCTAGGATTGATGATCTTTTTGATCAACTCCAGGGAGCTAGATATTTTTCTAAGATCGACTTACGCTCTAGATACCATCAATTGAAGGTACAAGAAGAAGACATACCTAAAACTGCTTTCAGAACTAGGTATGGTCATTACGAGTTTACAGTCATGCCCTTTGGACTAACGAATGCACCTGCAACATTCATGGACATGATGAATAGAATCTGTAAACCATATTTGGACAAATTTGTAATTGTTTTTATTGACGATATACTTATTTATTCCAAAAGCCAAGATGAACACTGTCAGCACCTGCATGCACTCTTAACCTTGTTAAGAAAGAAAAAACTTTACGCCAAATTCTCGAAGTGTGAATTTTAGCTACAGGAAGTGCAATTTCTAGGACACATGGTAAACCACGAAGGTATTCATGTAGATCTCTCCAAAATTGAAGCAATCACCAAATGGAAAGTTCCACAATTAGCTATGGAAATTAGAAGCTTTTTAGGATTAGCTGGATACTATAGACGCCTTATTAAGGATTTTTCCAAGATAGCTGTACCCTTGACTAAGCTAACCTGTAAAGCAGTTAAGTTTGAATGGGGACCTAGGCAAGAAGAGGCGTTTTAAAATTTTAAAGCAAAAGTTAACAAATGCCCCAATTCTAGCCTTGCCAGAAGGAACAGAGAATTTTAAAGTTTACTGTGATGCTTCTAAGCTAGGATTAGGATGTGTGCTAATGCAACGCAAGAAGGTAATTGCGTATGCTTCAAGGCAATTGAAAAAGCACGAGGAAAACTATACAACTCATGACTTAGAATTAGGAGCCATAATTTTTGCCCTTAAGATTTGGAGACATTATCTGTATGGAAGTAAGTTTACTGTCTATACGGATCACAAAAGTTTAAGGTACATATTTGGGCAAAAAGAATTAAATATGAGGCTGAGGAGATGGATGGAAATACTAAGTGACTACGACTGTGATATTCAATATCACGAAGGAAAGGCAAACGTAGTTGCAGATGCCTTAAGTCGTAAGTATCATGAGAAACAACGACGAGTTCGTGCTCTTAGATTAAATCTACAGTTAGATTTAATAGAACAACTGAAAAATGTCTAGGAAACAGCAATCAAGGATGATGCTAAAGGAATGAAAGGAAGAATAAAGGAATTAGAACAAGGAAATGATGGAATTTGGAGATTCCATAAGAAAAGGATTTGGGTACCTAAACAAGGAAATTTAAGAAATAAGATTTTAGAGGAAGCCCATAAATCTAGGTATACCATGCATCCTGGTAACAATAAAATGTACCAAGATTTAAGTAATAATTTTTGGTGGATAGGTATGAAAAAGGATATAGCTAGATATGTTTCTAAGTGTCTTACTTGTTCACAAGTTAAGGCAGAACACCAGAAACCTTCGGGTCTACTTCAACAATTAGAAATGCCTGTATGGAAATGGGAGCTCATAACAATGGACTTTGTTACAAAGTTACCCAAAACCAGAAAAAGGGAATGATGCGATTTGGGTAATTGTGGATCGATTAACCAAGTCAGCTCATTTTCTACCCATGAAGGAAACCTTTAGCATGGAAAGGTTAGCCAAGTTGTATGTAGACGAAGTAGTATCCTTACATGGAGTTCCACTCTCCATTGTATCAGATAGAGATAGTCGTTTCACTTCCCATTTCTGGAAAAGTTTCCAAGAAGCAATGGGAACCCGACTAAATTTAAGCACGGCATATCATCCTCAAACAGACGGACAAAGTGAAAGGACGATACAAACCCTGGAAGACATGCTCCGAGCATGTGTGATAGATTTTGATGGAAACCGGGACGATCACGTACCTTTGATCGAATTCTCATATAATAATAGTTATCATTCAAGCATCGACACTGCCCCATTCAAAGCACTGTATCGACGCAAACCACTAGAGTTCCAAGTTGGAGACAAGGTACTCTTGAAAGTTTCTCCTTGGAAAGGAGTAGTTCGGTTCGGTAAGAAAGGAAAGCTAAGTCCACGATACGTAGGACCATTTTCAGTGATCCAACGTATAGGACCAGTTGCCTATCGCTTACAACTACCAGAAGAATTAGCTGGGGTACATGACGTATTTCATGTATCCAATCTCAAGAAATGTTTATCGGACGAATCACTAGTAGTACCTCTTCAGGACATAGAGGTAAATGAAAAATTAAAATTCGTAGAGACACCGCTTCAAATAGAAGACAGGAAGATCAAGTTTCTCAAGCACAAGCGATTGGTACTAGTCAAAGTCAAGTGGGATTCGAAAAGAGGACCCGAATACACTTGGGAGCTGGAATCGAAAATGAAGCGAAAGTATCCTCACTTATTCCAGTAAATCTCGAGGACGAGATTTTAAATAAGGTGGGGAGGATGTAAGAACTCTCCAAAAATGTCCCAATTTGAACCCTAAGTACAAACCCGAACCCCTGAAACCCTACTGTACATGAAAAACTAAGGAATTAAACTTTGTGGGTTTCAGGTGGGCCGCATAAGAATTTGCTTAGCCTTACGCGGGCCGCGTCAAAGTTTGGTTGACCGGATAAGCATTGCCGGGCCACGCGTCACACACGTGTCGAGCCTAGGCGTGACACGCTAGCCCTAGTCTAGGAAATAGACCTCCACGCGGGCCGCGTAAAGATTGATCGGAAGTTTACACGGACGCGACAGGCCTGAATTCCAGCTATAAATAGCTTAGCTCCTGAGCAGTTAGATGGTGTCAAAATTTCAATTCGAAAACGAATTCTCACTGCTCTAAAGTCGAAATTTCAATTATTATAGCGAGGCGCTGCTACGATACCGGGTATTAACTCGATCGCTGCTACGGTTCAATGTCCGATCGATTTAAAACTATCCGATGAATGTTTAAGTGCTGCTCAAATTGGGTTTATACTTTGTCATTCGTCGTGAATTCGATGGATGTTTAAGTATTGCACTTTGTCATTCGTTGTGAAGGTTTTAATCTCATGAGTTATCGTAAATGATGTATTAGTTACTGACCTAGTTCATGTGCATTGTTGTTTAAATTAGGTTATCAGGCTAATCAATAGGCTAAACTCTGGCCGAATAAATCTGCAATGTGAGTCATTCTCTTTTTATCAAATTGTTTTCAAAACCCTATTTGTTTCAAAGTTATAATTACAGGGATTAAGTCTTTGTAATCTCCAAATTACAGCCGGTATGTGGGGTTTTGTGTACAATACTTGATAACCGTCACCATTGGACAACGGGTTAGCCAAGGGGTGATATGACCATAGTCACAGATACCATTGGACAACGAGATAGCCAATAGGTGGTCGAGTGACATATACCGTGGGTATATGGTTGATATGTATAAACATTGTAATCGCTCTTAATACTGTAAATTATAACAATGAGTCGTTTTAGTAAAAAGAATGATTCACCAGTATTTCCCCGCTGACAAAACCTTTTTCAAACATGTTTCAGGTGATCTGTTTTAATCCAGGAAAAGTGTCGCGAAGCACTACAAGCTTAAGGAAGTGGCTCAATATAAATAAAGAAACATGTTTTGTAAAATAAGGATTTCCCAATGAAATCACTTTATTGTAAACTACGGGGTTTTATCCCGAATTATGCAATAAAATAATCGGGCATTTCAAGTTTTTAAAAGATCCTGTTAAAATCTTTCGCTGTCACATCAATCAAATACCACGGGTTCCTGTCCCGCGGCTCCTGACCGGGTCAAACCGGGGCTGGGGCCGTGACACTACATATGCTAAGAGTTTCAGATTTTACCTGACTTGTAGAAGCTGTGACATTAGCCATAAAGGCAGTCTGAGAAGAGAAAGATCCATCTTCAGTGAGAATCTTCTCAATTTCTTCTGATGTAGCATCAACTTTCTTGATCAAGTCAGATTTTTGACATTTCATCTCCTTGGCATCATTCGACAAACTATCAGCTTCAGAATCCATTCCCTCTTTCACGTCTGATTCTAAACTGTAATCACTCACACTTGAGCCATCTTCATCAATACTGCCACTATATCCTGAACTGTCATCATTTCCCGAAGATTCACCATCGCTGACATTCTTGATGATTTCGGCATAAAACACAGTTCTTGTTTGATCACCGTTTCCCAACTGCATGGCCGGACCACAATCGGCAGTAGGTTTAGGAAAATAGGCACTTGGATTAAATTGAGGTTGTGTTGTGTTGTGTTGTGGAGACTTGAGGTTGTGGTTGGGCTTGTGATGGTGTTGGAATATAAGCATTTGGATAAAAAACTTGAGGTGGAGCTGATTGTGGAAACGGAAAAGAGCTTGTATTGGACATAAAAGCTGTTTGTAGTTTTGGTTGCTGAGCTGCACTGGATCTAGCTAAAAGGTCGAAACCTGGAAGGTACATTTCATTATTTTGAGGAACAGAAATTCGTTTAGCTTTCCGGATTTCTTCATCATTCTTGTGTTCCAACTTCTGAACGAATTCATAGATATTGACAGTATCTAGAACGCCCGTATGCTTTAGAAGCTCAATGAATGGGCTCCACTTTGGAGGTAGAGCATCAGCAAACCGTGCAACCATCTCTTGTTGTGATGCGTTGACCTTGTATGAGTACATCTTACTAATCAAATGATAGTACCGAGTAGTCATCTCGCTAAGTGTTTCATTCTCTATGAACAAAAACCCTTCAAACTCTTTCTTTAACATATCGTGTTGGACCTTTCTTGTCGCTGCATTTCCTTCACCTCTTGCTACCAAGGAATCCCATAAAGCTTTCGTGCTCGTACAATAAGAGAATTGATGATAGATGTTTTTGTGGAGTGCTTGCGTAAGAATAGCAAACGCCTTCTTCTCTAGATCATACGCTTTCTTGTCGTCTTCAAGCATATTAGTAAAACCCGTTGCAGTTGATGTTGCTGCTTCGAGGGCAAGGTTGCATTCAGTAGTGAAACACGTCCAAAGTTCTGTGTTTTGCCCTAAAACATATGTGTGAAAACGACCCTTCCATGATGGATAGTCATTCATGTGATTCAGCTTTGGCGGGCGATTGTTGCTGCCCGTTTCACTCTCGCTAAGCAAAAAATTCTGAATGCTTTGATTTTGATTCGACACCAAAGCCCATTGAGTTGCACTTATAGATTGCGGAGGAAAAACATTCCTTACCCACACGGCTGCCGAAGTTTGATCTTCACCTGGTCTCGGTTCCATGCTCCAATCCGAAGGGCTAGTACAACTCATGATTGATATATGAAAGTGAAAACCTGGTTAAACACTTGAAAACAGACAGTTATGATAGATATGTAAAGCTTCTGTTAAAAAAAATTAACAAGTTTCGACGAAACCCTGGTCTTGGCGAAACTTGTTTGAAGAAACAAACTACGACGAATCCCCTTGTGAAGGAACTCTCCTTCGATGAAACTTTGATTAATGACAAAATACTATGCTTGACGAAACCTTGCTCGATGAATTCTCAGTTCGACGAAACCTAGTTATGACGAAAACCTTCTTGTTAAACGACGAAACCTTGTGTTCCTCCTCTGATCGACGAAACCTTGTAAAATTAATGTACGACGAAACTTGTATGATTTTAGGCGAAACTCTTGTTTGATGAAACACTCCCACGAAACTCTATGTAAGACCTCTTTGACGAAACCTGATGTGATTTTTGTTTGTGTCTTGACGAAACCTTCATAAATCACAAAAACTCAAGTGACGAAACTTTGGGTTGATTTTGGATCGACGAAACTTCCTGATGTTGACGAAACCTTATGTTGGAGATATTTTGAAAGACAAATCAAATTTGTCTGACACAGTCGATACCCTTTTCAAACTACAGCATGTTTATTTTACCAACCACAGTAGCCCACCATGCTTTTGATAACACAATTTTCAAACAAGATATAATTTTTAAATCACCAACAACTTGCACACTACTTCTCAAAGGATTAAAAAGTGTATAGTTTGAAGAACACTTAAGAACTCTATGAAGGTTTGATAAATATATGAAGTTTCCGGTCACGGACGAAATTTCCGAAACCCGAATTTTGACGTAGAAACTCGACACGACTTGTACCTTCGATAATCTCCAACACTTTTCAACAAGTTTTGAACAGAAACGACACCAAACAACACCGATTTTCGAGTTTTAATTCGTATTTTCAGAAAAAGAAACTGGGTTTATGATTTTTGTCCAAGAAAAGCTTAAAACCCACTCGAAAATCGCACCGGTAACTCGGTTTTCAACAAGAAATCGAGCCTTACGCTCTGATACCACTTGTAGGTCCTTTTGCGGATCGCCGGACAACTACGAGATCTTGTTTCGAATACCGTAACGAGTGCGGAATCCACGTTACGATACAAACCGAGCGAGAGATAGACACAACACAAAGATATAACGTTTAACGTTTGTATATTGATACCGATAGAGTTTCGTTACAGAAAGATAATACAAGAAATACAAAATAAACTCTCGGTTCTCTCTCTCTCTCTCTGTGTCTCTCACACTTATGTGTTCTGTCTTCAGGTCTGTTTATATAGGACCAGGTACGACGAAACTGAACGGGTCGACGAAACCTATTGTTGTCGACGAAACACTTGACTAAACTCCAAAGTCGACGAAACCTTGTAGAGTTTCGTCCACATGCATACTGATCTTAAGGATTCGGCCCACAAGAGTTTAGGCCCAAGTGATTTGATTGGCCCAATTAACAATTCACATGTACGTGAATTCTGAAAGTTCATATTTGTAAAGATAAGTCAACATGTGACATCATCATGATGATGTCATGATGATTTGTCAGCGGGAAACGTTCTCGGCTCTCCGTGCGTCGCATGTCGAACTCTGGGGCGCACGAAGGAGGAATGTCGTGACGTCGGGCTTGAGCCGAACCTAACCGTGTCGAACCGAACCGAGTCGAGTCGCGTCCACATAAAGTGTACCAACACCTTGTTCAACCGGTCGAACCATTTTTTAGCCTAATCCGGTTTGATTTAAAAACCGGTTTTTAAAACATTGCAAAAACCGATCTTGACCTAAACCCATCCTAACCCATTTCTTAATAAACTCATCCTAACCCAAACCCGTCCTAACTCAGACCATCCTAACCGATTACTCAAACCTGCCCAACCACCCATTTTGCCACCCCTACTAAAAACTAATACATGGTGTTGACATTCAACATTAGTACCTCTTAGACTTTGGTGATCTGAATGCATGTTCCTTGTGATATTTGAGCTCGGTTATGCTTTCTTTGATCTCATCCAGTACGCCTCCATGCTTCTCCTTTTTATCATATTACAGACCAAAACTAAACATAATAAAGTTAAAAAAAGAAAACAAACAGCTTAAAACATGTTCATAATCATGTGATCCGAGCACTTTTAACCTGTGTATTTAAGCATGTCAATTTGCGTTATATTTTACTGATATAATAATATTAACACCTCTAATCCAACAGATATAAGTTTAGATGATACCTTCTGGGAACCAATGAAAACATGAAACTTTGACGCTGCCGACATCAACGTGAACGTGAGAGAAAAGACTAGCAAGATCGAGCATGTATTAAAAACGAGACAAGTGTTTTATGGGTCAACATGAACTGGCCCATTTTGGCCCGTATTAAAAGATGACATGTTTTGACCGGTTGTCCAGCCTACCCACCTTGCCACCTCTGGCATACATAAATCGCATGTCTTCCTTATAAAATGATAGTTGACAAGTAAATTAAAGATAATGCATGAGGTAGATGTAAGCCTTACCATTCCATACATGATGATCTTGGCACGTCTTCCAACTTCATCCAGAAAATCTTTTGTTTGATGAATTACCAAATCACACTACTAGAAAAGTGGTCATTTTGCTACGGAAATTTCCTACGCAAAAAAATGCGTCACAAATTCTGACACAATTACTACGCATTTCCTACGGAAAAAAGACCTTGATTTTTTTGGGCAATTTGTGACACAATAGTGACAAATATACTAATTCTAAGTATTGTGTCGGAAATGCGTAGCAACTTGCTACGCATTTCCGACGGAACCATTATTTATTTGTTGGAATTAGATTTATATGTTAAATTCATTTAAATATTAATTGTTGCGTCAGAAATGCGTAGCAACTTGCTACGCATTTATGACGAATTATTTATTATTATACTTAGATTATATTTTAATGTTTAATCATCATTATTATTAATTATTGCGTAGGAAATGTGTAGCAACTTGTTACGCATTTGTGATGGAAAATTTATTGTGTAGGAAATGTGTAGCAACTTGCTACGCATTTGTGATGGAAAATTTATTACCATATTACGTAGGAAATGTGTAGCAACTTGCTACGCATTTGTGATGGAAAATTTATTGCGTAGGAAATGTGTAGCAACTTGCTACGCATTTGTGATAGAAAATTTATTACCATATTTAAATATTTAACTAGTTTTATTATTACCATATTTTATTATTACCATACATCTCTTAATGCCCTTTCAATCATTACTATCCACCAAATTAATAATAATTTATGTGCCACCATATTAATAATAAGTTTAAAAGTTTTCAAATTTCATCCTTATAAAAATCCTTAATCTTTTTATGAATGATTTTATTTTGAAAGAAAAAGGATTCAAATTATTTTCTGTATGGTCGAGTCCGGAACATCATAAAGTACAAAATCAAATAAAAATAAATATATATAAACATTAGTAAACACTCAAAAGTTAATGGCTTTCTTTTCGATAATAGTTTCATTAACCTTAAACTTCAAGTTTTAACAATACTAAATCCCTAAGTTTATATTCAAGCACAAAATTCAAATGCCTCATCTAACTCACTGCTAAAAGAGAAAACCATAAATTTGTATAATTTGTATAAAATGCATAACCATGATTTGGTAATTGTAAGCTACCCGAGTACCTGTTGTGCATTGCATAAAATAAAGGGCAAACACCACGACAAGGCTGGGTTTAACAAGAAATGAAAATAAGTTATCGAAATTGGAAATCATAAAAATGAATACATGTACCTCAAGTACGATATTGTTTGGCAGGTATCGGTTAGGTTTGGTACGGTATCGATTCATTGAAATCGAAACTGAAACCATATAATTTAATATTGTTACTGGTACCGATATTGTTCGGGTGGTATCGGTCAGTTCCTTAGGATAGCAATACTTGTGTTGGAATTTCTACCAAAAAAAACACTTTCCTAAAAAAAATAAAACAACTTTTAGAAAAAAAAAAAAAAAACTTTTTATAGTAAAGTGAATACAAAACATTTTAGAAAAAAAAATCTAAAAAAACTAATAATAAAAGATTACAAAATGAAAAAAAAAAAAAGAAAACAAAAAGGTTTACACATAAGTGAGCCAATCAAAAGCTTTACTTCAACTTCACATGGATCACCATCCTACGGTCCATTGCTCACCTAATTTTCAATCCAAAGGTCCATTGCTCACCTAAACCCAACCTATTTAATCCCTCAATCTCATTTATCACATTCAAAACCTCAAAAAAAAAAAAAACCCTAAGTGACTATTGCCGCACACCCCTCCTCTCTTCTAGTGATTACAGGGGAAATGAAGATAAAGAACAAGAAGGGATTATGGTCGGCTGATGAAGATCGAAACTTTAATTTAAAGTTTTTTTGATTATCTAGTTGAGATTCAGTTGAGAGTTCAGTGAGTGTTTACATGAATTAGATCATTCATATCAGCATCTTTTCCTTCCTTGGGGTTTCATGTTGAAACTTTAATTTAAAGTTTTTTTGATCGTATCAGTTTGTTATCTTTCGAGTCTTGATCCATGAAATTTGACATGGGGAGTGATTATCAGTTTGTTATCTTTCAAGTTTTTTTTCGTGTCTTATTATTTGAGATTTTAGTAAATTACAAAAATTGTTCTTTGAGTTGTTTGGTAACTTCTGTAAGTAGAGGTCTAAGTCATTAAGAGAGAGAGAGTGTTCATATGGCTTTGAAGTTATGCCCAAGATAAATTTATGTTTGTAAATTTGTGAATGCGATTCAGATTTAGATTTCGATTGGGAATGCGATTCAGATTTGTTTGTAAATTTATATAAATTTATGATTAATGTTATTGAATTTTTATAGTTTTTAGTTTTATTTGCTTTTGTATCCGATCTCTCGGATGTTTTATAAATAGAATAAAACTAGAAAAAACATTAAATTTCGTGACAATTGTGTAGCAAAAAGAAAAAATTAACTTCCGTTAAATGGGTAGGAAAATGCGTAGAAAATGTGTAGCAATTTGTGATAGCCCTTTTCTGTCAGAAATGGGTAGGAAAATGTGTAGAAAATGCGTAAAGAAACCAGTTTCCTACGAGTGGTTTACCTACATATGCATTTCGTCACAAATTCGTAGAAAATTAAATTTCGTGACAATTGTGTAGCAAAAATTAAAAATTAACTTCCGTTAAATGGGTAGGAAAATGCGTAGAAAATGTGTAGCAATTTGTGACAGCCCTTTTCTGTCAGAAATGGGTAGGAAAATGCGTAGAAAATGCGTAAGAAACCAGTTTCCTACGAGTGGTTTTCCTACATACGCATTTCGTCACAAATTCGTAGAAAATCGCGAGTTGTGACGCATTTCCTACGGAAAATAGTGTCAGAAATTTTAATTTTTCTTGTAGTGTCAGGACCCTAACAAAAAAAGAGCCGGTTTTAGTTCCCGTAACATTTAACAGATTGTCTGCTACAATCAATAACACAAGAACCACAGTTGGAAACATAAAAAAGTTGTGAAAAGACCAACACCATTCACTAGAGGTGGAAAATGGGTGGTTCATATGGGTTAGGTAACAGCTCCAATGGTTTCAGGTCAAAGCATGTAACTTTTCGTACAGTTGGGGTAACAGGTCCAAATGGTTTCGGATCAAAGCATGTAACTTTTGGAATGGGTTGTCTAAAACCTTTCATGAATAATTAGTGTGCCAAATATTATCACAAATTTTATGATATTTCAGTAGTAATCTAATTTCTTAAATACAGATATTTAGATTGGTTTATGCATTACCATTTGACACATTTTCTTTTCATCAAATTTTAAATATTTTACCCAAATTGCTCATTAAAGGTTAAACATAACTCGAATCGACCCGTGCATAAGCAGACGGGTTGCAACTTCCACCTCTACTATTCACAAACCACGATTATCAAAAAGAAAGAGATGCTATCACCTCACCTCTACCAATTTCCTCAACTTCCCATCAGTAATCACACAAGCAATCTCCAATATTCTGTCTACTTCAACATTATAAATACTTCTAAAGTTGTTTTCAAGCATCCACTACTTCAACATTATAAATACTTCTAAAGCTGCTTTCAAGCATCCACCTTCACATTCATATCATATGCACGGTGAACTATAAAAATTAATATAACAAGTAAATGCCCACCAGTTTTTTTTTGTAATTTGATCCACACAAGTGGCAGTTTGTATTAAGTCATGATCGTGTGTGTCGTGTATGCAATTTCATTTCAAGTTCCATAATTACTTTTCAAAATTTTATAATATGTTAATAACATTTGTTTTTCTCAAAAATTAAATGTTTTTTTAATTAAATGATTTTTTAGGATCCAAATGGAAATTAAAATGTTTTTAGGATCACATTTGAATGGGTGTTTAATTGGGGGTGGGGCGGCGATGGAGGTCTGTGGTCGACAGGGGCGGCGGCAGGTGGCTGTGGTGGGAGGTGGTGGTGGATGATGGTTGAGAAGGGTGGCGGATGGTTGTGGTGGTGGGAGGTGGGAGATAGTGGTGGTAGATAAAGGTGAGAGAGAAAAATTAGAGAGAGAACTGTGTGTGTTTGGAGAGAGAGAGAGAGAGAGAGATTTTAATATTTATAAAGATATTAGTTTTTTAAATTCTTTTTGTTTTATATATTAAAAAGATTTATAAATAAATGGGTATAAAGACTAAACTACCCTTGTTTGACCAGACACAAAAAAAACTAATTGGGTTAGGGCCAAATGACGTAACTTACGTGCAACAATTTTCCCTATAAATGGCAAAAGCTGTCAAAATTCGTTTAAAAGTACACTTTAAATTAGGACAAAACGTGTAATTTTTCCTTATTTTTTAGGTTAACTTTGTAGAAACATACATAGTGTGTTAATTTTTAAGTCAATAATTTTTTTTGTTTCACTTTAAATTAGGGTAAATCACACTTTTCGTCCTTTATGTTTGTATCGAATTGCAATTGATAACCTTTAACTTCAATAATTACAGTCACAATCCTTTATTTGGAAAATTCATTACATCCTATGTCCTTTACCACTAACTTGGTTAAAATTTTCAGTTAAATCCTATCACATAAGGGTAGTTTAGTCTTTTTACCAATTTAATTAAATTAAAATTTAGAACAAAGCTTTAATATTTACCCTCACCCCCCTCTATTTCTCTCCCAACTCACACTCTCCCCCTTAACCCTCTTTAAATCCTCTGGAAATAAAACCACCGCCTAGACCACCACTAACCACCACCAAATCTAGCTGACATATCCAAAACCGACAACCACTACCAAACACCACCAAATTTAGCTCAGATCCGACAACCACCATTTGTAACCACCACCAAACACCCCCATGATTCCAAAACTACTTTCACCTTCCTAAATACGAATTTGCATCTAGTAACCCAAAATCCAGGGCCCAAAGTTTCCGTTATAAACCCCCCTACACCCTCATCCCTCTGTAACAACCATCCAACAAACCAACCAACAACCCATCATCCAAGCATGAAAGAACTTATAAACAACGACAATCAACTCACCGACGAGATCGACCGAGGCCGCTTCGGAATCGTCTACCGCTGCTACTTCACCATCACCGGTGACTCATTCGCCTGCAAATCCATCGACAAACGCCTCATGTCCGACCCCACTGACCGCGGGTGCCTCCAGAAAGAACTAAAAATCCTCCACATCCTCGGCGGAAACCCAGAAAGAACCAAAAACGGTCGGCGACGTTGCAGGTTATTAGGGTTGAGAGAGAGAGAGAGAGAGAGAGAGGTGGAGGGGGCGAAATCTCTTGATGTTGCAAGTTATTAGGGTTTAGAGCTGGCGACTGTTTATTAGGGTTTCAAAGATCTAGCGATTGTACGTACCGAAATGTCCATGAACTACACTCATTTTGCCTAAAGACTTCTGAAATCTGAGTGGCAATTTATTAGGGTTTATGTTTGTATTTTAAGGGAAGAAGAAAGGAAACTAGTTTAAGAGAGAGAGAGAACTGAGATAGATAGAAAGAGAGAGGAGGTGAGGGTAAATATTAAGCTTTGTTCTAAATTTTAATTTAATTAAATTGGTAAAAAGACTAAACTGCCTTAAGTGAATAGACTTGATGATGTATTGCAAAATACATCCTTTATTCGTGTATAGTTTGTATAATTTCTCGTTACATTCAGTTTAGTTTTAGTTAGAATGTGCATACTATTGATCAGATTGAGTTTTCCAGGTCTTGATGCTTACATTTGCTGAAAATCGAGTAAAAACGAGCTATAATGCTGAAACACTAAGTCCCGGAACAAAGTGGAAAAGAGTTACAATTAGTTTGGAGTTTTTTAGAGTTGAAGCTGGGCAAATTTCGTGCAATTACGTCCATTTGGAGTTGTCGCATCGCGCCACAAGAACCACTACACCGTCGCGCCCCGCTACAGTAAAATAAACAATTTCTGGAATTCCACATGGTCGCGTTACGCGACCTCAACATTACTCACCCGTCGCGCGACACGACGGGGTACGTTATGGCGATCCTTTGTTGCTGATTAGGGTTAACTATAAAAACTCAAGAAACTTAACACAGAAAAATGAGGATGAATTAGAGACATCCTTGGGCGATCTTGGAGCATTCATTGAGCAATTTCGAAGATCTTGAAGCTTATGAATCAGTGGTATGAGTTTGGGACGAAGGATCGAAGACTATACGGGTTTTCTAGTTCTTTGTTTTTTGATTTTTCTTACGAAACTTGTTATCGTGAATTCTCGTTTAGATATCTTTGATTTGTTTTCATTACTTAACATGCTCGGCTAAACTTTTAAGCCACCTAAACTTTGATGAATGGATTAGTATAAATTTTTTACCTTTTTCGTTAATTGCATGATTGTTATGGATTGATTGTGTTTAGTAGAAGTTTGGTCTATTGATTTGATGTATATGCATACTTTAATCTGGTTTCTTGTTATGAATTGCTTCGTATGATTCTTAGTGACGATCTTTATCACAATATAGAGTCATACTAGGGTTTAGGATTTTGGTGTGTGTCTATATCACGTAATAAATCTTAACTCTTTAGGGTGAAATTGCGCAAATAACCTTAGAAGTAATTGTTAGTGATTTGCTAGGTTTTAGTGTTCTACTAGTCCTTACAGCTGGAAGGTGAATGGCCATCGTTTGAAGCATTACATTGGAGGAGTGATAAATAAGGACGAGATGGAGGAAACTCCTCTTGAATTCCCATCCAAAGCCGCAAATTAGTGTTTTGGGATGAAATCCCAAGTGTAGAGTTTGTACCGTTTGTAACTTCGTTAGTTTTCATATTGTTTTCGTAGTTTTTCGTGTCTTTGTTTTGTGTGTTTGAGTAATTTTGCAAGAATCATACCATTGAGGAGCTGAAATTTGGAAGAAAACAACATTCCAAGTAAGTCCCAACACTTAGAAAAAAAATTGAGATGGTTCGGGGAAGGTTTGGTAACACTTAGAAAATTTTCTAAGGCATAAAACTCAATTTTTTATGCAACCTTCTGCCCGGAATGTGCCCTCGCGTCGCGCCACACTAAAACACCCTTACTGTGGCATAGCGCGACCCTTAGGTCCAAATTATCATTCTGAACCCCACCTTAGCGTAACGCCACCACCTTTGAACTTCGCAGTCGCGCTACGCGACCCCATTACATGAACCTTTTCAGTTGAACCATGCAGTGGCGCTACGCCACGGCTAACTAACTTACTCTTGGTGCGATGCGACGCGACGCGATGACATAACAGGTCGGTTAAAACCCTATCCGCTCAGCTTTTCTCCCCAAATTCAACCTAGACCGTTTTCTTACCCTCCCACCGCCGAAACACCCTACAATCACCATATCTCCACCATTGTGCCACCATTTTCTGCCATTAAACCCTCTTTGTGATCGGAATTCAAAGCGAAACAAACCCTCTCGAACAAAACACGCGATTCTCAGATCTAGAGCTTCAAATCGGGACTCACCATACACGAAATATTTTCAGTTTTCTCTTACAATCGGCGATTCAGGTATGCTTCCTTGCATTTTTATCTCTTATATTTGTGGTTTTGTTTTTTTTTTTAGTTGGGTTCGTAGGTAAATTTTTGTGAGCCAGTTTTGTCGAGTTAGTCTTTAGGTCTGCCGAGTCGTTTTAGCCAGGTCCAGTCAGTTTTCGAGTCAGTGAATGGTCAGTTCAGTAGAGTCATGAGTGTCATAGGCTTGTTCGAGTCAGCTTGTGTGCTACTTAGTTGGTTCAGTCAACATTGTTTTGGTCGTCCGTCCATTTGGGTCAGTTTTGTCGGCTAAATTACAAGTCAAGCTAGTTCACGACAGCCATTAGTATGTGTTAGGTTCATGTTTTTGGGTAGAAAGAGGTTGCGGATGGCTCGGGTTGGGGTATGTTTGCTATGTTGGTGATATCTTAGGCTCGGGATTGCAAATATTGAGTGTGGGGATTCGGTTGGGTGAATTTTTGAGCTAAATATCATATTTATTCATTAATTTGAACCGTTTCACTAATGCATCCTAAAGTTTTTAACTTTAATGTGGTTTACACTCAATTTTGTTATTGGGTTGTGGTTTGGTTTCGGGGTGGATATTGTTGTCGGGTTGGTTATGGAACTTGCTTTGCTTGATGATTGAATGGTTTAGAGATATTGACGCATAAAGTTTCAAGCTTGCGCATTGAAATGGAATTTTTGCAAAGATCAAAACCTCCTTTAACTAGGCGGAATTTTTCAATGCTAAATTTGTTTTCAAAACTAATAAATTCGCTGATTTTTAAGCAAGTTTAGACGTCAATGACGGATTGTTAGGCACTCGTTTTAATTGCGGACAATTAAAGTGTCGAGGGGGGTAGTGTACATTGAGTCCAGTTTAGTGTCTTTGTGTCGTTTAGTCAAGTCTGAGTCGTTTTTAGTTATTTTTGGGTTTACTTGCGCGTACAAGTGATTTAGACTCGCCCGTACTCAATGTCCATTCAGGCGAGTTTAGCTATCACTTAGCAATTGTAAAAGGTAACCCGTTTGTTACAGAATTAGCCACGAATGAAATGCTATACGGCTATTCTATCTTTTTCGAAAAAAAATTATAAAAATAAAAAAAATATATAAAAATTTCAAAAATTCAAAAAAAAATCGAAAAAATTAAAAATACCAAAAATAGTTTGTTATTACTAATTGTCTGCTTGTTTTGTCTTGATTGTATCTGTTTTTTAGACATGACGAGCAGTTCGTGCAGAGGTAAGTCGTGAAAAACAGGTGCGGGTCAGTCAGCACCGCAACATGATCCACCCCAGCAAGACCCGGTCCCACAGGAGACCCCCATCTTTCAGATAGCTGCCAATGATCCTAAGTTGAGAAAGATCGAGTATCAATCGGCTTATAATTTTATTCCAGATAGGAAATGTAATAGAGCTGACCACCCGATATTGAAGTTCGAGCCGAGTACACCGGAATGGAATAAGTATGACAAATTGAAGAATACTGATTTGCTTTAGCATAGGGTGATAGATTGGCGTCGGTTGGAGGAGATAGGTTCTATGCAGGTAGTGCGGGACCTTTTGGGTCCAAAGTTGACTGATGCGTTGGATTGTACACAGCCTCAGTACGAGGAGTTGGTGCTCGAGTTTCATAGCACTTGGAGACACAAGGAGGGAAGTTTAATCAGGACACAGCTGTGTCTTTCAGTTTGGGTAGGCAGGTTTTTGAGATGAATATGGCAAGGTTTACCATTGTGTCGGGGTTTTATACTGAGGAGGAAGTGAAGCAGCCGGGGTTTGTTACCAGTTTGAGGGGTGCTTATTCTACTACTAGGGATTACAGTGTTGGTTCGGCCGAGCTGCAGAATTTTTGGAAGACGATATCTGACCACCCGTTTGTGGTTACGAACCTGATTACTTCGGTTCGTAACCTGGTTTATAGGTATATTTTGAAGATTTTGTCTACTACACTGGTGGGTCAGAAATCAGTAGAGAACAAGGCGAATTGGATAGAGTTGTTTGTTTTGATGTGTCGAGTGGAGAATAGGGAGATGAATCTGGCTACGGTCTTAGCAGATTCTTTTAGCAGAGGACGTCGAGGTGGTCATCGGGCTGGGTTGGATATGGGCCCTATATTACCCGGATTGCACAGAATTTGGGGGGGGGGGGGGTTTGACATGTATGTCCCCCAATTTCTACATGAGGGGCCCAAGACGATGACGTTTGGGATTAAGGAGCTACAGCAGGCAGGTATAGTGTCATATACGGAGCCCTACGGCTGGGAGCCAATCAGGCAGGGCCCGCAGGTGCAGCCGCTAGAGGGACATCCAGCTGAGGATGTGATGATTCAGGTTGACCCTACACACCGACAGTGGCCACCGCAGAGACACGAGCTACCGGCACATCAGTACCCCCGCAGGCAGCCAGCACCTGAGCCTATCACTTTACAGTCACTCTCTGGCTATGTGGAGTAGAGATTTGATAGATTGGAGCACCTTATTGGGTCGATGTAGTTGGGTCAGGAGAGGCAGGATGATGCTCTCCGTTACATTATGACCAGGCACAGCATGGGGATCCCAGACTTCTTTCAGCCGAGACAGCAGAGTAGCTCGGCTGCTGCTGGACAGAGGTTTGACCCGCTTCCCCCGTTTCGGGTGTTTGGTGAAGGTAGTTCAGGTGCAGGTGGTAGAGAGAGTAGCAACGAGGAGGAGGACTAGTGTGGGGATGAGATGAGGATGCAGCAGCTGACGACTATATCTTTTGTTTGATATTTTTCTTTTATGTTGTTTTTGATCCTCATTTGTTGGTCTGTACTTATACTTATACATGTTAAACAGGTTGGATGGGCAGATTGGGTTGGTATGTGTTTGGAACTGATATTTTGATGATATATATATATTATGATATGTTTGCTAGTTTGTGATGGTGATTGATAGGTTGATTTGTAGCCGCTTTCGTTCGCATGTCCGAGGTTAGGAGTTGTTTGCTGAGCGCGTTTCGATTTGGATGGCTTATGTGGAAACGACTGGCACTTTGACAGTCTCATATAATCAGCTAAGTTGTTTCCCTTTTAGTTGTTGTATTTATTTATCTATTTCGTTTGCAGCCTTTATTTTTAGGTAGTTTTGAGTCGTATTTCCGTTCTTGCATTAGGGACAATGCAATCTCTAAGTGTGGGGATGGGATACATGTAAATATTCGAGTCATGAATATGAAAGGGCCAAACTTTCTGCACACCTTGGTTGGCTATCTACACACTTAGGGTTTACCTACGCTGCGTATAGGTCTCTACGCAGCGTATAGGGTTACCTCTATACGTTGCGTATAGAGCTATACTCAGCGTAGATAAACCATGGATTTCAGGGCCTTATCATCAATCATTGCACAGAAAACAAGGGTTTATATACGCTGCGTATAGAGCTATACGCAGCGTATATAACCCATCAGATTTTTTTTTTGCTATTTTGATGTATTTGTGGTATAAATTCTCACCCGGTTCCAACGTTAAATCGCACTTATACGAGGTCCATACGGGACCTAAACCACACCTATACAATACGATATAACACCCGTATAGGCCTATAGGTGTGATTTAGGTCCCGTATTGACCTCGTATAAGCCTATAAGTGTGATTTCATATCGTATAGGTGTGATTTAGTTCCCGTATTGACCTCGTATAAGCCTATAAGTGTGATATCATATCGTATAGGTGTAGTATAGGTCACGTATTGACCTCGTATAAGCCTATAAGTGTGATATCGTATCGTATAGCATAGTATATGTCCCGTATTGACCTCGTATAAGACTATAAGTGTGATATCGTATCGTATAGCATAGTATATGTCCCGTATTGACCTCGTATAAGCCTATAAGTGTGATATCGTATTGTATAGCGTTGTATATGTCCCGTATAGGCCTATAAGTGTGATATCGTATCGTATAGATGTAGTATAGGTCACGTATTGACCCCGTATAAGCCTATAAGTGTGATATCGTATCGTATAACGTAGTATAGGTCCCGTATTGACCTCGTACAAGTCATTTTTGTCTCATACGCTGCGTAGGGATCTATACGAGGTCAATACGTGACCTATACTACACCTATACGATACGATATCACACTTATAGGCTTATACGAGGTCAATACAGGACCTATACTACATCTATACGATACGATATCACACTTATAGGCCTATACGGGACATATACTACGCTATACGATATGATATCACACTTATAGGCTTATACGAGGTCAATACGGGACATACACTATGCTATACGATATGATATCACACTTATAGTCTTATACGAGGTCAATACGGGACATATACTATGCTATATGATACGATATCACACTTATAGTCTTATACGAGGTCAATACGTGACCTATACTACACCTATACGATACGATATCACACTTATAGGCTTATACGAGGTCAATACGGGACCTAAATCACACCTATAGGCCTATACGGGTGTTATATCGTATCGTATAGTATCGTATCGTATCGGGTGTTATTTTCCATTTTTTTATAAATAAACAAAGGAATACAAAAATGGAGCTTTATATACGCTGGGTATAGATCCCTACGCAGCGTATAAGACAAAAATGGCACAACTACCCTTGTATTTGGTTTCGTATAGCCTCAACACAAGGGTATAAAGGACATTTTCAGACCTTTATATACGCTGCGTATAGGTCTATACGCAGCGTATTTAAACTTTGTGAAAAAATGATCCCTCAAACCTACCAAAATGACCCAAAAAAGTCTAATGGTTTATATACGCTGCGTAGAGAGCTATACGCAGCGTATATAAACCTTGTTTTCTGTCCAAAGATTGGTTATTAGGCACTGAGATCCATGGTTTATCTACGCAGCGTATTGGTCAATACGCAGCGTATAGGGTTACGCTGCGTATTGACCAATACGCTGCGTAGATAAACCCTAATTTTACTAGGGTTTGGTGTGCCAATAGGCACACCCTGAAAAATACAAAAAAAAAAAAAAAATTAAAAATTTGAAAAAATCCAAAAAAATTTGAAAAATCGGAAACAATGTCTTTTGATTAAAGAAGTTTGCAAATAAAATACGGAAAATGATAGAAAAGATGAATTTTTGCTCGGGTTCGAATAATAATAATAATAATAATAATAATAAAAGATTAAATAAATCGAGCTTCTGTCTAGTTAGGGATATGTGAATAGGCCCGAGTTTGGCTTTAAGTCCCTTTGAGTTAATATACCTTAATTGTCGGTTTACTAGTGGGTTTTCGCCTGGGAAATATGGAAAATTGAAACCGCCAATAATAGTATAAGGGGCACCGTTATAAATTAAAACCGTTAGAATTTTTTATCGTGAAAAAAAATAGAAAAAAATGAGCTAGAAACTGAATGAAAGTAGCACAGTTCTATGTAGTCTGGGTTGGGAATAGCGACTCTACAGCCGGATTACCGCTAGGATGTGTGAAATCGAACTTGCAAAGAAAGAAAAAAAAGTACCGAAGCCTAAGTAATCCGAGTTGGGGATAACGACTCTACAGCCGGAATGCCTCTTGATTAGGGAAAGCAACGTCGACGCTCATTGAAAGAAAAGAAAGTGAAAAGAAAAAAAAATGGAAAAAGAAAAAAATATTGATTTTAAATTCTCTTGATTTTGATATAAAACGGTTGGGAATTGATCCAGTGATCGTTCCTTTAGTTCTATAAGCTTGAGGCGGGAGTAGATGGACCGTAGATTCTAGCGTGAGACCCTAGGTAGATTGACCGCACTTAAATTAAATTCACATGATAAGGGGTTTAGGATCAAATTTGGGTTTAAGGGGACAAGTATATTCGCAATCGCGGCTAACGCAAGCTTTGGTTTTAATAAAATATACATATGCTTTTGACCCGAGTGATTATTTGTCTCTGATACCGTTGCATAATTCTTTTTTTGAGGACGAAAAAAGAGTAAGTGTGGGGATATTTGATGTATTGCAAAATACATCCTTTATTCGTGTATAGTTTGTATAATTTCTCGTTACATTCAGTTTAGTTTTAGTTAGAATGTGCATACTATTGATCAGATTGAGTTTTCCAGGTCTTGATGCTTACATTTGCAGAAAATCGAGCAAAAATGAGCTATAATGCTGAAACACCAAGTCCCGGAACAAAGTGGAAAAAGTTAGAATTATTTTGGAGTTTTTTTGAGTTGAAGCTGGGCAAATTTCGTGCAATTCTGTCCATTTGGAGTTGTCGTGTCGCGCCACAAGGAAACCACTACACCGTCGCGCCCCGCTACAATAAAATAAACAATTTATGGAATTCCACATGGGCGCGTTACGCGACCTCAACATTACTCACCCGTCGCGCGACGCGGGGGTACGGTTACGGCGATCCTTTGTTGCTGATTAGGGTTAACTATAAAAACTCAAGAAACTTAACACAGAAAAAAGAGGACGAATTAGAGACATCCTTGGGCGATCTTGGAGCATTCATTGAGCTATTTCGGAGATCTTGAAGCTTACGAATCAGTGGTACGAGTTCGGGACGAAGGATCGAAGACTATACGGGTTTTCTAGTTCTTTGTTTTTTATTTTTCTTACGAAACTTGTTATCATGAATTCTCGTTTAGATATCTTTGATTTGTTTTCATTACTTAACATGCTCGGCTAAACTTTTAAGCCACCTAGACTTTGATGAATGGATTATTATAAAGTTTTTACCTTTTTCGTTAATTGCATTATTGTTATGGATTGATGGTGTTTAGTAAGAAGTTTGGTCTATTGATTTGATGTATATGCATACTTTAATCTGGTTTCTTGTTATCAATTGCTTCGTATGATTCTTAGTGACGGTCTTTATCACAATATAGAGTCATACTAGGGTTTAGGATTTTGGTAAGTGTCTATATCATGTAATAAATCTTAACTCTTTAGGGTGAAATTGCACAAATAACCTTAGAAGTAATTGTTAGTGATTTGCTAGGTTTTAGTGTTCTACTAGTCCTTATAGCTGGAAGGTGCGGGGCTATTGATAGGTCTTACCCGGCGAATTGCTTTAGACAGTCCTTGGAAAAGGTCGTGCCTTAGTTGCCCCGTCGGTTTATTAGTCTATCAAGTCAAATTGAGAAATTAAACTACCCTAGATCTATAATTGGAAAAGAGTAGGTCAACATTAGGGTACTTACACAATAATTAGACAACTGGAAAGACGTCTAGTAATCGGTAGGATTAACGGCCTATTGTTGGTGCACGAAATGTCTGTTTACTACGTCTTTAGTGAGTCTTTGGTCTAGGAAGGTTAGTTTGGAGCTTGGAAAAGAAATAGTGGTTTTAGTGTGTAATTCCGCCCCAAATGACACTTGTGTCATTTGGAGCGAAATCAGGTTGTATGTAATTTCGCTCCTGATGTATTAGATGTTAATTCCGCTCCTAGATGTCACTTGGTGATTCCGCTCATAAGTGAAATTGGTGATTCCGCTCGTAATGAGCATGTTATTTGGAGCGGAATCAGCCGCCTATAAATAGGTGATATGTTGAGTTCATTTGTAACGTTGGAGCGGAATTAGATCTTGTGTATGGTGACAAAACTCTGTCAAAATCAAGTCAGAAACACGTGTAAACATTGGAAATTGATAATAGAAAGAAGTTAAATGGTGTTGATTCCGCCTTCATATTCAGAGATGAACTACTTAACTGACTTTTAGGGTTAAACAAACGGTCCAACAAGTGGTATCAGAGCTCAGGACGAGGAGTTCATACCATAGCAGCTTGATTCTATCAGAATTTGTTACTTCTACTCACTTCTTTTTATACTTTTCTGAACTGAACTAGTTCCAACGGTCGTAATGGACTGAATTTCGAGTATTGTATGTAAAACATAGTGTTAATAAACCCTAGAAAGGATCAGGTTAAAATTCGGAGTAAAAATGATAAAAACAACCTAAAAACCTGATTCCGCTCGTGACGTATTTCGCTAATTTCGCCCTAAATTTAATTCCGCTCGAGATTTACTTGTTGATTTCGCTCGTAATCAGAGTTTTTCTGATTTCGCTCGAAACACCATTCTGATTCTGCTCCTAATCAGAACAAGTCTGATTCCGCCCGATATCAAGTCGTCTGATTTCGCTCGAAAGCTATTTTTTGATTTCGCTCAGAAAATTAAATTCTGATTTCGCTCGAGAGTTACTTTCTGATTTCGCTCGAAATCAGAATTTAGTTGATATCGCTCTAAAGCTGATTTCGCTCGAACTTGCTGTGTTTCAAAACTTCGAAAATTTTCTAAGTGTTTTATTGATTGTTTTTAGGTACGTTCAAGATGGATGATTTCAATCCGTTTTATGACATGTATGCGTTTGCTGGAGACGGTGGAAATGATACATCTTCGAGTAACACCAATGACAACATGCAAAATCCAAAGAAAAAGCTATCGGATGCATTGGAGGTTGAAGGTGCTTTTGGAACTTACAACAAACCCCCGAAGCTGATGGCTATAGAAGAATACAGTCGGTGGGCAAAGAAATTTGAAGACTGGTTGAGAGCCTTTTCTTTTCCTAGCTGGAAGAGTCTAAAAAATGGTTATGATAATGGAGGCAAAAGTGGTGAAACCTTAACCACACCTGATGAAATAGAATTGTTTGTTGCTGAGCAAAAATGTATTACGTTGCTGTTTCAGTCTGTCAGAGAAGATATCATATCTTTGATCGACTACTCAAGTGCTACAGATCTCTGGAACAAATTGAAAAACAAATGTATAGGAAGTAAAGAAATTGTGAAAAACAAAACGAAACTATTTAGAAAAGAGTTTGATTTGTTTGGGTGTTTAAAGAATGAATCAGTTTGTAAAATGATAGAGAGGTTTGGGCATCTGAAACTGGAACTGGCAAGACATGATATTCGTTATTCTGAAGAAGAGCTAGTCGATAAGCTGTTTGACTCACTACCAGATGAAATGGATTGGCAATATTATGCGTTGATGCTGAAAAATACAATTAAGCCTGCAGATCTTAAGGTGGATCTGTTGATTGAGAGATTAGAGAGTCACGAGTTGGAATTAAAGAAGACACACAAAGTCAATCATTCGTCTTATCAGCATAACTTGGATTTGTATTATCCAAAGAGCATGATGCCAAAGAACACATCTCCCAAGACTGTGTTTTCTGCTGAGAATGTCTCCACAACCAGCAAAGAAAGTCAAAGCAGTGGCAGTGATTATCACAGTGGATATCACAGTGGGTCTTCATCAAATTCAAACCAGTCTGATGCAAAGAATTTATTTCAATGTAACATCGCTGTAGACTTAAAGAACGCTCAGAACTTCAACGAAGAGTTTGCCAAACAACAGATGGTTTTTCTAGCCTCGGTATTGGAATCGTATGAAAGCCTTGTAGCAGGGAAGATTGGCAACACCAACCTGACGAAGGAAGATTATGACCAAATAGATCCCGAGGAAATGGAACTGATCGACATAAGGTGGTGTATGGCCAGTGCAGTTCGTAGAGCACAGCGTTTCATGGAGATAACAGGGAGGAAGTCAATTGGTGGACCATCTACCAAGTTGGGCTTTGATAAGTCTAAAGTGACATGTTTCAACTGCAAACAGAAAGGTCACTTTAAGCGTGAATGTAGAAACGCATATGCTGATGAATCTGAGAACCCATTCAGAGAAGATTACTACAAGAAAGCGATTTATCATCAGAACAAATCAGAGCCACCAAGAATGAAGCAGATTGAAGATAACAAAGAAAAATCTAGAGCTCTTGCGGTGATTCACGACGATGAAGGTTTCGACTAGAGCGAGTTGTTACCTGAGGAAGATGCGGTTGGATATGCATTCATGGCAAATTCTGAACCTAAACCTTGGAAAGATAACAGAACTGAAGAACAGAAGTATAATTACAGAAGAATGTTAGCCACAAACAAAATGATCAGATTATCTGGTATTTTTTCTCAGGCAAAAAGAGCAAAGAGATGGGATCTAGACATGGAGTGTTATCTTGATCCCTATGGAAACATTGCTGTTGATCATAACACTCTTGATGTAGAAACCATAATTCAAGAATATAAAATTGAAGATGATTATTGGCAGAAGAAATGGTGGGGAAGCCGAGAAGATGAAGAGAAAGAGAAGAAGGAGAAAGAAGAGAAAGAGAAGTCAAAGAAGATTGACACTGGGATCATTGATACGACACAGGAGTTGAATGCTGAAAACATGGGAAAGATGGCTGACAAGGTGCTAGCTGCTAAGGCACTTGAGGTAGATTCTAAATCCGATTCTGAGTCTAAAAGCCAAGTCAGTTCAAAAGCGTCAACGACTGAGTCAGGTAAGAAGGTCAGTGGTGATGTTGACTGCAAAAATTGCATCAAAGAATGCAAGGTTTGTAGTACAAACACTTATCTCAAGATAAGAAGATTGAGGATCTGACTGCTAAAGTCAAAAGTGTTGAGGATCAAATTCTTGATCGTGATAAATCGGTGAAAGCTTCAACTGAACGATTAAAAGAATTAACTAACAAAATTGAAAATGATAAAATTGATCAGGAAAGGGTTAGAAAAGAAAATGAGAAGCTAGTTCTTGAAAATCGTCAGATCACTGAAAAATTGGAGAAGCTTAAAAGCACGATTAAAGATAATGATGATAGAAATGGTAAAACATACAAAGAAAATTGCCAATTGCAATGTGTTTTGAGATTAAAAGAAGAATTAATCAATCAACAACTGGATGAAATTGCTAAATTGAAACTTAATGTTCAAGAAGCTGAAATTGAAAATGAGCGAATCCAGTTGAAGCTTAAGAGTTACAACTCCGCAAGCTTTGTTTTGCAACACATTATTCCCAAACCCATCGGGAAAGACAAAGCAGGCGAAGATGTGTACTCTGATGGAACCGGGGTGGGTTTTCATCAAGTTCCACCACCAGTTCTTGATAATTACTCGAAAAAACAATCTGGGTTGGTTGAAATTGAAGAAGAAAATGAAGTGAAACTTCCTGATTCGATTGATGTGACATTTTCTTCATCATCATCTGATAATAGTGTTCAAACAGAGATAGTTAAAAACACAGCTGAAAGTGTTTTGTTGTCTGATTCAGCTGAAGATGATGAATGTTTCTTGGACAAGTACATTCAGAAACCAAAATTCAAAAACAACTTAAGTGATGAACCGGGTCTTGTGATGTACAAGATGGCTGGATCTGATAAGTTGTATTTGGATTCTGAGTTTCCCATTGAGAATGTTAATGTGAACAAGTTAACAAATGTTTTCAAATTGGTTGAAGTTGAGATGTCAGAAGTGAACAGTTTGAGTCAAACAAAGAGACAAATGAATTTTAAGAAAGATAAAGCTTACTATAAGAAACCTATAGTTCCACCACGTTTTTATAATAACAATCGAAACAATTGGTCGGGTGGATATAAGGGTGGTAAGAGTTATCAGAAAAGGAGTTTTCAAAACAAAAGGTTTACTGAAAAGAAGGTGTTTGTGAACAGTTCAAGTTCACTTTCTGATGAGGAAAATGAAATTTTTTCAAAATCAAATGAAGAATTCTTTGAGAAGAGAGCTTCACAACCTCAGTCTGAAGGCAAAAGTTGGGTAGTTGATACTCGTACATGTTTTAGATGCAACAAAGTTGGTCACATTGCAAGAAATTGCACCAACTCCAAGCCTAAGACTGAAGTTGTTGAAAGTCACAAGAAGAAGGTTGATGCTAAAGGAAAAGCTCCATTGGTTGTTGAGAAATTTTTGAAAAATGAGAAAACAAAATCCAAAATTGAAACTGTTAAAAATGTGGTAAATAAAAATGACAAATTTTACAAACGGGTTGCATCATCTCAACAAACATGGAAGCCAAAAGTTGTTGATAAACCAAAGGTTTCAGTGTCGGAAAAACAATCGTCTTCTACCACACCGGTAAAGATGGATGTTCCTTTGGATTATTATGAAAAGATGGAGAAACAATCTTCAACTCAACCAGAGAAGAAGAATGTTCAAAAGAAAAATCAATCAACCGGTCAACTTAAGATAGATGAGTTTTTCTTATACAAAAAGGTTGAGGTTGGATCTGAGGAAAGTTTGAAAATAAATGATAAAAATTTTCTGCCACTTTACACTGCTAAAACTCACATTAAAGTCAAGTTACCTGAGTCCAAAGAGGCTTGGGTAGCATCAAAATCTCACTAAAGTTTTTGGACTTGCCGGAGCTTCCTAGTTGGTAATTGTGAAGCATGAATCGGCATCTTTATTGAATTGTTTGTGATATGTGCAGGAACTTCCAAGAGCTATTTCAAGATGGATCATGGATAGTGGAGCGTCTCGACATATGACAGGAAAGACTGCATTGTTGTATGATGTTAGAAATATCAATGGTGGTTATGTGGGATTTGCAGGACACGAAGGTGGTCGAATAATTGGAGAAGGAACGTTATCCAATGGGATTGTTACGTTTGAAAGATTTAACTACATTACTGAGCTGGAGAATAATTTGCTGAGTATCTCACAAATTTGTGACAATATGTATACCACTCACTTCACAGACAAAGAATGTTTGATCTTGAAACCAGGATTTGTTGTCCCTGAAGAATGGATTATCATGCGGGCACCCAGAGTGAATGATTTATGTGTGTTGGACATGAGTGTAGCGACTACAACAATAGGTCAGGCACATTGTTTTGTTTCCAGAGCAACATAGAAAGAATCGAAGTTGTGGCACCGGAAGATGGGGCATATACATCTTAGAAAAATGAATTACTTGGTACACAATGATTTAGTTCTTGGAGTTAATATCAAAGGTTTTCATCTGGAAGGGGAGTGCATTAGTTGTGTCAAAGGCAAGCAGAAGAAAAAGTCACACCCTAAAAAGCAAGTCAACTCAGTTTCCAGACCGTTAGAGAGACTACATATGGATTTGTTTGGACTAGTAAACGTCAAAAGTATTACAGGGGATCTCTACTGTCTTGTGGTTACTGATGATTATTCCAGATTTTCGTGGGTATCATTCTTGAAGTCGAAAGATGAAACGTTTGACAGTTTGATGGCGTTGTTCAGAAAGATTGAAAATCTGTACCAAAGGCGTATCAGAAGAATTAGAAGTGATAATGGTACTGAGTTCAAGAACAACAAGATGGAAGAATTTTGTGATGAAAGAGGTATATTGCATGAGTTTAGTGCTCCGTACACTCCGCAGCAGAATGGAGTCGCAGAACGCAAGAACAGGACGCTAATCGAAATGGCTAGAACAATGCTTGCTGATTCAAAGCTACCGATAAATTTTTGGGCAGAAGCAGTTTCCGCCGCATGCTATACGCTCAACAGAGTTCTCACTGTCAAGAAATTCAACAAAACATGCTTTGAGTTGATCAATAACCGCAAACCGAATCTGAAGTATCTTGAACCGTTTGGGTCACCCTGTACTGTTCTTGAGCCTTTTGGAAAGTTTGGTCCGAAGAGTATTGAAGGGATATTCATAGGTTATGCAAGTCCATTACGACGAGTCTTCGTTCCAAGTCTGAAGCGGATTATTGAAGCTCCTAATGTTGAATGTCAAGTTTATACAATGCCGCCGCAGAATCCTGGAGATTCATGGCGTTATCATTATGACAAGTTGTGGGATTCGTTTGACATGATGGAAGAACAAGAAGAAGAAGAATATTTCTTTGATGAGTTGGATATTTTGAGGGAGTATGAGTCATCTCTGGAAAGGTTTCCAGCAGAGTATTCAAGAAGATCTCGACAAGCTTTAAATGATGATGAAGCAGGTCCAAGCAATGCTGGTGAACATGATGATGTCCAACAAAATGAAGTTGCTCAAGATAATCAGATGGCACAGAATGATAATCAAGAATCTGAGAACATGCCAGTATTTGATCGTGGTGATTCAGATTCTGAGGGGGAGCAAATTCAGATTTCAAGTCAAACAAACCCAGTCAGTGAACAAGGTGCAAATTAGAATGTTACTAATCTGGAAGGTGATGTAGATGTTTCTGGCGAAGTAATGCCACGAACTCTTTCATATCATCCGAAGGAATTGATCATTGGAGAGTTGCAGATAGGCGTTCGCACTCGAAGACAGATTGATAAAGGGCTTACATGTTTTTATACAACAGTTGCTCCTTTGCAAACTGAATTCTCATTGAGTTGTTTTATCTCGCAGGTTGAACCAAGAACTTACAAAGAGGCGCTTACTGAAGATTCTTGGGTCAATGCAATGCAGGAGGAATAGAGTCAATTCGAGAAATTAGGAGTGTGGAAGTTAGTGGATTTACCTGATGGCCAGAGGAAGATAAACACCAAGTGGGTGTTCAAGTGTAAGAGAGACGATAGAGGAGTTGTGGTTCGTAACAAAGCTCGACTCGTTGTCCAGGGTTTCTGTCAGCAGGAGGGTATAGATTTCACTGAAGTGTATGCTCCAGTTGCTCGATTAGAAGCGATCAGGATCTTTCTAGCAATTGCATCTTGGAAAAATTTCAAAGTATATCAGTTAGATGTAAAATCGGCTTTTCTCTACGGGAAGGTAAAAGAGGAGGTATATATCGGTCAGCCACCGGGCTTTACCGATCCACACCACAAAGACAAGGTCTATTTGCTAGACAAAACACTGTATGGTTTACACCAGGCCCCGAGAGCTTGGTACGAGACATTGTCTCAACACCTGCTAGCCAATAGCTTTATTCGTGAAAAGTGGATGCCACTCTCTTCACCAAAGAGGTCGACGAACATCTTCTGATAGTTCAAATTTACGTGGACGACATCATATTTGGGTCAACAAATGAGGATCTATGCAAAGATTTTGAAAAAGTAATGAAGCAGAAATTCAAAATGTCATCGATGGGTGAGATGAAATTCTTTTTGGGACTGCAGGTTGATCAACTACCCAAAGGAATTTTCATACATCAAACGAAGTACGTTCATGATATCTTGGAGAAATTCGGGATGTCAGGTTCTACTCCAGCAGCCACCCCATTAGCAACGAATCATGGGATAAACCCTGATCTCACCGGAGAGAAGGTAGATGAAACGATGTATCGTTCCATGATTGGTTCGCTGATGTATTTGACAGCTTCAAGACCCGATATCATGTACCCAACCTGCCTCGCAGCAAGATTTCAATCTAACCCGAGAGCATCGCACATGGTTATTGTGAAAAGGATATTGCGCTACCTGAAAGGAACTCCATCATTGGGGTTGTGGTATCCAAGAGAAGGCGATTTCACGCTCGAAGGGTATTCCGATTCCAATTTCGGATGCTGCAAAGTTAATGCTAAATCAACAACAGCAGGATGTCAATTCTTTGGATCACGATTGATCACTTGGCAATGAAAAAAGCAAACCTCTGTGGCTTTATCCACATGTGAAGCGGAGTATGTATCTGCTAGCAGTTGCTGCTCTCAGATCTTATGGATCCAGCAACAGATGCGCGATTACGGTTTGCAATTTCTAAACACCCCTATCTTTGTTGATAATGAGGCAGCGATTAACATTTCTAAAAATCCAGTACATCACGCTAAAACCAAACACATAGAGATTCGTCATCACTTCATTAGAGATTGTTTTGAGAAGAAGTTGATACGAATTGAGAAAATCCACACTGGTGATCAAAAAGCTGATTTACATACCAAAGCATTTGACAAAACACGTTTTCAGTATTTGCTAAAACTGAACGGTATGAAGCTTTTATCGGTGTTGGAGGAGATTATTGGCGTTGATGAAGGAGACATTGTAGATGATGTTGAGAAGCAATCTGCAATGGTTTGTCGATTTTTTACATGTTTTGGTATTTAGGGGGAGGTATAGGGTAAATATTTTCAGAAAATACAAAAACAATAAAAAATGACAAAAATACAAAAACATGAGATATTTTCAAAAATTCAAAAACAATAGAAAACCAGAAAAGAGCTTGTGTAAAAAGGGAAAATGATAGTACATCGGCTTGACAGTCACAGTATGCTAAAGAAATGGAATGTTTAAAAGGTTAAACAGTCTCGCTGATGATGTGCCGATAGATTTTTACTCATTTAGTAGGTTTGTTCGGGATATAAACCTAAATTTTACTTGCTTATTTCGTGGGGAACACTACTTGGATATATAGGTAACCCCTGAAATCTTGTTTGAAAGATTCCTTTTTCTGATATACTAGGTTTTTATA
Source organism: Helianthus tuberosus (assembly GCA_030545235.1). Classification (NCBI taxonomy): domain Eukaryota; kingdom Viridiplantae; phylum Streptophyta; class Magnoliopsida; order Asterales; family Asteraceae; genus Helianthus; species Helianthus tuberosus. Next base: position 173,359,796 of record CM060397.1, read on the forward strand.
CTCAGTGATATTTGGGGTATTATTCCGGGACTTCTGTTGAATGGAAGTTCTGACCTAGTCCTTGAATAATACTTTCAGCAATGCTTGAAACATAGCATTACCCTCAGCATATATGATAAGACAATAAAATTGCTTAGAAATGCTGTTGTAAAAAAGATCCTCTAAAGGGGACACACCCACAAGTTGAGTCATGATCTCTCTGCTGAACAGTAGTTCTGACCTGAGCTCTCATGATTCTTCATAAATTATTAACCCCTTACAGATATCATTTGTGTTATAATTGCCTGTAAGACTGAATATCGGTATCTGGATTCGGGAGTATATTCAAGAGGTGGGACACACGTATAAGTTTAAGTCTTTAAAACACTTAATCCGTATCCTGAACAAATTGAAATATGTGTGAGAATTTAAGTGGATCAGTATATCGACAATCTACGTGAATTGTTTAATTCTGAGTATGTAATTGAAGCTTAACGGTACTTGTGATTTGTCGAATAGCTGATATGATTCCCTAACACGCTCACCAAAAATATGTTTGTAAATAGTTTACTTTTACTGCATTTTAGTTCTGTATTTCATTTATAGTTTAGAAATTTTCTTTAAATCCAAAAAGATTTTACATTTCTGCTTTATTTTTGACAAACCAAAGTGGAGAGTTGATCTTCAGATTTGAAAGATTGAAAGCAGATGCAGGAGATTTCTGGACTGGATGATGAGTCGTGAGCTGAAACATGATAAGTTTGAGAAGTTGAAAAGTTGAAGCAAGTTCATTAACTTGAAACTTGTAATTTTCAGAAAATTGTTTGAAAGTGTTAAACAAATGTCAGTGTGTTTTATCTCAGATCAACCAAGGTCATTAAATTGGACTTGGTAGATTAATTGAGTAATCAGGGTCATTAACTTGGACCTGAATACTTAAGTGGATTTCTAACACTGAAAGTTAAATGGTAAGTTTGGATTGAATGTATTATTATCATATATCTTATTTTTGGGTAGAGATTTTACAGGAATCCCCATGATATCATAAAGTTAAAGTTTGAACCAGAATTAGAGCCCTAGCTGTCTGAGAGGGGGAGTCTATGAAAGAGGGAGTTAGGATTCTGGATCAACAATTACAGGGGAGTTTGAAGACAGAGTTTAAAAGAGATCAAAACTGAAAACTCATTGCCAAAGACTTCGTCTACATCCAAGGGGGAGTCTGTTGGTGCACGAAATGTCTGTTTACTACGTCTTTAGTGAGTCTTTGGTCTAGGAAGGTTAGTTTGGAGCTTGGAAAAGAAATAGTGGTTTTAGTGTGTAATTCCGCCCCAAATGACACTTGTGTCATTTGGAGCGAAATCAGGTTGTATGTAATTTCGCTCCTGATGTATTAGATGTTAATTCCGCTCCTAGATGTCACTTGGTGATTCCGCTCATAAGTGAAATTGGTGATTCCGCTCGTAATGAGCATGTTATTTGGAGCGGAATCAGCCGCCTATAAATAGGTGATATGTTGAGTTCATTTGTAACGTTGGAGCGGAATTAGATCTTGTGTATGGTGACAAAACTCTGTCAAAATCAAGTCAGAAACACGTGTAAACATTGGAAATTGATAATAGAAAGAAGTTAAATGGATCCGAAGCTGTTGTGACTTTGTATATGTTGATTCCGCCTTCATATTCAGAGATGAACTACTTAACTGACGTTTAGGGTCAAACAAACGGTCCAACACCTATGTAGCGCCATAAGTTTCACCTCGAGAAGGGCTGAGGGGCTTAGTTGGTGTCTTAATAGGTTTAGTACTATAAGATCCCGGTTCCATAAATCATTCAGTTAACTTAATCAGTAATCTCTTAAAAATCAATCTAGGATTCTAGTCTAGGTGGTCTAGTTCATCATATAAGAATCGTCTTCGTCTTCTTTTGTATTAGTTTAATTCCAGTTTTAATAGATTTCTTTAGATTTTCCGTAACCCCCCCCCAACTATTAAACATTTTAAGTCGTGTTTGTCAGTGTCTATTAGAGTCTAATTTACGTGATTTATAGAGTATGTGGTTCGATATCCGGACTTCCTTAGGTCATACTACAGTGATCGGTACACTTGCCGATTGTGTGGTTTAGGTCGAGTCTAGATTTAAAGCTTTTTAGTGTCTAGCTTAGAGAGTCTAATTTTAGTTAGTTTTTATAGTCTGTTTAGCACACATCACTTAACTGAAAACTTTAACTTTGTTAGTGCTAAAGGACGAAAGATGTACTAAGTTTACCAAATAAAGGACTGTGACTATAATTGTTGAAGTTAAAAGCTAAAAATCTGATTTTGAATAAGAATCAAGATGAACACACAAAATATGAACTTGAAAACCCTTGAATAATGATTTGCATAAGATGAATACAATTAGCCCTCAAATATCTCTCAAAGTGTGTGTTGTCTAAAACCCTATTCATCTCTTTCTATTTATAGCCAAAACAACTTTAGGCTAATTACATTTAAGTCCTTAGAGATAATAACTTACTAAAAAGCGGCACTAAACATGAAAACTAATTAACTAAGATAATTTGTCTAAACAAAATATATTTAATTATCCAAAGCAAAAAAACTATCATATCTCGAATGTTCACATGCCATATCTTTCTTCGATCTTCTCGTGTCGACTTGCGCGTTGACTTTGACTTGTTGGTGTTGACTTTGTTGACTTGATTCGTTGATAACATTAGACTACACGTTATAGACCCAACAATCTCCCCCTTAGGCTATTGTTATCAAACTCTTGCATCATCTTTAGAACCGTCAACTTCATGTGTGTTGTGATCTTCAGTTTGGTAAGCTTCAGTCTCAATTTTAGACCCAACAATCTCCCCCTAGACTGATGCTTTCCAAATTTTCTTCAGTGAAGATCTTCTTTTGACACTTTGCTATTTGAGTACTTTATTTGGGTAAGCTCCCCCTTTTTGCATGCATCATCTTTGACAATCAGGAACAACCTTTTTCAACTCTCTTTAGCTTGAGTAATTCAGAAGACGTAGGAGGAGGATTTCTAGCTCGGTATCTTCTGCAATCGTGAGGAAACAGGTGCTCTGTTCTAGTATCTTGCTCAACAGATGATCCACCATCATTGCAGCAAGTAGTTTAAGTAACCTATTCACAAACACAAACACAAACACAAATACAAACACAACTTCGATTTTTCTTTTAGACTGATTCAAAGTACAGACAAAACCGTATTCATCTGTAGTGTGCAATGGAAAGAGTATCTCAAGCGGTTTGAGACACGATTGATGTGATATGGAAGACTTAGAAAAACAACTATACACAATTCAAAATATTTTTGGATTTTAGGTTTTTTTAATCATTTTTTTTAACTTTCAACCTTTGAGACATAGTGCTGATAAAAAACGAGATCATACCAACTTGAAAAGCCTAGCCACACTTCAACTTTCTTTAGGATAGCTACGACTCAAGAACGATTGCCGGTATATTTGTCCGTTTAAATCCATGCACCATTCTTTCAACATGATGATCTGGCCACGTCTTCCAACTTCATCCAGAAAATCTTTTGTTTGATGAATTAGCAAATCAGGACCCTAAACAAAAAAAGGAGTCGGTTTTAGTTCCTGTAACATTTAACAGATTGTCTGCTACAATCAATAACACAAGAACCGCAGTTGGAAACATTAAAAAGTTGTGAAAAGACCAACACCATTCACTAGAGGTGGAAAATGGGTGGTTCATATGGGTTAGGTAACAGCTCCAATGGTTTCAGGTCAAAGCATGTAACTTTTCGTACAGTTGGGGTAACAGGTCCAAATGGTTTCAAATCAAAGCACGTAACTTTTGGAATGGGTTGTCTAAAACCTTTCATGAATAATTAGTGTGCCAAATATTATCACAAATTGTATGATATTTCAGTAATAATATAAATTTTATGCATTACCCTTTGACACATTTTCTTTTCATCAAATTTTAAATATTTTACCCAAATTGCTCATTAAAAGTTATAAACATAACTCGAATCGACCCGTGCATAAGCAGACGGGTTGTAACTTCCACCTCTACTATTCACAAACCACGATTATCAAAATGAAAGAGATACTATCACCTCAATTTCCTCAACTTCCCATCAGTAATCACACAAGCAATCTCCAATATTCTGTCTACTTCAACATTCAAGCCCGCACAAATATTATAAATACTTCTTAAACTGTTTTCAAGCATCCACCTTGTATATAACACATTCATATGCACCGTGCACTATAAAAATTAACACACAAGGGGCAATTTGTAGTAAGACGCAAATTTAGGTGAGGCAGGAGAAAATTAAAATAAGCAAATAAAAGCGGTTAGGGTTTATGCGTTCATAATAAAGCACCATAAATCACGAGCAGTTTTATACGTAAAGAGAAGAATGTACCTCCAAACAGAAATTTGGGTGGGAATCCTGGAGCTCCGAACGGATGATTTTGGCCTAATTTGCTGGTTAATTCTTGAATATCAAGTTCTTAATTATTATTTTTGGTAAATTACACTTTTCATCCTTTATGTTTGTATTGGATTGCAATAGATAGACATTAACTTTAATAATTACAGTCATAGTCCTTTCTTTATAAAAACCATTACACTCTACGTCCTTTGCTCATAACCTAGTTAAAATTTTCAGTTAATTTTGACATGCGCAAGGCACATGAGGGTACTTTGGGTACTTTTGTAACTTATTCACAAACAAAATCAATGAGACCTGAGATCTAATCGGTGGATTAAGCTCAGTACTAAATAAAATTCATGAAAATTTTCCAACGAGAGAGATCTCCTGCTAATCGACCTTTCTAGATGCTTCAGCGTCTGAAATCGAAACAACGTCATCTCCATAGTAAAACTCCTCCAGAAACTGCCAGAGCTGATTTGCCGTCAAGTGGATCCGTCGCTGGAATACTTGCTAAACGCTGATATGACGTCCGCCGGTGGTTCAGGCTCCGTCGTTTTACTTAATTGTTCGATGATTCGGTCCTTACGCTCAAAGATTTAAGCAAATAACTTCTCCAATGTCGTATTTGAACCGGCGCTTAGCGGATCTATACGCATCTCACCTTCTTCGCAGTGAATCTAGGCCGATGAGGCCTTTACGGAGTGAGTCGATCATCGCTATCCTTCCAAATATGTGCGCATCTCACCTTCTCCGGTTTCAATTTGTTCAAAACCCTAGTTTTTATTGCAACTTATTTGGTTCGATGCAGCGGACTGTGGGCTCACAGGAGTAGTTCCGGCGGAAATCGGTAAGCTTCAAAAGTTAGATAGACTTTTTCTACAAGTTAATGGCTTACTGTGTTGTTACCAAAAGAGCTTGGAGCCCTAAAAAGTTTGAAGTCTATGGATCTTTCTAATAATATGTTTTCCGGTGGGATACCGAATGAGTTTGGGGATTTGTTGAAGCATGGTTCAATACCGGAGTTTGTTGCTGAGTTGTCGGTGTTGGAAGTGTTACACTTATAAATTTACAGGAAGTATACCGGAAGGTTTGGGGAAGAATGGGAAGTTGCAGGTTGTGACAACTCTTAACTTTGAGGTAAAAACCCATCTATTTCTCGTTTATAAATCAAATCTTATACTTATTTTATTTGATGGATTAATTATATGCTTATTTAAATTTTAGTGCGTCAACGAATATTTGAAACCAAATCTTTATCGTATTGTACCGACCCGAACCGTTTGAACCAAAGCACATGTCTCGCTTGTCGAATCAAACCACTCACGTATTGTCATCCCAACTTTATGGTGGAGACATATAATTATTTTAATAGATATGAACATACGAGAAAATGCTCATTGCCAAAGTATTTTTTTTTAAACACTTACATATCCACAGGGACCATCTTGCGTTTTTTTTTGGTGTGTGAAGAATCACTGGTTAATCAGACCGGAATCATATTATCCAGGGGTTATGATCTGCATTAAAGGGTGGTTCTCTCTCGTTTGATTTGATGGAACGGTTCTTCTTCTCCGGTGAGCTCTGCAAAACAGAACACCGTTAGCCTCGTCAAGGGGAGAAGGGGGGTTCTCTCCTTGACCCGACTCCGGCGTGAGAATAAGTATGTGTTGAATGAAGAAGAAGTATTGACGAAGTGTGTGTAACTTGAAGTTCATACCTGAATTGTTCTCAGATTTATAGCCGAGAGTTTGGGCGGGAAAACTCGTTGGTGAAATATTAACGGAAGTTGCTAACCCCGTAAGCGGTTACATTTCCTTCCGTTAATCTTCTTGATCCGACGTGAGTGCACACGGATCGCTCTTTTGATCCACGACTGGGGAATTGCCACGTGGAAAGTGGGCAAGTGGAGGTTTTCCTCCAAGTCCATGCTGTCATCGTGATTCCAGGGAGGCCTAGGATGATGACACGTGTTCCAGACGGTTATAACTGTCAGGTGGTGCACGATTGAATTTTCTAGAATGTTATTGCCATAATCCGGTGTGACTCCTTATCGTGTGGCGTCAGTTGAGTAAATAATACCTAAGTCTGGGTATTATTAAGCGGAAGTGTTTGACTTAGGATTTTTATCCTTTGTTTATGGAGGAAGGCGCAAGGATTTACGATTTCCTTTTCAGCGCGCGAGTATTGTCTGCCACCTTTCTCTCAAGCTCTTTTGTGGGCCAGTTGCGCAGCCGCGCAAGGTCAGAAAAAGGGCTGAAAGATAAGGTTGCGGTATGGTCCCACGTGCTTGACACGAGGTTTTTGGGACCTTACCCCTTCAAGTCCCCCCAGTCTAGTGTTGCTCTTATGCAAATAAGTGGAGCACTGGACTATATGGGAAAAATGTTTTTTAGCGTGAAAGTAAGGAATCTTCTATGGGAATATTTACTTTGCTTATTTTGGAGATTTTGAAAATCTTTGACTTTTGGTGGAGACGGTACAGTAAGGACTGTGTGACAGGCTGTCACTGTCAGGTGTACCTTACTGTCTGTGCTTTACACGCGCGCGTGAGCTCGCGTTTGTGTTGATTCTCACTCGCCCCTTTCGCTTGGGTTACTGTGATATCCCGAAAAAGGTGTTGTGGAAGTTACCAATGCTATTTATGGCGGTGAGTATATAAGTTTGTTTGAGTTTGCCCATTTTGTTAATCATTGCTTCGTTGAAAACCTTCCTGTCTTCTTTATCCTTTGAGAAAGAATTTGCCATTTCTTCCTCTTATGTCAACCGGAGAGTATCACGAAGATTTATCTGAAGAAATGTCTGCTGAACTTCCACCGTTAAAGTGGCCTAGGGCGACTTTTGATGGCGTGATTCAAAATCTTAGATTTTCGGAGAACTTGGGTGCCCTGTACCCTGAGGAGGGTCAAACAGCGGCAGATGCTCCGGCTGGGTATATTACCCTATTTTGGGATTTCTTTTGTGAAGGCAACTTCCGTCTGCCTATAACGAAATTTTTTCTTGAAATTTTTGGGCATTACAAGTTTCAACTTTCCCAGATGCACCCGATTGGTATGGTTAGGGTTCGTCATTTTGAGTTTGTGTGTCGTACTATGCATATTGAGCCGACAGTTTCTCGATTCCGGGTTTTTCACCAAATGCATTGTACCCAAGGGTTCTATTTTTTCGTTCAGAGAGCGTCGGCAAAGAAAATTTTGTTGCATCCCCCAAAATCCTTCCATGATTGGAAGCAGAAATTTTTCTTTATCAAGGCCGGTGTCGATCCGATGAGAATGATATTTAGGGGAAAGGAAGATGTCCCCACTGAAACTATTCAGACCCCTGTTGACTAGAATTGGTATAAGGATCTGAAAGACGTTCCTAACATTGCCTTGCCGGAGAAAGCCCTTGTTGGTGCTAGTATGAGTTTAAATTGGAAGATGGACCGGAAAGACAAACCGGTATATACGGAGGATGGTAAAGGTAAGATTGGGGTTTTACCCCCCCCCTTTTTTTGAACTTGCTCTTCTTCTCCTGCAGTTGTCTCGTTGTATGTTGTTGCATTTAAGAGAGAAGGCGGAAAGATGGGTACCATTCAGAAGAAGCCTGATGAAGAGCTTTGGTATCACCGAATTGTGAAGAATTTTGTTCTTTCGCGGGATACGGATCTGTCTTTTCAGCCTGCTGTTGGTGTTGGTAAGCTATTATCTTTGTAATTTTTGTCCGCTATTCTTGCGCATTCAAATTGATTGTACTTTGCGCTTTGTCAGTAGGCGAATTGTCGAACTTGGGTATAGGCCCTGAGAAGAAGAAGCGCGCGACAACTGCTACTGCTGCGCCTAAAAAGAGTGATGTCGAAAAAGCTCAATCTTCCAAGGTCAAAAATGTTGGGGGAGAGAAGAAAGGTACGCGCAATTCTCCTGACTCCTGGTGTGATTATGTGGTGGTTTCTGATTCGTTGGAGTTGCGCCTGCAGTTATTATCAGGAGACTGAAACCAGAACCGAAAGATACTGCGGATATTCCTTCATCTAACCCTGATGATCCTATTGACTTAGAATCAAGCCCAGAGCGTTTAGTGACACGGAAAGCAGGGAAAAGGAAACAGTCTGGCGCTGAAGCTGAAGGTCAGCCTTCAAAGAAGAAAGTTCAAAGGAAAACCATTGCCAAACGAGGCAAGGTAGATACCCTTGCTGTGGATCCGCTCCTTGGTAAGAATCTTCTGCTTTATTTTCTTTTGTATATATTCCTTGAATACTTTGTCACTTAGAGACTTTGTTTTTCAGAAAAACCAGTTTTTCTTGTTCCCACAGAAACGTTACCTGTGGTTAATGAAGAAATTCCACGCTCTTCTGTTGCTGATGAGCTAAAGAATTCCGAGGTTCCTGAGGGTGGAACTACGGAGGTTGTTAGGGTTGAGGATTTTGGGGCTGGTAAACCAATTGAAGTTGTAGATGCAGAAAAGGTTACTAGCCCTGAGATTGCAGATGATACTGGTAATCCACAAGCTGCTGAATTTGTTGAGAAAGAGAAGACTGCTGAAAAAATCTCTGTTACAGTTTCTCCTACAGCTTCTGGTTTTATGCCTGAAAACATTGAGAAAGTTTCTACTGAAGACCAAGGGTCATTTTCTGCTGCTGGTAAGAATTCTCCAATCTGCCCAGAGGAGACTCTGGGGGATTATTACTATAGGACCTATTCGGAAAAAGATGCCTCTGAGATTCATGCCCCTGTTTGGAATCTGAAGAAGGGTGACACTTTCTCAGATTGGCGCGTGTGCCGAGATTGGCTGCAGGGAATATTTCCGCCTGGGGAAATTAAATTTCAAGAAAGTCGTCTTTATGAGCAAACTTATCACGCCTACCTTGAGGGGGCTGCTTCTCATGCATCCACTATACATCGCATAGTGCGTGAATGGCATAGTATGCACAAAGAGTGGGCTGACTTCAAGGTGTCTAAGAAGAAAGTTGCTGATGATGAAGTCCGAATTGCCCGGTTGAAGGCTAAGTTGGAAACTGATCAAGCCAAGTTTGAAGATGATCGGAAAACTGAGGAATGGTCTGTTGAGGGTTGGAAGAGAAAAGCGGAAGCCGAAGCTGCTCTTCTTTCCGAGGAGCGCAAGAACTGGAGGATAATATGTGAAAAAGATAATTCTGAAAAGATGAATCTCCGTAATGTTATCAATAATCTCAAAGCGGAGGTTGAGAAATTGAAAAAACAGGACGCGGAGATTGAGAAGTTAAGGAAAGAGAAAGCCGATGCTGAAGCTGCGCGTGATGAGTCGCGTTTACACAGGTAGCGAAGCGAACAACGAGAGGTACAAGTGTCCACCACTCTTGCTCTTAGAGAGAAAGAGATAGAAAGATCTGGAGCTTGCGCTTTCTGAGAAAACCGAGACCTCTCGCCGCTTAACTGAAACTGAAGAAAAACTAGAAAATTCTGAAACAGCGCGGACCACAGCTGAAAGCGAGCTTGAACCTTTGAGAAGTGATATGTTATGGTTGAAAGAGCGTGGGATTGCCTGTGTAAGTTGTCTCTTTTTGTTTCCTTGCGGGGATTTCTTGCGCTCTTTCTTATTTATCTTTTTTGTAGGTTGCTGAATCGGTGCTGAATTCTGAAGAGCTTGATAAGACTGTTGCGCGTTTAATTGTTGCTGCGCGAAGTGATGGGTATGCTCAGGGATATGCGGAATGTTCTCACCATGTGTCTAATGCCTTGAAGGTTGATTGGGATACCAGTAAAGCTGCTACTCATGGTGTTAATACTGGTGCCGCCCTTGCAGTGCTAAAAAACAGAATTCAACAACTTGCAGCTTCCTGTCATGGATCTTATAAATGTCGCGTTGCAATCAGAAGATCACGTGGCGCAGTTAAATGAAATCTTCCCAGATGAAGATGAAGATCTCGCGTAGTTTTCTGTTGTAATTGTACTGAACAATTGTTTTTTCCGGGATGTGTATCCCCTTTTTTTTTTGTTAATGCGCTGCCGCGCAAGTAACATGTATTAAAACACTGTCGGGTTTGATAATATTTTGAAGGCACGTTGGTGCGCCAAAGATAGTATTGTGTGCGTTTTAGTTTACAATATCTTGCATGGGTACAATTACTTTGATCAGGTAAGGCGAATAAAGGTGGTATGAAGCTCATGTGTGAACGTATGGTCTTGTGAAGTAATCACTGACCGTTCATGAGACTTTTTCTGCATTTTACCATAATGTTTTTGCGCTTACCAAAAGAAATTGCATGCACTTTGTAAAAAAAAGAACACAAGAATAATAGAAACTTTGTTGTTTATTTCGGGATAAGGCGCAGAGGCCGTTACAAAGTCTATTAAGATAAATATACGAGTCTTAACTTACACTCTATTTCCTGCTTTAAACTTGGCTAAACTGTAGAGTCTTTTCCATTCTGCGAGGAGATCATAGAGGTGCTTAATTTTTCGCTTTTTTGCTTGGGCCTTCTTCCGAGCAAGACATCGTGGCATGATGTTGCTGCCATGACCATGAAATTAACTGTGACTGTGCGCGAATGTTCGCCATCAAATAGAGTCATAGGGAATGCAATTTGCCCTAATGGGAATACAGCTTCATTGCAAAATCCGGTGAGAGGGAAATCAACCGGTTCTAGACGCGCTTTGTCCTCTGGATCAACTTGTTTGAAGCACTGCTCGTATATTATATCCATCGAGCTTCCTGGATCTATAAACATATAGTCCGTTCTGTAATGGCCGAAGATGCCAGTAATAATTACTGGTCATTCTTCCTGAGGGCCTCCGGGGACAACAGGAAACGCAATTTGCTGTTCCCTCCAATGTTGATTGTAGTTTCATTTGTTTGGCCTTTCTGAAGGACCTCCTTGTACCATGTGTACTTGTTTTGGTCTGGCTGTCTGACTGTTAGTACCTCCCGAGTTTCTGATTATCTCAATACGACTGTTAGATTGGATGTCCCACTGACTAGGTGTCTGTAGGTCCAATACTACAGTGTCAATTTTACCCTTGCTTCCTTTCATAACGCTAGATCTGATGTTTAACGACTCAGATCTGTTAATTTGTTTGGAAATTTGTTTTATAGCAACTTGGAATCTGTCGAACCAGTATTCCGGAGCTCTTTCTATGAGTTGATCTGAAGAGTCCTTTTCTACTGGATGACTGTTGTTTTTGTTGGTTCCCATGATTCCGTCGATCTGGGTTTTTTGGGTTGCAGAACCCTTAAATTTAGATTAAGAACCTGATGAGTGAAGTGATGAATTCTCTGCCATATGAAAACAGAGGATGAAGAAAAATAGATCGAAACGAGAGAAAAAACGGATGAAACAGAGAAAACGGTGGGCGCCAATGAAGAATCACTGGTTAATCAGACCGGAATCAGATTATCCACGGGTTATGATCTGCATAAAAGGGTGGTTCTCTCTCGTTTGATTTGATGGAACAGTTCTTCTTCTCCGGTGAGCTCTTCAAAACAGAACACCGTTAGCCTCGTCAAGGGGAGAAGGGGGGGTTCTCTCCTTGGCCCGACACCGGCGTGAGAATAAGTATGTGTTGAATGAAGAAGAAGAAGTATTGACGAAGTGTGTGTAACTTGAAGTTCATACCTGAATTGTTCTCATATTTATAGCCGAAAGTTTGGGCGGGAAAACTCGTTGGTGAAATATTAACGGAAGATGCTAACCCTGTAAGCTGTTACATTTCCTTCCGTTAATCTTCTTGATCCGACGTGAGTGCACACGGATCGCTCTTTTGATCCATGGCTGGGGAATTGCCACATGGAAAGTTGGCAAGTGGAGGGTTTCCTCCAAGTCCATGCTATCATCGTGATTCCAGGGAGGCCTGGGATGATGACACGTGTTCTAGACGGTATAACCGTCTGGTGGTGCACGATTGAATTTTCTAGAATGTTATTGCCATAATCCGGTGTAACTCCTTATCGTGTGGCATCAGTTGAGTAAATAATACCCAAGTCTGGGTATCATTAAGCGGAAGTGTTTGACTTAGGATTTTTATCCTTTGTTTATGGAGGAAGGCGCAAGGATTTACGATTTCCTTTTCAGCGCGCGAGTATTGTCTGTTACCTTTCTCTCAAGCTCTCTTGTGGGACCAGTTGCGCAGCCGCGCAAGGTCAGAAAAAGGGCTGAAAGATAAGGTTGTGGTATGGTCCCACGTGCTTGACACGAGGTTTTTGGGACCTTACCCCTTCAGTGTACAACCCAACACCTAGCCACTTTCATGTTTCCTTCTTTATTATTTTCGGCCCATTATCCATAGGTTTCAACCCAAACCACCCCCATCCCATATGTATAATTTTAGTTATGTAAACATGTTTATTTTTTTTTGGATAACTTCTCTAATAAAAAAAACAACCCTAACCTACATTCAAGAAAAACTAGCGATCCCTCCTCCCCTCTTCACAGTTGACGTCTAAGAACTCTAAGGAAACACATTCAAGTCCTTTAGCCTCCATATCTAGCGATTCCTCTAGTTCACAACTCGGACATGATTGACCAGTTCCACCTCACATATTTCTTTCCATAACTTAATCTGCCGAGCTAATCGAAGGTGAGTTCACACTTTCTACAAGGCATGAGATTCCCGGAGGTTTGGGAATGGGTTAAGGAACTATAATGAAACCTGCATATTCTCCTTGGGTAGGATATGTACCTCCATCCTCCATGGGAAGGATGACAACATTAAACCTGCGTATTCTCCTTGGGTAGAATACGTACCTCCATCCTCCGTAGGAAGGATGACAACATATAACTTACTAGACAAAACTCTATCATGAAGTCCCTCATTTTTATATCAACTTAATCACCGGGCCATTGGCGAACGAGCCCTTAGTTAAATAGCGCTATTAGGTTTGACAAGCCTCACACCGTGCCGCAGAGGACGGGAGTGGACTAATGTACTTGGGCACTTAGTCAATGATGATAGACATTGACAAAGGGCACATTAACATGACTCAAGTCAGTAATCGATATGGTAACGGGTCTAGTGGTTTACAACATGGGGTAGCCCCCACTAGTTATGGTTTGGGAAACAAGGAAGTGGATAACTCGTGGTTTTCGAAATAACTTATGGTTTTTGGAACAATATTGAAATGGACTACCAACTGTGAACTCGCTCAACTTTGTTGTTGATTCGTTGTTACATGCCTTGCAGGTCGTTAGGTACTTAGCAGGAGTTTGCATGGGAGGAGTCGTTGTGGAACATGGACCGTTGTGTGTTCATGATAAACTTTTGAACTTTAAACTTATGCTTTGGTTTTGAATTTAATGCATCCGCTGATACCTTAGACTTTGTTAAATTGTTTTGACGCCAATTATATTGTTGGGTTTGGATTTTATTTATTTATTTATATTGTTCAATATGATTGGTGGCTGGATCCTGGTCATGTCACGCCCCTTTGCGGTGATACTCCGCTTGTGGATTTTGGGGGTGTGACAGATTGGTATCAGAGCCATTGGTTATTGTGAACTTGGTTTTAAAAGGGAAAAAAATCTTTTGATAACAACCAGACTATAACCTGTTCAGTGCTCAACAATCCACAACGATGCTTCGCTCCACGTGCAAGACTTAACAGTTAACACTATAGGTGATATGGTTTATGTTTGTATTGCCTGCCTGTTAGTTTACATAGTGCATTGTTCATGGTATGCTTAGTTAGCGTAACAACTGTTGTTTGAAACCCTGTGTGCTTACTCTCTTCTGTCATCCCATAGTTTTTACACCTCTATGTCACCGTTCTTACTTGTGCTTTCTGGATGTGAAGATCATGAGTGGACGTGTCAACTTAACTCAGGCCCAACTGACGGCTCTAATCAATGAACGAGTTGCTGAGGCTCTAGCAGCAGCTCAAGCAGGAGGTCAAAATGCTCAGCCTCGAGTGTGTACGTTCATGACGTTCATGGATTGTCGACCTAGTACTTTCAGTGGCACGGAAGGAGCTGTAGGTCTTCTCCACTGGTTCGAGATGTTTTTGAGATGTGTGAGTGCCCTGTAGCCAGTAGGGTGAAGTTTGCAACTGGAACTCTTGAAGGTGGTGTGCTCTCCTGGTGGAACGCACAAGTGCAGATGTTAGGGTTGGCAGCTGCTAATGCCACCCAATGGAATGATTTTAAGGAGTTGATCAGAGAAGAGTACTGTCATCGTGATGATATCCATAAGTTGTAGGTGGAGTACTACGATCTCAAGATGGTAGGGTCAAAAATTGAGGCCTACACGAAGCGTTCGAACGAATTGGCTGCATTGTGTCCCAACATGTCGAATTCTCCTTACAAGCGTATTGAGCTCTACATCAAAGGTTTAGTGCCATCGATTCAAAGCATGGTGACTTCAGCTAATCTTCCTACGATCCAGTAGATCATACGACTGTCTCACCGCCTCACTGATCAGGCAGTCGAGCAGAAAAGGCTGCCCAAGCGAATTAATGCTACCACTACTTCTGATGCTCCAAGTGACAACAAACGAAAGTGGGATGGGAATTCTAGCAAGGGTTCCAGCTCTGTTCAGCCTCAGCCTCAGGAGCGAAGGACCGATGACTACAAGATCCCTAGTCAGCAGTCTTCTGGTAATCAAGGTCAGGGTGGATACATGGGAAATCAACCTAAGTGCAACCGTTGTAACTTGCACCACAACGGGCCGTGCAGCAAGGGTCACTGTCATAGATGCAACAAACCTGGTCACACAGCGAAGGATTGCAGGAGCCCATATCCTACGAATCAGAATCGCCAGAAACAATAACAAGCTCCACATAACCAACAGAAGCAACAACAACAGGGTAACAACATAGGGTGTTTTCAATGCGGAGCTAATGGCCACTTCAAGAGGAACTTCCCACAGCTGAATCAGAATCAAAACAACAATAATAACAAACAGGGCAATGGAAACAACAACAGGGATAACAATGATGGTAATGGTGCCAGGGTGAAGCAAGAAACGATCCCAACGTTGTGATGGGTAAGTTTCTACTGGATGGTTACATTGTTTCTGTTTTATTCGATTCGGGAGCCGACACTAGTTACGTGTCCATAAGGGTTAGTCAAATTCTTAAGCATACCTCAATTCCTCTCGATTCCAAGCATGTTGTGGAACTAGCAAACGGTAAAAATCTTGAGGCCACACACATAGTTAAGGGTTGTAATCTCGTTCTAGCTGGTCAGACCTTCTCTATCGATCTTATCCCCATCGTTCTTGGTAGCTTCGACGTTGTCATTGGGATGGATTGGTTATCCCAACATCGGGCGAAAATACTCTGCAAGGAGAAAATAGTCCGCATCCCTCGTTCTGGCGACGAACCCCTCGTTATTCGTGGTGATAAGAGTGGTGCTGTTGTGGGCATCATCTCTTTCCTTAAGGCCCAGAAGTGTTTGCGAAAGGGCCACACTGCTGTTCTAGACCTCGTTACGGACACCTCAACGAAAGAGAAGAAGATAGAAGACATTCCGATCGTACGCAATTTCCCTGAGGAATTACCTGGTCTCCCGCCCCATCGTCAGGTTGAGTTTCAAATCGAGCTAGCTCCTGGAGCAACACCAATAGCTCGTGCACCGTATCGCTTAGCCCCATCTGAACTAGAAGAACTGTCCACGCAACTACATGAACTCTTGGATAAGGGTTTCATTCGTCCAAGCTCTTCGCCCTAGGGAACTCCAGTTTTATTTGTTAAGAAGAAATACGGTACCTTTCGAATGTGCATAGACAATCGTGAACTCAACAAGGTGACCGTGAAGAATCGTTATCCTCTTCCTCGTATCGATGACCTGTTCGACCAGTTGCAAGGGTCGAGCTTCTACTCTAAGATTGATCTGAGATCGGGTTATCATCAGCTGAGAGTCCGAGATGAGGACATCTCTAAGACAACATTCAGGACTCGTTACGGGCACTACGAGTTTCTGGTTATACCTTTCGGGTTGACAAACGCACCTGCAGTCTTCATGGACCTCATGAACCGAGTGTGCAAACCATACTTGGATAAGTTCGTTATTGTCTTCATCGACGACATCTTGATCTATTCTAAAAGTCAGGAGGAGCATGAGCACCATCCACGGCTTATTCTGTAACTTCTTCGACCAGAACAACTCTACGCTAAGTTTTCGAAGTGTGACTTTTGGCTTCGTGAAGTCCACTTCCTAGGCCACGTAGTCAATAAGGATGGGATTCACGTTGATCCATCCAAGATTGACTCGATCAAGAACTGACCTGCACCCCGTACTCCAACCGAAATCCGTCAATTCTTGGGTTTGGCGGGTTACTACCGAAGGTTTATTCAATATTTTTCGAAGATTGCGCAGCCTCTCACTACCTTAACACAGAAGGGTGTCACCTATCGATAGGGTGATACTCAGGAATCCGTGTTTCAGTTACTGAAGGAGAAACTTTGCAGTGCCCCAATCCTTTCGTTACCTGATGGCATAGAAGACTTCGTGGTTTATTGTGATGCGTCAATCCAAGGACTTGGTTGTGTGTTGATGCAACGTGAAAAGGTCATTGCTTTCGCATCACGCCAGCTCAAGGTCCACGAAAAGAACTACACTACTCATGATTTGGAGCTCGGAGCAGTAGTGTTAGCACTCAAGATATGGAGACACTACCTGTACGGTACCAAATGCACCATTTACACCGATCACAGGAGTCTCCAGCACATCTTTGATCAGACGGAGTTGAACATGCGACAACGTCGGTGGGTCGAACTTCTGGATGTTTATGAGTGCGCGATCAAATATCATCCCGGCAAGGCCAACGTTCTGGCCGATGCCCTCAGTCGTAAGGAAACCAAACCTAATCGGGTGCGTGCGTTACAGCTTATGATTCACTCCAGGCTTCCTACCCAGATTCGAGAGGCACAGATCGAAGCATTGAAGGAAGAAAACCTCAAAGCTGAGTCCCTACGGGGATTGGAGAAACGGTTGGAACTAAAGGAAGACGGTGCCTATTACTTAGCGGGACGTATTTGGGTTCCGTTTTATGGTAATCTGCGGGAGCTTGTGATGGATGAGGCACACAAGTCTCGTTACTCGGTACATGCTGGTTCTGATAAGATGTACCACGATCTCAAAACCACGTACTGGTGGCCTACTATGAAGGCTAATATAGCAATCTATGTTAGTAAATGCTTGACATACGCCAGAGTTAAGATTGAATACCAGAAGCCATCAGGACTACTCCAACAACCCGAGATCCCAACATGGAAGTGGGAGCAAATTTTCATGGATTTCGTCACTGGTTTGCCTAGAATCAGCGGGGAAACGACACCATGTGGGTGATCGTGGATCGACTAACTAATCTGCACACTTTCTGGCAATCAAGGAAACTGACAAGTTTTCTATGCTCGCAGACATTTATCTGAAGGAAGTAGTCTCTAGGCATGGAGTGCCAACTTCTATTATCTCTGATCGAGACTCACGCTTTACATCTGAATTGTGGCAAGCAATGCACAAATCCTTCGACTCACGTCTAGACACGAGCACAGCGTACCATCCACAGACGGATGGGCAGACTGAACGCACCATCCAAAATCTTAAAGACATGCTTCGGGCATGTGTAATCGACTTTGGTAACGGCTGGGAAAGGCACCTACCTTTGGTGGAGTTTTCGTATAACAACAGTTACCACACCAGCATCCAGGCTGCTCCGTTCAAGGCTTTGTATGGACGGAAATGCCGATCACCTCTATGCTGGGTAGAAGTGGGTGATAGCCAAATCACTAGTCCAGAACTCGTCGTCGACACAACGGAAAAGATTGCCCAAATACGACAACGAATGGCGGCAACTCGTGACCGTCAGAAAAGCTACGCTGATAAGCGTAGGAAACCTCTCGAGTTCCAGGTTGGGGATCGAGTGCTACTTAAAGTCTCACCGTGGAAAGGTGTGCTTCGCTTTGGCAAAAGGGGCAAACTTAATCCGCGTTATGTCGGACCTTTCAAAATCATTGAGAAAATCGACAAAGTGGCGTACAGACTGAATCTGCCCGAAGAGCTAAGTAGTGTTCACAACCTATTCCATGTGTCGAATCTGAAGAAGTGTCTGTCAGATGAGACCCTCATAGTTCCTTTCAAGGAACTCACTATCGACTACCAGTTGCGATTCGTCGAGGAACCAGTGAAAATTATGGACCGGGAAGTTAAAACTCTCAAACGTACCAAGATACCCATTGTTCGAGTTTGTTGGAACTCCCGTCGTGGCCTAGAGTTCACTTGGGAACGGGAGGACCAGATGAAACGCAAGTACCCCCAATTGTTTAAGAAAGGTGAGTCCAGTACTGAAGCTACTTCGGAATTTCGGGACGAAATTCCAACCCAACAGGGAGATGATGTGATACCCCAGGAAAACGCACAACACAACTAGCTTCCTCAGTGACTATGTGCTAAATTTTGGGACGAAATTTCTTTCAACTTGGGGATAATGTGACAAATCGTAACTTTGAGGTAAAAACCCATCTATTTCTCGTTTATAAATCAAATCTTATACTTATTTTATTTGATGGATTAATTATATGCTTATTTAAATTTTAGTGCGTCAACGAATATTTGAAACAAAATCTTTATCGTATTGTACCGACCCGGACCGTATGAACCAAAGCACATGTCACGCTTGTCGAATCAACCCACTCATGTATTGTCATCCCAACTTTATAGTGGAGACATATAATTATTTTAATTGATATGTACATACGAGAAAATGCTCATTGCCAAAGTATTTTTTTTTAAAACACTTACATACCCATAGGGACCATCTTGCGTTTTTTTTTTTTTTTTTTGGGTGTGCAATCCAACACCTAGACACTTTCATGTTTCCTTGTTTATTATTTTCAGCCCATTATCCATAGGTTTCAACCCAAACCACCCCCATCCCATATGTATAATTTTAGTTATGTAAACATGTTTATTGTTTTTGGATAACTTCTCTAATAAAAAAAACCCTAACCTACGTTCAAGAAAAACTAGCGATCCCTCCTCCCCTCTTCACAGTTGATGTCCAAGAACTCTAAGGAAACACATTCAAGTCCTTTAGCCTCCATATCTAGCGATTCCTCTAGTTCACAACTCGGACGTGATTGACCAGTTCCACCTCACATATTTCTTTCCATAACTTAATCTGCCGAGCTAATCTAAGGTGAGTTCACACTTTCTACAAGGCATGGGATTCCCGGTGGTTTGGGAATGGGTTAAGGAACTATAATGAAACCTGCATATTCTCCGTGGGTAGGATATGTACCTCCATCCTCCATGGGAAGGATGACAACATTAAACCTGCGTATTCTCCTTGGATAGAATACGTACCTCCATCCTCCGTAGGAAGGATGACAACATATAACTTACTAGACAAAACTCTATCATGAAGTCCTTCATTTTTATATTGACTTAATCGCCGGTCCATTGGCGAACGAGCCATTAGTTAAATAGCGCTATTAGGTTTGACAAGCCTCACACCGTGCCGCAGAGGACGGGAGTGGACTAATGTACTTGGGCACTTAGTCAATGATGATAGACATTGACGCATGGCACATAAACATGACTCCAGTCAGTAGTCGATATGGTAACGGGTCTAGTGGTTTACAACATGGGGTAGCCTCCACTGGTTATGGTTTGGGAAACAAGGAAGTGGATAACTCGTGGTTTTCGAAATAACTTATGGTTTTTGGAACAATATTGAAATGGACTACCAACTGTGAACTCGCTCAACTTTGTTGTTGATTCGTTGTTACATGCCTTGCAGGTCGTTAGGTACTTAGCAGGAGTTTGCACGGGAGAAGTTGTTGTGGAACATGGACCGTTATGTGTTCATGATAAACTTATGAACTTTAAACTTATGCTTTGGTTTTGAATTTAATGCTTCCGCTGATACCTTAGACTTTGTTAAATTGTTTTGACGCCAATTATATTGTTGGGTTTGGATTTTATTTATTTATTTATATTGTTCAATATGATTGTTGGCTGGATCCTGGTCATGTCATGCCCCTCTGCGGTGATACTCCGCTTGTGGATTTTGGGGGTGTGACACAGGTTCTTGATTTAGAGAGAAATGATTGAGAGAGAGGGGGGAGCTGAGATAAAGGTGGAATTATGTTTTTGTTTTATCTATAATTTTTTTTATGATAATAAGTAAAATTATAAAATTACCCTCATATGCCTTGCACATGTCATATTTAACTGAAAATTTTAACCATGTTATGGGTAAAGGACGTAGAGTGTAATGGTTTTTATAAAAAAAGGACCGTGGCTGTAATTATTGAAGGTAAAGGCTATCCATTGCAATCCGATACAAACATAAAGGACGAAAAATGTAATTTACCCTTATTTTTTATGGTAACTTTGTAGACATATACCTAGTGTGTTAATTTTTAAGTCAATAACTCTTTTTTGTTTCACTTTAAAGGTAGGGAAAATTACACTTTTCGCCCTTTATGTTTATATCTAATTGCAATGGATAACCTTTAACTTCAATAATTACGGTCACAATCCTTTATTTGGACAACTCATTACACTCTACGTCCTTTACCACTAACTTGGTTAAAATTTTCAGTTAAATCCTATCACATAAGGGTAGTTTAGTCTTTTTACCAATTTAATTAAATTAAAATTTAGAACAAAGCTTTAATATTTACCCTCAACCCCCTCCATCTCTCCCTCAACTCACACTCTGCCCCTCAACCCTCTTTAAATCCTCTGGAAATAAAACCACCGCCTCAGACCACCACTAACCACCACCAAATCTAGCTGACATATCCAAAACGACAACCACTACCAAACACCACCAAATTTAGCTCAGATCCGACATCCACCGTTTGTAACCACCACCAAACACCCCATGATTCCAAAACTACTTTCACCTTCCTAAATACGAATTCGCATCTAGTAACCCAAAATCCAGGGCCCAAAGTTTCCGTTATAAAACCCCTTACACCCTCATCCCTCTGTAACAATCATCCAACAAACCAGCCAACAACTCATCATCCAAACATGAAGGAACTTATAAACAACGACTATCAACTCATCGACGAGATCGGCCGAGGCCGCTTCAGAATTGTCTATCGCTGCTACTCCACTATCACCGGTGACTCATTCGCCTGCGAATCCATCGACAAACGCCTCCTGTCCAACACCACTGGCCGCGAGTGCCTCCAGAAAGAACCAAAAATCCTCCACATCCTCGGCGAAATCCAGAAAGAACCAAAAACCGCCGGCAACGTTGCAGGTTATTAGGGTTGAGAGAGAGAGAGAGAGATAGGTGGAGGGGGCGAAATCTCGTGATGTTGCAAGTTATTAGGGTTTAGCGACGGCGACTGTTTATTAGGGTTTCAAAGATCTAGCGACTGTACGTTCCGAAATCTCCATGAACTACACTCATTTTGCCTAAAGACTTCTGAAATCTGAGTGGCAATTTATTAGGGTTCATGTTTGTATTTTAAGGGGAAAAGAAAGCAAACTGGTTGAAGAGAAAGAGAACTGAGATAGATAGAAAGAGAGAGAGAGAGGAGGTGAGGGTAAATATTAACCTTTGTTTTAAATTATAATTTAATTAAGTTGGTAAGAATACTAAACTGTCTTTAAGTGAATAGACTTAACTAAAAATTTTAACTTTGTTAGTGCTAAAGGACGAAAGATGTACTGAGTTTTCCAAATAAAGGATTGTGACTGTAATTATTGAAGTTAAAGGCTATCCATTGCAATCCATTACAAACATAAAGGATGAAAAGTGTAATTTACCCTTAAAGTTATTATTAGGAAAATTCTATGTAATTAATAATTAGGAAAATATTATTAGGTTATCAATATTGATGCCACCCAGGCTTTGGCCTAGTGGTCAAGAGAAATTACCTTTTGTGTGGAGACCGAGGTTTAATCTTTAGGAGGTGTATATTTAGGGGGGGAAATCTTTGCTGTTCAAAAAAATGCTAGTACATTAATGACATCGGACAAGCCAACGAAAATTATACATACACTAACAAGTTAGATAAAACTAATACTAATTGAAACAGAAGTTGATTAAAATAGTATTGAACTTGTGGGAATGTGAGCCAACTTGTAACTTTTATTACAACATAGGCGGGTTTAAAATGTTAAAAAATCAGATTAGATTAGATTTTATTGAATATTACTAATCCATATATGTTTGGCCTAAAACCTGCAAAATTTCACTTTAAATAAGCAGCATAGCAAATCATACATCTTCAAAGCAGAGGCAACATAGCATAGCGCCATTCCCAATTTTTTAATAAAAACTTCCACTAAAAGTGTGCCTCACATGCGCCTTTTGTACACTGCTCGCCTGATGGCATACAAGGCGCAATCCTTTGCGCCTTAGGTCGCCTCATGCCTAGGTGCGTTTTTTTAAACCATGATTGACCAAACCTGAAACATCAATTACCAGTTAATTAGCTATCTTCATCAAGACCACTCACCTATTGACCGTTTGACTTCGAGCTCATGTAAAATAGATACTCGTCATTTGCCTATTTTCAAAAACACAACCCGTTAAACGATTAACCTACATAAAAAATACTTAAATTAGACTCGAGAATGAAAACAAAAGGTTGTTCACAAATGTGAAAAATGCTACGTCCACGCACTATTAATATTATCTAAAAAATAAAAAAGAAAAATAAATAGAAAAGATTTGAAATCAGAACAAGTTCTTACCAAGCAACAAATGTAAAGAGACCCTAATTGCAAAACAACAGTCTTAAATTGTGTGTTTTGATTAAAAAAATTAATGACGCTTTAGGTACATTCAAAGTGGAAACAAAATTGGTTGCAAAGAAGATCGCACCAATTGCTGTGAAGAAGTTGGTGTTCCCCGTCTCAAAAACCAGTGACTTGCCATCATCAAAATTTAGAAATATCAACCAAAATTAACCAAACACTATTGCGACTCATCAAATAAAACATGATATTCATAACTAGCATCTCCAAACTCTTAAATATCTAGTTAACTTAGCATGCTTGTTTATATATCAGCTCAAATAAAGCTCATGCTCTACGTTTACTAGTCCATACAATAATACAAAACATATAAAGCAAGATACTGAGCATGGCGATGATAAAAGACCCACGTCATGATATTATTATTTCATTCTCTTATACATAGCCCTAAATCTCATCCACAACTATAAAACAATTAGGCTCCAGTGATAATGTTTCCTGTTGATCGGGCATCTATAATAACATTTTCCAATCTGTTCAGCACAGATCTGCACAGGTTGTCAAATTCATTAACACCTAGCAACATAATATAACAATAATATGAAAATGGACATAAAAGAAATTTCCTTACATGTAGTATCGACGCCAAAGTGGCGATGTACATTGTGGTACTATTTAAGATTTTGAGTTTAAATATTAAAAAAACTGCAATTTAGAGTTTAAATATTAAAAAAACTAGGTTTGTATCGTGCGCGCGTTGCGGCGCGCTAGACCAAGTCGTTCTTGGTTTGATAACATGGACGTTTAAATGAGTGACATTGGAAGGAAGTGAAGCTTCAGAGTTGAAGGCTACGGGTCTCAAGTTCGAATCAGGTTTCGATCGGATTTTACCGTAATGGGCCTTCGAATGGTAACTGCTCACACACATAGGTAAGGGCCCTTCAACTCTGCACCAAAGCTGGTCACACGCATGCTCGCAGCATGTCTTCGAGTGCCAGTAGAGTTTGTTTACTCTGACCGTTTGTCCAACGGCGATAAGCAATGCTCTGGTCCTGACGTGAGCCAAGGGTGTTGTGTATTGCCTGACATAGATCATGCATAGGTCAAATTCAGAGGTAACAGGAGTTGGCACCTCGTGCCTAAAAGCCGCCTCTCTCAGAGGAACATTCACAACTGTGAAGGCCCGTCAGTTTTCTTGATTGCAAGAAAGTGTGCTGGTAACGTGAGTCCATTAGCGATCACCCAGGTGATAATGTTTCTGTTTCGAGTTGTAAGTATACCAGTGACAAAATCCATGGCAGTCTGTTCTCATTTTCATATATGTGTTTCTGGTTGCTAATATCCCACCTTGACTTCCCCACAAGTCAAACATCGTTCCCACGCGTTGCTATGTGGGCCTTCAGGCCCGGTCACTCGTACATGGTCTTCAGGTTTTAATACATCCTATCAAAACTCAGATGAATAGGATATCGAGACTCGTGTGCTTCGCCTGCACCAGTTCCCTAAGGTTGTTGTATGGTGGGGTCCATATTCGTTCCATGAAGTAGCAAATATCGTCTGACCTGCCAAAGGTTGCTTCCCTATGCCCCGCATGAGTCAATCTTGGGAACCCTCTTCCTTCAGTTCCTCAGTTTGAACAAGACGAGTCTGATCAGGTATGTTAGATTCAATAGCGGGCTGCAAAGCTCGTGCACGTCCAGATTTCACGGTCGTATTCATTCAAAAGCTCCATCCAGCGTTGCCATCGCATGTTTAGCTCTCTTGAAACAAGGGTACACGGCGGGGCGTGTGACGTACCAGGATCTTAGTCACCAATCACATTGAACTCATAAATATGTTAAATAAAACTTTCCTTCATTGACATAAAGTGTTACAAACATCACATGTAATTCATAGAATACAGCGGAAGCATAACTCATTGTAAAGTGATTCATAAACCACGCGTACGTAAATCAATAAACTTGTGTTGTGAATCCATGTGTCACAACCCATGACCACTCCAGCAGCAAGTTCCAAGGCTATAACTCTAGACCTGCAAGCATGCAGACAAGTGTGTCAGACGACGCTGGTGAGTTCAAAGTTTTGTTAACGCGTTTAGTTTCCAGATATGTGTATAAAACAGTTTAACGATTTGATTTGATGTTGTTATTAACTCGATTACCGCAAATGGCTACAAGATGTGTTTGCCCAACCCCAATGCCTCTATCAAAGCATTGGTCAAGTGGTCAAGGTAATTAGTTCACATCGGTCCTCCCTGGTACGGTGTGAGGGTGCCAATCCTAATAGCGCTATCAACTAAATACCTCGTTGCCTCCCCGACAACAATCGGTAGATGTAAGGGGTCTTATATGATAGAAACTGAGTAATAACAAACATCCCATTAACCCGACGTTCCTCCCTGGAACAATTACCAGATATCCCTCCCCGGGATGCATGCTTGGAAAAGAGCAGTGAACTCACCTTGGATTGCTCGGTATGTTACGTTACTTGTTCCAAGTTAATCACCCAAACCCTACCGTGTTTATCAAATATAATCAGTCTCGTGTACACACAATTCATGTACTCTATGTACACATTGCACAAGTAGCGTACATATAAATCACATAACACCATGCACGTCGTATCGAGGAATCATGTCACATGACAATCCATAAGAACATGTAATCATACGTTTATTATCATGCAAGCTGTGGTAGTTAATCACACAACCCAAGTAGTAATATACATCATGATATTACCTAGCTGGTGTTTTAATTCTCTAATATCAACTAATGACCTCCCAAACCTCATCCTACACGAGTTCACATTGATTCAAGCATCATATATCCTCACGTATATGCACCTAGTCGTCATGTAAATCAAGATCATACTTCACACATTCAAATGGCATCATCTAACAGATAGGCTCATACATTCTACTCATGGCACACACTAATATTTCATGTACAAATAATCCTATAACATCATAAACTGCATACTGTTCTGCTGACTTACTGCCCTGACGAAAACCCACCCGACGAAACTCCGTGTTTCGTCGTCACCTTCTCATGGCGAAACCCATGTTTCGTCGTCACCGTCACATGGCGAAACCCATGTTTCGTCGTCACCGTTACATGGCGAAACCCATGTTTCGTCGTCATTGATTCATGGCGAAACCCATATCATAGAACAATTAAATGCTACGAAAATCAAATTAAATAAAATGCTACTTTTTCATGAAATACAAAATAGCTTAAACCGAAAGCAGAATGAATATATATCATCATGCACTTGATTGAAAACCTAACACATTACATCACCAATTAACGAGGGCACTTTAGCAGATTATATTCAATCTAATTATACATGCAAGACATTAACATGTTGCACACATATGAACAATCACATGTCACTGACAAATCACATGCAAATAAGAACATAATGGCCGACCACATGATCCTCATCCATTTGGCTGCACTTTCTAGACATCTCACATACAATTAATGCCAATCAAAAGAGATTCTCATGCAATCAATAATAGTCAAAAGAGGTTTACCTAACAAAATTGATTGGAAGGAAAGGGGGGGGGGGGGGGTCGTCTGCCGTCACAAAGCCAGCGAGAGATGTAGGGTTTGTTTTGAGGTTGAGGGATACCCAGAATGTTACGTATAATTCTAAATACAATGTCAAATACCTAACAAGTGGGCCGGTTATAACAATACTATTGGGCTACAAGGACTGGGCCGCATTAATCCATTTGCGCAAGGCTGGGCTCGGGCAGATTGATCCGAAATGGATTATTTTAGAATGTGAATATGTAACCCACTACATATGAGGCCCAGGATGTCAATACATTACTTAACCGAGTCATTCTACGTTTAGATTAACGGGGTTATCACTAAACAAAACGTTATAACACATAGACATATAACATCTAACAATTACAGTTCCTAAACTTTCATATCAACCAAATATAACCATACATCCAATCATTCATATATCGTACACAATTAAAATCAAATAATTATTTAAGCGGTTCATTCAGTACTCACACGTCAAGCAACGAAGGAACTAGAGAAGTATTGAAAACACGGGTTGTCACAAATACGTCTTCTGCCATATTTGATATGATAGAATAAAACATAACAAAAACTTTAAGCCAGGGCCATTGAGCTGAGAAAAAAGGCTTCTGAACATGAAGTTCAAACTCCAGTCTTCATTCATCATCTGGTTACAATGTGTAATTCTAACCCAAAATACATATAAAAAGAAGCTTGTATCAAATATTTATACTGGAATGAACCTCGTCATTAATTGAGTTCAAAACTCGCATGAAGCAAACCCACATATGAATTTCTTGTTTCAATTACTATGAGATTAGCATCTGAAGATTAAAACTATAATTATAAATCTGATGTTAGCTAATCCAAGAATCATGCTTTATTCAGTTATTCTCGTTAAAAATCATAGCTACTACAATAAAACATGTAATTTTTTCATCATCCACTTGCTCACCACATAAGTCATGTTTTGCTAACAATATCCGTATACATGTTAGGAAGACTCATTGTGAACAAAACAGTAAATCACTGAATAACAACTATCAATCTATACTATATTATAATACATGAGGGAAGGATTCCCAAAAGTTAAGAACTTCTTCCCCCATTATTTATAAATAAATCCCTAGAATGAGGGTAAAGTGGTCTTTTAAACCATAATTATTTTTTAGTCCCTCAATCTATTACATTTAAATCCTTGACATTTAACATAATTATGGGTAATTAGTTACACTCCCCCCCCCCCCCCCTCTTTAATTCTTTAATGTATTCCTGCGATATCTTACAACCCGTAATGTTTTAAAAAAATCCGAAGGTACCATGACGATCGGCACATTTTTTTAAACGTTTGGATAGTTGTCTTTTTTAGTTTCGCCGTGCGTTTATAAAGTACAAATAGCCGATGCATAAATGTACAATTGATTAAAGCCAACATTTGTTTTTTACCCAAGCCAGCTTTGACCATTACCTAGCTACCGTGCATTAACATTTATTTTTTACCCAAGTTTTTTGTTTTGAACAACATTAATAAACTAAAATATTCCCTAATTTTACTTGTACAAAGTCAGTATGTTGTGGCATGTTTAATATAGTATAGATAAAACTCACAACAAACTTCCTATTAAACATGCCACAACAAACTAAACATGATAGGTGCATCTTATTTTAAAAACTTAAAACTCACAACAAACTTCCTAAATAAATGGATGACCAATCTAAAACTAAACCCTAATGGACTACTATAAATACATAGCAAACACTCACAATTCTACATTTCTATTGCTAAACAGATTTAAAATATGGAGCCAGTTCTGAATTCACTTGATGCGAAAAAACAAGCATGCGATATTGAAAAATCTAAGGTCGGTTCTATGATAAGTTTTGTTATATCGCAATAATGAATAATTGTTTTCTTTTATTTACTTTTATGTGAATACTAACTTATTTGAATTTTCAGATTCAACACACCAATTTAAACACCCCAGTTGTCGAACAAGCTATCTTTCATATTAACAAGTTCGTTATGTTATTATTTTGTGTTTTATTGTAGGATGATGGTGATAATAGTGTTGAAACTATTTCTTATGATGCAATGTTCAGTCCATACAAGTCTAATCTTCAACGTCAATTTAGTAAAGAGGTAATTTTAAAATTTATTTAATCTTTTTTAAATTTTTTTATTCAATATTTGTTCTTTTTATAAAATTTATTTAATCATTATTTTAACTTTTTTTATTAAATTTTTGTTTGTTAAGGATCGGAAGTATGAGAATCAAAAGAAAAGATCTAAGAGACTCTCTGAATGGAAATGGGTCGAGGTTATAAATTTAGATGATTCTGAGGACGATGAGAAAGAAGATGAATTAGATGATACTACTGATTCGAGCACAAATAAGAAAAACGGATCAAAAAAGAAGAGAAATTAGATGAAATATATCAAGTGTTTTTATGTTTTTTTTCATTTTCAGTTGTTTTTGTTTGATCTAGACTATCCCATGAATAATAAAGTTTATTTTATATTTGAAGTTTATGTTTTGTGTTATTTTATTGCACTTATAATTTACATCTCGATTGAACTAATATACTTTAGTACTTAATCATGTTCGTATTATATAATTTACATGTTCGTACTTGATCATTTCCAAAGAGATAAATTCGATTACCAAGAATGGCCAAAACATGAAAACTACCTCTTGGTTTGGAGTAAATTCAAGATTGTATTTACAAAGCACACTAAACTTATTCAATTTAACAGTCATGTTCCACGAGGATTTCGTATATATCCATTAGTGCCTTCTATAAAAAAAACTGTTGGACGAAACGAGATATGAAAAAAATAATTATATAATATTATAGATTTTTCGAATAATTTGTATTTCTTAAATAAAAAGATAAAGTTAATAAAGATATAAACTTTTACATCCTATTTTTTTATAAAAATTGTTTTATAAAAATATGATTTTTTAAATATTTATAAAAATAAAATTTAACATTAGTTAAAGGTGTTTAAAACGTACCTACAAGTCACCTACTATTTTTTACTTTTCACTTTTTCAAAAACAACAAATTTTAAAATTAAAGTTTATTGGATGAGTATGATGTGGATATTTAAAAAAGTTATGGACTTTAAATAATAAAATTATAAACTTTATCATTTCACCAACAAAATAAACTTACTTTATAACGATAACAACTTATCTTTTATTTTTTGTCATTTGTTTAGTATTTTTTATTAACAAACGAATCTTTACATGTTTAAAACAGTTTTTCTATACTTTATTTATTATTAATTTTTATAACAAAACAAAATTTTGATATTTAGTAGATAGAAGATAAACTATGTTCCAAAATTTTAGGAATTATTTAATACTAATTTACGATATTAGTAGATAGATAGTAAACTATATCCCAAAATTTTAGGAATTATTTAATACTAATTTACGATATTTAGTAGATAAATAGTAAACTATGTCCCAAAATTTTAGGAATTATAAGTCAACTAATTAGGTCCTCCAAGTTAATTATATGGGATGAGGCATCGATGGCGAAACGTCAGGCGATAGAGGCAGTTGATCGAACATTGCAAGACATTATAGGTGTTAGGCTCCCATGTGTAACACTTATGACATATATCCACCATAATAATGTTATCATATACAAATAAGAAAACTACCAGCAACGAGTGCCGCAATCCAAAGTGTCGCCCCCGCCGCATCGCGCGGGCACCCTACTAGTTCAGTTTAAAGCAAATCACCTAATCGGTATTACAAAATCAGGATCACAACTGGGAGCTGAATCAGCTGCAAAAACAAATTCAAAAATCGCTTGTGAAAGATCGTGACCTGCTCAAGTCAAATGCAACTCTCAGCTTTTAAATATATCCGATTCAATTTTCTCTGGAATACTCTTTGAAGAGATGACGAAGCGAAGTTAAACGACTCTTTAAAAAAAATCTATAATACCTAGTATTCAAGTTTCAACAATAACTAAAATTAGTAGCTAAAATCACTAAATTTCTAGTTTTAATCAAGTCTTGTCAAGATTCCAACTCATAATTACCAATTTTCTATCAAGCTTCAAGTTCACCATTAACATTACTTAATAAAGAAAAAGATTATATAAACAATAAAGATTGTCACTTACTTGAGAAAAATCCCGATCCAACCACCAGTATTTAGTATCATGAAGGGTCACAACTTAGAATATCCACTTATATATCAACTAAATAACATCAATGCTAACTTTATAGCCTTCTGTTAATTACCTGCCAAGAAGCTTGTCAATGCACAAAACAATATTAAAGTAAGAACTAACATGATTCCTGATGGGAACTGGCCAGTAAGCTGCGTATATTCAGAAACACGGTCGGGAATTCCTCAAATAGGGTCATAGGCCAATGCTCGATCATCTGTACAAAATACACATACTACTAATTAACCAATGTTTGGATCTCTTCATTTAGGCAATGTCACAAACACTTGGCGTGCGACCTTAAAAACAAACATAAGCATTTAATTCTTACCCTGCAAATGAGGCACTTAAGCAGACACAAACCTTGCCGGTGTTAAAGTTGTGCCAATGCCTTTTACCATAACAATAAAATTTTAATTGCAAGAAGTAGAATCAACATTAAAAGCTTTCAGCACACATGCTACTTGACATATAATCTTTGTGACAAACGAAGTTAACTGTGTGATAATTATTTACAAGAAATTACAATCTAATGCATCTTAATTAATTGATAAAACCCAAGTTAGATCAAATTGTAGGGGTTCTAACGGTTTGTGAGTGTTGTGAGCTTGCCCGTTCACCGAAATCTTCGTCGGAGCCTCACCGGACGTTACCTACTCATCAAATCAACATTAGTCGTCGGATTATGGTTTAGGGACAGCCGATCTAACTAAATAGCAAATAGCAAACATGCAATAGAAAAGGGCTTACCGGAAGTTGAGTGAAACCCTAACCGCTTGACCGTCGTCATTATCAGAGCTACAACAATCATACCTGGTCGCTTTCCGTCCCAAGCCATGTTTGCCTCCACCAAAGACCACGACAATCATACCGTCACAAACCCTACTCTGCACACCAGAGACTACCGCCACCACAATGATCAGAACGTCATCTTTGAGTGTTGTTGACGCCGGCGAGCAGGTTGTAACACCATCAGATCGTCTTCATCGCCCTCTCTCTCTGCGCTCTCTCTCACACACACACATCTTTCTCTCTCTAACGGGCTCTTTGGTGGTGTTCTTTCTCTCTTGTCTGCCCTTTAAACTGGTTATACAACGAAATGACCAGAATGACCTTTTGCACTGTTCATTCAGTTTTCTTATTAACATATAGTTTAACATATAGTAATCCTTTGGTTAACTATAAGATTTTGTTACCCCTTTAAAGTAGGAGATTTTGTTGATATTTAACTAAATCGTAAAGGAAAATTCTCAATGAGTTATTCAACAATAGTTTTAGTATTAAAATGTTAGTGTTGCTAGCTTTTAATAAAATATATGATAATGACTAAAAGCTTAAACCACTTGTACACTAAGGCATCATCTACTTGTACATTTTAATCCGCACGTTAATACTGACCAAGACAACTATCGAAACGTCGACAAAAATGAGTAGGTGGTCACGATACCTTCGGCTTTTTTTTTAAACATTATAGTTTATAAGATATTGCAAGAATATGTAAAGGAATTATAAGTTTGTTGTGGAGGGTGAAAAGTGTAACTAATTATCCATAATCTTGTTAAAACAAAGGGATTTCAATGCAATAAGATGAGAGACTAAAAGATAAATAGTGTTAAAAAGACCAATTTACCCTCATTTTAAGGGTGTATCTATAAATAAAGAGGGATGAAGTTCTTATTTTTTAATATCTTAAAAAATGCTCCTCATATAGTATAGATATTGTAGGCATGTAGGTAGTGCTTTTGTAATAGGAATGGGATGGAACTGGAAGATGCAATATCTGGTGGCATTAGATATTTACTTTGAAGCATATAATGTTGTATTAAACATTTAATTATGTTGAGTTCCTTTGTTTTGTAGCAAGTAATTTCCCTAACTCTAATTATGTTATAAGTTCACTTTTAACATTCTCCCCGTTAAATTATAGTTTTTACCAATGTTTTAAAAACCGGTTCAAACCGGCTAGTTGTTCCTGCTGAACCGCCCGGGACACCTGGTTGAACCCCCCGATACACCCGGTTAAACCGCTTCTGAGCCAAATCCGATACGGTATAAAAACCGGATTTTAATCCACGGTCATATATAATCTTCAATCATGAACCGTTCTTCATCATATAATGAGCATTAAGCTTGTTGTTGTAATTGGCAGGTTACACCAAATTTTGACAATTAAAATTGATCACATAATTCACAATAATCAGTAAATGGGTCATAATTCACAATAATCAGTAAATGAGTCATAATACGCTAACACGTTTACACCATGTTTTCCAACTCGTCTAAAAACGAGAACGAGCTTCATCATTCCATCAATCTTTATTGCAAATTTCAATTCATTTCTAAATAGATCTAACAATCAAAAACCCAAAATCCATTTAATAACAACCCAACTTCATACAACCTACTATGAAAACCATTTAAATTAGAATCCATTATATTATTTAGTTGAAAATCCAGCAAAAATTCTACAACTTGAATTTCACCCATCAGTCTGTCTGGGCAGCGATTCTTTCTTGCCGGCATCGTCACCGGTGGATCTTGATTTGCCATGTTGTTCAATGGCTTGATGGTGGGCTTGGGTTCATTCATAATGTTTCAAAATGTTGACGCTTGACTTTAGTCATAACTAGTATGATTTGATGATGAATCCAACTAATTATGGGAATATCTTGTTATGCTCAAAAGCATGGATCTTTTCACAATTTCATTAATGGTGACATACCTAACAGGTTTTCAAATTTTATAAAGGAATAAAAAACAACGAATGTTTACCAGTTATTTTTAAAATCTGAGATTCACAGAACAAGTAGGGGAATATCGCCAGAGAAGACGAGTTTAAGAAAACAGGGTGTAAACGTGTCAGCGGAGGTCAACCACAGGGTGTAAAGTGCAGTTTACTCTATAAATATGGGTAAGATTACGAAAATGCCCTTGGGTAAAATTGCAGAGGGGTGAACACTGATGGAATCAGGAAACATCGGGGTGTAAAGTTGATCCGCCTGTAAACCACAAGGTGTAAAATTGTAGTTTACTCTTAAGGAATTAAGGCCATAAGACTCAATTCGTGTGAATAAAGGTGTGTTAGAACAAAGTTAAACTTAATTATGTTTATATATTATTTTATGTGATATGTACTCGAATTATGTAGATAGGTTATGTAACTATGATATGTACTCGAATCATGTTGATAAGCGGGTGGATTTAAAAAAACAACTGCCGGAGCAGTTTCCCGCCAAATCAACCGCCAAAACTGAAGTATATATATTTAGTTACCGGCAACATGTTCCGGCACCAAGACATTTCATTCAACCGAAATTGTCCACTAGACCGTTCATTCCCTGCACATTTTGTCCATTCAATAGTTACTGCACATTCCCACATTAGAAACTATGTGTGTTAATTCGAATCTATCAAAACCTTCCACTGCAATCGATTCGGTTCCCCAACATAGTGGTATCAGAGCCACTACAGGGAATCGTGCAGAAATCAAACCGAATTCAACCACCATGCCATGTCAACACTGTGTTGACGAGAAGAACGAGAAAGAAAGACGGATCCCTCGTGTGAGACTTTGCTACTATTGCCATCTACCGGGCCACCAAATTTACATGTGCAAGGTCAAAGAAAACGATGAAGCGACGCAACTGATAAAGCAGGCAATCAACGCCGGAATCAGAAGACATGAAGATGATGTTCACTGCCAGAATGAAATGATTGTCACCGGGACTGAGGGTGGACAATGGGGAGACATCTGGTACGTAAATCCGACGTTCAATCATCATTTCGCGGGTAATCTTAATGTTTTTCAAACGGGTAAAACACATGATGGGTGTTGAAACAAGATCAGGAATGAACAATTTCCTGTTCATACGAGGGTGGGGTCTGTTGAAATGAAAACTGGGAACGATACACTGAGAATACAAAGCGTTTTCTATTCACCGGAACTTGACCGGAATGTTCTGAGCCTTGATCAATTAACGCTTCAAGGTTTTACAGTCAGGAAATCCGGTGATACGTGTAGGATTTTCCCAATGTTTTCATCTCCGGTAGTAAACACGGTGAATGATGTGAGTGGGTTAACTAAGGAGGAAGAATTGGGTTTAAGTGAGAAACAAAGACTGATGGATCTGTGTTCGGTGGATGACGAATTCAAAGATAATTATTTGAATTCATATTTTGAAACATTAAATGTTTCGAATGATGATGAGAATGATTGGAGTCGGATGATCATAAGGGCATTAGAATTTCATGACTTTGCGGATTGCAAAGCTTTGCTAGATATGATTGATGACCGAGATTTCGTGTTCAAGTATAAGTATGATCTTGAAAAGAAGTTCGAAGAGATGGTGGGTTGGTTCTTAAACGAAAAGATGGGAATATCTTCAAGGCCAAATCCCCCATTGCTGACCGATGACAGGAAGATTGATCTGCTTGGCTTGTATGTTATGGTTGAAAGAGATGGAGGCTACCGAAGCGTCACAATCGAAAACTTATGGCCGGAAATAGCAAAAGATTTAGGTTTCGAATATCAAGACGGAGACTTTATAAGAATCGTTTATGCCATGTATTTGGATGTCTTGATATACTATTACAGGTTCAAATCCATTCAAGAAAAAGTGTATGATAAAGAGATGATCAATGAAGGTGAAAGCTCTATAGCCGGCGATGAACAAGGAAGAAGAAAGAGTGCAGACTCGGTACCGGAGGATGCTGCAACAGAGCACTATGCTCTTTATGCCAGAAACAGTTGGGATGGATCATGGAACCTGCACAAGAAACGCCGCCGTTTCAATTTCAATGAAGCTCGTAAAGCCGTGGATGAAGTCAATTACAGCGTCCTAATGAATGCAACAAAACATAATCTAGTTTAAGGGGGATTATGTTAGAACAAAGTTAAACTTAATTATGTTTATGTATTATTTTAGGTGATATGTACTCGAATTATGTAGATAGGTTATGTAACTATGATATGTACTCGAATCATGTTGATAAGCGGGTGGATTTAAAAAAAAAACAACTGCCGGAGCAGTTTCCCGCCAAATCAACCACCAAAACTGAAGTATATATATTTGGTTACCGGCAACATGTTCCGGCACCAAGACATTTCATTCAACCGAAATTGTCCACTAAACCGTTCATTCCCTGCACATTTTGTCCATTCAATAGTTACTGCACATTCCCACATTAGAAACTATGTCTGTTAATTCGAATCTATCAAAACCTTCCGCTGCAATCGATTCGGTTCCCCAACAAGGTGCACAAAAGCGAGTATTTTTAGAACCACTACTGGGTATGATCAATTAACATGACCCGTTATCAAACACCATGATGAACCATGTGGAAAATTTTTACCGTTCGGGTCAAATAACAAGAACAATTTTGTTATGATCAACAAGTTTATTGGTTGTATAACTGAAACTAAAAGCTAATACATGGTGTCGGCATTCGACATTACCTCTTAGACTTTGGTGATCTGAATGC
The DNA here is from genome assembly GCA_030545235.1 of Helianthus tuberosus. Taxonomy (NCBI): domain Eukaryota; kingdom Viridiplantae; phylum Streptophyta; class Magnoliopsida; order Asterales; family Asteraceae; genus Helianthus; species Helianthus tuberosus. Next base: position 173,396,020 of record CM060397.1, read on the forward strand.
ATGTTCCTTGTAATATTTGAGCTCGGTTATGCTTTCTTTGATCTCATCCAGTACTGCTCCATGCTTCTTCTCCTTTTTTGGAGCCTTTTTATCATCTACAGGCCAAAACTAAACATAATGAAAATTAAAAAAATCTGAGTAAACCGAACAGCATAAAACATGTTCCATGTGAACCGAGCACTTTTAGCTTGTGTATTTAAACACGTCTTATCCAACAGATATAAGTTTAGATGATACCTTCTGGGAACCAATGGCAACATAAAGCTTTGACACTGCTGACTGTTGAGTGTGAAGCCAAACCACTTGACAATTTGATCATGCTGAGGTCAGCTTTGCTGATCAAGTTGATAAGGAAATAGTTGTCTTTGTGATCCAGATTTCATGGATCATGTTTTGGGACTATCTTCTCTTTCCTCAATCTTATATATATGAGATTGTTATGTATCTGAAAATTGTACCAAAGCTTAATACAAATATTCCTAGTTACCAAGAGTGGATGTAGGTCAGAACCGACCGAACCACTATAAATCTTTGTGTTCTTCAGCAGAAAAGTGTGTGTGTGTGAGTTCTGTGTTCGTGAGTGTATCCTGATCCTAACAACTGGTATCAGAGCTCAGGCTCTTGTTGTTAAACCGAACAGATCGAACATAAATCGATCAGAAGACGAACAGAAATCGATCGGATTCGAACAGAAACGAAGGTATAGAAGAAGGAGATACCTGAAGGTGCATAAATCTGAACTAGGGTTCCGATTTGCATCAGTTTCAGCCGGTCCTTTCACGCCAGTTTCCTCTGTTCAGGTCCGCAGTCATTGTTCAGGGTTCTGAATCAGCAACCGTCGCCGCTAAGGTGAATCATAGCAGTGATTCCGAAGCCGCCGGGTTTCTGATCAGAAAACCGCCGTCACCACAGCCGTCAGAACCGCCGGCAGTTTCGCCAGCCTCCATCTGTCCAGCGCCGCCGCCTCTGTCTAGGGTTCCGATTGAACCCAGTCTTGCTCTTGTTTGAAACACAAACAGAAGAGAAGAAGAAGAAGTGGAGAGCAGAGTTTTTTTTTTTTTTTTGTTCTGGTGAAATTTGGGGAAGAAGGAGAACACGTCCGTGTTTTATTCTGGTGGAGAAATTGAAGTTTCAATTTTATCAGAAAGGCCCCCTCAACTTTAATTTCTGGTGGAGAAATTAAAGTTTCAATTTTATCAGAAAGGTCCCTCAACTTTGAACAAGATCTCATTATCCATCAATACTTGTCCTTGCCATTAAAGCTTGAAACAGATAAGTTATTTGTTTCTGATTATCGCTTTCGCTCGTATAAATTACCACTTAGCAGTACAAACCCGTTTGGTTAGTAGTAATTTGGTAATTTTTTTTAATGGCAGAAGATAGTAAAATCAAGATTGATAAGTTCGATGGAAGTGATTATGGATTTTAGAAAATGCAAATTGAAGATTTATTGTATCAGAAAAGTTTGCATTTGCCTATGTCAGGTGAACAACCAGATGACATGTATGATGAAGAATGGAAATTGTTGGATAGACAAGCTTTGGGTATGGTTAGGCTTTCTTTGGCAAAGAGTGTTGCTTACAACATTGTCAATGAAACAACCACATATGGTGTATTGAAAGCTTTGTCCAACATGTATGAAAAGCCATCCGCTTCAAACAAAGTATTCCTCATCCGACAATTGGTTAACACCAAGATGAAGGAAGGCATGTCGGTTACCGCCCACATAAATGAGTTTAACTCGATTATCTCTCGTTTAGCCTCAGTTGAAATAAAGTTTGAAGATAAAGTACAAGCACTACTCCTTTTATCATCGTTGCCCGACAGTTGGTCAGGCACAGTCACAGCTGTTAGTAGTGCATCCGGCACTACCAAACTCAATTTCGATAGTATTCGTGACTTGATAGTAAACGAAGATATCAGACGGAGAAGCAGTGGTGAGACTTCTAATTCTAGTTCTTTATTGTATACAGAAAGTAGAGGAAAAAGAAACGAAAGAGGACATAGTCGAGGCAGGTCCAAGTCCAGAAGAAGGGACAGTCAAAGAACAAAAAAGACGTTGAATGTTGGAATTGCAAACAAAAAGGTCACTATAGAAGCCAATGTACAAAACCCGCTTCAAAGAAAGAAGTAAACAGTGTATCCTCGGAAGAATTAGGTGATGTTCTCATCTGTTCTGTTGAAGATTCAGTTGAATCTTGGATTATGGATTCGGGTGCTTCTTTCCATGCTATCTCATGCCCAGATATGGTCAAGAATCTACGAACATGTAACTTTGGTAAAGTTCGTTTAGCAGATGATCAAATGCTTGATATCACAGGTATTGGAGATGTAGACTTGAAGACCTCATTAGGAACTATATGGACATTGAAAAATGTCAGTGTTATTCCTAATTTGAGGAGAAAGTTGATTTCAGTTGGTAAACTGGATGATGAAGGGTTTAATGTTCACTTTGGGGGTGGACAATGGAAAGTGATCAAAGGCAATTTAGTGATTGCCAAAGGAAAGAAGCAAGGTACTCTATAAATGGCAGAAGTTTCTGCTGAAGGTGTTCATGCAATGACCACCGGTCCGAGTCCATCAAATTTATGGCACAATCGACTCGGACACATGAGCGAGAAGGGATTGAAGATGTTGGCTCAGAAAGGTAAGTTTCCAGACTTGAAGAAAGTGGAAACTGAATTATGTGAACCTTGTGTTCTTGGAAAACAAAAGAGGGTTACTTTTGTGAAGACAGGGAGGACACCGAAAGCTCAGAAGTTAGAGCTTGTTCACTCGGATGTATATGGACCAACCTCAGTTTTATCTCTAGGAGGCTCAAGGTATTATGTTACTTTCATCGATGATTCAACACGAAAGGTATGGGTATATTTTCTTAAGCATAAATCTGCCGTATTTGATGCTTTTAAGATATGGAAATCTGCTGTTGAAAATGAAACTAACTTGAAGGTAAAGTGCTTAAAGTCTGATAATGGTGGTGAATACATAAGCAAGCAGTTCATTGACTATTGCGCCAAGGAAGGGATAAAGATGATCAAGACAGTTCCCGGAACTCCTCAGCAGAATGGTGTAGCTGAGAGAATGAATAGAACTCTAAATGAGAGGGCTAGAAGCATGAGGCTAAATGCCGGGATGCCCAAGACATTCTGGGCCGATGCAGTTAGCACTGCAGCCTACTTGATCAATCGTTCACCAACAGGTCCCTTAGATTTCAAGTTGCCTGAAGAAATGTGGCAAGGAAAGGAGGTAAGTCTCGAACACTTACGAGTCTTTGGTTGTAGTGCTTACGATTTGTTAGAAGCTGGTGACAGGGATAAGTTAGACTCAAAATCCAAGAAGTGCACATTCATTGGTTATGGGTCAGAACAAATGGGTTACAGGCTTTGGGATAATGAATGCAGAAAAGTAATCAGAAGCAAGAATGTCGTCTTCAACGAAAACGAATTGTATAAAGACAGAAACACCAAAGGACCAGAAGTTCAGAAAGACTATGTTGAATTTGAAAGTGGTGAAACAAGAAAAGAAGCTTCAGTCGACATTCCAGAAAATGGGAATGAGTCAATCGACAGTGGGAGCTCAGGGAATGATTCTAGTAATGATTCTGCAGAAGAAGAAGAAGAAGAAGAAGAAGAGGTCGCTCCTCAAATTCCAGAATCCCCAGAAACTCCTCAGTTTCAACCAAGAAGATCCTCCAGAGTCGTTAGACCACCAGATAGATATTCACCATCCGTCAATTACATACTTTTGACAGAAAATGGTGAACCACAGTGTTACTGAGAAGCCATGGGGTTGAAAGATTCATTGCAGTGGGAGTTAGCAATGAAAGATGAGATGAAGTCGCTTGAGAAGAACAAAACCTGGCACTTAACAAAGCTTCCAGCTAAGAAGAAGGTTCTTCAGAACAAGTGGGTTTTCAGGGTCAAAGATGAACATGATGGTACCAAACGGTACAAAGCAAGATTAGTGGTCAAGGGATTTCAGCAGAAAGAAAGAATTGATTTCAATGAAATATTTTCTCCAGTGGTGAAAATGACTACCATCAGACTTGTTCTCAGTATTGTAGCAGCAGAAGGTTTGCATCTAGAGCAGCTAGATGTCAAGACAGCTTTTCTACATGGTGACCTAGAAGAAGACATCTACATGACACAACCAGAAGGTTTTCAGGTTAAGGGCAAAGAAAGCTTGGTGTGTAAGTTGAAGAAGAGTTTGTATGGTCTGAAACAAGCGCCCAGACAATGGTATTTGAAGTTTGGTAACTTCATGGGAAGAGTCGGATACAAGAGATGTGACAATGACCATTGTTGTTACATCAAGAGGTTTAAGGGTTCTTATATCATTCTATTACTATATGTGGATGATATGTTGATTGCTGGTTCAGACATGACAGAGATCAAGAAGCTGAAGAAGCAAATGTCTGAAGAGTTTGAGATGAAAGACTTGGGAGCTGCAAACCAAATACTCGGGATGAGTATTTTCAGAAACAAAGAAGATGGTTCTTTGACACTCTCTCAAGAGAAGTACATTGAGAAAGTGTTAGAAAGATTCAGCTATAAAGATGTCAAGATTCGAAGCACACCTTTGGGAAGTCACTTTAAGCTTTCTAAAGCTTAGTCACCCAGATCAGATGAAGACAAAGCAGAAATGGCTAAAGTTCCGTATGCATCGGCAGTTGGTAGCCTCATGTATGCAATGGTATGCACGAGACCAGATATAGCTCATGCAGTGGGAGTTGTTAGTCGGTTTATGTCCAATCCAGGGAGAGAACATTGGGAAGCAGTTAAATGGCTGCTAAGATATTTGAAGGGGACTTCAAAAGTGGGATTACAGTTTAAGGGGAAAGAGGTTATTCTGAAGGGTTTTGCGGATGCTGACCTTGGTGGTTGTAAAGAATCTTATAAAAGCACCACCAGATATGTCTTTACAGTGGGAGGCACTGCAGTAAGCTGGATGTCCAGACTGCAGAAAAGTGTTGCCCTTTCAACCACAGAAGCAGAGTATATGGCAGTTGCTGAAGCAAGCAAAAAGCTTATATGGTTGAAGAATTTTCTCAAAGAGCTTGGCAAGGAACAAGTTGATTGTGCACTGTTTTGTGACAATCAAAGTGCAATTCATCTTGTAAAGAATCCTGTCTTCCATTCGAAGACAAAGCACATACAGCTGAGATATCACTTCATCAGAGAGCAAGTTAGTGAAGGCACTCTGAAGTTGAAGAAGATCAAAGGAAGTGAAAATCCATCTGATATGTTGACTAAGGTTGTCACCTTAGAAAAGTTGAAGCTTTGCATAGCTTCAACTGGCCTTCAGGTTAATTGAAGAGAAGGTCGGGTAACTAGGAATGTATGAAGATCAAAGTTTTTTTTTCAGAGATACTGATGCACAGTTGAAGCACAGATGAAGATTATTCTGTGGCTTCAAGTGGGAGATTGTTGAGTGTGAAGCCAAACCACTTGACAATTTGATCATGCTGAGGTCAGCTTTGCTGATCAAGTTGATAAGGAAATAATTGTCTTTGTGAACCAGATTTCACGGATCATGTTTTGGGACTATCTTCTCTTTCCTCAATCTTATATATATTAGATTGTTATGTATCTGAAAATTGTACCAAAGCTTAATACAAATATTCCTAGTTACCAAGAGTGGATGTAGGTCAGAACCGACCGAACCACTATAAATCTTTGTGTTCTTCGGCAGAAAAGTGTGTGTGTGTGAGTTCTGTGTTCGTGAGTGTATCCTGATCCTAACATCAACGAGAACGTGAGAGAAAAGACAAGCCAGATCGGGCATGTGCTTCTACAATTGAAAGAACAAAATGACTGAAAAATGTGTTTTGTATGAAGTTACACATGAAGAGTGTGAACAAAATGACTGAAAAATGGGCAGATTTTTACCTTCAAGAACATAAAATCAACATAAACAGAATTTCCTGCAAGTGAAGGCGTATATGCGCTGACATGTCCCTTCACAAAATCTATAACCTACAACAATATAAAAAACAAACTATTTTGATCAAAATATAAATTGTGAAGGGCCACAGCGATTATTACAAAATCTTGTTTGATTTTATCTCCAAGATTGACAAAGTTGTCATCATTGGTATTTCAGAATCATGAACAAGTGTTATCTCACCAGATCTTCAGCTTCTTTTTCACTGGTTATACTTTGTGTCACCTTCCCAGACAACCCTAGTATATATGCGCATGTTAATTAGGACTTTTAACAGTTTTTGGTTTCATGAACTAAAAAGATACATACACGAGAGGTGACAATTTTGACCCGTTTACTTGTAAATCGGTTGTGGTCTATCTTGAATGAGTAATATACAAAAATTAGCTAATAGGGGAGATGTGTCAAGCGAGTTGGAATTTGCTTGCAGCCTTTTTTAAATGTATACAACATCGGCCTCCTAATTTTTTTTTATTTGGAGATTCAGATTATTTTTCTAATGACATAAGACATCGTTTTGTAATGATAGTTAATGAAGTAATTATTCACTTGTTTAAAAAGAACAAAAGAGTGTTTATGGGTCAACATGACCTGGTCCATTTTGGCCCATATTAAAAGATGACCCGTTTTGACCTGTTGTCCAGCCTACCCATCTTGCCACCTCTGGCATACATAAATCGTATATGTCTTCCTCATACAATGATAGTTGATAAGTAAATTAAAGATAATGCATGAGGTAATGGGGAGCCTTACCATTTCTCGCATGATGATCTTGGCTCCGTTCTCCAATTGTATCAAGAAAATCTTTTGTTTGATGAATCACCAAATCAGGACCCTAAGCAAAAAAAAAAAAAAAGAGCCAAGTTTTTAGTTCCTGTAACACTAACAGATTGCCTGCTACAATCAAGAACACATAAACGGTAAACCACAGTTGGAACACATAATGAATTTGTGAAAAGTCCGACACCATTCACTAGAAGTGGAAAATGGGCGGTTCATATGGGTTAGGTAACAGGTCCAAATGGTTTCGAGTCAAAGCATGTAACTTCTGGTACAACTGGAGTAGAGGTTTCGGGTAAAGCATGTAAATTTTGGTACGGGTGAGTAACGGCTTGGATGGACCATAATTAGTGTGCCAAATATTATCGCAAAAATTATGATATTTCAGTAATTATCTAATTTGTTGAATACAAAGATTCACATTGTTTTATGCATGACCATTTGACTCGTTTCCTTTTTCAGCAAAACTTTAAAATATATTACCCAAATTGCCCATTAAACATAACCCCAATCGACCCGTGCATAAGCAAACGGTCTCAAATTTCCATCTCAGTAATCATACAAGTAATTAATTTCCTTACCTCTACCAATTTCCTCAACTTCCCATCAGTAATGACACAAGCAATCTCCAATATTCTATCCACTTCAATATTCAAGCCTGCACAAACATTATAAATACTTCTTAAACTGTTACCATGCATCCATCATGTTTATAATACCTTTCATATTTACAGTAAAAATAAAAAGTATAAGTAAATGCCCACCAGTCTTTTGTAATTTGATCCACATACACAAGTGGCAGTTTGTAGTGTGTCATGATCATGTGTGTCCTTCTGTAGCAAGAAATATTAAGTAAAAACGAAATCGAATTTATAGACTGAGGAGGCAGGCAAAAAATAAAATAAGCAAATCAAAGTGCGTAGGGTTTGTGATTTCATAATAAATATAACACCATAAAATAAGAATACGTAGAGAGAAGAATGTACCTCTAAACAGGAATTCGGTGAGAAATCAGGAGCTTCCAACTGATGATTCTGGATTTTTGGGCAAATTTGCTGCAAAAGTGGTCTTCAATGTCATTTGTAATGAAAATGACTATATTCAATTCCCTCATTTATTATTTATTACTAATTACTATTTTTTAACCGCAAATTTGGACTAATTACTAATTATAAATATGGAATTTATTACTAATTAGTAATTATTAGGCTAATGGGTGTGGGGAGCATGGTTGGGTCATTAATCACCATGACCATTAATAAATTGTTATACCACCCGCTTATCAGGCTAGAGGGTATGGTGATGGTCCTCCCTTAGAGGATGATCCGCCACGTAGGCTCCACATCATAGTCCTCCCAAGGATGGTCCATCCCACAAAACTAGAGGGTATGGGGGATGGTCCTAGATGATCTTACCCCACCACTTTTATGTTTTTTATTTTTTTAATCTTCTACTTTTTTTTTTAACATTTAACAAATAAATTAACAAAATATTTTCATTAATATTTAAAAAAAAAACATACACTAAAAAAAACACATTATTTGTTTATTCCAACAATAAATAAATCAGAACCCATTCTCCCACTCCATCATCCTTCCTCTCCAGCTCTGATCTCAAAACCACATTACAGGTATCTATCTCCTCAATTTTACTTTCCAATCAATTATTTCTTCAATTTGTATGTCGTATTCACAGCTACCATTTTGTTGATTCATGCTATCAATCTCCATAGTTTTTGACTTGTAATTCACTCGAGATCTGCCATTTTTAGCAATAAAAGTTGGAATTTAATTTTTTTTTTTAACTGTCAAAAAGTGAAGGGGGCCCACCAACTTAGGATCGTCGCCAACGTCCAGCACAAGCCGGTGAGGACGGGACGGAGCTCGACGGGGGTGGGGACGGGATGGGTTGCCAGCGTCGCCGGAGCTCGACGGGGGTGGGGACGAACCCCATACCCTCTAGCCTCACATCCATCGTGATTAACATGGATTAAACAATGGCAACAATGGGTCTTCTTTCCTTTTTTAATATTTTATTTTCCTTTTTTACAAAAATAAATTAAAATAAGAGAATACTGGTTTGGATAATGATCACACCCTTAAGGCAGTGGTTTTGAATGATGGATTAAAAATGAGTGGCATGACGCTGATGTGAAGGGTCACGGAGAACATGAGGATCATGACCACACCCTATAGCTTTAATATGGATTTTTTAAATAGACATCGAGTAAACTGTAGTTTGCGTCCTTGAGGTAACTGGGCAGCATTACATTCAGGGGCGGACCCAAGTTATGGGGTGGGTGGGCGGCCGCACCCCTTGAAAAAAAAAATTTAGTGGTATTTTTCGCGAAAAATCCAGACGCACCCCTTGGAAATTTTCGTCCGCACCCCTTGAAAAATTCCGACCGCACCCCTTAGAAAAAAATGTTAGGAATTTATGTAAAAAAATTGTGAACACGGATTGAAACCCGATCAAATTATGTAAACAAGTTAGCCTACTAACCCCTTTAATAAAACTTAAATTCAATCCATCAAGCCTAATAACTTAATATCCATTCAAGCTCAACCCAACTAATAGTTTTGTTAAACAAACCAGTCCACGTAATTAAAAAAAAACCCAAATCGATGCCACTTGCCAGCGACTCCCGCCCTCCCTCTGCCTCACTTGGCAAACATGTTTGTTGATTATATGATTGTTGGTTGGTAAATAATAATTACTAGGGCTTGAAATTCAAAATTTTAAATTGAAAATTACGGAACATGGGCTATGGTTGAACACTTGAAGATCCATGTTTATTTTGTATGTGATAGGATTAGGAATGAACAATGAGTAGGGAAGTTATGCCGCGATTTCTCAAGAGGAAAGGGGTTGAACCACTTTTTTTCGCCGGATTATTCTAATTAAAGACCAAGGTATGTTATAGATAAGTTTTTTTGTTCTTTTATTGAATGATTAAGAGAAATAAAAGTAAGGATGGTTTGAACTTTGATGTTTTTTGTTTGTTAATGTGATAGGAAGTTAGGAACTAGGGTTTGATTGTTTGAGAATTGAAATGGACCCGACCTGATTCGACCCGCCATTAAACTTTGTTTGTTTGTTTTTACTTGTTTTACATGACCCGACCCGATCTGACCCGCTATGAACCAATTTTTTTATATAGCCTAAAATTTTTAAAAAATTTCCGCACCCCCAGGAAAAAAATCATGGGTCCGCCACTGATTACATTGAGTCCTCCCAGCTCGAATTTGGATATCTGAGCCCCCAACATATAAAAAGAATTACAACCTGAGTCCTCTAGCTAACTAAGTTTGTTTTTTTTTTTTCAACTGAAATGACTATTTTACCCTTTTCCCATATTAACCAAAGTCTCCCTGTGGTTTTAAATGTATTATTATTTTAATACCTCAAAATATCAGTTTTTTTACCCGTTTAATTCAAATAATATATGTTCATTCTACGTCCCTAAGATATTTGATACACAGGAAAATATGTCCATGTGGTTTTTAATTGTTATAAACACATTTAAAATGCATATTTGACAAATGGTAACCTAGCATAACGTACCAAAAGTCTTAAATTAGTTATAATACATATCAAAAGTCATAAAACTAACATAATCCTAACATTAAAAAGTAGAAATAAGTCATAGCATGTGGGCATGGGGCTAGCCTAGAGGATGAAAAACGCACGTCCAACCAAACGTTACGTTGGGGCACCACGCTAGAACAGCTCCAACGTGCACTGTGAACTCGGTCAGAGTAGTACCGGAGACCTTAATCCCAGCTGCAAATGTGGGACGCACGAGTGTGATCCCGGCTACAAAAGTTAACCAAACATAACACTAATGAACAAGTATTAACCATAAATAATTATACTACTTATAAAAATTAACTCTAACTGACGGGTATTAACCAAAAATACCTATACCACTCATCAAAATAACACTAATCAACGGGTATTAACAAAAAAAATTATAATATCTGTCACACCACTCTGATCAACGCAATAGTGATATGTAATTAGCATCGAGACTACAGTGGTTGTTTTTGGTGGTCAACGGCAGGTCAAACAAGTGATTTTGTGGTTGTTTGTGGGTACGATGGTGGTCAACGACAGTGGTGGTGATGTTGATGTACGACGTTGGTTGACGGAGGAAGAGGGTGTTTGATGGTGGATTAGGTTTGTTTCAAATGGAGGGAGGTGGTGGTGGGTTGCACGGTGGTCGACAAAGACGGAGTAGGGTGTTTGGTGGTCGACAAAATCTATAACCTACAACAATATACAAAATCAACTATTTTGATCAAAATATAAATTGTGAAGGGCCACTGCGATTATTACAAAATCTTGTTTGATTTTATCTCCAAGATTGACAAAGTTGTCATTATTGGTATTTCAGAATCATGAACAAGTTTTATCTCACCAGCTCTTCAGCTTCTTTTTCACTGGTTATACTTTGTGTCACCTTCTCAGACAACCCTAGTATATATATGCGCATGTTAATTAGGACTTTTAACAGTTTTTGATTCCATGAACTAAAAAGATACATACACGAGAGGTGACAATTTTGACCCGTTTACTTGTAAATGGGTTGTGGTCTATCTTGAATGAGTAATATACAAAAATTAGCTACAGGGGAGATGGGTCAAGCGAGTTGGAATTCGCTTGCAGCCTTTTTTAAATGTGTACAACATCAGCCTCCTAATTTTTTTTTTATTTGGAGATTCAGATTATTATTCTAACTAATGACATAAGACATCGTTTTGTAATGATAGTTAATAAAGTAATTATTCACTTCTTTAAAAAGAACAAAAGAGTGTTTATGGGTCAACATGACCTCGTCCATTTTGGCCCGTACTAAAAGACGACCCGTTTTGACCTGTTGTCCAGCCTACCCATCTTGCCACCTCTGGCATACATAAATCGTATATGTCTTCCTCATACAATAATAGTTGATAAGTAAATTAAAGATAATGCATGAGGTAATGGCGAGCCTCACCATTTCTCACATGATGATCTTGGCTCTGTTCTCCAACTTCATCTAGACAATCTTTTGTTTGATGAATCACCAAATCAGGACCCTAAGCAAAAAAAGAGCCAAGTTTTTAGTTCCTGTAACATTAACAGATTGCCTGCTACAATCAAGAACACATAAACGGAAAACCACTGTTGGAAACATAATGAATTTGTGAAAAGACCGACACCATTCACTAGAGGTTGAAGATGGGTGGTTCATATGGGTTAGGTAACAGTTCCAAATGGTTTCTAGTCAAAGCATATAACTTTTCATACAGTTGGAGTAACAGGTCCAAATGGTTTCGGATCAAAGCACGTAACTTTTGGTATGGGCTGGAGTAGCGGGTCCATAGGTTTAGGGTCAAAGCATGTAACTTCTGGTACAGCTGGAGTACCGGGTCGAAATGGTTTCGAGTCAAAGCATGTAAATTTTGATACGGATGGGTAACAGGTTAGATGGACCATAAACAATTTTTGTCTGAAACCTTTAGTGTGCCAAATATTATCACATAAATTCTGTAATTTCAGTAACAATCTATTTTATTGAATACGGAGATTTACAATGTTTTATGCATAATCATTTGACTAATTTCCTTTTTAGCAAATTTTTAATATTTTACCCAAACTGCCCATTAGATGTCAAACATAACCCGAACCGACCCGTACATAAGCAAACGGGTCGAAATTCCCACCTCGCACAAACCACAATGATCAAAACAAAAGACAAACTATCACCTCACCTCTACAAATTTCCGCAATTTCCCATCAGTAATGACACAAGCAATCTTCAATATTCTATCCACTTCAACATTCAAGCCTGCACAGGCATTATAAATATAAATACTTCTAAAGCTGTTTCCAAGCATCCTTCATATTTACTGTAAAAATTAAATTAAAATAACAAGTAAATGAAATACTCACCTGTCTTTTGTAATTTGATCCACACAAGTGGCAATTTGTAGTATGTCCTGCTCATGTGTGTCTTTCTGTAGCAAGAAATATGGGCTGTCAACCATTATGCAGTTTCATCTCAAGTTCCAAAATTACTTTTCAAATCTTTATCAAAAGTAAATAACAATTGTTTTTTTTATCAAAATTAAAATGTTTGTATCAATGGACTAAGATCAAAGAGTTAAGCAAAAACAAGATAGAATGTATAGAAGCAAATTTAGGTGAACAAAGCAAATGTAAGTCAAAGTGGCTAGGGTTTATTCCTTCACAATTAACCACCATAAATCACAAGCAGTTTTACAGGATATAGGCAGAGAGAAGAATGTACCTCCAAACAGGAATTTGGGTGGGAAATCAGGAGCTTCCAACCGATTAATTTTGGGCCAATTTGCTGTAAAAGTGGCCAAATCTCGAATATGATTTTTTTTAATATTAACCAGTAAATAGTCTCACGCGTTGTTACGGAAAATCGGTCAATATTGGTTTGGTTCATTATAGTACTAGCACTTGCAACAGTAACCGAAAGAAAAAACCTAAAACCTAAAGTCATGATATGCCCACACAAATATTGAAACTTGTTTTACATTGATCGAAAGCTATAATATCGGTACGGGTACGGTACCAGCTCTCATATAGATTAAACTCATGATACGCAATTGCGTTTAACTTTTCTCTTGACACTGCAATATATATGTTATTTAAAAAGGTGTTGTATTCAAAATAACGGTACGATGACGAGCCGAGTTGGTATAGTAGTATTTACAAAGGTTTTGTTACACAAAAGTTTTATGATATAACTCAAAATATAAAGTCGTGTTTTACATTGATCGAAAGTCGAAACTCATAAAAACGAATATCAATACCGGTTTCGGTAACACTAATACCGGTACCGATGTTGTTGGTCAGTACCGTACCGACACAGTTCTTCACCATATCACCATTTCGAATTCAAATCCGTTTTAAATAAAATTTATGTTGAAATGTAGAGAAAAATTTAACGAAGCTGCATATTTAGTCTTTATAAATTGTGACTATGGCGCTAACATGTCCCTTCATAAAATCTATAACCTACAACAATATGTAAAATAAATTATTTTCATTAAAATATAAATTGTGAGGGCCACTTCAATCATTACAAAATTTTCAAAATTATGATGATTTTATCTACAGGATTGACAAAGTTGTCATTTGTTGATACATGAGTGTGGATGCGACTCGCTCGTTTCGACATCGCTTCAAGACTTGATTTCCTCCATCAAGTCTCAATGAAAGTTGCTGAACTATCTTCTGTTTGTTTCTGCTGTCTGCGACGAAAGATATACAGCAACCTGCTGTCTGCGACGAAAGATATACTACACCAGCTGCTGTTTGCGACGAAAGACTACACCATTTGCTGTTTGCGACGAAAGACCTGTTCCTGCACATGTACATGACGAAATACATGGATCAGCAGATGACGAAAGACCTAGAAATCATGCTGTTGACGAAAGACACCTTGTGGTGACGAAAAACCTGCTGGTGAAACACCTGTTTCGTTGCAGATGGGAGTCTTTCGTGGACTGCATGCCTGCATGGTGTTTCGTCGTGTTCGAAGATGTTTCGTCATTATGTTTCGTCGATGCTGCTTATATATATATAAGCAGCAGACAGTAGAAACAGAAAAAAAAAATAGTGAACACAGAGAGACGAGAGTACTGAGAGAGATAACTAAGAAAGTTTGAGTGTATTTTATGTAATCGTTGTAAACAACTTTCTGGTTTAATATATTGTAGAGAACGTAGAGTTTGTTTGTGAGAGCATAATCTTGTGTAATACTTGTAATCAACACAAACTTCCTGGTTCTAATATACTTGAGATTTAATCGTTGAATATTGTTCTGGTCTCGTGTCATTGTGTTCTTATCTCGGTTTGCTTTCCCGGTTGGATTCCGCACAACCGGGTTTGTTCATATACAAGGATTAGGCGACTAGATCCTCCGCTAGTTGGACCTACAAGTGGTATCAGAGCTTGGCTCTCATCCTTGTTAAAACCGAGTCGTTTGCTTGTGTGTTAAGTTCATATTTTCTGGAAAAACAGTTTCAAAAATTTGAAGATCTAGGTGTTTTGCTTTTAGTTTTGACAAAAACCTTGTTAGATTACATATATATATGTTAAAGTTGGGTTTTTATTGAAACAACTATGCAAAATTTGCGTTCGGAAATTTGTCCGACACCGGAAACTTCATCGAGTTCATCAGATCTTCAATTTGTTCTTATTTTGTTCTTCATAAATCTCTGGATTTGATCTTTGAGTTTGATGAATTATTGTTGTTGTTGATTATTATATATTTGTTTGAAATAGTGGTTCAAAAGTTGGTAAAGAAACGTATGGTCTTTGAAAAGTATGGGAGTTTGACATTTTGGGATTATTGTGTCAGAGGGTGAGGGTGAGGGTAAGGATAAAAAAATTAGTTTTGTTTTACAAAATATCTTACCTACTTTGTACACATTGTCAACGAAAAACCTTCTCTTTATTTGAATTGGTTTTGACGAAAAACATAAATTTTTCGTCACATTTGGTCTAAACGAAAAACCCAATTTCGTCAGTTAAGTCTTTCGCCAAGAACCATAGTTTTTCGTGGGTTTTCACTTCAAACTTTTTAAACAGAAGCTTTCAAAAATTGGTTTAACGGTTTGTTTTAAGTGATTTAAGCAGACATTCATTTTTAAATATCCAAAATGAGTTCAGATTGGTGGGGTATTCCATCCAATACGGAGAGCAAGTATAGAAGCACAGGTTTATCGCCATCATGGGCCGAATCTCCCGCACCCGCACCCGCATCCTCGTCTATTCTAGCTCAAGCGAATCAAATTTCGACAAGTCAATGGGCGTTCGTTTCAAATCAAACTCAAAGTATTCAAAGTATACTTTTAAGCGAAAGTGAAACCGAAAGCTTTAACCGTCCACCGACGCTAATGCACATGAATGAATATCCTGGATGGGAAGAAAGATTCCATACATATGTCCTTGGGCAAAACACGGAATTGTGGTTATGTTTTACTACAGATTTCGATCAAGCACTTGAGGTTGCCGCTTCAAATGTCGCGACATTTGCTGATCTTACGGCATACGAGAAAAAGGCATATGATTTAGAAAAGAAAGTATATTCTATTCTAACTCAAGCGTTGAGCAAGGATATATATCATCAGTTTGTCAGCTTCAAGACGATAAAGCGGTTATGGGATGCATTGAAGATGAGAGGTATAGGAAATGAAGCGTCACGCAAATTGCGACATGATCTACTCAAAAAGGAGTTTGATGGCTTCACGTGTATGGAAAGGGAATCTTTGGGAGAGTTGACAAGTCGATTTTATCACTTGTTGACTGAGTTAAGTAACTTTGGGGTAGTAGTGACTCCAGAAGAAGTTGTTTTGAAGTTTGCCGACGCATTACCAGCTCAATGGAATGGTTTCTTGGAAATCTTGAAATACAATGGCACTTTGGCTGCGACAAACATCAATGATTTCATTCAGCTCTTGGAGAACAAAGATCAAAAAGAAATCAGGAAGGCCAAAAGGATTCCAGTGCCACAGAATCCTGATATGTATTATGGAAACTGTGGAGGTTCTAGCACTGCTGCAAGACCTGCTCCACATGCTCAGCTTCAAACGACCTTTGTATCAAGAGATTTGTACGGAAATCCACTACCAGCATCCTTAACTCAAACAGCTTTTGTCTCAAGCACTAACATGTACGAAAATCCACAACGAGAAGTCTCAAAGCAAAGCCATCATTATACCGGAGCAAGAGATATGTACAGAAATCCTATACCAGTTCCACAACAAGCTTGTTATGGAAGCTCCTCATCTGCTGGTCCGTCATCTAATCCGAATACAGTTCGGCTCGACACTTCAAGCTTCTCGAAAGTAAGTGTTGAAGTAGCTAAAGAACATATGGAGCTGCTGAACACTTTGGTGAGCATGTATTGTGGGTTAATAGCAGGCCAGATTGGCAACATCAATCTGACACAAGAAGATTATCAGCAGATTGATAAGGAGGAAATGGATTTGATGGACATCAAATGGGCCTTCGCTAGTGCTGTTAGGCGAGCTAAGGACTTCATGGAAAGGACTGGTAGAACCAGGTTGGAAAGCAAGAAAGACACCAAGTACGGGTTCGATAAACAATCAGTCAAGTGCTTCAATTGTGGTGAAAAAGGTCACTTCAAGAGAGAATGTACAAAGCCAGCTCAGTGTGACAACCGTCACTTTTCCGTACATTCCGTACACGAAATGAACAGTAATTTGTGCTTTAATGACTGTGCATGATCTGGTTTACCAGACAAATAAATTTCTGAATTCCATGAAAGTGAATTCATGTACGTTTTATACTACAAAATATTGTTTTATGCATAAACGAGAGCGTTGCGTCAGAAATACTAGTAAACTCACCGGTAAGACACATTGTGTCAATAGAACTGCAGAAAGCAGTCAGACAGTAGAACTGAGGCCTAGGTGTAGGTCCAACGACAAGAATACATTAAAACCCAAGAGTACATACAAGGGTTTATATATAGACATTACGAAAGCTAAATTACGCACTGAAAAGCACCCGAAACGCACTTTAAGTGCAGAATTTTATTAAATTCAGCTATGAATCAGCATTTAACGCATAAATATTGTGCAGAAATTATGATTTATCATCCAGAATACTTCCCTAAGTGTCGGGAATTGAAAGTGTTACAAAATGGACACTAAACGGTGCAATTTAGCACTTTAACGAACCAGACATTACCCGAACAACCGGACATTACCCGGAACATCAAATATTAATAGAAACATTATTTTAATATTTCTGAACTATTTATGGTCCCCGAACACCATAACACCTCCTATAATATAATAACATAACGAGTCCCTAAACTAGACACTTGAAAACTAACTAGATTTTTACATTTAGTAAATTAGAAGTTACACTTTGCCCTCCCCCCTTGATTACAATCGACCAAGCCATGGCCCCACTAAATATTTACCAAATATTTACTAGATCTTGCTTGGATATGTCTTGATTTTATTTGGATATGGCAAGATCACATGAGATATGGAAAGATTTGTAGAAAGATATGATCTAGTACCATAAGATAACTTATTGGTTTAAAATTTTCATTTAGACCCCCTCCCCCATGTGCTTGTAATCGGCCACATGCTTAAATTAGTGGGATTTCATTTGATTTTCCTAAGATATGCTAAGATATTGTCATGTACTTATCCAACATAGGATCCATTGAACCATAGCACAAGATCTCTTATAAGATCCCTTCACTCATCATCTTCACAACACACACCAACACTTCTCCTCCCACCTCCATTCTCGGCCGAAACCTCCCCCACCTCCACCATCATTTTCGGTTCAAGCTTCTTCAATCCAAGATTATTCAAGGGTGTTAGAAGGTGAACTAAGGAGCTCGGAACTCTCGGATCTTGAAGGACCACTCACACAGGCTTTTATCCACTCCATTTGTGTCATTGTTCTTCCCTAGCTTTAAGCTAGTAGTAAGCTCTTGTTTAACCTTTGATCATCGCATTTTTATGGCTAAAATTTGTAGTATGATGCTTGTGTTAAACACTAAAATAACAAGAATACTAAGATGATGAATATGAAATCTTACATGAAACTTGAACATAAAAGACTATATGAAGATGAAACCTTGTTGGATGAGGGTTGGGTTAAATCATACATAATATTCAATCGTTTATTTCTTGATAGACCCGTTGCTCGGACATTGGTTGATACGATTTAGTAACATTTAAACTAGAAAAAGACATGCTGAATTGTATTTTCAGCCAAATTCAAAGGGCTGTAAACAGACTATAATAACTCGAAAAACAGAATTTCTGAAGCCTAAATTATGTATTTTCGAAAAACAAAACAAATGGCACTGGAATCGTAATTTTTCGAGGTCGTTTGCTATTTTTAAGGGTCGTTTCGTAACAGCAGCTCAAGCTGCATTTTTCTGCTAAAAATATGTGATATATTTTTCGTCATAACTTGAGTTCTGCAAAGAATTAGCTCCTGAAATTTGTACTGAAGATGACCACTGTTGTTGTAGTAATTCTCCCACTGGAATTTCGTAAATCAGACTTACGATGAATTTTAGACGAATTAATCCGTAAACTGCAATCAGCAAGCGACAAATCTGATTGCAGTCCGGGTAATAAATCTTTATAAAATATTGGTAATGAACTGGACCCCGAAATTTTTATACAATAATATTTGGACCGTATAAGACATTCTGTAAAAATTTGGGAATTTTTGGAATAAGATAACTATTTTATTAAAATGTCCGAAAACAGACCAGTTTTATATATATTAAAACTGAAACGACAAAAGTGGTTTCTTGCTTGTCAGAATGTCGGGTTGATTATTGGAGAACAATCTAACGTGTTATTTATTAAAGAAAATGATATGCTACTTAGCGTGGATACCTCCATTTACAAAGGAGACTATGGCGAAATTTTTCTGAAAATCCTAACACTTAGCGAATATTTGCTAGACAAATGTTTGCTAGTGCGTTCTAAACTATGATTTTCAAATACAAACCTCGCCATAATTTTTGTAACAAAAAATACACATACAACATACAAGATACATAACTCGGGTGCAAAGTGCAAAATACAAGAAACTTATATTTATTTTTGAGAAAATAAAATAAGTAAGACACTTAGTTCAAAATATGAATTATTTTAACACAAGAAAACATATACATAAAAGACAGTGACTTGTACTTGTACGATACAAGTCTAGTGACTAACGTTAAGAAAACACGTATAGGTCACGACGTTAATTAAGCCAATCCGGTGAAGTTTACGATGCAAGGAACGCAAAGTTGTGAGTTCATGCTCCCCCTTTTCTTCTAACTGTTTTTGGTTTTATAACTCTCGGTGGTGAAATACATGTTACAAATGCTTAAATGGTATGAAATGCCTATGTAACGCCTATGAAAGGCCTATGAAATACTAGATCGTGTGAGCATAGACTAAATACAGAAATGCCATTAATACTTAATTAGGGACGAGGGTTAGATCTAACGGGTACGGCCGAACCCCACTCATGGTCACAATTAGTACCTAGTAATGCTTCGGAGTCCCAGTCAAGGGAAATCGACACAGTCAAGGGTAATCGACACAGTCGACGGTAATCGACACGGTCAAGGGAAATTGACACAGTCGAGGTTAATCGACACAGTCGAGGAAAATCGACAAGGGTATGAGCCATACTAATGCTCTTTATGTCCTCACATGCCTAAAAGGAGCCATACTAATGCTCCCTATGTCCTCACATGCCTTAATGTCCTTGTACAAACATTCAATTAGTACATGGTGTACACATGAAAATTTGATTTATACAAGAATACTTTATACAATTATCCTTTATACATACCATGTTTTCATACAAGGTATGCAAAACCCATGAACTCGCTTAACTTTATGTTGATGTTTTCCAAAATTACATGTATTTCAGGTGACAGGATGGATCTTGGGCGCAAGTGTCGTAACTAGAAGTAAACTCCAAGTTTAGATGCCATCCACTTTTGTTGATTGTAAACTAGACGAAGGTTGTGTTTTGGAAACTTAATTAACCAGGGTTGTAATACTCAAAATTTTCTGAATGGATGAACATCGTTTTAATCATGTAGTTGTTTATTATGATTGAATGCAATGATAACAAACTAGTCACACATCATACGCTTCCACAAAAGACAGGGTGTGACAGTTTGGTATCAGAGCTTCGATTGTAGTGAAGTAGGATTCCTTCTTGAGTCTAGACTACAATCACTAGAGTTCTCTCACGAAAACATTTTTCAAAAAGGTTTTCATTGCATTCACATAAGCGCCAAGATCCATGAGTCAAACACTTTTCAAAAAGAGACAAGGCAAGGACATTAGAAAGGAATACCCTCAAGATGGGGTGCCAATTAAGGCATAGTCTACACGAGTTACACTTGCCAAAGACAAAATGACCCCCCAAAAACGAGAGTTATACGTGATATAATTGCTTGATATTGCTAAGTAGCATATTTGTTATTGATATACATGCATACAAATAAGTGTACAGAATGACTATTGACGTCAATAAGACACTTTCGACTCCGACTCCTATTACTGTACGTGACTCGCACGATGAAGCTATCGACGTCGCGTCCTTTGCCAAGCTCATGGCTGGAAGTGATTACCAAACAAGTTTCTGAGCTTGCTTCCGTAGGAAATGGCTGCTCTTCTCTCGATCGCGAAGGTGCCTGACTACGATAGTGACGACGAGGCAGAGGCGGCAACCTTGAAAAAATTCTTAATCAACGGGACAAGATCCCCGCGGCTTATGTGAAACAAGATTGACAACATACTTGACCAGAAAAGGAAGATGAAGGATTCATCACGAAGGTGCCCCTCCAACTACTAGGAATTCTCTCTATTCCTACTCCATCTAATCATCGTGCTTATACGCGCGTAACGATAACGAATGTTAGCGCATGGACCACCGCAATGGTCCTTTCCATGATAGAAGTATAAGGACAGTAGTGTCCCCTCCTTAAATGATCATCTGCTTGGATGAGAGGAAATTGGGATAACTGTGCAAGACAATTTATTATTACGGGGGCCCACATAATAACGACTTGTAGTGCACAGAAATCCTGGTGGACTCTGTGGGTCGAGCTAATGAAAACCACACAAAATTGATCTATAGGTGTCCTCACCTTCATATGGTAGAATAACACCTAGACCAGTGCTTTAGCACTTTATAAAGTAGGAAAACTGTCTTAGCCTACTTCGTGACTGACACTTCTACTCGTGTACGAGACGTTGAGAAACGATAATTAAACAAGGAAAGATGGATAACATTCGAAAAGATCCAGTGATGTTACACTCTCTATCACCTCTACACGAACAACCCCATCTCTGGGAAAATATACACATCAATAAAGCTAATGTAGCAGGAAATAACTGAAACTTAAATGACCGAAGCGATGTAACCTCGAGTTCATTACAAACAATAAGCCAAGTTGGTAAGCCTATGTGAAGGCTCAGTAATTGTTTCCTCGCTCATACCTTGATTATATATACATGTGAAATTGGGTGATTACATGGTGGCATATGGTGCTATGTACCTCATAGACAATTATGGAATATTGTCTAACCTACTTCATACCTTTTGACAGAAGAGAATGCCGCCCAGACGAGACACAAACACCAGTGCGTTGCCAAGAACAGAAGCTGAGTTTCAAGAACGAATCTCGCAGGCAATTGCACGACATGAAGCCCTCCGCTCCGAGCACAGCGGTGGCACTACCGGAAATAACCCTCCAACTGGCTGCACCTATAAACAGTTCCTGGACTGCAAGCCGTTGAACTTCGATGGCACAGGAGGTGCCGTTGCGTTTGTTCGTTGGGCAGAAAAGACTGACTCCGTTCTAAGAATGAGTGACTGTTTGCCCCAACAGAGTGTTACCTATATCTCAGGGTTGTTTTTGGATGGCGCACTCACCTGGTGGAACCTTCAGGTTCAGACCCTTGGTGCAGATGCTGTTTATGCACTGAGCTTGGACGAGCTCAAGGAAATGATGGAAAAGAAATACTGTTCTAGGGCTGAAATCCAGAAGCTTGAGGTGGAGTTCTGGAATTTGAAAATGGACGGACCGAAGATTCCTGAATATGTCCAGCGATTTCACGACTTGTCTAGGGTCGTCCCCTACTTAGTCAAACCGGAATTCAAAAGGATTGAACGATTCATTTGGGGACTTGCACCTCAAATTAGGAGCTTGGTTACTACCTCAAGGCCTCCAACCATCGCAGAGGCTATCGATTTAAGCGTTACGCTTACTGAAGAAGCTCTACGTGCGGGAAAATTTTCGGAATCTGAGGATAACAAGAAAGAGACTCATGTGGAGTCATCAGGCAATAAGAAAAGGAAGTCTTGGAACCTAAAGGTGGGCACACAAGTCGGCTATGGAAGCTCTAAAAACAAAAGAAAGAAAGTGAAACCGCCGCATGGCAGGAAAACTGATGGAGCCACTAATAAGGCCGGTGGTAAAATCTACTCGGGGACTAAGCCGAGGTGCGGGGAATGCAATTTTCACCATGAAGGTCGATGTCTGAGGCCTAAGTGCGGGAAGTGTGGAAAAGAAGGGCACAGCAAGGATGCCTGTTGGGCGAAGGACCCAGATGGAAGAAATAAGAGAATACCAGGTTGCTACAGATGTGGTGAAGTAGGGCACTTTAGGAAGAATTGCCCTGGGAAGAAACCAGTAAGGAAGGGTTTTTACGATCGAAACTCGTGAAGCACGCCAGGATCCAGATGCGGTTACGGGTACGTTCCCTATTAACCAACCCTATGCATCTACTTTTAATTTATACTGGCATCAACTTTAACCTTGCATAAGAAACTGCTTGGCCTAGTTTCAAGTAAGACGTTCCGTATTCTTTAGAAATGGACATATAAAAGGCTAATTTAAACAGACGAAGCGAATAAGGATTGTATTTAGGAACTCAGAAAGCCGAAACCCTCTGTTACCATTAACTTGAGAAGTCATAATATGATAGTCAGCAATGGATTGGAAATCCAAGCACAAAGCCTGAAAACATCCCCGTATGGAAGAAATTCCAGAAGCCTTTTCTAAAAAGACTTGCCACGAACGCCCCTCCACAGTGTCAAGAGGAGTCTGGGATAAATCTCATGCCAGGAGTGGCACCAGTGCCAAATGACGCCTTAACGACTAGCTTCGTCCGCGAAGCAAGAACCTCCGACATAACTGCAAGAGCTGCTAGACAGAGGGAGTTAAGGACATGACATCCTTAGTAAGGACACGAGGAGAAAGTTGACAGTTCCATTTTGCACAAATTCCAGAGAATTGAGAATCAGAATCCTTTGCCAAGGATTGATAACCTGAACAGACCAATCGTAAAGTTCTAGTTACCACTCGAAGATCAAATTGAGGACAAGATGTCCTCCACTGTGAATACAAGAAAGGAATATCTCTAAAACGACCTTTAGGACTCGTTTCGAGCATTACGAGTTCCTTGTCGTACCATTTGGCTTAACACATGCATCGACAATACTCATGGACCTCATGAGTCGAATGTGTAAGCCATACCTGGATAAATCATGACTATACTTATTGACTACATTCGTATATGGCCAACGACTAAGGTAGGTCGTGAGCAACAGCTGCAAATTACTTTGCAACTCTTAGAGAAAAGAACAGTTATGTGCCATGATGACGAAAAGTGGATTTCGAATTCGCGAGGTGAGAACTTTAAGATACGTGATAGATAAGGACGAAATTCATGCTAACCTTGTGATTATGTGACGCCTTTCGACAAAGTCTCGATTGTACGTCAATACAACGAGACCACAAAATTGCATACGCGGCACATTGATTAAGGAATCATGAGAAGAAACCTTGATCTAGATACAGTGATTGCGCGCCGCAAACTGGACGTCATTACCTGAAAGAAAACATTGCATGATCTTTATTGATCACAAGGGTTGCAGCACACCGATGATCGTAAGAACTCGAATAGACTGAGCTACTGAACGATGCAGACTGTATGAACTCGATACGTGCTTGTGTGATAAACTTTGATAAAAAGTTGGAACACTCACTTGCCCTTAGTAGAGTCTTCCTACAACAGTATTTATCACGCCGCCATTTAAACCGCTTCGTGTGAAGCTTTAGATGGAACATAATAAATCGATCCCTGTCGTGTTGATCAGAGAACGGGAATAAACAATCTACCGACCCGCGTTGGTTCGGGAAAAACTAGAGGCAAGATCGTTCAGATACGTGATCACATCGAGACAGCCCGCAGAATACAGAAAGATTATGCCGGTGAGCGACAGAAATCGTAAGAATTTGAGACAAGAAGTATGACTAAAATGAGAGCCTCGCCTAGAGAAGGCGTAGTGTGAATTGGAAAACGAAAAGGGTGAATCCCCGAAGTAGGGATCAGAACCATTGTTCGCAAGATGAAACTTCCAGAAAAAGATCAGTAGTGATCGTGACACATTCATGTGTCTAGTCTTTAAAGGAGTCTGACTTAAGGAACAGTCGTAGTTCCCACAAATAAGATTCATGTCAATGACAAACGACAAAATTACAATAAAACCTGTTAAGGTTTCGGACCAAGAGTCCACAATACTATAAAACCTGTTAAGGTTTCGGACCAAGAGTCCACAATACTATAAAACCTGTTAAGGTTACGGACCAAGAGTCCACAAGACACAGAAAGTACATAATTGATTTATTTGAGTGCATTAGAATTCATATCAGGACCCAAAGTACATGGGAACATAAAGACAATCATGAACCTAAGTGACCAGACTTGAGTCACAACTCCCCTGCGACCAATGGCATCGCTTGAATTTCGGGACGAAATTCTTTTAAATGGGGGGAGACTGTGACAACCGTCACTTTTCCGTACATTCCGTACACGAAATGAACAGTAATTTGTGCTTTAATGACTGTGCATGATCTGGTTTACCAGACAAATAAATTTCTGAATTCCATGAAAGTGAATTCATGTACGTTTTATACTACAAAATATTGCTTTATGCATAAACGTGAGCGTTGCGTCAGAAATACTAGTAAACTCACCGGTAAGACACATTGTGTCAACAGAACTGCAGAAAGCAGTCAGACAGTGGAACTGAGGCCTAGGTGTAGGTCCAACGACAAGAATACATTAAAACCCAAGAGTACATACAAGGGTTTATATATAGACATTACGAAAGCTAAATTACGCACTGAAAAGCACCCGAAACGCACTTTAAGTGCAGAATTTTATTAAATTCAGCTATGAATCAGCATTTAACGTATAAATATTGTGCAGAAATTATGATTTATCATCCAGAATACTTCCCTAAGTGTCGGGAATTGAAAGTGTTACAAAATGGACACTAAACGGTGCAATTTAGCACTTTAACGAACCGGTAATTAACCGAACAACCGGACATTACCCGGAACATCAAATATTAATAGAAACATTATTTTAATATTTCTGAACTATTTATGGTCCCCGGACACCATAACACCTCCTATAATATAATAACATAACGAGTCCCTAAACTAGACACTTGAAAACTAACTAGATTTTTACATTTAGTAAATTAGAAGTTACACTTTGCCCTCCCCCCTTGATTAAAATCGACCAAGCCATGGCCCCACCAAATATTTACCAAATATTTACTAGATCTTGCTTGGATATGTCTTGATTTTATTTGGATATGGCAAGATCACATGAGATATGGAAAGATTTGTAGAAAGATATGATCTAGTACCATAAGATAACTTATTGGTTTAAAATTTTCATTTAGACTCCCTCCCCCATGTGCTTGTAATCGGCCACATGCTTAAATTAGTGGGATTTCATTTGATTTTCCTAAGATATGCTAAGATATTGTCATGTACTTATCCAACATAGGATCCATTGAACCATAGCACAAGATCTCTTATAAGATCCCTTCACTCATCATCTTCACAACACACACCAACACTTCTCCTCCCACCTCCATTCTCGGCCGAAACCTCCCCCACCTCCACCATCATTTTCGGTTCAAGCTTCTTCAATCCAAGATCATTCAAGGGTGTTAGAAGGTGAACTAAGGAGCTCGGAACTCTCGGATCTTGAAGGACCACTCACACAAGCTTTTATCCACTCCATTTGTGTCATTGTTCTTCCCTAGCTTTAAGCTAGTAGTAAGCTCTTGTTTAACCTTTGATCATCTCATTTTTATGGCTAAAATATGTAGTATGATGCTTGTGTTAAACACTAAAATAACAAGAATACTAAGATGATGAATATGAAATCTTACATGAAACTTGAACATAAAAGACTATATGAAGATGAAACCTTGTTGGATGAGGGTTGGGTTAAATCTTACATGATATTCAATCGTTGATTTCTTGATAGACCCGTTGTTCGGACATTGGTTGATACGATTTAGTAACATTTAAACAAGAAAAAGACATGCTGAATTGCGTTTTCAGCCAACTTCAAAGGGCTGTAAACAGACCGTAATAACTCGAAAAACAGAATTTCTGAAGCCTAAACTATGTATTTTCGAAAAACAAAACAAATGGCACTGTAATCGTAATTTTTCGAGGTCATTTGCTATTTTTAAAGGGTCATTTCGTAACAGCAGCTCAAGCTGCATTTTTCTGCTGAAAATATGTGATATATTTTTCGTCATAACTTGAGTTCTGTAAAGGATTAGCTCCTGAAATTTGTACTGAAGATGACCACTGTTGTTGTAGTAATTCTCCCACTGGAATTTCGTAAATCGGACTTACGATGAATTTTAGACGAATTAATCCGTAAACTGCAATCAGCAAGCGACAAATCTGATTGCAGTCCGGGAAATAAATCTTTATAAAATATTGGTAACGAACTGGACCCCGAAATTTTTATATAATAATATTTGGACCGTATAAGACATTCTGTAAAAATTTGGGAATTTTTGGAATAAGATAACTATTTTATTAAAATGTCCGAAAACAGACCAGTTTTATATATATTAAAACAGAAACGACAAAAGTGGTATCTTGCTTGTCAGAATGTCGGGTTGATTATTGGAGAACGATCTAACGTGTTTTTTATTAAAGAAAATGATATGCTACTTAGCGTGGACACCTCCATTTACAAAGGAGACTATGGCGAAATTTTTCTGAAAATCCTAACACTTAGCGAATATTTGCTAGACAAATGTTTGCTAGTGCGTTCTAAACTATGATTTTCAAATACAAACCTCGCCATAATTTTTGTAACAAAAAATACACATACAACATACAAGATACATAACTTGGGTGCAAAGTGCAAAATACAAGAAACTTATATTTATTTTTGAGAAAATAAAATAAGTAAGACACTTAGTTCAAAATATGAATTATTTTAACACAAGAAAACATATACATAAAAGACAGTGACTTGTACTTGTACGATACAAGTCTAGTGACTAACATTAAGAAAACACGTATAGGTCACGACGTTAATTAAGCAAATCCGGTGAAGTTTACGACGCAAGGAACGCAAAGTTGTGAGTTCATGCTCCCCCTTTTCTTCTAACAGTTTTTGGTTTTATAACTCTCGGGGATGAAATACATGTTACAAATGCTTAAATGGTATGAAATGCCTATGAAACGCCTATGAAAGGCCTATGAAATACTAGATCATGTGAGCATAGACTAAATACAGAAATGCCATTAATACTTAATTAGGGACGAGGGTTAGATCTAACGGGTACGGCCGAACCCCACTCA
Source organism: Helianthus tuberosus (assembly GCA_030545235.1). Classification (NCBI taxonomy): domain Eukaryota; kingdom Viridiplantae; phylum Streptophyta; class Magnoliopsida; order Asterales; family Asteraceae; genus Helianthus; species Helianthus tuberosus. The sequence goes on from CM060397.1 coordinate 173,423,996, forward strand.
TGGTCACAATTAATACCTAGTAGTGCTTCGAGTCCCAATCAAGGGAAATCGACACAGTCAAGGGTAATCGACACAGTCGAGGGTAATCGACACGGTCAAGGGAAATTGACACAGTCGAGGTTAATCGACACAGTCGAGGAAAATCGACAAGGGTATGAGCCATACTAATGCTCTCTATGTCCTCACATGCCTAAAAGGAGCCATACTAATGCTCCCTATGTCCTCACATGCCTTAATGTCCTTGTACAAACATTCAATTAGTACGTGGTGTACACATGAAAATTTGATTTATACAAGAATACTTTATACAAGAATCCTTTATACATTCCATGTTTTCATAGAAGGTATGCAAAACGCATGAACTCGCTCAACTTTATGTTGATGTTTTCCAAAATTACATGTATTTCAGGTGACAGGATGGATCTTGGGCGCAAGTGTCGTAGCTAGAAGTAAACTCCAAGTTTAGATGTCATCCACTTTTGTTGATTGTAAACTAGACGAAGGTTGTGTTTTGGAAACTTAATTAACCAGGGTTGTAATACTCAAAATTTTCTGAATGGATGAACATCGTTTTAATCATGTAGTTGTTTATTATGATTGAATGCAATGATAACAAACTAGTCACACATCATAAGCTTCCGCAAAAGAGAGGGTGTGACACTCAGCATGGGAACCAGAATCCTTTCAGGAATCATGGCATCCAGCAGAATCAGAATCAAAACAGGAATAACGAGCGTATGTTGATGCCCGTGAACAACCCAAATCAAGCAGGAGCATCAAATGCCAACCAGGATCTTGTGGTACAAGTTGATGAAGGTTGTGACTGGTCGATTCAGTTGGGAAGTGATGCTCAGGATGGAACAGCCTGTTTTGCTGAGGTTGTCAAGGATCTGAAACACACCAGTGGTGGAGAATCTTCCGCCAGTGGTGGTGAATCTTCTGAAGATGAAGACAGTTCCGGATATAGTAGAGGCTCAGATGAAGTATCCTCAACTTCAGGCGATGATCATTTGGATGAAACATCAAGTGTGTCATTCGATGCAGTTGTTGATGAATTGTTGGGAGGAGCAGAAGCAGTGAATCATAGTAGATCAATCTCGGTCGATGAAGCTGCTTATTCTTCTTTTTCTAATCATTCAGCCTTTATGGCTAATGTCGGCAGTTCATCAAGTCAGGTATGTGTCGATAAACCAACTCCTGATAAATGCGATAACTGTGTTAGTTTAGGTGATAAATTGTCGGACTTGCAAAGCAAATATGATGATTTGCAAAGCAAGTATGACGTGACATATATCCACAATCAAAAGTTGATAGTGGATCTTTCGAAATGCTCAGAGGCTAACATGTTTTATGAAAACCATGAAAAGGAGTTTAAAACGGTGATTGAAAATTTAAGAAAAGATAAAACCGAGCTAACAAAAATGGTTTCAAGAAAACAAACTGACATAAATTGTTATATCAATCGCCTCGAGGTCATGCAAAAAGAGTTAACCTGTGTAAAGTGTGAAAGTGAGGCGATCTGGCTTAAGCTAGATAGTTACTCAAACTCTAGGTGTGTGCTGGATCACATCATTGACATACAAAAAGAGAAAAAGGATGTCACGTGCATTGGATATAAGAAATGTCCACAACCTGTTAGACACAATTATGATGCACTGCCTGATAAGGAGAATAGAACTTATTTTGAGCAATCTGTTCCTTTAGACATTGATGAATTTGCAACCAGACTTGGATACAAAAAGGAAGTATCATCAGATTCGGATGTGTCGACAGTTACAAGTGTGTCAACTGCTGAAGAAAATCAGGATCCTCCAGTTATTGTTGAGGATGCTAATTCTTCAGATGATGAATCCGATGATACTGACTCTGCACAGTCTGATGTGGTTATCAAAGAAGAGGACATACCTCTCGAGAATCACATTCTATGTGATCCGCCCGCAAAACCTGCTAAGACTGTTCAGGTTGAGTCCACTTCTGCACAAAAGTCTGAGAGTGTGAATTTGTTGTACACTCTTGTTGGTGATGATAAAATCTATTCTGACAAAGATTTTCCGATTAAAAATGTAAATCAATCTTTAATCAGTAAAGTTTTTGAAGATTCGACAAGTAGGTTTTTGGGAAAGTCGGGATCACATGTTGTGGTAACACAGTGCCCTTCGATTCCAAAGGCTGAAATTCGAAAACAATATGGAAATCAAAGATTGCCAACAGTGAAAAAGCAGCAAAATCATACCAAACCAAAAGGTAAATCAACGACTCAAGGTAGAAAGGAACCGAACCAAAAGAAGAACAAGAAGGTGAATTTTGTGAAATCAAAGGGAACGGATAAATTGGAAACCTTTGCAAATAAATCCAACTTAGATCATATCAATCAAGTTAAGTTTTTGAAAAGAAGTGAACAAAACAGTTCAAAACCAAGTACCTCGGGATCACAAAGTTCATCAACAAGACAGTCACACGATACTTCGGGGTTTGTAGAATGAAGATCATGTTTCAAGTGTGATAAAGTTGGACATATTATTCGAAATTGTCCATATCTTCATAAACTAAAGGCCAAAGTTGATGATCCCCGTGAACAAAATTACCGAAAGCGATTTGTTTCTTCAAAACAAGATCCCCGTCTTGTAAAAGAAAGGGAAAAGAAACAGAAATGCCAACATATCAAGGTAATTGAAAAGGCAATTAAAGCCGGCGTGGCTCAAAAACAACATGTCTCTGTCAAACCAGAAATTACTAAAACTTCAAACAAACAAGAAGTTAAAGTTTCAAACAATCAAACTGGTAAAAATCAACAGACATAGAAACCCAAATTAACCACGAATTCAAGGGGAACATCACAATTTCCAAACCATCTGTCACACCCCGATATTTCCACGTATTACCGGTGGGCCCGGTGGGGAGTATCGTGACGTAGTTGATATCATCATGGTCAAATAGTCACAGTTTAAATGCACAGCGGAAGTCTAAATTAAAATATTACAAACCGAATGAAAGTAACACAAGTATTACAAACGGAGAGTAACAGGATCCACAGGCGGATCAAAATAAAGGAAAATATTGTTCAACAGATTTTTAAGTGACAAAGCTTGCAAGACTTCTTTATTTATTCACCCAGGAGTAGCCAACCTATTTCGCTTAGTACCTGCACTTAACTTTTGGAAAATACGTCAGTTTACACTGGTAAATACAATTAACTGACTCTTTTTGTAAAGGGTTTATGAAAATTGATTTGAATGCACAAGGCACAAATAATCTTTTATAACTTGGGATAATTATTTAAAAAAAATAAACTCGTTAAAGATTTATATGTTTGTTATACGTTCAGTAGCCCGGGTTGAATACCGGGTTAAAGATTAATAGACACACCACATAATATATGTAACAACTCTCATAAAAAAGTACTAATTATTACTTTAATTGACCAATAGGAAACCCTAATTAAGAAACCCAAGTGATTCTGCATAATCCCTAAAATTTTCAGAATAGTTGGAATTAGAATCAGGGCCCCTAAAACTCAGGGGGGGGGGGGGGTAAACCCTAGTTAGTATTATCTTAACAGTTTTACGTGTATTGTGAATTTTAACGCGAGACCAACTCAGCTAAGCTACCTGGACACGTACCTACCCTACCCTAAAAATGGTACTCCAGGCGAGTCGCGACAGGGTCCCAGACATCTTCTGCGACACGCGGGAGATGTCAATTTCAAGTATAAATAGGACGGTCTGTTTCCTGCAATTGGGTGTTCGTTCGACGAAGAAATTCCAATTCTACACGGAGTTATGCTCTATTTATCACAATTAACACACACGATTCACTAATCGACGCCGCAATCAGGGTATTAGCTCAATCGCTGCTACGATTCATTTTCCGACCGATCAATATATCCAACGATTGTTTAAGTGCTGCTCAAATTGAGTTTATACTTTGTTATTCATCGTGATTTCGACTTGAATGTTTGAGTGCTGTTCGAAATCGGACTATACTCTGTCATTCGTTGTGAATCCGCTGAATTGTTAAGTATCGCGCTTGTAAATCGTTGTGAGGGTTTGATCTCGTGAGTTATCGTAAAAGCTGTATTGATTACTAATTCAGAATTGTGTGCCTGTTATTAAATTTAGGTTAAAAGGCTAATCAGTAGGCCAAACTCTGCTCAAATTAAATCTGCAATGTGAGTCATTCTCTTTTTATCAACTATTTTACAATACTTCAAATTATTTTCAAAGGTTATAATTACAGGGACTAAGTCGTGGATATCTTGAATCACTGGCTAGTGGGGTATTGTGCACATTACTAATTTTCTCCCAGATAGGTTCATTGACCTACTAGGGATAATCATCACTATTTAGGTTCATTGATCTAATAGTGGTATGACCATCGTCACCATTGTGACTTGTCACCATTGTGACAGAGTGCCAGATAAAAATAAGATAGAAGCCATTGTAATCGCCATTATGCTGTAATTAATAACTATGCATCATTATGCAAAATAGAATGATTCACTCAGTATTTCCCGCTGACAAAACCTTTTTCAAACATGTTTCAGGTGACCTGTTATGAATCAGGAAAAGTGCCATATAGCACTACAAGCTCAAAGAAGTGGCTCAGTATAAAATAAAGAAACATGTTTTGTAAAATAAAAGATTTATTCGTGAAATCAAACGATTGTAAATTACCAGGTTTTATTCCGAGTTGTGAAATAAAATAATCGGGAAATATTCTTAATTAAAAAGATTCTGATGAAAATTTCCGCTGTTAAACTCAATTAATAAAATACCGCAGGATTTCTGTCCCGCGGCTCCTGAAACGGGTAAAACTCAGGGTCGGGGGCCGTGACAGAAAAAGGTGGTATTAGAGCCACTTATCGAGCCACTGATTTAAGCCAATTAAGTATTTAGAAATACTTAATAATTTTTTTATTAATTGCTATTTTGCAATTATGTGTATTATTATCTGACTAATTGTGTACAGTATGAGCAGATTTTTATATGCTAACCACTGTAACAGTAAGTATAAATCTTTAAAATAATAAGACTCAAAGTTTTATTATCTTTATTATCTACAGTCTAGAAACCTTATTCAGTAAATAAATAAACTTACAATAAAACCTAGTATGTTTTCATATTTGGTTGTTTCATAGTTAGCCAATATAAAATAATATTTAAAAGTTTCTATAAAATTTTGTTATTTTTAACTTAATAATTGTGTGTATTTTGTTAAACAGCATGAATAACTTGTCTGACGCCCTCCAGAAATTAAATCTCTATCCAGTAAGAATAGAGGTTTCCAGAGATTTCAATAGATATATTCCAGACATAGAAGAGCCTATAGAATTCAACGCTTCACCTCTCGAGAAACCCAAGTCTAAGAAAATGGAAACTGGGGAAAGTTCTAGGCAAATTGAGGGGTTACCATTTCAGGAAGAGTTAGATTTTATAATGGCAAACTATAATACCATTAAGCCTGTTAATGAAAATGATTTTATTCATTCTCTTGAAACACAATTACCAATGAATTTAGAACCAGCTATTCCAAACCCTTCAATCCACTCGCAAATAGACGAATGGTTGAATAATGAAATACTGTTACAAAACCATCCCTATAAGCTTTTTCCTCAGTTAAATCTAGAACCTTTACCAAATCCACCAATGAGTAACGAGAATATATCTGAACCCCGTCATTTTGGTGAAGAACTAATGGATACTGGGAATAGGATCCAAGAAATTTTGGGACAGATCTCTTGGAAATACGATGAGAAGGAACGCCGTTACTAGAATATCACCTAACAAAGGATAAGGGATTATGAAATTGTGGTTATGTAATAGTAATAGTAAAATCAGTATGTGTAAAATAAATAATAAAACGGTTGTATATAGAAGCATGATATAATCTATAAAACAAATGAAATTTTAGAAAGTTACAATTTTGTTTGTATATTCGTTTACGTGATTATGTGCAATTAATTATAACATTGGATTATTTCCTTTATACTAATTATTTATCTATAAATTAGATATCAGATGGAAAACGCTAATAATGAACCAGTTAATGAGGTTAATCAATCTGAGCAACAACCGGGGGACCAATATGTGACTAGGCAAGATATAGAAAATATCGTTGCTCAAGGGATAGCCAATGCTATTCCAGCAATAGTTACTCAAGAGATAGCCAACGCTATTCCAGCAATTATTGCTGCTATTAAAAATCCAATAGAACCACAACAAATCATTCCTAGTAAACGTATTTCTGAAGATAACTTCAGTAATAGCGTAAATGGAGGCGGTAATCATGTTAATCATGATAATGAACTACGACAAGCTCCTCCTCCTCCTAAGAAAATGAAAGCTGCAACACCTGGTTGCACTTACAAAGAATTTCTTGCTTGTAAACCCACTGAGTTTGCAGGCAATGAAGGAGCTACTGCGGCACTACGTTGGTTAGAGAAAACCGAGGCAGTAATTGCCATAAGTAAATGTGCTCAGGATGATCAGGTCATGTATGCATCAAACCTTTTCAAAGAAGGAGCACTAGAATGGTGGAACACGGTGTTACAGGCTAAAGGAAGAAATAGGGCTTATGCCATGAAATGGGAAGAATTTAAGAGTCTTGTAGAAAGAAAATTCTGTCCTGAATATGAAAAAGATCAAATGACAAATAAGTTTCTAACCCATCGGATGATGGATGTAGATTGTCGAGGCTATACTACGACATTCTTCGAATATGCTCGAGTGGTACCAACGCTGGCTTCGCCAGAGCCGGTACTTATTTCTCGTTATATTTGGGGATTGATTTCCGAAATCCGTAATATCGTCAAAGCTGCAAAACCTCGCACGATTGATGATGTAGTAGATTTAGCCAATACGCTGACTGACGAACTAGTACGAACAAGAGAAGAGAATAGAAGGAAGGAAGTAGCCCAAAAGATTACCCAAGAATTCCGTTCAGGTAACCATAACAATTTCAAGAAAGGAGGGAATGGACAATCTTCTACTAGTTCATTTTGCAATTTTTGCAAAAGGAAGCATTTTGGAAGATGCAAAGGATATTGCAATTTTTGCAAAATTCTGGGGCATCAAGAAGAAGACTGCAGGAGGAAGAAATTTTCAGTCTGCTACAACTGTGGAGAAGCTGGACATCTTAGGCCAGATTGTCCAAAACTGAACAAACCATCTGACAATAAAGCCAAACCTGCAGAAGGAGCAAAAAGGAATGTAAGAGCATTTCATCTGACTACTCAAGAAGCCGAAATGATTCCAGATGTGATAGCCGGTACGTTCTTAGTTCACAATGTTTACACAAAAGTATTATTTGACTCTGGTGCAAACCAAAGTTTTAGAAATAATTTATTCTGCCAAGCTCTTAATTTACTTTTAACCAGTATTAGGCAGATTTCTATATTAGAAACGGCAGATGGGAATTCAGTTAAAATAAATAAGGTTATGCAGAACATAGAAATAAGTCATAAGTTTTCTGCAATCCTATTATCTATAAAAATTAGTTGAATTCGATGTTGTGTTAGGAATGGATTGGTTAGTAAACAATCATGCTCGAATTATCTGTGATCAGAATTTCATAGAAATTCAATCACCTACCGGAGAAGTAATTATGATTACAGGAAATAAACCAAGTAAGCCCATAAAGTTCATATCAGTAAGGAAAGTTGCTAAATTATGAACGAAAGCAAGGAATAGTATATATGATATCAGTAATCATTAATACTAAAGATAAAGAACTTAAGGAAATTTCTGTAATTTCAGAATACCCAGATGTATTCTCAGAAGAATTACCAGGGTTACCACCAGATAGGGAGGTAAAATTTAGGATTCATCTAATTCCAGGAACTATACCGATAGCCAAGGCATTTTACCGGTTAGCTCCTACAGAAATGTTAGAACTGAAAAAGCAATTAGATGAATTACTAAGTAAAGGTTTCATACAACCTAGTTTATCCTCGCGGGAGGCACTAATATTGTTTGTTAAGAAAAATGATGGTTCGATGAGAAAGTTGTAACACCTGTGCCTCCACGGCCATCAAACAAATACCAAACCAATGAAATATTGTATTTCATACTTGGGATTTGTATAAATATGTGTATCACTTGCACATATCAATTTTTGTTCAATTCCAAACTCTAAATCGCTTTCTGGAAGGTTATACGCGCACCGATGAGTAAATATAACCAGTTTAATGCAACAAACACTCCGGAATAGTGACATAGGCTTAACATACATTAAATACACTTTACATAACTTAGAAATAAGTTTTGGAAGGTTTGGTATGCCGAAATCAAGTTAAATCGCTTACAGGGACTAAATTTGACAAACTGCGAAAGTATGACAATTTGAACTGTAACAGACATTCCGGAACATGACCATAAGTTAAACATACCATAAATATCCTTCATATAGCTTAGAAATAGGATTTGAGGGGTTCGGTGTGCTAAAATAAACTTTTGGGTCATTCAGGGACTAAAAGTGTCAAAAAGTGCACAAGTTTGCATTTTCGCGCATAACTTACGTTCTGAATACATCCGGACATCCAAAAATTTATGTAAGCACTAAAACATTTTATTTTAGTGTTTGGCATAAGAAAAATCCATTCGTCACGCCATTTGGATCGTTTTTCGCGCTTATGCGCATTCCGTCGTAATTAACCGAACAACGCAATCGTACGGCTAAACGAACCAACATCCGAGATATTTTTGAGCACATTTTAAGTTCCCTATACTTTAACTTCATTTTAGAGCTTTGAAATGGGGTTAACGGGCCTTAAACGCGTCGGAAATGACCTTATAGCACAACAGGGACCAAAATTGTAAATCTGCCAAACTTGACCCCTGCGCATCGTAAGGGTTTCTTTGCTACGATGCGCAAGCAGTGTCCAGATGCAGCAAATCGTTTTTGGCTACTGTTATCTGCCCCTAAACATTCTCCAAAGGTCAAGTGCCACTTGTTAAACTCTTGTGGTGGCCAAAATCAGTCACCACAACATTGCAACAAGTGTACGGGCTAGATCATTCTCTCTTTTCCAAGAAACGATCCTAACGGTGGACCGAAAACTATAAATACCCAACCCATTTCACTTATTTTCTCACTAGAATCTGATCAATTGTGCTCTAAGTTGAAACCTTTGTTTCATACCTGAGCTATTTTGATCTAGATTAGCATTCGGGGACCCTTCGTAAGTGTTCCTTCGTTCTTTTATTGCTTTTCGAGTCAGAAAGTCAAACAAAGTTTGACTTTCTGCATTGACCAGTTTATGGTCGATGCGAAGTTCGTTTGAACTTCATAACGTGAGCGTGATCACGATGGTTATAGTCCCTAGTGACTATACCTACTGATTACCACGTTATCTAGGCTCAGTGACGAACCGTAGTTTCGGCCAGAATACGTATTCTTGCGTATTTTGTAACCAAACTACTTATGGGTATCAAAACCGTTTGTTTTGATACCAAAGCTGTTTTCTAAACTTAGGTAAGCATGTTTTAACATGCTTAGCTCGTCACTTTTAGTTTTGTGCTTGTCTAGGGTCGTAAGGGTAAGCGATCTAATAAATCGCTTATACCTTCGAACCCAACCCATTTGGTCGATCATTAGGATCCGACCAAACACATTAGGTGACCATAGTATATAGGGAATAACCTTCCGAGGTTATACCTTATGGTTGCTGCGTTTAAGTAGTTGTATGATAGGTAGTTTATATGCCTTAGGTAAATTACCAAAATGCCCTTTTTATGCATAATTGATGTTTAAGCATATGTAACGTAAATTTTGACATCTAAACTGATTTGACAACAATATTAGACATGTTAAGGCATATTCTACTTGTCGTAGTACTAGTTAGGCGGTCCGAACGCGTTTTACGCGAACGACGCGTTAAAGTTGCATAAGCCACCAAAACGGGTCGTAATGGGTCGTAAGCACTTAGGCTAGGTTTCATTTAGTATGTAGGCTTTGATAAACCATATGACACGAGTCTCCATACTCGTTTGGTTTACGAACCCTCATTCTATCCGATCCTCCGATTTAGGTCTGGTTTATTAACATAGTTACCTATATTAGGTACCGTTTGATTCCGTGATCTCTAGCATTGCTTGGTGGTTATCTTAGGACTTCTGAGCAATCTCAAGTGAGTACATAGACCCCTCTTTTACTGTTTTCCAAACTGTTTTGGGGTGAAACACATGTGCCTACTTGTTACTTTCATGCTTTCCTGTTTTCACATCATATACTTCCTACGTTCATTAGTACATTATAGTACATGATTTCATTACATTTTATGCTATGTATGCATACTTAGTACATGGTTCTACATTACATTTCTGCTATGTATGTTAACTGATAGCATGCTATCACATTGATTTACATAACTTTTCTGCTTTGCATGTTAACTTAGCATACTTAGTACATTTCTTATTCATCATATGCTTACATTTTGGTATGACATTTGGTTTGTTTAAACTATACTATACATTCATTAACACCGATCATGCCGCTCGGTAGTAGGTAGTGGTACCATAGGACTTGACAAATCCCATTCCTGAAATCTCGGGTTTGTTTGGACGTAAGGAATGACCGAATCCGAATACATATTCTTTTGATAACCCATTTTTACATGGTTATCCGACTGTCGCAAGGCTTGGATGTATGAATTTTCACAATACCGCATAAATGTCTAATATCAGTATAGCATGCATTTACTACACAAAACATAACTTTGATTTAAACCAAGTTTTACTCCAATACTTTGTTTTGTGCATTTTCACCTATGGCTTAGTTGATGCATTTCACTAGCCATACATATCATTTTGGTTACACATTACATGATTTACATTTGACAAATAAACATTTTCGACATTGGTTATACATAACATTTGTTGCACATTACTTGACTACTTTTGGACTATTAATATTTGATATGATTTATACAAGGACTTCTGACAATTGGTTTAAACATAAACTTATTACATTGGTGGTTTGTTTAAGTGACTTAAGTAACGAGGCGTGTGTAATATGATACAAGCATGGTGGATACGCCGTTGGTACTTCCTATATATAAGTGTTTGTATGGTATTACATATCGTAGCGTTATTTGAATCATTTCAATTTTGACATATAACATTTTATACAAATAACATACTTTTTCATAATACATTGTTTTACATACAACTAATCTTATACAAACTCATCTTACATGGTTATTCATTTAACCATGCATTATTCTCTTATTTATACGTATCATCTGACTTATTGTTTTTCAAATGATTTACAAAGACAAAGCAAATTACAAGGTTCATGACTAAACATTTTCTTAAACAGAAGTCATGAATCTTATTTTCACAAAACCTATGTACTCGCCGGCATTTTTATGCTGACGTACCTATTTTCACATGTGTTTCAGGAAATGAAGCATAGGATTGATCAAGATACACTTAGGCGGACATGGGCCTTAGTGACAATAAAAGATGCAAGACTAGTTATTTATGTTGTATTTCCTTGTTTGTTAAGACATTGTAACACTTTTAATCAATAAAACGAAACTTCAATTGCCATGGATTTGAAACAATTAATTCTGTTACAACACTCCCCGACGTTTTCCGCCACGTTTGGTTGTCCTACGTGGTCGGGGTGTGACAGAAAAGTTGGTATCAGAGCTCATGGTTATAGGGAATTAGGTTATTAGTAATGCTTTGACCTAGTCTATAACCTTCCTAGGACCCTAACGCGAGTTTACTTGCGTTTAGTCATAAAACAATACTGTCACCTATCCTTAGGCGACAACCACAACAAGAACATAAATTTCAAAACCGCTTTGAAAACTAATCATCTGTTCTAGGATGATTGATTACTAGGTTTTGAACCCTCTGTTGTAAGGTTTTGAACTCTCTGTTATATGGTTTTGAACCCCTTTGAATTTTCAAAACCTCATCAAGGTTTTGGGTTTTAAATAATGTGAACACATGCAAACTGGAAGGGTGAATGCCTATATTCTGGGTTTTCTGTCTAGGCAAGCACTTCGTATACATCTCATCAGACGCGAGACCAGTTGTGCTTACCTGGGAATTCTTGGGATGAGTGTTCACTTATAGGCGAGCGTGTCTTCGCGATACATTATTTTTGACCCATTTACTTTGATTAGTCACCGTCTCATTTGTTTTCCTTAGGTAACAAACAAATGATCGCAATTTTCATGCGTTACCATTCTATTTTGATTGTCCAATAATCTTTCACTTGTTTCTTCCTATATCTTTCATTTTCTTCTAGAATGTCTGTTCCTCTCAGCACTGGTCAAATGTCAGAGCAAACAGCCAAATTTGCCCAGCAAATAGGCGAAGTGATTCTGAAGTCTGTGGATTTAGGTATTGCCATGTCTCGTCTCAACAATGAAGCCTCTCGTCTCAACAATGAAGCCACCCAAGAGTCACCAAAGGAAGCAGAAGTCAAGCCAGCACCATCAGTCAAGAAACCAACAGAGGAATCAAAGACCATGGATGAACGATCCCTTAAGAAGTCAAGGAAGTGAAAGGCTTCTCAGAACTCCGCTATGATCGCCTACAATGGTCAAGCCATCCCCAACCAACCAGCTCGACCCCCTGCTAGGAAGCCTTACAATGGAACTGCACCCTTGTGCAACCAATGTAACCTTCATCATCGTGCTAGTATAAAGTGCCGCAAATGCCAGATTTGTGGACTTATAGGTCATACAGCAAGGGTTTGCCCAACTACAGCTGCACCAAATCAAGCTGGCGACAATCCTGCTCAAGCTCGCTTCTCACCAGGGTCCTGTTACAACTGTGGCGAGATGGGCCATTTCCTAAGGGATTGCCCAAAACTTGCTAATACAAATCTGACCCTCGGATGAGCAGTTGGCTGATTGGAAGATGTTGCTGCCTTATGCTTTTGTTTCATTTGTTTTCTTGTAATGTGAAACAATCTGTTTTGTTTATAAATAAATTGTTGTTCACAATTCTGATATGCGAGTGTAGTTACATGTGTGTATGACTTTTCCTATAATACCTACATTAAGGAACTATGTTCCTTACAAACTACTCTTGTGATTTCTCTCTTTCAAATGATCGCTCATGATTCCCTCAAAAATTTTAAGTACTCGTTTCATTCTAAGAAACAAAGTACAGAAAATAAAGTGACATTATGAGTGATCATGCTTCTGCACATTTGTGTCTTTGAATCCTTGGTTAGATAACTAAGGATATTTTCAAATCTCATACCCATTACGTTTTGATTTTTCAACATACATAGTACATTTTCTTATCAAGTGCATGATTTCGAAAAGCATCATTCAATTTTTTTCAAAGACCTTATACATAATTTCAAAATTCATCTCGCATGATTTTAAAACATTTTTATAAATATACTTACCTAGTACACCTACTTTATGATTTCAAAAGTATTATATATAAGGTTTCAAAAACGTTAAACACATTTTTCTTAAAAGAACCCCATGCATAGTTCTCAAAAATATTTTCCTCATACATTGACTTAACCTTCAAATTCTGCTTCATATGTCGCCTTGACATATCAAGCATCTCAACTTCATAAGCATTCTTACTTCATGTTTTGACATAAGCACATCCAGTGCAAGATTTCAAACATCTTCAATTTCTAAAAAAAAAAAAATCCATATGGGATCTTTTTATCTTCACATTTAGATCCTTGTGGATGATCATCATTCAAATCAGAGTCCTTAATTGGATTCCTTATATACCTGAATTTGAACATTTCGGTTCCTTATAATCGAAATCGAATTTCTCTTTTAAAAATCTTTCTATCTTTATAGATAGATTCTGGTAAATGTTTAAAGTGCCAAATGAAATCCACGAGATGGACTCCTATTGTACTTTAAATACATGTGCTCTGTTAGCAGAACAAAACTTCCAGTTAAACAATTTTGTGGTTATGTGACTATGTGTTTATTCATAGAAATTCAATCACCTACCGGAGAAGTAATTATGATTACAGGAAATAAACCAAGTAAGCCCATAAAGTTCATATCAGTAAGGAAAGTTGCTAAATTATGAACGAAAGCAAGGAATAGTATATATGATATCAGTAATCATTAATACTAAAGATAAAGAACTTAAGGAAATTTCTGTAATTTCAGAATACCCAGATGTATTCTCAGAAGAATTACCAGGGTTACCACCAGATAGGGAGGTAAAATTTAGGATTCATCTAATTCCAGGAACTATACCGATAGCCAAGGCATTTTACCGGTTAGCTCCTACAGAAATGTTAGAACTGAAAAAGCAATTAGATGAATTACTAAGTAAAGGTTTCATACAACCTAGTTTATCCTCGCGGGAGGCACTAATATTGTTTGTTAAGAAAAAGGATGGTTCGATGAGAAAGTTGTAACACCTGTGCCTCCACGGCCATCAAACAAATACCAAACCAATGAAATATTGTATTTCATACTTGGGATTTGTATAAATATGTGTATCACTTGCACATATCAATTTTTGTTCAATTCCAAACTCTAAATCGCTTTCTGGAAGGTTATACGCGCACCGATGCGTAAATATAACCAGTTTAATGCAACAAACACTCCGGAATAGTGACATAGGCTTAACATACATTAAATACACTTTACATAACTTAGAAATAAGTTTTGGAAGGTTTGGTATGCCGAAATCAAGTTAAATCGCTTACAGGGACTAAATTTGACAAACTGCGAAAGTATGACAATTTGAACTGTAACAGACATTCCGGAACATGACCATAAGTTAAACATACCATAAATATCCTTCATATAGCTTAGAAATAGGATTTGAGGGGTTCGGTGTGCTAAAATAAACTTTTGGGTCATTCAGGGACTAAAAGTGTCAAAAAGTGCACAAGTTTGCATTTTCGCGCATAACTTACGTTCTGAATACATCCGGACATCCAAAAATTTATGTAAGCACTAAAACATTTTATTTTAGTGTTTGGCATAAGAAAAATCCATTCGTCACACCATTTGGATCGTTTTTCGCGCTTATGCGCATTCCGTCGTAATTAACCGAACAACGCAATCGTATGGCTAAACGAACCGACATCCGGGATATTTTTGAGCACATTTTAAGTTCCCTATACTTTAACTTCATTTTAGAGCTTTGAAATGGGGTTAACGGGCCTTAAACGCGTCGGAAATGACCTTATAGCACAACAGGGACCAAAATTGTAAATCTGCCAAACTTGACCCCTGCGCACCGTAAGGGTTTCTTTGCTACGATGCGCAAGCAGTGTCCAGATGCAGCAAATCGTTTTTGGCTGCTGTTATCTGCCCCTAAACATTCTCCAAAGGTCAAGTGCCACTTGTTAAACTCTTGTGGTGGCCAAAATCAGTCACCACAACATTGCAACAAGTGTACGGGCTAGATCATTCTCTCTTTTCCAAGAAACGATCCTAACGGTGGACCGAAAACTATAAATACCCAACCCATTTCACTTCTTTTCTCACTAGAATCTGATCAATTGTGCTCTAAGTTGAAACCTTTGTTTCATACCTGAGCTATTTTGATCTAGATTAGCATTCGGGGACCCTTCGTAAGTGTTCCTTCGTTCTTTTATTGCTTTTCGAGTCCGAAAGTCAAACTTTGTTTGACTTTCTGCATTGACCAGTTTATGGTCGATGCGAAGTTCGTTTGAACTTCATAACGTGAGCGTGATCACGATGGTTATAGTCCCTAGTGACTATACCTACTGATTACCACGTTATCTAGGCTCAGTGACGAGCCGTAGTTTCGGCCAGAATACGTATTCTTGCGTATTTTGTAACCAAACTACTTATGGGTATCAAAACCGTTTGTTTTGATACCAAACCTGTTTTCTAAACTTAGGTAAGCATGTTTTAACATGCTTAGCTCGTCACTTTTAGTTTTGTGCTTGTCTAGGGTCGTAAGGGTAAGCGATCTAATAAATCGCTTATACCTTCGAACCCGACCCATTTGGTCGATCATTAGGATCTGACCAAACACATTAGGTGACCGTAGTATATAGGGAATAACCTTCCGAGGTTATACCTTATGGTCGCTGCGTTTAAGTAGTTGTATGATAGGTAGTTTATATGCCTTAGGTAAATTACCAAAATGCCCTTTTTATGCATAATTGATGTTTAAGCATGTGTAACGTAACTTTTGACATCTAAACTGATTTGACAACAATATTAGACATGTTAAGGCATATTCTACTTGTCGTAGTACTAGTTAGGCGGTCCGAACGCGTTTTACGCGAACGACGCGTTAAAGTTGCATAAGCCACCAAAACGGGTCGTAATGGGTCGTAAGCACTTAGGTTAGGTTTCATTTAGTATGTAGGCTTTGATAAACCATATGACACGAGTCTCCATACTCGTTTGGTTTACGAACCCTCATTCTATCCGATCCTCCGATTTAGGTCCGGTTTATTAACATAGTTACCTATATTAGGTACCGTTTGATTCCGTGATCTCTAGCATTGCTTGGTGGTTATCTTAGGACTTCTGAACAATCTCAAGTGAGTACATAGACCCCTCTTTTACTGTTTTCCAAACTGTTTTGGGGTGAAACACATGTGCCTACTTGTTACTTTCATGCTTTCCTGTTTTCACATCATATACTTCCTACGTTCATTAGTACATTATAGTACATGATTTCATTACATTTTATGCTATGTATGCATACTTAGTACATGGTTCTACATTACATTTCTGCTATGTATGTTAACTGATAGCATGCTAGCACATTGATTTACATAACTTTTCTGCTTTGTATGTTAACTTAGCATACTTAGTACATTTCTTATTCATCATATGCTTACATTTTGGTATGACATTTGGTTTGTTTAAACTATACTATACATTCATTAACACCGATCATGCCGCTCGGTAGTAGGTAGTGGTACCATAGGACTTGACAAATCCCATTCCTGAAATCTCGGGTTTGTTTGGACGTAAGGAATGACCGAATCCGAATACATATTCTTTTGATAACCCATTTTTACATGGTTATCCGACTATCGCAAGGCTTGGATGTATGAATTTTCACAATACCGCATAAATGTCTAATATCAGTATAGCATGCATTTACTACACAAAACATAACTTTGATTTAAACCAAGTTTTACTCCAATACTTTGTTTTGTGCATTTTCACCTATGGCTTAGTTGATGCATTTCACTAGCCATACATATCATTTTGGTTACACATTACATGATTTACATTTGACAAATAAACATTTTCGACATTGGTTATACATAACATTTGTTGCACATTACTTGACTACTTTTGGACTATTAATATTTGATATGATTTATACAAGGACTTCTGACAATTGGTTTAAACATAAACTTATTACATTGGTGGTTTGTTTAAGTGACTTAAGTAACGAGGCGTGTGTAATATGATACAAGCATGGTGGATACGCCGTTGGTACTTCCTATGTATAAGTGTTTGTATGGTATTACATATCGTAGCGTTATTTGAATCATTTCAATTTTGACATATAACATTTTATACAAATAACATACTTTTTCACAATACATTGTTTTACATACAACTAATCTTATACAAACTCATCTTACATGGTTATTCATTTAACCATGCATTATTCTCTTATTTATACGTATCATCTGACTTATTGTTTTTCAAATGATTTACAAAGACAAAGCAAATTACAAGGTTCATGACTAAACATTTTCTTAAACAGAAGTCATGAATCTTATTTTCACAAAACCTATGTACTCGCCGGCATTTTTATGCTGACGTACCTATTTTCACATGTGTTTCAGGAAATGAAGCATAGGATTGATCAAGATACACTTAGGCGGACATGGGCCTTAGTGACAATAAAAGATGCAAGACTAGTTATTTATGTTGTATTTCCTTGTTTGTTAAGACATTGTAACACTTTTAATCAATAAAACGAAACTTCAATTGCCATGGATTTGAAACAATTAATTCTGTTACAACACTCCCCGACGTTTTCCGCCACGTTTGGTTGTCCTACGTGGTCGGGGTGTGACAGAAAAGTTGGTATCAGAGCTCATGGTTATAGGGAATTAGGTTATTAGTAATGCTTTGACCTAGTCTATAACCTTCCTAGGACCCTAACGCGAGTTTACTTGCGTTTAGTCATAAAACAATACTGTCACCTATCCTTAGGCGACAACCACAACAAGAACATAAATTTCAAAACCGCTTTGAAAACTAATCATCTGTTCTAGGATGATTGATTACTAGGTTTTGAACCCTCTGTTGTAAGGTTTTGAACTCTCTGTTATATGGTTTTGAACCACTTTGAATTTTCAAAACCTCATCAAGGTTTTGGGTTTTAAATAATGTGAACACGTGCAAACTGGAAGGGTGAATGCCTGTATTCTGGGTTTTCTGTCTAGGCAAGCACTTCGTATACATCTCATCAGACGCGAGACCAGTTGTGCTTACCTGGGAATTCTTGGGATGAGTGTTCACTTATAGGCGAGCATGTCTTCGCGATACATTATTTTTGACCCATTTACTTTGATTAGTCGCCGTCTCGTTTGTTTTCCTTAGGTAACAAACAAATGATCGCAATTTTCATGCGTTACCATTCTGTTTTGATTGTCCAATAATCTTTCACTTGTTTCTTCCTATATCTTTCATTTTCTTCTAGAATGTCTATTCCTCTCAGCACTGGTCAAATGTCAGAGCGAACAGCCAAATTTGCCCAGCAAATAGGCGAAGTGATTCTGAAGTCTGTGGATTTAGGTATTGCCATGTCTCATCTCAACAATGAAGCCTCTCGTCTCAACAATGAAGCCACCCAAGAGTCACCAAAGGAAGCAGAAGTCAAGCCAGCACCATCAGTCAAGAAACCAACAGAGGAATCAAAGACCATGGATGAACGATCCCTTAAGAAGTCAAGGAAGCGAAAGGCTTCTCAGAACTCCGCTATGATCGCCTACAATGGTCAAGCCATCCCCAACCAACCAGCTCGACCCCCTGCTAGGAAGCCTTACAATGGAACTGCACCCTTGTGCAACCAATGTAACCTTCATCATCGTGCTAGTATAAAGTGCCGCAAATGCCAGATTTGTGGACTTATAGGTCATACAGCAAGGGTTTGCCCAACTACAGCTGCACCAAATCAAGCTGGCGATAATCCTGCTCAAGCTCGCTTCTCACCAGGGTCCTGTTACAACTGTGGCGAGATGGGCCATTTCCTAAGGGATTGCCCAAAACTTGCTAATACAAATCTGACCCTCGGATGAGCAGTTGGCTGATTGGAAGATGTTGCTGCCTTATGCTTTTGTTTCATTTGTTTTCTTGTAATGTGAAACAATCTGTTTTGTTTATAAATAAATTGTTGTTCACAATTCTGATATGCGAGTGTAGTTACATGTGTGTATGACTTTTCCTATAATACCTACATTAAGGAACTATGTTCCTTACAAACTACTCTTGTGATTTCTCTCTTTCAAATGATCGCTCATGATTCCCTCAAAAATTTTAAGTACTCGTTTCATTCTAAGAAACAAAGTACAGAAAATAAAGTGACATTATGAGTGATCATGCTTCTGCACATTTGTGTCTTTGAATCCTTGGTTAGATAACTAAGGATATTTTCAAATCTCATACCCATTACGTTTTGATTTTTCAACATGCACAGTACATTTTCTTATCAAGTGCATGATTTCGAAAAGCATCATTCAATTTTTTTCAAAGACCTTATACATAATTTCAAAATTCATCTCGCATGATTTTAAAACATTTTTATAAATATACTTACCTAGTACACCTACTTTATGATTTCAAAAGTATTATATATAAGGTTTCAAAAACGTTAAACACATTTTTCTTAAAAGAACCCCATGCATAGTTCTCAAAAATATTTTCCTCATACATTGACTTAACCTTCAAATTCTGCTTCATATGTCGCCTTGACATATCAAGCATCTCAACTTCATAAGCATTCTTACTTCATGTTTTGACATAAGCACATCCAGTGCAAGATTTCAAACATCTTCAGTTTCTAAAAAAAAAAAAAATCCATATGGGATCTTTTTATCTTCACATTTAGATCCTTGTGGATGATCATCATTCAAATCAGAGTCCTTAATTGGATTCCTTATGTACCTGAATTTGAACATTTCGGTTCCTTATAATCGAAATCGAATTTCTCTTTTAAAAATCTTTCTATCTTTATAGATAGATTCTGGTAAATGTTTAAAGTGCCAAATGAAATCCACGAGATGGATTCCTATTGTACTTTAAATACATGTGCTCTGTTAGCAGAACAAAACTTCTAGTTAAACAATTTTGTGGTTATGTGACTATGTGTTTATTCATCTTATGTTTTCTTTTATGCATTTTGTGTTTTTGTATACTCTGGATATTCGTTATCCAAATTCTCATAGAATCTTTCATATCTTCATATGATGGGTTCGTAGTAGGATATTCAAAAAGGTACTACCTTAAATCCTTAATGGTCTTCTATGTTATAGTTAAGACCTTTGGATTATATAGTACCGCTCCATGGTTCATAAGAGACCCTTTTAGTGGTCTAGTCAAAAGGATTGATTCACAATTTGGTGAAAGAACGACATCTAGTGATGTAGCTGAACAAACTCCTTGATAGTCTATTTAGATCATTTATTGATTTAATTAAAAAGACTCTATGGCGGTCTAGCCACACTCATCACAGGATTGTTCGTTTGGTATTCCCCTACACATTATAAAATAGACTGTGTGAACTGTGCAAGGAATTGTCTAATTATGGACGCGTACATAATTATGAGATTCAGTGCACGGTAACCACAGTAAGATTTATTTTGTGTAAGAACCGATAGTGACAACAATAACAAAATGAGAACGATGTAATGGAGGTACGGTGGACGCACCAATGACGCTTCATATACTTGTATATAAGTATCCCTCTTACATTGCAAGCATGATGTTATTAAAGTTACTAGAAGTTCAGAACCCTAACCAATGTTGTTCGATCTTTTCAACTTCATGTTTTCAAACTCACACAAGTTTCCTCTAGATAAAATTTCGGGACGAAATTTCCTAAAATAGGGGAGACTGTAACACCTGTGCCTCCACGGCCATCAAACAAATACCAAACCAATGAAATATTGTATTTCATACTTGGGATTTGTATAAATATGTGTATCACTTGCACATATCAATTTTTGTTCAATTCCAAACTCTAAATCGCTTTCTGGAAGGTTATACGCGCACCGATGCGTAAATATAACCAGTTTAATGCAACAAACACTCTGGAATAGTGACATAGGCTTAACATACATTAAATACACTTTACATAACTTAGAAATAAGTTTTGGAAGGTTTGGTATGCCGAAATCAAGTTAAATCGCTTACAGGGACTAAATTTGACAAACTGCGAAAGTATGGCAATTTGAACTGTAACAGACATTCCGGAACATGACCATAAGTTAAACATACCATAAATATCCTTCATATAGCTTAGAAATAGGATTTGAGGGGTTCGGTGTGCTAAAATAAACTTTTGGGTCATTCAGGGACTAAAAGTGTCAAAAAGTGCACAAGTTTGCATTTTCGCGCATAACTTACGTTCTGAATACATCCGGACATCCAAAAATTTATGTAAGCACTAAAACATTTTATTTTAGTGTTTGGCATAAGAAAAATCCATTCGTCACACCATTTGGATCGTTTTTCGCGCTTATGCGCATTCCGTCGTAATTAACCGAACAACGCAATCGTACGGCTAAACGAACCGACATCCGAGATATTTTTGAGCACATTTTAAGTTCCCTATACTTTAACTTCATTTTAGAGCTTTGAAATGGGGTTAACGGGCCTTAAACACGTCGGAAATGACCTTATAGCACAACAGGGACCAAAATTGTAAATCTGCCAAACTTGACCCCTGCGCACCGTAAGGGTTTCTTTGCTACGATGCGCAAGCAGTGTCCAGATGCAGCAAATCATTTTTGGCTGCTGTTATCTGCCCCTAAACATTCTCCAAAGGTCAAGTGCCACTTATTAAACTCTTGTGGTGGCCAAAATCAGTCACCACAACATTGCAACAAGTGTACGGGCTAGATCATTCCCTCTTTTCCAAGAAACGATCCTAACGGTGGACCGAAAACTATAAATACCCAACCCATTTCACTTCTTTTCTCACTAGAATCTGATCAATTGTGCTCTAAGTTGAAACCTTTGTTTCATACCTGAGCTATTTTGATCTAGATTAGCATTCGGGGACCCTTCGTAAGTGTTTCTTCGTTCTTTTATTGCTTTTCGAGTCCGAAAGTCAAACTTTGTTTGACTTTCTGCATTGACCAGTTTATGGTCGATGCGAAGTTCGTTTGAACTTCATAACGTGAGCGTGATCACGATGGTTATAGTCCCTAGTGACTATACCTACTGATTACCACGTTATCTAGGCTCAGTGACGAGCCGTAGTTTCGGCCAGAATACGTATTCTTGCGTATTTTGTAACCAAACTACTTATGGGTATCAAAACCGTTTGTTTTGATACCAAACCTGTTTTCTAAACTTAGGTAAGCATGTTTTAACATGCTTAGCTCGTCACTTTTAGTTTTGTGCTTGTCTAGGGTCGTAAGGGTAAGCGATCTAATAAATCGCTTATACCTTCGAACCCGACCCATTTGGTCGATCATTAGGATCTGACCAAACACATTAGGTGACCGTAGTATATAGGGAATAACCTTCCGAGGTTATACCTTATGGTCGCTGCGTTTAAGTAGTTGTATGATAGGTAGTTTATATGCCTTAGGTAAATTACCAAAATGCCCTTTTTATGCATAATTGATGTTTAAGCATGTGTAACGTAACTTTTGACATCTAAACTGATTTGACAACAATATTAGACATGTTAAGGCATATTCTACTTGTCGTAGTACTAGTTAGGCGGTCCGAACACGTTTTACGCGAACGACGCGTTAAAGTTGCATAAGCCACCAAAACGAGTCGTAATGGGTCGTAAGCACTTAGGCTAGGTTTCATTTAGTATGTAGGCTTTGATAAACCATATGACACGAGTCTCCATACTCGTTTGGTTTACGAACCCTCATTCTATCCGATCCTTCGATTTAGGTCCGGTTTATTAACATAGTTACCTATATTAGGTACCGTTTGATTCCGTGATCTCTAGCATTGCTTGTTGGTTATCTTAGGACTTCTGAGGAATCTCAAGTGAGTACATAGTCCCCTCTTTTACTGTTTTCCAAACTGTTTTGGGGTGAAACACATGTGCCTACTTGTTACTTTCATGCTTTCCTGTTTTCACATCATATACTTCCTACGTTCATTAGTACATTATAGTACATGATTTCATTACATTTTATGCTATGTATGCATACTTAGTACATGGTTCTACATTACATTTCTGCTATGTATGTTAACTGATAGCATGCTAGCACATTGATTTACATGACTTTTCTGCTTTGTATGTTAACTTAGCATACTTAGTACATTTCTTATTCATCATATGCTTACATTTTGGTATGACATTTGGTTTGTTTAAACTATACTATACATTCATTAACACCGATCATGCCGCTCGGTAGTAGGTAGTGGTACCATAGGACTTGACAAATCCCATTCCTGAAATCTCGGGTTTGTTTGGACGTAAGGAATGACCGAATCCGAATACATATTCTTTTGATAACCCATTTTTACATGGTTATCCGACTATCGCAAGGCTTGGATGTATGAATTTTCACAATACCGCATAAATGTCTAATATCAGTATAGCATGCATTTACTACACAAAACATAACTTTGATTTAAACCAAGTTTTACTCCAATACTTTGTTTTGTGCATTTTCACCTATGGCTTAGTTGATGCATTTCACTAGCCATACATATCATTTTGGTTACACATTACATGATTTACATTTGACAAATAAACATTTTCGACATTGGTTATACATAACATTTGTTGCACATTACTTGACTACTTTTGGACTATTAATATTTGATATGATTTATACAAGGACTTCTGACAATTGGTTTAAACATAAACTTATTACATTGGTGGTTTGTTTAAGTGACTTAAGTAACGAGGCGTGTGTAATATGATACAAGCATGGTGGATACGCCGTTGGTACTTCCTATGTATAAGTGTTTGTATGGTATTACATATCGTAGCGTTATTTGAATCATTTCAATTTTGACATATAACATTTTATACAAATAACATACTTTTTCACAATACATTGTTTTACATACAACTAATCTTATACAAACTCATCTTACATGGTTATTCATTTAACCATGCATTATTCTCTTATTTATACGTATCATCTGACTTATTGTTTTTCAAATGATTTACAAAGACAAAGCAAATTACAAGGTTCATGACTAAACATTTTCTTAAACAGAAGTCATGAATCTTATTTTCACAAAACCTATGTACTCGCCGGCATTTTTATGCTGACGTACCTATTTTCACATGTGTTTCAGGAAATGAAGCATAGGATTGATCAAGATACACTTAGGCGGACATGGGCCTTAGTGACAATAAAAGATGCAAGACTAGTTATTTATGTTGTATTTCCTTGTTTGTTAAGACATTGTAACACTTTTAATCAATAAAACGAAACTTCAATTGCCATGGATTTGAAACAATTAATTCTGTTACAACACTCCCCGACGTTTTCCGCCACGTTTGGTTGTCCTACGTGGTCGGGGTGTGACAGAAAAGTTGGTATCAGAGCTCATGGTTATAGGGAATTAGGTTATTAGTAATGCTTTGACCTAGTCTATAACCTTCCTAGGACCCTAACGCGAGTTTACTTGCGTTTAGTCATAAAACAATACTGTCACCTATCCTTAGGCGACAACCACAACAAGAACATAAATTTCAAAACCGCTTTGAAAACTAATCATCTGTTCTAGGATGATTGATTACTAGGTTTTGAACCCTCTGTTGTAAGGTTTTGAACTCTCTGTTATATGGTTTTGAACCACTTTGAATTTTCAAAACCTCATCAAGGTTTTGGGTTTTAAATAATGTGAACACGTGCAAACTGGAAGGGTGAATGCCTGTATTCTGGGTTTTCTGTCTAGGCAAGCACTTCGTATACATCTCATCAGACGCGAGACCAGTTGTGCTTACCTGGGAATTCTTGGGATGAGTGTTCACTTATAGGCGAGCATGTCTTCGCGATACATTATTTTTGACCCATTTACTTTGATTAGTCGCCGTCTCGTTTGTTTTCCTTAGGTAACAAACAAATGATCGCAATTTTCATGCGTTACCATTCTGTTTTGATTGTCCAATAATCTTTCACTTGTTTCTTCCTATATCTTTCATTTTCTTCTAGAATGTCTATTCCTCTCAGCACTGGTCAAATGTCAGAGCGAACAGCCAAATTTGCCCAGCAAATAGGCGAAGTGATTCTGAAGTCTGTGGATTTAGGTATTGCCATGTCTCGTCTCAACAATGAAGCCTCTCGTCTCAACAATGAAGCCACCCAAGAGTCACCAAAGGAAGCAGAAGTCAAGCCAGCACCATCAGTCAAGAAACCAACAGAGGAATCAAAGACCATGGATGAACGATCCCTTAAGAAGTCAAGGAAGCGAAAGGCTTCTCAGAACTCCGCTATGATCGCCTACAATGGTCAAGCCATCCCCAACCAACCAGCTCGACCCCCTGCTAGGAAGCCTTACAATGGAACTGCACCCTTGTGCAACCAATGTAACCTTCATCATCGTGCTAGTATAAAGTGCCGCAAATGCCAGATTTGTGGACTTATAGGTCATACAGCAAGGGTTTGCCCAACTACAGCTGCACCAAATCAAGCTGGCGATAATCCTGCTCAAGCTCGCTTCTCACCAGGGTCCTGTTACAACTGTGGCGAGATGGGCCATTTCCTAAGGGATTGCCCAAAACTTGCTAATACAAATCTGACCCTCGGATGAGCAGTTGGCTGATTGGAAGATGTTGCTGCCTTATGCTTTTGTTTCATTTGTTTTCTTGTAATGTGAAACAATCTGTTTTGTTTATAAATAAATTGTTGTTCACAATTCTGATATGCGAGTGTAGTTACATGTGTGTATGACTTTTCCTATAATACCTACATTAAGGAACTATGTTCCTTACAAACTACTCTTGTGATTTCTCTCTTTCAAATGATCGCTCATGATTCCCTCAAAAATTTTAAGTACTCGTTTCATTCTAAGAAACAAAGTACAGAAAATAAAGTGACATTATGAGTGATCATGCTTCTGCACATTTGTGTCTTTGAATCCTTGGTTAGATAACTAAGGATATTTTCAAATCTCATACCCATTACGTTTTGATTTTTCAACATACACAGTACATTTTCTTATCAAGTGCATGATTTCGAAAAGCATCATTCAATTTTTTTCAAAGACCTTATACATAATTTCAAAATTCATCTCGCATGATTTTAAAACATTTTTATAAATATACTTACCTAGTACACCTACTTTATGATTTCAAAAGTATTATATATAAGGTTTCAAAAACGTTAAACACATTTTTCTTAAAAGAACCCCATGCATAGTTCTCAAAAATATTTTCCTCATACATTGACTTAACCTTCAAATTCTGCTTCATATGTCGCCTTGACATATCAAGCATCTCAACTTCATAAGCATTCTTACTTCATGTTTTGACATAAGCACATCCAGTGCAAGATTTCAAACATCTTCAGTTTCTAAAAAAAAAAAAAATCCATATGGGATCTTTTTATCTTCACATTTAGATCCTTGTGGATGATCATCATTCAAATCAGAGTCCTTAATTGGATTCCTTATGTACCTGAATTTGAACATTTCGGTTCCTTATAATCGAAATCGAATTTCTCTTTTAAAAATCTTTCTATCTTTATAGATAGATTCTGGTAAATGTTTAAAGTGCCAAATGAAATCCACGAGATGGATTCCTATTGTACTTTAAATACATGTGCTCTGTTAGCAGAACAAAACTTCTAGTTAAACAATTTTGTGGTTATGTGACTATGTGTTTATTCATCTTATGTTTTCTTTTATGCATTTTGTGTTTTTGTATACTCTGGATATTCGTTATCCAAATTCTCATAGAATCTTTCATATCTTCATATGATGGGTTCGTAGTAGGATATTCAAAAAGGTACTACCTTAAATCCTTAATGGTCTTCTATGTTATAGTTAAGACCTTTGGATTATATAGTACCGCTCCATGGTTCATAAGAGACCCTTTTAGTGGTCTAGTCAAAAGGATTGATTCACAATTTGGTGAAAGAACGACATCTAGTGATGTAGCTGAATAAACTCCTTGATAGTCTATTTAGATCATTTATTGATTTAATTAAAAAGACTCTATGGCGGTCTAGCCACACTCATCACAGGATTGTTCGTTTGGTATTCCCCTACACATTATAAAATAGACTGTGTGAACTGTGCAAGGAATTGTCTAATTATGGACGCGTACATAATTATGAGATTCAGTGCACGGTAACCACAGTAAGATTTATTTTGTGTAAGAACCGATAGTGACAACAATAACAAAATGAGAACGATGTAATGGAGGTACGGTGGACGCACCAATGACGCTTCATATACTTGTATATAAGTATCCCTCTTACATTGCAAGCATGATGTTATTAAAGTTACTAGAAGTTCAGAACCCTAACCAATGTTGTTCGATCTTTTCAACTTCATGTTTTCAAACTCACACAAGTTTCCTCTAGATAAAATTTCGGGACGAAATTTCCTAAAATAGGGGAGACTGTAACACCTGTGCCTCCACGGCCATCAAACAAATACCAAACCAATGAAATATTGTATTTCATACTTGGGATTTGTATAAATATGTGTATCACTTGCACATATCAATTTTTGTTCAATTCCAAACTCTAAATCGCTTTCTGGAAGGTTATACGCGCACCGATGCGTAAATATAACCAGTTTAATGCAACAAACACTCTGGAATAGTGACATAGGCTTAACATACATTAAATACACTTTACATAACTTAGAAATAAGTTTTGGAAGGTTTGGTATGCCGAAATCAAGTTAAATCGCTTACAGGGACTAAATTTGACAAACTGCGAAAGTATGGCAATTTGAACTGTAACAGACATTCCGGAACATGACCATAAGTTAAACATACCATAAATATCCTTCATATAGCTTAGAAATAGGATTTGAGGGGTTCGGTGTGCTAAAATAAACTTTTGGGTCATTCAGGGACTAAAAGTGTCAAAAAGTGCACAAGTTTGCATTTTCGCGAATAACTTACGTTCTGAATACATCCGGACATCCAAAAATTTATGTAAGCACTAAAACATTTTATTTTAGTGTTTGGCATAAGAAAAATCCATTCGTCACACCATTTGGATCGTTTTTCGCGCTTATGCGCATTCCGTCGTAATTAACCGAACAACGCAATCGTACGGCTAAACGAACCGACATCCGAGATATTTTTGAGCACATTTTAAGTTCCCTATACTTTAACTTCATTTTAGAGCTTTGAAATGGGGTTAACGGGCCTTAAACACGTCGGAAATGACCTTATAGCACAACAGGGACCAAAATTGTAAATCTGCCAAACTTGACCCCTGCGCACCGTAAGGGTTTCTTTGCTACGATGCGCAAGCAGTGTCCAGATGCAGCAAATCATTTTTGGCTGCTGTTATCTGCCCCTAAACATTCTCCAAAGGTCAAGTGCCACTTATTAAACTCTTGTGGTGGCCAAAATCAGTCACCACAACATTGCAACAAGTGTACGGGCTAGATCATTCCCTCTTTTCCAAGAAACGATCCTAACGGTGGACCGAAAACTATAAATACCCAACCCATTTCACTTCTTTTCTCACTAGAATCTGATCAATTGTGCTCTAAGTTGAAACCTTTGTTTCATACCTGAGCTATTTTGATCTAGATTAGCATTCGGGGACCCTTCGTAAGTGTTTCTTCGTTCTTTTATTGCTTTTCGAGTCCGAAAGTCAAACTTTGTTTGACTTTCTGCATTGACCAGTTTATGGTCGATGCGAAGTTCGTTTGAACTTCATAACGTGAGCGTGATCACGATGGTTATAGTCCCTAGTGACTATACCTACTGATTACCACGTTATCTAGGCTCAGTGACGAGCCGTAGTTTCGGCCAGAATACGTATTCTTGCGTATTTTGTAACCAAACTACTTATGGGTATCAAAACCGTTTGTTTTGATACCAAACCTGTTTTCTAAACTTAGGTAAGCATGTTTTAACATGCTTAGCTCGTCACTTTTAGTTTTGTGCTTGTCTAGGGTCGTAAGGGTAAGCGATCTAATAAATCGCTTATACCTTCGAACCCGACCCATTTGGTCGATCATTAGGATCCGACCAAACAAATTAGGTGACCATAGTATATAGGGAATAACCTTCCGAGGTTATACCTTATGGTCGCTGCGTTTAAGTAGTTGTATGATAGGTAGTTTATATGCCTTAGGTAAATTACCAAAATGCCCTTTTTATGCATAATTGATGTTTAAGCATATGTAACATAACTTTTGACATCTAAACTGATTTGACAACAATATTAGACATGTTAAGGCATATTCTACT
Source organism: Helianthus tuberosus (assembly GCA_030545235.1). Taxonomy (NCBI): domain Eukaryota; kingdom Viridiplantae; phylum Streptophyta; class Magnoliopsida; order Asterales; family Asteraceae; genus Helianthus; species Helianthus tuberosus. The sequence continues at coordinate 173,453,524 of CM060397.1, forward strand.
TGTCGTAGTACTAGTTAGGCGGTCCGAACACGTTTTACGCGAACGACGCGTTAAAGTTGCATAAGCCACCAAAACGAGTCGTAATGGGTCGTAAGCACTTAGGCTAGGTTTCATTTAGTATGTAGGCTTTGATAAACCATATGACACGAGTCTCCATACTCGTTTGGTTTACGAACCCTCATTCTATCCGATCCTTCGATTTAGGTCCGGTTTATTAACATAGTTACCTATATTAGGTACCGTTTGATTCCGTGATCTCTAGCATTGCTTGTTGGTTATCTTAGGACTTCTGAGGAATCTCAAGTGAGTACATAGTCCCCTCTTTTACTGTTTTCCAAACTGTTTTGGGGTGAAACACATGTGCCTACTTGTTACTTTCATGCTTTCCTGTTTTCACATCATATACTTCCTACGTTCATTAGTACATTATAGTACATGATTTCATTACATTTTATGCTATGTATGCATACTTAGTACATGGTTCTACATTACATTTCTGCTATGTATGTTAACTGATAGCATGCTAGCACATTGATTTACATGACTTTTCTGCTTTGTATGTTAACTTAGCATACTTAGTACATTTCTTATTCATCATATGCTTACATTTTGGTATGACATTTGGTTTGTTTAAACTATACTATACATTCATTAACACCGATCATGCCGCTCGGTAGTAGGTAGTGGTACCATAGGACTTGACAAATCCCATTCCTGAAATCTCGGGTTTGTTTGGACGTAAGGAATGACCGAATCCGAATACATATTCTTTTGATAACCCATTTTTACATGGTTATCCGACTGTCGCAAGGCTTGGATGTATGAATTTTCACAATACCGCATAAATGTCTAATATCAGTATAGCATGCATTTACTACACAAAACATAACTTTGATTTAAACCAAGTTTTACTCCAATACTTTGTTTTGTGCATTTTCACCTATGGCTTAGTTGTTGCATTTCACTAGCCATACATATCATTTTAGTTACACATTACATGATTTAAATTTGACAAATAAACATTTTCGACATTGGTTATACATAACATTTGTTGCACATTACTTGACTACTTTTGGACTATTAATATTTGATATGATTTATACAAGGACTTCTGACAATTGGTTTAAACATAAACTTATTACATTGGTGGTTTGTTTTAGTGACTTAAGTAACGAGGCGTGTGTAATATGATACAAGCATGGTGGATACGCCGTTGGTACTTCCTATATATAAGTGTTTGTATGGTATTACATATCGTAGCGTTATTTGAATCATTTCAATTTTGACATATAACATTTTATACAAATAACATACTTTTCACAATACATTGTTTTACATACAACTAATCTTATACAAACTCATCTTACATGGTTATTCATTTAACCATGCATTATTCTCTTATTTATACGTATCATCTGAACTTATTGTTTTTCAAATGATTTACAAAGACAAAGCAAATTACAAGGTTCATGACTAAACATTTTCTTAAACAGAAGTCATGAATCTTATTTTCACAAAACCTATGTACTCGCCGGCATTTTTATGCTGACCTACCTATTTTCACATGTGTTTCAGGAAATGAAGCATAGGATTGATCAAGATACACTTAGGCGGACATGGGCCTTAGTGACAATAAAAGATGCAAGACTAGTTATTTATGTTGTATTTCCTTGTTTGTTAAGACATTGTAACACTTTTAATCAATAAAACGAAACTTCAGTTGCCATGGATTTGAAACAATTAATTCTGTTACAACACTCCCCGACGTTTTCCGCCACGTTTGGTTGTCCTACGTGGTCGGGGTGTGACAAAAGTGTATTGATTATAGGGAATTGAATAAGGTTACAATTAAGAATCAATACCCATTACCTAGAATTGATGATCTATTCAATCAAATTCCAGGGAAATAGATATTTTTCTAAGATTGACTTATGTTCTGGATATCATCAATTGAAAGTACCAGAGGAAGACATACTTAAAACTGCTTTCAGAATTAGGTATGGTCATTACGAATTTACAATTATGTCCTTCGGGTTAACAAAGGTACCTACAGCATTCATGGACATGATGAATAGGATTGGTAAACCGTATTTGGATAAATTTGTAATTGTCTTCATAGATGATATACTTATTTATTCTAAAAGTCAGAAGGAACATTGTCAGCACTTGCATGTACTCTTAGTATTTTTAAGAAAATAAGTTAAAAGTATTTACCTGATCAAAAATGTAATTTTTATCTCAGCCGTAACCAACAAGTGTTGGTGCATATTCTGTGACAACAGCTTAATAGTTTGATTATTTAGTCTTTGGATATTTTGTAATGGGCTTAGCTTATTGGTTAGTGAGTTTATTGTTGTAATGGGCTTGGAAAATGGCCTAGTGTAACACCTTGGAAAATCACGTCCAATGATGTATTGACACGTCTAATAAACCCTAATGAAGTCAAACATTGAATTTAAGGGACTAATTTTTTGAAAAATCGAAAACTTTGATTATGAAAGGACTGGAAGTGTTAACATACCTAAAATAAGTTTCTAAATAACCTCGTACGGTATTTATATTCACAAATGGGCCACTTGTTGATCGAGTGTAGCCGTTTGCGTAATTAATTGAAAGTTTGCGCAATGAAGGGTTAAAAGCGTAAACATGTAAATTCTTACCTCTGAGTGACCTTTTAATAAACCGGGAGCTTCATGATAATTGATTATACTCTCAGGAATGCCAATTATTGGCCGTCTAAGGTTTTTATGCCTATAAGTAAAGTTACGCGCAACTTTGCAAGTTAAAGGGACTAAAAGTGCCAATATGTTTAATTATACCTCTGAATAACCTTTTAGTGAACTTGAAACATTGTGATGTTTAATAATACTCTCAAGGATGCCTAATATGAATTAGATGAGGCTTCGATGCTATTAAACGATGATATACGCAAGTTTGCGCATTAGAGGGACCTAAAGCGTCAACTTTTGAATCCACGTCTTTTGGTGACCATTCAGCAATCGAGAGTGTAGCAATAATTAAACTCATTCTTGGGAATGCCCATTATGGGCCATGGAAGGCTTGGATATCATTAAACGACATTTCGCGCTACTTTGTACGATTAAAGGACTAATTGCGTCAAACTGCAAAAGTATATGGATTCGTAGGGTATCGGACCTTTCGGAATATGACCATGAGTTAAACATACCCTATTTATCCTTTATATAGCTTAGATATAGGCTTAGAGGTGTTTGGGGCGCAAAAAATAAACTTTTAAGTCAAGCAGGGACTAAAAGTGTCAAAAAGTGCACAAGTTTGCATTTTCGCGCATATCTCACATTCTGAGTATACCCGGACATCCAAAAATTTATGTAAGCACTAAAATATTTTATTTTAGTCTTTGGCTTGATAAAATTCCACTCCTCGCGTAATTTGGATCGTTTTTCGCGTCCGTTCGTGTTTCTTCGTAATTAGACGAACAACGTGACCATACGACCAAACGAACCGACATCCGGCACATTTTTGAGCATGTTTCAAGTCCATTATGTTTAGGCTTCATTGTAGAGCCTTGTAAATAGCTTAACGGGCCATAAACGTGCCAAACATGACCTTTAAAGCTCACAGGGACCATTTCTGCATATTTTAAAAGTCTGTCTGCTGATCTGGGCTGTGAGGCGGGCCGCGTAAGGCCACACAGACTCCTACGTAGGCCGTGAGGCATGTGCAGATGCAGAAATTGGTTTCTAGCTGCTGGTTTTGCTGAAAATGGTTTCCATACTCACATAACCGACTCTAGGGGTTGCCCACTGATTATAAAAGTGGTTTTACACTTGTCTTCATCTCATTATAACTCCCCGACACTTGTCGCGATCCTACGAGGTCCCAAAAAGTATAAAAGGAGGTGGGTTTTCACTTTCACCTCACACCTTCATTCTTTTCTGCTTTGGCTCTCTGAATTTAAGGGGATCCTGATCATATTAGGAACCTCCTTCAGTCCATAGGACCTCTTGTAAGTGTCTTTTCGTGCTTTGTATTAATCGTTTAGCATTTATAGCCGAAAAGTCAAGCGTTTTCGATAAATGCTTTGACTTTTAAACGGTTGAGCCATTGTTCGCATAAAACATGGCTACGTGACCATAATTAGGTAGGTGTTAAACCCTCAAAAGGGCACCTCCCAATTACCACGTTTACTTAGTTAAATTGTCGGGTCAAATAAAAGTCAAACGAGTTAGTTTTAAATAAAATTCATAACTATTAATATAGAAGCCATAAAATCAGTTTTCTCACTTTAATAACTTGGTAAATATTAGTTGAACATGTCTGAGCATGTACAACCCGACAATTCTAAGTATAGGCTCGGTTCGGAACTGAAAGTCGCAAAAGTTGACTTTTGCTTTGACTTTCAGTTCTGACCCGATTTAGGTTAGTTTAGATATGCCTTAGGATTCCTTTAGGACCATCTTATAGGTTAGTATAACCCTCTGAGGTTATACAACTTGGTTCCATAGTAATCCTAGTTCATTGAATGTTTCCGTTATATGCCTAAATGTTGACCATTATGCCCTTTTGACCTTAAAATGATGTTTTTGAAAATGTAAAGGAATAGAAACCTTTATTACTGAATTAAAAACTTATCCCTAAAATTTGACATCAGTTTGAGGTCTAGATTAGGAGTTATGCTCATTAGCGTAAATGAAAAGCTTTTTATTAATTAAACGGGGTAATTAGCATAAAGCCTATCTAAACCCAATTTTTGATACAAAACATTTTACCTACTGATGTAAAATAATATTTTCGTATTTTTAAAGATTTTTATTTATTTTTAGGCTGAGCATAACATAGGGTTCTAGCCTTGATTCGGTAATTGTCGGTTTTGCCCTTTTGGCCTATAAAATGAGTTTTACAAATCATTTTGGTACCAAACCTTTTTCTACTGATCTTATATGATAAATAGAATATTTTAAGCCTTCTGGAATGATAAAAATATCATCTTTTCTTATAAAACCCGGAAATCGCTTAAAACCGCCTTTTTACGCGTTTTAAACGCATAGTATGTATTAAAACTATTTTTAACATATAAGACTTAACCCCTACTGATATTTTTAGTAAATTTTTATACTTAAACAGTAGGCAAAAGTTTTAAACTCAGAATTCTAATTTTGACCATTAAAGCTTATGTGAAATTACCAAAATGCCCCTTCGGTGCATAGTTTGGCTATAATTAATAAATTTCACATATATACAATACCATACTGATATAACTTATTAAAGTAAGTATTTTTACTAATTATAACAGACCTGAAACTCATATTTATAATTAAACTCTTTTAAAGCTTTAAAATGACCAAAATACCCCTACGGGGCATAATTTGAGTTTAAATTCGTTTTGGGCATAATGGAAGGTATCCTACTGATATCGCAACATATTTAAGGCATATTAACTTAGGAAACCTGTTCATGATTCATTTGATTACCCGTTACGCACTTTTCGCGTTCGGATCGGTTTATGTAAATAATTTGCATAAATTAGCCAAAACGGGTCAAACCTTATCATGTTTGTCTCAAAATCCAGAATGTGTTTAGTTTACCCATATTAAACAAGTATACAAACTTGTCGGGTCTAAACCACATTCCAATCCGGTCTTCGCTTAATCTTGCGTTTGAACCGTTTATCCTCCTCTAAAACTAGCCGGTCTAAGCATAGGCTTAATTAAGACCCCCTTAGGAATCTAATAGGTTATTAAAAACCTTCGTTCCAGATTTAGGAACCCAGTAAAAGCTATCTACATTTGCTGATTGAATACGGTTGAGATAAATTGAATAATTTGCTCAGGTAAATACTTTTAACTTATTTTCCCTATACGGACTTGGGGTACGGTATATAAAATACCGCTTGGTCGGGCATTGAATTTTTAATCGTATAATGGTTAATTTATTGATATGACCCGTTTAAATTGTTTTGTTTTCTTAAAGCCTTTGGGGGGTTAATGACCATGTCCCGGATATCCTTGGCATCATTTTAAGAAATGGCCACGACCTAAGCACGGGGTGTAGGCGTACACCCGATAGTGCATATATAAATAATAAGGTATAACCGCCGGTTTCAGGAATAACTCGCCGCGGGACTATAGCACGGGGTGTAGGCGTACACCCGACATTGCATATATAAATAATAACTTGATTTCTTTCAAGACCCGTTTATGGCATTGTTGTAATTTTAGGGCTTTTATGAGAAGTCCCTTTTAGAGATTTTAACATATATAATATGTCCTAAAACCATCTCAATTTAGGATTGTTTTACGTTAAATATTAAAAAGAATCTTAAAGGTAAAACCTAGCCTATATGTCATTTCAGACATGGCCAAGATTGTAAAACCTATTCAAAAGATTAAAATCCTTGTTAACATCTGTAAACATGTTAACATTCCTGGCAAATGTGATTTGATAAAATCGCATAAATCATCCTTATACAGGATTCTCCCGAAATCCCTTCTTATTTTGTGAATTAAGCATCCATTAAGGATGTAATGCTTACGGGCCATATACATTGTCATATAAGATAAAAGACAGTCGTAGCCTACAACTCCCTGTTAAGAAAAGGCAATGAACAACGTTCAAGCCTAAATACCTTGATTCTACAAAAATCATGGTTTATAATTTAAAGTTGTCCTTGTGACTTGGCCTCTTGTGCCATAGTTATATTTTAATTAAATTTAGGATAATTATAATGAAAATCCTGAATAAAATAAATATCATTCCTTTTCTGCCAGTATATATATTAAAAAGAATCTTAAAAAGGTATAACCTAGCTTGAATGTCATTAAAGACCTAGCTATAATGGTAAAACTTGTTTAAAAGAGATTCAGATCCTTGTTAACATCTGAAAACATGCTAATACTCCTGACAACAGTGATGCGATAAAATCACACTTGTCATCTTTATATGGGGAATTTCCAAACCCCCTTATTTAGCGTAAATGATCAAGAGGAATCATGGCTAATAAACGTCGAACATGATGTATACATCAAAACATCCATTTAAGATGTACGCCTACGATGTATTCATGATAAAGATAGTTTTATTTCATAACTTCTTGCCAAAAGGCAATGAACCATGAAACTTTTTTCCAATCCAAAGGATCATTGATTATGTTTTAAAATTTCCCTAGTGACAAGGCCTCTGAGCCATCAAAAAGTCCTTGGGAACAAGCCCTTGTGTTATATAAAATATCTGTACGACATTGACAGTCGTGGCTGATGTCCCCTGTCTAATAAATACGAAGGATTATATTCCGTTTAAACGCCAAAGATGGTTTATTTAAAAACCTAGGCAAAACATAATCAAATAAATTTAATACTATCTATTGGACTATATGGTTTATTTGCACCATGGCTATTTAATCATCAAATTTGACAATTCACTATATAATTAAACAAATTATTACTACTTGGTCTGTAGCCTTCAAAGCTTCACCATGGCTGACTCATCTAAAGCTCACAATCATCCAGTTGATCAGAATGATAATGCAGGACTGAACTTATCGGGCACCGAGTTACAGGCTATGTTAGATACAGCCGTAAACAAAGCCGTGGACAGAGTATTAAAGAATCATAAGCGAAAGTACGATAATACCCCAAATAAGGGTTACAAAAAGGGTAAGGCCGGTTCAAACCAGTCCAAGCCAAATGAGGTAAAACCCAAATGTAAAACCTGCGGGAAGCAGCACTTCGAAAAATGTTTCCGTGAACAGACCAGGGGATGTATCATCTGTAAAGAGATGGATCACAAGACCCATGAATGCAAGGACTTGAAGGACGCCACATGCTATAGTTGTGGCGAGAAGGGGGCACATAAAGAACCGCTGCCCGAAGAAGACGACTAAAGGGAAAGGCACTTTAGATTCACAAGCTAAGCCTTGTGGAATTTGTAATAAGGAAGGGCACAAAACTTTGGACTGCCAAGACATAAAGGACGCAACCTGCTATGGTTGCAATGAAAAAGGGCACATCAAAACTAATTTCCCAAATAAAACCAAGAAGCCCGGGGAGGCTAAGAAGACCAAAGCTGGAGGCTCTCAAATGAATACTCAAGAGGCCGTTCCGGATGACAATGTCACAACAGGTACTTTCCTTATCAATGACGTTCATGCTAGAGTATTATTTGACTCAGGTGCAGATAAGTCTTTCATAGACAATAGATTTTGTAAATTATTAAATCTGCCTGTTAAAACTCTAAGCGTTAAGTATGAAGTAGAATAGGCCGATGGTACCTCAGAAACTGCTTCAGCAATATTAGATTGATGTTTTATATCCATTAGAAATCATTCTTTTCCGCTGTCCTTGTTTCCGTTAAAATAAAAGGGACTCGAGATAGTGATAGGAATGGATGGGTCGTCTTGTAACCAAGCCCGTATTGTGTGTGATAAGAAGCAAGTAGTTATCAAGACTCCTTATGGTGAGCCTTTGACAATTCAAGGAGACACATGGTACGGATTGACTAAGCACTTGTTGAATTTGGTATTTAATACCAAAGATTTGAGTATGGAAAACTCAGAAGAGATAAACAACAGTCGCTATGCTAGAGATGCAACAAATGTTAATGGTGCATCAAATGTGAGCCTCAATGTTAATGGAGTTAATCTCCAAAACTGTAATTAATACAGCTGTTAGAAGGGCTATGAGAAACGTCATGAAAAGGTTCAAGAAGCCGAATGCTACTTAACACATGTCGCTGCTCATGAGAAGAGCTTTATTCATACTTCAAATGCGAAGAATAACCCAAACAAAATCATATATGGCAAGGAGCCCCATTTTTTTAGGATGTACTTAAAGGTACTTCGTCTCTTGGAAGTCAAGAGACTTCAATAGTAAAAAGGGGCCATTGATTACAGGAAATTGTTGGATGAAGTAGAAACCATTAGGTGTATCAGCGGTTATGCTGGAAAGGACACGGTGAGGTATGCATCACAGTCATTCGATGGCAATACCCTTAATTAGTGAGGACATTAATGAAGTCCAAAAGAAAGATCCTCTTATACAATATGGGATGGACCAAGTTTTAAGGACCTTATTAGAAAAACCTATTATCCGCTTCACGAAATGGAAAAAGATGGAATAAGAATTGTCTGACTCTCACCATAAAAGTTCTAGACTGTCGACAGTATGTTACAAATTTTAATTCATTGGCTGAGATAGTACTCTATTCCATTTATCCAAAAATCTAAGCTTAATGCAACTAATTATTGGTGGTTAGCATCGGCAATAAGAGGGCACATTAAGGTTTCAAAGCCTGCTTATTATAAATCCATTATGGATCTACCTCAGCTACTCACGTTATATAGATTAAGAAATAACCAGTCAAAGCTAAGACCGCCCTAAAATTTGTCAAAAATTTTACAGCTGAGTTTAAAAGGATTAAGAATGGAGGCGCTTAACCCTCCTGATAAATGATTAGAGGCGGTTCACATTAATAATAACACCAGATAAACCCCTTATTGTGATTTTATTGCTAAGAGTTACATTTGGTTTCAGGTACCGCTGAGTCTCTCATAAAACCATAAGCTTAGCAAACTTTTAGAAATTCTCCTGTAAGAACCCCAGATATTAAGTGTAAGGTAAAACTTACAGGTGAAATCATAAGAACCATTTCTTCTGTTCCTGTCAGAAACCTTCAGTCGTAAAATTCTAGAAGCATCCTTTCTCTAGGTGTAGTACGTCAGCATATGTAGTTTATACCTCTTTGATCTCTATCGATTGCGAATACCAGACGGTATGACAAAAGCACCACATGAGGATTGATGTATCTTAATAAGTTCCATAGATTGCTTCCATGCCTGATCAGTATGGAGGTTTAATGCATGGAACCGCAAGGATATCCCAATGGTCATATGGTACTAAAGTCAGCTAATGGTATTCAAAGAAGATATCCAGAATGGAATTGTCCAAGTAAATGTTTTCGATTAAGGAATTCGTGGACTCGTAACATAAATGTGTCACTTATCTGACACAGAATATGATAGATGAACTGGAACCTGAGATTTGAAAAATCTCTGTAACCTCCTTGTGTCTTGATTATCTTCTCCTAGGACTACCCTGTTTACCTCCTGAAAGGCAAGTAGAGTTAAGATTTATACCCCATTTAGGGCTGTATTATTATGAAATCTCCAAGACGGCTAGTACCATCATTGGAAGATTCGAAACCCTGATTAAGTGAGTTTTAAAATAGAGGATTCATATAGCCTAACTCAATATTCTGAGAATTCGGTATAGTCAATTAAGAAAGACGGTTCATCCTGCTTATGCATTAATTACCGCAACCCTATTTAGGCAACACTTAAGAATCACCATCAGCTGCCCAGGATCGTCGATCTGTTGGGCTAGCTATAAGGATTAACTATTCCTTAAGATTAGTTTTAAGCAGTGGTTGGAATGACCATCTCACCTTAAAATAAGCTTCTCCAAAATAGTCAATATATAAGTATCAAGGTTGCTCCTTGGGAAACCTTGTATAGATGGAATATTAAACATCTATTGTTAGAACAAAAGATTGGTAAGTCCAATTATCAGGATCTGAAAGTTGCATTGGAAACAACGAATAAGATCAAACAAATCCATAATCGTCTGAAAGTTGCCAGTAATCGGTGGAAAAATCAAGGAATTATGAAAGTAGCAACCCTCCTAAGTTCTTGTTAAGAAATAAGGTTCAACAAAAGATATCACCCTGGAAGGGTGTGCCAATTTGTTAATTATCAGGCTAGTTAAGCTCTGAATATATAGAATCATTTGAGGGAATCGAATGTATGAAAATCAAATAACTTATAAGCTAAAACCTATTTAAGGAGCTTGGCGGGGATCGCAATGCATTACACACTAATGATTTAAGGATGTGTTTCACCAATAAGTCGAGAAGCATTATCACATAATGATATGCAGATTTATGATATGATGAGCAACCTGTATCAATTGAGGATCGACAGGTTAAGAAGCTCCAAAAGGATACATGTACCTAATATAAAGGTCACTTTGGGTGCTTGGAGAGGCCCCAGATATGCTATAGAAGTTAAGTCCATTATGCGACAAAAAGTACTTCCATCATTTTAACAAATCTCGAGGTTGAGATTTCTTTTAAGGGGGTGAGGATATAACACCTCGGAAAATCACGTCCAATGATGTATTGACACGTGTAGTAAACCCTAATGAAGTCAAACATTGAATTTAAGGGACTAATTTTTTGAAAAATCGAAAACTTTGATTATGAAAGGACTGGAAGTGTTAAGATACCTAAAATAAGTTTCTAAATAACCTCGTACGGTATTTATATTCACAAATGGGCAACTTGTTGATCGAGTGTAGCCGTTTGCGTAATTAATTGAAAGTTTGCGCAATGAAGGGTTAAAAGCGTCAACATGTAAATTCTTACCTCTTAGTGACCTTTTAACAAACCGGGAGCTTCATGATAATTGATTATACTCTCGGGAATGCCAATTATTGGCCATCTAAGGTTTTTATGCCTATAAGTAAAGTTACGCGCAACTTTGCAAGTTAATGGGACTAAAAGTGACAATATGTTTAATTATACCTCTGAATGACCTTTTAGTGAACCTGAAACATCGTGATGTTTAATAATACTCTCAAGAATGTCTAATATGAATTAGATGAAGCTTCGATGCTATTAAACGATGATATACGCAAATTTGCGCATTGGAGGGACCTAAAGCGTCAACTTTTGAATCCACGCCTTTTGGTGACCATTCAGCGATCGAGAGTGTAGAAATAATTAAAATCATGCTTGGTAATGCCCATTATGGGCCATGGAAGGCTTGGATATCATTAAACGACATTTCGCGCTACTTTGTGCGATTAAAGGACTAATTGCGTCAAACTGCAAAAGTATGTCGATTCGTAGGGTATCGGACCTTCCAGAATATGACCATGAGTTAAACATACCCTATTTATCCTTTATATAGCTTAGATATAGGCTTAGAGGTGTTTGGTGTGCAAAAATAAACTTTTAAGTCAAGCAGGGACTAAACGTGTCAAAAAGTGCACAAGTTTACATTTTCGCGCATATCTCACATTCTGAGTATACCCGGACATCCAAAAATTTATGTAAGTACTAAAATATTTTATTTTAGTGTTTGGATTGATAAAATTCCACTCGTCGCGTAATTTGGATCGTTTTTCGCGTCCGTTCGTGTTTCGTCGTAATTAGACGAACAACGTGACCATATGACCAAACGAACCGACATCCGGCACATTTTTGAGCATGTTTCAAGTCCATTATCTTTAGGCTTCATTGTAGAGCCTTGTAAATAGCTTAACGGGCCTTAAACGTGCAAAACGTGACCTTTAAAGCTCACAGGGACCATTTCTGCATATTTTAAAAGTCTGTCTGCTGATCTGGGCTGTGAGGCGGGCCGCGTAAGGACACACAGACTCCTATGCGGGCCGCGAGGCATGTGCAGATGCAGAAACTGGTTTCTAGCTGCTGGTTTTGCTAAAAATGGTTTCCATACTCACATAACCGACTCTAGGGGCTGCCCACTGATTATAAAAGTGGTTTTACACTTGTCTTCATCTGATTATAACTCCCCGACACTTGTCGCGATCCTACGAGGTCCCGAAAAGTATAAAAGGAGGTGGGTTTTCACTTTCACCTCACACCTTCATTCTTTTCTGCTTTGGCTCTCTGAATTCAAGGGGATCCTGATCATATTAGGAACCTCCTTCAGTCCATAGGACCTCTTGTAAGTGTCTTTTCGTGCTTAGTATTAATCGTTTTGCTTTTATAGCCGAAAAGTCAAGCGTTTTCGATAAACGCTTTGACTTTTAAACGGTTGAGCCATTGTTCACATAAAACATGGCTACGTGACCATAATTAGGTAGGTGTTAAACCCTCAAAAGGGCACCTCCTAATTACCACGTTTACTTAGGTAAATTGTCGGGTTAAATAAAAGTAAAACGGGTTAGTTTTTAATAAAATTCATAACTATTAATATAGAAGCCGTAAAATCAGTTTTCTCACTTTAATAACTTGGTAAATATTAGTTGAACATGTCTGAGCATGTACAACCTGACAATTCTAAGTATAGGCTCGGTTCGAAACCGAAAGTCGCAAAAGTTGACTTTTACTTTGACTTTCAGTTCTGACCCAATTTAGCTTAGTTTAGATATGCCTTAGGATTCCTTTAGGACCATGTTATAGGTTAGTATAACCCTCTGAGGTTATACAACTTGGTTCCATAGTAATCCTAGTTCATTGCATGTTTCCGTTATATGCCTAAATGTTGACCATTATGCCCTTTTGACCTTAAAACGATGTTTTTGAAAATGTAAAAGAATAGAAAGCTTTATTACTGAATTATAAACTTATCCCTAAAATTTGACATCAGTTTGAGGTCTAGATTAGGAGTTATGCTCATTAGCGTAAATGAAAAGCTTTTTATTAATTAAACGGCGTAATTAGCATAAAGCCTATCTAAACCCAATTTTTGATACCAAACTTTTTACCTACTGATGTAAAATAATATTTTGGGATTTTTAAAGATTTTTATTTATTTTTAGGCTGAGCATAACATAAGGTTCTAGCCTTGATACGGTAATTGCCGGTTTTGCCCTTTTGGCCTATAAAATGAGTTTTACAAATCATTTTGATACCAAACCTTTTTCTACTGATCTTATATGATAAATAGAATATTTTAAGCCTTCTGGAATGATAAAAATATCAGCTTTTCTTATAAAACCCGGAAATCGCTTAAAACCGCCTTTTTACGCGTTTTAAACGCATAGTATGTATTAAAACTCTTTTTAACATATAAGACTTAACCCCTACTGATATTTTTAGTAAATTTTTATACTTAAACAGTAGGCAAAATTTTTAAACTCAGAATTCTAATTTTGACCTTTAAAGCTTATGTGAAATTACCAAAATGCCCATTCGGTGCATAGTTTGGCTATAATTAATAAATTTCACATATATACAATACCATACTGATATAACTTATTAAAGTAAGTATTTTTACTTATTATAACAGACCTGAAACTCAGATTTATAATTAAACTCTTTTAAAGCTTTAAAATGACCAAAATACCCCTACGGGGCATAATTTGAGTTTAAATCCGTTTTGGGCATAATGGAAGGTATCCTACTGATATCGCAACATATTTAAGGCATATTAACTTAGGAAACCTGTTCATGATTCATTTGGTTACCCGTTACGTACTTTTCGCGTTCGGATCGGTTTATGTAAATAATTTGCATAATTTAGCCGAAACGGGTCAAACCTTATCATGTTTGTCTAAAAAACCAGAATGTGTTTAGTTTACCCATATTAAACAAGTATACAAACTTGTCGGGTCTAAACCACATCCCAATCCGGTCTTCGCTTAATCTTGCGTTTGAACCGTTTATCCTCCTCTAAAACTAGCCGGTCTAAGCATAGGCTTAATTAAGACCCGTTAGGAATCTAATAGGTTATTAAAAACCTTCATTCCAGATTTAGGAGCCCAGTAAAAGCTATCTGCATTTGCTGATTGAATACGGTTGAGATAAATTGAATAATTTGCTCAGGTAAATACTTTTAACTTATTTTCCCTATACGGACTTGGGGTACGGTATATAAAATACCGCTTGGTCGGGCATTGAATTTTTAATCGTATGAAGGTTAATTTATTGATATGACCCGTTTAAATTGTTTTGTTTGCTTAAAGCCTTTGGGGGGTTAATGACCATGTCCCGGATATCCTTGGCATCATTTTAAGAAATGGCCATGACCTAAGCACGGGGTGTAGGCGTACACCCGACAGTGCATATATAAATAATAAGGTATTACCGCCGGTTTCGGGAATAACTCGCCGCGGGACTATATCATGTGGTGTGTCTATTAATCTTTAACCCGGTGTCAATCCGGGCTACTGAACGTATAAGAAACATGTAATTCTTTTACAAGTTTATATATAAATAATTATCCCAAGTTATAAAAAGTTTTGTGCCATGTGCAATCAAATTAATTTTCTTAAAACATTTTCAAAATGAGTCAGTTAAATTGTATTTACCAGAAAAGGCTAAGTGCAGGTACTAATCGGAATAGGCTGGCCCCTCCTAACATCAATAAAGAGTCTCGCAAGCTTAGATGTTAAGATCTGTTGAACATTTACCTTTTATTTGATCCGTCTGTGGATCCTTTACATCCCGTTTGTAATACTTTGATATTACTTTATATCGGTATGTAATATTTTATCTTTTGCTTCCGCTGTGCATTTAATTGTGTTGTTTGACTAAGATGATATCAACTACGTCACGATACTCCCCACCGGGCCCACCGGTAATACGTGGAAATATCGGGGTGTGACACCTAGCCCAGTAGGAAGCCCAGTTCACAAACATGTGGTATATAAACATGTTTTGTGATTAGGGTTTCAGTTCTTAGAAGTGTTCTTGGAGGCTAGAGAGAGAAAACGTAGAGAGAGAGTTAGATTTTGAAATTGGGGTTGAGAAAAATCACAGAGATAGGTTGTGAGGTTGTGAGGTCTTAAGTTGATTGTAAAACGTTTCGTTTGGATAATCAATAGAGGACCAGATTGATTGTGATTTCTGTTTCTACTCATTTCTGTGCTAATCTGGTCTAGAGGATTCCGCACTCTAGATTGGATATACAATCCTGTGACGATCCGTACGAACCAGGGGACCTACAATTGGTATCAGAGCTTTAGGCTCTTGAAGAAGCTCGGTTTAGAATTTGTTGCTGCAGAAAAAGGGTGGATTTTCGGGTTCTTTTGGAGATTTTTGAAAATTTTGAGTTTTGAAGACCTAGGGTTTCGAAATTTTGGAGGCTGATTTTCGAAATTTTTGAAGTGTTTGATCTGTTTGCATATTTAATTTTGCTGTATTAGTGTTTCTGGTTGCAGGTTTGGTTGATTCTTGGAGAATTTTGGCTGAAAAACTTGAAGATTCGAAGATTTGTTCTTCGTGTTCTTCGTTAAGTTCATCAGTATTTTCGAGAAATTGGACTGATTTTGGTGTTTCGATTTTGCAGGAAACTGTTAAAAGAATCTGGAAAATCTGCAGAAAATTCGATCAGATTGAGTTTCCAAAAGTTACTAGCATAATTAACAATTTCGCAGCAAATTTAACATCTACACTGACTGACTAGCAAATTTGTGACTTAATATCTCGGTGACCGGCGAAATTAAAATTCCAAAGGAGACTTTGGTAACCGTGTAATTGTCCTCAGCGACATTATTACGGTGATCGGCGAAATTAAAGTCGTCGTAATAGCGACCTGATTAGCCGGCGAAATTAACTGACCGGTGAACCAGCGAAATTAACCAGCATAATTAAACATTAGCGAAATTGTGTTGATTTACCAGCGAATTTAATAAGCTAGCATATCTACTCTACCAGCATAATTATAACTACTCTACCAGCATAATTATAATTACTCTATCAGCATATTTAACTTGGTTTGCCAGCATAATTAGCGTGACACAGCGAAATTAACTTGGTTTGCTAGCAAAATTAAAAGGTGGAGTATTTATTTTTGTAGAGGAATTAGATAGGTATAGAGGATTTAACGTTTTTGAAAATAGAAAGTGATCCGTAGCTCATCTCGAAAAACCGTTTACACGGTTAGACTCGGTTGATTTTTAGGACCAAAAAAAAAAAAACTCTGGAAAATCCCGAATTTGGTTTTCGACATTATATATAATTGGATTCGTTTTTTCGAGATGATTCTAACGGTATAATTTGGTAAAAACAGTTTTTGGAAAAATATTGTACGGTTTTATCAGTACGGTCACGGTAAAAATGTTTTAAAGATGGTTAAAACGGACATTGTTAGTGAGACTGTTAAACATTGGCCAAAGCTGAAAAACATTAAAGAATATGCTGTCTGGAAGGAGGAGGAGTTTGAATCGGTTGTGAAGAGTGAAGATACCAGAATGTGGTATTGTATGATAGATGGATATGTTGCTCCTACGCGTCGTATTGAAGGAAGAGTTAAAGTGATTTCTTATGAGAAGATGGATGATTATGAGAAACAGGTGGTTGATGCTGATAAGAAAGCTTTAGCTGCAATAAAAATGTCTTTACCTGATGGCATCAAGCATACCTTTATGAAGTACACTAATTCAAAGTATATGTGGGATGCATTAGAAAAGCGATATCAGGGAAATGCAGATGTTGTGGTAGAAGAGAAGAAGAAAGCTGTTGAGAAGAAGGAGGCAGAAGTTTCAAAATGCATGAATGGTGTGAATGGACTTATAGCAGAGGTGAAGGTATCATCAGAATCTGTAAGTCATACATGTCATAATTGCAGTGAACTACAAGGTAAAGTTAACAGACTATCGGAGCAAAACAAAATTCTATTAGCTTGTGTAGAAAATTTAAAAGAGTCAAATGTTCTTTTGATTGAACGAGAGTCAAATTGTTTAAACAAACTCAAATCAAATGAACTGTAAATCAGCAGTTTAACAAGCAAAGTCAATGAACTGTTACAGGTCATTGATTTGGATCCTGAGACTGTAAAGGATAAAACTAATGAATTTTCTGAAAAGTGCAGGGAATTGGCCATTGCACAAGACCAAATTGTTGAACTTAAAGGAAAGTTAGACAAATTTGAAAATTCTTCATTAGTTAGGACTCACATTCAAAAAGGGCTGAAAAGGAGTAATGATAGAACAGGAGTGGGGTTTAGTAAAGCTTCATCTTCTAAGGATCAAGATTACTCATTTTTACCTGATGAGAATGAGTTAACTGATTTTGTACCTACTACACCAGCTGTAGTGGATTCGATAGCTGTGGACTTGCCAAATAGTCCAGTATCTTTGAAAGAATCTGTTGAGTCTAACAGTACACCTCATAAATCGGATGAGGATACTGAAGAGGAAAAGAAGAAAACATTTAAAAAGAGATTTAACAAAAAGAAAATTTATAAGATAAAATCTTGTTTTAAATGTCACCCTAAAGGGCATGTGGCGAGTTGTTGTCCTTTGAAGAAAAATAAGCAAAAAGTTGATGAAGTTAAGGATGGGAATAGGGTTGGTTTAAATAATAATGTGCAACCACATTGTCAAAATAATCAGCTTAGATTTCAATCAAAGACTTCACCATCAAGACGATCTGATACAACACAAAGTTTTTCTACACAATTTAGTCATTTTAATGGTAAATCAAATCGGTTTCAAAGTCAATATAGAAATTTTGGATATCAAAATCGATACCATACTTCTGGTAATTGAAAATTTCAAAGAAGAAACGAATATAGGGGTTTTAGTAACTCAAATGTTCAACAACATCCAATTTTTTTTTCAAAATTCATGGTATAATAATGGGAGAAGAATGTATCAAGAAAATAATTTTCAAAGGTCGGAAAATTCGAGAGTTTATTGGAACTCTCGTGATCAAAGACCTAGTGGAAGTTATAAATCTTGTTCAACAACAGGAAATACATCCAAGACACCAGTAAGGTGTGATGGATATTGGTTAGAAGCATCCTATACGGATTTACATGGTCAACCCAAAACCGGTCAGGTTTGGGTTGTTAAGTCTAACTGAGTTGTTGAGAATGTGCAGGATGACCAAGAAGGACTGTTGATGTGTTCAACAGTGGTTATTCCTGTAAAGCATTTGAGGTGAATAGTAGGTTAAATTTGGTAACAAACTATTTACTTTAGTGATTATTATGATTATTTTAAACTTTAAAAGTGAAAAACTTATTGTCAGATTGAAGTGGGAGTCTGTTTGTGTTTTTTTTAAATTTGTGTTTTCAAAACTTACTCCATAGAAACAAAAATTTAGGGGGAGAAATTTCCCTAAGCCAAAAAGAGTTTAGTCAGTGCGTGTGTTTAGGGGGAGTAAGTTATAGATTAAAAAAAAAACAAAATCCAAATACATTGAAAAAATGAAAACCATAAAAAAATAGAAAATCAAAAATGAGTTATCACTGTGTGAAAAAGAAGAGATGATAGTACATCAGCAAGTTAGACTGTCACACTCTAACTGAATTAAATTGCTTAAGTGTGATAGCAGCTTCATTATATGATGTATCAGTAGGCAAAAAGCATGAAATAATCAACTTACCAATGTGATATAAACTTAAATAAACTGTGTATGAGTGGGGAACACATCAGTGGTGTATGGTTTAATGACCTTAAATCTTGCGTTGATAGATTGCCAAAATCTGAGGTTTTGGGTCTTTATACTGTTTTTTCATCTGGGGATATCAGGGGTGTCCTTCTGCTGCATCCAGATATATGTTGACCTAGACACACCCAGGATATCTTAAAAGAGCTAAAAATGCCAAAACCCTTAAATGAAGAAGCTCTCAAAGAGAGTTATTCAAATGTGCAAAAAGCATAATTCGTACCAAAAATGGTATTTGTCTTAGCCCTCGTTAGATATTTTGGTCTCTTTGCTGTACGGAAGTACTGACCTGTTCACCAAGTATCTAAACGTTGTAAAACAAAACGGATGAATTCAGTATACTCACCTACTACGATGAATCTTTGTGCATACCTTGATCGCGGGGGTATAACCTGAAGTGGGACACACTAGTATATCAGTAATAAAATTACCTTAACATATCATACGGTAATGGTACTTGAAATGTTCATGCATTTTGTTTAAGTGGACAAACATACTGGTAATCGTCTTGAACTGCTTTTCACGAAAAATTAAATAAAGAATTATCTAATAGTGTGAAGTGTGAAAACAGTTTTTCGTTTGTCTACTAGTTAGTCATTATCATGATTGTAGTAGGCTAGATTGAGTTGGTATGTTGGTTTGTTTGCTTTTTGCTTACATATATGGGGAATGTCCTGTATATGAACTAGTGGGGAACTCATCCTCACTACTTGTACTTATTTGGCGGTTGTCTATAATAGAATCACCGGGGTAACCCTTTACCCAAAAAAAAGAAAACAGTTTGATTGTGCTGATATGATCTTCTTACCGGTGATTCTCACAAAAAAGATGTTTTTTAAATATGTTATTGTTTTCTTAAAAATCAAAATAAAAAAATAGAAAACCACAAAATCCAAAAAATATTTTTCTTTTAAAAGACTTCCATTTTGAATTGACAGATTGTTATTTTTTTGCATGATGAGATAAAATATTGATTTGTCTTAAATGTGAAAAAGATTAATGGTTTTTCGAGATACTTGCTTGTGTTGCTAAACAGATTGATGCAGTTATCAAAATGAAGTGCAGAATACAAGTAAAGTGCAGATTGATAGTGAAGTGAAGATGTGTGAAGATGCATGGTAGGATCCTTCTACTACATTGCAGAGAGAAAGTGATATGGAAGAGTTGGAGCTGATTTACTTAACCAAAGATTGCTAGCTAACTGATCTACAATGAATGAAATTTTTGGAGATTGGAAGCATCAGCTAAGGGGGAGTCTGTTGATGTCAGAAACTGTGTAGCTGACGCTATCCAAAGACCAAAAGAAGACAGGTTGTTTGAAGACAAAGTTACACCATGAAGCTATTGTCAAGGGGGAGTCTGTTGGTGCATATTCTGTGACAACAGCTTAATATTTTGATTATTTAGTCTTTGGATATTTTGTAATGGGCTTAGCTTATTGGTTAGTGAGTTTATTATTGTAATGGGCTTGGAAAATGGCCTAGCCCAGTAGGAAGCCCAGTTCACAAACATGTGGTATATAAACATGTTTTGTGATTAGGTTTCAATTCTTAGAAGTGTTCTTGGAGGCTAGAGAGAGAAAACGTAGAGAGAGAGAGAGTTAGATTTTGAAATTGGGGTTGAGCAAAATCACAGAGATAGGCTGTGAGGTTGTGAGGTCTTAAGTTGATTGTAAAACGTTTCGTTTGGATAATCAATAGAGGACCCGATTGATTGTGATTTCTGTTTCTACTCGTTTCTGTGCTAATCTGGTCTAGAGGATTCCGCACTCTAGATTGGATATACAATTCTGTGACGATCCGTACGAACCAGGGGACCTACAACAAGCAAGTGCAGATATCTTTTACTGGGCTTCTAAATCTGGAATGAAGGTTTTAATAACCTATTAGATTCCTAACTGGTCTTACTAAAGTTTAAACTTAGACCGGTTAGTTTTAATGAAAGGTTTACGGTTCAAAACGCATGATTAAGCGAACACCGGATTAGAATGTGATTTAGACCCGGCAAGTTTGAGGACTTGTATAATATGGGTAAACTAAACACATTCTGGATTTTGAAGCAAAAATGATAAGGTTTGACCCGTTTCGGTTAATTTATGCAAACTAGTTACATAAACCGCACCGAACGAGAATAATGCATAACGGGTAACCAAAAGAGTCATGAACAGGTTCCAAAAGTTAATATGCTTAAAATATGTTATGATATCAGTAGGATACCTTCCATTATGCCCAAAATGAATTTAAAACCAATGTAAGTCCCGAGAGGGTATTTTGGTCATTTTAAAGTTTATAAAAGAGGTTTAAATAAAAACTGAAGGTCTGGTCCAAAACCTTCTGTGAAAACATTTATCTTATGAGGTTATAACAACAGGATATCATACATATGTGTATTTCATCATTTATGATCAAACTATGCACCGTAGGGGCATTTTGGTCATTTCACATATGCTTTAAGGGTTAAATTTGGAAATCTGAGTTCAAAAATTTAACTTACTGTAAAAGTTTATAAATTTATTTAAAACATCAGTAGGTAATAAGTTTTATGTGTCAAAAATAGTTTTAACCCATACTATGCGTTTAAAACGCATAAAAGTCGGCATTTGGCGATTTTCAGGTTATTTAAAGAAATCTGAGTTTTTGATCAGTTTATAAACTTTAAAATATTTTATTTAACATATGAAATCAATAGCAAAAGGTTGGGTATAAAAATGTTATGTAAAACTCATTTTATTAGTAAAAAGGGCATAACCGTCGATTACCGAATCAAGGCAAGAACCCCGTGTTATGATCAGTTTAAAAATTACTAAAAATCTCCAAAAATCCCAAAATATTATATTACATCAGTGGGTAAAAATTTTGGTGTCGAAATTTGGGCTTAAATAGGTTTTATGCCAAAAGGTCGTTTAATTAATAAAAAGCTTTCATTTTACGATATCGTGCATAACTCTCATTTTAGACCATAATTTGATGTGAAACTTTTAGGACATCCTTAAATATCAGTAACAAAGGTTTTTGTCCATTCATATTGTTAAAAACCTTGTTTTATTTATAAAAGGGCATTATGGTCAATAATTAAGCATTTAACGGAAACATGTAAACGATTCAGATTATTAAGGACCTATGTTGTATAATCTCAGGGGGTTATACTAACATGTAATATGGTCCTAAATAAACCTTAAGGCATATCTAAACTAAGCTAAATCGGGTCAGAACTGAAAGTCAAAGCAAAAGTCAACTTTTGCGACTTTCGGTTGCGAACCGAGCCTAAACTCAGAATTGTTGGGTTGAACATGTCTAAACATGTTCTTACATTAATTACCAAGTTATTTTAATGTTAAAACATGTTCCATAACTTCTACATTGTTAATTATGAATTTATTTGCAAAACTTGATTATGTTGACTTTTTAATATTAGGTTTGACCCGACATTTGACCAAGTTAGGGTGATAATCAGTAGGTGCCCTCTTAGGGGTTTATTACCTACATAATTACCAACTTATAGCCATTTTTAATTCGACTAATGACTGGACCATTAGTGATTAATCACTAAGTCAAAACTTAATTACGATAAGTTTGACTTTTGGTCATTAAGCTAACAAAACTTGAATTAGAGAGGCTAAGAATGCTTACAAGGACTCTTAGCACGAATTAGGAGTTGGGGGAAACTTACTTGAAGTCCATAGAGCTCCAGAGAGTGAGTTGTGAAGTGATTTTGAAATGAGCAAATGAAGTAGCAAACAAGAGTTTCTTATATAGCCAAAAATAATTCACAAGATCATTCCACACAAGTCTACAAATTTTTCTGATGATCCTAGGTGTCCCCTATGCATGTAATACTGTTGGCTCAGTCCCTGAATTCGAAAACCAGCTCTCAAAGGCGGTGGAACAGGCTGCACAGGCACCTGTCATTGTTTTCTGTTACTGGCACTCTTACGCGGCCCGCGTAAGAGTTAGCCCAATGTTTACGCGGCCCGCGTAAAGGACAGATTCCGGTAAAAAGTTTGGCAGCTTTGCATTTTTAGTCCCTGGTCTTTCTAAACTTGTTTTAACTTTTGTTTATTGTACTTTTAATCCCCAAACTTGATTTTTAAGGGTCTTGAGTCTGTAAACATTTATCAATAACCTTTCGGTTAGTTACGAGGTCACCTGAATGGTCTTGGATTGCAATGTTGATGCATTTGACCCTTATTTCTTGGAATTAACACTTTGATTGATTATGTGCGTCGAAACTCCACGAATTAATATCCAATATTCTTGTGGGTAAAATGTAATCGTTACAATGTTTTTGGGGTCGTTAAAAGGTCTCTCAGAGGTTACTTTCAACATGTTGACACTTTCAACCCCTATGTTTCACGAGATCCTTATTTTGAGCACAAAAGACTTTTCAAGTTCGATAAATTATTCGTTAAAGAATACGAATGTCGTATGAGGTCAATCAAAGGCACAAGAATGGCATGTTAACACTTTGGATCCCTATTACTTACATATTTACATTGTTTAACAACTTTAGTTCCTCGGAAACAATTCTTTACACGTTTAAAGTCCATGACACGTGTCTTTATTATATTGGTCATGATTTTACGAGGTGTTACATCCGCACCCCCTTAAAAGAAATCTCGACCTTGAGATTTACTAAAATAAGTGAGGGTACTTCTGTTTCATTGTGGTCTCAACCTCCCACGTATATTCGGGACCTCTACGGGCATCCCATTTAACCTTCATAATCGGTACGTGCTTCTTTCGAAGTTTCTTAACCTGTCGATCCTCGATCCACAAAGGTTTTTCAACAAATTTTAAGCTCTCATCTATATGCACATCCTTATGTGACATGGCTAGCGATTCATCGGCTAGACATTTCTTTAAATTGCAGATGTGGAATACATTATGTATTCCACTAAGTTCCTCTGGTAAATTCAACTTGTAAGCCACGGTTCTGACACATTCGATGATCTCGAATGGTCCAATGTACCATCGGCTTAACTTGCTCTTCTTGCCAAAACGCATCACCCCTTTCCAAGGTGATACCTTAAGTAGCACTTTGTCACCTACCTCGAATTTAAGAGGTTTACGCCTTTTATTTGCGTAGCTTTTCTACCTATCCCTGGCAGCTTTGAGACGATCACGTATCTGCACAATCTTATCTGTCGTTTCCAGGACTATATCAGGTCCTGTTAGTTGGACATCTCCAACTTCTGCCCAACAAATGGGCGTCCTACACTTTCTTCCATACAAAGCTTCAAAAGGTGCAGCTTGAATACTTGAATGATAACTATTATTATACAAAAATTCAATCAACGGAAGATGATCATCCCAACTTCCACCTAAATCGATAACACAAGCCCTTAGCATATCCTCCAGCGTCTGAATTGTACGTTCACTCTGTCCATCCATCTGAGGATGATAAGTAGTGCTAAAATTTAATCGAGTGCCCAGCGATTGCTGAAAGCTTTTCCAAAAATGAGACGTATATCTAGTATCCCTATCAGAGATAATAGATACTGGCACTCCATGAAGAGATACAATCTCATCCACGTACAACTGAGCTAGCTTGTCAGAGGTATGTGTTTCCTTAATGGGTAAGAAGTGGGCTGACTTGGTCAGTCTATCTACTATAACCCAAATAGTATCATTCCCACGTTTTGTCTTCGGTAACTTGGTGATAAAATCCATAGTCACCATTTCCCACTTTCAAGTGGGAAGTTCAGGCTGTTGCAGCAAACCTGACGGCTTTTGATGTTCTGCTTTTACTTGTGCGCACGTCAGACATTTGGCCACATAGATAGCTATAGATTTCTTCATACCTATCCACCAATAATTTGTTTTCAAATCCTGGTACATCTTATCACTGCCAGGATGAACTGAATACTTGGAGCTATGGGCTTCTTGAAGAATCACGTCTCGAAGTCCTCCACAAATTAGAACCCATATTCTACCATTCAATCTCAGGATTCCATCCTTGCCATACGACAATTGCTCTGCAGTTACGCCTAACTTCTCATTCGGATAGTTAGCTTCTAATACAGCTTCCTTCTGAGCGGCTAACAGCTTTTCATTCAAGCTGTTCTTTAGTTCAATGCTATTGGCATTGATTCTAATAGGTTTGACCCTTTCCTATCTGCTCAAGGCATCAGCGACTATATTCGCCTTGCCTGGATGATATCGGATTTCACAATCATAATCGTTCAGTGTCTCCATCCATCGGCGTTGTCTCATATTAAGATCCTTCTGGTTGAACAAGTGTTAAAGGCTCTTATGATCAGAATATATTATGCACTTTGTTCCATAAAGATAATGCCTCCAAATTTTTAGTGCAAACACAACGACAACCAATTCCAAATCGTGGGTGGTGTAATTCTTTTCGTGCACCTTTAATTGTCGGGAAGCATATGCGATAACCTTGCCCTTCTGCATAAGCGCACATCCCATGCCTGTGTGCGATGCGTCGCAATAAACTACAAACTCTTCAATCCCATCTGGCAATGTCAACACAGGATCGTTGCTTAAATTCTGCTTAAGGATATCAAAAGATTCTTGTTGCTTGGGACCCCAGTCAAACTTGACATTCTTGCGGGTCAATGAAGTCAAAGGTGCGGCAATCCTTGAAATTTTTTTGATGAAACGTCTGTAGTATCCTGCTAGACCTAAGAAGCTGCGTATCTCTGTAGGAGTCTTGGGTTCCTGCCAATTCATAACTGCTTCGACCTTAGCGGGATCCACCTAGATTCCGTGCTCACTTACCACATGTCCAAGAAATTGGACTTCTTGAAGCCAAAACTCACATTTAGAAAACTTGGCGTAGAGCTTCTCTTGCTGCAGAAGTCTAAGGATACACCGGAGATGTTTCTCATGGTCATCTTGATTCTTTGAATATATAAGTATGTCATCAATAAACACAATAACAAACTTGTACAAATAAGGCTTGCAAACGCAATTCATGAGATCCATGAATGCTGCTGGTGCATTGGTGAGCCCGAAAGGCATCACCAAGAACTCATAATGTCCATAACGAGTTCTGAATGAAGTCTTATGCACGTCTTCATCTCTAACCTTCAGTTGATGGTAACCTGATCTTAGATCAATCTTGGAAAAGTAACATACTCCTTGAAGTTGATCGAATAGATCATCGATCCTGGGTAACGGATATCTGTTCTTGATTGTAACCTTGTTCAGCTCGCGATAATCAATGCATAAACGCATTGATCCATCCTTCTTCTTCACAAATAGGATTGGTGCTCCCCAAGGGGACGAGCTAGGTCGAATAAATCCTTTCTCTAACAAATCATCCAACTGAGTCCTCAATTCTTTCATTTCAGTTGGTGCTAAATGGTAAGGTGCTCTCGCAATTGGTGCTGCCCCAGGAATGATGTCAATTCTGAACTCCACTTGTCTATCTGGAGGTAAACCAGGTAGTTCTTCTGGGAATACTTCTGGATATTCAGAAATAACAGGTATGTCTTCGATCTTGGGCTTTGGTTCATCTATGGTCACTTGTGCCATGTAAATGACACAACCTTTCTTCATACACCTTGACGCCTTAAGCATAGACACTTGCTTAGGTAATCCATACCGGGTATCTCCTTGAATCGTGAGTGGCTCACCATAAGGAGTCTTGATAACTACTTGCTTCTTATCACATATGATTTGGGCTTGGTTATGAGATAACCAATCCATGCCTATCACTATGTCGAATCCTGCTAGTTTCAACGGAAGCAAAGATAGCGGAAAAGAGTGATTCCTAATGGATATAAAACATCCATCTAATATTGTTTAGGCGGTTTCTATGGTACCATCAGCTAATTCTACTTCATATTTTATGCTTAGAGTTTTAACATGCAGATTTAACAATTTACAAAACTTATTGTCTACAAAAGACTTATATGCACCCGAATCAAACAATACTCTAGCATATACGTCATTGATAAGAAAGGTACCTGTTATCACGTTATCATTTTGAATGGCCTCTTGAGCATTCATTTGGAAGATTCGAGCATTGGTCTTTTTAGCCTCCTCAGGCTTCTTTGCATACTTTGGGCAGTTAGACTTGATGTGCCCTTTTTCATTACAGTTGTAACAGGTCGCATCCTTTATTTTCTTGCAATCTAATGTTTTATGCTCACTTGATTTGCAGATCCCACAAGCTTTAGGCTGCGATTGGGATTTTGATTCGTACCTGCACTTTCCTAGATGGCGTTGCTTGCAGATCTTGCATTTGGGCTTTTCACCCGACTGTTGGTCATCCTTTTTGAACCCTTCTTGTACTCAGAGTTCCCTTTGTGTTTCTTATCAGAACGGCATGAGTTCTCATCCTCACGTTTCCTTTTCCCCTCATCGGAATTCCTAAGCGATCTCTGCCTGACCGCATCGAGGGTAAGAGACAACGACAAATCAGCCACTGACCTAAAGGTAGTAGGTCTTGATGCTTTCACACTCACCTTAATTTCCGGAGCTAAACCTCCAATAAAACGGGCTATACGTTTTGGTTCTGGTGTAACCAAGTATGGAACCAACGTTGACATGGTGTTGAAGCTTGTAAGACACGCTTGACAGTCTAAATTCTTCATAACCAAGGTCAAGAAGTCAGTCTCAATCCTTTCTACCTCATGCTGAGGACATAAAGTATCCTTGATCAACATAACGAACTGATCCCAAGACATGTTATACAATGGGATCTTTCCTATGGCTTGGATTA
The DNA here is from genome assembly GCA_030545235.1 of Helianthus tuberosus. Lineage (NCBI taxonomy): Eukaryota > Viridiplantae > Streptophyta > Magnoliopsida > Asterales > Asteraceae > Helianthus > Helianthus tuberosus. Next base: position 173,481,331 of record CM060397.1, read on the forward strand.
GGGACTTCCACCAAGCTAAAGCTTCACCTTTAAATGATTGAGATACAAACTTAACAATGTCTTGCTCAGCACAACCACTAATATCAACCACAGTGTCCATCTCATCGAGCCAGGTCATACAATCGATGGCTCCTTTTTCCCCTGTAAAGTCTCTAGGCTTGCAGGAGACAAAATACTTATACGAACAGGTTTTGACTCGAGGCTCCTTATTGAGCACAACATGTCTAGATGGAACACTCTTCTGATTTGAAGAATGACGAGATTCGCTCTTCCGAGCTGTATGAGTCTTGGAGGGTGATTTTGAGTGTTGTACAGTTAGGGTCCTGCTACGGGTACCACTTGATTCATTATCTCGTCTGTCAAGAGCTCGAGTAACGGCATTATCTATTAATGCCTGCAGCTCCGCACCAGCTACATTAATTCTGGTGGTGTCATGATTTTCCCTCGGGTGACTGTTAACCTCATCAGATCCAGCCATGTAGCTTGATTGCTACATAAAATATTGACAAAGATTTATTTAGGAGTTTATTATGGAATTGTCTTTTATGGCAATTCATTAACTATGGTTATTTCAATCCATATTGGTTAATTTAATTCATTTAAATTTTTATTATATTTTATCCCGGTTATAAACAATTAGGGATAATAGGGTGGCATAAAAAAGGCCTAGTCACAAGGACGATTTTAATCAAGATCTTATAGGATCGAGGTATTAAGGCTTGAACATAGTTCACCACCTTTTCTGACAGGGAGTTGTAGACTACAACTGTCTTTTGTCTTATATGACAATTATCATGGCCCGTAGGCACTACATCACTAATGGTTGTTTAAATAATAAACAAAAGAAAGGAATTGGAAGAATCCAATGTAAGGATGACTTGTGTGACTTTTACTGAATCACATCTGCCAGGAGTGCTAACATGTTTTCAGATGTTAACAAGGATTTGAATCTTTAAAAAGGATCTACCATCATGGCCTTGTCTTAAAATGGCACATGGCTAGGTTTTTGCCTTTAGATTTTCTTTTAATATAACATGGCAGATCAACATTAAATTGGAATGATATTTTTTATTTATTTCATATAACATATTTATACATATAATGACAAATGAAAATTTTAATTTAAAACATTCCATTAAGTGAAAAAGAAGTACATAATTGCCCTAAACGGGACTTGAAAGAAATAACATTGTCCACATAGGGACTTAAAAGGAAATACAAGTCCTCGCAGGGACTTGATTGTAAATAAACAACAATACAAATAAATGAGGAATTTAATGATCCCTCTTCTTCTTCTCTTTTATTAAGCTTACCAGGCCCTTGAGAAATCCCCGGTGGTTCCTACGCTCCTCTTCGACTTCTTGTTCCACCCGGTTCAGCCTCTGGAGGATTTCCTACTGTTGTTGTGGGGGAATCTGTAGCGGCTGCGACTGCTGCTGAACCGGAGGTTGAGGATTTATCGGGTATTGATACCCATGCGGTAGGTACTCCGACTGGTACGAAGTCCCAAAAGGTCCTTCGGGGTGAAGGGCGTTGTAGTTGGCCGCCTCAATGTATGGGTCGACGGCAGGGGCATCGTAGTAGTTATAGCCAGGATAAGCTGGCTGTTCAAAGGGGTTATATGCCGCGGTACCGGCGTAAGAAGGAATCAGGTTATTATAACTCATGTGTGGTGGCGGTGCGACTGGAGCAGAGTCGACCTCTGAAACTGGGTTTGAAGGCCCACCCATTTGCGGGTCTTCATTCAGTGGCGAGTAGTGGCTGCCACTGGAGTGTTGGGGGATGCTGAAGTGGAAACCACCTTCTCGCACGGACATCCATGCACCTGATCTTCTTCGCCTCGGTGGTTCGGGAGGCGCTAGCTGTACTGGCGGTGGTGGTGGCGGTGGCGTGACTGCCTGAAAATGTGAATCCTCGGAGGGATCCTGCTGCATTTGGTGTTGCGGGTTGAATGGGGGAGTGTACTCCCAGTTATATGAGGCAAACCTTGCCTCGTAGCTGTCAGGGCCCCGGTACGGCGAACCGTAAAAAGACGATCCGTCAGAAATCTCTATGGGATGCGTGGGCGTCCCTGTTGGTAGTTGGGCTGCTACGGGATCTTCCTCCATATCCATGGAGAAGTGGTCCTCTGGTCCTAGCGGGTTATGGCCCGCGGGTTCTTCAAACTGGTTTGCTGGGTTGAACCGGCTTTGAAAGTAAGGGGTAGGATCGTTGAAGGAGTGGTGTGAATTGGAGCGCTGGAGGGGTATGAAAGAGTGATGGGAGTTATGGGGTTCATTTTCAGACTGAGGCCCGAAAGAGTTAAGGTATGATGGCGATGAGCTAAGCGAGACAGAACGTCTCGCGGGTTCCAAGCTGGTCCTCCAATCCTCTTGAGGATCGGAGCTGATGCTGATGGATGGTGTACGCCGATGCGAAGGCCCGGCTTCATGGTCGTTCCCTGTAATGGGACCCTTTCCTCGTCCTCTTCATCTCATATGCGGCGACATTTTTCTTGTCCTGTCAAAACAAACAAGGAAACAAAGAAAACAATAAAGGACAAAATAAAAGATTAGGATTAGTCCTAAGTCATTAGCCTAGACTCGGAAGTCAAGGAATATGCAACTGTGTCATTGAGATTAAACAAAAAAGGCCAGTGTTTAATTCACTCAAACCTGGCTCTGATACCAACCTGTCACACCCCGATATTTCCACGTATTACCGGTGGGCCCGGTGGGGAGTATCGTGTCGTAGTTGATATCATCATGGTCAAATAATCACAGTTTAAATGCACAGCGGAAGTCTAAATTAAAATATTACAAACCGAATGAAAGTAACACAAGTATTACAAACGGAGAGGAACAGGATCCACAGGCGGATCAAAATAAAGGAAAATATTGTTCAACAGATTTTTAAGTGACAAAGCTTGCAAGACTTCTTTATTTATTCACCCAGGAGTAGCCAGCCAATTTCGCTTAGTACCTGCACTTAACCTTTTGAAAAATACGTGAGTTTACACTGGTAAATACAATTAACTGACTCTTTTTGTAAAGGGTTTATGAAAATTGATTTGAATGCACAAGGCACAAATAATCTTTTATAACTTGGGATAATTATTTAAAAAAAATAAACTCGTTAAAGATTTATATGTTTGTTATACGTTCAGTAGCCCGGGTTGAATACCGGGTTAAAGATTAATAGACACACCACATAATATATCCCACGACGAGTTATTCTCGAACAGGCGGGTTCATTACTTTACATACGCACCGGCAGGTGTATGCCTACACCCCGTGCTTAAGTCGTGGCCATTTCAATGAATGAGCCGAGGATATCTAGGACATGGTCATTAACCCCCCAAAGGCTTTAAGCAAAAAAAAAAAAAAAACAGATTAAACGGGTTATATCAATGATTTAACTTTCATACAATTAAAGATTCAATACCCGACCAAGCGGTATTTTATATACCGTACCCCATGTGACACCTGTGTCACTACGACCATCAAACAAATACTAAATCAATGAAATATTGTGTTTCATACTTGGGATTTGTAAAAATATGTGTATCGTTGGCACATATCAATTCTCGTTCGATTTCAAGCTTCAAATCGCTTTCTGGAAGGTTATACGCGAACTGATGCGTAAACGTAACCAGTTTAATGCAACAAACACTCCGAAACAGTGATATAGGCTTAACATATCTTAAATAACCTTTACATCACTTAGAAATAAGTTTTGGAGGGTTTGGTGTGTCGAAATCAAGTTTATTCGATCGCAGGGACTGTTTACGTCAAACTGCGAAAGTATCCCGATTCGTATGGTAACAAACATTCTGGAACTTGACCATAAATTAAACATGCCCTAAATATCCTTTACATAGCTTAGAAATAGGCTTTGAGATGTTTGGTGCGCAAAAATAAACTTTTGCGTCAAACAGGGACTAAAAGCGTCAAAATGTGCACAAGTTTGCATTTTCGCGCATATCTTACGTTCTGAATATATCCGGACATCCAAAAATTTATGTAATCATTAAAATACTTTATTTTAGTGATTGGCATGATAAAATTCCATTCGTCGCTTAATTTGGATCGTTTTTGCGTTCGTTACGACTTCCGTCGTAATTAACCGAACAACGCAACCGTACGACCAAACTTACCGACATCCGAGATGCTTTTGAGCATATATTTCATGTCCCCTATACTTAAACTTCATTACTGTGCCTTGAAAATGGGTTAATGGGGTTTAAACGCGTCGAAAAAGGCTTAAACGAGCTGCAGGGACCATTTCTGCAAGTTTTTGAAAGTTCTGGCTAAGGTGAGTGGTGCCGTCACGCGACGGGGTACCACCCTTTGCCGTGGCATGACGTCACAGCCCTATCTGGGCAGAATTTTCATTTTTCAGCAATTTTCAGCAATGGGTTTGAACTTGGGGGTCCTTTTTGTAACATTTGCAATACCGTTTGATGGTTTTGGGGCACCCCTAGTATTCCAAAACCATGTGCCACACATGGATGGTCCAGATCGAAGCTCAATTATCGAGGAACGATCCTAACGGTTCTTCACTTTCTATAAATACCCACCTTCCCCATTTGGAAATCCTCACATTTGTTCTCATTCTTGCTCTAAGTTGAAGCTCTCAAGCTTCATACCTGAGCAAATTAAGTTCAAATCTTCAAAGCTTGGACCCTTTTGTAAGTTTCCTTCATGCTTGTTCATGTATTTCAAGCATGAAAGTCAAACAGTGTCTGCTTTGACCAGTCTTTGGTCAACACGAAGTTCGTTTGAACTTCGCAACGTGAGCGTAATCACGATGGTTATAGTCCCTAGTGACTATACCTACTGATTACCACGTTGATTAGGTGTAGTGACGAGTCGTAGTTTCGGTCAAAATGCGCATTTATGCGTATTTTGCAACCAAACTACTCTTGGGTATCAAAACCGTTTGTTTTGATATCAAACCGGTTTTCTAACTTAGTTAAACATGTTTTAACATGTTTAACTCATCACTTTTAGTTTAGTGCTTGTGTAGAGTCGTAAAGTCAAGCGGTCTAAACCACCGCTTAGACTTTCGAACTCGACCCGTTTGGTCGATCTTTAGGATCCGACCAAGCATGTTTAGTGACCATAGTAGTATAGGGAATAACCTTTTGAGGTTATAGCTTATGGTCACTTAGTTTAATTAGTTGTATGATAGGTTGTTTATATGCCTTAGGTAAAATGACCAAAATACCCTTTTCATGCATAATTGGTATTTAAGCATATGTAACCTAAACTTTTTCTACTTAACTAATTATGCAACATATTTAAACATGTTTAGGCATATAATACTTGTCATAGGACTAGTTAGGCGTTCCGAACACGTTTTACATGAACGACAGGTTAAAGTAGCGCAAGCTACCTAAACGAATCGTAACGGGTCGTAAGCACTTAGGTTAAGTTTCGTTTTAGTATGTAAGCTTTGTTAAACCATATCATATGACTTCCAACACTCATTTGGTTTACGAAACCTCATCCTATTCGATCTTCCAATTTAGGTCCGGTTATTAACATAGTTACCTATATTAGGTGCCGTTTGATTTTCGTGATCCCTCTAGCTTTGCTTGGTTGTTAGTCAAGACTTCTAAGCATCCTCAAGTGAGTACATAGTCCCCCCTTTTACTGTTTTCAAACTGTTTTGGGATGAAACACATGTGCCTACTTATTACTTTCGTGTTCTTCATGATATATACTTACTATGTTCATTAGTACACGTATAGTACATGATTTCATTATGTTTTGCTATGTATGTTCACTTAGCATACTAGCACATTGATTTTCATAATTACATTTTGTTGCATATGTTCATCCAGCATATGGACACATTGTTTTACATTTATGTGAACTGTTTGTAACTGTTTGATCCGTTGGAACTGTATGATCCATGTGAATTGTTTGATCCGTTGGAACCGTTTGTAACTGTTTGATCCGTTGGAACTGTATGATCCGTGTGAATTGTTTGATCCGTTGGAACCATTTGTAACTGTTTGATCCGTTGGAACTATATGATCCGTGTGAATTGTTTGATCCGTTGGAACCGTTTGTAACTGTTTGATCCGTTGGAACTATATGATCCGTGTGAACTGTTTGATCTATCTGAACCGTTGGGTTGGGAAAGTGATTAGGTAACGGGGCGGGGGTAATGTGATAAAAGCATGGTGGATACACCGCTGGTACTTCCTATATATAAATGATTTTAACACATTATATATCGTTGCGTTAACTAGATCACTTGGGCGAAGGTTATCAAAACGAAGTTGTATTACAAGGTTTTTCTAACAATATAAACCATTCGAGTTTTATTACAAAAACGATTTACGATTTTGGCTTTACAAAAACAAATGTTTTTGAGTTAAGGTTCATGGCATCGAGGTTTTATAAACTTTATCAAATCTGTTTTGACTTGGTTATTTCAATTTATAATACAAATATTTTACAAAACTAGTCTTTTTCTAAACATTGATTTATAAAATCGTCCGAGTCATTTCAAAATGTAAACGAGCCATGAATCTGACACTCACACAAAACCTATGTACTCGCCGGCATTTTTATGCTGACGTATTTTCACATGTGTGTCAGGTACCATAGTTGATGATGTTTGATGATGATATTGGTGTATGCTCACATAGGAATGGACGAGGCCTTAGTGACTTAATAACGATGAAAGTCTATTTGTTTATGTTTTGTTTCAGATTTCAAAACAATGTAATACATTTAATTCAATAAAACATAACTTCAATCCATGTGTTGTGAAACAATGATTCTGTTACGACACTCCCCGATGTTTCCGCCGTGGTTTAATGTTTTAACGCGGTTGGGGTGTGACAGAAAAGTTGGTATCAGAGCTCATGGTTATAGGGAATTAGGTTATTAGTAATGCTTTGACCTAGTCTATAACCTTCCTAGGACCCTAACGCGAGTCTACTTGCGTTTAGTCATAAAACAATACCGCCGCCTATCTTTAGGTGACAACCACAACAGGAACACAAATTTCGAATCTGCTTTGAAAACTAATCATCTGTTCTAGGATGATTTATTATAAGGTTTTGAACCATCAAAGTTTTCAAAATCTTGTCAAAGTTTGGGTCTTATTAATGTGAACACGTGCAATCCGGAAGGATGGATGCCTGTATCCTGAGTTTTCTGTCTAAGGCTAGAGTGTTAGTACAAATCCACATAATCGGAGCAGTCACTCTTACCTGGGAACTCTTGGGATGTGTATCCACTTATAGGCTAAAGCATGTCTTCGCGATACATTATGAGTACCTATATACTTTGATTCAGCTTTTGTGTCATTTGTTTTCTTCGTGGTTCGAACAAATGACCGTCACCCATGCCTTTTTGGTCGGTAATTGTAACATCCTTACCCAATGTCATTTCACTTGTTTTCTCTCATGTTTTCTCTTTTAGAATTCCTCCACGACGCAACAATCAGATACCTAATGAAGAACTGGCAGCTATCATTACGCAGCAAATGGCTGCTGCAATCCCAAACATCATCGTTCAATGTAACCAAGCCTTCAATAACAACAATAATGCTCCCTGTAACTTCAAGACTTTCAACTCTACCAAGCCATCAAAATTTTATGGGTCTCAAGGAGCGACTGCACTTCTGCAATGGTTCAAAAGCCTAGAAAGCACCTTCAGACATGTAGTATGTTCGAGAAACGAGCTTTAACATGGTGGAACGGTGTGATGAGAGATAGGGTGCCGACGTGGCACTGGCTCAGACCTGGGAAGAGCTTCGAGCTCTAATGATGAGGGAATTCTGTCCTCGTCATGAAATCAGGGCATTGGAAAGGGAATTCGACGATCTTAAGCAAGATAGTGGTGAGCATCGAGCTTACATGGACCGTTATGAGGAGTTAAATCTGTTATGCCCGACCATGGTTACGCCTTTGGATAAGGCAATTGAAAAGTATATTGATGGCCTCCCTGACTCAGTACAAGACATTGTTACTGGTAGCAACCCTACTATGGTTAGACAGGCCATTGAGCTATCTGCTACCTTAACTGAATCTCAGATCAGGAAAGGTAAACTTTTCCGAAAAGGCGATAAGAAACCGACTGATGAATTGAAACCAAAGGATGAACAGACTGAATCCTCCAAGAAGTCAAAGAAGCAAAAGGCTTCTCAGAACTTCGCCGTGGTTACCCACAATGATCAAGCTGTCCCCAACCAACCAGCTCAACCCCCTGCTAGGAAGCCATACAACGGAACTGCACCCTTGTGCAACCAATGTAACCTTCATCATCATGCTAGTATTAAGTGCCGCACATGCCAAATTTGTGGACTTATAGGTCATACAGCGAGGGATTGCCCAACTGCAGCTGCACCCAATCAAGTTGACAACAATCCTGCTCAAGCTCGTTTTCCACCGGGTTCTTGCTACAACTGTGGCGAGATGGGTCATTTCCGAAGAAATTGCCCAAAGCTTGCTAATGCAAATCCAGCACAGGGATGAGCATCTGACCTAGTGGAAGACGACGCTGTTTAGAAATAATTAAGCCATATGTATTATTTTCTTTTGTTGTCAAGATCTACGAGACAGTTGTTGTCATTGTTTATTATAAATAAATCTTTTATTTACATCATAGTGTATAAATGTGGGTGCATGTATAAACAACATATTCCCTACTATACCGACAATCAAGGAACCACATTCCTTGTAAAACAACTTTGCTCGCATGTTGCCTTAACACCCAATTCTCAAGAACACCCTACATTGTATGCTATGCTAGCTTTGCATGCTTGGCATAATGACTTCAAGAATCCGTTTGCTTCATATGTTACCTTGGCATATCTAGCACCTTGATCTCATAAACATTGTACTTCGTATGTGGTCTTAGCATACTTAGTACCAAGTCCTAAACTATTCGCGCTATACAAATTCCAAATCCGTAGAGGTCCTTCTTCATAATTAGATCCTCTGGATGTTCAAGGCGCGGAATCAAATTCTTATAAGATCATCCTATCATTACAGATAGATTCTTGAGGACGTCGAAGTCCTTCGACTGGGTTCCTAGTATACTCATGTTCAAATCAACAACAAGTTAATAACAAATTAATAATCAAGAAAAAACAATTGTGTGCTTATGTGTTTATGTGTGACCTAATATAAGTTATCTCAAGATTGTTCCATAAATTCTATCCCCTACGCATTACAAGACAAACTGTGCGGACTGTGCAAGGAATTACGCAATTATGGATGCATACATAATTATTGAATTCAGTGCTCAGTAACCACAACAAGTTTTGTCATGTGTCTAGAGTTAACCCTATTCATTTCCATTTCTGATGAAGCACCCGTTGAGGAAAAATGAACTAGCTATTCATTTTTCACTTCTGAATAATATCTGTTGAGGGAAATGAATAGCCATTTGTTGTTCCTTCATTTCCATTCTGAAGATTACCCGTTGAGGAAAATGAATCATCCATTCGTTTTCGGTTCTGAAGAATATCCGTTGAGGTAAATGAATATCCGTTTGTTGTTCCTTCATTTCCATTCTGAAGAATACCCGTTGAGGAAAATGAATCATCCATTCGTTTTCGTTTCTGAAGAATATCCGTTGAGGGAAATGAATATCCGTTTGTTGTTCCTTCATTTCAATTCTGAAGAATACCCGTTGAGGAAAATGAATCATCCATTCGTTTTTGTTTCTGAATAATATCCGTTGAGGGAAATGAATATCCGTTTGTTGTTCCTTCATTTCCATTCTGAAGAATACCCGTTGAGGAAAACGAATCATCCATTCATTTTCGTTTCTGAGGAATATCCGTTGAGGGAAATAAATATCCGTTTGTTGTTCCTTCATTTCCATTCTGAAGAATACCCGTTGAGGAAAATGAATCATCCATTCGTTTTTGTTTCTGAAGAATATCCGTTGAGGGAAATGAATATCCGTTTGATTGTTCCTTCATTTCCACTTCTGACGAAGAACCCGTTGAGGAAAATGAATTATCCATTCGTTTTCGCTTCTGAAGAATATCCGTTAAGGGAAATGAATATCCGTTTGATTGTTCCTTCATTTCCACTTCTGACGAAGAACCCGTTGAAGAAAATGAATCATCGATTCATTTTCACTTCTGAAGAATATCCGTTAAGGGAAATGAATATCCGCTTGTTTATTACTGTCATTTCTGCTTCTGACGAAGTACCTGTTAAGGAAAAAAATGAATCATCCACTCATTATTCGCTTTAAGGTATATCGACTGGGAGATGACAAAATAATGCCTTGCATATCTTTGATGGGTTACTCTATGCAGAAAGATGACACGCTAGATTCCATGCAAGACCATTATCTGACACAACGTCACAGACAGACTCCAACGGATAAATTTCGGGATGAAATTTCCTAAAGTAGGGGAGACTGTGACACCTGTGTCACTACGACCATCAAACAAATACCAAATCAATGAAATATTTTGTTTCATACTTGGGATTTGTAAAAATATGTGTATCGTTGGCACATATCAATTCTCGTTCGATTTCGAGCTTCAAATCGCTTTCTGGAAGGTTATACGCGAACTGATGCGTAAACGTAACCAGTTTAATGCAACAAACACTCCGGAACAGTGACATAGGCTTAACATACCTTAAATAACCTTTACATAACTTAGAAATAAGTTTTGGAGGGTTTGGTGTGTCGAAATCAAGTTTATTCGATCGCAGGGACTGTTTACGTCAAACTGTGAAAGTATCCCGATTCGTATGGTAACGAACATTCCGGAACTTGACTATTAGTTAAACATGCCCTAAATATCCTTTACATAGCTTAGAAATAGGCTTTGAGATGTTTGGTGCGCAAAAATAAACTTTTGCGTTAAACAGGGACTAAAAGCGTCAAAAAGTGCACAAGTTTGCATTTTCGTGCATATCTTACGTTCTGAATATATCCGGACATCCAAAAATTTATGTAATCATTAAAATCCTTTATTTTAGTGATTGGCATGATAAAATTCCATTCGTCGCTTAATTTGGATCGTTTTTGTGTTCGTTACGACTTCCGTCGTAATTAACCGAACAACGCAACTGTACGACCAAACGAACCGACATCCGAGATGCTTTTGAGCATATTTCATGTCCCCTATACTTAAACTTCATTATTGAGCCTTGAAAATGGGTTAACGGGGTTTAAACGCGTCGAAAAAGGTTTAAACGAGCTGCAGGGACCATTTCTGCAAGTTTTTAAAAGTTCTGGCTAAGGTGAGTGGTGGCGTCACGCGATGGGGTACCCCTCTTTGCCTTGGCATGACGCCACGACCCTATCTGGGCAGAATTTTCATTTTTCAGCAATTTTCAGCAATGGGTTTGAACTTGGGGGTCCTTTTTGTAACATTTGCAATACCGTTTGATGGTTTTGGGGCACCCCTAGTATTCCAAAACCATGTGCCACACATGGATGGTCCAGATCGAAGCTCAATTATCGAGGAACGATCCTAACGGTTCTTCACTTTCTATAAATACCCACCTTCCCCATTTGGAAATCCTCACATTTGTTCTCATTCTTGCTCTAAGTTGAAGCTCTCAAGCTTCATACCTGAGCAAATTGAGTTCAAATATTCAAAGCTTGAACCCTTTTGTAAGTTTCCTTCATGCTTGTTCATGTATTTCAAGCATGAAAGTCAAACAGTGTCTGCTTTGACCAGTCTTTGGTCAACACGAAGTTCGTTTGAACTTTGCAACGTGAGCGTAATCACGATGGTTATAGTCCCTAGTGACTATACCTATTGATTACCACGTTGATTAGGTCTAGTGACGAGTCGTAGTTTCGGTCAAAATGCGCATTTATGCGTATTTTGCAACCAAACTACTCTTGGGTATCAAAACCGTTTGTTTTGATATCAAACCGGTTTTCTAACTTAGTTAAACATGTTTTAACATGTTTAACTCATCACTTTTAGTTTAGTGCTTGTGTAGAGTCGTAAAGTCAAGCGGTCTAAACCACCGCTTAGACTTTCGAACTCGACCCGTTTGGTCGATCTTTAGGATCCGACCAAGCATGTTTAGTGACCATAGTTGTATAGGTAATAACCTTCCGAGGTTATAGCTTATGGTCACTTAGTTTAATTAGTTGTATGATAGGTTGTTTATATGCCTTAGGTAAAATGACCAAAATACCCTTTTCATGCATAATTGGTATTTAAGCATAGGTAACCTAAATGTTTGCCACTTAACTAATTATGCAACATATTTAAACATGTTTAGGCATATAATACTTGTCATAGGACTAGTTAGGCGTTCCGAAAGCGTTTTACGCGAACGACGCGTTAAAGTAGCGTAGAGGTCCGGTTGTTAACATAGTTATCTATATTAGGTGCCGTTTGATTTCCGTGATCCCTCTAGCTTTGCTTGGTTGTTAGTCAAGACTTCTAAGCATCCTCAAGTGAGTACATAGTCCCATATTTTACTGTTTTTAAACTGTTTTGGGGTGAAACACATGTGCCTACTTGTTACTTTCGTGTTCTTCATGATATATACTTACTATGTTCATTAGTACACGTATAGTACATGATTTCATTATGTTTTGCTATGTATGTTCACTTAGCATGCTAGCACATTGATTTTCATAATTACATTTTGTTGCATATGTTCATCCAGCATATGGACACATTGTTTTACATTTATGTGAACCGTTTGTAACTGTTTGATCCTTTGGAACTGTATGATCCATGTGAATTGTTTGATCCGTTGGAACTGTATGATCCATGTGAATTGTTTGATCCGTTGGAACCGTTTGTAACTGTTTGATCCGTTGGAACTGTATGATCCGTGTGAATTGTTTGATCCGTTGGAACCATTTGTAACTGTTAGATCCGTTGGAACTATATGATCTGTGTGAATTGTTTGATCCGTTGGAACCGTTTGTAACTGTTTGATCCGTTGGAACTATATGATCCGTGTGAACTGTTTGATCTCTCTGAACCATTGGGTTGGGGAAGTGATAAAAGCATGGTGGATACGCCGCTGGTACTTCCTATATATAAGTGCTTTTAACACATTATATATCGTTGCGTTAACTAGATCACTTGGGCGAAGGTTATCAAAACGAAGTTATATTACAAGGTTTTTCTAACAATATAAACCATTCGAGTTTTATTACAAAAACGATTTACGATTTTGGCTTTACATAAACAAATGTTTTTGAGTTAAGGTTCATGGCATCGAGGTTTTATAAACTTTATCAAATCTGTTTTGACTTGGTTATTTCAATTTATAATACAAATATTTTACAAAACTAGTCTTTTTCTAAACATTGATTTATAAAATCATCCGAGTCATTTCAAAATGTAAACGAGCCATGAATCTGACACTCACACAAAACCTATGTACTCGCCGGCATTTTTATGCTGACGTATTTTCACATGTGTTTCAGGTACCATAGTTGATGATGTTCGATGATGATATTGGTGTATGCTCACATAGGAATGGACGAGGCCTTAGTGACTTAATAACGATGAAAGTCTATTTGTTCATGTTTTGTTTCAGATTTCAAAACAATGTAATACATTTAATTCAATAAAACATAACTTCAATTCATGTGTTGTGAAACAATGATTCTGTTATGACACTCCCCGATGTTTCCGCCGTGGTTTAATGTTTTAACGCGGTCGGGGTGTGACACTCCAAACCCGTATAAGGGAAAATAAGTTAAAAGTATTTACCTGATCAAAAATAAAATTTTTATCTCAGCCGTAAACAACAAGCAAGTGCAGATATCTTTTACTGGGCTCCTAAATCTGGAATGAATGTTTTAATAACCTATTAGATTCCTAATTGGTCTTACTTAAGTTTAAACTTAGACCGGTTAATTTTAATGAAAGGTTTACGGTTCAAAACGCATGATTAAGCGAAGACCGGATTAGAATGTGATTTAGACCCGACAAGTTTGAGGACTTGTATAATATGGGTAAACTAAACACATTCTGGATTTTGAAGCAAAAATGATAAGGTTTGACCCCGTTTCGGTTAATTTATGCAAACTAGTTACATAAACCGCACCGAACGCGAATAATGCATAACGGGTAACCAAAAGAGTCATGAACAGGTTCCACAAGTTAATATGCTTAAAATATGTTATGATATCAGTCGGATACCTTCCGTTATGCCCAAAACGAATTTAAAACCAATTTAAGTCCCGAGAGGGTATTTTGGTCATTTTAAAGTTTATAAAAGAGGTTTAAATAAAAACTGAAGGTCTGGTCCAAAACCTTCTGTGAAAACATTTATCTTATGAGGTTAAAACAGCAAGATATCATACATATGTGTATTTCATCATTTATGACCAAACTATGCACCGTAGGGGTATTTTGGTCATTTCACATATGGTTTAAGGGTTAAATTTGGAAATCTGAGTTCAAAAATTTAATTTACTATAAAAGTATATAAATTTATTTAAAACATCAGTAGGTAATAAGTTTTATGTGTCAAAAATAGTTTTAACCCATACTATGCGTTTAAAACGCATTAAAGTTGGCATTTGGCGATTTTTGGGTTATTTAAAGAAATCTGAGTTTTTGATCAGTTTAAAAAGTTTAAAATATTTTATTCAACATAAGAAATCAGTAGCAAAAGGTTTGGTATAAAAATGTTATGTAAAACTAATTTTATTAGTAAAAAGGGCATAACCGTCAATTACCGAATCAAGGCAAGAACCCCGTGTTATGATCAGTTTAAAAATTACTAAAAATATCAAAAAATCCCAAAATATTATATTACATCAGTGGGTAAAAATTTTGGTGTCGAAATTTGGGTTTAAATAGGTTTTATGCCAAAAGGTCGTTTAATTAATAAAAAGCTTTCATTTTACGATATCGTGCATAACTCTCATTTTAGACCATAATCTGATGTGAAACTTTTAGGACATCCTTAAATATCATTAAAAAAGGTTTTTGTCCATTCATATTGTTAAAAACCTCGTTTTATTTATAAAAGGGCATTATGGTCAATAATTAAGCATTTAACGGAAACATGTAAACGATTCAGATTATTAAGGACCTATGTTGTATAATCTCAGGGGGGTTATACTAACATGTAATATGGTCCTAAAGGAACCTTAAGGCATATCTAAACTAAGCTAAATCGGGTCAGAACTGAAAGTCAAAGCAAAAGTCAACTTTTACGACTTCGGTTGCGAACCGAGCCTAAACTCAGAATTGTCGGGTTGAACATGTCTAAACATGTTCTTACATTAATTACCAAGTTATTTTAATGTTAAAACATGTTCCATAACTTCTACATTGTTAATTATGAATTTATTTGCAAAACTTGATTCTGTTGACTTTTTAATATTAGGTTTGACCTGACATTTGACCAAGTTAGGGTGATAATAAGTAGGTGCCCTCTTAGGGGTTTATTACCTACATAATTACCAACTTATAGCCATTTTTAATTCGACTAATGACTGGACCATTAGTGATTAATCACTAAGTCAAAACTTAATTACGATAAGTTTGACTTTTGGTCATTAAGCTAACAAAACTTGAATTAGAGAGGCTAAGAATGCTTACAAGGACTCTTAGCACGAATTAGGAGTTGGGGGAAACTTGCTTGAAGTCCAGAGAGCTCCAGAGAGTGAGTTGTGAAGTGATTTTGAAATGAGCAAATGAAGTAGCAAACAAGAGTTTCTTATATAGCCAACAATAATTCACATGATCATTCCACACAAGTCTACAAATGTTTTCTGATGATCCCAGGTGTCCCCTATGCATGTAATACTATTGGCTCAGTCCCTGAATTCGAAAACCAGCTCTCAAAGGCGGTGGAACAGGCTGCACAGGCACCTGTCATTGTTTTCTGTTACTTGCACTCTTACGCGGCCCGCGTAAGAGTTAGCCCAATGGTTACGCGGCCCGCGTAAAGGGCAGATTCCGGTAAAAAGTTTGGCAGCTTTGCATTTTCAGTCCCTGGTCCTTCTAAACTTGTTTTAACTTTTGTTTATTGTACTTTTAATCCCCAAACTTGATTTTTAAGGGCCTTGAGTCTTTAAACATTTATCAATAACCTTTCGGTTAGTTACGAGGTCACCCGAATGGTCTTGGATTGCAATGTTGATGCATTTGAACCTTATTTCTTGGAATTAAAACTTTGATTGATTATGTGCGTCGAAACTCCACGAATTAATATCCAATATTCTTGTGGGTAAAATGTAATCGTTATAATGTTTTTGGGGTCGTTAAAAGGTCACTCAGAGGTTACTTTCAACATGTTGACACTTTCAACCCCTATGTTTCACGAGATCCTTATTTTGAGCACAAACGACTTTTCATGTTCGATAAATTATTCGTTAAAGAATACGAACGTCGTATGAGGTCAATCAGTGGCACAAGAATGGCATGTTGACACTTTGGATCCCTATTACTTACATATTTACATTGTTTAACAACTTTAGTTCCCTGGAAACAATTCTTTACACGTTTAAAGTCCGTGACACGTATCTTTATTATATTGGTTGTGATTTTACGAGGTGTTACACCATCGAAAAATTGAAGTAACTTTTATCGATGAAAATGTAAGACCCAAGACCACAATGGCTTGGGTCCCCATCTCCAACTAATCATGTGAGTTCATGTGCAGGGTGTTCCAGGAGTAACTATTAGTAGTCATTGGATTGTTGATAGTGGGGCATCCAAGCACATGACAGGCGACATGAGGCTTCTCTACGACGTTAAATCTATTAGAGGAGGTTATGTTGCTTTTGCTGGAGATAAAGGCGGATATATTACTGGTGAAGGAATGGTATCCAACGGGGTTGTAAGCTTTGATAAGATCAACTTTGTGCAACAACTTGATCACGATCTTCTCAGCGTTTCACAAATTTGTGATAAGAAGTTTTCAGTACACTTTGATGCAAATGGATGTTATGTGCTGAAACCCGGCTTTAAGATTCTAAAAGAATGGATTCTCTTATCTGCTCCAAGGATTAATGATTTGTATGTCCTTGATATGAGCCAAGCAATCACAATGTCTGCACACGCAACCTGTTTCGTTTCCAAAGCCACAGAAAAAGACTCAATATCTTGGCACAGATGGATGGGTCACATTCACTTAAGGAAAATGAATCATTTGGTGTCAAATGAATTGGTGAATGGTGTTCCTCTTAAAAATTTCCATCTTCAAGAAGTCTGTGTTTCATGCCAAAAAGGAAAGCAAAGAAAGAAGTGCGCCCTACAAAGAAGATCAACACCGTAGCAGTTCCACTTGAACGTTTGCACATGGATTTGTTCGGTCCTGTCAAGCATAAAAGCATCAGGAATGATCAGTACTACCTTGTGGTGACTGATGATTTTTCAAGATTTTCTTGGGTGGCGTTCATGGCACACAAGAGTGACACTTTCGGAATTATCAAAACTTGATCACAACGATTGAGAATTTGTATACTTTGAAGGTTAAATGGATTCACAGCAACAATGGAACTGAATTTAAAAATCATGCTATGGCGGAGTTTTGGACATCCAAAGGTATTCTTCACGAATTCAGTGCAAGTTACACTCCTCAACAGAATGGCGTCGCTGAACGTAAAAACCGTACATTGATCGAAACTGCTAGGACTATGTTGGTAGAGTCACAGTTGCCCATTCCATTCTGGAGTGAAGCTGTGGCCTCTGCATGTTACACGTTGAATCGAGTCCTTACAGTCAAAAGACACAACAAGACCTGCTTCGAGCTTCTTCACAAACGGAAACCAGATTTGTCATATCTTGAACTGTTTGGTGCTCCATGCACAATAATCGATCCTAATGGAAAGTTTGGGGCAAAAGCAATTGAAGGATACTTTCTTGGGTATGCCACCCCGAACTTAAGAGTCTGGAATCTAGAGACAAAAAGGGTCGAGGAATGGTCTGGAATCCGAGTACAAAGGCACACATTGCCAGTCAAATGTCCTGGTCAGCCTTGGATGTTTGAGTACAACGACTTTTTCAATTCAATCAATATTAAAGAAGTCGAAGAAAGTGTTGCAGCAAAGATATTTTTCAAGAGTGGCAACGCTACAGATTCACTGTTGGTTCGTCCGATTATTGTCGGCAATCAAGAACCATCTTCAGTGAACAATAATGCTATCGACAATAAGGATTTTCACGATGCTACCGAACTGAACGAATCTTCAGAGGATGATGAATTTCTCGATGCAGACCAAGAAGCTGTTCATGGTACTTCAGAGGCTACACCTCCTGTGGACGCCCCTAAAACAGCTGAAGCTACTACATCATCCTCTTCGTCAGTTCCGGGTATTGAATTGGTTGTTGATCTCAACTTCAACAATCTGGGTACAAATATTCAAGTTCCAGATAATCAAGAAACAAGAATTCATAATACCCATCCTCAACAAAACATCATTGGAAATGTACAAAGTGGCGTACAAACAAGAAATCAGTTGCGAAACAACAATAATGCAGGCCTGTATGCGGCGATTCGAGAATCTGGTCAACAAAATGATTGGTCCTTCGCGTGTTACGTTTCACAAGAAGAACCAAAATCTATTAAAGAAGCTTTGAAAGATAATTCTTGGGTTGAAGCAATGCAGGAAAAACTGCAGTAATTCCAGAAGCTAGGTGTCTGGAAACTCGTTGAGAAACCTGAGAACTACAAGAAGATTTGTACCCGTTGGGTTTATAAGTGCAAAAAGGATAACCGTGGAGTAGTCATTCGAAACAAATCCAGATTAGTCGATCAAGGTTTTCGTCAGATTGAAGGGATCGACTACAACGAAGTTTATGCACCAGTTGCACGTCTTGAAGCAATTCGGATCTTTCTAGCCTATGCATCCTACAAAGGATTCAAGGTTTACCAGATGGACGTGAAAAGTGCATTCTTACATGGTGTGGTTGAAGAAGAGGTGTACGTCGAACAGCCTCCAGGTTTTGAAGATCCTATTCGCCCTGATCGGGTTTGGTTGCTCAACAAAGCTCTCTATGGTCTACATCAAGCACCAAGAGCTTGGTATGCAACCTTATCTAATTATCTGCTGGATAATGGATTTCGTAGAGATCTTATCGATTGCACTCTTTTCATCAAAGAACAGGATGGATATCTTCTACTGGTACAAGTATACGTAGATGATATTATTTTTGGTTCTACTAACGATGTGTTGTGTAGGAATTTTGAGCATGTTATGCAGGATAAATTCGAGATGAGTGCAATGGGGGAAATGAATTTATTTTTGGGCCTACAAGTTCAGCAAACTGAGTCTGGGATATTCATCCATCAGACTAAATATGTTGGTGACATCTTGAGCCGGTTCCAGATGTCTAATTCAACGCCCATTGGTACCCCACTACAGCAAAATCACGGAATTAATCCAGACTTGAAGGGTGAAGTTGTTAGCCCCTCATACTACCGCACGATGATCGGATCTCTTATGTACCTCACAGCATCAAGACCAGATATAATGTATCCAACGTGCCAGCTTGCCAGATATCAAGTCAACCCGAAGGCCTCACATCTTGCAGCTGTGAAAAGGATTTTTCGTTATTTGAAGGGTTGCCCTGACACCGGTCTATGGTACCCTAGGGATAATAACTTTGACTTGATCGCTGTCAGTGATTCTGATTTTGGCGGATGAAAAATTGACGGCAAATCCACAACGGCTGGATGTCAGTTTTTAGGAAATCGCCTAGTCACCTGGCAGTGCAAGAAGCAGACTTGTGTCGCTACATCAACATGCGAAGCTGAATACATTGCTACCTCAAGTTGTTGCTCCCAAGTCCTGTGGATTCAACAACAAATGCGCGACTACGGTTTTGAATTCCTATCTACTCCCATTTTCGTTGATAATTCTGCTTCTTTACAGATCACTAGAAATCCTGTGCAGCATTCAAAGACCAAACACATCGAAATCAAATATCACTTCATACGTGATTGCTTTGATAAAAGGCTAATCGATGTTGTTAAGGTCCACACCGATGACTAACGTGCCGACCTTTTTACCAAAGCATTTGACAAATCACGATTTGACTTTTTATTATTGGTAAACGGCATTAAGGTCAAGCATGAGTAAAACCGACATCGGAAAATTGTTTTTGTAAATATCTTTGTGCTTTTAATTTATCATAGTTTTTACATTTTAGGGGGAGTAAATCCAAATTTGAAAAATCCAAAAACATCGAAAAATTTCAAAAACACAAAAACAATAGAAAAACAAATATGAGTTTCCTGGCGAGCAAAAGAGAAAATGATAGTACATCAGTGGTCTGTCGAAACCTTTCTAAACCAAAAATGAAAAACGATAAGCAGCTCTATATAAGATGTATCGGTAGGCTCACAATCATTTTAAAGTGTGCAGGGTGATATAAACTTAAATCGACTGAAGACCAGGTGGGAACCGCTCATTGGCATATGGTCTTAGTACCAAAATTTTGTTTGAGAGATTGTCGAGGTTCTGAGATATGTGGTCTTTATGCTGTTTATCATCTGGGTATCATGGTTGTTTCTTTTACCGAATATAACGGAGACGAAGTCTAGATCTTCCATGATACCATACATATGTGTACATACTGCATACGACCTCAATAAGTGATCAACAATCACATGTCCAAACAAAATAAGTGATAATATATCACATTTATCCGGGAGTCAAGTTCGTCTCTTTACTGTACGTTTGTACTGACCTGTTCACGGACTTGCTCCTGTGCCCTCATGCATCGAATATCAAGTTCCTCATCAATAAGTGATTTTATCACATAGGGCTTGTTTTCAACTCCAAAATAAGTGAGTATCTCACATTTTCATATACGTCAAAACAGATGATAAATGGTATACTCACCAGTAAGATGAACTCTCGTGCATACCTTGATACGGTAATGTGTCGTGTGTGGATGAACACCGGTCAGTAAGTATAAATCATACACTAATAGTATCCCCTCACCATGATTACATCTGATAAGTTGAGCTTAAGTGGACAACAATACCGATAATTATTATAGGATGCTTATCTTAATGTTAACTAACTGAACAACAAGAGCGTTTTGGCGTGACCATACACTGATATGATTCTCTTACCCTCGAAACTCGCAAAAAGATTATCTGTAAATATTTATTTAATGTTTTCAGTTTCTGCATCTCTGTATATATTTATTTACTGCTTTCTGTCTTTACATTTGAAATTTTCAAAATTCCAAAAAGATTTTAGGTGTGTTTTAATATAAAATTTATAAAAGCCAAAAATATTTTATTTCTATCTTATTTTCGATTGTACGATGTTGGATCTCGAGTCTTTACCACCTAAAATCTGATCGAAAACCAAAACGACTAAATCTTCATAAACGGTCAAAATTTGCAAGTTTTTGAAAGTTAAAATCTAAAATTGAAAAATTTGTTAAACTTTCAAACTGTCGTATGGTAGTTGATTGAAAAAAAATGGTCACATGTGTGTCGTTTGTTTATGTTAACTATATTTCAAGCGGTTGTTCTCATTACGTGTTTAGCTTTCTTGTATATGCAGATGCTACAATCAAGAGAGCTAAAAGCAAAGAGAGCGTGTTCGATAACTAGCTTCGGAATGAAGACATGACATGGATGCACTCAAAGGATGAAGATGATCGAGTTGTCGCTGACCTATCATCAACACCAGAAGGATCTAAAGAATTGAAGATCAACATATTCACGAGCATAACTCAAAGGAGAGTTTATTTTAAGGGGGAGTTTGTTAACACACTTCCTAAATGAAATGGGGAGTTTGTTGATACACTTTCTACTTACGACGCGTGAAGACTTTAAACATCCTCCGACATGAAAGACATGGAAGTTGAACCTCACGAGCAGCATCCAAGGGGGAGTTTGTTGATACATGAGTGTGGATGCGACTCGCTCGTTTCGACATCGCTTCAAGACTTGATTTCCTCCATCAAGTCTCAATGAAAGTTGTTGAACTATCTTCTGTTTGTTTCTGATGTCTGGTATGAAAGATATACTACACCAGCTGCTGTTTGCGATGAAAGACTACACCATTTGCTGTTTGCGACGAAAGACCTGTTCCTGCATGTGTACATAACGAAATACATGGACCTGTAGATGACGAAAGACCTAGAAATCATGCTGTTGACGAAAGACACCTTGTTGTGATGAAAAACCTGCTGGTGAAGCACCTGTTTCGTCGCAGATGGGAGTCTTTCGTGGACTACATGGTGTTTCATCGGGTTCAAAGATGTTTCGTCATTATGTTTCATCGATGCTGCTTATATATAAGCAGCAGACAGTAGACACATAAAAAAAACATAGTGAACACAGAGAGAATACACACACACGAGAGAACTTAGAGTTTGTTTGTGAGAGCATAATCTTGTGTAATACTTGTAATCAACACAAACTTCCTGGTTCTAATATACTTGAGATTTAATCGTTGAATATTGTTCTGGTCTCGTGTCATTGTGTTCTTATCTCGGTTTGCTTTCCTGGTTGGATTCCGCACAACCGGGTTTGTTCGTATACAAGGATTAGGCGACTAGATCATCCGCAAGTTGGACCTACATCATTATTTGTATTTAAGAACCATGAACAAGGTTTATGTCACTAGTTGTTCAGCTTCTTTTTCACTGGTTGTACTTTGTGTCACCTTCTCAGACAACCCTAGTACATATTGGCATGGTAATTAGGACTTTTAACAGTTTTTGGTTTCTTAAACTAAAAATATACGTACACGAGAGGTGACATTTTTTGACATGTTTACTTATAAATGAGTTGTGGCCTATCTTGAATAAGTAATATACAAAAATCAGCTGTAGGGGAGATAGGTCAAGCGAGTTGGCCTCCTAAGTTGTTTTTATTTAGAGATTCGTATTATTATTGTAAAATAATCAAGTAATATAAACAACTTCTTTAAAAAAACAAATAAGTGTTTTATGGGTCAACATGACCTGGTCCATTTTGGCCCATAGTAAAAGATGACCCGTTTTAACAAGTTGTCCAGCCTACCCATCTTGCCATCTTTGGCATACATAAATCGCATATGTCTTTGTAGGTTCACCCGGAGGATCGAGTATAACCTATTCCTTGCTACCGAAGAAACCCGGTTGTGCGGAATCCAACCAAGTATGTAAACCAAGCAGAGAACACACAAACATACAAGAACAGATTCACAGTTTAAAGTTCACATGTATATATATTTCAGCAGAGTTTCAGTACACTGTTTATATAAGAAAAACCTCTCAACTCTCTAAAGTGTGTGCTTTCAGTGTGTTCTCCTACTGTGTCTACTCAAACAGACTGCAACATGCTGCCTTTTATACAACCTTATCCACATTATCCGACGAAGAACCTACTGATGTGCTGAATGCGGTCTATAAAAACTACTAACCTAATCTAGACACCCTAGTTTTAAATTTATAAACTAAGACTCTCTAAATGTTAGACCACTGACAGGCAAGTGTACCTATCGTACGTAGTAAAGCCTAATGAAGTCCGAGTATCGAACCTACGAGACACTAGCGACGCTAAACTAGTCTCTGACTCAACTAATTACTTAATTGGTTTTAATTTGTGTTTTGGATTTGAGGTTTTTAATTAACTAATTCTACTAAAGTGAATAAACAAGAGAACAGAACAAACAAGCAAGATTGGTGAAGTGACGGGAAGCAGACAATGAAGAGAAAGAACTACCCAGGCTTCGAATCCCTATGACCAACCCATGACCTCTAGTCCTGACCAATGACTAAAGCTCCGAATCTACCCAGAAAACCTCCCACTAAGGATGATCAACCAAAATAGAAGATAGAACAGAGTGATGAAGTGCTAAATTGGAAACGACTCGAGCTATCGATACCGAATTCCACGACTATCAGATTAAAAACAACTATGGTGCTAAAATCCTCCGGTCATGAAGCTAAACATGTTAAATAATTGAAAACCTAGGAAACCCTAAACGCGAATAAGTAGTCGGATCCGAGCTATCAGTCACCCAAACTACCAAACAACGCCTAGCTATAACCTAGCAATCTTGACTCGTCCCTAGAGTTACCAGAAAAGGATGCACACTATACTCAGTTGATTTTAATTAATTTAGTTAAACTTGAATTATTTCTGATCTCAAGCGCTAGACCGAAAACCTAATAGATTAACGAACCTAGAATGATCTAAATAGTTCCAGACCAGACTAATAAGATCACCTAACCAAACAACCAATCACAACCAAGACAAGCACACAAATTCATAAACAATCACAAAACAGGAATAAGTAAATCATCTCAATTTAATCATTAGTCAAAACCGAATAGTCAAAACGTTAAATCATAGTTCATCTAGACCTAGGTAGCATGAAAAGTTTAGCCAAGAATCATAGTCTTAAAAATAATAAAACAAAGTCTCAAACTAGAATTCATTGACATAAGAAACAAAGAAAAATTAGAGAACAAAAGAAATTGATGAGATAGAACCCGTAAAGCTTCAACTTCCCGCTTTCTATTTGGCCCCAATAATTCTTGAAACTTCAATCCTTTTCAAAACTCTTCCTCCAATTCGTCCCTTCAGTCCCCGTGCGTCTACAGCCGGTTCCCCTCTTTTTTTCTGTCGTCTAAAAAAAACTCTCTTCTGTCGTAGAATGACTTCAGTCGTATGCCCTCTTGTTCTCTATATATAATATTGGCTTTTTTCTCATTAGGGTTTTTCTATTTTGGTTTCAAAGGCTCACCAATAAGACAATACCCACTGTTGTCGTTTTCTGTGATTTTCCGAAAACAATAAATAATTGCCTTTTGTTGCTGCCGTAGAAATACGTTTCAATGCCCATAACTTCATTGTTCACATAATTGGCTGGATATGAACATATATGGCGGCCCATAGAATTTCTTTTCTAACACTCTGATGAGGATACGTCCCCGGTCAAACCAGGTACTTGAGAACAAACGAAAATAGTAAGGTCAGATCGTAAGCACAAAAGATTGGCCGGACCTAGCGTCATCAGTCGGAACGATCAGGGTACAAGTTCCTTCCCAACTAACCTAGGGCCCACAGCTTTAACTTCCTGATAGTGACTGGTCCGACCCTAACTAACCCGCCACGTCAGCACACCCAAAAAGTATAAATACCCCACCAAGACCTCCACTCAAAGGTAATCGCCACTTTCTCTCTCTAAACTCTTCTCTCTCTCTCCCTGACCTATTTCCTCCTCATAAATACTTATTCTCACGCCCGAGCTTGGTCACAGAGAGGCCCCCCTCCCTGTGACAAGGCTAACGGTGTGTTTTCCTTCTTTGTGATCTTACAGGTTCTTAGCCAAGATCATCTGAAGTTTAGCTCATACCAGGTCGGAGCAACTGGTTTTGAGTCTTCAGTGGCGCCATCCCCTCGAATTCATACAATTCGCTTTGTTAACTCTGTTCATTTGACATTATGGAACCCACAACAGCTGTCACCACAAGCACCTTCCCATCTTACAGTGATCTTTGGGAAGGAAATGTTGCACCCGTTACAGCTGTTTCTGGGACAGTTGTCGCCTCAGCGATCTCAGCAGGGTCGACAGCTATACCTCCATCTACAAATTCTGTACTTACGAGCTCTGTTACCACGGTCTCAGTTATCGCTCCAGTTTCCATGCCGTTGCCTAACTTTGACAATGCTTTCCTTCTACGGAATGCCGATTTGTTACGACAACTCCAACAGCAGCAGCAGCGGGAGGAGATGTTAGAGAGCCTCCGTACAAACCTGTTCAGTAGTGCGTATCCAGGGGGTAATCCCATCTCCGTGGGAACTTTTGTTTTCGGATCTATGGGATCTATGGGTTTAAACCCTCAAGATCAGGAGTTAATTATGCCGTATCATCCTACGTCCATGACTTCTCAGTCAAAATTCACGTTACGGATCGTTAACGCACCGCTCCCGGCAAAACTGAAGATGCCCCCAACGCTAAAATTTTACGATGGAACGTCCGATCCGGACGACCATATGTTCGCTTTCGCCGGAGCAGCTAAGGTCGAGTAGTGGCCTATGCCAGCGTGGTGTCATATGTTTGCTTAGACCTCACTGGATCAGCATGAGTATGGTTTGATGGTTTTCCGGAGGGATCGATCCACCATTTTGAAGATTTATGCCGTATGTTTTTACAAAATTTCTGTCAGCAGTGACGCTGCAAGAAAGACATTACTGAAGTTCACCACATAAAGCGCCGTGATGGAGAATCCGTTGAAGATTTCATTGATCGTTTCAATCGGGAGAGCATGCAGATCAGTGGGGCGTTGGATCAGCTTCGTGTTTCTGGGTTCTGTCATGGAGTTCGGAACAACCAGCTCGTAGAAAAGCTCCACGAGGATCTCCTAAAGACCATGGAGGTGCTTATGGAACGGGCCCGAGCCTTTGTTCGGGGGAAGAGTGCCTGCGGGCAACCAAACGAAAATATAGAATAGAATGCAAAGGCTCGAGCTACGTCATAGAGACGAAACACGTCACCACCAAAGGATTGAAACAGCAATTGGAGTCGAAGTCGAGGGCCGTATCAAAAGTCAGATCAAAACAATTTCCGAAGCGGTAACGTACGTTTCAACACTTTCTCTGAACTGACCAAGTCACCGAGCGAGATTCTAAGCACGGAAACCACCTGGTTTCCTACGCCATCGAAGCAACGACCTACATCAGATAAGCATTCCAAAAAGTATTGCAAGTATCACCGAGACAAAGGCCATACGACCGATGAATGTTGGGCTTTGTTACAGGAAATCGAGAAAGCTGCACGATCTGAAAAACTCTCCCATCTTGTAAAAGAAGTAAAGGACGGAAAGAAATCAGCAGCGGCAGCTGACAACCCAAACACCGAGGCCGGAATCAATATGATTCGATCCGCTGAACCAAGAGGAGTAAAGCGGTCAAACCAGCATATGGCAGCATGGATGCACCAACCTACATAATTTCCTCCGATCGATCCAAATGATGCTCGAGATGGACCGATCACGATATCGGCAGTAATAGCAGGGCATTTGGTCCGACAAATATATGTAGACGGAGGAAGTGCCTTTGAGATAATGTACTTACAGTGTTTCCAACAACTGGCACCTCAAACTAAACAGGGGTTGGTCGAGGTGTCTACACCGCTAGTGAGCTTTTCAGGAGAGGTGGTCCGTCCGATAGGGCAAATTACCCTTCCGACCACGTTTAAAGATAATGATAAAAGCAGAACTGTCCAGCTAACCTTTCTGGTTGTTGGTACTCATTCATCGCACAACGTGATACTCGGGCGACCCGAATTACGAGCCCTCGGAGTGATCAGTTCAACAATACATGGTGCCATAAAATTCCCCACCGAAGCAGGGGTCGCCACTATCTTTTTCAAGTCAAACTCATTCGTTGCGGAGGTAAGGCACGCAGCAGAAATGAGCTCCAGAAAATCTGAGGTACCCACAAAGCTCTGGGCGATTAATCCGGAATTCCCAGAACAGCAAGTAGCCATCGGCGCCCAGCTCCCAAAACGAACCAAAAAGCTCCTATGGGAACTGTTGAGTAACTCAATTGACGTTTTCGCTTGGCAGCATTCCGATATGCAAGGAGTTCCTAGATCAATGGCTCAACACCGGCTGAACGTAAAGGAATCAATCAAGCCAATAGCACAGAGAAAGAGGCACATGGCACTAGATCGAGCCAGGGCAATTGCTAAAGATGTGAAAAGCCTTCTGGATGTCGGGATCATCCAAGAGGTCTGGTATAAACCTGGGTGTCAAACCCCGTTATGGTATGAAAGAAGGATAATTCCTGGAGAATGTGCATTGATTTCACCGACTTAAACGATGCGTGCCCAAAAGATTGTTTTCCACTACCGGAAATTGATGAAAAGATTGATTCTGTCGCCACGTTCAGGCTAAAATGTTTTTTAAACGCTTACAAAGGGTACCATCAAATACAAATGGCGGTCGAAGACGAAGACGGAGACAAGACAGCCTTTGTCACCAATGAGGGAATTTACTGTTTTACAAAGATGCCTTTCGGTCTGAAAAACGCCGGAGCTACGTACCAACGTCTGATGAACAAGGCCTTCAAGGACCAGATCGAACGAAATTTAGAGGTGTATGTCGATGACATCGTGATCAAAAGCCATTATGAAGCGGCCATGTTGAAAGATATACTTGAAACATATACCCGACTCCGAAGCATTAATATGAAGTTAAACCCAAAAAAGTGTACATTCGGGGTAGAGGAAGGAAAGTTCTTAGGTGTCATGGTTGGATCAAGAGGCTTGCGGGCCAACCCTGATAAGTTCGATGTTGTACTCACAATGAAACCTCCAACCTCGGTAAAAGAGATTCAGTCCTTAAACGGACGGTTGGCCGCTCTCCACCGTTTCCTGTCAAAAGCCGCAGACAGATCTCTCCCGTTTATGGACGTTCTCAGAAAAAGTTTTAGATCGGAATTTAAATGGACCGAATAGGCTGCACGAGCCTTTGAAGAACTCAAGGTTTATCTAAGCACATTACCAACTCTCACCGTACCAGAAGAAGACAAAGTATTAACAGTATACCTGGCCGCATAACGCGGCGCTATCAGCGCGGTTCTGGTCACCCATCGAGTCGGAGCACAAATTCCAATCTACTACATGAGTCGAACGTTGAAGGATTACGAAACAAGGTATCCAAATTTGGAGAAGTTAGCTCTAGCATTGGTCCACGCCTCAAGAAGGCTTCGCCGATATTTCCAAGCCCATCCGATTGAAGTCCGAACGGATCAAAGGATCCAACACGTTCTCCAACGACCCGAAGTATCGGGTCGCATGGAAAAGTGGGCAATCGAGCTGGGTGCCTTCAAAATCACTTTCAAAACCAAAGGCCCACTAAAAGGGTAAGTGATAGCTGATTTCTTGGTCGAAATGCCGGAGGATAGGGAAATGGAAAGAACGGACCAAACTCCGAATAAGCCTTGGTCTCTGTATACAGACGGAGCTTCGAGCGCCGAAGGTGCAGGAGCGGGATTAATACTCACTGATCCTGATGGCATAGACATGACATATGCGCTCCGTCTAGAGTTCAAGAGCTCCAATAATGAAGCCAAATACGAAGCGTTATTAGCCAGTTTACGTTTAACTGCCAAGGTCGGAGCAAAAAACGTTGTGGCTCATGTCGACTCGTTGCTCGTGGCCAACCAGGTAAACGGGGAATATGAAGCAAGGGAAACAAATATGATCGAATACTTGGAGCAAGTGAAGCAAGCAATGGCGTTGTTCGAATCATGCAAGGTCGAACATATCCCCCGCAGCAAAAACAAAATGGCTGATGCCTTAAGCAAACTAGCATCCGTTTCGTTTAGCCATCTTGCTAAAGAAGTGCGAGTAGAAGTATTGACCGCACCTTCGATCACAACTCCACAGGTTATGCAAGTAGAAGCCCCACCACAAACTTGGATGACTCCGATAATCAACTACTTGGTGCATGACGTTTTGCCAGTCGATAAGTCGGAAGCCAGAAAAATCCAGATCAATTCATTTCAATACCAAATACAAGAAGGAGGTCTGTACCGAAAGACATTCCTTGGACCTCTATTAAAGTGTCTGGATCCGGAGCAGGCCAGTTACATCATTAGAGAAATACATTATGGCATTTGTGGAATCTATGTCGGGCCAAAGATGATCGTAACAAAGGTTAAAAATGCAGGGTATTACTGGCCCGGGATGCACGAGAGTGCAGTCAAAGAGCTCGAACAATGTGATGAATGCCAGAAACACGCACCGATAAGCCTCCGAGCGAAGAATGAGATGATCCCAGTAACCGCCGCATGGCCTTTTCAAAAATGGGGCATCGACATAGTCGGACCCTTCCCACGATCAAGCGGGAGCGCTCAATATCTATTAGTGGCAGTGGATTATTTTACCAAATGGGTGGAAGCTCGACCATTCACAGTTATCTCCAGTTATAATGTAACGAGATTCTTCTGGGAGCAGATCGTGTGTTGCTTTGGCCTTCCGCTCTACATAGTAAGCGATAATGCAAAACAATTCGCGGAGAATCCGTTCAAGCGATGGTGCGAAAATTTGAAAATTAACCAAGTCTTCTCCTCGGTTGCTCACCCCCAGGGGAACGGACAGGTCGAGCAGATAAACCGACGAATCGTCGACGGTATAAAAAGAAGACTCGGTTATGAAGGCAAAGGGTGGGCAGATGAATTGCCAAACGTATTGTGGGCTCACCGAACCCTACACAAGACGAGTAATGGAGAAACGCCCTTCAGTCTTACATACGGCACCGAGGCTGTGATCCCCGCGAAAATCGGGCTCCCAAATCAGAGGCATAGAAACTGGGAAGAAAATGAACAGGAGCTCCGATCCAATCTTGACCTGTTGGAAGAGCGCCGAAACGTGGCTGCAATTAAAGAAGCATGACACAAAAAGAAGATCGAAAAATACTACAATGCCCGCGCAAGACTTTATAAATTCAAAGCCGGAGACTTTGTGCTCCGTAGCAACAATGCAAGTCGCGCCGAAGTTCCTGGAAAGCTAACCCCAAAGTGGGAGGGACCGTATCGCATAAAGGAAGCAAGCGACAAGGGTTCCTACGTGCTTGAGAAGATTGATGGGACCCCTGTCCCAAGAACATGGAACGGGGTCCACCTAAAAAAATGTTTTATGTAAAAATTCACCCATTTCGGGCTAAAAAGATCGCTATTTTCTTTTTATTTCCTTTTTTCCATGTAAGAATCGGGAGGGTATTACCCCGAACATGTCTCCATTTTCTTGTAAACCGGGAGGGTCTGCCCCGGAACTATGATTATCAAGTTATTAATAAAGCGGTCTGCATTTCTTAGTATGTCCATGAATACGTTCGAATAATATTAAAAATGTGCACAAACGGGCCTCGACCCATGCCTCGTGCCGATCGAGAAGGCTTAAATAGTTCTAAAACTAATAAAATCTATTAAGCAAAAGGATCGGATCAGATGAGATCCGACCGCTAACAAAATCTTGTAAAAAAAAAGTTTTGTTACGATCTAGTCACCTAGATGACAATAAAAATTTTGGCTAAGTGGCAAAGGTTTGGACGCAAACTAAATCTAAAAGCCAGGCGAAAACACTATCGTCAAAGTTATGATTTCATAAGAAACTAAAGAAGCATGTTCAACAAAATCATAGAAGCAGAAATTAAAATTGTACGATTACATGCCACAGTAGTATATTGTACGATTACAGCAAACAAGCAAAAGGGTTTTCAATCCTCCTTAACAATGGGGAGCTCGCTCCTTTGTTTTATAACAGATAAGGGCTCGTTCACCAAATCCGAGACCTTGTCAAGGACTGATATATGAAAGTTGTCAAAAGCTTTGATCGCAGCGTCCAGTGCGTCCTGAGCCTTTGCATCAAATCCAGGAACCTCCTCGGCAGAGCGAACCGAGCTCTTCGCGGCTTTAAAACCCTGCTTGATTCCTTCATTAACACCAACGATGTTTACACTATTCACCATATCAGAAACCACCTTTTCCAACTCTGGACTCTGGTGAACTAACTTAACAACCCAAGAAACTCCATTAGTTAAAAACCACTGTTTGGTAAGCATAAGTTCTGATACAAGGGCATACAACTCAACCATCTCGCCATCTCAACGGATTAACATATCCTTTGCTTCATCAATCGTTATCTTATGTGACTCAATGGCCCTGTCACGAGCCCTCTCGAGCTCAACTTTATCTAACAAAATAATGAGTTAAAAAAGGGAAGCTAAGAAAACAAAAGTAGAAAAGCTTTACGAGCGTACCATTAACCAGGCGGAGATGATCGGCCAAAAGTATGTCGTAGGAAGACTGAATCTCCTTCCGCTCCGTCCTATTCTTCTCCTCAACCTCGGACAACCTTTTTTCTAAAGCCTCAAACTTCAATTTAAAATCCCCTAAATCTTGAAGCGCCTTATCTCGAGCTTCATGAGCAACTGCAGCTGAAGCCTGAGAGGCTTTGCTAATCCCCTTTGCCTCTGAAGCCTGTTCCCTCAGACGGTTCACCTGAGATCGAAGTGATGAAAGCTCCTGTTTAGTCTTGGATCGGATATTATCTTCATTTTTCAGGGAAGCAATCCCACATTCAAACCTGCGGCAGTTGGATTCAGCCTCAACCCACCGTTGGTATGCTTCAACCATCAAGGAGTTAGAGTGAGCCTGATTCAACATCAGGGCATTCCCTAGCTTCTGGCCACTTATTTTCCTATAATATGCTCGCTCAGAAGGGGTGCCAATGTGAAAGAGGGACATCTTTGCAGAAAGAGCATCCACAACCCTATACTTGTTAGCCAGTGACCAATCGGGTACATATTTCTCCAAAGCATGAGCGGAGTCCACATCCTTGGCTACGCTCGAACCCAGCTCTCGACATACGAATGCAGCTTCGGTGTCGTACCACAAGGGAGACGAAGAGGCTCTATCCCCGGCATCTACTTGTTGAGGACTTGGTCTTGAAACATTAGAAGCAACCCCTGTAGTAAGTTTACCTGAAGGGGACAAATCAATCTTCTGAACGGTCAGCGGATCGGTCATATCGGTATCAATGATCACTTTAGTAGACGGACCTCCAAAAGACAACGGGCTAGGAGGAAGATCAAACAGTTGTTCCCTAGGAATTTTGCCACCATGAATATGGGCCCTCAAGTTCTCCAAAAGACGCCCAGCAGCAGAAAAGCCGGTAACTCGGTCTGCGTCATCTTCTAAAACAATCGCCTTCGGGATAGGTTTAGTCTTCTTCATCTTCTTGGGATTCGGATCGGGCTCTGAAAAAACGGTCCGGCTCCTTTTAGAGCTAACTTGGGGTTGAATTTCATCATTAGCATCATCCTCACCACCACTAGCATCCACCCCCTCGTCTTTAGCAGAAAGATGTATTGAGCCATACAGAACCACCTTCGACCCAGAACCTTGGGCCTCCCCCGGGCCACTCCCTACATCACCAGAAGCAGCAGTCTTAACCAACGCCTCATGCAATTTTTGGGCCGAGCCCGAACCTCCTTGACCGGCCGCAGCAACAGGGGGTCTAATAGCGTAAAGGTTCTCTTGAACCACCTATAGATACGGTGGATCGCCTTCGGGTGTCTTCTTGGCTCGAAGATCAAGTTCAGCAGCGTCAAAAGACTTTAACCGGAGAGCCTCTTTCAACCCCATAACTACACAAGGATAAAAAGCACGTATTAAACACATAAGACCCAACGGGCGAGTACACAATATATACATAAAAGGGGGGGGGGAAACGACATTTAAGGCAAAAAGCATAACTGACCCTCTCCATCCCAACGAAGTATGGGGTAGTATTCAGGTTCGCCCCACATCGTGCTTATCCTCCCCATGACAAGGATGTGTTCCGGAAATTTCTGGACCCGTCCGGCCTCCCTTATTAGAGCAGAGTATAACCCTCTATCAAAATCAAAATCCTCAGGGAGAGGCCCAGGAAGCTTGGATTTCCTTGCCCTCCAGGACATCTCGGTCGGGACGCATCGGTTGTCAACAAAAAAGAAGTGATCCTTTCAATCTTTCAAACTTGTAGTAATCCACGAATAGCAAGAAGCATTCTTCCTCCGCGTCTCGAACGTATACCAGTCTCTGGTTCGATTCAACCTGTAGAATGCTCGAAACATATCCAAATCCGGATCGGAGTCTAAGCCACGACAGGCTAGCTCAAATTGACATACTTTGGCTAACCCAAAGGGGTTCATCTGAGAAAGGTGAACTTTATGAAAAATTAAAACCCTAACTAAGAATCTCGTCAAGGGAAGACGGTAATTGCAGTAATCAAACATCCGGGCATAAACCCCGATCTTCCCGAGGGGGAAAGGGTAGATAGCTTTATCTTTCTCAGGCAAGGACGGATTAAGCGAAGCAGGAACTGAATACTGGTCAACATACCAGTTCATGAGTCTACGGTTCATAATGTTGAAGCAACCCGACATGTTACTTTTATTCACCATAACTAAAGCAATACGTACCTGTTCGAATATCGGTAATCCAGAGAAGAGATAGAGATGGAAATGGAAAAGAAAAGCGATCAGGGAAAAAGAAAAAGTAGAAGTACAAATTCACCTTTTTTTACCCCCCTTTTATAGGGAAAAGTAAACCGCCTCAATCGACCCAATAAAAACGTGACACATCATGACAAATGACGTAAATCAAACGTCACATCAGTCAGGGTAAAGCTAAAGTAACCGACGGTCACCAAGCAAAAATCACCAACAAAATTCAAATTCAAAAAGAAAAAAGCGCCGAATCTAACAAACCTCACCATTAGTTCGAAGCTTTTACTAGAAAAATGCTACGAACTAGGGGGACTTGATGAGGATACGTCCCCGGTCGAACCAGGTACTTGAGAACAAACGAAAATAGTAAGGTCGGATCGTAAGCAGAAAAGATTGGCCGGACCTAGCGTCATCAGTCGGAACGATTGGGGTACAAGTTCCTTCCCAACTAACCTAGGGCCCACAGCTTTAACTGCCTGATAGTGACTGGTCCGACCCTAACTAACCCGCCACGTCAGCACACCCAAAAAGTATAAATACCCCGCCAAGACCTCCACTCAAAGGTAATCGCCACTTTCTCTCTCTAAACTCTCCTCTCTCTCTCTCTCCCTGACCTATTTCCTCCTCATAAATACTTATTCTCACGCCCGAGCTTGGTCACAGAGAGGCCCCCCTCCCTGTGACGAGGCTAACGGTGTGTTTTCCTTCTTTGTGATCTTACAGGTTCTTAGCCAAGATCATCTGAAGTTCAGCTCATACCAGGTCGGAGCAACTGGTATTGAGTCTTCACACTCCAATTATTTTCGTCCAACATGCTTTACACGTAAAAGTCTGGCCCATTTTTCTTATGTATAACTTTCCACCCAAAACAAATAATATGCAGCACTCTAACTTATAAAATAGAGATAGTGGCTTCGACCCACTTATAGAAAATAGCTGCAATTTCATTTCTGTCACTTGCGCCCTACCCCTACTCAACTGGCTAGTTATTTCCATTTTACTCGTTTTCGCTCCATTTGCACCAGGTCCTAGCAAAACACAAAATAATGTAAAATAACACTCAAACTAAATAAAAACAAATAAAAACTATACAAAAATAATACACTTTACACAGAGAAAATATGTATATTTTACCAGACAAAAAATATCCCCACACTTAACCTTTTGCTTGTCCCTAAGCAAAATCCCAAGCAACATGTCCAACTTAAACACTTTACAATAAGGCAAGTCTCGAACAAGTTATAACGCGAACTACGAAATCATCAAACGCAGCAGTTTCGCAAGACTTACAACGTTCAAAAGGTTGACGAATCATAATATTTAAATGAAAACAGGCATACCTAATCAAGTTTTTCTCACCTTCAAGCAATCAATTATGCACTGTCAACACCCCTCACAATCTCACTCATCTCTCGGCTAATATATATGTAATCTCGAGTGAACTCTCAAAACCAAACTATGAAACATACTATCATAAGCGTGTACGTCAATCAGATCTCCACCTAATTGTTAGAACTCGACACGGATCAAGAGGGCTTTAACGGGTAGGTAAGGGCTAAAGGTAGGGGTTTTTTTTTTTGGAATAAGTGGCTAAACACATAATCACAAGATAAACCGGATAATACGAAATAAATACTAACATATTGGTCATTTTGATCCACAACTTTATTCTTATAATTTTTTTTCTTTTTCTTTTTCTTTTTTTTTCATATCTTCTTTTTTTTCAACTTTCAATTTTCTCTTTTTTTTTGTTTTTCATTTTTTTACATTTTTTTTCAAATATAATAATCACGTAACACGATCCAGCTATCAAATCACAAACGGGTAACAAACGAATGGCTAGGCTCAAAGTGGTGTATCTAAGGGTAGTAGTGAAACGGGTCAAACACAAAGGCTACACAAACAAGGTGATCCTAATGTCTCTATCACATCCATGTCAAATCCTAACCAAAGGTCTCAAACTGTATCAAAACGCACAAGTTCTAAAGTAATGCAACAAAGTCGGTAAACACACATGAAACGAAAGTAGTGATCATAAATATATGAAACATATAAAGGCTCAAATCTCACTATCATGTGGAAAATAGGGCTACCGATATTGACAATGCACAACCAATTAACTCTCCGGCTCCATCCACTATCCTGGGCATCCCAAAATATTTTACTCCAAAAAACCGATTCAGTCAACCTACTATCCCGCAACTTAAAGAAACATGCGCTCTCGACTCGTAAATTCAACAATTAAACCGCTTTCGACCGACTCTTTGAAAAGGTTTTTGTTTTCTATGCACTAAAGGACAGGGACTCGCAACAAACTTACTTTTTTTTTAATTTTTCGATTTTTTTATTTTTATTTTATTTTATTTTTTTTTTTAATTTTTATGACTCAAAAACTAAGACCTAACCGATAGTTTCCCATCTCCACACTTAAACTCTATATTGCCCTCAATGTAGGATGGAAACCGACTCAAAAGACTAAAATAAATAAGAAATAAAAGACAAAGGGCAAATTGGAAAGGACTTAGCTGGTTTTATGACGCGTAAGCTCCAAAACTATCGTCCAATCTAGCTCGATCATATAGCATTCCATTCGCGATCGGCTTTAACACTGACTGGTATACTTAGTAAATGCCCGATATTCGAAAAGCAGCTCCAAAATCACCCGAATGGAGATTGAGTACGGGTGGTACATATCCAAACCTGCATAAACAAAAACAAGCAAAAACCCAAGCAGTGCCGACTCTTAAAAAAACGACTCAAAAACTACTAACTTAGACTCAATATACAAAAACTATGACTCTATATAAACTCTACGAAACCTCCCCACACTTGAACTCAATCAGGAGGCTTCTCCTTTATCCAACCCTTTCAATTCCACTCGTTCCTTATTATTAATTAAAATTTTAATTGTGGAATGTATAAACTTTTTAACATTTTCGAACGGATCAGGCCACCAATACTTAAATTTACCTGGACCAAACCTGATACGAGATATGTAATGAGAAGGATGGTGTTGTGCAAACTTCAGCGATTCCTCATTCTTCTTCTTTCGGTACCATCCTCGAATCCTCAGAAGGTGTTGATCCAAGCTTTTTCTCGCCCTCTCCCGTGTTCTTGATCGTGGTGGCGATCCAACTTCTAGCTTCTCCACGGGCCGGCTATCAAACTCCTCAGCCACTATATCTTCTTCTACGTTTGGTGTATATTTGATCTCCATGGTCAGTTTCTCTTCAAGTAATGTTTCTAAATAAGCAAGATCACCAATCGGGTCAAACTCTTCATCTTCAAGAGTTGGCAAACCTACCAACTCATCACCAAACTCCTCCTCCCGAGATGGTACATGCTCCTCAATTTTTGCATCTTCCATCTTGTCTAGTGGCTCACTAGCTTCTTCATCTCTAGGGGACGTGGTGTAGTCGAGCACCTCTAACTCTTCCTCTTCTACTACCCCCTCATCATCATCACTCCAAAAGCCATCATCAATATCCCATGGCGTGGGACACCAATAGCTGGAATTAACGACTTGCTGAACCGGAGGTGGGACTTCAACGTCCATTATCGTCTCCGGTTCATGAGTGTGATCCTCATCTTCTTCATACACGGGCTTAAAATGTGAAACCTGCACGACATCATCCTCACAAGACAAGGGTAAATCTGATTCATGAGAATTATAATAATTAAAACTATAATTGTAATATTTACCTTGCAGTGGACTCTCTATGCACATTTCTCCCCCTGGATCTAAAATTGTATAATCCCTCTTACCATCGGCCGTTTGATATCCTAAATAATTTCCATTCACATCATACGTGTAACGGCCTTGGTTTTTCAAGCTCTGTGAATTTAAAATATCAAATGCGGCTTGAATCCCCCTATCTGTTTCTTCCTTAGCAGCCTTAAACCAGTCACGGAAGTCCTCTGTTGTTTGTCTTGGTTGCCAATTCCAAGACTGATATGACTATGGCTGCACAAGAGGGTTAACATCGAAATCTATAGAACACCCCAAATCGTTTGGACAATATTTGGTGTAATGGGGCCCTCCACAGATAAAACACATGATAAAAAATATATAAAAAAAATTAACTAATAAAATATATTTACAAAAACGACTAGACACACTACTACTAGACGCAAACCCTAAGACTCAAACTACAAATGACCAATTAAACAAATAAGATCAGTCAAAGTTAATAACGCAATTGCCTAAGTGTCCCCAGCAACGGCGCCAAAAACTTGATGTGCTGAATGCGGTCTATAAAAACTACTAACCTAATCTAGACACCCTAGTTTTAAATTTATAAACTAAGACTCTCTAAATGCTAGACCACTGACAGGCAAGTGTACCTATCGTACGTAGTAAAGCCTAATGAAGTCCGAGTATCGAACCCACGAGACACTAGTGACGCTAAACTAGACTCTGAATCAACTAATTACTTAACTGGTTTTAATTTATGTTTTGGATTTGAGGTTTTTAATTAACTAATTCTACTAAAGTGAATAAACAAGAGAACAGAACAAACAAGCAAGATTGATGAAGTGACGGGAAGCAGACAATGAGGAGAAAGAACTACCCAGGCTTCGAATCCCTATGACCAACCTATGACCTCTAGTCCTGACCAATGACTAAAGCTCCGAATCTACCCAGAAAACCTCTCGCTAAGGATGATCAACCAAAATAGAAGATGGAACAGAGTGATGAAGTGCTAAATTGGAAACGACTCGAGCTATCGATACCGAATCCCATGACAATCAGATTAAAAACAACTATGGTGCTAAAATCCTCCGGTCATGAAGCTAAACATGTTAAATAATTGAAAACCTAGGAAACCCTAAACGCGAATAAGTAGCCGGATCCGAGCTATCGGTCACCCAAACTACCAAACAACGCCTATCTAATAACCTAGCAATCCTGACTCATCCCTAGAGTTGCCAGAAAAGGATGCACACTATACTCAGTTGATTTTAATTAATTTAGTTAAACTTGAATTATTTCTAATCTCAAGCACTAGACCGAAAACCTAATAGATTAACGAACCTAGAATGATCTAAATAGTTCCAGACCAGACTAACAAGATCACCTAACCAAACAACCAATCACAACCAAGACAAGCACACAAATTCATAAACAATCACAGAACAGGAATATGTAAATCATCTCAATTTAATCATTAGTCAAAACCGAATAGTCAAAACGTTAAATTATAGTTCATCTAGACCTGGGTAGCATGAAAAGTTTAGCAAAATATCATAGTCTTAAAAATAATAAAACAAAGTCTCAAACTAGAATTCATTGACATAAGAAACAAAGAAAAATTAGATAACAAAAGAAATCGATGAGATAGAACCTGTAAAGCTTCAACTTCCCGCTTTCTATTTGGCCCCAATAATTCTTGAAACTTCAATCCCTTTCAAAACTCTTCCTCCAATTCGTCCCTTCAGTCCCCGTGCGTCTACAGCCGACTCCCCTCTTTTTTCTGCCGTCTAAAAAAACTCTCTTCTGTCGTAGAATGACTTCAGCCGTATGCCCCTTGTTCTCTATATATAATACTGGCTTTTTTCTCATTAGGGTTTTTCTATTTTGATTTCAAAGGCCCACCAATAAGACAATACCCACTGTTGTCGTTTTTTGTGGTTTTCTGAAAACAATAAATAATTGCCTTTTGTTGCTGCCGTAGAAATATGTTTCAATGCGCATAACTTCATTGTTCACATAATTGGCTGGACATGAACATATATGGCGGCCCATAGAATTTCTTTTCTAACACTCCAATTATTTTCGTCCAACATGCTTTACTCGTAAAAGTCTGGCCCATATTTCTTATGTATAACTTTCCACCCAAAACAAATAATATGCAGCACTCTAACTTATAAAATAGAGATAGTGGCTTCGACCCACTTACAAAAAGTAGCTGCAATTTCACTTCTGTCACTGGCGCCCTACCCCTACTCAACTGGCTAGTTATTTCCATTTTACTCGTTTTCGCTCCATTTGCACCAGTGAAGAAACACTAGATAATTGACCGGAATCGAATTATCTAGGGGGTTTGAATCCGCATAAAAAAGTGGGTTTTCTCTCGTTCGATCTGACGGAACAGCTCTTCTTCTCTGATAAACTCTGCAAAACAAAGCACCGTTAGCCTCGTCAAGGGGAGAAAGGGGTTCTCTCCTTGACCCGACTCCGGCGTGAGAATAAGTATGTGTTTATGAAGAAGAAGAAGAAGTATTGAAGAAGTGTGTGTAACTTGAATTTTGTACCTGAATGGTCTTCATATTTATAGCCGGGAGTCTTTGGGCGGGAAAACCCGTTAATGAAATGTTGACGGAAGATGCTAACCCCGTAAGCGGTTACATTTCCTTCCGTTAAGTTTTCTTGATCCGACGTGAGTGCACACGGATCGTGGTTCAGATCTATGGCGGGGGATTCGCCACGTGGAAAGTGATCAAGTGGAGGTTTCTTCCCGATTACATGCTACCATCGTGATTTTAGGGATGCCTAAGGTGCTGACACATGTCCAGACGATTTTAACCGTTTAGTGGAGCACGATTGGGTCTTTCTAGAAGATTACTGCTGTAATCTGGTGTGACTCCTTATCGTATGGAGTCAGCTGAATAAATAATATCCAAGTCTGGATATTAAGCGGAAGTGTTTATTTTAGGATTTCCATCCTTTGTTTAAGGAAGAAAGCGCAAGGATTTATGATTTCCTTTGGGCGCGCAAGTGTGGACTGTTGACTGTTTCTTAAGCCTTTCTTTTGTAAGACCAGTGCGCGGCCGTGCAAGGTTAAAAGAGAGCTTAAAGACGAGGTTGTGGTATGGTCCCAAGCACTTATTATGAGGTTTTTGGGACCTTACCCCTTCAAGTCCCCCCAGTCTAGTGTTGCACTTATGCAAATAAGTGGAGCACTGGACTTATAAGAGGGAAATGCTTTTTGGCATGAAAAACAGAGAGTCTTCTATGAGAAGATTGAGTTTTGCTTAAAAATATATTTTTATTATATATATATATATATATATATATATATATATATATAGGGAAAATGTAACTTTTTACCTTTTTGTAATCATGACCTGACGTGTAGTGACGTCAGTTTGTGATATTTTTCTTTCTTACCTTGGTATACGTAATGGCGCTTGTCAGGCCTCATTTATGAGGATATGATTTTTGTTCCTGTAGCGCCGTTTGGAAAAGACGTCTGACAGGTGATCATGTCTTTCCCCTTTCCCGGAGTTAACTCGCTTATATATACATTTGATGGGTTCTTTGAGCCTCTTATTGGACGAAGAGAAGATGAAGCGTTCCTACTATACTCGTCGTCTGTTGGATATGTTTAGAGTTTATGAGGCTTCTGAGGGCCTCGTGCTTCTCTCTAGTTCACCGCCCTTAGTGACTATCGGAGCAAAAGATTCGTTCGACCTTATTTCTCCGGCGGTTGCTGGTTCTGACTGTGAAATTTCACAGCGAAAGGATGACGTTGATGATGGTGTCGTTGTTCTATATGCTGATGATTTGATGGCCCATTTTCCGATGATTCGGAAAGGAGGATGCCAGTTGGTGTATCGACGTCGGAAGGATAGTCGGTTTGATCAGGTGCCGGTTACTGGTAGAAACCCTGCCGTTGAGTAGGTTAGGTTTGGGAAACTGCGTATTCCCCCTTTTTATTGTTTATGTTGGTCTTGCTACCGAAAACTTTTTGAAGATCACTATCGTGATCGTTGTGAATGGTTGTTTATACTGCTTTTTGATGATATGTATATTTTTGATGCACTGTTGTGCATGTAAGTTTATGTTTAAATTACAATATGTTGCATATGATTAATTGCTTTTAGTAGGTATGGCGAATGAGAAATGGTATTGTGCTCATGTGTGAACGTTTGTCTAAAAGGCGTGTTAGTTTGCCTTGTTTAGTCTGTTCATGAGGTGTACAATGTCTACCACATCGTTTTCGCGTAAACCAAAAGAATTATATACAATTTGTGATAAACAGTAATATGAGTAAAGATGATGTTTGTATAAGAGCGCAAGGCTCGTAATACGAAGGGTAATAAAGAAATACATTGCTTGTATGCTTTTCCTTTTTGTGGACTGGTTTGACTTATATGTAACACCTGCGCAGCTGCTGCGCGTTCCAGGTGCGGGGAAATAGTGTCCCATCAAGTCTTTTTAGGGTGTATGCCCCTTTGCCTAAGACCTCATTGATGATGTATGGTCCTTCCCATTTTGGTGCTAATTTGCATGGTTTTTCCGCGTTGGAAGCCTCATTGTCGCGCAAGACAAAGTCACCAGGAGTAAATGTGCATATGCGGACACGCGTGTTGTAGTATTTTTTGAGTTTGGATTTGTACCGTGCCTCGGTGATGGCGGCATTCTCGTGCCTTTCTTCGAGAAGGTCTAAATCCAGTCTTCGCTCTTGCTCGTTGTTTTGTCATTCCATAGCTAGCATGCGTGGTGATGGGAGACCGATTTCTGCTGGTATTACCGCTTCTGATCCATAAACCAGGCTGAATGGTGTTTCTCCGGTGCTGGTTTTTGGCATGGTGCGGTGTGCCCATAAGATGCTGGGGAGTTCATCGACCCAACCTCTGCGCGCTGTCCCGAGTCGTGCTTTTATCCCATCGACGATCTGTTTGTTTATACTCTCTACCTGGCCGTTTGCTTGCGGATGCGCTACGGAGGCAAAGTTGTGCTCTATCTTCATTTCTTTGAACCACTTTTGAAGATCATCTGAGGCGAAGTTAGTGCCATTGTCGGAGATGATGCGTAATGGTAATCCGAATCTGCAAATAATATGTTCCCATATAAATTTGCGAATTACCATTGCTGTTGTTGAGGCTAATGCCTTGGCTTCGACCCATTTTGGGAAATAGTCGACTGCTACAATGATGAATTTTACTGCGCCTGGCGCATCAGGGAATGGACCAACAAGATCGATGCCCCATTGCTGAAAAGGCCAGGCAGAGGTGACCGGTACGAGCGGGTTCTTTGGTCGGAGTGTTTTTGGCGCGTGGCGTTGACCGGCTGCGCATCTCCGTAATAATTCTACTGCGTCCACGTGCATTCCCGGCCAGTAGTATCCCGCGTTCATTATTTTCGCCACGACTATGCGCGGCCCTGCGTGTATTCCGCATAAACCCTCGTGGATTTCTCTGACCAGATATTGCGCATCTGTTTTGTCAACACAGTGTAGTAATGGTCCCATAAATGACTTCCGATATAGGACACCATCCGCCATTTCATAGTTTATTGCCTTGTGTTGGATTTTTCGAGCTTCTGCCTTTCCTTCCGGGAGTTTTCCGTGTTGTAGGTATAAGATGATCAGAGACATCCAGGATGGATTCCCGACTTCTATAACGTTTACTTGTTTGAGATGCACAGAAGGATTAGACAATACCTCGATACGCACTTCTTTTGCTAAGTGCTTGAAGCTGGTAGCGGCCAATTTGCTTAATGCATCGTCGTGCTTGTTTTCGCTTCTGTTGATATGGTTAATTTTGAACGTCTGGAATTGGCTGATTAACTTTGAATGCCATAGCTTCTCCCTTTGCATCATAGTTCCCATTAACTTGCTCGGCCACCAGCTTTGAATCGACGTTAGCTTCAAGGTTTCTTGCCCCCATTTCAAGTGCTAAGCGGAGACCTGCTAAGAATGCCTCATATTCAGCTTCGTTATTCGTGCTTCGGAAATCCAAGCGTATGGCATAGGTAAGTTCGTGATCATCGGGACTGACTAATCGAAGGCCTGCGCCGGCTCCATCGTCATTGGAAGCTCCATCGTCATTGGAAGCTCCATCTGTGTGGAGAGTCCAAACTCTATCGTCGAAAACAGGAATAGGGTTCTGGATTGCCTCGCACTCTTGAACTTTGTCGATGGGAACTTCTGTGGCAAAGTCCGCCAGAACTTGCCCTTTGATTGCTGGTCGTGGTCTGTACAGGATATTGTATCCTCCTAGCTCAATAGCCCACTTGGCCAATCTTCCCGCGACATCGGGTTTGGATAAGATTTGACCTAAGTAGTAATTAGTGAGAACTGTGATGACATGGCCAGAGAAATACTGATGTAAGCGCCTTGATGCATGCACTAGCGCTAGGACCAGTTTTTCTATCATTGAGTAGCGCGTCTCTGGACCAGTGAGCATCTTCCTTATATAGTATATTGGAGTCTAAATGTTTTCGCGCTCCACCATTAAGACCGCGCCTACTGCTACTTCTGCAGCAGATAAATATAGGATCAGTGGTTCCTTTTCTCGTGGCTCTGTCAACGTTGGT
This sequence comes from Helianthus tuberosus, assembly GCA_030545235.1. Lineage (NCBI taxonomy): Eukaryota > Viridiplantae > Streptophyta > Magnoliopsida > Asterales > Asteraceae > Helianthus > Helianthus tuberosus. The sequence goes on from CM060397.1 coordinate 173,525,489, forward strand.
AACTGAATCAAACATTCCTTCATTTGCTTGAAGGCTGCTTCCGCTTCGGGTGTCCACTGGAAGTGGGTTTTCTTGGCACAGTTTCGTAACGTGCTGATGAATGGGTAAGATTTTGCCGCATGATTTGCTAGGAATCTGTTTAAGGCTGCTAGACGCCCGACGAGCCTTTGCATTTCTTTTATTGTTGCAGGCGATGGCATTAACTTGATTGCCTGTACTTTCTCCGGGTTTACTTTAAAACCATCTCGTGTTACTATAAAACCCAGAAACTTCCCTTCTTCCATCCCGAAGGAACATTTTGTTGGGTTGAGTTTTAAGTTTACGCTGCGCAGTGAGTCGAATGTGCGCTGAATGTTTTCCAACATTGTTTCTTCCTCATGACTCATGATGACGAGGTCATCCATGTATACCTCGACTGTTTTACCAATTTCTCCTCTGAAGACTGTGTCCATTAGTCGTTGGTATGTTGCGCCTGCGTTGCGCAAGCCGAAGGGCATTTTGGTGTAGCAGAAGATGCCCTTGTCTGTACGGAATGCAGTCTTATCTTCGTCTTCCTCTTTCATCTGGACCTGATGATAGCCTTTGTAACAGTCAAGGAAGCACTTCCATCTGAATGATGCTAGAGAGTCGACTTTTTTGTCTATCTCAGGAAGCGCGTAGCAATCTTTTGGGCACGCTTTATTCAGGTCTTTGAAGTCGATGCACATTCTCCATCCACCACTGTGTTTCTGGACCATTACTGGGTTGGCGACCCATGTATGGTATTGAACCTCGCGCAAGATTCCGGCATTAAGTAACTCCGTCACCTGTTCGTCCATGGCTTTTGCTTTCTCTTCGCTGAAGCTACGCCTTCCCTGCGCAACAGGCTCTGCTGAGGGTTTGATGTTCAGATAATGTTGTGCTATATGTCTTTGTTGTTAGACAACAATTCTTTTAATTGTATCCGAGTTGCTAGGGAAATGGCATGTCCCAGCAGGATGGTCTGTTCTGGATACTCATTGTTTAGAACCTATTTTTCTGGATCATTTGATGCTGAGGGTTTGGCCACTTTTGCTGGTGGCTCATCGTCCACGTACATGACCTCTTTACTTGAGTATAAAATTGCCACTCTTGTTTCTGTTGGAAATCCACATGCAGCATGTGGAATAGAGGTGATCATGCAGAATTCTCTCTGTGATCTTCTCCCGAGCAATACATCATGGCGTGATGTTGCTGGCATGACCATGAAATTTACTTTGACCGTACGCTAATGCTCGCCATCAGATAGAGTCACAGGGAATGCTATTTGCCCTAACGGGAATACAGCTTCATTGCAAAATCCGATGAGAGGAAAATCGACCGGCTCTAGGCGTGCTTTGTCTTCTGTATCAAGCTGTTTGAAGTATTGTTCGTATATGATATCCATCAAGCTTCCTGGATCTATAAACATATAGTCCGTTCGATAATGGCCGAAGATGCCAGTAATAATTACTGGTCGCTCTTCCTAGGGGCCTCCTGGGACAACAGGAAACACAACTTATTGCTCTCGCCAGTGCTGATCATGGTGTCGTTTGTTTGGCCTCCACGAAGGGCCTCCTTGTACCATGTTTATGTGTTTTGGTTTAGCTTTCTGATGGCTGATATCTCTGGATTGTTGACGTATCTCAACATAACTGTTAGATTGGATGTCCCCCTGACAGGGTGTTGGTGGGTCCAATACTACAGTGTCAATTTCTTCACCAGATCTGATCTTTGGGAACTCAGATCTGGCAATTTGTGTGAAAATTGTGTTTAAAGCAATGTGGCATCTGTTAAACCAGTTCTCTGGGGATCTCTCTATAAGTTGATCTGATGATTTCTTTCCGTCTGAATGATTGTTGCTTTCGTTTGTTCCCATGATTCCGTCAATCTGGGTATTTTGGGTTGTAGAACCCTCGAACTCAGATCGAGGACCTGATGGGTGAGATGATGAATTCTCTGCCATGTGAAAACAGAGAATGAGGAAACTGAATCGAAATGAGACAAAACTGAAAAATCAGAGGAATCGGTGGGCGCCAATGAAGGTGGGTTTTGTCTCGTTCGATCTGACGGAACCGCTCTTCTTCTCCGATAAACTCTGCAAAACAAAGCACCGTTAGCCTCGTCAAGGGGAGAAAGGGGTTCTCTCCTTGACCCGACTCCGGCGTGAGAATAAGTATGTGTTTATGAAGAAGAAGAAGAAGAAGTATTGAAGAAGTGTGTGTAACTTGAATTTTGTACCTGAATGGTCTTCATATTTATAGCCGGGAGTCTTTGGGTGGGAAAACCCGTTAATGAAATGTTGACGGAAGATGCTAACCCCGTAAGCGGTTACATTTCCTTCCGTTAAGTTTTCTTGATCTGACGTGAGTGCACACGGATCGTGGTTCAGATCTATGACTGGGGATTCGCCACGTGGAAAGTGATCAAGTGGAGGTTTCTTCCCGATTACATGCTACCATCGTGATTTCAGGGATGCCTAAGGTGCTGACACGTGTCCAGACGGTTGTAACTGTTTAGTGGAGCACGATTGGGTCTTTCTAGAAGATTACTGCCGTAATCTGGTGTGACTCCTTATCGTATGGAGTCAGCTGAATAAATAATATCCAAGTCTGGATATTAAGCGGAAGTGTTTATTTTAGGATTTCCATCCTTTGTTTATGGAAGAAAGCGCAAGGATTTATGATTTCCTTTGGGCGCGCAGGTGTGGACTGTTGACTGTTTCTTAAGCCTTTCTTTTGTAAGACCAGTGCGCGGCCGCGCAAGGTAAAAAGAGAGCTTAAAGACGAGGTTGTGGTATGGTCCCAAGCACTTATTATGAGGTTTTTGGGACCTTACCCCTTCAACCAGGTCCTAGCAAAACACAAAATAATGTAAAATAACACTCAAACTAAATAAAAACAAATAAAAACTATACAAAAATAATACACTTTACACGGGGAAAATATGTATATTTTACCACACATCACCTACTGGGCCCAACATGAATCCCACGAAGAACCAATCCCCACGAAGTATGTGGGGTTCTTCGTGATCTCCATTTCAGCAGACATAAGCATCCACGAAGTATGTTCTTCGTGTGTTGTGTTCTTCATGAACATCATAGTATGGTTCTTCCTCAATGGCTGCAACATGCAGGTTCTTCGTCAACCATTATCCATAAGGTTCTTCGTCGTTTGTCTGATGAGGTTCTTCGTGAGACTTGCAGTATGCAGCATAAACAAACAGCAAAACAATATTATTAACAGCAATTCAATTGGTTCAATTCACGTTGACATGTAGTCTTCACATGACAAGTCTTCTCATGACATCATCATGGTGATGTCATGGTGATGTGGCGTCGGGATGGTTCACGGCTCTTTGTGCTTCGCATTTCGAACTCTAGGGCGCACGACAGAGGAATGTCACGACGTCGGTATTAAGCCGAACCTAACTGAGTCAAACCGAACCGAGTCACGTCCACATAAAGTGTATCAACAAACTCCCCCTTGGACGCTGCTCGTGATGGTTCGTTCTTCACATTGTTGGATCTTTAAAAGGTCTTCATGTGACACAAATAGGAAGTGTATCTATAAACTCCCCCTTTGATTATGCTTGTAAATCTTTTGATCCTTGATACTTTAGATCTTTGTGGCATTGATGAGTGGTCAGCGGCAACTCGGTCATCTTGATCTTTTGAGTGCATCCATGTCGTGTCTTCATTCCGAAGCTTGTCATCTAATACGTTTTCTTCACCTTTAGCTGGTTTGAATGTCGCATCTACACATACAAGAAAGCTAACCATGTAATGAGAACAACCGCTTGGAATATAGTTAACATAAACAAATGACACACATGTGACCAGTTTTCAATCAACTACCGTCCAACAGTTTGAAAGTTTAACCAATTGTTCAATTTTGGTTTTTAACTTTCAAAACTTGCAAATTTCGACCGTTTATGAAGATTCAGTGGTTTTGGTTTCGATCAGATTTCAGGTTATGAAGACTCGAGTTCCAACATCGGGTAAGCAAAGATAATGTAGAAAGAAAATCTTTTTGGCTTTTATAAAGTTTATATTAAAACACACCAAAAATATTTTTGGTAATTTTTGAATATGTGAAATATAAAGACGGAAAGCAGTAAATAAATATATACAAAGATGCAGAAACGAAATACAGTAAATAAATATTTACAGACAATCTTTTTGCGAGTTTCGAGGGTAAGAGAATCATATCAGTGTACGGTCACTCCAAAACGCTCTTGTTGTTCAATTAGTTAAGATTTAGATAAGCATCCTATAATAATTATCGGGATTGTTGTCCACATAAGCTCAACTTATCAGATGTAATCGCGGTGAGGGGATACGATTAGTGTATGATTTATACTTACCGACCGGTGTTCATCCACACACGACACATTCCCGTATCAAGGTATGCACGAGAGTTCATCTTACTGGTAAGTATACCATTTATCATCTGTTTTGACGTATATGAAAATGTGAGATACTCACTTATTTTGGTTGAAAACAAGCCCTATGTGATAGAATCACTTATTGATGAGGAACTTGATTTTCAGATGCATGAGGGCACAGGAGCAAGTCCGTGAACAGGTTAGTACCATCGTACAGACAAAGAGACGAACCTGACTCCCACATAAAAGCTGTGATATATTATCACTTATTTTGTGGGACATGTGATTGTTTATCACTTATTGAGGTCGTATGCATTATGTACACGTATGTATGGTATCATTGAAGATCTAGACTTCTTCTCCGTTATTTTTCGGTAAAAGAAACAACCATGATACCCAGATGATAAACAACATAAAGAACACATATCTCAGAACCTCGGCAATCTCTCAAACGAAATTTCGGTACTAAGACCTTATGCCAATGAGCGGTTCCCACACAGTCTTCAGTCGATTAAAGTTTATATCACCCTGCACACTTTAAAATGATTGTGAGCCTACCGATACATCTTATATAGAGCTGCTTATCGTTTTGCATTTTAGGTTCAAAGAGGTTTGGACATACCACTGATGTACTATCATTTTCTCTTTTGCTCGCCAGGAAACTCATTTTTGTTTTTCTATTGTTTTTGTGTTTTTGAAATTTTTCGATGTTTTTGGATTTTTAAAATTTGGATTTACTCCCCCTAAACTGTAAATACTATGATAAATTAAAAAACACAAAGATATTTACAAAAACGATTTTCCGATGTCGGTTTACTCTTGCTTGACCTTAATGCCGTTTACCATTAATAAAAAGTCAAATCGTGATTTGTCAAATGCTTCGGTAAAAAGGTCGGCACGTTGGTCATCGGTGTGGACCTTAACAACATCGATAAGCCTTTTATCAAAGCAATCACGTATGAAGTGATACTTAATTTCGATGTGTTTGGTCTTTGAATGCTGCACAGGATTTCTAGTGATCTGTAAGGCAGCGGAATTATCAACGAAAATAGGAGTGGTTAGGAATTCAAAACCGTAGTCGTGCATTTGTTGTTGGATCCACAGGACTTGGGAGCAACAACTTGAGGCAACAATGTATTCAGCTTCACATGTTGATGTAGCGACGACACAAGTCTGCTTCTTGCACTGCCATGTGACTAGGAGATTTCCTAAAAAATGAAATCCAGCCGTTGTGGATTTGCCGTCGATTTTGCATCCGCTAAAATCAGAATCACTGAAAGCGACTAAGTCAAAGTTATTATCCCTAGGGTACCATAGACCGGTGTTCGGGCATCCCTTCAAATAGCGAAAAATCCTTTTCACAGCTGCAAGATGTGAGCCCTTAGGGTTGACTTGATATCGGGCAAGCAGGCGCGTAGGATACATTATGTCTGGTCTTGATGCTGTGAGGTACATAAGAGATCCGATCATTGCGCGGTGAAATGAAGAGCTAACAACGTCACCCTTCAAGTCCGGATTAATTCCGTTATTTTGCTGGAGTGGGGTACCAATGGGCGTTGCTTCGGACATCTGGAATCGGTTCAAGATGTCACTAACATACTTAGTCTGATGGATGAATATCCCAGACTTCGTTTGTTACAATTGTAGGCCCAAAAAGAATGTCATTTCCCCCATGGCACTCATTTCGAATTTCTCCTGCATAACACGCTCAAAGTTCCTACACAAAACATCGTTAGTAGAACCAAATATAATATCATCTACGTATACCTGTACCAATAGAAGATCTCCATCCTATTCTTTGATGAAGAGAGTGCAATCGATAAGACCTCTGCGAAATCCATTCTCCAGCAGATAATTAGATAAGGTTGCATACCAAGCTCGTGGTGCTTGATGTAGACCACAGAGAGATTTGTTGAGCAACCAAACCCGATCAGGGTGAATAGTATTTTCAAAACCTGGAGGCTGTCTACATACACCTCTTCTTCAACCACACCATGTAAGAATGCACTTTTTACGTCCATCTGGTAGACCTTGAATCCTTTGAAGGATGCATAGGCTAGAAAGATCCGAATAGCTTCAAGACGTGCAACCGGTGCATAAACTTCATTGTAGTCGATCCCTTCAATCTAAAGAAAACCTTGAACGACTAATCTTGCTTTGTTTCGAATGACAATCCCACGGTCATCCTTTTTGCACTTATACACCCAATGGGTACCAATCTTCTTGTAGTTTTCAGGTTTCTCAACTAGTTTCCAGACACCTAGCTTCTGAAATTGTTGCAGTTCTTCCTGCATTGCTCCAACCCTAGAATTATCTTTCAAAGCTTCTTTCCAAGATTTTGGCTCTTCTTGTGAAACATAACAAGCGAAGGACCAATCATTCTGCAAACCCGATTCTCTGATCGCTGCATACAAGCCTACATTGTTGTTGTTTTGCAACTGGTTTCCTGTCTGTACGCCAAGTTGTACATTACCAATGATGTTTTGTTGAGGATGGGTATTATGGATTCTTGTTTCTGGATTATCTGGAACTTGAATATTTGTACCCAGATTGTTGAGGTTGAGATTAACAACCAAATCAATACCCTGAACTGGCGAAGAGGATGATGCAGTAGCTTCAGCTGTTTTAGGGGCGTCCACTGGAGGTGTAGCCTCTGAAGTCTAGCCTCTTCACGTGGCTTGGCCACGTCACCCCCCACCATACCCCTTTGAAATTGGCTTTTGGTCTTGGGTGTCCATACTCTACATGTCACATCATACCCACAACCCACACCCCACCATACCCCACGGTCTAAAGGTCTTTTGTAAACTTATCTTTTTCCAAAATTACCAATTTACCCTTTTGTATTCATCATATTCCTCATTCTTTGAGTTTTCTTGGTGGGTTGAGTTAGTAATTTAACATAAGTTTACTGTCTTTTATAAGCTATTAAATGGAAATGGAAATGCAAGGCAAGTATTTTCCTGCTACAAAGACATGTACTTGATGTAGTAAAGTCTAAATGGGTGTATCCTCTTTTAATTTATTGTTTGATAACCTAGTACGTTTATGACCTTTTTATTTGTTTCTTGTTTATTTGACATTTTATTTGTTTCTTGTTTGTTTGACCTTATCTAGTAAAGTTTTTCTTGTTTGATAACTTGGATTCTGTATTTCCTCTTTTAATTTATTGTTTCGTATTAGGGATGAGCATTTGGTATCGGGTACCGGTACCGAACTGGTACCCTAGCAGTAGCGAACCGTACCGGGTATATTCAGTAACGGTACCGGTTCCCATTTTCTTCGTTTTTCGGTACCAGTATTTACGAGCAAAACACCGGTAAGTACCGATACCGGTAACACATTTCCCCGTTTTTTGGTACCGGTGCCGGTTTGGTACCGAATGGATACCATGCTCATCCCTATTTCGTATAGTGGGTCTTGCGTTATTTCGTATGTAGCAACTGTTATTGTGTGTGGAAATTTTGATCCAGTTAGTTTTAGGCGTGGGAGGGTTTGGGACTGTCTACAAGGGTTGGTTGGATGAAATCACAATGTTGCCCTCTAAGAATGGTACTGGATTCAAGGTGACTATGACACTCTTGAAGAGCTACTTGAAATGATCACATGGACTAACCTATATCACATTGCTGTTTGATTTAATAAGTCAAACCGGTCACCAATCCATTACCGTTTGACTTTAACATGTCAAACATGACCCATTTCATATAACAACCTGCTGCATTTCATCTAAATACAATACAACCATGACAAAATGAAATACAACCATGACCCAATGCAATACAACCATAACACCTTAATATAATGACCGAACATAATGACTAGGGGTGCAAATGAGCCGAGCCGAGCCCGATCTCGACCAGGCTCGAGATCGAGCTCGAGCTCGGCTCGATTCGAGCTTTATTTCTAAAGCTCGAGCTCGGCTCAAAGGTAATTTTTCAAGCTCGAGCTCGGCTCGGGCTCGACTCATTTAGTATTTATTAATTACAACAACAACAACAACAACCATACCCAGTATATCCCACAAATAGCAACGCTATTTATAACAACAACCATACCCAGTATATCCCTCAAAAAAGATTACAAACCTCCACCAACGGTGTTAATCCAATCAGTTTACAAATCATGGTCCTATATTTGATGTCAAGATCTGGTAAAATATAATTATCGTGTTTAGTTATCATAGTCGGTGTATAATTATCGTGTATTGGTTCATTATGTAGCATGGTTGTATTGTATTCGGAACATTGCATTGTCACAGTTTTAGTCACATTGCATTCACAGTCCTTTATCATAATTTTGTCATCCATAGTCATAGTCATATTGCAGTCATAGTCGTTATGTTCAGCAGGTTCTGTGTTCAGTAGTCACAATCCTTCTATGTGCATCAAATGAGTCATTATTAGGGGTGCAAACGAGCCGAGCTGCTCGAGCTCGTCTCGAAAAAAAGCTTGAACGAGCCGAACGGTGTTAATCCAATCAGTTTACAAATCATGGTCCTATATTTGATGTCAAGATCTGGTAAAATATAATTATCGTGTTTAGTTATCATAGTCTATGGTGTATAATTATCGTGTATTGGTTCATTATGTAGCATGGTTGTATTGTATTCGGAACATTGCATTGTCACAGTTTTAGTCACATTGCTTTTATTAATTAATTTATATTAATTATAATTATTATTATACATATAATTTAGGTATTTTTTTATATTTATATAAATGGTAATTATTATTATATAAATATATGTTTAATATATTAATAAAAAATATATAAACAGAAAGCTCGATTAGGCTCGCGAGCCGGCTCGAGCTCGATAAGTGAAGCTCGGGCTCGTTTACTAAACGAGCTTGTTTTTAGGCTCGGGCAGCTCGAGCTCGTTTAAGCTCGGCTCGTTCGAGCTTTTTTTCGAGACGAGTTCGAGTAGCTCGGCTCGTTTGCACCCCTAATAATGACTCATTTGATGCACATAGAAGGATTGTGACTACTAAACACAGAACCTGCTGAACATAACGACTATGACTGCAATATGACTGTGACTATGGATGACAAAATTATGATAAAGGACTGTGATTGCAATGTGACTAAAACTGTGACAATGCAATGTTCCGAATACAATACAACCATGCTACATAATGAACCAATACACGATAATTATACACCATAGACTATGATAACTAAACACGATAATTATATTTTACCAGATCTTGACATCAAATATAGGACCATGATTTGTAAACTGATTGGATTAACACCGTTGGTGGAGGTTTGTAATCTTTTTTGAGGTATAATTTAGTACCCAAAATCATATGTAGAAGCAGGTCAAACGTAGAATCAGAATGTTAATTAAAATGTTTTATGTTTAAAGGGTATAATAGTAAAATTGTTCGTTTCTTTTCTTTTCCTCCTAACTCGGGAACACGGATTTCTTCTCTTTTCCTTTACATTTCATTAAACTCGGGAACACGAAAAAAATCACGTCTTTTCCCTCCCTTTCTCTCTTAATTCATTTTCCTTCCCCTCCCCCTGCTAAATGAGAATCGGGAACAGACCGTAAAAGGTCATGAGGTCCTAATCGTATTATAACAGGATTACTCATTTCTTTTGTTCATCATCATGTTGTTCAAGAAACACACCAGTTTGTGTGTTCTTTCTGTAGTAAGAGAAACAGATAAGAGGGATGGAGACGAAATGAGATGAGCAGTCAGGAGCATTTTATGTTGATTACCGGTCGTCGTTCAAACCAAGAAGTCAGATTCATCTTTGGTTCTTGTTTGTTGCTAAGTTCTATTTGCTCCATGATTCTGGTTTGTTTAGTATGTTTGGATTTCGGTCGCCGGAGATATTGGTGGTGTACATGGCTTGTACGGTGGTGGTTAACGGGTTATGGTGGAGGCAAGGTCGAAGACGAAGGGAGATAGAAGGGTGTAGGATAGTTTGGAGATGATCGGAGATTGTAATTTCTGGCATTGTGTGGCTCTCCGGTCGATGAATGGTGGATGATGATGGTGTTGGATGGTGCACCGTGGGTGAAGACGTCTGAAGTCAGGTCGATGACGGCTGGTTGAATATGTCTGCGGCTAGGGTTTGCAAACATCACTTTCTGCATGGGCTAGGGTTCAGTGATTGGGCCATTGATTGAAGGAGCATCGTATTTTGAATGGGCCCACTAATTATTAAAAAAAATGCTTGTCTACCAAAAAGTTCCAAACACGAAAAAGAGAATGTAGACAATATGGCTATATCTAGGCTTCAGTAGATGAGGTTAGACGAGAGTATGCATGGTCCAAGTCTGACCGGAAACGATTGGGCTTCTTCGACGAGTAACGATGAAGGAACCGGAAGCAAAGCCCCCGGTGTGGTGTCTAGACTTATGGGATTAGATTCTTTACCGACTTTAGATGCTTCTTTACCCTCACTCAGTCAGACATTCTGTTAAAGGCTACGGTATGCGAAACAAGCTTGATGGTTTTTCAAAGAATCCATTTGAAGAAAGATTACAAAAGTTTCAGAACCGCGCGATTGAGAAATTGACATATTTTAGGTAACTAAATTTTTTGTTGGGCCCCACTCCATTATTCTGTGACACAAATGTTTTTCCAAGATGTTTGGAGTTTTTATTTTGAGGACTACTGTTCGTGAATATGGAGTATGAGATGGAATTTTATTTGTTTGGAAATTTTAGATGGATTTTAAAGTGTATTAGTGGGCTTAGAGTGTTGATTAGTTTTTGGCCGGGATTTATTATACATTTGTTTTGGGCCGCGAACAAGACTGAGCCGGTGACTTTATGATATATTTTTGAGCCGTCATTTTTTATGGTATTTGACGACTTTCGCGGTGGATCAGGAGCTCAATGCAATCTGACAGAATTGAAGATCCTCACAAGTAAGCTAATTATTTAATTTTTATCATTGAAGTTTGAACCCTATCACATGCCTATTACAATTGTATCTTCAAAAAGTAAGATAAGGAGCTTTGATCGACAAGATATAGGAGGGTCTACATTTGCGGGGGAAAACGACAATGAAGATTTTGGGTATTTAGCTTGTGAAGATTCGAAAATGACGTCAGATTTATTTTTGAAGATCATTTGAAGAATTGATAGCATCATTCTCGGGGGAATATTGTTGGGTCAAAATGGAGAATGATGTTATCAATTACGCCGACATTATTTAGTGTCTTTATTGTTTTGTAAATGTTGGCGTTTTTATTTGTAATAGTCGGATGTTTTAGTGAGTTTAGTTGGTTTTCCAAGCAAGAGGCGGCTTGCTTGGAGAACAAGGCTCAGGGGCTATATATAAAGTACTACACCTCACTTGGAGGGTGTGCATTTGTGAGCCACCACCCCGGGGGAGCTCACCCGGGGTGGATGATTATCTTGTATGTTCTTATCCAATCGATGAAATATCTTTTGTTCATATATCTTCTTGTTTGTTCATAGTTCACAACTCACACGTCTCGTATTATTTACCAAATCGAAACTGAAATCGGATCGTTTAGGGACTATCATTTGGTATCAGAGCCTCGGTGGCTCGTTTCAGTTTCGGTTTGGTCGGGTCTTCATCGAAAAACCGCCAGAGACGTAAAATGCTTCAGATCTATATGTTGATTTTGTTTTCAAATCTAGCGACTTTAGATGGTCTTCCAGTGTCTTTATTTGAGTTTGTGTTCATCCAACGTTTTTTTTTTTTTGTCAAAAATACACACACTTGTGTGTGTTTTCATTGTGAAAGAACACAAACTGATGTGGATAAATGAAGAACGGAGTAGAGAGAGAAGTAGAGAGATGACGTGTGCGTGTATATACATGTTTTTACAATGAATCTAACACACGATTCGGTTTTAAATTTATAAAAATGATTTATACTTCAACATTACAACACACACGAAAGGGAAAGTGTACCCCGTCATATATGTAGTAAAGTATCGATAAGAACCAAGTATCGATCCAAGGATGTGGGCGGAAGCTAAAATACTAAACCTTTGTCATTAAATTATCGGTAGGGAAAATAAGTGATGGTTTGTTTAAACTAAAAACAGGAATAAATATAAACTAATAAAACATAGTAGACTCCAAATATGAAAATAAGATAATAGCCTTGCTTTATGAACAACCGGCGTATGTTAACTAAGTCGGTTATGCCACTTAAAACACTTGGTCAATTTTCCATTTTTCAAGACAATTAGTATCCTTTTCGGGAATCCTAACATGACAATTCCTTGGAAAGTTAAAACGATAAAACACACTTTAACCACCTAAAATTGTTCTTTAACGCACTATTGATTAATGTCTATGAAAATCCCTTAAATATAAGTTAATCATCCGTTAGGAGTTTTCTAACCTCACTTAATCAAGGAAAGCAACACCGATAAACACAATGCAACCACCGAGACAAGCATAAACTAGAATAAATCACAACCGAGTTCATTTCACAAATCTTAAACATAAATTCATTAAGAAAGCAATTTTGGCCTAAATGACTAACAAGATTAGCAATTTATGTTAAGAATTCATAACAACACCATCTAACCCGTTAAGGTCCTTCCGTGAGGGAAAGCCTTCTTGATTAATAATAATTACCCCTTGTTAAACCACTAACCATTTCTAGTATCATGGTGCAAACATTTTAAACAAGTTAAACTAGTTAAGCAAGTTCAAAGTCTACTAATACATGATTAATTAAGCTTCTTCTTGCAAATATCTCAACTAACCATATACCAATCATCCAAGATAATTAACTATAATCAAGAAATCAACATCAATAAACAAGGTTGCAAACTAATCATCAAGGATTAACATAGAAAATGTTTCAAGTGTCATTACAAACATGATTAACATACTAATGGTTGTTACTTAGCAAGGAATTCAAGTGTTTTTGCCCTTAGGCATACATAAATACATAAACATCAATCTAAATGCTTGAAACATAATCAAAACATGGAAAGATTCAAGAATCAAACCATAAACAAGCACAAGATTGAGGAACAGAATGATAACGGAGCTTAGTCGCACAATGGGGGCTTGAATCGGACCAAAACTGGTTGCAACCGGAGCCCAAAAGTCGCCAGAAAAGCTCCCAAAATTCCAAAGTTACGAACTGAATGCTCTGTTCTATTTTTTATAACTTTTTTCGATCGCACGACCGTGCCAATAAAGTGCACGGTCGTTCACTTTTTAAACACTGCTCACCATACCGCATGGCATCAGCAAATAATGGACCGGATCTCGAATCCGCACAGTCGTGCCATTGCTTGCACGTCCGTGCATCACCGAGTTTAGACGGGCACGCTCAACTGCACTGGTGGTGCAGTTCCGGGCTGGGCTTGGCCGTCAGTCTTGCACGATCGTTCCTCCACTCGCACGTCCGTGCGATCCCGGGATCCTGTTGCACTCCTGACTGCACTAGCGTGCATTGCTGGACTGGGTCTCTGTTGTTGGATCCGCACGACCATTCCAAATATTGCATGGTCGTGCAAAATGCCCAGGTCAGTTTTTCACACAGAATCTTCGCAGCTTTGTCATTTTGGACGGAAAGTCCTCGTTTTCAGCATCTTCTTGTTCGGCACGTTGTTTTAGGCCTGTAAACATGTGACACCTGTGTATTTTAATCTCTGTACACTTCCGAATAATTTTGTATTTAATGAAACATTGTGTTTTTATTTCCAATATTTGTTTAATTATTTGTGACATTTACACGTTTTCAATCATTGTTCAATTTCAAACTCTGAAACATTTTCTGGAAGTGAAATCGTAAACTGTTACGTAAACGTAATCAGTATTAACGCGACGTACACTCCGGAACAACAACATAAGCTAAACATACCCTAAATAACCTTTACATAACTTAGAAATAAGTTTCGAAGGATTCGGTATGGCAAAAACATGTTTGTTTGAACTTAAGAACTAATTGCGACAAAACTGCGAAACGAACGTTGGTGACCACCCGGTTAATATTTAAATCCTAAAAATATTTTGTTATGGTTAAAATGTTATTTTTAATCATGTTCGCGTTGAAAAATAAATCAAAACGCTTACAAACGTTATTTTTCAGTTTAAGCACGTACTGTGTGTTACAGCGTAACACAGTGCGTATACTGCAAAACGCGGACAACGCAGCCAGTCTCGGCAATTGATATTTATTTCAGTAATATTTTGGCGAGTTTATTTTTATAGAGTGATAAAAATAATTTTAAACGCCTTAAAACGCAATTTAAACGCGAGATAAAATACCCGGTAGTCAGTTAAATACATGTATTTAACTATATGTGATATATATATATATATGAAAAATGCATGAAATTAGGTGAGTATGAGGGGGGGCATGTGTCGACCAAGTATGATCATGTTTGCCACCTCTTTCTAATTTTGTGACAAGTGTCCAAGATTCTCTATATTACCATTCATCTTACATGCAAATATGACAACTTTCACAATTCACCAAAAATCCTTCCATTTTTCTTCTTTCCAACCGTATGCACACACACTCACCTCCATTTTCAAGTTTTGAACATAATCATGAAGATTCAAGTTTCATTTCAAGCTAGTTTCAAGTTAATTTGAAGATCCAAAGGTGTTTTCACATGATTTCAAAGAAGAACAAGCTCCATATCGTCAAAAAAATCTCATCAAAACCCACTAAATTTCTTAAAGGTATAAATTTTATTTTTAAAGTTTATATTCTTGAATTTTGATGATGATGATGATGGAAAGTTTCTCAAATACTTGAATTTCTTCACAAACTTGAAAACACTAAACAAGAAAATGGTTTTAATCAAATAAAAAGTGGTGATATGTGTGGTATGTATACTTGGCCGAATATATGTGAGTATGTATAGTGGTTGTATTTTAATTTTAGTTTGCAATAACACTTGTATGATGTTTGTTTGAATGAACAAAATTATGTGCAAATGTGTTAGAGATATAAAGGAATGATTGAATCATGATTTTTGATTTGAAATAATGTTAATACATGTTCAAGCATATGGCCGAAAATTATTAGGTGTGTTTGTGAGTTTTTAAGTTGTTGCATGTTATTGAATGTTAGTTAAAATTCAAGTTTTTGATGATTTGTGTATGATATAATGAATACTCATTCAAATCAGTAAGTAAACATGTAAAATAAATTTATATGATGTGTTTTGAAGTTACAAAAATTGTGTCATAACTTGGTAGCTTTGCATGTTGTACTTTAGGCTTAAAAAGTAGTAAATCGGGTGCTATTTGCATGATTTTTGTGCTTTTCATGAGACCTGCATATATGTGGATAAAAATTTTTGTTTTAATCGGTAAATAAAATGCCTTATGTTAAAATGTCAAGTCGTTACGATTTGGGATGGTTATGGTAATGTTTGATGCAAAACTATGCGGTAAAACGGTTAAAAATCGGCTTTTCGGAGGATTTTTATAAAACTGTTTTAGATCAGTAACTAAAGTGATATTTTTGATATAAATGTCACACCCTGGCTTTGCGGAAGCGTGGTTATTTTGGTGTGACTTCTTAATACCATAGCTTAACCATAACAAGCTATATGAAATAAAAACCATGCAAGATCATCCATAGATTTAAGTTTTAAAAACCGAAGTAACATAACATTGTCTTAGGGACTACAACACCATAACATAAAACATTGTTTTGAAAGACATAAACATCAACATGAATAAAACGCAGTTTAAGATTTGTGACTCGTCCAGGAAAAAGTCACATTTCCTAAACCGGGATGACCTCGGAACCCATATGCAGCGGGAAAACACAACATGCCGCGCCAGATCTTTAATTCCCTGAAATACATGTAAGTTGAAAAATCAACAATAATGTTGAGCGAGTTCATGTGTAAGTGAGTAAATAAACCTTTGTATGTATAAAAACCCTGGTATGTAGCAAATAAGGAAAAAGAGATCACCAATGGTTTACAAGGCCATTGATATGTGTGAAGTGCAAGTAGGAAGACTCAAACCTAGCAGATTTATGCGTTGGGTACAAAGTCACCCCGAGGTCCGTTCTGTTTGGGCCTGGGGTTGGGCTCGCTACACCCAGATAGATCTACCGCTCCTGCCCCTCGGTCCTACCCTGAGGATTAATGGCCTCAAGTTTCTGCCTACCCACTCACATGATCTGAATAATAACCCTCCTTACGCTAACCATACCATGTAAGAATTATTCGTAATCATAGTAACATGTATTTCACCCCCGCAGTTTAGAAAACTGAAAACAGTTAGAGAAAAGGGGGACATGAACTCACAGTGGTGCGTCTCTACCAAGTATATCTCCTGATCAAGCAGCTGTGCGACGACCTACACGTACTAAGTCTATTAGACGGACGGCCGTGCCTTAGCTTAAGGTTTAAGTTTTTGGGAAATAGTTAGACAACTATTTCGTGTTTATATTTTTGTAAATACTTGGTAATTATTTTCCTTCCCAAGGATGGGGGATTTAATACATCCGTGTTTGTAAAATTCGAAATACATTATTAAGTCTCACTTAATATATTTTATTCCTTACTTCAAAATATAAATATTCTTCCCAAAATAATATTTTGACAAAAATACGCGCTCATAAATATTTTCTTAAAATGTGTAAGTTACGTTTTAAAGATCGGGTGGTAATAATTATACCGTTGTAACTTATTATTAGTTATGAAGGCGTTTGTATTATTTTTGGAATCGTTATCATTCGGTAATATTATTTTTACCCTAAAAATAATATTTGTATAGTTCACAAAATAATCATAAAAATTCACAAGTGTTGTTACTAAATATATATTTTAGCAAGTTTTTATTTTGTGAAAATCCCACCTCCGAAAATTAGAAATCTTGTAATAAAGTCATGGCGAAATCTATAATTCGAAAACACGTTAAAAATGTATTTCTAACACTTGTAGTGACAATATTTCTAAGTGTTAGGTTTTTGGAAAAAATTCGCCAGAGTTTCCTCTGTAACTGGAGGTGGCCACGCTTTCAAGCGTATCATTTTCTTTTACAAATCAAACCAACAATTTTCTCATTCAATCAAAACAATGTTCAAAGCATCAAACTAGTCAATATATATGTAAATCGCAAGAATTACATGAACTTGTAGTTTTTCCAAAAATATGTAGTAAAGCTCCTTACTTTTAGTGTATCTTTATATAAATCCATCCGGTTTCGTAAAAGCCTCGCTTTTAAAGAAATTCCTTCTTTACAACTTCTTGTAAAATTTGACAAAACTAGTTCTTTGTCGAAACTTAGCGTTACACAAGTGTTTACACACTTGTGTGTTTAAAAAAAATCATTCTTGTTCATGTAAGATCCGGTTTTAGAAAATAAGATTTCCTTGACACTTGGTTCTTTGAAACTACCGCTTGTAGATCCGTAGATCTACTAGTTTTAAACACTATTTCGTAAGTAAAGTCGATTTTACACAAGTTCATGTTTAGTGTGTGGTAGAGTTTCATCATTTAACCCTTTGTACACTTAAACAAACTCTATGCCATGATTCTTGATCATGACTAATCCGGGTTAGATGATGATCTGAGCTACCACATCATAGATCGGCACTAAATAATCATCACAAAACAAATCTTACAAGATTTACACAACAACTTAGCTTTTATCCAACATTTTTAACATTTTAGTAAACTTTTAGCATGTCTTCTTGTATGTTCATAGATTTTAACCGACAAAGTTCTTTTTAACCACTTTAAAATAGATCGAGAGTGTGATTATAGCCACTTACTACTAGCTCGAGGCTAGGGAAGATTCTAGTCGAAAAATGCGTGGATAAAAGAAATGAGAAGAGGTCCTTTGCCTTCCTAATGCACCAAGCTCCCTTGTAGTTGATCCTTAGCACTTGTATGATCTTGGAATGAGAGGATCAAAGCTTGAAAGATTGATGGATGGTATAGGGGAGTTCGGCCGAGAGCTTTGAGAGGAGAGGAGAGAGTTTTGTATTGGTGAAATGTTAAGTGAAAGAATGAGGGGTTTAGTGGTGATCTTATAGGCAAAGTTTAGGATTATGGTCCAATGGATTATGTGTCTCTTAGATATTAGACATAAGAGATTAGTTTAATCAAAATAGGACATGAGGTGTCCCCTTGGGGACGGTTTGGTTGGGGGGGAGGGGGGGTAATCTAGTTCATTTCCAACTAAACATTAGGTATTAGTTAGGTTAAGTTAAGTTAGTTTAGGGATTAACCCGGTTACTGATGCGTTATGCGTTAGCGGGTGTTAGGGTATTCAGGGACCCTAACTGGCTCAGAAAAAGATAAACAATGTTGTTGGCAATATTTTTATGTTCCGGGTAAAGTCCGGTTGTCCGGTTGGATAGAGATCCGTTAAAGCGCTTAACAAAGCTTTAAAGTGTCGTTATTATTATTTTTAATGACACAACTTATTCCCGACACTTAGGAAAGTGTCTAGTAATATTTCTCTCATATTTTGGCACTTTATTAGTTAGCTAGATGCTGAATTATTATTTAAAGTGCTGAATTTTGTACCTAGAGTACGTTTTAGGCACATCCGGTCACTGTAACTTATTCCTAGTGACGCAGTTCTACAACCCTTATATCCCTACACTCACCACTAGTGTAGCAAACTATCTCAGGCTCTTACAGGCCTTAGAGGCAGTACCTGCCTGGTGCTAGTTTTGACAGCACGTTTAATAGGTTATCCGTTCATTGTGCTACTGTGCTTTTGGTGCATCAAGGTTGTCACAAAGGTGCTGTAAGCAAAACATGGAGTGACAGCAAGTAAAATATGATGCAAGTAAGTACATGTATCAGTATTCAAGTAGCAGTTTATCCACAAGTTCAAGTAAGCACAGTAATTAAGCAGCAATTAATTATTAATTAAGTAGTACGGATACCTGGTTTAGTGAGGGTTGTCACATTCTCCCCCCGTTAGAGAAATTTCGTCCCGAAATTTAAGTTCTGATTCTATTTGCAGGGGTCTTAGGAAATAAATGGGGGTACTTCTCTTTCATCCGGTCCTCACGCTCCTAGGTGTATTCAGGACCATGTCTGGCATTCCAACGAACTTTGACGAGCTTGACACTGCTCCGGTGGGTCTTGTTTACTTTCCAATCCGTAACCTCAACAGGTTCTTCAACGAAATGGAGTGTGTCGTCAACATGAATCTCGTCGGTGGGAATGGCAATGGTATCTTGAGTTGGACTTTTCTTCAGGTTGGATACATGAAATGTATCGTGAACTCCATTCAGCTCGGCAGGTAAGTCCAGCTTGTATGCTACTAGCCCTATTCTTTCCAAAATTCTGAAAGGGCCAATGTAGCGCGGATTTAACTTCCCACGCTTTCCGAAGCATGCCACACCCTTCCAGGGTGAAACTTTCAACAAAACAATATCTCCAACTTGGAATTCCAAATGTTTCCGGTTTGGATCTGCATAGGCTTTCTGTCTTTCGCGAGCGGCTTCGATGCGTTTTCGAATCTGCGCAATCTTGTCTGTCGTCTCTTGGACGATTTCGGGACCAACAAGTTGCCTATCACCTGCGTCAGCCCAGCATAGGGGTGATCGACACTTGCGTCCGTAAAGAGCTTCGAATGGCGCGGCTCCAATACTGGTGTGGTAGCTGTTGTTGTATGAAAATTCGACCAGTGGCAAATGCTTATCCCAGCTACCGCCCAAATCCATAACACATGCTCTCAGCATATCTTCCAAGGTCTGAATAGTCCGCTCGCTTTGACCGTCGGTCTGTGGGTGAAATGCAGTGCTCAGATTTAATTGTGAGCCAAAAGCTTCTTGGAAGGATTGCCATATCCTTGACACAAACCTTCCGTCTCTATCAGAGATGATCGAGAGAGGCACTCCATGACGTGCGACGATCTCTCTCATGTATATTTCTGCCAGTTTGCTGGTGTTATCCTTCTCTTTGATAGGCAGAAAGTGTGCGGACTTTGTTAGGCGGTCAACTATTACCCAAATAGTGTCATGACCTCTTGGCGTTCTTGGCAACTTTGTAATAAAATCCATGGAGATTTGTTCCCATTTCCATTTGGGAATCTCAGGTTGTTGCAGAAGTCCTGAAGGCTTCTGGTATTCCGCTTTCACCTCAGCACACGTTAGACACTTGCTCACATAAACAGCAACATCGCCCTTCATCCTAGGCCACCAATAGTAACCCTTGAGATCTTGGTACATCTTATCCGCTCCTGGATGGATAGAGTACCGCGATTTGTGAGCTTCATCAAAAATAACTTTCCTTAAACCACCAAACAGAGGAACCCAAATCCTTTTCTCAAAACATAACGTTCCTTCCTCGTTTGGTACTAATAGCTTCTCCATCCCACGAAGATATTCTTCTTCAAGATTTCTTTCCTTAAGAGCTTCTTTCTGCGCGGCACGAATGTGCAAGGAAAGATCGGTTTGGATAATCATTTCTAAAGCCCTAACCCTTATGGGCTTGATCCTCTCTTTTCGACTTAGGGCGTCGGCAACCACATTCGCCTTCCCTGGATGATACTTTATCTCGCAATCGTAATCATTTAACAACTCAACCCATCGTCTTTGTCTCATATTCAACTCCTTCTGGTTGAATATGTGTTGTAGGCTCTTATGATCTGTGAAAATTGTACATTTCGTACCATATAGGTAGTGTCTCCAGATCTTTAAAGCAAAAATCACTGCGCCTAGCTCCAAATCATGCGTGGTATAGTTCTTCTCATGTACCTTCAACTGACGTGATGCGTAAGCAATAACCTTCTGGCGTTGCATCAACACGCAACCCAATCCTTGACGCGAGGCGTCACAGTATACCACGAAATCGTCAGTACCTTCCGGTAGTGCTAGGATTGGCGCATTGCAGAGCTTATCCTTTAACAGCTGAAACGCTTCTTCCTGTTTGATTCCCCAATCAAACTTCTTATCTTTCTGGGTGAGGAGCGTCAATGGTTGAGCGATCTTCGAAAAGTCCTCAATGAACCTTCGATAGTAGCCAGCCAAACCCAAGAATTGTCGAATCTCGGTTGGCGTCTTTGGCGTTTCCCAATTCTTGATCGCTTCGATCTTGGTTGGATCCACATGGATTCCATCTCCATTTACCACATGTCCAAGAAATTGGACTTCACGAAGCCAAAATTCACACTTAGAGAATTTGGCATATAGTTCTTTCTTCAGCAGCTCCAAAATAGCTCTTAGATGCTGTTCGTGCTCAGCCTTTGTCCTTGAATAAATCAAGATGTCGTTGATAAACACAATTACGAACTTGTCCAAGTACGGCTTGCAAACTCTATTCATCAAATCCATAAAGACTGCTGGTGCGTTTGTCAACCCAAACGGCATAACAAGGAACTCGTAGTGTCCATAACGAGTTCTAAAGGCTATCTTCGGGATACTCTCCTCTTGTATCCTTAACTGATGGTATCCAGATCGCAAATCGATCTTTGAGTAAAAGCTTGAACCTTGCAGTTGATCAAACAGATCATCAATTCTTGGCAGAGGATATCTATTCTTGATCGTCAGCTTGTTCAGCTCCCGGTAGTCTATGCACATTTGAAAACTACCGTCCTTCTTTTTGACAAACAGGACCGGAGCTCCCCAAGGCGAGAAGCTTGGTCGGATAAATCCCATGTCTAACAACTCTTGAAGTTGTGTCGACAATTCTTGCATCTCAGACGGGGCAAGTCTATAAGGTGCCTTAGCCACAGGCGCGGCGCCTGGGACTAAATCGATGTGAAACTCCACTTGCCTCTGAGGTGGCAGTCCAGGCAAGTCCTCCGAGAAGACTTCCGGATACTCCCTCACGACAGGGATGTCTTCGATCTTCAGTTCTGCAGCTTTCTTGTCTACAATGTGTGCCAGGAAGGCAGCACACCCTTTTTGCAAACACTTTCGCGCTTTGAGGCAGCTGATAATTCTTAACGGCGTATCGCGCTTTTCGCCATGAACCACAAGCGTTTCACCATCTTCGGTCGGGATACGAACGACCTTTTCGTGACAAACAATTTATGCCTTGTTGCTTGATAACCAATCCATTCCTACTACCACGTCAAAGCTCCCCAGCTGGACTGGTAGTAGATCCAAAGTAAACTCACGTTCTCCCAACTCGATTGCACAACCTCTGATCACTTCATTGGCTTCTACTAACTTCCCATTAGCCAATTCGATTGAATAGGGAATATCTAACTTACTAGCGGCTAAACCAAGCATATTCTTAAATTCTAATGATACGAAACTATAGTCGGCACCAGTATCAAATAAAACGGATGCATAGCGTTGGTTTACAGGGAACGTACCAGTAACGACATTGGGGTCCTGGCGCGCTTCCCTTGCTTCGATATGGAACACTCTTCCACGGGCTTGGTTCAACTCTGGGCAGTTCCTCTTAAAGTGCCCGATATCACCACAGTTAAAGCATCCAGGTCTTTCTCCGTTTCCACCTCCAATTCCAGCTTGGTTATTCCTTTGGTTATGATTTACAGTGCCTGCTTGATTCGCATTGTTGCCTCGATTCCCATTACCTCCATTGTTTCCTTGTGGGCGATTTCCAATTCCACCCCGGTTATTGTTTCTGTTTCCAAATCCTCCTTGGCCTCCCTGACCAACAGTGGCCCAACAAGAATCCTTCAAGTGGCCAGGTTTCCCACACGCTTCACATACCTTCAAACCACATCGGCCAGAATGGTGACGCTGGCAGGTGTTGCACTTGGGCTGGGTGCCCATATATCCTTTTCCTTTCTTTCCACCACCAGCTGTAACCTGAGCTGGCGCGTTTGGCTCTCCTTTCTTAACAACACCACTAGTGCCTTGTTTAAAGTTCGAGAACTTTCGTTTGTTACCTCCGGATGGCTTGACGTGAGTCTCTTTCTTCTTTGTCTCGATCTCACCAAACTTGTTCAGGCGGATAGCCTCCTCAGTGAGAGCTACGCTCAAATCGATTGCCTCAGTAATTGTTGCAGGCTTGGAGGAGGTCACCATGCTTATGATTTGAGGAGCTAATCCCCAAATGAAGCGTTCAATCCGCTTGAATTCTGGAGTGACCATATAGGGTACCACATGCGATAGGTCGTGAAACCTCTGAACATATTCCGCGATCTTCGGACCTTCCATCTTCAAATGCCAGAACTCAGTTTCCAATCTTTGGATTTCAGCGCGAGAACAATACTTTTTGCGCATTAGTTCCTTCAGTTCGGTCCATGTTAGTGCGTAGGCAGCAGCTTCACCAAGTGTCTGTACTTGCAAATTCCACCAAGATAGGGCTCCATCCAGAAATAGCCCAGAAATGTAGGTGACTTGCTGGTTTGGTGCACATTTGCTCATGCGGAGAACAGATTCAGTCTTCTCGGCCCAACGAACAAAAGCGACAGCACCTCCGGTGCCATCAAAGTTGACAGGCTTGCAGTCTAGAAACTGCTTGTAGGTGCACCCTGCACATACGTTACAACATATGAATGGCATTAGCATCCTTGCTAGAGATATCCAATTAGATCATGGTATGTCTTAATGACTTAGTATTACCATGAGGTGGATTGTTGTTGCCATTGTTGTTTGAGCTGCTTCCGCTGGGTCCTCCTTGCGAGGCGGCGTATTGCACGATGGCAGCAGCGATGACTTGTTGGAGTTCTGCCTCATTGGTAGGCATCGGCGTTTGACGTCTCGGCGGCATCTTCTAAAAGATGGGTTCACGTCGGTCAGACCATAATAAAGCGTACGTATATAATGATAGTAATAGTACATAACATCTCATGTTATAATCATATCAATCGCACAACATCCCATGTTATAAAACATAAATAATCAATCAAAACATCACATATGATGAGAATACTGCGATTGTATTGCCAAACTTGAGACCACATGGTAGAGTGTACAAGTACATAATAGTGTCATACATCATCATCGACTAAGGGCTACATCACCCCAGTCCAAAAGAATATCAAATCAGTGTCAATACATCCCATATACATGATCAACAAAAGTCAGAATCAGAATGCAGTCTCCAAAAATGCTGTGTGGTCAGAGCAATCGCCGTCTTCTCACCAACGTCTACCCATGCTGTACTAAAGATGCCCTAAACTGATGGTGGTGGAGGAGGGGGAAAATGGGTGTAGAACAAACGTCGCAAATGGAGCCAGTCCTCCTCCATGGCTCTCTGGGTACGCAACCAAGAAGCAACCTGCTGCTCAAGTGCCAACAGGCGTGCAACATAGTCAGGTAACAATGGTCGAGGGTGCTGCGAAGAAGCAGGGTGGGTCTGACCCTGACACTGGCACGGCGGCGGCTGAGCTCTCTCAAGCTCCTGAATACGCCGTGTGAGTGCCTCCTGCTGGACAACAAACGACATCAGAACGTCCTCAATAGAATACCCCATATGGAAAGGATGGTAGGGGTCGGTCGATGGCATAACAGAAGGTGACGTCCAGAGAAACGGCTCGCTGGCTGGATCAAAAGGTGTCACAAAGAATGGTGGTACAGGGGGAATAGCAGATGAAGACTGTGGCATAACTGGAATATATGTCGGCACATGTCCAAAGGGACGAGCCGAGGAACCCTCTCCAGGTCGAGCTGGAGGTGTGTACTGTGCAAATGAAAAAGAGAAATCAACGTGACGTACATCGGTGGTATGAGGAGGAATAGGTGGAAGCTCATCATCCGCAGGAATCCACCCATGCTGGGTGTGCTCATCTCGTGGGTCAATCTGTGCCTCAAAAAGTGGTCGATCAAACAGTACAGGCATAGGGTCAAGGTGGGGTGCAACAAGAGGGTCAGCAGGTATATCAGCGATAAGTGGGGAATCAACATGATCAGCAGCAATAACATGGTCACCCTCCAGTAGTGGTGCATCAGCAGGGTGATCATCAATGGGTGGGCCAGCAATCACAGGATCAATGGGCATGCCAGCATGAACAGGGTCATGCTCAAACACGGGGTCAGGAGCAACTACTGGCTCGAGGGCCATGGAAGGCTCGGGATCAACGAACTCCATATCAAATTCTGCATGATCAGTGAATGCAGGGTCAACTGGGTCTACTGGGTCAACCATAGGCTGATCCAAGTGGATGAACTCTATCTCCTGGTCCGGGTCAAATCCATGGGGAAAAACAGGGTCTGAATCCTCATCGAGGTCGTGATCGAAAGCAAATCTAGGAGCAGAGACAGCAGATGATGCCCTGTCAGGATCTGAACCGTGTGAATAGTGCTGTACGCTCTGAGTGTGTGACGGTGCGGAGGCCACAGACTCGAAGGAGTCTGGAGCAGGTGAGTGTGCAGGTGACTCCTCAGCTGGAGCATCTGCGAGTAACAAAAGACCACCGTCAGCTAGAAGGGCCTCGCCCTCAACATCGTCCTCCAGGGGCTCATCATCAAATAGATCGACGTCGTCGTCAGCGTCGGCGTCGAGGAGCATATCGTAAGCAGGATAAACAGCCAAAGGTATGGGAGCAGGGACCTCTACGAGTGGTAGGTACCCAGCAAAAGGACCATCAGCGGGCTCATCGACAGCGTCGGGCAGCGCAAAGGGCTGAAAGTCGTCCTCGTCTGTGCTGGTAACATCTGATGTGTGGACCTCGTGCTCCGAAGACTCTAAGTCGTCTGATACTATGGGTCTAGGGCCTGTGGTGTCCGAATCACCTGTGCCGGGCGAGTCCATGGTGTCTGTAACACAAACACAAATATGTACAAATAATCAATCATACAATCAGATAAGCACATTAGTCACCAAGTAAGCAATCAAATAATTCTCCTAGTCCCACTAGCCTCCCAGCCTCTCAGACTGCTCTTCCTAGTCCTACTAGCCAAATTCTCCCAGCCTCTCAGACTGCTCTTCCTAGTCCCACTAGCCAAATTCTCCCAGCCTCTCAGACTGCTCTTCCTAGTCCCACTAGCCTATTCTCCCAGCCTCTCAGACTGCTCTCCCTAGTCCTACTAGGCAACTACCTCGGTCTCCTAGACCAAGCCTCGGTCCTCCAGACCGAGCCTCAGCCTCTCAGACTGAGCCTATAAACAATAAATAAATTTGCTCAACATTTGTTTATAAAACGTTTTGGATCTGGACTTGAGTGGCATGCAGTGTAAAAATGTTTTCGTGAGAGCCCTAGTGATCATAGTCTAGACTCGAGAAGGAATCCTAGTTCGCTATGATCAGAGCTCTGATACCAAGCTGTCACACCCTGGCTTTGTGGAAGCGTGGTTATTTTGGTGTGACTTCTTAATACCATAGCTTAACCATAACAAGCTATATGAAATAAAAACCATGCAAGATCATCCATAGATTTAAGTTTTAAAAACCGAAGTAACATAACATTGTCTTAGGGACTACAACACCATAACATAAAACATTGTTTTGAAAGACATAAACATCAACATGAATAAAACGCAGTTTAAGATTTGTGACTCGTTCAGGAAAAAGTCACATTTCCTAAACCGGGATGACCTCGGAACCCATATGCAGCGGGAAAACACAACATGCCGCGCCAGATCTTTAATTCCCTGAAATACATGTAAGTTGAAAAATCAACAATAATGTTGAGCGAGTTCATGTGTAAGTGAGTAAATAAACCTTTGTATGTATAAAAACCCTGGTATGTAGCAAATAAGGAAAAAGAGATCACCAATGGTTTGCAAGGCCATTGATATGTGTGAAGTGCAAGTAGGAAGACTCAAACCTAGCAGATTTATGCGTTGGGTACAAAGTCACCCCGAGGCCCGTTCTATTTGGGCCTGGGGTTGGGCTCGCTACACCCAGATAGATCTACCGCTCCTGCCCCTCGGTCCTACCCTGAGGATTAATGGCCTCAAGTTTCTGCCTACCCACTCACATGATCTGAATAATAACCCTCCTTACGCTAACCATACCATGTAAGAATTATTCGTAATCATAGTAACATGTATTTCACCCCCGCAGTTTAGAAAACTGAAAACAGTTAGAGAAAAGGGGGACATGAACTCACAGTGGTGCGTCTCTACCAAGTATATCTCCTGATCAAGCAGCTGTGCGACGACCTACACGTACTAAGTCTATTAGACGGACGGCCGTGCCTTAGCTTAAGGTTTAAGTTTTTGGGAAATAGTTAGACAACTATTTCGTGTTTATATTTTTGTAAATACTTGGTAATTATTTTCCTTCCCAAGGATGGGGGATTTAATACATCCGTGTTTGTAAAATTCGAAATACATTATTAAGTCTCACTTAATATATTTTATTCCTTACTTCAAAATATAAATATTCTTCCCAAAATAATATTTTGACAAAAATACACGCTCATAAATATTTTCTTAAAATGCGTAAGTTACGTTTTAAAGATCGGGTGGTAATAATTATACCGTTGTAACTTATTATTAGTTATGAAGGCGTTTGTATTATTTTTGGAATCGTTATCATTCGGTAATATTATTTTTACCCTAAAAATAATATTTGTATAGTTCACAAAATAATCATAAAAATTCACAAGTGTTGTTACTAAATATATACTAAATATATATTTTAGCAAGTTTTTATTTTGTGAAAATCCCACCTCCGAAAATTAGAAATCTTGTAATAAAGTCATGGCGAAATCTATAATTCGAAAACACGTTAAAAATGTATTTCTAACACTTGTAGTGACAATATTTCTAAGTGTTAGGTTTTTGGAAAAATTTCGCCAGAGTTTCCTCTGTAACTGGAGGTGGCCACGCTTTCAAGCGTATCATTTTCTTTTACAAATCAAACCAACAATTTTCTCATTCAATCAAAACAATGTTCAAAGCATCAAACTAGTCAATATATATGTAAATCGCAAGAATTACATGAACTTGTAGTTTTTCCAAAAATATGTAGTAAAGCTCCTTACTTTTAGTGTATCTTTATATAAATCCATCCGGTTTCGTAAAAGCCTCGCTTTTAAAGAAATTCCTTCTTTACAACTTCTTGTAAAATTTGACAAAACTAGTTCTTTGTCGAAACTTAGCGTTACACAAGTGTTTACACACTTGTGTGTTTAAAAAAAATCATTCTTGTTCATGTAAGATCCGGTTTTAGAAAATAAGATTTCCTTGACACTTGGTTCTTTGAAAATACCGCTTGTAGATCCGTAGATCTACTAGTTTTAAACACTATTTCGTAAGTAAAGTCGATTTTACAGAAGTTCATGTTTAGTGTGTGGTAGAGTTTCATCATTTAACCCTTTGTACACTTAAACAAACTCTATGCCATGATTCTTGATCATGACTAATCCGGGTTAGATGATGATCCGAGCTACCACATCATAGATCGGCACTAAATAATCATCACAAAACAAATCTTACAAGATTTACACAACAACTTAGCTTTTATCCAACATTTTTAACATTTTAGTAAACTTTTAGCATGTCTTCTTGTATGTTAATAGATTTTAACCGACAAAGTTCTTTTTAACCACTTTAAAATAGATCGAGAGTGTGATTATAGCCACTTACTACTAGCTCGAGGCTAGGGAAGATTCTAGTCGAAAAATGCGTGGATAAAATCAATGAGAAGAGGTCCTTTGCCTTCCTAATGCACCAAGCTCCCTTGTAGTTGATCCTTAGCACTTGTATGATCTTGGAATGAGAGGATCAAAGCTTGAAAGATTGATGGATGGTATAGGGGAGTTCGGCCGAGAGCTTTGAGAGGAGAGGAGAGAGTTTTGTATTGGTGAAATGTTAAGTGAAAGAATGAGGGGTTTAGTGGTGATCTTATAGGCAAAGTTTAGGATTATGGTCCAATGGATTATGTGTCTCTTAGATATTAGACATAAGAGATTAGTTTAATCAAAATAGGACATGAGGTGTCCCCTTGGGGACGGTTTGGTTGGGGGGGGGGGGGGGGTTAATCTAGTTCATTTCCAACTAAACATTAGGTATTAGTTAGGTTAAGTTAAGTTAGTTTAGGGATTAACCCGGTTACTGATGCGTTATGCGTTAGCGGGTGTTAGGGTATTCAGGGACCCTAACTGGCTCAGAAAAAGATAAACAATGTTGTTGGCAATATTTTTATGTTCCGGGTAAAGTCCGGTTGTCCGGTTGGATAGAGATCCGTTAAAGCGCTTAACAAAGCTTTAAAGTGTCGTTATTATTATTTTTAATGACACAACTTATTCCCGACACTTAGGAAAGTGTCTAGTAATATTTCTCTCATGTTTTGGCACTTTATTAGTTAGCTAGATGCTGAATTATTATTTAAAGTGCTGAATTTTGTACCTAGAGTACGTTTTAGGCACATCCGGTCACTGTAACTTATTCCTAGTGACGCAGTTCTACAACCCTTATATCCCTACACTCACCACTAGTGTAGCAAACTATCTCAGGCTCTTACAGGCCTTAGAGGCAGTACCTGCCTGGTGCTAGTTATGACAGCACGTTTAATAGGTTATCCGTTCATTGTGCTACTGTGCTTTTGGTGCATCAAGGTTGTCACAAAGGTGCTGTAAGCAAAACATGGAGTGACAGCAAGTAAAATATGATGCAAGTAAGTACATGTATCAGTATTCAAGTAGCAGTTTATCCACAAGTTCATGTAAGCACAGTAATTAAGCAGTCATTAATTATTAATTAAGTCGTACGGATACCTGGTTTAGTGAGGGTTGTCACAATAAAAATAAGTGTTTTAACTTATATTAAGTTTACTTGGTGTTTGGTTAGTCATATGTGACTTCCGACGCCCAAAAACGTTACCGAATCGCTAAAATACGCGTTTTTCAATATACACTAGAATGGGATGTACATGGGTAAACTTTATGTGTCACAATGTGTTAAGTGTTTTATAATATGTCTATGAAGACATGTTAAGAGTTGACAATATTGTGTGTATTACGATATTTACTATATGTCACGTTTGAGTATATATTACGACCCGCAAATCGTAGATATATTGCTTATAACATGATAAGGATCACCAATAAAATCGTTCAAGTCATAAAGTTCTTAAAATATATATATATATATATATATATATATATATATATATATATATATATATATATATATATATATATATATATAGGGTAAGGTTCATGCAAGAACAACCTTTATTGCGAGAACCGCGAGAACCAATGTGAACACAACCTAAAATAGCTAAAAAAAACCTAAAAAAAACCTAAAAAAACCTAACCCCCACCCCCCCCCCCCCCAAATAAAAAAACCTAAACCCCCCCCCCCCACCCCAAAAACCTAAACCCCCCTCCCCCACCCCCCAAAAACCTAAACCCCCCCCACACCCCCCCCCCCACAGCTAAAATGCTAAAAACTTAACCCTCAAAAAACCTAAAAAAAATCTAAATTTTTTTTTAATATTTTTTTTTAAGTTAAAATCGCTACTTTTAGTAGCCAAAAAAAATTTTTTTTCTTGCTACTAAAAGTAGCGATTTTTTTATAAAAAATATTAAAAAAGAAAATTGTGTGTTTTTTAGCTACTTTTAGGTATTTTTTGTTGTGTTCACATTGGTTCTCGCGGTTCTCGCAATAAGGGGTGGTTCCTAACGGATCTTTGTCCTATATATATATACACACACACTAATATAATAAAAAATAATAACTTTTCAAGAAAATCTCAAAGTTATGTGAAAATTCTAAGTATTGGAGAAACTTAGGTATTTTGTGAGTTTTTTATTATTAAATCGTTCTTACTTAATTTAGGACGAATAAACAATTTGAGGGATTGTGTTAACACTTAAAAACGCACCCAAAGGTGAGTACATAGTCCCCTCTTTTATGTTTTCAAATGTTTTGGGGTGATACATATGTGCTTGTTTTTATTTTCATAGTCTATGGTTTATATAATAAACACGACGATTTCGATAATGTGAACGAACTTGTTGGGGCGTTGGTCGAAAGACAACGAATGACATTCATTAACAATGATCAAGCCGACCAGTAGTATGTTATGGTACCATAGGATCTGACAAATCCCGTTATCGGACTATCACCATGGATATGGGGGTAATGTGGGTAACGACAGACACTGTTATGTTAACTAACCCTTTGGTGGTTTGTTAATACGATTGAACGATGGACGAGTCACACAGGTTTTAATGTGTTCAAGGAGACGACCAAAAGTTATTTTTCACAATTAAAATACGAACGAGTTGAACGATTAAACGATGGTTTATAACACGAACGAGTTGAACGATTAAACGATTTGAGAACGATTTGAGAACAAATACAATTGAACGATTGATTTCAAACGATGATACGCAACGATGTTTACTAAATGATATAAACCATACGAGTTTTATTACAAGAACGATTTACAATTTGGTTTACAAAAGCAAATGTTTTAGTCAAGATTCATGGCTACAATATTTTCATAAACCTTTACCAATATGTTTTAGTTGGTTAATTATATTGCAACAATTCAAATACTTTTGATACATGATTTTCACATATCGACTCTCGTAAATAGTCGGAGTGTTGCGATAGGTATACAAAGCCATGAATTTGACATACTCACAAAACCTATGTACTCGCCGGCATTTTATGCTGACTCTCTCTTTTCACATATGTTTCAGGAACTGTTGTTTGACGTTACGATCTTGCTCCACATAGGATTGGACGCGAGCCTTAGTGATTATAAAACATGAAAGACAATTGTGCTGTTTATTTGTTTTATTTCCAAGACAATGTAACCTTTTTATTTAATAAAACAATACTTTAAATACCATGTGTTGTGAAACAATGATTCTGTGACATGACTCCCCGACGTTTCCGCCGTGGTTTGTTTTATTACGCAGTCGGGGTGTTACAAAGCACAAATACACTCGATTAAGTATCCGATTCACGGTTTTACGGTCAAAAACGCGTAAAATGGGGGTAAAATGGGGAAGTAAAACATATGTATTTTAATGAATATCAAATCTCCCACACTTGAACCTTGCTTGTCCTCAAGCAAGCTAAAATTAAAATGCAATAAAAGAAAGTATCTAGCGAAAACAAGTATTTACAAACTACCTACTAATATCAAATCTCCCCACACTTGAACCTTGCTTGTCCTCAAAAGACAACATCAAATGATTCAAACCAAACAAACATATGCAAATTTATGTAAAGATAACCATAAAACGAGATTTCACGCCGATTGACTTAGCACGCTAATCTTCACACACCTCACAATGTTCACACACACTCGGTTATATTTGTGAAACATACATAAAATGTGTATGTGTAAACACTCAATGCCTCGTCAATGAAACGTGTAATATCATAAGCTTGTCATGAGATCTTATCTCCACCAACTAACATGCTCAAAAGTGTAAATCAAGAGGTCTTTAAGGGTTGTAACAGAAGGCTTGGGTGAAGGGTATGGAATGGGAATTTTAAAGTGACTAAATGGTTAAAACTCGGTAATTACATTTAACTAGCGTAAAACAACGAAACTATACATAAATAATGCCGTAAAAAGACGACTTTTGTGTTATCGAGCTAATCGACGAAACTTTATCATTTTAGCACTTAAAATTGCTCGAATTTTGTCGTCTTTAGGGGTGTTTTATTTTCTGATTTTTCTGAATTTTTCTTTTAACTAAATATAATCTAAGAGCTTTGTACAATAAACAACTAACTACAAGAAATGCTAGTTAAACGATTTTTTAATCGAGTTTTAACACAAAAGGTTTAAAAATAAAAGGCTAAATTTGGCTAAGTGGGTGAATTGGTTGGGTAAACAAAGAACATGGGAAAGGCTTGACATGGTTAATCCTAAAGGGTAATGTAGGGTCTAGGGAAGGATACAACAAAGAACAAGGCTAACACAAAGGGTTTACTAGGTGCCTCTATCATTTCTACACAATTTCACACATTTATGGTCTCGACAAGCATGCTAGTGACAAGTTCTAAATTACACGAGACACCCGGCTCACTCCTACTCCGAAATGAATAAAAATGTAACTAATCTAAGGCTCAAATGCACTCACATAACGGGAGGAATGGGTGAAAGTGTGAAAATTAACATGCAAGTCATTCTTTGTTTGTCACATTTTTATAAGTTATCTTTTCAAATTTTGCTTGACTTGTCGGGTGTTTATCATATCCAATGCTTTCTAAAACACAAACTAACCAGTTTATTTACTAAAAATATATACAAATTACTGTTTTTTTTAGAGGACAAACAAAGTAAAGTCATAGTGTTAACCCCTCCCCACACTTGAACTTCGCATTGCCCTCAATGCGAAATCCGAAAATATAAAGAGAAAAAGGAGGGTAACACTCCCCTGAAGATGGCTGAAAATGAAACGAGGCTCCAAAGCCGATTCCGTCGTGTCTTTCCGGTCCAATGTGTGCTCCATAAATCTGCATATATGTCACAAGGCAAAGCAAAACAGAATATAGCATGCGGAACAAATCAGTTGCAACCCAAACCACACACTAAATAATAATAGAAATATTAAATATCCATACATAATGCTGAAAGAAATAAACGATAATATCCGGGGGTGTTTGAAATGACAACCAAAATAAACACCCGAAAATAAACTACTAAAATACGACTACCACCACCAGCTACTCATCATCACTGTCAGCACCACCTCCTGTGCCGGATGGGCATGCCTCGCCAAAATCACCAGTGTTCCCGAATGGGAACTGCGGGGGGTCGCCGAAGTAATTGGGGTAGGCGTTCTAAAGCCCCCCAAAGATGTATGAAAACCCAGCATGCATCTCTTGACGCATAAAATCCTGATTTACCCGCATCTCATTCTGATTGACTCGCAGCTGCTCCTGGTTCAGCTGCATTTGTTGAAATTGCTGGTACAAATCAGGATAAGATGGAATGCTGGGTGGCCAGTCTTGGTGCTGCTGGAACCGCTGGTGTGGTGGTGTGGGTGGCGGCTGGTTCTGCTCCTCCTCTTCTTCATCATGCATCTCCTCATCTTCATCTTCTGCCGGCTCAGGAGGCAACGGGTCCCAGACCTCCTTGTTCAGTCCTTTCAGTCGTTCTCCTTGATCGGTATCGGCGATCAGCCCCATGGCTTTCAGAGACCGGATGTCGACAGAAGTGCCCTCAGTGACCAATGTCAGACCTGCTACTACTTCATTCGTCATAATCCCCAATGCATGTGCGATCTGAGTCACGTACTGACCGCCGTGAATTTGACTATTGGCGGTCCGTCCGGAACTATGCACAAAATACTCAGCCATCCGCGCGGTGAGGTTGATGTGAACCCCCTCGGCGAGCGCGTATAAGAAGATAATGTCTGGTGTGGGACAGTTTCCTAGACTGTCCATGCGCCCTGCTATTGTGTGGCTGAATACGTGATGCATGACCCTATGTAAGGGGTCTCTCAGTCGCGAGCCTTATGACACTCGAGGATCTTATATTGGACCATCAGCAATTCTGGCCCAAAAAGCAGCCCGCTCCTCATCACTGGGAAAGACGTACTGGTTGGTAAAGTACTCGGAATCCATGTCTGCATCTGTGTAAATCCCGAGTCTCCTTCCCAGCCTTGCAACTGTCCAGCTATGCCACTGACCACCCAATCTGAAGTTCACCCACTTCTTTCGTCTGAAGTCCGGGTTTCGACTCGCCTTTGGTTTGTCGTATGAATATGTTGCGAAAAACTCCAAGGTGAGCTCACGGTATATGGGCTGGTCAATGTTGACCAGCCGCACGAGCGGGACAATAAGCATGTCAGCAAGTCTGTCTTTCTGATTTAACTCTTCCATAACATCCCAGTCCAACCTTCTAGGGATGCCGAATTGATCCCTTCTATTCCATAACGCGTTAAGTTTCGGGATGCAAAGACTATCCCGCTCGTTATTTGGGTTGAACTGGAGGAATTGATGGTCCATCTGCATGAGGATAACTGTTAGACCAAGAAGAGCTGGAAAAATTTCATATAAAATCAGCCGAACACACATTTATGAAGCTTCTGTCCAAACTGATCTGGGCGTTTCGCACGGGCGTGCGACTGGCCGCACGGTCATGCGTTGTCGAGATCAGTGGTGGTGCGATCAAGATTGTCGGAACATGACGGGATTGCACGGACGTGCGAACGATTGCACCACCGTGCATATCCGGCACCACAGCTAGAAATCATGAACGACCCGGAGATGCACGATCGTTCCAATACCCGAACGACCGTGCGGTTTCGTTTTCTGTAGATTTTTAACCCCGATTCAGAACAGTCAAATCTTTCCGAAATTTTTCAAATTTTGGACAGATCAGGGTTAGAAAATCGCTCGGTGTTCATGATTTGTATAGTTCTTGCAAGGGTTAGGGTTTCGATTTGTTTATGAAGGGAACCCTAAAAAGCCTTGAAGAAATTGTAGAATCTAACCCTAGAAAGCGATAAAAACATGAAATCGACAAGAAATAACATACCTAGGTTGAAGGATTGAAGAATCTTTGCAAAAAGTGGCAAGATTTTTGAGGGGAAACTGGTCAGGAACGAGAGTGCAGCTAGGGTTCGCGATTTGTGTGAATGGGTGTGCAGATAAGGGCTTTTATATGGAACAGTGACAAAAATGCCCCTGGCCAATCGCACGATCGTGCGAGAATCCGCACGGGCGTGCGGATCCGACAAAAACTGATCCTGGCACGCTGACCTCGGTGATGCACAGGGGGTGCGACTCGACGTGCTGGCCGGCCCGAAATCGCACGGGCCGGCCCAAAATCGCACGGGCGTGCGATCTGAGGCACGGCCGTGCCACATCTGCAGATCAGTATTTTTCTGCAGAAACTATTTTCAGCATCCGTTCTGACCTTTTTCCGCCATTTTTGCACTACGCTAACTGTTTTAACACTATTCTAACATAGATCCTCTGCTCGGTATGATTAAAAACTGTACAAACCTAAGAAATATACCAAATACGCTAAAAACACATAAAAACGGCACAAATAACACTATGGACAATTTTACCCTTATAGCGTCAAAGACGCTCTTGCTACATTTTTGGTCCTCGAGTCAGTAGCGTAGACTCTCAATCATTATTCCTAAAATGCATGTGGGGTGTGGAGTTCGATAACCTCCACCGCCGACTCAATCGGCCCAGACACATAAAGCTTCAACCTATGCCCATTTACCTTGAAAATAACGCCATCCGTGTTCTCAACCGCGACGGTCCCATACGGAAACACCTCTTTCACCGTATAAGGACCCGTCCAACGCGAATGAATTTTTCCGGGAAATAAACGCAACCTCGAGTTGTTAGCAAGACAAGATCTCCCGCTTGGAAATTTTTGTTGTCCTTCAAGCGCTTGTCGTGAAACCTCTTGGTTCGTTCCTTGTACAACACGGAGCTCTCGTATGCTTGTTGTCGCAGCTCTTCTAACTCATGAATCTGAAGAAAATGGGCTTCACCTCCGGCCTTGAGATCAAGATTAGCAGTCTTTAGAGCCCACATAGCTTTGTGCTCCAGCTCCACAGGTAAATGGCATGCTTTCCCATAAACAAGCCTAAAGGGAGTAGTCCCAATAAGCGTCTTGTAAGCTGTGCGGAAAGCCCATAACGCTTCATCCAACTTGTCTGACCAATCCTTGCAGTTTGCACCAACTGACCGCTCAAGGATTCTTTTCAAACCCCGGTTTGTGACCTCCACCTGCCCACTTGTCTGTGGATGATAGGGCGTGAATAAACGGTGATGCACACCATAACAGGACAAAGCTCGCTCAAGCTGAGTATTGCAGAAATGAGTCCCTCTGTCACTGATAAGCGCCTTCGGTGAACCAAACCAGGCAAACAAACTCGTAAGAAACCTTACGACTACTCTGGCGTCATTTGTGGGTAAGGCTTGCGCCTCCGCCCACTTCGATACATAATCAACAGCCACGAGTATGTACTTGTTTCCACGTGAGGGGGAAAACGGTCCCATGAAGTCTATCCCCCAGATATCGAAGACTTCACAAACTTGTATCCAATTCTGAGGCATTTCATCACGTGCCGATATATTTGCCGCCCTCTGGCAGGCATCACACGCTCTGACCCATCTCTGCGTGTCACGGAATATTGTGGGCCAATAAAACCCTGAATCTAGCACCTTTTTAGCGGTGAAATTGGCACCATGATGACCACCCGTAGGTCCCTCATGACAGTGGCGCAGAATGTCAGTCGCCTCCTTACCCAACACACATCTCCTGATTACCTGATCCGCTCCAACTCTGAACAGGAAAGGGTCGTCCCATATGTAATGCTTGAGATCCTCGAAAAACTTCTTTTTCTGCTGATACGTCAATCCTTTGATAAGGATCCCACAAGCAAGATAGTTCGCGAAATCAGCGAACCATGGCGACTCATAACAAATCTCAACACCCATCAAGGACTCGTGTGGGAAATTGTCATTTATGGGCTCCTAACGAGTGTCCTCGGTATCTCCGTGCTCTAATCGAGATAAATGGTCTGCCGCCACATTTAATGAACCCTTTTTATCCTGAATCTCAGTGTCAAACTCCTGTAGCAATAAGATCCACCTGATAAGTCGTGGTTTAGCGTCTTGCTTGCTGAACAGGTAGTGGATGGCAGTGTGATCAGTATACACAATTGTTTTCGAAAGCACCAAATACGATCTAAACTTGTCAAATGCGAAGACTACCGCCAAGAGCTCTTTCTCCATCGTCGTGTAATTCTCCTGTGCGTCGTGAAGAGTCTTGCTCAGATAATAAATCGGGTGAAAGTGTTTTTCCTTCTTTTGTCCTAAAACGGCCCCTATCGCAAAGTCACTTGCATCGCACATAATTTAAAACGGTAAATTCCAGTCAGGTGCGACTTAAATAGGGGCCTCAACAAGCTTATGTTTCAAAAGGCCAAATACCTTCAAACAATCTTCTCCAAAGATAAACGGAGCGTCTTTCTCCAACAGACGGGTCATGGACCTGGCGATTTTTGAAAAATCTTTGATGAATCGCCTGTAGAACCTGGCATGACCGAGAAAGCTCCGTATCGCTCTCACAGAGGTGGGAGGCGGAAGTCGTGAAATGATATCAACTTTTGCTGGATCGACCTCCATACCGACCTGAGAAATCTTGTGTCCTAGAACAATGCCCTCTTTCACCATAAAGTGGCATTTTTCCCAGTTTAGGACTAGATTCGTTTCCTCGCACCTCTTAAGCATTCTTTTTAAATTTTCCAGACATTGATCAAAGGAATCCCCAAAAAGCGAAAAGTCATCCATGAAAACCTCCATGGAATCCTCAATCATGTCGTGGAAAATGGCGACCATACATCGCTGGAAAGTGGCCGGTGCATTACACAGCCCAAATGGCATACACCGGTAGGCAAATGTGCCGAAGGGATAGGTAAAGGTAGTCTTCTCCTGGTCCTCAGGAGCGATAGGAATTTGAAAATAACCAGAGAACCCATCCAGAAAACAATAGTACGACTTCCCTGACAGACGCTCCAATACTTGATCAATGAACGAGAGCGGGAAGTGGTCCTTGCGAGTGGTGTCATTGAGTTTGCGATAATTGATGCAAACCCGCCATCCAGTGACCGTCTTGGCTGGAATAAGCTCATTCCTATCATTTGTAACCACAGTCATGCCCCCCTTTTTGGGCACCACCTGCACAAGACTGACCCAAACAGAGTCGGAGATAGGATAAATCAGACCAGCGTCTAACAACTTAATCACCTCCTTCTTAACAACTTCTTGCATATTTGGGTTAAGTCTTCTCTGTGGCTGTGCACACGGCTTGAATTGATCCTCCATAAGAATTTTGTGAGTGCAGAATGAGGGATTAATTCCTTTGATGTCCATGATTTTCCAAGCGATGGCTTTTTTATGAAGTTTTAATACACTAAGCAGCCTGCTGTTCTCTTCTTCTGCCAAGCCTGATGAAATAATGACCGGCAAATGACGCTCCTTATCCAGAAATGCGTACTCTAGGTGTGGTGGAAGCTCCTTAAGCTCCAAGGACGGAGGATCTTCTATTGATGGCTTCGACTTCTCTTCGCTCTCACGATCAATTTCTGTGAACCGATCCGGACTCTGGGAACCATCGTCACCAATCTGATAGACTGGCTGCTCTAAATCGTGGCCCTCCTGCGTAATGCCAATCAGGTCCCCACACAACAGATGTGTGTCCGAATCAATCTCCTCGATCGTACCCTGGAAATGCGTGCTCACATAGGTGTCGACAATGTCAACATAATAGAGCGCGTCGTCCTGACTCTGAGGGTGATGCATGGATCGTTTGATATCAAAGGTTACGTGCTCATCATTTACTCGCAGTGTAATCTGCCCTGCAGCTACATCTACAATTGTCCGAGCAGTATTCAAAAACAGACGTCCAAGTATCAGAGGCACTCTCGAGTCCTCATCCATATCCAGGATAACAAAATCCACGGGAAATACAAACTTGTCAATCTTAACAAGCATATTCTCTACAAACCCGCGTGGATACTTGATAGAACGATCAGCAAGTCGAATGCTCATTCTAGTAGGTGACAGCTCACCTAGATCCAACTTTGTAAAAACCTTATAGGGCATAAGGTTAATACTCGCTCCTAGATCTGCTAACGCATGACTGACGGACATATTGCCGATGAGGCAAGGAAGCGTGAAACTGCCTGGATCTCCCATTTTTGTAGGCAGGCGAATTTGAAGAATAGCAGAACAACTCTCGTTCATCACAACGCAAGACATGTCCTCTAGTTTTTGCTTGTTTGAGAGGATGTCTTTCAGAAACTTCGCGTACTTCGGCATCTGAGCTAAGGCTTCAACAAACGGTATATTTATGTGTAGTTGTTTAAACATTTCATGAAAATTACCGTATTGCTCCTCATTCTTTTGTTTCTTCAGCCTACCGGGGTACGAAACTTGAGGAGTGTAATCTTTGACTGGCTCCTGGACTTGTGCTGTACTTGCTGGGCGTAGCCTGGCTTGCACCTCATTCGGAGACTCAGTCTGTACCGCCTCAGTGATCGGTGGTGTATCTGATGTGTTGGGTCCGGTGGTTCTACCACTCCTTGTCATCACGGCATTTACATACCCTCAGGGATTCGGCTCAGTGTTGCCCGGAAGACCACCTGGCTGTCTTTCAGACATCATCTTTGCAAGCTGACCAACCTGGTTCTCGATATTCTGAATCGAGGCTTTCTGACTGCGCATCTCACCTTTGTGAGCTAGGAAACGATCCTCACTTTGCTGGTATCGTTTCTCAGCTAGCTGATTTGCACAGGCGGAACTGGTCAGAAGTTGAGCCATCATATCTTCCAGCTTTGAACTTGATTGAGGGGCTTGTTGCTGAGAACTACTCCCGGCACCCTGATTTTGGTACGAATAAGGACGGGGCTGAAATGATTGATTGTATGGCTGGTATTGCTGGTATTGTTGGCCTTGGGCTTGCTGCGGTGCATGAGCCCTTTGAGTGAATCCGAGGGGGTTTTGATTGCCCGTGTTTGCTCTCCACCCGAAATTTGGGTGATTTCTCCAACCTGGGTTGTATGTGTTGCTGTAGGGATTGTTCTGCGGCCTCGCTTGGTTGCTTATGAAGTCTACTTCCTCCTGGCCTTCATACAGCGATCCCTGAAAACACGAACCCGGCTCATGCGACACTCCGCACTGCTCACATCCTGCACTAGCTTGCGCAGCCATCTGAGCCATCTGAGATTTATCAAATTTCGTCGAAAGGGCTAAAATTTGTGCAGTGATGGCTGTGTAGTCATCCACAGCGTGAACTCCTCGGCGAGATGATGATAACGTCCGGCCCCTCTCTCCTTCTCGACGCGAGCTAGATTTTAACGCAACCTTTTCAATGATATCATATACTTCATTCGGCGTCTTCGTCCCCAGATCGCCTCCTGCATTTATATCTAATCTCTCATGCGTGTCATAATTAAGCCCTTTGTAAAATGTCAGAACCAACTGTCTTTTGGAGAAGCCATGATGTGGAACATCAAGTAACAAATCCTTAAACCGCTCCCAGGCCACGTGCAACGACTCTCCTTCGTCCTGGCGAAAGGTCACTATTCGGTTTCTCAACTTGGTTGTTTTCTCAGGCGGGAAATATTTTTGCATAAATTACTCCGCCAACTCATTCCAGGTCCTGATGGACCCGGAAGGAAGTGACATAAGCCAAGCTCTAGCTTTGTCATGCAGTGAGAATGGAAACAACCTCAACCGAACAGCATCCTCAGAAGCATCCCTAATCTTGAACGTCAAACATACTTCAAGAAAGGAAGCTATATGTCGTCCCGGATCCTCATGCTCACGTCCGTCAAACTGCACCGAATTCTGCACCATATTTATAATACTAGATTTAATTTCAAAAGTAGGTGCATCTATAGTAGGTCTAATAATACTCGGCTGCAGGCCTTCACGTCCGGGCTGATTTGACTCGTTTAAAGGTCGCTCGTCGTCCGCCATGATTGCGTTTCCTCCGTCGCCTGGCCCTCCGGCCTCAGCGGGTACCACTTGCTCCGGCTCACCAGCTGCGAGTAGCAGCCCAACCGCACGAGATCTTTCGCGAAGACGTCTCCTCAGATCACGCTCAGACTCGTCTGACGGCTCAACAACGTCGGGAGCGGGGGTTGAGGACATCAACCTGCAAACGAAAAATTGACACACTGAATACTATATTATTATAATAATTCTGTTTTTTTTTTTGCTGTTATAAAACAGAATTATTTTAAGTGTGGGCTAAAAATTTTATAAAAATTCAGAAATAGGCCCGGAATTTTATAAAAATCATAACAAGTAAAAATAATCGAATCGGCTAGTATAAAAGTGATTTTTCGGAGCCGAAAACCTAAAGAATAAATGAATAATTAGTTCGAATTCGAACAAATAAATGGAATAAAAATTTACAAGTGTTTAGAATAATCTTGAAAATGAATAAATTGAATCATAAACAAGAAATATTAACAAATAAATAAACGAATAAATAATCAAGAAAATATTTACGACCATTTACAAGTATATACACCGATAAAATGTTGACTCGGGTCGTTCCTAAAGCTCGCCACATCCCCGGCAACGACGCCAAAAACTTTGACGTGTGCGTGTATATACATGTTTTTACAATGAATCTAACACACGATTTGGTTTTAAATTTATAAAAATGATTTATACTTCAACATTATAACACACACGAAAGGGAAAGTGTACCCCGTCATATATGTAGTAAAGTATCGGTAAGAACCAACTATCGATCCAAGGATGTGG
Source organism: Helianthus tuberosus (assembly GCA_030545235.1). Lineage (NCBI taxonomy): Eukaryota > Viridiplantae > Streptophyta > Magnoliopsida > Asterales > Asteraceae > Helianthus > Helianthus tuberosus. The sequence continues at coordinate 173,567,890 of CM060397.1, forward strand.
GCAGAAGCTAAAATACTAAACCTTTGTCATTATATTATCGGTAGGGAAAATAAGTGATGGTTTGTTTAAACTAAAAACAGGAATAAATATAAACTAATAAAACATAGTAGACTCCAAATATGAAAATAAGATAATAGCCTTGCTTTATGAACAACCGGCGTATGTTAACTAAGTCGGTTATGCCACTTAAAAGACTTGGTCAATTTTCCATTTTTCAAGACAATTAGTATCCCTTTCGGGAATCCTAACATGACAATTCCTTGGAAAGTTAAAACGATAAAACACACTTTAACCACCTAAAATTGTTCTTTAACGCACTATTGATTAATGTCTATGAAAATCCCTTAAATATAAGTTAGTCATCCGTTAGGAGTTTTCTAACCTCACTTAATCAAGGAAAGCAACACCGATAAACACAATGCAACCACCGAGACAAGCATAAACTAGATTAAATCACAACCGAGTTCATTTCACAAATCTTAAACATAAATTCATCAAGAAAGCAATTTTGGCCTAAACTACTAACAAGATTAGCAATTTATGTTAAGAGTTCATAACAACACCACCTAACCCGTTAAGGTCCTTCCGTGAGGGAAAGCCTTCTTGATTAACAATAATTACCCCTTGTTAAACCACTAACCATTTCTAGTATCATGGTGCAAACATTTTAAACAAGTTAAACTAGTTAAGCAAGTTCAAAGCCTACTAATACATGATTAATTAAGCTTCTTCTTGCAAATATCTCAACTAACCATATACCAATCATCCAAGATAATTAACTATAATCAAGAAATCAACATCAATAAACAAGGTTGCAAACTAATCATCAAGGATTAACATAGAAAATGTTTCAAGTGTCATTACAAACATGATTAACATACTAATGGTTGTTACTTAGCAAGGAATTCAAGTGTTTTTGCCCTTAGGCATACATAAATACATAAACATCAATCTAAATGCTTGAAACATAATCAAAACATGGAAAGATTCAAGAATCAAACCATAAACAAGCACAAGATTGAGGAACCGGATGATAACGGAGCTTAGTGGCACAATGGGGGCTTGAATCGGACCAAAACTGGTTGCAACCGGAGCCCAAAAGTCGCCAGAAAAGCTCCCAAAATTCCAAAGTTACGAACTGAATGCTCTGTTCTGTTTTTTATAACTTTTTGCGATCGCACGACCGTGCCAATAAAGTGCACGGTCGTTCACTTTTTAAACACTGCTCACCATACCGCATGACATCAGCAAATAATGGACCGGATCTCGAATCCGCACGGTCGTGCCATTGCTAGCACGTCCGTGCATCACCGAGTTTAGACGGGCACGCTCAACTGCACTGGTGGTGCAGTTCCGGGCTGGGCTTGGCCGACGGTCTTGCACGATCGTTCCTCCACTCGCATGTCCGTGCGATCCCGGGATCCTGTTGCACTCCTGACTGCACTGGCGTGCATTGCTGGACTGGGTCTTTGTTGTCGGATCCGCACGACCGTTCCAAATATTGCATGGTCGTGCAAAATGCCCAGGTCAGTTTTTCACACAGAATCTTCGCAGCTTTGTCGTTTCGTACGGAAAGTCCTCGTTTTCAGCATCTTCTTGTTCGGCACGCTGTTTTAGGCCTATAAACACAAATACACTCGATTAAGTATCCGATTCACGGTTTTACGGCCAAAAACGCGTAAAATGGGGGTAAAATTGGGAAGTAAAACATATGTATTTTAACGAATATCAAGAGACATGAAGAAGAAAGTATGAGTTTTAATAGTTCCGGCTAAGGTTCTCTCCTTAGGAGTTAGATCATATAGTGGTTTTTGGTGGTTTTCGTCGTCGTTCAACTCATTGATGGTAGTAATCTGATTGCCGCTGCCGATTTAAGTAATTACAGAGGTGTTAAGACGGATGCGGTGGTGTTCGCTCTGACGGCGGCGCTGGGTTTCTGGCTTCGTTCCGATGACTTCGGTTTTTGGAAGATTATGTTAGTGGTAAAAGGTAGCGCTGCTATGTCTGATGTTGGTCGATGGAGGCTGTTGTTGTTCGTCATAGAGAGAGACACACAATGAAGATAACGCCGGCATGTTTCAGGGGTTATAAACTCAGGCGAAAGGAAGATTTTTCGGTGTCAGGTGTTTGAAGGATCTGGTTCATGATAGAGTCTGACGAATTTTACCGGTTCTTTATTAACGGCCGGATTTACTGTCGGATAGTATTTGGCTGCCAACGTTGGCTGTCATCAAGTAATGGTGGAGCATGGTGAGTGATGGTGAGACCTGGTTTGTTTTTCAAGTGGTTGTAGGTTTTCGATGATGTATGGCGGTCATTTAAGGTGGAGTCAAGGCAGAGCATGGTGGGGTCGTTTTAGATTCTGGCGGCATAAGGATAATGTACGGTGAAGGTTGATGCCGGAATCGAAATTTGTTTTCCGGTGAAGTCGGCTGGGTTTGAATGCATGGCGGCGGCATAATGTCGCATGGGCTAGGGTTTGTTGCGTGTCACCATGTGCAACATGGCTGGAATGATTAGGCCCAGATTATTGGAGCTTTGTATTTTGGGCCTTCTACAAATTGTACGGGCCCACTGATGTGTAAGAATGCTTCTCTACAATTATAAAATGTCACCGTCAGGTAACTAGAATTTTTATTTTTATCTTGGGCCCACATGAAGATATGATGGTGAGGAGGGTTGCTCACTTTAGAGTTTTTGATGGATGTGGTTGAAAATTTCTAACTGGTGTTCTTTATTATGGGTCCCAGTTCATTCTTTGCATCATTTTTCAATTAAGCCACTTACACATTTAGTTTTATTATATTATGCTAAAGCATTGCTTTGAAGCTGTTTGGGTTTGTTAAGATATGGTCGGGCCTAACAATAGGTATGGGTTTTCATATTTAAACAGTGGGCTTGCCATGATTCGATTGATTCGACATTGGGCTTTGTTTGAGATTAATTTTAGTGGTCGGGTCTTAGAAGTTCATTTGTGGGCTTGCAATTTGGGGCTGTGATTTGATTGGGCCGGGAATACAAGATTATTTTTTATTGGCCATAATTTATTATATATTTTTTTGAGAGTCGCGAACAAGACTGGGCCAGGAATTTGATGGTATATTTTGGGCCGTTGAATTTTATTGTATTGAGTGACTTTAGCGGTGGATGAGGAGCTTAGTGTAATCTGACAAAGTTGAAGATCCTAACAATGAAGCTAATTATTGATTTTTTTATCATTGAAGTTTAAACCCTATCATATGCCTATTACAATTGTATCTTCAAAAGTAAGATATGGATATTTGATCGACAAGATATAGGGGGGTCTACATTTGCGGGGGAAAACGACAATGAAGATTTTGGGTATTTAGCCGATTTGTGAAGATTCGAAGACGACGCCGGATTTATTTCTGAAGATCATTTGAAGAATTGATGGCATCATTTTCGGGGGAATATTGTTGGGTCAAATTAGAGAATGATGTTATCAATTATGGCGACCTTATTAGCGATATTACTGTTCGTATGATGTAGCTTGTTTATTTTATATGGTTTGTATTTTTTTAGCGTCTTTAGTGGGTTTTCCAAGCAAGGGGCGGCTTGCTTGGAGAACAAGGCTTAGGGTCTATATATAGATTACTACACCTCACTTGGAGCGTGTGCATTTGTGAGCCACCACCCCTGGGGAGCTCACCCGGGGTGGATCATTATCTTGTAGTTTGTTTATCACTATCAATGAAAATATCTTTGTTCCAATCCTTAAAGTTTCTATCTTTCTTGTTTATTATTGTTTGTTCTTGGCTCGAATCACCCGTCTTCATATTTTTCACCGAACCGAAAATGAAATCGGATCGTTACGGGACTATCATTCTTGCTTTCCAAGCTGGTTCTACCAGTCCTTTCCATGAAGTCTTTAGCTCGCCTAACCGCACTAACAAAAGCCCATTTGATGTCCATCAAAAATGAAATCGGATCGTTACGGGACTATCATTCTTGCTTTCCAAGCTGGTTCTACCAGTCCTTTCCATGAAGTCTTTAGCTCGCCTAACCGCACTAACAAAAGCCCATTTGATGTCCATCATATCCATTTCCTCCTTATCAATCTGCTGATAATCTTCCTGCGTTAGATTGATGTTCCCAATCTGTCCTGCTACCAACCCACAGTATGCGCTCACCAAAGTGTTCCGCAGCTCCAGATGCTCTTTAGCTACTTCAACACTTACTTTCGAGAAATTTGAAGTGCCGAGCCGAACTGTATTTGGATTAGATGACTGACCAGCAGATGAGGTGCTTCCATAACAAGCTTATTGTGGAACTGGTAGTGGATTTCCGTACATATCTCTTGCTCCGGTATATTGATAGCTTTGCTTTGAGACTTCTGGTTGTGGATTTCCATACATGTCAGTGCTTGAGACAAAAGTTGTTTGTAGCGGAGCATGTGTAGCAGGTCTTGCAACAGTGCTAGAACCTCCACAGTTACCATAATACATATCAGGATTTTATTGCAATGGAATCCGTTTCGCCTTCCAGATTTCTTCTTGATCTTTGTTCTCCAGAAGCTGAACGAAATCATTGATGTTGGTTGTAGCCAAACTTGTGACACCCCAGGAAAACCATACAACCTAACTAGCTTCCTCAGTAAGTGCTTACCAAATTTCGGGACGAAATTTCTTTCAACTTGGGGATGATGTGACAACTCGAAATTTAGAACCTTTCGTTGTATCTTGGTGTAACTTGCTTGAAACGTTATGTGATTTAATTAACTTGTTGGTTTAATGATATAAGTGAACATCCTATGTGATTACGTGTTATGTTTATATGTATGCTTGAATGTATGCGACCCGAGACACAAGAACCCGACTCGAGACCATGCGGTCTCGAGTGAATAGTGTAATAGTTGGGCCGGTTGGGCCACACCTCATTTAATCCACCCGAGACCCACTAGGGTGCACCAACTCGGTCCGGGTATAAAACCCACAAGAGTGACCAACCTTGCCTCTTTGCATCATTTGCAACATTTCCACACACACTCTCCTTTCATCACTAAAACCCTAGAAAACACAAACCCTCTCCTTTCTCTCGGATCAAATCGGCATCAACAAGGAGACTCGGTTAAGCTCATCATCATCACTCGGACACTCCATTTTATTCGTCTTCCTTACCAACTCGGTATCCTTTCACAACCGGTTAGTGATTCTTATTATGTGTTGCATTTCGGTTGATAATGATGTATGATGAAGCCATGTGGTAATATGTTTGCTTGATAAGTTTTATACATGATTAAAGTGTTGATTATGTGATAATATGTACCGTGGCTAGTGTTTGAATATGACAAAGGTGTTTGTGGATTTAATGAGTTCTTGGTGGTTAGATGATACATGCTTAGTTACAACATTTACAATGAACATGATCTCTTTAGTAAAGGTATAGATTTTTTATGATAAAAGAATGATAATGATCATCCGATTCATGAGGATTATAGAATAGATGTTTTGTTTGCAAGATGAGCTTGATATCTAGTTTAGGTGTTATGAATCTTGTCCGTAAAATGCAGGATTAAATGGGATGAACACATGATGAACATGTTGAATGAGGATATGAATATTTGAATATGTGTTGAATATGTTTGAATATTGATATGAATAATTGAAATCCTATACTTTGATCCGTTTTTGGTTAGTAGTAGACAAATAAACATGTTTGTGAAACCTCATTGGATAGTACATCAAATCATGAAATCCAAATTCTATTGGTTAGTACATGCGCTGACATTTAGCAGGTGTGCCTGTCGAGACCTTATGTCTCGACTCGAGACCATAAGCGAGACAACTCGAGAACATAGATTGCGACACAGGTTGCGAGTCAAGAACCCATAGTCTCGACTCGAGACCACACTTGATCAGCACACCAACCTCACGACTCGAGACCATGCTTGCGAGTCCAGTTGCGACTCGAGACCAATACATGCATGACCCGAGACCACCTCAGTTGCGACTCGAGAACTCATAGGCTTAACCGAGATCGCACAGTCTCGACTCGAGATCGCACAGTCTCGACTCGAGACCATGTACGCACACTCGCTGGATTGGACTTGCATAGTTACGGGCCTAAGTAATTGGGCCGAACATATGGGCCGTATGTGCTACTATTAATTGAGTATGTTGTGCACTGTTGTTGATTTGCCATGATAGACGAGTATGTCATGATCGTTACTTGTGTATGAATACGTGTAGAAAATACGTGCACTACTTGGTTGAACCTGACTTGAATGGTATCTATGTTAGGACGTAGTTGACCACTTACAACTCGACTGACCTTTCTGTGTATCTGCCGAGCAAACCAAGGTGAGTTCACACCCTCTACAAAGCATGGGATTCCCTGGGTTGGGAATGGGGTTAAGGAACGTGGATTCCTCGTCCTTCTTGGGTAGGACAGCATTGGTTCAGGAATGTAATTCCTCGTCCTCACGGACAGATAACTCGTACTATACCAAAACTCTATCACGAAGTCCCTCATTTTTATATCGACTTAATCGCCGGGCCAATGGCGAGCGGGTCATTAGTTAGATAGCGCTATTTAGGTCTGACAAACCTCACACCGTGCCGCAGAGGACGGGCGTGAACTAATGGATCTGGGGCACGTCAATGATGATAGACATTGACAGTTTCAGGGCACGTAAACATGACTACAGTCAGCAGTCGATATGGTAACGAGTCTAGTGTATACATGGGGTAGCCCCCACGGCCGAAATGCCAGATAACTAACACGGGGTAGCCCCCACGGCTGGATTGCCAGGGTAACCGGGAATAAATAAGTCACGTTTTTAACTATGGGGTAACCCCCACGGCAGGATGCCAGATAAAGGAAACTGTTTTCGAAACAACTTAAAACGAACACCCAACCGTGAACTCACTCAACTTGTTGTTGACTCGTTACTACATGCTTTGCAGGGCAATAGGTGCTTAGCTGGAGCTTGCATGGAAGAGGGTCGTTGTGGGACATGGATAGCTGCATGCCATGTTAAACCTTGAAACAATTAAACTTATGTCTTGATTTTAACGTTATGCTTCCGCTTGCAACTTAAACTATGTTTTGTTTGAACACCAATTGTATTGGTTGGATTTTTATAACTATTTATATGCTTGTTCAATATGATTGGTGGCTGGATCCTGGTCAGTCACGCCTCCAAGCGGTAGTACTCCGCAGGTGGATTTTGGGGGTGTGACAAAACTGCCGTTATATTTCAAGATTTCCAAGAAACCATTCCATTGAGATGGCAACGAGTCGGCAAACTTGATGACAACCTCTTTTGGAGTTGCTGCTACCCTATAGTTATTCAATTCAGTCAACAAGTGATAAAATCGACTTGTCAAGTCTCCCAAAGATTCTATTTCCATACATGTGAAGCCATCAAACTCTTTCTTGAGTAGATCATGTCGCAATTTTCGTGACGCTTCATTTCCTAGACCTCTCGTCTTCAATGCATCCCATAACCGCTTAGTCGTCTTGAAGCTGACAAACTGATGATATATATCCTTCCTCAATGCTTGAGTTAGAATAGAAAATGCTTTATTTTCCAAATCATATTTCTTCTTCTCGTATGCCGTAAGATCTGCAAATGTCGCGGCAGTTGAAGCGGCAACATCAAGTGCTTGATCGAAATCTGTAGTAAAACATAACCACAATTCAGTGTTTTGCCCAAGAATATACGTATGGAATCTGTCTTCCCATCCAGGATATTCATTCATGTGCATTAGCTTCGGTGGACGATTATTGCTTCTGGTTTCACTTTTGCTTAAAAGTATACTTTGAATACTTTGATTTTGATTGGAAACGAATGCCCATTGACTTGTTGAAACGAGACTTGCTTGAGATGGAACTGACGAAGATGCGGGTGCGGGAGATTCGGCCCATGATGGTGATAAACCCTTGCTCGTATACTTGCTCTCCGTATTGGAAGGAATACCCCACCAATCTTAACTCATGTTGATCTGAAAATAAATAACTTAACAATAGTTGAAAAATGAAGGGTTTTTCGTGAAAAAATTGATTTTAATGAGTTATCACAACAAGACAAAAGAGTTGATAAATTGTTGACCAAAGTAATGTTCCTTTGACTTTAATTTCACTAACTAAAACAAAGTCCACGAAGAAACTTGGGTTTTTCATGAAATATGATTTCAATGAAATTGGAATAAGACAAAGAAGTTGGTATATTGTTGACCCAAAAATAGTTCTTTGTTGACACAAGGTTTTTCGTAAAGACAAAGTGACGAAGGACTAGGTTTTTCGTCTAAAATCACACCAACGAAGAATGGGTTCTTCGTTGACTTAGTTCACAGACAAAAAAGATATTTTTTAAACACAATCAAATCTTATCCTCTGACACAGAAGTTGGTAAGCCACGAAATTCAAACACCCATACTTTCAATCAGAGAAACCATCATTTGAAGACTAATTTGCCAAATAATATTAAACAAATATATAATAAACAACTTCAATAATTCAATCTTAAACCTCAAAACCCAGAACTTTTGAAGAACAATATGAAGACTGATGAACTATATGATGATATCGACCACTGTAGAACCCGGAAAATTTTCAGAACAACAATTTTGCAAGAAAGTTTCAATAACAACCTTATCCTAACATGTATAAATGAGATATAACAAGGTTTTTATAAAAGCAAAGAGCAAAACATCAAGATTTTCATGATTTTTTTTAACTGTTTTTCCAAATAAACCTTTGTTTCAAACTTTCAAGAACAAATCTGGGAAAAACACATGAAAATCTACTAAAACACAAGATATCAACTTGGTTTAAACAAGGAAAAGAGCCAAGGCTCTAATACCACTTGTAGGTCCACCCGGAGGATCGAGTATTGTTACCGAACAAACCCGGTTGTGCGGAATCCAACCGAGTATGTAAACCAAGCAGAGAACACACAAACATACAAGAACAGATTCACAGTTTAAAGTTCACTTGTATATATATTCCAGCAGAGTTTCAGTACACTATTTATATAAGAAAAACCTCTCAACTCTCTGAAGTGTGTGCTTTCAGTGTGTTCTCCTACCGTGTCTACGTAAACAGACTACAACATGCTGCCTTTTATACAACCTTATCCACATTATCCGACGAAGAACCTACTGGGCCCAACATGAATCCCACAAAGAACCAATCCCCACGAAGTATGTCGGGTTCTTCGTGATCTCCATTTCAACAGACATAAGCATCCACGAAGTAGGTTCTTCGTGTGTTGTGTTCTTCGTGAACATCATAGTATGGTTCTTCGTCAATGGCTGCAACATGCAGGTTCTTCGTCAACCTTTATCCATAAGGTTCTTCGTCATTTGTCTGATGAGGTTCTTCGTGAGACTTGCAGTATGCAGCATAAACAAACAGCAAAACAATATTATCAACAACAATTCAATTGGTTCAATTCACGTTGACATGTAGTCTTCACATGAAAAGTCTTCTCATGACATCATCATGGTGATGTCACGGTGATGTGGCGTCGGGAAGGTTCGCGGCTCTTTGTGCTTCGCATGTCGAACTCTGGGGCGTACGACGGAGGAATGTCGCGACGTCGGTATTGAGCCGAACGTAATCGAGTCAAACCGAATCGAGTCGCGTCCACATAAAGTGTATCAACAGTCTTCCTCATATAATGATAGTTGACAAGTAAATTAAAGATAAAGAATGAGGTAATGGTGAGCCTTACCATTTTGGCTTCGTTCTCTAATTGTATCAAGAAAATCTTTTGTTTGATGAATCACCAAATCAGGACCCTAAGCAAAAAGGATCCAATTTAAGTTCCTGTCAAACAGATGGCCTACTACAGTCAAGATCACAAAAACCACAGTTGGAAACATAATGAATTTGAAAAAAGACCGAAACCATTCCCTATAGGTAGGAAAATGGGCGGGTTCATACGAGTATGACCAGAGTAGTGGGTCCATAGGGTTTTGGGTCAAAGCATGTAACTTTTGGTATAGCTGGAGTAGAGGGTCCATGATGTAGCGTGTGTCAAGATAACGAAGAACGGATCACATTGATTATGTGAATACCCGTGATGATCTTCCCAAACCCCCAAAATTCAACACAAAGGGCAAAGAATTTGAAGTGGAATGTGATTAAACTCAAAATTCAATTCTAATCTTTGGAATTACAATAGCAATACATAAATAGAGACTGAAATTCGAAATGGGCCACAAAAAGGCCATGGGCCAAACACAAGCCCAAAAACAAAAGGCATAAAACACCGAAAAAACATAAAAAGTGTCCAAAACTCTCATTAGAATGCGTTTTCTGGGCTGAAAATTGGACAAGGCCCCTCCATCCGGGACCTTGACACGACGTGCTCCTTGTTTCAAGCTTCGATTTGACTGGTCGAACGCCTAAAATGGAGACCCGTAGCCAAAGTTATGCTCGTTTTCGTAAAACACCCTTGGAATCTCGATCATGGGCCTCCAAATTTTTATAATAATATTTTAATCATCATATAATTTGCTTTTTAATAACTTATGTACATAAACTTTTTTAAAAATCAACCTTCTTAACTATGATTGTTTTTTTAACATTGCGATATAAATTTTATTAAAAATAGATACTTTGTCATTGTCGTACCAAACCGAACCAAGACCGACTTAACAACATTTGTATCGGTAACGATATTTATTTTTATTGTTTTTTCTTCCTATAATATAACACTGTAGCTATCGTATCGTACCAAACAACATTGGTAATGGTACATGTATTCATTTTTATGGTTTCCATTTCTAATAATTTTTATTATTATACAACTCTGGCAGCGACGATAAATGAATATCATCAGTACCGATACCGTGTCAATCTGAATTGATCGATATTTTGCAAACAATATCGGTGTTGGTAGCAATGATCGTTTTTTTTTTTTTCATTTTCGGTCGATATAAATACATGTGGATTTCTATACCGAGTGAATTACCGTACCAGTACTGAAACAAACCGAAACCGATACTCATTAAATGCCTACAATAATGTACCGCCTCAAAGCGCGGAGAAATAATCTAGTTTAAAATTAAAATAGAAAGAAAACAATCCACTTGAAAATCCTACCATTTTTTTCTAACAAGCTATACGTATTATGCCTGGTACGCAACAGATATTGAGACGTGGTATGTGACGTAACTTTACAAGACTGATATTACGAATACTAGTTTCATTCTCATTAGAGGTGCACAAATTGGGTTAGGGTTTCAACCCGAACCGGGTTCAAACCTGGTTGGGGTTAGGTTAAAAATATTGAAACCGGGTTGGGTTCTAACCGGGTTGACAGACTAGAGAACCGAACCCTATGAAACCGATTTGGGTTGGGTTGGGACCAGCTTGGGTTCTCAAACCGGGTTCAACCCTATTGCTCCTATCTATTAATATAAAATTATCAAAAATAATAATAAACATAATTAACTTAAAAATTCATACTTTATTTATTTTTGTAATATACTAAGTATACTAAAACATAATTTTATGAAAAAAAATAAACCTTACGACACAAAATACAACTAATTTTTACATTTTACGTTGTCTTCAGTAGGTTTAGTAGAGGAACAACCCATATTGACGGGTTAATGCCCACTTTCGATTCCATAGCGTTTTAGTAGCGTTTATTATTATTATTATTATTATTATTATTTGGGTTTTTTGAGTTTATGATTTAACCAACACCTTTAATACATATTATTCCATATATAAGTTTGCAAGTTTTTTGTGCATAACAACTTGTACATTGTGCTTTGTGAGTTTTCAAAAAAAAAAGTTGAATTTTTACTTTTAACCAAAAGGTTTTTACCTTTATCAATTTTAACCCTACATAATTTGTTTTTTAACTTTAACCCAAAACTTTTCATTATTTACAATTTAACTTTGCAACTTTTGTCACTTATACTTTTCATCTTTCGCAAATTTTCGTTTTACGTATAGTTCTAAATTTTTCGAGTTAATATGACACAATGTTCATGTGTGGTTTAACGTTTTTACCTCTATTTTTCCATGTTTGACAGGTTCGTCGCAACACGCATATCCTAGGTCGAGTCAGTGTTGGTGGTCGATGACGGTTGTGTGACATTAGTACTATTTGACACACCGTTTTCCGCCCCGCCGCAATGCGTGGTGTGCTTTGGGGGGTTTTCAAAGAAAAAATGGTTATGCATATGGTTGTCATAACGTTGGCTTTAGGGGTTCTCCAAAAAAATTAATTTTTTTTTTAGTTTTCACCCAAAAGTATTTCATAAATTACTTTTAACCCAAAACTATTTAACATAACGTGCGGGTCCTAGATTGACTTAGTTATAACTAAAGAATCCCCGCCGCATTGCGGCGGGTCGCAATCCTAGTTTATACTAATTACTAACATATGGGATGAAAAAAAATATCACATTAAAAGTAGTATAATGGTCAAAAAGCCATTAAATAGCCGTTGGGTAATTGCTAGTTCAATCCATCTAGACGAGTTCGAGATACCGGCTTCAAACCAGATTCTCAAACCGGGTTCAAATCGAGTTCGGATTCGGTTCCTAACCCGGTTTATAGTTGCACCTGTGTTATCATCCATATTCGGAGTCTAATGGTTAAGCGGAAATTTAGTAAACCGAGGAACATATTTATTTGTGAGGTTGCGCACGATAAACATAAGCAACAAAAGAAAGCCAGAAAGGAGCCAAAGTAACATGGTCCATTTTGAATGATTGTATAGTTTAATATTTTTCAAAGTTGAAGAATGAACTGAAGTGGGGCCTTCTGCGTTAAAATATAACAAATTGCATAAGCACATTACATTAAACAAAAGTTATTGGTTGCGTATTGTATGTATCATAGTTTTGTTGAACCAATAAAGAATAAATTCATTTAAAATTTCTGATGACTTTTATCTTCTTCATCCCTGATCTGATAATTAGGATCGTTGTTTCCTAAGGAAAATTCTTCCTTTTACGATTTCTTCTTGGTTTTGTCCATGGTGTCTTGTTAGATCAAAAAAACATACTATGCTTTGAACTACTTTTCCATCCAAAGTCCAAACTGCCGTAGAAGAATGGGTGAGGCTGCTAATGTCGTGGTCGGAAAAGTAGTGGACTTGTTGTGTGGTATGGCTAAAAAGGAGATTAGCTACATCTGTAATTGCTCTGAAAATGTTGAAAGATATAAAAATGAAGTTGATAAGCTCTCGAGTATGAAGGGAAGGGTCCAACAACAAATAGATTTGGCTAAATCTAAAGGGGAGGTTCTCCTAGAAGGTGTGGAAGAGTGGATGAAGAAAGCAGATGTTAATATATCCGATGCAACCGGGTTTATTAACCAAGAAGCCCAGGAGAAACGCTTCCATTTGTGCACCCTCCGTCGTTGCAGTAAGACGGCGATAAAAAAAACGTTTTCTCTTCAGCAGCACCAAGAAAACGGTAAGAGTTTTGAAACTTGTGTCTCCCTTCCTGCTCAAGCCCCAAGATTCAGACACCTACCAAAGTATAAATCTTGACAATATCGATGCCCAAAAGTCGACTTTGGAGGAGATCATTCGAGCTATAGAAGATGACACGATACAAATCGTTGGAATCAATGGCTTAGGAGGTGTAGGTAAAACTACACTAGCTAAGGAAGCTGCTAAAGCAATAAAGAATCAATTTGCGGATATTGTGTTTGTAACAGTATCGAGAACTGTTGATGTTAAAGTGATTCAAGAAAAGGTTGGTGTTGCAGCAAGTAAAATAATAAAGAGAGAGAAGGTTCTAATCATTCTAGATGACGTTTGGGAAGAACTGAAGCTTGAGGAATTGAACATTCCATGTGGGAGTGAGCACATGAATTGCAAGATTTTGCTTACATCTAGAAGCAGAGACGTGTGTGCGGCAATGAATGCCCAAATGAATATTTCGGTGAACCCTTTGCGAAATGAAGAAGCATGGACCCTTTTTGAACGTGTGGTTGGTAAAAGTGAATGGAACGATACACTGAAAGAAGTTGCATTAAAGATTGCCAAGGAATGTGGTGGATTGCCACTTTTTATTCAAGCTCTAGGAAAAGCTTTGAAAGACAAAGAAGTTAGAATTTGGGAGGCAACACTTCGTCGACTACAAGCTCCCATAGATGGGGATGTCACATATAAAAAGGAAGGTATACTGCAATTGAAGCTAAGCTACGACCATCTTGAAGATGAAGTAGCTAAGTCACTTTTCTTATTGTGTAGTATGTTCCCAGAAGATGGAAACATCGGCCTTAAAACGTTGACACATTAAGGGCTCGCTCTTGGGATATTTAATAATCCCGATAGCATTCACGATACAAAAGATATAGTTCAACTGGCTATTGAGTCTCTTAAATCATCTTTCTTGTTATCGCCTGTGGATATAAACATTTATTCACCGCGTAAAATTCTTTTACAAAAAGAAGAAGAAGAATTATTTAAAATGCACGACCTTGTTCGTGATATGGCATTGTTCATTACTTTTAAAGGTGATGACAAGTTTTTGGTGAAGTCCGGAAAAGGTTTGAGAGAATGGCAGCCAAGAAGCGATGTTATAAAAAGCTACAAGAAGATCTCACTCATGGAAAATAAAATATGTAAGCTTCCTGATTATGAACCTGATTTGCCACACCTTGATACTTTCCTTATACCAATGAATGAACTTTCAATTGTTCCGGATGAATTCTTTCGGGGCATGAAAGAGCTGAAAGTTTTAGATATGGGGGGGTAACAACATTTCAACTCTCCCACAATCACTAATGCAGCTCACAATGCTACGCCTGCTAGATCTAAGTGATAACATGTCTCTCTGTGAAATTTCTATACTTGGGGGGGTGTCATGTCTTGAGATTCTAAAGCTAAGAGGTACTGGAATTTTAAATATCCCTGAAGAGATCGGACAATTGACCAATTTAAGGCTACTGGATGTTTACTCTTGTTGGGATCTATCTTACGTAACACCTGGTGTGATATCGAAGCTCATTAGGTTGGAGGAGTTATATGTTGAGTCAAGGAGGGGGGATTGTAATTTTATTGTGGAACTAAGCGAATTGACGTTGCTGAAAATTCTGCATTTAAGAGTTCATGAATTGCATTATATTCCCAAAATTGAAACCTTGATAGAATTTGACATTGGGAGACCTGGAAGGCCATTAATGGGTTTATATAAACGCTGCCTAGAAGTTTCAAAATATAATAAATGCTCATGGACGATGCCAATTAGGAAACTGATTCAGCTATCTGAAATGTTAAAATTGTCATATATAGAAGATTTGGATAACATCTTACCAGACCTATATGAAGAAGGTTTCGATGAATTAAGGGAAATTCGTGTGTCGTCCTGTGAGAATGTTAGAAGCTTGGTGAAGACATGTGACTTGGATGGAATTCAGACAAAGGGAAAGTTTTTTTCCCATGTGGAAGTAATCGAGTTGTTCCTTTTGAATGGCTTGGAGCTTCTATGGGATAACCCACATCAATATATAAGCTTTTGTAATCTAGCTGAAATCCGTATTAATAATTGCTCCTCCTTGTTAAAGCTATTCCCTATAAGTGTAGCACAAGGGCTTGTCAATCTCAAAGTTTTAAGTATTTCAAAATGTGAAAGTTTGGTGAATGTTATTTGGGATGGAGATGAGCAAACAACTGGAAGTGAAATTGAATTGGTAAAAAAGGATACAAATATCGTTTTCTCCTTTTATCATATTTACCTTAATGATCTGCCCAAACTTGAGAGCTTCTACTCTGGCCATTCTATCATCAAATATCCTTCTTTGGAGTATATTTATGTGGAAAATTGTCGTAGCATGAAGAGATGGAGTTATGGAGAGAATCATACAACCAAGATCAAATTTTATCATGAAGAGAGAGAGTGTAGCATTGATGATTATATTGCAGGAAAACATGAGGTATGAAAAGTGCATGCCTTAAATTAATAATATTGCTTTGCTATGTGAATTAATTTGTTACCTTTACAGAAAAATGTATACTTCACGAAGACGGAGGGATGAACAAGGCTGTTGCATATGCGTTCTAGTATGTTTATCGTGTAAGTGAACAAGAGAACTTAATGGTTTTTTTTTCTCTTTTTTTCAATGGGACTCAACCATAGGTCTAATTATATATAGCCGAAAAGGAAACCAAGCTACTTAGTCATTTATCAAATGGTGTAAATGGTAACTAAACGAGTTAAATATGCAATTAACTAAACTATGCAGTTAAATTTGATCGAATTGTTTTTAATTATTGAGCTGCAAGTTTTTATAATCACAGAATATTTAATTTTCTATGATAATATGACGTGGTATTTTGTAAGTCCAAGTTACCTTTTTAATTATTTAGGATTTTTGTTCACCTAAGTGAGTAGCTAGAAAAATTGTTCAGCAGACACCAACTACAAGATGTAAAGAATAATCCCGTTGTAATGAGTTTCCTTTCAATTAACTTCACCCCTTTCTCCTTTTAATTTATTTCCAGGTGAAAGTATTATTGAATAATGAGTTGGTGTAAGGTGATTGCAATATTTGCTCCAACCAAGGTAAACCCCCTTTAATTTAGGAATTTAAAATCTATATACACACACATAGGGGCTGTTTGTTTACTCTTAAAGAGGCTCTTACTGGTTCAGACATTTTACTGGTTTAGCACTTAATGGTTTAGACTGTTTGTTTCACGAGCAGATGTCTGAATGGTTAAGACATTTGCCTCTGAATGGTTAAGACTAGGGGTGTGCACGGTTCGGTTCGGTTTTTGGGCAAAATCAAAACCGAAACCGAAATGTCGGTTTTTGGTTTTTTAAAACCATTCGGTTTCGGTTTTTATGTCGGTTCGGTTCGGTTTTTTGGAACAAAATAATGTAAGCTTATAAAAATAAAAAGTATAATTTAAAATATAATAATTGTTCTTATATGTTTACATTTAAGATATAATAGTTAACCTCTTTAATTAATATTGCTTACGTAAATCTAACATTCTAATCTATTTTTATGTTTTCCAAAGTTTTTATTAAGACATTTTTTTTATAATAATTTGAATATCATTTAATTTTTATATTAATATTTGTTATTTCTTGTAGGTAATAAATAAATCTATTCAATTATAAATAAACATATAATGTTTTTATTATAAAGACTTAACATTCAAGAATAAAATTAACAATATCTACTAGCATTGGGTTAAACACTTAAACAACTTAAACTTAAACATAAAAATATATGTATTGTAACTTATCCGTTCGGCTTTTTTCGGTTATTGAAAATGGTTATCCGAAAATCGAACCGAAATTTTCGGTTATTAAAAATCCAAAAACCAAACCGTCGGTTTTTGTTTCGGTTTTTTTGGTTCGGTTTTGTCGGTTATTTCGGTTACGGTTCGGTTATTTCGGTTGTCTGCTCACCCCTAGTTAAGACCTATAATCTGAATTGGTCAGACATTTGCCTCTGAACGGTTAACTATTATACAGGCTCTTAATGTTCAGACCTCACTGGTTTAGCACTTAACCGTTCAGATGTTGCCAAACAGCCCCATAGTGTTAGGAGTAATATACAAATACTTTTTCAGTGCAAAGCTTAGGTTGTGGGGAGTGGCCGTTGGTTAGGGCGGGGGATGCCCTTCAACGCCAGCTGCTACACTCCGGGTTGGCATTGGGCATAGCATTGCCCCTTTGGCGTGGGTATTCAGCTAGGCGGGGGGCAAGATGACTTGGCTGGCTTTGGTTGACTGGTTCAATATGGTTGGCTTTGGTTGGTTACTTTAATTAAAAAAAAAATCATATGGTTAGCCACGCCAACCCAAGCCCCTCCACTCCCCGCAACCTTAAAAAGCAAAGAGAAAAACATACAGTGCCATGCTTGTAAATAGTGTCACAACACTATTAAGCAAATAATTACACTACACGGCAATTATAGTTGCACCTCACTTTTAGTTGTAGTGTAATAATTATTGCAGTACAACAAATTTTAATTGTAATAATTATTATTACTCTCCTTTAAAATTATAGTGTAATAATCACGCTAGTGCTTTCGCCACACACTTTACACGTTAAAGATTATTTGTACCACCCTATATACATGTGTGTGTATTGTTTTATATGTTTATTATTTAGTTTTATGTGTTATAGATGTTATACACATAATGATTTTCTATATATATATATTGTAGGCATGTAGGTAGTGCTTTTTGTGGAATAGGATTGGGACGGAACTAGAAGATTGCACTATCTGGTGGTATTAGATATTTACTTTGAAGCAAATACTCTTGTGCTAAACTTTTAATTATGTCTGGAATTCATTTCGTTTGTGGCATGTAATTTTCCCAACTCTAATTATGTTACAAGTACACTTTAAACATTCTCGGCCTTCAATTCTTGTCTGTTTACCAACTTAAATTTATGTTCAACGTGTTGTTGTAATTGGCATGTAACACCAAATTTTGATAATTGAAATTGATGCAACATAATTCACAATAATCAGTTATTTAAAGGCATGAACTAATCCATTTTGTATGTTCAGTAATCCACCTCAAGCTAAGTAATGGGTCACATACACAGCAAAAAAAATTCAGATCAATAAAACCCAACCAAATCATACACAAACCCATATATAGATATAGAAAAATGTGTTAGTGGTTGTGGACTTGTGGTTGTGTTGTGTAAGACCACCCGTAGTGGGCAGTATTTGGGCGTGAATTGTCTCAAAAACGCCCCGAAAACACCCACGCACCACCCCCGGGGGCGTTTTTCTTCAAAAATTGGGTTGGGGCATGCTAAATTAAACGTCGGATGAAGATTTTGCTGGCCAATCACATGTATCCTTCTTTTTGTTTGGCCAATATCTTTTTTTTGATGGTTTTTTTATTTAATTCTTTACACCCCTTTTAACATAATGTCCCATAATGCCCACATCCTCACTACACCCATTTTAGAAAAACGTCTCATAATGCCTCATTACTGACTAGACCACCACATGGCGAATAATACCCAAGTTTCTTCCTTTACCGCTACACATGTTCTAAATTGAAATGCATTCCAAGGCCCAAGTGGCAAGAGATGGGATCATCTAGCCCAACAAGCATAACTTACATTTTGTTCACATTATATAACTGTTTTTGTCACTATCACCCATAAACACCCCTTCACTTTTCTTTAAATTTTGTTTAAACCTCTTACAATCTAGTTAGTTTCATTGGCGGACTCACCTTATGGGGTGGGTGGGCGGCCGCACCCCTTGAAAAAAAAAATTTAGTGGTATTTTTCACGAAAAATCCCGACCGCACCCCTTGGAAATTTTTGTCCGCACCCCTTGGAAAATTCCGACCGCACCCCTTGGAAATTTTCGTCCGCACCCCTGAGAAAAAAATATTAGGAATTATATAAAAAAATTGTGAACACGGATTGAAACCCGATCAAATTATGTAAACAAGTTAGCTCACTAACCCCTTTAATAAAACTTAAATTCAATCCATCAAGCCCAATAACTTAATACCCATTCAAGCCCAACCCAAGTACTAGTTTTGTTAAACAAAATCAGTCCACATAATAAAAAAACCCAAATTGCTGCCACTTGCCAGCGACTCCCGCCCTCCGTCTGCCTCACTTCAGCGGCCAGCGACAGCATAATTCTGGCCGGCGACTACAAAATTCCGGCTGCAAACTGTTTGTGTTTACTTGTTTTACATGACCCGACCCGATCCGACCCGCTATGAACCGATTTTTTTTATATAGCTAGGGATCTAAAATCTTTAAAAAATTTCCGCACCCCCAGGAAAAAAATCCTGGGTCCCTTCATTTTAGATTAACTTCTGTTTACACCCCCTGCAAATTTAGTTGGTTGGCCCTTTTCCTATAACTGATTTACACTACAACCCCTGAACTTTAATAAATTATCATTCTGAGTTTTTAACGAATTTTATGTTAAAGCATTTTTTTTATGGTTTTGTTTTTTATATTAACGCTTCACACGAGTTATTTTTATCTACGTTCGACATGAATTTTCAAAACGTTGTTTTTTAACAGACCGCTTGTTCATATCAAGGGGTAGCCCTATAGAATTTTTTTTTTTTGAAATGTTTCCCCTATAATTATTTTCAAGATCCGCCACTATATCCATCCAATGTTATTGTGCCATATCACCATCCAATACAACCAAACACAACATTTCATCTAGCACAGGTTCATAAACATGAAGTTGATCCCGCTATCCCATCTCATGGGCTATACAGTGGTGTTCCCGTGAAACCCGTTGATGCCATCTAGTAAGTGTCGTTAGTACCCTAATATATAATAAAGTCTTATGTCACCTCTTATAATATTGTGAGATTAATATATTTTTCTTCAATTCATGTATTACATGCATATGCACTTTGCACTTGTTATATAACTAGTAATATGACCCGCGCGCGTTGTGGCACGGTTACATCACAAATATCAAATTTATTAGTCCAATCGTTACGTAATGCGTTAAAAAAATGAAAAAGCGCGTTTAGACGTATTTGATGATCTCAATGTAACCTGTAGGTGTAAGCTCGAAACTTTAAAGACTTGAGGGAGTAAAAAAGATTTTACAAAGTTTTTAAAGACAACGGCAAATTAGCTTTTAAAAAAATTAGCAAACGAAAGTTATTGAACGAAAATTAAGTTAGTAAAAGACTTAATATGTTAAAAACGTATATTATATGTGATACATGGGTAAAGCTAGAATGTTGAAAATTATAAGGGTTAGTTTGTATAACATGTAAATGGAGTAAGGGCTAAAATTACTAATTACGAAAATAAATGAGGTAGCAAAAATGAAAAGTTTATATTGCTATGTAAATTTTAAAAATAATAAAAATAAGTTTACAATTTATAATTTTAATTGTATTAAATGAAACAAGAATCGTGGTGTACATCAATTTTATGTCTAATAACATGCATAACATAATATTAAATTTAAATACATTATAAATAACAATAATTATTAGTGGATATGGATATGATCGGATGATTTCGCTCGTGACACGATGATACTCCAGTGATCCGTTAGTAATCAAAATTTACAGTTAAAAAAATAACTAAAATTTCTAATAACCATTGCGAGCGGTGAATAGGGTTACACACCTCACATGTGTACGGGAGACATCCTTAACGCGATATTTCGTTGTTTGTATTGCCCTCGAATTATATATTTACTTCGCTACACTCGTAAACATACCCAATAAAACTAATAAAACATACAATCATAACTCGTTTTAAGATCAATGATCTCTTGGCATAGTGGTCAAGGGTGAGGTGGGAAGCTTTTCTTCTCTTGGAGGTCCTAGGTTCAAATCCAGGCAATGGGGGATTTTAATACTCATACTAACATATTAACTAATAACCCGATTAGCGTCATTCTAACAGTACGTCGTTAAAAAAAATCTATACTGTATTATAATGCATGAGTGAGAGACATTTTAAGATACCCATATATAAGAACTTTTTCCCACTTTATTTATAAATACACCTCTGAAATGAGGGTAAATTAATCTTTTAAACAATTATTATATTTAGTCCCTCATCTTTACACTTAAATCCATGAGTTTTAACATAAATATAGGTAATTAGTTATACGTTTCTCCCTCCACAACAAACTTATAATTCTTTTATGTATTTTTGTCATATCTTATAAACTATAATGTTTTAATAAAATCCAAAAATACCGTGAAGACCTACTCATTTTTGTCGACATTTTGATAGTTGTTCTGGTCAGTATTGACATGTGGATTAAAATATACAAGTAGATGAAGCCTTTGTGTACAAGTGATTAAAACCCAATATACTTAGTCATTATTATAGAATGTCTAATAACTACAGAATGTAAGTGATTAATTACCTTAATTAATCATCTCATATAGATTACATTTTAATCCCTAATCTTTAACAAAATTATAGATAATTAGTTAGCAGTTACACTTTATCCTCTTATAAAAAAACTAACTCCCCACCCCCCACGGTTTTTAAATGGTCATAACTTTTTGGTACGCTAATATTTTTTTTTTAAATTACAACATATAAACGGGTATTTATTCTTTTTAATTTTAGTATAGTATTACTATAGTTTTTTAATTAATAAAATATTGATATGTTATGTGATTAACAGTGTATAAGGGTGAGTAATAATTGAATCGTTATCCGAAACCGAACCGAAATCAACCAAAAACTGATTACCGAAACCCGAATTAACCAAAAACAATTATCATTTTTTTTTGTACCTTCATTTAACCAAAATTAATTGAACGTAACCATTCATATTTTCATATATTTATAGCTTTTATACCTTCATTTCATGTATTTCATATTTATACCCTTGTTTTATGTATTTATACCTCCATTTCATGCACCTATACATCGATTGCAGGTATTTATACCTAAATTTCATATATTTCTAATAAAAAATTTTAGCCAAAGTTTGGTTTTGGTTATTAAGCGAAATTAAATGAAGGGTAAATTACACTTTTCGTCCTTTATGTTTGTATCGGATTGCAATGGATAGCCTTAACTTTAATAATTACAGTCACAATCCTTTTTTTGTATATCATAATACCCTACGTCCTTTAGCACTAACTATGTTAGAATTTTCAGTTAAATATGACATGTGCCTTGCACATAAGGGTAGGTTAGTAATTTAACTATTATACTAAAAATACTAGGTGTACACCCGTGTGAATACACGGGTTTTTTCTAATAACGATCGGAATCAAATACTAAAAAACATATTATAATATATTATTTAAATTCTCTGTGTTTAGTATATGCAAAAGGTTTGCTAAAAACACGTAACTGATCTAAACGCATAAGTTGGATATTGCATATTGAATTGGTTGTTTACATGATATACAATAGAGAAATACATGCTACACTTACGGTCACGAAAACCATACCCGAAACATAAACAGCTTCTTCGATAGATTCTCAACAGCCACTTTGAAATACATGCTATACTTACGGTCCGGAATGTTTCTGGAATCTTGAATCTCAACAGCCACTTTGGAATAACCATTTCAAGATTTTTTTTCATCATCCACCTGAAGTTGATTTTGGAATCACACTCAGATCAATCAATGATTAATCACATAGAAAAGTAACTCGTCAAACAATTTAAAAACGTAATCAAAACAACCGGTGATTTAATAAAAAGACTCGAATTACAATCGATAACTAATCACATACAAAACGTAAATCATCGAACAATTTGCAAACATAATAAAAATTAATTAATGTTTTCGTAAAAGCATGGATGAATCGGTAACTGACCTCAACAATTAAAGTCAGTGAAGAAGAAGGATGAAGAAATTTGTGATGGATTGATGAAGCTGAAGCCTCCCATTTCTATAACCCTTTCATCACAAGAAGACAACTTGGAGTCAGTTTAATCGAAACCCCCAATTTAGCTTCAAGAACTATAATTTAACACTCACTCTTATCAGGTAAAGGCTTTTACAACTGTTGATTTTCCATGAGCCACATGACCAATCGTACCTGTTTAAACAAAGAGAAAACACATAACAAACACCATTAATACACTGCAGCAGATCAAACAAACAAACATTCAACTAAAACACATCAATTTACCAATATTAATCGTAGCCTGACGAGATATAATCTCCGGAGAAAGCGGATGCAGCGTCGCTACATCCAGCTTGCTCAAATCCGGCTCCATTAAACCTTTTCGCGCCATATTATCACTCTTCTTCAACAATTTCGCACTATTCGGAACCACATGAGTGATTTTGAACAACTTACCTATATCTCTAATCACATTTCACCAAACAACTGACCTATATCTCCCTAACTCAAAACAAATTACAGAATAAACTAAGTAAGCCATGATGAATCTAAATCAATCAAAAGATTGAACAACTTACCTATATCTCGAATCAGATTTCTTCCGTCTGATCCTTTAATTCTTCCGTCAACGAACTCACAGTCATCCACACGCGACCAAAAACTGCCTTCGATTGAATTTCTTTAATAATATTACATAATTATTAATATTAATATTAATTATACCTGCTGTGGATCTTCAAGCTATTCTTTAATTCTCAAAACTCTAGCCTGCTCAACATCAAACAATCCTGTGTATGGATCCAGTTCTTTATCTTCATCCTCCTACGGAACCGACTCCAAAGTCAACAGCGACTCAGACGGTCATCAATTTCACCATCGTATATTCTATGTTCTTTTTGACATACATTTAGCGATAACTAACTACGGTCTACGAAAACCTAAACATGAATGGTTTCGCCTTTTGCTAAAGTGATCATCAATAATCTTAAAAAAAACAAAACATTTGAAAAGAAAAAATAATCGAAGTAGATAAAACTGTATAATCAGTTAATTACCTCTAATAACTGCACAAAATCTCCTTCAAAAACTGTATTCAAATAATCAATCGAACGTAAATCTAACAGACTAACGCAATTAGATGTTTTTACGATTATTATCGAAGCTGATAAAATTTTGTCAAGTGGCTATTTAGGTCAAATGTTTAGTCAAAATGGTCATTCATGTCGACTTATAAGAATGAATGCTTCTTCATACCTTTGCATAAAGTTCAACATAGTAATGAAACTTTGGGCCCTCCACTAACGCTTTGTCAGTAGGAAGCTGCAGTAGTCCATCATTATCTCCCTTCAAAAGCTCCCTGATTCATCCATCATTCATAAGAACACAACATTCAACTTTATTAACGGACAATATGTACCAACCAAAGATCAAACATCTTACAAAAAGTAGGTAGAAGTTAACAGTTGATTAAGAATAGTTGAAAGATGAAGAATGATTGGAGATCTAAGTTTGAGTTGAAACACTACTGATCTCGAAAGCTGCAGTGCTAGCAAGGGCCAGGTGCTTATAAGAATCGATTCTTTTGTGTGTGCGTGTGTGTTTTATTTCATGATGTACGCAACAAAGGTTCCTGTATGGTTTGATATGCCAGTTATGTTGCCTTGTATAAAATTAGTAGCCTTATCATATGCAACGACTACCATTAGTTTCTACATCTTATCCAGTATAATATAACAATGATCATCTCGGTAACATGGCCAATCATGTCTGGATTATTCTTAAACACTACCAATTGGGTTAAAGACGACGATTATCTCAGTAAATTGGCTTAACCATGTCTTGATTATCATCAAACACCTATCAGCTGAGCTAAACACAATGATCATTTCAGCAAAATGGCTAATGATATCTTGATTGAACTCAAACACTACCAACTGGACCAAAGCTGAACATCATCTCAGTAAAATTGCTAACTAACACTACCATTTAAGCTAAAGATGGTGATCGTCTCCATAAAATGGCTAAACATGTCTCGATTATCCTCTAACACCGGCAAGTGTTAGGGTATCACGGCTGTCTAGATGAAAAAAAAACAGAAAAACGCAGCAGCGGCGAAACTGCTGCTGTTTGACCTGCATTTGACTTTTGTTGTCTGGTCAACGTTGACCAGAGTTGACCATCGTTACTGTCCATTGGTTACTGTTCACAGCACTACTTTAAGAGGAACACACACAAACACGAACACTAAAACAAAAAGAAAAGATAACTGGAATTTTAACATGGTTCGGTCTAATCTGTCCTACGTCCACAGGTTGCAACTGGGTCAAAGACCAGTGATAAACCATGGCCAGTCCATATGAGTTGCATTTTAAAACCATTGGTAAACCTCATGCTAGTAGTCATTAGTTCTAATAATGGTAGTGCAAAAAAAGCTGAAAACGGGGAAAGTATTCAATATTCTTCAAGTTATAAGCACCTGAAAATAAGCTGAGGACTCGGCATTTTTTTGGGTCAGCCCAGCTAACGGTTGGAGCGTTATCGTCAAGCTTAAATTTAGGGTTTGACATCTTTTGTCTTGAATACTCTGCACAGGCATGGTTATAATACTCGACAAAAGCAAAACCACAGTTTCGTCTAGAGTTTTGTGGATCCTGTAATAAAATAGACAAAATAAAAATATTAGATGCTCACACATTACACGCAGGTATACACGTACAATCGAATTAATCCTATTCAAACCTTTAATAGCTCTACGGATTCAATGCCTGGACCAACTCCTCTTCTGGCAACCTTCTCCATGTCTTCCAGTGTCCAGTTTTTAAGAACATTACCGATAAATAATTTATGTTTCGCTTGGGACGTTGAACACTTGATCCTCCTACCCTGAAATTACATAAAAACCAAAAATGTGTCGTCAAATACCTGAGAAATGCAAAAATTTTAATCGAATGCAGCATCATTAAATGCTATGATAGCACTTTAAACCACTTATAAACAGCCTAATAGTGTTTATAAAAAGTTTTAAGACTATTGCAATATCTTCAACTCTCGGTTATTAAGCTCCTTGATGGCAGTAGAAGCCAACTCCTTAGTCCTGAAGGTCACAAAAGCATAGCCTTTATTCTCACTCGAGTCTTTGCCTTTCATTATCCGGGCCTGTTATACGTTTGTTAACATCAATATAGATATATATTATTATCGAATAACACGAGAAAGAGAGAGAGATAATTCAAATTAATTAGAAAGCATACTGATATAACTTTAGTTTCTTTTTCTTTGACTTTTGGAAAACAAAATGAGCACCTCGCGCTTACGATCTTTGTTGTTAACCTCTGATGCCTATGGATGTCTCATATGAGCCTTCAATAGATCAATCACCTACTTGGTTCAAAAAAATAAACACCATATATTAAAGAGCCAAAAAAAAGTAAAAACCATAAAAATAAAAAATATATATATAATAAAAAAGCTATCACTAACCAATTTCTCCATTCATCGGGTTTCTTTCCTCTAGCTAACCCGTCAGAAACCCCTCTAAGAACTGCGTATAACAAATAATGACAATAAACCTCTACAATGTTAAAACTTAAAACCAAAAAACTAATAAATGTGTTGAAACAAAAAACTTCCTCTTAGAAAGTTATTGTAGAATTTAATCTAATTCTCAGAACTTAAATACAATTCCAGTAAGACATTAGTAAATTTCTACAAGAGGTGGAGGATCCTTCTGGAGATCCTTGAATTATGTTCTCGGCTCATATTATCGACACCGCAACACCGTCTTTCGACTCTTCTTCTCACTCCTGCTTTTTTTTCAGTGCTTTATACAAAATGTCAGTTTTTATCAATCAACTTTTAATGTACCAAAAAAATAATTGCTTAATGAACCAAAAACTGTTCCTTAAAAGATAAGGATTTAAAACCAAACCTGAATTGTTTTTTTCTAACCTGTAACTATGGTATTTTTAGGTTTATATCATTCAAATTAAGACAATCCAAATATGTATTATACACAACATTAATTCACAAATAAAGAGGTAAACTGAGAACTCAAGATGTTTACTTGTATAGCTGCTAATACACCACACAGCCCACCTTCATGCTGAACTAATCCCATTGATGTTTCTTCATCAGGACTAAATCTACAAGATTATTTTTTTATTAGAATAACCAAGGAGAAGGGATTTACATAGAATACAAAATTACCTGATTTCCTTTTGATATGGTTATCAAATATCATAAGTAAGAAGATATCCTAAACCTAATAGAATCGAGATTATACCTGAATCAATCAAGATTATATGGCTGAATAAGGCTGATTTCGAGTTAGGGTTATGTTTTCACCTGAATCAATCGAGATTATACCTGAATCAATCGAGATCTGAAATCTTTTATGGATTAAATCAACTTGATTCTTCGTTTTTCACCTTGTGGTTCTGACTTCGAAACCCTAGCTCTGAGTTTTAGAGAGAGAGTTGATAGTTGATAAGTTCTTCAATCCATCGCATGATTTTTCTTCTTTGATTTAAGTTGAATCGAGAGAAGGGGCAGATGCAGATCTAGATGGCAGATCCTTATGTAAACCTGATGGAATTTGAGAGAGAAAAAGAGAAGAGGAGGTGGAAATTATGGTTCAGACATTTATGTAGAGTAATTCAAATTTCAAAATTCAAACTAATAAAATTCAAATTTCAAAATCAAAACTAATCAAAGTAACCGCCCATTTTTTCGGATTCCAAAATGGTGATTTGAATTTAGAAAATTATATTTATTTATCATAACAAATAATATATAAAAAATCGGATTTATGACATCAGCGGAGTCTATGTGGCATGGCTAATATCATGACACGTAGGCAAAATGAAGTCATCCTCTAAGCTCCTTTAATAGAGAGTATAGATATTTAAGAAAATAAAAAATCCTAATCTCATCCTCTACCTCTCTATCTCAAATCTGTCTCTCCCATCTTTCTCTCTCTCAAACCAACCCCCACCACCACTGTAACAACCCCCACCCCCACCACCACCAGATCCACCACACCACCGCCTCCATATAGATCCACCACACCATTGCCATCCAGATCCGCGATATCTTCGAGAAGTAGGTGGCTGAGGCTTCCAAACTCGCCAGGTTCAACAAGAAGAACGGGCTTTCTTCAAGAGAAATCCAGACTGTTGTGAGGCTTGTGTTGTCTTGTGAGTTGGCCAAACATGCGGTTTCTGAGGGGACTAAGGTTGTCACCAAGTTTACTAGCTGTTAGGTTAGAGAGCTGTTTGTTTGTTTAGATCTGTAATTGGTGGGTTTTAAAAAGTTAAGTTCATATGCTTTATGAACTAAGTATTTTGTAATTTTTCTTTTTGGAATTTGGTTTTATATAAGAGGAGATTGGGAAATTCATGTTCGAATCGAAATCTGGATGACGATTTAGAGCGTTTGGTGGTCATTTAATTTACAAAATATTTGTGAAAAGTTGTTATTTCATTTGCGTAATTCTTATTAAACATATTTATGTTTGATTCTTGATCATTGCGGTTTTAGCGTATTTGACTTCCGGAAACAGTTGGGTTGCAGGTCTGCAAAGGGTTAGGGGCGGTGGGTGTAGCAGAAGTGGTGGCGGCAGGATGAGGTGGTGGTGGCAGGACGTGATGGTTAGGGTTAGGAAATTGGGGAAGATGAAGCTTATATGCAATATTTTTTGTTTTATTTATTAAACATTTAATAAAAACATGAATTGACCAAAATACCAAAATACTCTTAAGTGAATAAACTTAACTGAAAATTTTAATCTGGTTAGTACTAAAGGACGTTGAGTGTAACGGGTTTTGCAAATAAAGGATTGTGACTGTAATTATTGAAGTTAAAAGATATCCGTTGCAATCTAATACAAACATTAAGGACGAAAAGTGTAATTTACCCTTAAATGAATCAAACCAAAAACCATCAATCTAACTCAATAAACCACACGGATTAACTAAAAACAGACTTGTGAGTGCATAATGTCTATCACTTCCGTCAATCACGTATCGTAGTTTAATCAGACGAGACAAGACTGGTGCTGAACAGAAGAAATCATAAAGTTCGTGTATGAGGATTGCTGGTTCGTACGAAGGGACTCACTTCGTACGAAGGGAGCTTATTTAGCTTCGTACGAAGCCACATCTACTATATATATGTGTGAAGGGTCTTGTTCATTTGTAACTTTGCTGACTTAAGAGGGGAAACTCTGTCAGTTTGTTTTCGTGGTTGTAAACTGTTAAATCAGTAATAGAAAACAACTTATAATTACTTCTTTGTGTCTAATCCACACACGTTGGATTTCGCACAAGATACGTGTTCATCGCATTTATCGGTCAAGGAGTCGATCCTCGGAGCGAATCCACAAGTGGTATCAGAGCGGGTGATTGTTTGCACGGATTGAAGACATGAAGATTGAAGCTGATTCATCAACATCAGAGTTGAATTCATCATCTTCTACTCACATCTTTTTCTACTCATCTTCTACTCATTCTTTTTGAACTTAAAACTCATATCTACACAGTTTCCACGGTTAAAATTGGCTAAATTTTGAACATGTTGTGTGAAAACCAGTTTTAATCAATCCTACAAAGTTGCAGACCAAAATTCTAACAAAATCATCATCAATTCATTGAAAAACATGGTTGTTGTTACGGAATTGAGGAATTTTACGAGTTTTACAACGCAGAGTGTCACTTCGTACGAATCGGGGTTTTAACAACAAAGGGTTTTTAGTAGCTTCGTATGAACCCAGGTTGTTGCTTCGTACGAACCGGGATATTTGGTTTGAATAGCTTCGTACGAACCCGCTAGCTTCATACGAACCGGGAATTGAGAAGTAATTCGTTTTAGCGTTGCATCATATGAACCCAGTATTGCACCTCCGTACGAACAGAGAGTGTGTGTTGGTTGTTTTTCAAGTTTGATCAAGTATTTGTTTGTTTGCAGATGATTTTTAAAGATCTAGATCATGGCTGGGGAATTTTACGAGTTTTACAACGCGTTCACTTCTGAGTCAACCGAAACAACAACTGTTACACCGAAAAGCATTTCAAAAGCTATAAATGATAATTTAAAACATGAAAACTTTTATGGAACTCACTTAAAACCATCAAAACTTGATAATATTGAAGATTATACCTGGTGGAAAGAGAGGTTTCTTAATTGGGCAAAAGCATATGCTCATGAGAGTTTGTTTTGTATGGAATTTGGGTATAAAAGGCCATTTAATGATAAAAATGAAGAAATTCCAATTGCAGACCTAGACACTGAAGATAGAAAGACATTTTCTCATGAACAAAGGATGATCGGCTAATTCAACAATCGATCAGAGATGATATCTTTGCATTACTCAATCATGATGGATCATCAAAGTCTGTGTGGGAAGCATTGCGAGTGAAAGCTGAGGGAGGAAAACAGATTAAAAAGAATAAAATATCATTGCCTAAAAAGGAATTTGATCTGTTTGATTGCATAAAGAGTGAAACTGTGAGACAAATGATTGAGAGATTTTGTCATCTTAAAATTGAACTTGACAGGTTTGGGATTACAAAAACCAGAGAAGAAATCATTGACAAAATTATCGAAGCTTCACCACGTGCAGATCATTGGCAGACATTTGTCATAATTTTGAAAAATGATTCATAGTTTGATGAAATTACCCTAGATACACTGATTGAGAAGCTTGAAAGTCATGAACTGGAGTTGCAAAAACAAAACAAGATGAGCAGTTCTACTTATCAACAAAATGTGGGTCTTTACTACAGAGGAAGCTTACCCTCAACCAATCAATCATCAAAGATTACTACAACTTTTAGTGTTTAAAAGTCAAAAGATTCACTAAAGAGTTCATCAAGTTATGATCCAGGTTATCATTCTTTTTCAACAGCATTGAACGCAGCAGAACCTGAAGAGATTCATTGTAACATTGCTTTGAAATTGAAAAATTCTCCTACATTGAGTATCAATGCGGCTAAACAACAAATGAGTTTCTTAGCATCGATTCTGGAATCATATGAAAGTCTGGTAGCGGGGAGAATCGGAAATCCTAAATTGACAAAAGAAGATTATGACCAGATAGACCCGGAGGAGATGGAACTCATTGATATTAGATGGTGTTTGGAAAGTGGCATTAAAAGAGCTCAGTGTTTTATGGAGATAACAGGTAGACAAGATCTTGGAGGATTGATAAGCACCAAGCTAGGATTTGACAAGTCAAGTTACATGTTTTCGGTGTAAACAGAAGGGTCATTTTAAAAGAGAGTGTGTGAACCGAGAAGTAGATGATCATGGTAATCCATTCCATGACGACTACTACAAAAAGGCCATCGATCATAAGAACAGTGAATATACGTCCAGAGCAAATATAAAGCAAATTGCTGAAGGTTCATCAAAAGAAAAAACACAAGCTTTAGTGACGATTCATGATGAAAAAGTCGGACCCAGGACGTTTCATGATGACGAAGGGTTTAACCGGGGTAAATACATAAAGGATGAAAGAAGAGTGTTGGTTGCTGAAGTGAAAACAAAGTCTAAAGAAGAAAATTTTCAAGAGAAAACATACAGAGAAAAATGTTTTGCAGATTACAGAATAGAAGAAATGCAAAAAGAGTACGAAGAAGCTAAAAATGATGGTAGATGGGACAAGAAAAGAGAATGTTATATCAATCGTAAAGGAGATCCGGTCGTTCATTCAAGCCAAGTGGTGTAGAATGATGTACTTGCTGTTATTCCTTTGTCCGGAGAATATTATTCGAAGAAAGCAGCAGATAAAGATTATCTTAAAAAGCTAGACAAAATAATCAGGGGAGTGATGACAACTAGTTTGAAGAAGAGAGATGAAGAGAGAATGAAGAAATATGTTGAGAAGATGGTAGATGAGTTGAAGAAAACTGCAGAAGAAAGCAGTGATGAAGGTGAATAGAAGAATGAAGATGGAAAGAAAGAAGAAGCAGCTGGTGAAGTAAGTCAAAAGCCAACAGAAGAAGATGTTACTAAAGAACAATAAAATGATGAGAGGTTGAAGAAGAAAGAAGAAGAAACAGGTGGAGAAAATCAGAAAAAAGTTGATGAAAAGTTGGAAAAGCAGGATGGTGAATCTGTTGCTGAAAAAAACAGGTGAACAATGCAGATCTTAAGCAGATGGCAAAAGAAGCCGAGGTGCCAGAAACTGAGGTAATAACTCTGAAGGGGTATGGTCCCAAAAACCCTGCCCAGGCATATAAAACCATACCCTAAGTTCATCTCAAACAGTGTTGCAAAAAACGCGATTACTAGGCGATTAATCGCCGACTAATCACTAGTCGACCTCCTACTGAGTATTTTTTCAGTAATGTGACAACCCTCATAGTTCCATGTATCCGTACAATTTATTAATGATAATTAAAGTGCTTGATGACTGTGCTGAATCACTTAACTGCTTTCCTGATTACTGTGTCATACTTACATGTGCTTGTTAACATACTAGTCATGTGCAGAAAATTGACTAAATGGTCCTGAATGTTTTCCTAAGTGTTAGGAATTAAAAGTGTTACAAAAATATATATAATAGACACTTTACGGAATAATTAAACACTTTAACGGAACAATATCCAACCGAACAACCGGACATTACCCGGGACACCAAATATTTGTCAAACACATTGTGTTATTATTTTTGGCTAGTCGTGATCCCCGTTCGCCATAACACCCACTAAAAAGCAACTAACTAATATATGAAACCACATACTTGGATTTGAACTTATATCTACCAACTAGCCATCAAATATTACAAATAACCCCCCCCCCCATGTCCCATTTACGGTTCAAAGAAAAGGACCCCACCCCAAGATTTGATTTCCATATTTTATTTAGATATGTTACTTGAGATCCTTGCCAAAATATTAGAATGAGATTTTGCTAGATATGATAAGATTATGAAGATCTTGCAATATATAATAAGCATAACTCACAAACTTCACTCCATCACCCTCACCTCACTCTCTCCTCTCGGCTCCTCCTACATCCGCCACCATCACCACCACTAAATCACCACCATCTTCCATTTTTCAAGTCTCATTCAAGTGTAGAAGAAGAGTTATAGGAACTTGCATCTTGTGGAGCTTCAAAGGAGCCTTGTTCTTGTTTTTTCCATCATCTTTTCTTATCATCTTTTCACTAGATTCTACCCTAGCCTTATACTAGTAGGCGTGAATAACCGACCTTGATTGTTAGCTATTTTTGAGAGTCAAACCGAGCAACCGAGGTGAGTTCACACCCTTACTAAGGCATGGGATTCCCGGTGATTGGGAATGCGATTAAATAGCTGAGACGGAACTTGTACTTTCACCACTACTAGACTACTTACCTCCGTCCTCGGATTGGGAAGGACGCCAGTGCTAAACCTACGTACTCACTACGTACCACTGTCCTCGGATTGGGAAGGACACCAGCGCTAAACCTACGTATTTAATACATACCTCTGTCCTCGGATTGGGAAGGACACATATATATACATCTAGTCTAGCGGTTTACAACATGTGTCACACCCCGACCACGTGAGACAACGAAACGTGGCGAAAACGTCGGGGAGTGTTGTAACAGAATTAATTGTTTCATAACCATGGAAATTAAAGTTTCGTTTTATTAATCAAATAAGAGAGTTACATCGTCTTTAAACAAGAAATAAAGAGTACATAACAAAAATTAACTAGTTCTTGTCTCGTTTTAAGTCACTAAGGCACATGTCCGCCTAAGTATGTCTCGATAAGTCCTATGCATCGACTCCTGAAAACACATGTGAAAATAGGTACGTCAGCATAAAAATGCCTGTGAGATACATAGGTTTTGTGAAAATAGGATTCATGACTTGTAAGTTTAAGAAAATGTTTAATAAAGTTTAGTCATGAACCTTGTAAATTGTTTTGTTTTGTAAATCATTTGAAAAACAATAATTTCAGATGATATGTATAAATAAGAGAATAATGTATGGTTAAATGAATAACCATCTAAAATGAGTTTGTATAAGATAAGTTATTTGTAAAGCAATGTCTTGTGAAAAGTATGTTATTTGTATAAAATGTTATATGTCTCAAATTGAAATGATTCAAATAACGCTACGATATGTAATACCATACAAACACTTATATATAGGAAGTACCAGCGGCGTATCCACCATGCTTGTATCATATTACACACGCCTCGTTACTTAAATCACTTACTCAAACCAAACTACCAAAGTAAAATGTTTATGTCTAATGTAAATCATGTAGTGTGTATCTAAAATGTAAGCATGTGATGAATAACAAATGTACTAAGTATGCAACAAAGAACATACATAGCATAGAGTGTAATGTATAACAATGTACTAAGTACGCACACAATGGGCATACATAGCATAAAATGTAATGTATAACAATGTACTAAGTACGCACACAATGGGCATACATAGCATAAAATGTAATGTAAAACAATGTACTAAGTACGCACACAATGGACATACATAGCATGTAATGTAAGGCAATGAACTAAGTACACACACAATGGGCATACATAGCATGAGATGTAAGACAATGTACTAAGTACGCACCCAATGGGCATACATAGCATATAATGTAATGAAATCATGTACTATAAATGTACTAATGGACATAGCAAGTATATGATGTGAAAACAGGAAAGCATGAAAGTAACAAGTAGGCACATGTGTTCCACCCCAAAACAGTTTGAAAACAGTAAAAGATGGGTCTATGTACTCACTTGAGATTGCTTAGTAGTCCTTCAGTAACAACCAAACAATGCTAGAGATCACGGATATCAAACGGCACCTAATATAGGTAACTATGTTAATATACCAGACCTAAATCGGAGGATCGGATAGAATGAGGGTTCGTAAACCAAACGAGTATGGAGACTCGTGTAATATGGTTTAACAAAGCCTACAGACTAAAATGAAACCTAACCTAAGTGCTTACGACCCATTACGACACGCTTAGGTAGCTTATGCTGCTTTAACGCGTCGTTCGCGTGAAACGCGTTCGGAACGCCTAACTAGTCCTATGATAAGTAAAATATGCCTTAACATGTCTAATATTGTTACCAAATCAGTTTGGATACCAAAAGTTATGTTACATAAGCTTAAAATGAATTTTGGCGTTAAAAGGGCATTTTGGTAATTTACCTAAGGCATATATACTACCTATCATATAACTACTCAAACGATGTGACCATAAGGTATAACCTCGTAAGGTTATTCCCTATACAACTATGGTCACGTAATGTGTTTCGTCGGATCCTAATGATCGACCAAACAGGTCGGGTTCGAAAGTATAAGCGATTGTTTAGATCGCTTACCTTACGACCCTATATAAGCACTAAACTAAAAGTGACGAGCTAAGCATGTTAAAACATGCTTAACTAAGTTTAGAAAACAGGTTTGGTATCAAAACAAACGGTTTTGATACCTATGAGTAGTTTGGTTACAAAATACGCAAGAATGCGCATTTTGGCCGAAACTACGACTCGTCACTGAGCCTAGATAACGTGGTAATCAGTAGGTATAGTCACTAGGGACTATAACCATTGTGATTACGCTCACGTTATGAAGTTCAAATGAACTTCGCATTGACCATAAACTGGTCAATGCAGAAAGTCAAACAAAGTTTGACTTTAACGCTAAAACAAATGAAAAGAACGAAAGAACACTTACAGAGGGTCCCCGAAAGCTAATCTTGATCAAATAACCCACGTATGAAGCAATGGCCTCAACTTAGAGTCTTTTTTATCAGATTTGTGGGTTTTGGGGTTGAGATGGGTTGGGTATTTATAGTAAATGGACAACCTTTAGGATCGTTTATCGAATAACGTGATCGAATCTCATCCGTACATGTGTTGGAATGTTATGGTAACTCATTTTGCCCCCACCACCAGAGATTGACATGTGGCATTGGCCTTTGGGGGTTGAAAGGCTATTAACAGCAGCTAAAAATTGAGTTGCTGCATCTGG
The DNA here is from genome assembly GCA_030545235.1 of Helianthus tuberosus. Classification (NCBI taxonomy): domain Eukaryota; kingdom Viridiplantae; phylum Streptophyta; class Magnoliopsida; order Asterales; family Asteraceae; genus Helianthus; species Helianthus tuberosus. The sequence goes on from CM060397.1 coordinate 173,604,163, forward strand.
CCCCTGCTTACAGACCGTAAGGGTAATGGCTTACGGTCCGTAAGCCATCAAGTTTAGCAGAATTACACTTTTGGTCCCTGTTATGCATTAGAGCCATTTCCGACAGGTTTAAGGCCCGTTAACCTCATTTCAAAGCTCTAAAATGAAGTTAAAGTATAGGGAACTTAAAATGTGCTCAAAAATATCCCGGATGTCAGTTCGTTTGGCCGTACGAATGGATTTTTGACAAGCCAAACACTAAAGCATAATATTATAATTCTTACATAAATTTTTGGATGTCTGGATGTATTCAGAATGAAAGATACGCGCGAAAATGCAAACTTATGCACTTTTTGACGCTTTTAGTCCCTGAATGACACAAAAGTTTATTTTAGCACACCGAACCCCTCAAAGCCTATTTCTAAGCTATGTAAAGGATATTTAGGGTATGTTTAACTTATGTTCATGTTCCGGAATGTCTGTTACAGTTCAAATTGGCATACTTTCGCAGTTTGTCAAATTTAGTCCCTATAAGCGAATAAACTTGATTTCACCACACCAAACCTTCCAAAACTTACATCTAAGTTGTGTAAAGGTTATTTAAGGTATGTTAAGCCTATTTCACTATTCCGGAGTGTTCGTTTCATTAAACTGGTTATATCTACGCATCATAGCGCGTATAACCCTCCAGAAAGCGATTTAAAGCTTGAAATCGAACAAGAGTTGATATGTGCAAACGATACACATATTTTTTACAAATCCCAAGTATGAAATACAATATTTCATTGGTTTGGCATTCGTTTGATGGTTGAAGTGACACAGGTGTTACAGTCTCCCCTACTTTAGGAAATTTCGTCCCGAAATTTAGTTTTAGAGGAAACTTGTGAAGACAGCTGTGACGGTTTCGCCTTCAGACAAATCCATTGAACCCTTAAGTAAAAATCTGGGCCATGTTAGGATTCTTAGCGAAAATGTCAACCCTCAAGGTGAAGTCCTTGTAGTAACAAAACATGGAGTTTCGAACTACGGGCTGAAAAATGTTTCTTATGAAGACTCATCATAGGAAACTTGGTGTGTGATTGAGATCAGAATTGGGGAGTGTAAGAATAAAATGACATCGGTCAAAGTCCAAGACTTCTCCCGTATCATTACTCTTGTCACTGTAGGTCTTAACACATGACAAAACTTCCTGTGGTTTCTGTGCACTGAATTCCATAATTATGTAGGCCTCCATAATTACGTAATTCCTTGCACAGTCCGCATAAGTTCATTTCATAATGCGTATGGGAAAAAAATCAAACGAATAATCCTGTGGTGATTTAACTTGACTGCAATAGAGTCTCTTTAACTAGGTCACCAAAGGATTAGATCAACGAACAATCTCTTGAACTAGACCACCCGAGGGCCTATTTAACTACATAAACACATGATATATTTAACTAGATTGCCGAACCAATCTCTTTAACTTAGATCGACGAAGGATCTCTTTAACTAGACCACCAGAGGGCCTATTTAACTATATCAATGCATGATATATTTAACTAGATTGTCGAACCAATCTATTTAACTTAGATCGACGAAGGATCTCTTTAACTAGACCACCAGAGGGCCTATTTAACTATATCAACGCATGATATATTTAACTAGATTGTCGAACCAATTTATTTAACTTAGATCGACGAAGGATCTCTTTAACTAGACCACCAGAGGGCCTATTTAACTATATCAACGCATGATATATTTAACTAGATTGTCGAACCAATCTATTTAACTTAGATCGACGAAGGATCTCTTTAACTAAACTACCCAAGAGGAATATTTAACTACATCGACGAAGGATGTATTTAAACTTTGGAATAGTACTTTATAATCCAAGGGACTTAACTACAACGTAGAAGTCCATTAAGGATTTAAGATAGTACCTTTGGATATCCTACTACGAATCCCTTATACGAAGATATGGAAAATTCTACAAGGATTTTGAATAACAAAAATTTGGATCACATAAAAAGGGAACACATAAGCACATAATCACATAATTTTTTAATTCGGCCTTAAATTTGTTATCTTTGGACGCGGATACTTAAAGCACATCAGGAATCCAATCCGTGGATTTCATTTGGCACTTTAAATCATTTTCAAGAATCTATCTATAAAGATAGAATGATCTACCAAAAATTCGATTTCGTTTTCAAGAAAACGCAATATTCGAATTAAGGTACAATAATTTTAGAATATACGAAAATTCCCTTAGGTACCCTATTAAGAATTTATAGTGGTACTTTGGGTATTCGTACAGAGTTGTAACTTGCGCCTTGTACTTCGTTTCCTTGGAAGAAACGGGTACTTAGGATTTTTTTTTTGTGGGAAATCGCAAGAGATTATAAAATGGAAAAATTTTGGGGGTAGTCTGTTCTTCAAGAAATACGGCTCCTTGATTGTCGGTATTGTAGGGGGTACGTTGTTTATACATGCCATCACATTTGTACATTGCAATGTAAAATAAAAAGATTTATTTATAAACAACAACAACTGTTTCATGGACCTTGACAACGAAAGAAAATAATACATAAGGCTTGATTATTTCTAAACAACATTGTCTTCTAGTTGGTCCGATGCTCATCCCTGCGCTGGATTCGCATTAGCAATCTTTGGGCAATTTCTTCGGAAATGGCCCATCTCGCCACAGTTGATGCAAGGACCTGGTGGACAACGAGCTTGAGCAGGATTTACTTGAGGTTGGTTTTGACCACCTTGGTTTGGGGTAAATCGACAAGCATTTTCCAGGTGACCGAGTCGCCCACATGATGCACATAAACGACACTGTAGGTGAGCTAAGTGGTGTGCATTACATTTGTTGCATATCGGTGCAGTACCGGCATAAGGTTTCCTTACAGGAGGTTGAGTTGGTTGGTTGCGGGTGTTTTGGTTGGGTTGAGCAGCAATCGCACAATTCTGCGAAGCCTTACGCTTCTTAGAAGGTTCGGTTTTGCTTTCCTTGGTTTCCTCCTGAACATTAGCTGCTTGTTTCTTGTCGCCTTTCCGAAAAACTTTACCTTTCCTGATTTGAGATTCAGTCAAGGTTGCAGATAGCTCAATGGCCTGCCTAACCATAGTGGGGTTACTACCAGTAACAATGTCCTGAACTGAGTCAGGGAGATAATCAATGTATTTTTCGATCGCCTTATCCAAAGGCGTAACCATGGTAGGACACAACAGGCTCAGCTCCTCATATCGATCAGTGTAGGCTCGATGTTCACCACTGTCTTGCTTAAGATCGTCGAATTCCCTTTCCAAAGCCCTAAGTTCATGACGAGGACAGAACTCCTTCATCATCAGAGCTCGAAGCTCTTCCCATGTTTGAGCCAGTGCCACATCGGCACCCCTATCTCTCACCTCACCGTTCCACCACGTCAAAGCTCGTTTCTCAAAGACACTAGATGCGAAATCTACCTTTCGCTCATTTGGACATTGAACATGCCTGAAGGTGCTCTCTAGACTCTCGAACCATTGCAGAAGTGCAGTCGCTCCTTGAGACCCATAAAACTTTGATGGCTTAGCCGAGTTGAACGTCTTGAAGTTGCAGAGGGCATTATTGTTGTTGAGAGCTTGGTGACATTGAGCAACGATGTTCGGGATTGCAGCAGTCATTTGCCGTGTAATGACAGCTGCCAGCTCTTCAATAGATACCGGATTTTCGCGTCGTGGAGGCATTCTAAAAGGGGAAACAAGAGAGAAAACAAATGAAATGGCATTGGGTAAGAATAGGATGTTACAATTACCGACCAAAATCATGGTTGATGGTCATTTGTTTGAACCACGAAGCAAACAAACAACACAAAGGCTGAATCAAAGCAAATAGATCCTCATAATGTATCGCGAAGACATGCTCGCCTATAAGTGGACACTCACCCCAAGAGTTCCCAGGTAAGAGTGACTGGTCTGATTATGTGGATTTGTACGAACACTCTAGCCTTAGACAGAAAACCCAGGGTACAGGCATTCACTCTTCCAGTTTGCACGTGTTCACACTATTTAGGACCCAAAACTTTGACGAGAGTATTGAAAATTCAAAGGGGTTCAAAACCTTGTAACAGAGGGTTCAAAACCTTACAATAGAGGGTTCACAACCTAGCAATCAATCATCCAAGAACAGATGATTCATTTTCAAAGCGGTTTTGAAATTTATGTTCTTGTTGTGGTCGTCGCCTAAGGATAGGTAACGGTATTGTTTTATGACTAAACGCAAGTAAACTCGCGTTAGGGTCCTAGGAAGGTTATAGACTAGGTCAAAGTATTACTAATAACCTAATTCCCTATAACCATTGGCTCTGATACCATCTTTTCTGTCACACCCCGACCACGTAAGACAACGAAACGTGGCGGAAACGTCGGAGAGTGTTGTAACAGAATTAATTGTTTCATAACCATGGAAATTAAAGTTTCGTTTTATTAATCAAATAAGAGAGTTATATCGTCTTTAAACAAGAAATAAATAGTACATAACAAAAATTAACTAGTTCTTGTCTCGTTTTAAGTCACTAAGGCACAGGTCCGCCTAAGTATGTCTCGATAAGTCCTATGCATCGACTCCTGAAAACACATGTGAAAATAGGTACGTCAGCATAAAAATGCCTGTGAGATACATAGGTTTTGTGAAAATAGGATTGATGACTTGTAAGTTTAAGAAAATGTTTAATAAAGTTTAGTCATGAACCTTGTAAATTGTTTTGTTTTGTAAATCGTTTGAAAAACAATAAGTTCAGATGATATGTATAAATAAGAGAATAATGTATGGTTAAATGAATAACCATGTAAAATGAGTTTGTATAAGATAAGTTATTTGTAAAGCAATGTCTTGTGAAAAGTATGTTATTTGTATAAAATGTTATATGTCTCAAATTGAAATGATTCAAATAATGCTACGATATGTAATACCATACAAACACTTATATATAGGAAGTACCAGCGGCGTATCCACCATGCTTGTATCATATTACACACGCCTCGTTACTTAAATCACTTACTCAAACCAAACTACCAAAGTAAAATGTTTATGTCTAATGTAAATCATGTAGTGTGTATCTAAAATGTAAGCATGTGATGAATAACAAATGTACTAAGTATGCAACAAAGAACATACATAACATAAAGTGTAATGTATAACAATGTACTAAGTACGCACACAATGGGCATACATAGCATAAAATTTAATGTATAACAATGTACTAAGTACGCACACAATGGGCATACATAGCATAAAATGTAATGTAAAACAATGTACTAAGTACGCACACAATGGACATACATAGCATGTAATGTAAGGCAATGAACTAAGTACACACACAATGGGCATACATAGCATGAGATGTAAGACAATGTACTAAGTACGTACCCAATGGGCATACATAGCATAAAATGTAATGAAATCATGTACTATAAATGTACTAATGGACATAGCAAGTATATGATGTGAAAACAGGAAAGCATGAAAGTAACAAGTAGGCACATGTGTTCCACCCCAAAACAGTTTGAAAACAGTAAAAGAGGGGTCTATGTACTCACTTGAGATTGCTTAGTAGTCCTTCAGTAACAACCAAACAATGCTAGAGATCACGGATATCAAACGGCACCTAATATAGGTAACTATGTGAATATACCGGACCTAAATCGGAGGATCGGATAGAATGAGGGTTCGTAAACCAAACGAGTATGGAGACTCGTGTAATATGGTTTAACAAAGCCTACAGACTAAAATGAAACCTAACCTAAGTGCTTACGACCCATTACGACCCGCTTAGGTAGCTTATGCTACTTTAACGCGTCGTTCGCGTGAAACGCGTTCGGAACGCCTAACTAGTCCTATGATAAGTAAAATATGCCTTAACATGTCTAATATTGTTACCAAATCAGTTTGGATACCAAAAGTTATGTTACATAAGCTTAAAATGAATTTTGGCGTTAAAAGGGCATTTTGGTAATTTACCTAAGGCATATATACTACCTATCATACAACTACTCAAACGATGTGACCATAAGGTATAACCTCGGAAGGTTATTCCCTATACAACTATGGTCACCTAATGTGTTTGGTCGGATCCTAATGATCGACCAAACGGGTCGGGTTCGAAAGTATAAGCGATTGTTTAGATCGCTTACCTTACGACCCTATATAAGCACTAAACTAAAAGAGACGAGCTAAGCATGTTAAAACATGCTTAACTAAGTTTAGAAAACAGGTTTGGTATCAAAACAAACGGTTTTGATACCTATGAGTAGTTTGGTTACAAAATACGCAAGAATGCGCATTTTGGCCGAAACTACGACTCGTCACTGAGCCTAGATAACGTAGTAATCAGTAGGTATAGTCACTAGGGACTATAACCATCGTGATTACGCTCACGTTATGAAGTTCAAACGAACTTCGCATTGACCATAAACTGGTCAATGCAGAAAGTCAAACAAAGTTTGACTTTAACGCTAAAACGAATGAAAAGAACGAAAGAACACTTACAGAGGGTCCCCGAAAGCTAATCTTGATCAAATAACCCAGGTATGAAGCAATGGCTTCAACTTAGAGTCTTTTTTATCAGATTTGTGGGTTTTGGGGTTGAGATGGGTTGGGTATTTATAGTAAATGGACAACCGTTAGGATCGTTTATCGAATAACGTGATCGAATCTCATCCGTACATGTGTTGGAATGTTATGGTAACTCATTTTGCCCCCACCACCAGAGATTGACATGTGGCATTGGCCTTTGGGGGTTGAAAGGCTGTTAACAGCAGTTAAAAAATGAGTTGCTGCATCTGGCCCCTGCTTACAGACCGTAAGGGTAATGGCTTACGGTCCGTAAGCCATCAAGTTTAGCAGAATTACACTTTTGGTCCCTGTTATGCGTTAGAGCCATTTCCGACACGTTTAAGGCCGATTAACCTCATTTCAAAGCTCTAAAATGAAGTTAAAGTATAGGGAACTTAAAATGTGCTCAAAAATATCTCAGATGTCGGTTCGTTTGGCCGTACGGTTGCGATGTTCGGTTAATTACGACGGAATGCGCATAAGCGCGAAAAACGATCCAAATGGCGTGACGAATGGATTTTTGACAAGCCAAACACTAAAGCATAATATTATAATGCTTACATAAATTTTGGATGTCCGGATGTATTCAGAACAAAAGATACGCGCGAAAATGCAAACTTATGCACTTTTTGACGCTTTTAGTCCCTGAATGACACAAAAGTTTATTTTAGCACACCGAACCCCTCAAAGCCTATTTCTAAGCTATGTAAAAGATATTTAGGGTATGTTTAACTTATGGTCATGTTCCGGAATGTCTGTTACAGTTCAAATTGGCATACTTTCACGGTTTGTCAAATTTAGTCCCTGTAAGCGAATAAACTTGATTTCACCACACCAAACCTTCCAAAACTTACATCTAAGTTGTGTAAAGGTTATTTAAGGTATGTTAAGCCTATTTCACTATTCCGGAGTGTTCGTTGCATTAAACTGGTTATATCTACGCATCAGAGCGCGTATAACCCTCTAGAAAGCGATTTAAAGCTTGAAATCGAACAAGAGTTGATATATGCAAACGATACACATATTTTTTACAAATCCCAAGTATGAAATACAATATTTCATTGGTTTGGCATTCGTTTGATGGTTGAAGTGACACAGGTGTTACAACATGGGGTAGCCCCCACCGTTTATGGTTTGGGAAAAATAAGGAAAGTTGAGTTAACCGCAATTGCAAACAAATTCATAGTTCTTGAAAACTACTTTATAACGAACACCTACTGTGAACTCGCTCAACTTTGTTGTTGATTTGTTGTTAGATGCCTTGCAGGTCGTTAGGTACTTATGGAGCTTGCGCGAGGAGGAGGTCGTTGTGGGATATGGACTGTCATGTCCCGTGCTTAACATTTGAACTTTATGAACTTATGGAACTTATGTTTGGTCGTTAACTTATGAACTATGAATTTATGTTTTGGACTTATGTCTTATGCTTCCGCTGTTAACTCAAAGTCGGTTACTGTCTTTTGGTCACCAATTGTATTGTGGTTGGTTTATTTACTTAATTACGTTGTTCAATATGATTGGTGGCTCGATCCTGGTCATGTCACGCCTCCATGCGGTGATACTCCGCTTGTGGATTTTGGGGGTGTGACAGATTGGTATCAGAGCCATTGGTTATAGTGAACTGGGTTTTAAAAAGGGGAAAAGCGTTTTGATAAAACCAGACTATAACCTGTACAGTGCTCAACGATCCACAACGACACTTCGCTCCACGTGCAAGGCTCAACACACTAGGTGGTATGATTTAATTTTATATTTCTTACTTGCTAGATTACTTTTGTCTAGTGTGGTGTTTACTGTGTGTTTATTTAGGGTAGTAGCATGCTATCTATTAGCCCTACTGCGTTCTTTATGACACGCAATTGTTTACTTGAAATTTGACAAGTGGTGGTCAAATTCTTTTCTGATTTCTCGTCACCCCGCTACAACAACTGTTTATGCATTCTATCTATTTACATGCCTATCTCGACCTGACGTCTCCATTTGACACTCCGTACATTCAGTTTGTACGTCAACATTCATGAAGACCAGACCTGGCACAAACGTACTCGGGGTTAGGAGAACTATACCCACACATCCCTGTTGACGAGCCTCGTCATCTCCACTGGTCTTCGTTACCAGAAACGAAGCAGCCACAGTTACACGCGTTTGTCGTTTTGCAACTCGCAACCCTACCAACCAAACTCTGTTTTGGACAAGTGATATACTTCCGTGATCGTGATGCAATGAACTTCCATTTTTGTGTCATGCCGCCACACCTCACTACTAGAATTACTTCTAAGCAACAGATTACTTGGTTGAATTTTTCTGTTTTTGATGGACCCCTGTTTTCGCTCGATTCTTCGCAAGAACCTCATTGATTCCCTGTTTCTTCGATTGGCAACTGATTTAACGAAACGCCAACAACAATACCACGATTTTCACCGATCACAAGACTAACTTAACACCCTGTTGGATGGTTTATTAGCTCTCTCGTATACCCAACTCATCGAATGAATACCTTACTAGTGAAATAGTCTTCAGGACATTTGGGGACGGAGATATGGATCACTCAACCCACCGGCGAACACGATAATTTATACGTTTACCTGACCCACCTTACACTACAAGAGACATACTTTAATTTCATGATAGTTTTTCTTAAATATGCGGAATCTTTACACTAGCTTTTGTACCGACACATCATTGTTGATTTATGTTAGGTCTAATTTCTACCATTTGCTTAGACCAAACCGTCATTCTCTTACCACAGTGACATTTCATTCTCGTTTCTCCATGCAAAGACACTGAAACGAACACCCTCTAGCATAGAGAGTTTGGAAGGCTCGACTCTCGATCCTTGGTGATTACTCCTTGAAACCTTGAGGGTGACGCGAGGAACGATCCCAACGTTGTGATGGGTAAGTTTCTTCTGGATGACTTCTTTGTTACTGTTTTATTCGATTCGGGTGCCGATACTAGTTATGTATCCTTAAAAGTTAGTCAAATGCTTAAGCGCACCCCAACACTTTTGAACACCAAACATGTGGTAGAGCTAGCAAACGGTAAAAGTTTAGAGGCCACACACATAGTTAAGGGTTGTAATCTTATTCTTGCTGATTAGACCTTTTCTATCGACCTTATCCCTATTGTTCTGGGTAGTTTCGACGTTGTTATTGGGATGGATTGGCTATCTCATCAGCAAGCGGAAATTCTTTGCAACGAGAAGATTGACCGCATCCCTCGTTCTGGTGAAGAACCCCTCGTGATTCGTGGCGACAAGAGTGGTGCTGTTGTGGGCATCATCTCTTTCCTTAAGGCCCAGAAGTGGTTGCGAAAGGGCCACACTGCTATTCTAGCCCTCGTTTCTGATACATCTTCGAAAGAAAAGAAGATAGAAGACATTCCTATTGTACGCGACTTTCCTGAGGTATTTCCTGAGGAATTACCTGGTCTTCCGCCTCATCGTCAAGTCGAGTTTCAAATTGAGCTAACTCCTGGGGCAGCACCCATAGCCCGTGCACCTTATCGCTTAGCCCCATCAAAACTTGGAGAACTGTCCACGCAACTACAAGAACTCTTGGAAAAGGGTTTCATACGTCCTAGCTCTTCGCCTCGGGGAGCTCCAGTGTTATTCGTGAAAAAGAAAGATGGTACCTTCAGAATGTGTATTGACTACCGCGAACTCAACAAGGTAACCCTGAAGAATCGTTATCCTCTTCCACGTATTGACGACTTATTCGACCAATTGCAAGGGTCGAGCTATTACTCTAAGATTGATTTGAGATCAGGCTACCATCAACTGATAGTCCGGGATGAGGACGTCTCTAAAACAGCATTCAGAACTCGTTACGGCCATTACGAGTTTCTGGCTATGCCTTTCGGATTAACGAATGCACCAGCGGTCTTCATGGATCTCATGAACCGAGTATGCAAACCTTACTTGGATAAGTTCGTTATTGTTTTCATCGACGACATCCTGATCTATTCTAAGAGTCAGGAGGAACACGAGCAGCATCTACGACTTATGCTGGAACTTCTTCGAGCTGAGCAACTGTATGCTAAATTTTTGAAATGTGACTTCTGGCTTCGCGAAGTCCATTTTCTAGGCGACGTAGTGAACAAGGATGGAATTCATGTTGATCCATCCAAGGTTGACTTGATCAAGAACTGGCCTGCACCCCGTACACCAACAGAAATCCGCCAATTTTTGGGCTTGGCAGGATATTACAGAAGATTCATCAAGGATTTCTCCAAGATTGCGCAACCTCTCACTTCATTAACTCAGAAGGGTGTCACTTATCGTTGGGGTGATGCACAGGAATCTGCTTTTCAGCACTTAAAGGATAGACTTTGTAGCGCGCCTATCCTCTCATTGCCTGAAGGCACAGACGATTTTGTGGTTTATTGCGACGCTTCCATCCAAGGACTTGGTTGCGTGTTGATGCAACGTGACAAGGTCATTGCCTACGCATCGCACCAGCTTAAGGTTCACGAAAGGAACTACACTACGCACGACCTGGAATTGGGAGCAGTTGTTTTCGCACTTAAGATATGGAGACATTACCTGTACGGTACCAAGTGCACCATTTACACCGATCACAGGAGTCTCGAGCATATCTTCAAGCAAAAGGAGTTAAACATGCGACAACGTCGATGGGTCGAGCTCTTGAATGATTACGAATGTGCGATCAAGTACCATCCAAGCAAAGCCAATGTTGTGGCCGACGCCCTCAGTCGAAAGGATACTACACCTAAGCGTGTGCGAGCGTTACAACTTACCATCCAATCTAGTCTTCCTACTCAGATACGGGATGCTCAGGTTGAAGCATTGAAAGCAGAGAACATCAAGGCTGAGTCCTTACGAGGATCAAGGAAACTGTTAGAACAAAAGGAAGACGACGCTTACTATGTAACAGGGCGCATCTGGGTCACACTTTACGGAAACTTACGCAAGCTTGTGATGGATGAAGCGCACAAGTCTCGTTACTCAGTACATCCTGGTTCGGATAAGATGTTCCACGACTTAAAGACTACATACTGGTGGCCTAGTATGAAAGCCAACATAGCAACCTACGGCAGTAAATGTTTGACTTGTGCGAGAGTCAAGATCGAATATCAGAAACCATCAGGCCTACTCCAACAACCAGAGATCCCGACATGGAAATGGGAGCAAATTTCCATGGACTTCATTACTGGCCTGCCTAGATCTCAACGCGAAAATGACACTATTTGGGTGATAGTGGATCGATTGACCAAGTCTGCACATTTTCTGGCTATCAAGGAAACAGATAAGTTTTCTACTCTAGCAGACATCTACCTAAAGGAAGTGGTATCAAGGCACGGAGTGCCAACCTCCATCATTTCTGATCGAGACTCACGTTTTACTTCGAAACTATGGCAAGCCATGCACAAGTCTTTTGGATCACGCTTAGATATGAGCACCGCTTATCACCCACAAATGGATGGGCAATCTGAACGCACCATCCAAACCCTCGAAGACATGCTTAGGGCATGCGTGATCGACTTTGGTAACGGCTGGGAAAAACACCTCCCGTTAGTGGAGTTTTCATATAACAACAGTTACCATACCAGTATCCAGGCCGCTCCGTTCGAGGCACTGTACGGACGAAAGTGCCGATCACCTCTCTGTTGGGCAGAAGTTGGTGACAGTCAAATCACAGAATTGGTAGTAGATACGACCGAGAGAATTGCTCAGATACGACAGCGAATGGCGGCAGCTCGTGACTGTCAGAAAAGCTACGCTGATAAGCGCAGGAAACCACTCGAGTTCCAGGTTGGGGATCGGGTGCTACTTAAAGTCTCACCTTGGAAAGGCATAGTTCGTTTTGGAAAACGAGGCAAACTCAATCCGCGTTATGTCGGACCATTCGAAATCATTGAGAAAATTGGCAAAGTCGCCTACAAGCTGAACCTACCGGCCGAACTCAGCGGAGTTCACAATGTGTTCCATGTGTCGAATCTGAAGAAGTGTCTGTCAGATGAGACCCTCATAGTTCCCTTAAAGGAGCTCACTATCGACGACCAGCTGCGATTCGTCGAGGAACCAGTAGAGATTACGGATCGAGATGTTAAGATTCTCAAGCGTACCAGAATACCTCTTGTTCGAGTCCGTTGGGATTCCCGTCGTGGCCCAGAGTATACCTGGGAACGAGAAGACCAAATGAAACTCAAGTATCCCCAGCTGTTTAAGAAAAGTGCAACCACTACTGAGGCTGAAGCTACTGCAGAATTTCGTGACGAAATTCTAAATCAACGGGGGGATGATGTGACACCCCAGGAAAACCAGGAAACCAACGCAACTTAACTAGCTTCCACAATAACCACGTGCTAAATTTCGGGACGAAATTTTCTTAACAGGGGGAGAATGTGACAACCCTCATAGTTCCATGTATCCGTACAATTTATTAATGATAATTAAAGTGCTTGATGACTGTGCTGAATCACTTAACTGCTTTCCTGATTACTGTGTCATACTTACATGTGCTTGTTAACATACTAGTCATGTGCAGAAAATTGACTAAATGGTCCTGAATGTTTTTCTAAGTGTTGGGAATTAAAAGTGTTACAAAAATATATATAATAGACACTTTACGGAATAATTAAACACTTTAACGGAACAGTATCCGACCGAACAACCGAACATTACCCGGGATACCAAATATTTGTCAAACACATTGTGTTATTATTTTTGGCTAGTCGTGATCCCCGTTCGCCATAACACCCACTAAAAAGCAACTAACTAATATATGAAACCATATACTTGGATTTGAACTTATATCTACCAACTAGCCATCAAATATTACAAATAACCCCCCCCCATGTCCCATTTACGGTTCAAAGAAAAGGACCCCACCCCATGATTTGATTTCCATGTTTTATTTAGATATGTTACTTGAGATCCTTGCCAAAATATTAGAATGAGATTTTGCTAGATATGATAAGATTATGAAGCTCTTGCAATATATAATAATCATAACTCACAAACTTCACTCCATCACCCTCACCTCACTCTCTCCTCTCGGCTCCTCCTACATCCGCCACCATCACCACCACTAAATTACCACCATCTTCCATTTTTCAAGTCTCATTCAAGTGTAGAAGAAGAGTTATAGGAACTTGCATCTTGTGGAGCTTCAAAGGAGCCTTGTTCTTGCTTTTTCCATCATCTTTTCTCATCATCTTTTCACTAGATTCTACCCTAGCCTTATGCTAGTAGGCGTGATTAACCGACCTTGATTGTTAGCTATTTTTGAGAGTCAAACCGAGCAACCAAGGTGAGTTCACACCCTTACTAAGGCATGGGATTCCCGGTGGTTGGGAATGGGATTAAATAGCTGAGACGAAACTTGTACTTTCACCACTACTAGACTACTTACCTCCGTCCTCGGATTGGGAAGGACGCCAACGCTAAACCTACGTACTCACTACGTACCACTGTCCTCGGATTGGGAAGGACACCAGCGCTAAACCTACGTACTCACTACGTATCACTGTCCTCGGATTGGGAAGGATACCAATGCTAAACCTACGTATTTAATACGTACCTCTGTCCTCGGATTGGGAAGGACACATATATATACATCTAGTCTAGTGGTTTACAACATGGGGTAGCCCCCACCGTTTATGGTTTGGGAAAAATAAGGAAAGTTGATTTAACCGCAATTGCAAACAAACTCATAGTTCTTGAAAACTACTTTATAACGAACACCTACTGTGAACTCGCTCAACTTTGTTGTTGATTTGTTGTTACATGCCTTGCAGGTCGTTAGGTACTTATGGAGCTTGCGCGAGGAGGAGGTCGTTGTGGGATATGGACTGTCATGTCCCGTGCTTAACATTTGAACTTTATGAACTTATGGAACTTATGTTTGGTCGTTAACTTATGAACTAGGAATTTATGTTTTGGACTTATGTCTTATGCTTCCGTTGTTAACTCAAAGTCAGTTACTGTCTTTTGGTCACCAATTGTATTGTGGTTGGTTTATTTACTTAATTACGTTGTTCAATATGATTGGTGGCTCGATCCTCCTCATGTCACGCCTCCATGCGGTGATACTCCGCTTGTGGATTTTGGGGGTGTGACAACTAATCAGTCAAAAAATCGATAGTCGGTCAAAGCCGCCCTAGTCGGCCCTAGTCAGCCCATTTGAAATGCTTACAAAACAGGCCCAAGATTACAACTTTAGCCCATTTTCCTTATCCCTTACCCTAATATGACGAAGAATTTGAGTCGGAGAAAGATGATGAAGTAGACGAGGAGATTGAATACGAGTCGAATGGTGTCGAAATCATTGAACACTACGGGGATGACGATTACATTTTAGCTATTTGTTAATGTTTGAATTTTAAGTACTGAGACTTGTTATGTTATGACTTATATGTAAGTTTAGTTTGTATTTTGAACTACTTTTACCTTTTTAAGTATTATGTTGATATGGATGTGTAAGTATATATATACATATTTATAAAAATAATAAAATTTACATATGAAATTTCCGATCCGATTAATCCCGAGTAATCCTGAGTAATCGCTAGTCCCCACCTCACCGGCCGACTAGCGACTAGCGAGTTCTCCAACCTTGATCTCAAAAGAACATCTTAAACGAAACCTTGCGCGGCTGCGCAAAGGTTCTCAACAAGAGAGAGAAGGGAAAAAGTCTTTGATAACCATGCACCGGAGGAAAAGAGAGGAACACTCAACTAACACCCTTGCGCGGGCTCGCGCAAGGGCACAGTTAAGCTTAAAGAGTAAACCCTCTACATCTCCGCGCATCTGAAGACAAGACTTGAACAAAAGGAATCTTTTCTGTTACAACAGAATAGACACGTGGCAAGGGCATAAAGGTTTACAGCTATAGATCTTCTAGAAGGTTTCCCAACGCTCATCGTGCATGGCCATTCGGTTACAACTGACTGTGACGTGGCATAATCATGAACGCTCATCTAGTCACGATGATGGCACTCATTTGAAGATAAATCTACACAAACCCACTTTCCAAGTGGCATCTCCCCAGTCGTCGATCACACTCACAATTCGTGTGCATGGATGTGGCGTTAGTGGTTGACGAAAAAGTGGAATAACCGCCGACGGAAAAGAGCTTTCCGTTACTATCTCCATCAGACTATTTTCCCACCAAAAACCGGTTATAAATAAGTCATTGTAGGTATGATCTCATAAGTTACTTTCACTTCATTCTCACTTTTACTACTTCTTCTTCCTCGAGATCACTGTACTTATTCTCACGCCGGAGGGTGGTCACGGAGAGAACCCCCATTCTCCCTGTGGCGAGTCTAATGGCTTTCTGTTTTGCAGTGATCACCAGAAAAGGAATTCAGCCAAACCTACGAATCAACAAGAGGATTAACCCCTTTTATGGAGAGACTAGACCCCTGATCTGATTGACTCCGGTCAATTCCGATCTCTGTTTCTTCATTGGCGCCCACCGATTCTTCAATTTCCTTTTCATCTTCTCGTTTGATTCATTTTCATCTCTTCTTCTTTCCATGGCAGAAGCTCCGACGAACCATCCACCAGGCCCTCGACCAGAGAACAGGGGTAATTTTGCTCATGCTTCCCGTGTCGAGGGGATTGTGGAAGAAGCATCTGATGATAACGATGTCCAGAACAACGTTAAACATGAGAATGATCCTGTTACACCAGGAGCACAACCTGAAATCCCGATCACTTCAATTTTACCTCCTGGGGAAACTCCGATTTCTTGGTACGTAAAATCCCAAGGTGCGTTGAACGCAGTCTACGCATGGCTCTGTACACAAGCTGCTCAACCTGCACCACAAACGCGTTGATCTGCAGCTCAGGTGCGAGCTTCATCTGCACCTCGAGTGTTGCATTACGATGCACCGTCACATTTGTCAGATGATGATACGGATGTCACACCCTGACTTTTGCGGAAGCGTATACGTGTGACTTGATCAGTTTCATTGCATTCAATTATAATAAACAACTATATGACTAAAATTGATGTTCATCCATTCATAAGTTTTAAAAATATTACAAACACAAGTAGTTAAGTTTCAACCAACAAACTTCATGTTAAGTTACAAACCATCCAAAAGAGATTAAGTTCCATACATGGACTTTTAACAAAAGACTAATAAACCAAGGATTTGCTTTATATATCTTATCTAGGATAAGATATACAAATCAAACCCTTCAAAATAGGATGACATCTATTCTTGTAAATCACTTCATGAAATCATTTCCAACGCCGCAAGATCCATTTATTTTCCTGAAATACATGTAATTTGAAAACATCAACAAAAGTTGAGCGAGTTCATGTGTTTTTGTATGAGTTCCAAATAAACTTGTAAACATTTGAGAGTATTCTTTTGATAACCGATATGTAAAGCGTCTACGAACAGATCAATTAATGTTTTGCAAGGTCATTAATATGTGTGCAATGGCGTAGGAAGGCTCAAACCTAGCAGATTTTGTACCGGTCCACCGGGCTGGAACGACATAGTCACTACATGTGGCCACTTCTGGACCCATGAGTGGGGCTCGCTACACCCGATAGATATACCACTCCTACCCCTCGGTCTTAAACAATATTAATGGTCTTAAATGTGCGCCTACCCATCCACATGATCTAACGGTTCATTCCTTAGCTAAACCATACCATTTGTAATCTTTGAAACATGTATTCCACCCCCGAAAGTTATAAATCCGAAAACAGTTAAAAGAAAAGGGGGGACATGAACTCACAGATTTGCGTCCGTAATCCTGTGTAGCCAAAGTAAGTATCCTTAAACCGTACTACCACCTACACACGTGCTAAGTTTTATTAGACGCTTAGGTCGTGTAAGGACTCTTAGCCTTAGTTGTTTATTAAGACTTATTTTGGAATTTAAGTATACTTTGAGTTACACGCTTGGTGTATATTATATAATTCCAAATTATATAAATATTAGTTAAAATAAGGATATTTTAACTTAAATTATTTCCATCCAATTATTTGAAATATTGTTAAAAATAATATATTTTTAACTTGTTTTTGTCATATGGTTCTCTCATATATATTTTCCAAGTATATGTATACTTGTATTTGCGTATTTTACCAAGTGTTGGTAATGCATGCCGGTATGTATTTATACTTATAGGAATACGTATTTTCTTGTATTTATTGAGTATTTTATATTTAATTTATGTATAATTTTCCGGAATATTATTTTTGTACAATTAAAAATTACTAACTTTATATTCTTAAAATATATATATTTTAAGAGGATTTTTATAGAAAAATATCTATAAATTTATTTGGCAAAAATATATATACTTCCATATATGTCTTCAAAATAATATATTTTGAGTTGTTCTTGAAAATATATATTTTCTCCCACTTCAAAAATAATATATTTTCTGCTTTGACAAAATATGATATATTTTATAATAGTTGTATAAATCCTTATTTTGCCGTTTCTTCGGTTTCAAAAATACCATTTATCACATTCGTCAAGTTGCGAATTTATTTCCGGAATATATATATATATATATATATATATAGTCCAAGTGTCCATAGTCCGTTTCGTCCAATATTTGGGTATAAGATATATATTTATTTTCTTGGGATTTTGGTAATATTTCATATTACAATTTTTAGTACTTTGTTGTGATATATTATTTTCAAGGTTCCTTATTTTTAATATAACTAATACAAGCAATATACATGTAGCACATAATTTTTGTGACTTCTAAATATATATTTTCCTAAATATATACTTAGTCATTTTTATTATTAAAAATCAACCTCCAATACTTGTGATTTTTATAACAAAAATAATGGTAAATTTTATATTAAAAATCAAGATCAAAAATTACTTGTAAACACTTGTTTAAAAAATATTTTTCTAAGTGTTGAGTTTTTACAACAATTTTGCCATTGTTTCCCTTGAAAATGGAGGTTTCCATGCTTATTAGCATATCATTTTCTTTTCAAAAATTCATCATCAATCATCAACAATCAACATTACAACTTACCATGAGCCATAAACATGCATTTTTACAAGATGGTATGAACTTGAAGTTTTGTAAAACCTTGTAGTATTTTAACATAATGTTTAACATGTTTAACTAACACTAAATTCATGGTTTTTATTTCATAAAACTCATTCTTACAAATTTTCATTCTTTACAACTTGTAACCCATTTTTACAAAAATTAATCCTCTTGAATCTTTAATGTTCTCCATACATCAAGTATTCCATTTAACACTTAAATCATGTTTTCTTTCTTTTAAAAACCAAGTCTTGATAAATCTTGAAGTAAACTTTATTTTCTTGAAATTTTTATCTTTGAAATCTTACATTTTTAAGACATACAACTTGTAGGAATCATCATCCTCCACAAAATCAAGCTCATCTTCAAGTTCATGCTTAACATAAAGGATGTCAACTTAGATCTTTCAAGATCCATCCTCATGCTTGCTAGATCATGTTTTAAATCATCATCTAGCAAGCTTTATGTGGTGATCTACACCATACATTCAACAAATCAACAAACAAGTTCATCACATACACTTAAACAACTTAGATCTTCATGATTTTAAGCTTTATTCTTATGTTCATGTTCTTGTTTTGGTGTGATCTTTTGATTATCTTGTTACTACATATTTTAACTACTAAAATAAAGTGTAAAAACAAGATCAAGAGAGCTTACTACTAGCACAAGGGATAGGGAAGATCAAGATGCAAGATGAAGAAGAAAATAGGTGGTTAATAGCTCTCCAAGATAGTCCTTCAAGTCTCCTTGCTTGCAACCTTCTTATGTATTCTTGATACACCTTAGAAACACCTTAGATTGTATGGAGATGAGCTAGAAAATGATGGTGATGAAGAGGGGTGCTTGGTCGTGAGTTATGGAGGAGATGGAGAAGGTTTTGTGAGTTTGAAAGTGTGAGAATGATAAGTGTTAAATGTTCTTTCGTTATTATAAACTTTCTTCCAACAATCTATTATTCATTAGTTTATATGTGTAATATCTTCTTAACAAATCAAATAAAATAATCAAAAGAAATATGGGGTATGGGACCCCTACGTTGACCGTCTCCAGGGGGGTCATGGTTGCATTTCAAATGTTAGTTACTTGTTTAGTTCCATTCTAAGTGTTAATTTAGGGGTTTAATGTGTTTAGATGTTTTAAGATATAATATGGTGTTTATTTGTCACACCCCGATATTTCCACGTATTACGGTGGGCCTAGAGGTGTACAAATCGGTTATTAAAAAACCGGTTAAAAAAAAACCGGTTTTTTCACCCAAAATAAAAACCGGTTTTTTTATAACCGGTTCCGGTTACTAACCGATTTTTGAGGTCCAAAACAATAACCGGTATAACCGGTTGGGACCGGTTTTTAACCGGTTTTTCCCAAATTAACCGGTTTTTTACCGGTTTTTTAATAACCGGTTCGGTTAATAACCGGTTTTTGAAGTCAAGAATAGTAACCGGTATAAAAACCGGCGGTTAAAAAAAACCGGTTAAAAAAACCAGTTTTGGTTTTTTTTTCCAGTTTCGGTTCTAAAACCAGTTTTTTTGTACACCTCTAGGTGGGCCTGGTGGGGAGTATCGTGACGTAGTTGATATCATCATGGTCAAATAATCACAGTTTAAATGCACAGCGGAAGTCTAAAGTAAAAATATTACAAACCGATTCGAAAGTACATAAATATATACAACGGATTGTAAGTGGATCCGCAGGCGGATCTAAAATACAAAGAATCATTGTTCAACATATTTAAGCATCAAAAGCTTGCAAGACTCTTTATTTGATACTAGGAGTAGCCAGCCGATTACGAGTAGTACCTACACTTAACCTTTTTGAAAATACGTCATTTTACATTGGTAAATACAACTAACTGATTCTTTTGAAAAGTGTTTATAAAAATTGATTTGGATGCACAAGGCATAAAAATCTTTTATAACTTGGGATAATTATTTAAAAATAATCTTGTATATAGTTTTACATGTTTGTCGTCCATTTAGGACCCGGTTAGAAGAGCCGGTTAAGATTAATAGACACACCACTTGGTATAATACCCACAAGAAGTTTCCTTATGAGTGGGGTACCTTTTTACATACGCAACTGTCAGGTGTATGCCTACACCCCGTGCTTAAGTCGTGGCCATTTCTAATGAATGAGCCGAGGATATCCAAGACATGGTCATTAACCCCCCAAAGGCATTGCATCAAACAAGACAGATTAAAACGGGTTATGCATCTTTTTAATCACATTCCGATTGTACGACTTCATACCCGACCAAGCGGTATTATTATAATACCGTATCCCAAGCCCGTATAACGAAAAATAAGTTAAAAGTATTTACCTGAGCTAAAATCTAATTTTAATCCCAGCCGTAATCAATCAGCAAGTACAAATATCTTTTACTGGGCTCCTTAATCTGGAATGGAGGTTTTAATAACCTATTAGATTCCTAACGGGTCTTATTTAAGTCTTAACTTAGACCGGTTAGTTTTAATGAAAAGTTTACGGTTCAAAACGCAAGATTAAGCGAATACCGGATTAGAATGTGATTTAGACCTGACAAGTTTGAATACTTGTATACAATGGGTAAACTAAATACATTCTGGATTTTGAGGTAAAAATGATAAGGTTTGACTCGTTTCGGTTAATTTATGCAAACTAGTTACATAAACCGAACCGAACGCGAAAATGCATAATGGGTAACCAAATGAGTCATGAACAGGTTCCACAAGTTAATATACTTAAAATATGTTATGATATCAGTAGGATATCTTCCATTATGCCTAAAACGAATTTAAAACCAATTTATGCCCCGTAGGGGTATTTTGGTCATTTTAAAGTTTATAAAAGAGTTAAATTAGAAATCTGAGGTTCTGGTCTAAAAAAATCAGTAAAAATATTTATTTTTATAAGATATATCAGTAAGATATCATACATGTGTGAATTATATCATTTATGGCCAAACTATGCACCGTAGGGGCATTTTGGTCATTTCACATGTGCTATGAAGGTCAAATTTAGAAATCTGAGTTCAAAACTTTAACTTACTATAAAAGTATAAAATTTTATTCATAACATCAGTAGGTAATGAGTCTTAGGTGCCAAATATGGTTTTAAACCATACTATGCGCCTAAATCGCATAAAAGTCGGTATTTGACGATATTCGAGTCAAATAATGAAATCTGAGATTTTGACCAGCCTTTACTGTTTAAAATAACTTATTTAATATATAAAATTAGTAGAAAGAGGTTTGATATATAAAGGATGTGTAAAACTCATTTTATTAGCAAAAAGGGCAATATCGTCAATTACCGAGTCTATGCAAGAACTCTATGTTATGATCAGTTTAAAATTTAATAAAAATCTTCAAAAATCTCTAAATATTATATTACATCAGTGGGAAAAAGGTTTGGTATCAAAATTCAGGTTTAAATAGGTTTTATGCCAAAAATGCCATTAATTTAATAAAAATGCTTTCATTTACGATATCGAGCATAACTCTTATTTTAGACCACAATTTGATGTCAAACTTTTAGGACATACTTAAATATCAGTAATAAAGGTTTTTGTCCACTCACATTTTCAAAAATCTCGTTTTAATAACAAAAGGGCATAATGGTCAACATTTAAGCATTTAACGGAAACATGCAAATGATTCGGATTTCTAAGGAACCAAGTTGTATAACCTCAGAGGGTTATACTAACCTATAATATGGTCCTAAAGGAACCCTAAGGCATATCTAAAACAAGCTAAATTGGGTCAGAACTGAAAGTCAAAGCAAAAGTCTACTTTGGCGACTTTCGGTTGCGAACCGAGCCTAAACTCAGAATTGTCGGGTTGAACATGTCTAAACATGTTCTTATATTATTTACCAAGTTATTTTAGTGTTAAAACATGTTCCATAGCTTCCACATTATCAGTTATGAATAAATTTGTAAAAATTGCTTATGTTGACTTTTTATTATTAAGTCTGACCCAACAATTGACCAAGTTAGAGTGATAATCAGTAGGTGCCCTCTTAAGGGTTTATTACCTACATAATTACCAACTCATAGCCACTTTCAATTCTAATAATGGCTGGACCATTAGTGATTAATCACTAAGTCAAAGCTTAATTACGATGGCTTTGACTTTTGGTCATTAAACTAATAAAACTTGAACTTAGGAGGCTAAGAATGCTTACAATAACTCTTAGCACGAAAATGGAACTGAGGAAAGCTTCCTAGAGCTCCAAGAACTTCAGAGAGTGAGTTTGAATGAAGTTTTTCAAATGTGCAAGTTCTTAAGTACCAAGAAAGGGCCTTTATATAGCAATCTCCACTTCATATGATCACTCCACATGTCCCTACATTGATCCCAGATGTTACCAGGTGTCCCTAGTGCATTAAAAATTGTTGGCTCAGACCCCGGTATCGAATTCAGGCATGCAAAGGCGGTGGAACTGGCTGAACATGCAGCTGTCCTTGTTTTTGCTCGCTGGCACTTCTCAGGCTGGCCACGTAAGACTCTTAAGGAGTCTACACGGGCCGCGTGGCTCCCTTATGACCGGAAATCAACTTTCATTAATTGCATTTTTAGTCCCTGGTACATTTTTAATTAAAATAACTTTCGTTTATTGCACTTATAGTTAACTTTTAAGGGCCTTGGGTCATTATTTAACTCCGTTAAGCTCCCGGTTAGTTGTACGATCACCCGAAAAGTCGTGTTTTCGTCGAAACTCCACAAGATTAATATCCGATATTCTTGAGAGAAAAATATATAATTATTACAATGTTTTTGGGATCGTTAAAAGGTCACTCAGAGGTAACATTTAACATGTTGACACTTTTAACCCCTATGCTTCGTAAAATTCTCAATTTAAGCACAAACGGCTTTCAATGTCCGATAATTTTATTCATCAAAGAATACGAACATCTTATAAGGTCATTTAGAGGCACTAGTTTGGCACGATGACATATTTGATCCTTTTACTTGCATATTTACATTGTTTGACAACTTTAGTCCCTCGGAATCAATTCCTTACACGTTTAAAGTCCATGACACGTGTCTGTATTATATTGGACGTGATTTTGTGAGGTGTTACATTATTGGTGATAACTAGCTTCATGATGTTAAAACAATGTTTCTAGTTTAATTTTGGTGTTTCGGGTAGTGTCTGGTTGTTCGTTTGGTTACCGGTTCGTTAAGGTGCTAAGTTGCGCAGTTTAGTGTGCTATGAGATACCTTTTATGACAGTTTTCATTCCCGACACTTTACAAGTTATTCTGGACACTTAAACCTCATTTCTGCATTATATTTTGGTGTTCAAAAGCTGATTTTTGCTGAATTTTGCTGATTTCTGCATTTAGGGTGTGTTTCGGGCACTTTTTGATGCTTAAATCGTCACTCGGAAGGCAGTTTTATAATCCTTACTTTCCTACATATAATTCTAGTGTAAACTTTGGTTCTGGGACTCATTCTGTGTCCTAACATGATGTATGCCTGAGTACTGCATTACTAGTTTATCTGATTATTGTGCTAGTTTCGTTATGTGAACTAATTTAACTATTTCAAGTTGCATTTAACAATCATAAGTAACATGCAACATGTAATGTATTTGTATGTCTTTGAAAGTAAACATGAAATCATTCATATCATTAATTCATCATACACAACCATATATCACAAGTTACTGTTTACATTGTATGGATATTACATGGAGAAGTGCCAGTTGTCACATTCTCCCCCTTTAAAAGAATTTCGTCCCGAAATTCAAGCTGCGTTATCGGTTGCAGGGGAGTTGTGAAACAAGTGCGGATACTTAGACTTGATTTGGTCTTCACGTTCCCATGTAAACTCTGGGCCGTGACGTGAATTCCAACGGACTTTGACAAGTTTAATACGACCTCTCCGTGTTTTGTAGACCTTCCAGTCCGTAACCTCAACAGGTTCTTCAGTAAATTGGAGTTTGTAGTTGACGTGAATCTCGTCTGCTGGAATAACGACTGTTTCCTGAGTAGGACTCTTCTTGAGATTAGACACGTGAAACGTGTCGTGAACATTGCTAAGTTCCTGTGGAAGCTTTAGCTTGTATGCAACGATTCTGATTTTCTCTGAAATCTCGAAAGGACCAATGTAACGCGGGTTCAACTTTCCACGTTTTCCAAATCGTACCACGCCTTTCCAAGGTGAGACTTTCAGTAAAACCATATTTCCAACCTCAAATTCCAACGGTTTCCGCCGCTTGTCGGCGTAACTCTTCTGTCTCTCACGAGTTGTCTTGATCCGGTCTCGTATCTGAGCGATCTTGTCTGTAGTTTCCTGAACCAACTCTGGACCAATAAGCTGTTTATCTCCGGTCTCCGCCCAACACAACGGGGACCGACACTTTCGTCCATATAAAGCTTTAAACAGGACGGCTTGAATGCTGGTGTGATAACTATTATTGTATGAAAATTCCACTAAGGCAAGTGAGTATCCCAACTTCCACCAAAGTCCATTACACAAGCACGTAACATGTCTTCCAAATTCTGAATCGTTCGTTCACTTTGGCCATGCGGCTGAGGGTGAAAGGCAGTACTAAGGTTCAACTGTGATCCAAAAGCCTTCTGAAATGTCTGCCAAATCCTTGACACAAAACGACCATCTCGGTCGGATATGATAGAAACAGGCACCCCATGACGTGCCACAATATCCTTAAGATATATTTCTGCCAATTTCTTCGTGCTATCTTTCTCGCTGATTGGTAGGAAATGTGCAGACTTTGTGAGTCGATCAATAATTACCCAAATCATGTCATGACCTCTTTGGGTTCTCGGCAGCTTGGTAAAGAAATCCATTGATATCTGTTCCCACTTCCATACGGGAATCTCAGGTTGTTGCAACAACCCTGATGGTTTCTGGTACTCCGCCTTAACTTTGGCACAAGTAAGACAGTTACCCACATACGTAGCGATATCAGCTTTCATCTTGGGCCACAAATAAAAGTCCTTCAAGTCTTGGTACATCTTGTCGGATCCAGGATGGATAGAGTACCTTGACTTGTGAGCTTCATCCAAAATAAGTGCGTGTAGATAGCCGAAGAATGGTACCCAAATTCGCTTCATGAAGTACAATGTTCCATCTTCCTTTGGCAAAAATTGCGCTTCCATTCCACATAATGATTAAGCTCGTAGGTTATCTGGTTTAAGTGCTTCTTGCTGAGCTTCACAAATCCGAGTAGTGAGATCAATTTGTATGGTCATCTCTAAGGCTCGCACCCTTAGAGGTTTTGCACGCTCCTTGTGGCTCAAGGTGTCTGCTACAACCGTTTGCTTTGCCCGGGTGATACTTAATCTCACAATCGTAATCATTCAACAGCTCGACCCATCTTCGCTGTCTCATGTTCACATCTTTCTGATCGAAAAAGTGTTGCAAACTCTTGTGGTCCGTAAAGATCGTGCAACGAGTACCATACAAGTAATGACGCCAAATCTTCAACGCGAATATCACCGCACCTAGTTCAAGGTCGTGCGTCGTATAGTTCTTCTCATGCACCTTTAATTAACGAGATGCGTACGCGATGTCTTTGTCCCATTGCATCAACACGCAACCAATGCCTTGTCGAGATGCATCACAATAAACCACAAAACCATCGGTACCGTCGGGTAAGGATAAAATCGATGCATCACAAAGCTTGTCCTTCAACGTCTGAAAAGCTATTTCTTGTGCTTCGCCCCAATCGAATCTCTTATCCTTCTAGGTTAAGGTAGTTAACGGTTGATCAATCTTCAAGAAATTCTCTATGAATCATCTATAGTAACCTGCTAACCCCGGAAATTGTCGTATCTCAGTTGGCGTCTCTGGGGCTTCCCAGTTTTTGATCGCCTCAATCTTGGCAGGGTCGACATGAATTCCATTCTCGTTCACCACATGACCTAGGAATTGTATCTCGTGAATCCAAAATTCGTATTTCGACAGCTTCGCATACAACTATTCCTTCTTCAAGAGTTCCAAGATAGTTCGCAGATGTTGCTCATGTTCTTCCTTGGTTCGCGAGTAAACGAGGATGTCATCAATAAACACAATCACAAACTTATCCAGATACGGCTTACACACCCGATTCATGAGGTCCATGAATACTGCTGGTGCGTTTGTTAAGCCAAACGGCATGACAAGGAACTCGTAATGTCCATAGCGAGTCCTAAAGGCCGTTTTAGGGATACTTTTTTCTTGTATTCGTAGTTGATGATATCCCGATCTCAAGTCGATCTTCGAGTAGTAGCTAGAACCTTGTAATTGGTAGAACAAGTCATCAATCCTCCGTAAGGGATACCGATTCTTGATGGTTAACTTATTTAACTCCTTGTGGTCAATACACATACAAAAACTGCCATCCTTCTTCTTAACAAACAACACTGGAGCTCCCCAGGGCGAGAAGCTCGGCCTGATAAATCCGTCGTCTAGCAGTTCTTGCAGTTGAGTTGAAAGCTCTTGCATCTCGGATGGAGCTAACCAGTAAGGTGCCTTTGCCACTGGTGCCGCTCCTGGCACTAGATCAATCCAAAACTCCACTTGTCACTGTGGAGGTAATCCAGGCAAGTCTTCGGGAAAGACTTCTGGAAATTCCTTCACAACAGGGATGTCTTCTAGTTTTGGCTCCTTGGTCTCCTTGTCGACGACATGAGCGAGGAAGGCTATGCAGCCTTCTCAGAGACACTTCTGCGCCTTCATACAATTAATGGCTCGTAGGGGCGTCTCACGTTTCTCCCCATGGAATACGAGTGTTTTCTCCATTCGGCAATGGGATGGGAATGGTCTTCTCATGACAAATCACTTCCGCTCGGTTATCGGACAACCAATCCATTTCGACAACCACATCAAAATTACCTAAACCAACTGGTAGGAGATCGATAGAAAATTTTCGTTCTCTGAGTTCAAGTGTACAACCCTTAATAACTTCATCCACTTCGTCTAATTTCCCCATTTGCCGATTCTCCAGAATATGGGACGTCTAGTTTACTCGAATCTAGGTCAAGTATATTCTTAAATTCTATAGATGTAACCACTAAAGTTGATGTCAGTATCAAACAGATGCAAGGTGTTGGTTTATAGAGAACGTACCCGTAGCTATGTTCGGGTCCTGGCGTACCTTGCGTGTTCCTATAGTGAAAACGCTCCCCCGAACTTGATTTTTCTTCGGGCAGTCCTTCCGATAATGTCCTTTGTCGCCACATCCGTAGCAACATTTCCAGCATGTCTCCTTGGTATGCACGGTCTTGCCATAATTATCACACCTATGGATATTGCACGGATCCGTATGATGATAACCACACCTACCACACTTTGGTAGTTTTCCCTGGTAGCGTTTACCACCTGTTTTAGTCGTGGCATCGAATGCCTTGACTTTCTTTGTTTCAGTGGTTCCCTCATGTTTATTACTTGATTTAGAGCCTTGCTTGTCATGCGTATACTTTCTTTTATTTCCATCCAAATAAGACTCCACATGCGTCTTCTTCTTCACTGGACTTTCATTCGGTTTCTCCATCGCCACCTCGTCCTCGGCAGGACTTAGGGCAAGAGTTATTGCCTGAGTAATTCCTAATATGGTTCCTCTTATTCTGCCGTTGTTTGCAGTGCTGCTTGCTTCGTATTAGGCGATTGCTTTAGCGACTTGCTGGTTCACTAGGGCTTCGAGCTCAGCTCTTGTTATAGGTAAAGGTTCTGATTGAACTTGACCAGCGTTTCCGTCGCTGTGGTTCCATGAGCTTCGCATGTATAAAACTTTATCAACGAAATTAGACATTTATTTTAGAATAAATATTGTCGTCGATGAGTGGAAGCAAAGCTCATTCGTCGTGCACTATAAGCATGAGGGTATGATAATTCATAATGATGCTTATTGAAATCTTCCCACCATAATCATCTCATCATTGTAGCGAGGTAAAATGAGTTACAACAAAATCTTGTTAAGGATATATCGACTTTTATATACACCATATCAACTTGTTGCAATTAGTTTTGTGAAGAAAACCTCCTCGGAGTCACCTTACTCCGGTTGATGCAAGTCATCCAGTGCTATACAAAATACGGTGAGGCCTTCCCTTCACCTGGTTCTTGTTTATTCCTCAAGTCTCTGACTCTTCCATAATCTTTAGTTTTACAAAAACGGGTATACTTCCCAAAAGATGGGGGTTGTGCATTGCTACCACGTGTGGGGGGGGGGGGTGATAGTGAAAACGCAAAAATAAGGTCGTGAGGGTACATGACTTCTTCCTCAGGACCGAATTGTGCCTTGTAGCAGCTGTAGAGCGGTTCCCCAGGGCGCGAATTCACTACCCAAACTATGGGGTGCACTAAGGGATAGAGAGAGAGTGGAGGTACTGATAGGGGTGTTGGTGGTGGTGATATAGTTATTGGGTGATAGAGTGCATGTAGGGTGAAGGACGAGAAGAATCCTCTTGCATATGTCATCCATGTGTCTAAATGGAATGGGAATCTATTGAGAAGGGGAGAATCGAGTGGTCGTTTCCGTCCTTAATTATTCCGTACACATATATGCATATATGTTAATGAATAATAATGTTACTTAGTATATACAAGCAAATAAATGCAACATGTCACATATAACTCTCGTTTGTTCTTTCGTTTCGTCTTCGGCAAGTCTATCTCACATAGACAGACTATACCTCAATTGGCACATTAGTCGGGGTATTCTCCCTCCCTACTAATGTCCTTGCTTTGTCTTTCCTTTGAAAAATGTTTTATTCATGGATCTTGGCGCTTTCGGAAATGCAATGAAAACCTTTTTGTTTCTTGTAAAAATGTTTTCGTGAGAGAATCCTAGTGATTGTAGTTTAGACACGAGAAGGAATCCTAGTTAAATACAATCGAAGCTCTGATACCAACCTGTCACACCCTGACTTTTGCGGAAGCGTGTACGTGTGACTTGATCAGTTTCATTGCTTTCAATTATAATAAACAACTATATGACTAAAATTGATGTTCATCCATTCATAAGTTTTAAAAATATTACAAACACAAGTTGTTAAGTTTCAACCAACAAACTTCATGTTAAGTTACAAACCATCCAAAAGAGATTAAGTTCCATACATGGACTTTTAACAAAAGACTAATAAACCAAGGCTTTGCTTTATATATCTTATCTAGGATAAGATATACAAATCAAACCCTTCAAAATAGGATGACATCTATTTTTATAAATCACTTCATGAAATCATTTCCAACGCCGCAAGATCCATTTAGTTTCCTGAAATACATGTAATTTGAAAACATCAACAAAAGTTGAGCGAGTTCATGTGTTTTTGTATGAGTTCCAAATAAACTTGTAAACATTTGAGAGTATTCTTTTGATAACCAGTATGTAAAGTGTCTATGAACAGATCAATTAATGTTTTGCAAGGACATTAATATGTGTGCAATGGCGTAGGAAGGCTCAAACCTAGCAGATTTTGTACCGGTCCACCCGGCTAGAACGACATAGTCACTACATGTGGCCACTTCTGGACCCATGAGTGGGGCTCGCTACACCCGATAGATCTACCACTCCTGCCCCTCGGTCTTAAACAAGATTAATGATCTTAAGTGTACGCCTACCCATCCACAAGATCTAACGGTTCATTCCTTAGCTAAGCCATACCATTTGTAATCTTTGAAACATGTATTCCACCCTCGAAAGTTATAAATCCGAAAACAATTAAAAGAAAAGGGGGGACATGAACTCATAGATTTGTGTCCGTAATCATGTGTACCCAAAGTAAGTATCCTTAAGTCGTACTACCACCTACACACGTGCTAATTTTTATTAGACGCTTAGACCGTGGGGTATGGTGGGGCTTGGGTTGGGCTTGGGTTGGGGCATTTGTTGACACGTGGCTTGGGGGGAAGACATGGGGCGACCCACATTTAAACAGGGTATGGTGGGGCGGGGGTTTGGGGCATGGGTTTGGTGGGCTTCGCTGGGCTGACCCGGTGGGCTGTTTGTTAAACAACAAATTTAATTTTTTTAATATATTTAATTAAATAAAATTACATAAAAAAATTCCTAATGTTTATATTTGTTTTTTATCTCTTCTCTCATCTCCAACACTATTTGTAACTCGTCACCCTGTAGGTGATCAATCGGCTAGGATAGCAATTTCAAATCATCACGTCTTTGTCTCAGGGCTTCTCTAGCGGCATCTCTAGCTTCTTTGCTCTTTCGTTGTTCGGCCCTTTGTTGTTGGAAGACGTTGAATGTATCTAACTTGGATGAAATGTCATCCAACTGGTCGCTGTATATTCCCCTACGCAAGCCCGAACTCCCAGCTGGAGGCGATGCCGTACCAGATCTTGATTTTTGAGCATGCCTTTTTGCGGCATCTCTTCCATACTCAGGCCGGTTTGGGCTTGGCGAATCATCCAAAAGGTCCTCAAACTCTTGATCTCGTGCATCAGATTGGGCTTGGGACGAGGCCCTTGACCTTTTGGAAGACGTGTTACTTTCGCTACCACTGGGGATATTCGACCACTTTGGATGGAACTTACAAGGATTATTTTATTGGAATGCATACGGGTTGTTCGGGTCAAAAGGACGGTTATGATGATGCATTTTTTCGTTTTGTAGAAGGAGAATTGAAGATGATTATAGAAGATGTGATTGAATGTGGTAAAAAATGGAAGAAAAATGTGAGTTTTATAGTGGAAATTTTTTTTATTTAAAGATAGCCGTTGGCCAACGGCTAGCCCAACGATTACTTTGGTTTGTCCAGTGAGAGCCCGCCATGTCAGCTTGGCCAGACCGCCCCACACCCGGCTTGAAACCCAAGCCCCAAGGGCCACGCCCAAACCCAAGCCCACCCTGGGTGGTGGCTTGGGCATTTTCCCCCAACCCACGCCCAAACCCCCTCCCCATACCCATGGTCTTAGGTCGTGTAACGACTCTTAGCCTTAGTTATTTATTAAGACTTATTTTAGAATTCAAGTATACTTTGAGTTACACGCTTGGTGTATATGATGTAATTCCAAATTATATAAATATTAGTTAAAATAAGGATATTTTAACTTAAATTATTTCCATCCAATTATTTGGAATATTGTTAAAAATAATATATTTTTAACTTGTTTTGTCATATGGTTCTCACATATATATTTTCCAAGTATAGGTATACTTGCATTTGCATATTTTACCAAGTGTTGGTAATGTATGCCGGAATGTATTTATACGTATAGGAATACCTATTTTCTTGTATTTATTGAGTATTTTATATTTAATTTATGTATAATTTTCTGGAATATTATTTTTGTACAATTAAAAATTACCAACTTTATATTCTTAAAATATATATATTTTAAAAGGATTTTTATAGAAAAATATCTAAAAATTTATTTGACAAAAATATGTATACTTCCATATATGTCTTAAAAATAATATATTTTTAAGATTAAGCTTAGAAAAATATATATTTTTAGTTTTTACTAAAATATATATTTTTGAGTTGTTCTTGAAAATATATATTTTCTCTCACTTCAAAAATAATATATTTTCTACTTTGACAAAATATGATATATTTTATAATAGTTGTATAAATCCCTATTTTGCCATTTCTTCGGTTTCAAAAATACCATTTATCACATTCGTCAAGTTGCGAATTTATTTCCGGAATATATATATATATAGTCCAAATGTCCATTTTCTGTTTCGTCCAATATTTGGGTATAAGATATATATTTATTTTCTTGTGATTTTGGTAATATTTGATATTACAATTTTTAGTACTTTGGTGTGATATATTATTTTCAAGGTTCCTAATTTTTAATATAACTAATACAAGCAATATACATGTACCACATAATTTTTGTGACTTCTAAATATATATTTTCCTAAATATATACTTAGTCATTTTTATTATTAAAAATCAACCTCCAATACTTGTGATTTTTATATAAAAAATTATGGTAAATTTTATATTAAAAATCAAGATCAAAAATTACTTGTAAACACTTGTTTAAAAAATATTTTTCTAAGTGTTGAATTTTTACAACAATTTTGCCATAGTTTCCCTTGAAAATGGAGGTTTCCATGCTTATTAGCATAACATTTTCTTTTCAAAAATTCATCATCAATCATCAACAATCAACATTACAACTTACCATGAGCCATAAACATGCTACAAGATGGTATGAACTTGAAGTTTTGTGAAACCTTGTAGTATTTTAACATAATGTTTAACATGTTTAACTAACACTAAATCCATGGTTTTTATTTCGTAAAACTCATTCTTACAAATTTTCATTCTTTACAACTTGTAACCCATTTTTACAAAAATTAATCTTCTTGAATCTTTCATGTTCTCCATACATCAAGCGTTCCATTTAACACTTAAATCATGTTTTCTTTCTTTTAAAAACCAAGTCTTGTTAAATCTTGAAGTAAACTTTATTTTCTTGAAATTTTTATCTTTGAAATCTTATATTTTTAAGACATACAACTTGTAGGAGTCATCATCCTACATAAA
The DNA here is from genome assembly GCA_030545235.1 of Helianthus tuberosus. Classification (NCBI taxonomy): domain Eukaryota; kingdom Viridiplantae; phylum Streptophyta; class Magnoliopsida; order Asterales; family Asteraceae; genus Helianthus; species Helianthus tuberosus. The sequence goes on from CM060397.1 coordinate 173,637,196, forward strand.
ATCAAGCTCATCTTCAAGTTCATACTTAACATAAAGGATGTCCAACTTAGATCTTTCAAGATCCATCCTCATGCTTGCTAGATCATGTTTTAAATCATCATCTAGCAAGCTTTATATGGTGATCTACACCATACATTCAAGAAATCGACAAACAAGTTCATCACATACACTTAAACAACTTAGATCTTCATGATTTTAAGCTTTATTCTTATGTTCATGTTCTTGTTTTGGTGTGATCTTTAGATTATCTTGTTACTACATATTTTAACTACTAAAATCAAGTGTAAAAACAAGATCAAGAGAGCTTACTACTAGCACAAGGGCTAGGGAAGATCAAGATGCAAGATGAAGAAGAAAAGAGGTGGTTAATAGCTCTCCAAGATGGTCCTTCAAGTCTCCTTGCTTGCAACCTTCCTATGTATGCTTGATGCACCTTAGAAACACCTTAGATTGTATGGAGATGAGCTAGAAAATGATGGTGATGAAGAGGGGTGCTTGGCCGTGAGTTATGGAGGAGATGGAGAAGGTTTTGTGAGTTTGAAAGTGTGAGAATGATAAGTGTTAAATGTTCGTTGGTTATTATAAACTTTCTTCCTACAATCTATTAATCATTGGTTTATATGTTTAATATCTTCTTAACAAATCAAATAAAATAATCAAAAGAAATATGGGGTGTGGGACCCCTATGTTGACCGTCTCAAAGGGGGTGGGTCATGGTTGCATTTCAAATGTTAGTTACTTGTTTAGTTCCATTCGAAGTGTTAATTTAGGGGTTTAATGTGTTTAGATGTTTTAAGATGTAATATGGTGTTTATTGGTGATAACTAGCTTCATGATGTTAAAACAATGTTTCTAGTTCAATTTTGGTGTTTCGGGTAGTGTCCGGTTGTTCGTTTGGTTACCGGTTCGTTAAGGTGCTAAATTGCGCAGTTTACTGTGATATCAGATACCTTTTATGACAGTTTCATTCCCGACACTTTACAAATTATTCTGGAGACTTAAACCTCATTTATGCATTATATTTTGGTGTTTAAAAGCTGATTTTTTGCTGATTTCTGCATAATTCTGCATTTAGGGTGTGTTTCGGGCACTTTTTGATGCTTAAATCGTCACTCGGAAGGCAGTTTTATAATCCTTACTTTCCTACATAGAATTCTAGTGTAAACTTTGGTTCCGGGACTCATTCTGTGTCCTAACATGATGTCTGCCTGAGTACTGAACTCCCGTCAGCACTACTAGTTTATCTGATTATTGTGCTAGTTTCATTCTGTGCACTAATTTAACTATTTCAAGTTGCATTTAACAATCATAAGTAACATGCAACATGTAATGTATTTGTATGTCTTTGAAAGTAAACTGGAAATCATTCATATCATTGATTCATCATACACAACCATATATCACAAGTTACTGCTCACATTGTATGGATATTACATGGAGAAGTGCCAGTTGTCACAACGGAAGCCTATTCCAAGTCTACCACAAAGTATGAATCCACTCACTCTGAATCCAGGCGACGAGATCACCATGATGAACAGTACTCTCACAAACGTCGGTCGGTCCATTCACGTTTGGGCCCACGTTTCTCTCAGATCGGGACACCCAAACCGATGAATATGATAGGATGTATAATGAAGACGACAACACCAGTGTTTTCAATCGACTACAGAGAGATCATGCAAGTTACAAACCAAAAACCCGTGCGGTTTACAACCCAGAAGCGGAGTACGACTACAACCTGATTTATCGACCAGCAGAAGCCGCTGAAAACTCTAAGTTTGTCAGAGAGATTGCACTGGCTCCCCTCGAGCGGGCAAAATTACCTTCAAATGTCGGAAAGTTTAATGGATTGTCAGATTCTGATGATCACCTGCGCGTTTTCACCAGCGCAGGAGTAGTCGGTGGATGGACACTACCCATGTGGTGCCACTTGTTTGTCCAAACCCTAACAGGCACCGTGCGCTTATGGTTTGACAATCTACCAGTAGGTAAGTTAATATCCTGGGTTGATTTGAAGGAAAAGTTCCTGGTTCATTTCAGTCAGCAGCGCAGATCCATTCGAGACTCCGCGGATGTCATGAACATCTGGAGGAGGGACGATGAAAGCTTGGAAGACTTCATCACAAGATACAACAAAGAAGTGTTGGAAATCGGTGACATACATGAGCACTTAATCCGTGCGCAGTTCAAATACGCGGTAAGGTGCGATGATATGATCAAAGTGTTGTCAGGGAATAAAGGTTTGCCGAAAAGTTGGGAAAAGTTGATGGCGGCAGCCAAAGTCTACGCTCAAACGGAGTACAATTTAAGTTCCAACAGACCACCAATGCCCCAGAACCGTCCTCAGGACAAGAGCGGAAGCAGTGGTAGGAAGATCAAGAAAAATTGGAAAGACACAACTTCAAGCGCATACTCTTCAGATGACGCCCTGGTGTGTGTAAGGTGTGTTGTGTTTTTATTAATATTTTAAGCCCATTTTACACATTAATCAAGTTTTAAATTTATAAAATACGATATTCTACTAACACTAAAAACACACATGGGCATTTGCACCCATCGTGAGCGTAGTATAGCGTTGGTAAGATACCAAGGTCGTCCAAGGACACAAGAGCTATCCTCAACGTCTAATCAAATCAAAATTTTTAGAAAAGGTTTTAAACATGAAAAATAAAAACTAAAACTGCTGAATATAAAAATAAAATAAAACAGATAGACAAGATGAATCACTTGGATCCGACTCGCCTTTAATGCATCCTTTGATGATTTCCGCACTTTTGCATTTTTTAAGAGATTATCTTATTTATAATAGTAGTCCCCTCTTTTGAAGGTGACGTTACCCTCAACCCAGTGGTTTGAGTCAGCAAGGATACAATCCCAAAGGGTCAGAATATTGGAAGATAATTAATTAAGTTATTAATGCGAAAAGTGGTAGGCCCTCTTTTGAAGGTGACGTTACCCTCTGCTAAGTGGTTTGAGTCAGTAGGGATACAATCCCTAGTAGCCGGTTTAATGTATTAATAGTAGTTTACATATGAGGGGATCAAGCCATTCGCACCCCCGCCATCCAATAGCAGTGGGTATTGAAGGAGGTCCTAGTAAGCTTGACCCAGGTCCTTGCAGGATCTATACACCGAATAAGGCAAGAACCTTACTAAACCATTCCCTTAACCCCCGACCAGGTAGCCAACATATCTCTGTATAGACCATAGAGATATGAATGGCGAAAATCTTTTACTTTATATATACAGTAAAGTAATGCGAAGACACCATGGACAAATGATAAAGAAGTTTCACCTTCAACATAAGAAACTAGTTATTAAAGTCATTGATACAAAACCAAATAAAATGTGCGAAAAGATTAAAAATCAAAAGTAATACATTAAATGTTTGTCTTCACCAAGTGATGTAAGAGACTTAGCCAAACATGTCCTTTGATTGACAAGAACTCTTACGATCAATCTTGGATCCCGAGACTACTACACACACTCTAAGGTGGATGATGGATGATGGTGGTGGATGTGGGTGTTGTAGTGGTGGTAGAGTGGTGGCAAAGTGGGAGAGAGGTGGTTTGATAAGGGATGCCTTTGAAGTGAGTCAAGCACCCCTATTTATAGCCTGAACAGTAGCCCGGCCACGGCCTCGTGTCTGCTGGACATGCCCCCGTGGCCATCTCCTTTCACTTTCTTCATTAATTGCAATTGTCTGCATTAGGCTCCACACGGCTCCGTGTTCGCTGGGCACGGCCCCGTGTGCAGAATCGTATATGTACTATCAAGATTTGCAAGATTCTGCGAATCTTAGCGTTGACCACGCCCTGTGCTAAGATGGGCACGCCCCCGTGGTGGGAATAGAAGCTTCTACAGCTTTGTCCATTTCTGCAGACACCTGACCACACCCCCGTGTCTGCTGGGCACGGGCCGTGGTCAGCCTTCTATTTCTTGTTTTTGCTTGGGAAGATGTTATCGAGGGGTCGGGCATGCCATGTTTATTCCTTTTCTTTGTATTTATGTTAGTTTTTGCTGCATATTTGTTCCTTTTGTTCATTTAAGCTCATTTGGTCCTGAAAATACAAAAGGAAGACAAAAGCACACTTTTTCCAACATTAGTACTAAAAAGGGTTAGTTTTATGCCTCATTTGATGTCATTTATATGTTGCATTTTACACACATCAAATACCCTCACACTTGAATCTTTGCTTGTCCTCAAGCAAAACTCTTTATTTTGTGGCTTACACCCCCAAATGGAATGGGTAGAAGAGAAGTTTTGGGCTTGTCTTGAGTGTCGGGAATCCAAGATCTTTATTGGGGTTTTATTTTTATATTATTTACAATCCTATTCGTTATGATTTATTTAGAACGTTTCATAAGAGAAATTACTTATTTGGGCATAACATGCCTCTTTAAAATTCCATTTATATACAAGTTCACATACCTCACGGGAGATCACTCAACACTCGGCCGAAGATGTATTTTTGTCAAACACTCGAGACCGGCATAGAACTTATTTCTACCATATGCTTGCCAAGCAATCAATCCTCCTCCTTTTTAACTATAAACCTTTGTAAATATCAAGAGGACTTGGGGAAGGGTTAGGCATGGGCTAAAGGTAGGTGGTTTTGGGTTAGTGGTTAGTAGAAAGGGCTAAAAGCGTAAAAAGCGTCGGTCGTCGTAAAACTTTTTGTTTTTGTAACTTTTATTCAAACTAAGCATTTTCAAACAAAGTTTCTTTGAGGAACTTGTTTGTTTATTGCTAGACTTTCATTTTTTTTTTTTTGATAAGGAAATGTCACAAGAAGACCGGGCTTTTTACTAAAATAAAGGGTTTAAAAGAAAAGGGTTTTGGTGGGTAAAGGGTGTTTGTTTTGTGGGTTTAGAAATGAAAAGGTTTAGGCTCAAAGGAGTTAACTAGGGGGAGTTTTGGGTAGGTGATAAAGAAAATGAAAAATAATGGTGTTGAAAGAAAAATGGGTTAGTCCTAATGCCTCCATCATTTACTTACTTGGGTTTAAGTTTGTAAGGACCGGGAATGTATCGTCGTGGCAAGTTCTAGAGTCATAAGAAACCAAGCAACTATTCACACAAGAAACGAAAAATGAGCATTTAGTTTAAAGATTTATGCTTGTATGCTCAATAAAGGCTAAAAACTCACTTATTGTGGGAATGGGTTTATAATGTGATCAAGTATATATAATCAAATTTTAACTAGATTTGTCATGCTGTTTCATAATTTTCTTATGTTGGTTCTTTTTTTCATGACGCTATCGGTTGTAAATTTGTAAAAATATAACCTTTTTAGAACTTGTTATTCCCAAATTAAACCAACACAAGTAAAGAAAAATGAAAAGTTTTTGAAAAAATTTGGGGTGATTAGCGGTTCCAATAGAGTTTTGTGTAAGGCTTGTTATTAGGACTTGCAAAATTCAAGGTTTTAGCATCCCCCCCCCCCCACACTTAAATTACACATTGTCCTCAATGTGTCCCAAAAATAAGTTTTTAGGTTGATTGAATGTGTAAAAAGGTGTTTAAAAACAAAGTTTTATGTTACTGGGCGTCTGGCCACGGGCCCGTGTTGATCTGGGCACGGCCCCGTGGTCAGATTGCCAGTATCATATTAAACAGAAGGCTGGGCACGGGGGCGTGTTCAGTGAGCACGGCCCTGTGTCCAGTTACCTGAACTGGGCATTTTCTGCAGAACCTTGGGAACGGGGGCGTGTTGGCTGAGCACGGCCCCGTGCTGAACTTGCTGTAATGAAGAAAATTTGTCTGGAGGCTCTGTTTTTGTGCATGGGGTGTGGGTTATTCTTTCCCTTGCTAACCTCCACCATTTCGAGTGTGTTTTATTCCTGAAAAGTAAAACTAAACTAGAAAACATAAAAGTTAATCTATACTAAAACTAAGGATAGTTCCGCGGAATGCCTCCGTGGTGTGTCACATTTATAAAGGTCCTTGGCTAGACCCAAAGTCAGTCATATGTTACCCAAGTGGGATGTTTTGCATCCCATATTGCACCGTCGGAGAGCATCAGCCAAGCTTGAGTCTATGACATCCATGTAGTTGACCGGGTCATTGTCTTCTACTATTTTCCCAACCCCGAACTCCATCTCTTTGTCTCCTACCCTCAATGTTAACTTCCCACCACTCATATCTACCATTGCGTGAGCGGTGGCTAGGAATGCTCTTCCTAGAATGAGTGGTACTTCGGTGTCTTCCTCCATATCGAGTATGACAAAGTCGGCCGAGAAAACGAAGTATCCGACTTTCACCAATAGATTTTCGGTGACACCTTGTGGGTATTTGATAGACCTATCGGCGAGTTATATGCTCATCTTTGTGGGGCTTGTTTTACCTAGTCCGAGTCGGTCAAACATTGATGCGGGCATGAGATTGATACTAGCCCCAAGATCGGCTAGTGCATTGCGTATAGGTGATCCCCCAATGGAACAAGGGATGGTGAAACTTCCGGGGTCGATTTTCTTTTATGGAGTTTGTTGAGTAGCACGGCGGAGCATTCTTCACTTAAATTGACTAATTGCAATGTTTCAATTTTCCTTTTATGAGTGAGAAAGTCTCTCATAAATTTTGAATATTTAGGCATTTGAGTGAGGACTTCCACAAATGGAAGATTGATGTACAATTGTTTAAGTAAGTTTACGAATTTTGTGAATTGCTCATCGGTCTTTTGGCGAAGTAACCGACCTGGGTAGGGCACCGGGGGGTTCTTGGTAGGTTCGTGATTTGGCGGAGGAGTTGTTTCTTTTTGGGGTGTTGGTGAGGTCGTGGTTTGAATGGGTGGACTTTTGTCAGATGGAGGTAGCAGAGCCTCCTCGGGACCTACGGTACGGTTTCTCAATGTTATGAGATGCACTTGCGCCTTTGGGTTGGTCTCGGTATTGCTGGATAACGCGCCTTGTGGTCTCTCGGAGAAATTTTGAGCTAGTTGATTTAGTTGCTTCTCAATGTTTTGAATACTAGCTTGTTGATTTCTAAAGCTCGATTCCATTTGTTGGAATCGATCCGAGTTTTTCTTTTCGGCGTCGGAGTTGAGGCATGAGATAGTATCTTCAACCCTCTCTCATCCCCCTTGTTGTTGTTGAGAAAAATTTTGTGACTCATTTTTTTGGTTGTTCAAAGTTTATATGTTGGTTTTAGTTTTGTTGATTACTACTATTGACGGGTTCTCTCCAACCAAGGTTAGGGTGGTTACGCCATCCTTGGTTGTAGGTACCCGTTGGGGGACCGACGGTCTAGGCCTATTATCGATGTAGTTTACCATTTCCGTTTGATTGTCCATTTCTTTCATACAACTCCAATTTTCATGTGGCCCACCACACCCTTCGCAAGCCATAACCGCGGCCGTTTTTGCCATTTCTAACTTTTTTGATTTTCGAAGAGACGGCCTCGATTTGGGCTTGTAAAGAAGTGCTTTCGTCTATCTTATGGGCACCCGAGGCAATAGATTTTGTGCCTCGGGGAGTGTGCCATTGAAAATTGTTTTGAGCAATTTCCTCAATTTGATTATAAATTTCATTTGGACGACGATTACCTAGAAGTCCCCCGGAGCTAGAATCGAGCATTTGTCTTGTGTTTTGTAACAATCCATTATAGAAAGTGGATACATGTTGCAATACTGCAGGACCGTGATGAGGGCACTTTCTTAATAGCTCCTTGAACCTTTCCCAAGTTTCATATAAGGATTCCCCGTCCTCTTGTTAGTATGTATTAATTTCAGTCATTAATTTAGCTGTTTTAGAAAGAGGGAAATACTTATATAGAAACTTTTGGGCTAGTTCATCCCAAGTATTTACCGAACCACTTGGGAGGGTGTTAAGCCAATCCTTAGCTCGGTCTTTTAGTGAAAACGGGAACATTCGGAGGCGGATAGCGTCGTTTGATGCCCCGTTGATCCGAAAAGTATCACATATTTCCAAAAAGTTGGTAATATGTAAATGGGGATCTTCGTCCGCAAGCCCATGGAAAGTTGCGGAGTTTTGGAGCATTTGAATCAAATGCGGCCGAAGTTCGAAGTTGTTGGCATAGACATTCGGTGCATTGATAGCGGCACCGAGATTACCTACCGTGGGCTGTAGGTAATCTATTAGGGTACGCTGATCCGCCATTGGAAGTGGGTCCTCCGAAAATTTTTCTTGGATTTTAGCTTTAAGTCTTTTTCTTAGAAAGCGTTCGGGTTCGCCTAGAGGCTCTTTTATGTCTTCATTGGAACTGGAGCTCATGCACTGCGTAGGAAGTTCAGGTGCTACGCCTGGGTTCCAAGTCCTACGATAAAAAATAGAAAAGATTGTTGGTCAGAAGTCTCACCACGGCCCCGTGGTCAGAGTTACAGTAATTGTCTTCTGGATCCCAGTTACTGGAGGATTCAACACGGCCCCGTGCTGCACCAACACGGCCACGTAGTCACCCTTCTGTAACTCAGAAAACAAAAACTACCAGTAAGGTTGCTGGGCACGGCCCGTGTCCGACCAGGCACGACCCCGTGCTGAAGTCTGCAGAAGTGGAAAAATCTAGAAAAATCCAAAAAAAAAAAGAAAAAAGATTAGGCCGTTGATTCATAACTTTCTTAAAATCCTTGTGTCCCCGGCAACGGCGCCAAAAACTTGGTTTGTGTAAGGTGTGTTATGTTTTTATTAATATTTTAACCCATTTTACACATTAATCAAGTTTTAAATTTATAAAACACGATATTCTACTAACACTAAACACACACATGGGCAAGTGCACCCATCGTGTGGGTAGTATAGCGTTGGTAAGATACCGAGGTCGTCCAAGGACACAAGAGCTTTTAGTACCGGTTTATCCTCAACGTCTAATCAAATCAAAATTTTTAGAAAAGGTTTTAAACATGAAAAATAAAAACTAAAAATGCTGAAAATAAAAATAAAATAAAACAGATAGACAAGATGAATCACTTGGATCCGACTCGCCTTTAATGTATCCTTTGATGTTTTCCGCACTTTTGCACTTTTTAAGAGATTATCTTAGTTATAGTAGTAGGCCCCTCTTTTGAAGGTGACGTTACCCTCAACCCAGTGGTTTGAGTCAACAAGGATACAATCCCAAAGGGTCGGAATATTGGATGATAATTAATTAAGTTATTAATGCGAAAAGGGGTAGGCCCCTCTTTTGAAGGTGACGTTACCCTCGGCTAAGTGGTTTGAGTCAGCAGGGATACAATCCCAAGTAGCCGGTTTAATGTATTAATAGTAGTTTACATATGAGGGGATCAAACCATTCGCACCCCCACCATCCAATACCAGTGGGTATTGAAGGAGGTCCTGGTAAGCTTGACCCAGGTCCTTGCAGGATCTATACACTGAACAAGGCAAGAACCTTACTAAACCATTCCCTTAACCCCCGACCAGGTAGCCAACATATCTCTATATAGACCGTAGAGATATGAATGGTGAAAATCTTTTACTTTATATAGACAGTAAAGTAATGCCAAGACACCACAGACAAATGATAAAGAAGTTTCACCTTCAACATAAGAAACTAGTTATTAAAGTCATTAATACAAAACAAAATAAAAAGTGCGAAAAGATTAAAAATCAAAAGTAATACATTAAATGCTTGTCTTCACCAAGTGATGTAAGACACTTAGCCAAACATAGCCTTTAATTGACAAGAACTCTTACGATCAATCTTGGATCCCGAAACTACTACACACACTCTAAGGTGGATGATGGATGATGGTGGTGGATGTGGGTGTTGTAGTGGTGGCAAAGTGAGAGAGAGGTGGTTTGCCAAGGGATGCCTTTGAAGTGAGCCAAGCACCCCTATTTATAGCCTGAACAGTAGCCCGGCCACGGCCCCGTGTCCGCTGGACACGCCCCCGTGGCCATCTCCTTTCTTTTTCTTCATTAATTGCAATTGTCTGCATTAGACTCCACACCACCCCGTGTTCGCTGGGCACGACCCCGTGTGCAGAAGCGTATCTGTACTAACAAGATTTACAAGATTCTGCCCCGTGCTGAGCTAGATACGCCCCCGTGGTGGGAATAAAAGCTTCTACAGTGTTGTTCATTTCTGCAAACACCTGACCACGCCCCCGTGTCCGCTGGGCACGGGTCGTGGTCAGCCTTCTGTTTCTTGTTTTTGCTTGGGAGGATGTTGTCGAGGGGTCGGGCATGCCATGTTTATTCCTTTTCTTTGTATTTATGTTAGTTTTTGCTACATATTTGTTCCTTTTGTTCATTTATGCTCATTTGGTCCTGAAAATACAAATGGAAGACAAAAGCACACTTTTTCCAACATTAGTACTAAAAAAGGGTTAGTTTTATGCCTCATTTGATGTAATTTATATGTTGCATTTTACACACATCACGCCCGCGCGACAATCACCAAAATCATAGCTCAAAAAGAAGCCAAGCAAGAAAATCGCGAAAGGCAGTGGACACCTCTCACCAAGACACCAGCGGAAGTGCTTAGCACCGAAGATTACCAATTCATAACACCACCACCAATGAAAAACAAATGAGGACAAGATCCGAACCTCTACTGCGAGTACCACAAAGACACTAGCCACACCACGAACAACTGCATCAGTCTCCGCACGGAAATAGAAAAAGCGCTCAAAAGTGGAGAGCATACCCATCTGGTTCAAAACGTGCGCAAAGAAATCAAGCAGATCACGAGTGGAGACGAGGGGCCAAGTAACAAAAAAGCTAAACAAGCCTAAGAGTCCACAACAGTTCAGCGCGCATAGTTCCTTCATATTTGGCAGGTTCCTCAACCTGTCAACTTATGGTACAAGGACTATTTACGTGCGTAGTAATTTAAGTTTCATTATTTATCCTAACAGCTTTGTAATACATGGCCTTTACGCCCTATCCGAATCAATACAAAGTTCGTTACATTACCTCTTATGTTTTATTACAAATGCATGCAATTCCTTTTGGTAAGCACAAAAACACTATGGTAACATAACACAAGTCTCATGAATGGTCCGCGGTCACAGGTACCGCGTAAGGTCCCGCCTACGTTCACACATGAGCTTTATACCATCTTCATTTGTCTTACCTAAACAAAGTAATTGTACTCATGCAAAACATTGTAACTAAAACATACCATACAGTTATAAAAAGTTACTTGCGCAGCAGCGCATTAACAGAAAATACATGCACGGCAGCGCATCAACAAAAGTTACCTGCGCAACAGTGCAATAATTACAAACAGGATCTACATCCCAAACCAATTCAAGTAAGTGTTCAACAACCACAAAAGTACAAAGAAAACCTATTCTAGGTCTTCATCATCATCTGCTTCATCTGGAAACACCTCCTTCAATTGCACCACAAAGTCATCAGACTGGAGTGTGGCAGTCACCAAGTCCATCACTAGGAGGCGCAAGTTGTTATACTCTATTTTGCAGTAGCATGGCCAGCATCTGTATCAACTCCACATGTGGCAGATATGTTGTTATCCCAATCAACCTGCAACGCATCATTAACATGCTGGGTACATTCCGCACAACCCTGTGCATAACCGTCATTACGCGCAGTAACCATTAAATGGGCAACAGTTTGATCCAAGTCTATAGAATTCAACACAGAATTTGCAACCTGCGCAATGCAACAAATCAGAAGATGTGCAAACATATCAGATATATTACAAGTTGACACACTTACATTTATAATCCCATGATGCTTCATCCAGAACATATCATCCTTCAGCGGTTCAACCAGACTCTCCACCGTCACCCGAGCAGTTTCAGAATTTTCTAACTTTTCTTCAATATCGGCCAGACGGCGGGAGGTCCCTGTCAAGCTGCAAGTCTTTCTTAGAAGACTCAAGCTCCGCTTTGATTTGTTCCTGATCAGATAATAAAGAAGTGAGTTCTTCTATCTCTTTATTTCTAAGGGCAAGAGTGGCGCAGGTCTGTACCTCTCTCTGCTCGCTCCTCTCTCGATAAGAACGAGCTTCATCGCGAGCCGCCTCATCCTCTGTTTTCTCTTTCTTCAACTTCTCAATCTCCGCCTTGAGATTGTTGATACTATTACGGAGACCCATCTTCTCACTATTGTCTTTTTCACAAATCTCTCTCCAACGTTTACGCTCTTCTGACAGAAGAGCAACTTCAGACTCAGCTTTTCTTTTTCATCCTGCAATAGACCACTCCTCGGTCTTTTGCTCACTCTTAAACTTGGCTTGATCAGCCTCCAATTTAGCCCTCAACAGGGCAACCTTCGCCTTCTCTTCACTAGCCTCCTTCTTAGACGCTTCAAAGGCAGCCCACTCTTTGTGCATGCTGCGCCATTCGCGCACTATCCGGTGGGTGGTGGAAGTTGAGCTTGCAGTTTCTTCAAGATAAGCATGATAAGTTTGATCATGAAACTGCTCCTCTTGAAATTTCACCTCAGTAGGAGGGAAAACACCTTGTAACCAGTCTCGGTAGATCTGCCAGTCAGAAAAGGTGTCGCCTTGCTTGAGCTTCTATGCAGGTGCATTGTAACACCCCGTGTTCTCAAGAAGTCAAAGTCAAAGTCAAGGTCAAAGTCAACGACCGATCGCGTGACTTGACTTATAGTGATTTTCTTTATGTGTTTATTTTGGTTGTATTATGTGGAGTAATTATCAATAATCGCAGCAATCGACGTGTGTTATTCGTTATTTAATCGACTTACATCTTTGAACTATAGGAAGTAACAATGCGATAAAGCTAACGAAATGGTAATCAATCTATGCTAATCAAATCGACATCAAATCGTAATACAAATCGCAACTCGAAATATGTGTTTAGGACATTGCTTTACGTGTGTGTGTTAATTATGTGTTACTTGTGCATGTTTATTTATGTTGTGGTGATCAATCGAAACGCAATCGCAAATCGCAATCGAATAGCAAACGCAAAACGAAGGGAATGTAGGATGATTGTATGTTAGATATAGTAGTTGGGATTAAAAGTAATTTGATAAGCAACTCTATCGCATCGCTCACTCGAACCACCTCGCAACGCGCTACGTGCGAATCGAAACGGAAAAACTCGTTGCGCCGAGCACTCGAACCAGGGCCAGCCGACCGAACTGCCACTCGACCGGGTAGCCACCCGATCGAGGTGCCACTCGACCGAGCTGCCACCCGGGCGAGTTTCCACTCGACTGACCAGACCTTTCCACTTTGGGAAACACTATAAATACCCCTCACTTTCCACATTGGGAAAGTATTCAGCTCACACTTGCTCTCCACTCGTTCCAGTCACCTTTTCTCAGATTTCTCGCGATTCTTGTAAGTTTTCTCCTAGATTCTTGTACTTTCTTGATCTACACGCACTCCTACACCTTCCTATCTTTTGAATCTTAACTTTTAACCGTGAAATCACTAGATTTGAGGTGTTCAAGGGTGACGTCATCATGGTGTTCTTAGGAACTTCATGTTTTGGCTTCAATCCACCAAGAACAACTTGAATCTGAAGGATTTCCACATGAATAAACAAAGATCTTGCATAGATCTGAACATATTCGTGGTGAAAAGGATTGAAATATGATTTTCTAACTATCTTTCAACTCTTTTACGCTCAATGCACTCAAACCCGATGGAATCGGAGCTAATACTGATCGTCTACTTATTCTTAGTGACGTATCAGTGCTAGATCCAAGTTCCATCTGAAAGATAGTGATTTCAGGTTTGGACATGAACAACCGTCTCAGACCGTGCACTGACAGACTAGGGTGATTCCTGTTCGGTCAGGTCATTGGGGACGAGATGGGGTTCTCATTGTCTAAACCAGCTATCACAACGTCTTGTTCAAATTATAACACTTCAAGCAAAATCAAGCAACGGCACGATCACATCATTTGGACGAGTTGCCGTCCGATCGGACTGCCGTCCGACCGGGTTGCCACTCGAGCGACCCACAGTATGATCAGGTTGTACCTTGATTCAAAACTTAAACAATTTTCAACTTGTTCAATAACAGGGTTGCCACTCGATCGGATGGACATCCGACCGAGTGACCGTCCTGCTGTGAACTTGTTCTCACTGAGAAACCTCGCCATTCGAGTCGCCGTTCGATCGAACGACCGTTCGATCGACCAACCTGAAGGGTAGAGATACTTCTCTATTTTCTAAATACTACAACGAAAACTTCAAAATCCAAGCCATCATACGCAAACACATCTATGCCAACAATGTCAACCGACCGAGTGGCCGTTCGAACGGACAACCACCCGGACGGAGTGACATCCGAGAGAATGGCCGACCGGCCGGATTGCCATCCGACCGGATCACCATTCTGCACTTGATAACTCCCTCATTATATGCACCGCTTATCTTTTATGCTATCGTTAACTGTTCAGGCTAATCTTACTCTACGCGCTCCCTTCAATCCACCAAAGCTGTGAGTATACTCGAACCCTTTTTGCTTTATGCACTTTTGGGTGTTACATACGTTACGAATATTCAAATCACATCGAACACACTACTCAATACTATTTAAACGCTAACCGTTGTTGCATGTTATACGTGGCTTAATGAATGCTTGTTTGTTATGTTTACACATGGAATGCTGTCTACCTGCCTTAGCAACGATAGTACTATAGTTTGGACTCAGCACCTGTTCGCAGGGGTTGTTAAGGACTATTATTTGCATGGATCACAGTGGTGATTATGTATTACGAACTGTCCCGGACAGTCAACCCGCAGTCATTGGTATCGATAGGTCTATGTCGATAACTAACGTGCTTCATTTCACTATGCGTACGTGCTGGTTATGCCTAAACGAATTTTGAACTTATTATATCTATTAAACTTGTATGTTCACCTTTACACTATGTGTATTGACTTTTACTTTAACGTATGTGATAGGTGCTTAAGTTGTTTATATGCTTAGCTCGCTGTGAAATCGAGGCGAGGAAAGACCTAGGACGCTTTCTTAATAGGTGATGAAATCGAAGCTAGGAGAAGGGTCCTAGGAATAAATAAACATTTACTTATCTATTTTGTAAATCTGAGTTGTCAGAACAGAACCACTTGACTAGATTTTGTCTGTAATAATTATGTTACTTCTTATGTCATGGAATGGGACATGATGTTTTAAATAATTGGTAATTATAATTGATTATGGAAACTTTTGGACAATCTGTTTCGCTCAGTGCCGCGCCCCGATGTTTCCGCCATCGGTTGGGGTGTGACAGATTGGTATCAGAGCCATAACTATAGGGAATTAGGCAAGACTCGACCTAGTCCGGGTCGATGTCTTAGGAACGACCTAGTCTATAGTTAAGTACCAACAGACCGACTTGTGCATACCCAGTAGGGGTTTTGTATAAGCTTACCTACTACTTCTCGCTATTCTCACTTACACTACACTACCACAGCATTCGAATTTTCAAGAACGAATGAGTGATTGAGTCGAGATTAGGTGTGAAAACCACAAACTCTCGACTAAATCGCTTGTTCAACCCGCATTTTTATCTTCAAACAAGGGAATTTACGCTGAATCAGGAGTGAAATCCGTACTTTGCCGCAAAATTTCCTCTCTATTTTTATCAAAATAGGAATAAAGTTACTGAGTCAGGGGTGAAACCCGAATCTTGGTAACTTGATCCGTGTTCTATTTTGTTTTAACAAGACTCTCACCAAAGTCTCGACGGACTCCCTCGACTTGAAGTCACACTATCACCGGAAGGACGCGTGCCAACTGCCCAGAATCGAGGCAAGAGCACAGTCCAGAAGGCCAAAGTGTGCACTAAGAGTCCCTGAGAATAGTCGGATCACTTTGGGTAGTCGATGTCTAATAGCCGCAGACAATCCATCTTCAATTTTTATGTGTTTCGATTCTGAGCCCGCAACTACCGACTCTGATATTTGTTATTCTTATGTGGATTTTATTTTTATTTTGTTAGCGTTTTGAGGTAAACAGTGTCACTGTACTGATGGTTTTGATCACTCGCTTCTCGCTCTACCTAAACACACACAACTCACACCACGCTGACAGATCGCTACTACTTATGCTATGTTTCTAAATTATGTTGTACTACTCGTTGTGTACTCGCTAATCGCAATCCCTATTCTCGAACGCGTGAACCTTGAATAATAAAGAAACACGTATGACACATATAGGTGAATTCGAGCAAAATATAGTGTGCTTATGTGCTTCTGTGCTTACATGCTTATGTGTTTCTGTAATTATGTGCCTACGTGATTACATGTTTGAGTGATTGAATGTGTTCCTAAGCTTTATGGTGAATCGCTAGACTACACTAGGGGTAATCGAAGTTGTGTTGAGTCCTGTGACGATGCCTTTGATTCGGTTGGGTTTGCCACTGTTGCTGTTGATTTTGCCTCACTGGGTATGAGCTTCTACAATCCTTTGCGCCATGACCTTGCTTATTACATCGTTGACAACGGTTCTTCTCACACTGCCTGTTATGGTGTAGGTTACACTTATTGCACTTCGGCCTATCTCCTTGATACCCACCTTGATTTTGATTAGCCGAAGATTCCTGGTTAGGGCTCTTGTTGTCTTCGAACTTTCTCTACTGCGCTTGCGGTTGTGAGGAGATAGAACCCTTTCCCTGGTTGTTATCCCACTTGCGCTTGTTGTCGCTCGAAGTATGTCACACCCTGACTTTTGCTGAAGCGTGATTTGGTCTGACTTGCTTAATATCATTGCATTTAACCATAACAAACAACTATATGATAAAACCAAGATGTTCATCCATAGATAGTTTTCAAAATAATACAACCGTCATTGTTTAACATCAAACTAAGACTTCAAGTTTAGATCACATGACAACCAAAGCTTAAAGATCCATACTGGACTTCACAGAAGACACTAATAAAAGCGAGCCTTTGAACCATGTATTCTATCAAGGATAAAACACATGATTCAAAACCTTCAGTACTGGATGACATCTTTTATTAAAAACATAACTTGAAATCTTGAACGCCCGCCAGATCCCCAACCAACTTCCTGAAATACATGTAGTTTGAAAACATCAACAAAAGTTGAGCGAGTTCATGTGTTTAGTATGTGTGCACGAATAAACCTCAAAAACTCTTGTAAGTATGTATGTATGTACTTTGTAAACTGGTATGAAGCAACAAGGAAACAGATCAATTAATGTGTAGCTAATTCATTAATATATGTGACGTCATGCAGGAAGGCTCAAACCTAGCAGATTTTGTCTCCGGCAATAAGACATAGTCACCACATGTCACGGCCCCAGACCCGGTTTTACCCGGTTCAGAAGTCGTGGGACAGAAACCCGTGGTATTGGTCTTTAATTAGGCAGCGGAAATTTTAACAGGATCGTTTAAACTGAAAACACCCATTTATTTTATTTCAAATTTCGGGACAAACCCCGTAATTTACAATAAAGGAATTTCACTGGGAAACCCCTTGGTTACAAAAACATGTTTATTTATTTACTGAACCACTTCATTCAAGCTGGAGTGCTACACGACACTTTTCCTTGTTCATAGTAAATCACCTGAAACATGTTTTAAAAAGATTTTATCAGCGGGGAATTACTGGCTAGTCATTCAAGTTGTATAAAATAACACATTGTTATAAATTTACAGTATTAAGAGCGATTACAATTGCTCCCATCTTATAATTAACTGGTCCAGTTGTCACTCGACCGGATCTATGACTGTGGTCATATCATTATTGGGTCCGTTCACCCAAAAGTGACGTGTATCACTATTTAGGTCCGTTCACCTAAAAGTGATAAAACAGCAGTAATGTGCACAATACCCCACTTACTGCCAGTAATTTAAGATAACAACGACTTAGACCTTGTAAAATATAACTGACAAACATTTAGGGCTTTACAAAGAAACTTTGATAAAAACAGAATGACTGACATTGCAAGTTTAACTGGACAGAGTCCGCCAACTGATTAAGCCTGGTAACCTAGTTAAATAATGCAAACGAGACTAGGTTAGTAACGTAATACAACATTTACGATAAATTCACGAAATCAAAACCCTCACGACGAATGACAAAGTATAGCCCGAATTCAGGCAGCACTTAAACATCCATCGGATCGGTTTCAATCGATCGGGCATTGTATCGTAGCAGTGATCGAGTTATTACCCAGTGATCGTAGCAGCGTTTCGACACTTAATCACACTATTTTGAGCAGTTTAGAATGTTTTTGAAGGAATTTTACGAGCACAGGTGAACTGCCTATGCACGAACTATTTATAGCTAAAAATTGAGTTCGTCGCGGCCCGCGAAGGCCTTAAGGCCCATCCTACGCGGCCCGCAAGGGCCACTCTAGATACAGCTAGGGCTGCCGTGTCACCCCCTAGGTCTGCCACGTGGCCCTAAAGCTTATCCGGAGAATTGCCTGGCTGTCGCGCCCCGCGTAGACTTCCCTTGAGTCTTTCGCGGCCCGCGACAGATTAATAAATTTGGATTTTCTTGATTATTCATAAAGATTAAGGTTTTAGGGGTCCAGGTTTTCACGTACGGAATGTTTTAGGACATCTTCGTGCAGGTCCTTACATCCTCCCCACCTTATTTAAAATCTCGTCCTCGAGATTTACTGGAACAAGTAAGGATATTTTCGCTTCCTTTCCGATTCCAGCTCCCATGTGTACTCAGGTCCCCTTTTTGAATCCCACTTGACTTTGTCTAGTACCAATCTTTTGTGTTTGAGGTGTTTGACCTTTCTGTCTTCTATCTGGAGAGGTTTCTCCACAAATTTCAACTTTTCGTTTACCTCTATATCTTGAAGAGGTATTACAAGTGATTCATCAGACAAACACTTTTTGAGATTAGATACATGAAATACATCATGTACCCCGGCTAACTCTTCTGGTAGTTGTAAGCGATAGGCAACTGGTCCTATTCGTTGGGTAACTGTGAATGGTCCTATGTACCTTGGACTTAGCTTTCCCTTCTTACCGAATTGAACTACCCCTTTCCAAGGAGAAACTTTTAAGAGTACCTTGTCTCCAACTTGAAATTCTAACAGCTTGGGTCGATTGTCTGCATATCTCTTCTGGCGGTCTCGTGCCGTTTTCAGTCTTTCCTTGATTTGAGTTATCTTGTCGGTGGTTTCTTGTACAATCCCGGGACCTGATAATTGACTTTCTCCTATTTCTGCCCAGCATACTTGAGTTCGACACTTCCGCCCATACAGTGCTTCAAACGGGGCAGCATTTATGATGGTATGGTAACTATTGTTATAGGAGAATTCTATTAAGGGTAGGTGGTCATCCCAGTTTCCACCAAAATCTATTACACATGCCCTGAGCATGTCTTCCAGGGTTTGGATCGTCCTTTCACTTTGTCCATCTGTTTGGGGATGGTATGCAGTACTTAGATTTAGTCGGGTCCCCATTGCTCCTTGGAAACTGGTCCAGAAATGCGAAGTGAAACGGCTATCCCTATCTGACACAATGGAGAGTGGAACTCCATGTAGTGACACTACCTCATCTACATAGAGCTTAGCCAATCTTTCCATGCTAAAGGTTTCCTTCATTGGTAGGAAATGAGCTGATTTAGTTAATCGATCTATAATCACCCAGATTGCGTCGTTACCTTTTCTGGTCTTGGGCAGCTTAGTAACAAAATCCATTGTTATTAGTTCCCATTTCCATACAGGCATTTCTAACTGTTGAAGTAAACCTGAAGGTTTCTGGTGTTCTGCCTTAACTTTTGAACAAGTTAGGCACTTAGAAACGTATCTGGCTATGTCCTTTTTCATTCCTATCCACCAGAAGTTATTTCTTAAATCTTGGTACATCTTGTTATTACTAGGATGCATCGTGTACCTAGATTTATGGGCTTCTTCTAAAATCTTATCTCTTAAATTTCCTTGCTTAGGTACCCAAATTCTTTTCTTATGAAATCTCCAAATTCCATCAGTCCCTTGCTCTAATTCTTTTATTTGTCCTTTCATTCCTTCAGCATCATCCTTGATTGATGTTTCCTAAACGTTCTTCAGTTGTTCCATTAAATCTAACTGTAGATTTAATCTAAGAGCACGGACTTGCCTTTGTTTCTCATGATACTTACGACTTAGGGCATCTGCTACTACATTTGCCTTTCCTTCATGATATAAAATATCACAGTCGTAATCACTTAGAATTTCCATCCATCTTCTTTGCCTCATGTTCAATTCTTTTTGCCCAAATATGTATCTTAAACTCTTATGATCTGTATAGACCGTAAACTTACTTCCGTACATATAATGTCTCCAAATCTTAAGGGCAAAGATTATTGCTCCTAATTCTAAGTCATGAGTCGTATAATTTTCCTCGTGCTTCTTCAACTGCCTGGAAGCATACGCAGTTACCTTTTTGCGTTGCATTAGCACACAACCTAATCCTAGTTTGGAAGCATCGCAATAGACCTCAAAATCTTCTGTTCCTTCTGGTAAGGCAAGAATTGGGGCATTTGTTAACCTTTGCTTTAAAATCCTAAAGGCCTCTTCTTGCTAAGGTCCCCATTCAAACTTAATTGTTTTACAGGTTAGCTTAGTTAATGGAACAACTATCTTAGAAAAGTCTTTGATGAAGCGCCTGTAGTATCCAGCTAATCCTAGAAAACTTCTAACTTCGGTAGCGGATTGCAGGACCTTCCAATTTGTGATCGCTTCTATCTTGGAAGGGTCTACGTGAATGCCTTCATGATTCACCATGTGTCCTAAAAATTTCACCTCTTGTAACCAAAATTCACACTTTGAAATTTGGCGTAAAGCTTTTCCTTTCTTAACAGAGTTAAGAGTGCATGCAAGTGCTCACAATGCTTGCCCTGGCTTTTAGAATAAATAAGTATATCGTTGATGAAGACAATTACAAATTTATCCAGATACGGCTTACAGATCCTGTTAATCATGTCCATGAATGCTGCAGGAGCATTCGTTAATCCAAAGGGCATGACTGTAAACTCATAGTGATCATACCTAGTCCTGAAAGCAGTTTTAGGTATGTCTTCTTCCTGTACTTTCAACTGATGATAACTGGAGCGCAAGTCTATCTTGGAGAGATATCTAGCTCCCTGAATTTATCAAAAAGATCACCAATCCTAGGTAATGGGTATCGATTCTTAATTGTTACCTTATTCAATTCCCTATATTCGATACACATCCGCATCGAACCATCTTTCTTTTTCACGAACAACACTGGTGCTCCCCAAGGGGATGAACTAGGTTGTATGAATCCTTTACTTAATAATTCATCTAACTGCTTTTTCAGTTCTAACATTTCTGTGGGTGCTAACCGATAAGGTGCTTTAGCTATTGGTGCAGTTCCAGGAATTAGATGAATTTTAAATTCTACTTCCCTATCTGGTGGTAATCCAGGCAACTCTTCTGGAAATACATCAGAGTATTCGGATACTACTGGGATTTCCTTAAGTTCCTTACTTTTAGTGTTAATGATTACCGAAATCATATACACTATTCCTTGTTTTCGTTCATAACTAGCAACTTTCATTACTGATATGAACTTCATTGTTTACGTGGCTTATCTCCTGTAACCAAAATTACTTCTCCTGCTGGCGTATGTATTTCTATGGAATTCTTATCACAGAGGATTTGAGCATGGTTGGCTACTAACCAATCCATTCCTAATACAACATCAAATCCGGCTAAATTCATAGGTAGAAGGGTTGCAGAAAATTTATGGCCGGAGAGTTCTATTTTTCCTTCTTGGAGAACCTTATCTATTTTAACAGAATTTCCATATTCCGTTTCTACCGTATAAGTCTGCCTAAGTTTGGTTAAAGGTTGCTTAAGAGCTTGACAGAATGAAGTATTTATAAAACTTTGGTTTGCACCAGAGTCAAATAATACTTTTGCGTAAACGTCATGTACAAGAAACGTACCAGCTATCACATCCGGAATTAGATCTGCTTCTTGTGTCGTTAGCTGAAAGGCTCTTGCATTCTTCTTATTAGTTCCTTCGGCAGGTTTGGCCTTGTTTTCAGCTGACTTAATCAATTTTGGACAATCGGGCTTGAAGTGCCCTGCTTCTCCGCAATTGTAGCAGATCATGGATTTCTTCCTGCATTCCTCTTCTCGGTGCCCTGGGATTTTGCAGAAAGTACAATACCCTTTACATTTCCCAAAATGCTTTCTTTTACAGGTACTACAAAATGGAGTAGTGGAGGGTTGCCCGGTTCCCTTTTTCTTGAAGTTAATACTATTATTACCCCCACGAAATCCTTGGGTAATCTTTTGAGCCAATTCTTTTTTCCTATTTTCTTCTCTTCTGCGCACCAGTCCGTCAGTCAAGGTGTTGGCTAATTCGACTGCATCGTCGATTGTTTGAGGTCTCGCAGCTTTGACTATGTCACGAATTTCGCTAATTAGTCCCCAGATATAGCGAGAAATAAGCACCGGTTCTGGCGAAGCCAGAGTTGGTACAATTCTAGCGTACTCGAAAAATTTCGAAGTATACCCTCGACAATCAACATCCACCATCCGGTGGTTCAGGGACTTATTCGTCATTTGTTCCTTTTCGTAAGAGGGACAAAACTTTCTTTCCACCAATTCCTTAAATTCCTCCCAACTCATGGCATAAGCCACGTCACTTCCCTTAGTTTGCAACACCGTGTTCCACCATTCTAACGCCTCTTCCTTGAAAAGATGGGATGCATACATCACCTTGTCTTCCTCTTCGCACTTACTTATTTTGATTACTGCTTCGGTCTTTTCCAACCAACGCAGTGCGGCAGTCGCCCCTTCATTGCCTGCAAATTCGACTGGCTTACAGGCAAGAAATTCTTTGTAACTGCAACCAGTCGTTGCCACTATCATTGTCTTAAGAAATGGGGCTTGAACCACATTATTATCATTATTGCCGCCCTCGTTTACACTGTTACTGAAATTATCGTCGCGGGTGCGTTTGCTATGGTTGGCTTGGGAAGGTTCAACAGGATTCTTAACAGTAGCGACGATTGCTGGGATAGCGTTGGCTATTCCGTGTGCAACAATATTTTCTATATCTTGTCTATTGAGAAAATGGTCTTCATTATTGGGTTCAGATTGATTAACTTCGTTTGCCGGTTGGTTTACTGCGTTTTCAATCTGAATAATTAAATATATACAAATTATTGTCACAAAATGGATAACAACTAAACACAATAGGGCAATCACAAACACAATTAAGTCAACACAGATAGCCAAAATCGTCGACATTGCGACATTTATATATTATGCATCCATACAAGCCAGGTATTTACAGATATTTTATTTTATTATTATTATACAATATTATATTATTATTAGTATATATATTATTATATTTATATTTTTTTCACATAATATTATACAAACATTTAACCATAGTTAGCTGGCTTTTTAGAAACGACGCTCCCTCTCGTCGTACTTCCACGTGATATTTTCCCCCACTTCACGAATCTGATTTCCTGCGTCCACCAGTTCCTCGCCATAGCGGCGTAATTCGGCAACGTTCTTCGGGTTCATGGCTGGAAATGGTGCAGGTTCAGGATCAAAGTGGGGAAAGTACACATTTGGGTTATTCATAAAATTATGAAAATGCCAGTCGCTCGTCCACCATTCTTCCAACTGTCCTGAAAAAGGTTGAGGGTTAACAATTGGGTCCGGGATAGCAGGTTCCAAATTGATTGGAAGTTCTGATTGAGCAGGGAAATTGAAAAGGGTTTCATCAGTAGGTTCGATGAGGTCACAGTTTGCCAGTTTTCTATCAAGTTCTTCCCAAGGTGGCAACTCCTGGGCCTGGCCAGAGCTCTCCCCTACTTCTTTTTCTTTTCCCTTTGGATCCCCCGTCTTTTTCTCCTTTTGGGCAGCGGGCTTCTTCTTTCGTCCTCGTTTCCAGTCCAGAAGTCTTCTCCTCTTTTTAGGTTTGGGGTTCTCCTGAGGCTGGGCCTGAAACACTAGTGGCTCCTCGGTATCCGCCTGATAACCAGACTGGTTTCCTGTTGTATCCATATCAGTCGTATGGATTGTAAAGTTTCGGAGTGCTTCAGACAGTTCATTCATGCTGTTAGCACACATAAGGAAACACACAAAAATTAAAATTAAAATTTTATTTATTGTAAATTAAATTTTCACAGAATCACAAAATGGCAATCTGAAAAATTAAGTATTTCTAAATACTTAATTGGCTTAAACCAGTGGCTCTGACACCACCTTTTTCTATCACGGCCCCTGACCCGGTTTTACCCGGTTCAGAAGTCGTGGGACAAAAACCCGTGGTATTGGTGTTTAATTAGGCAGCGGAAATTTTAACAGGATCATTTAAACTGAAAACACCCATTTATTTTATTTCAAATTTCGGGACAAACCCCGTAATTTACAATAAAGGAATTTCACTGGGAAACCCCTTGGTTACAAAAACATGTTTATTTATTTACTGAGCCACTTCATTCAAGCTGGAGTGCTACACGGCACTTTTCCTTGTTCACAGTAAATCACCTGAAACATGTCTTAAAAAGATTTTATCAGCGGGGAAATACCGGCGAGTCATTCAAGTTGTATAAAATGACACATTGTTATAAATTTACAGTATTAAGAGCGATTACAATTGCTCCCATCTTATAATTAACTGGTCCAGTTGTCACTCGACCGGATCTATGACTGTGGTCATATCACTATTGGGTCCGTTCACCCAAAAGTGACATGAATCACTATTTAGGTCCGTTCACCTAAAAGTGATAAAACAGCAGTAATGTGCACAATACCCCACTTACTGCCAGTAATTTAAGATAACAACGACTTAATCCCTCTAAAATATAACTGACAAACATTTAGGGTTTTACAAAGCAACTTTGATGAAAACAGAATGACTCACATTGCAAGTTTAACTGGACAGAGTCCGCCTATTAATTAAGCCTGGTAACCTAGTTAAATAATGCAAACGAGACTAGGTTAGTAACTTAATACAACATTTACGATAAATTCACGAAATCAAAACCCTCACGACGAATGACAAAGTATAGCCCGAATTCAGGCAGCACTTAAACATCCATCAGATCGATTTCAATCGATTGGACATTGTATCGTAGCAGTGATCGAGTTATTACCCTGTGATCATAGCAGCGTTTCGACACTTAATCACACTATTTTGAGCAGTTTAGAACGTTTTTGAAGGAATTTTACGAGCACAGGTGAACTGCCCATGCACGAACTATTTATAGCTAAAAATTGAGTTCGTCGCGGCCCACGAAGGCCTTATGGCCCATCCTACGTGGCCAGCGAGGGCCACCCTAGCTACGGCTAGGGCTGCCGTGTCACCCCCTAAGTCTGCCACGTGTATGACACGTGGCCCTAAAGCTTATCCGGAGAATTGTCTGGCTGTCGCGCCCCGCGTAGACTTCCCTTGAGTCTTTCGTGGCCCGCGACAGATTAATAAATTTGGATTTTCTTGATTTTTCTTAAAGATTGGGGTTTTAGGGGTCCGGGTTTTCACGTACCGAGTGTTTTAGGACATTTTCGTGCAGGTCCTTACACCACATGGTCCACTCGGTGGGCGCATGGGTGGGGCTCGCTACACCCAAATAGATCTATCACTCATGTCCCTCGGTCCTACTACGAGGATTAATGGTTTTAAGCGTTATACCCACCACCCACATGATCAAGCAGTACCTTTCCTTAGCTAACCATACCACATATAAACGTTTGTAAACAGTTTGTAACATGTACTTCACCCCCGAAGTTATAAAACTGAAAACAGTTAAAAGAAAAGGGGGACATGAACTCACAGTTTTGCATTCTTCGTATCCAATGTAACTCAAAGCTTCCTTTAGAACGCACGACTACCTACATGCGTACTACGGTTCATTAGACGGGTGGGTCGTGCCTTGACCTTGGTCTTATTTAGTATTTTTGAGTTACGTTTCTTTGTGTCATCAATGTTATTCCAAGTATATAATTATTCGTCAAAATAATAAATAGTTTAACTTAAATTATATTTATTAAACTTTGGAATAATTGTTAAAATAATATATTTTAACTTATTACTTTTCATGTATTTATTCATATGTATCCTTCCCAAGGATGGGTGTATTTGTCTTCGTATTCTTATACTTGTATATTTTTGCCATGTATAGGTGTCGTATTCCGGAGTGTATTTATACGTACGAGAATACGTATTTTCTTGTAATTGTTAAGCATTCTTATACTTAATTTTGTATAAGTTTTTCCGGAATAATATCTCTAGTAAAAATACATTAATATATATTTCCAAAATATATATTTTAAGAAACATTACTTAGAAAAATTATTTATAATTTTTCCCTTGGCAAAAATATTTATAAATTTCATACAAGTCTCAAAAATAATATATTTTCAAGTCTAACTTAGAAAATATATATAAATCCATTTTCCTTCCAAAAATAATATATTTCAAGTTTGTTTGAGAAAATATATATTTTTCTTCCAAAAATAATACTTCTTTTAATAACCCCAAGAAAATATATATTTTTACTTGCCAAAAATAATATATTTTCTCATTGCCAAATGTTGGGATTGAACCCTACCAGAGGAACAGATGATGTAAAGCCAAAACCGGGTCACAACAGTGGATTCATAATAAACAGTTGCTTACACTAGACTTTCCCCTTGAAAGTGATTCTTAACAACTGATGTACTCTAAGCACTGATCTGCTACAACAACTGCTGTCTTTAACAACTGATGAAGCCTCAAAGACTGCTGAAGGATAAACAGTGTTGCCCTATCAACTGCTGCTCTCTAAGTGCTGATTAAAGACTCAAGTACTGACTTCTCAAAGACTGATCACCTTTGAAGAAAGCACTGATGCTCAACATCAGTGCTTGGACTACAATAGTTGAAAGCTGAAACAGTTGTTTGCCTTTGTTTTGTATTTTACTTGTAATCAATGGTTCTAGTCATCAGTAGTTAGGAAGATCAGTAGATAGAGTTTGTTAGTTTGTTAAACGTCACTTTCATGGTGACGTCAGCAAAGATGCTTCAGTGGTTTGATTTGTCTATAAATGGAACAGTACCCTGTACTGTTACATTTGATTGTCCAGGAGATTCCATCTCCTCCAATCCTTTCATCCTGTGCAGTCAACCATTGGGCATCTTGTTGAGGGGGAGTTTTAGTATGTAAACATTGCTGTAATCATTCTTGTACTTTAAATCATTCAGCTAAATGACAAGCATGTGTTTACTAAAACTATTTTCCTTTTGATTGTGTTTACAAAGTTTGTTTATTATTTCCGCTGCACTTTACATTGATTCATATCCTACATTTGTTCAAAATTATAACAAACGAACACAATCAAGAGACCCTCCGATCCTAACACCAAAAATATGATATAATCTTGCAATAATTGTAAAAATCATATTTTTGTTCTCTTGGTGTCCAAAATATTATTTACCAAAAATATACTTGTGAATAAATTTTTCGGAATATTTTTGTGAGTTATATTCCTTTGTTCGGTTCCACCAACAATTTGGATATTCTTTATATATTTATTCCTTGGAATTTTTGGTAATATTTTGGATTGTAATTTTTGGTATTTTGATGAGTTATATTATTTCAAGTCCTAAAATAATATAACTAATACACATAATATACAAATAATCACACACATGGTGACATCTAAATATATATTTTCCTAAATACATATTAGTCACATTTGTTTATAAAAACCAACCTCCAATCTTTATAATTTTTGTAACAAAATTTATGGCAAACTTTATGTGAAAATCCATGGTTTGAAATATACTTGTAAATATTTGTTTAAAAATATTTTTCTATATGTTTAATTTTTAGAAAATTTTTGCCATAGTTTCCCCTAAAAATGGAGGTTTCCATGCCTTCAAGGCATATTATTTTCTTTTGTAAATCAATACAATCAATCAACAATCAACAATAAACAATCTACACTTACCAATTTTGCCAAAAACAAGCATAAACTACCACTTCATGAACTTGAAAATTTATAAAAATGTGTAGTAACTTACTAGTGTATTTAGTAAGTCTTGTTACCCTTTAAAGTGTGGTTGTTTCTTTAAAAACATCATTTTTAAAGAAGTTAGTTCTTTACAACTTATAATCACATTTTCTAAAAATGTTTCTTCATGGATTTTTCTTGTCACATATGTGCTTCTACACTTTATTAACCACCAAAAAAGAGGTTTATTTATTTAAGAACCAAGATTAAGTAAAACTTGTATTTTTAACTTAGTTTCTTGAAAAATCATTCTTGAAATCTTAGATTTACAAGACTTACAACTCACTTTAATCATCATTTTACAAGAAAACAATATATTCTTTCAAGTCCATGCCTTTCATGAGGATGATCTATTAATCTCTAACATTTTCATCCTCTCATCTTGCTATATTATGTTTTTAATCATGATCTAGCAAGATCATATGATGATCTACATCATTTACATAAGTAAACAACAATCAACAAGTATAACAACACATAAAGACCATGATTTCTTATGGTTTTAAGCTTATGTTCATGTTTCATCTTCTTGATTCATAGTGTTCTTCAAGATTAACATCATGTATAATCTTTTAACCACTTAAATAAGATGTAAAATGAAGAGATTAGTGTTCTTACTACTAGCTCAAGGCTAAGGATGATCAAGAGAAGAAAAGAAGTGGATTAAAGCAAATGGTGAAGGTCCTTCAACTTCCGAAAGCTCCAAGCTTCCTTGTGCACCTTCTAACACCTTTGTATGTATGTAGAATGGATGAATGATGATTGATGATGATGGATGGGTGTGTGTTGTTCTTGGCAGTGAGCTAAGGGGAAAGGAAGAAGGAGAAGTGAAGTGTGGTGAATGTTTGAGAATGAATGGTCTTGAACTTGTGTATTAACTTATAACACTACAACACACATTTACCTATTGTATAAAATGCTCATAAAGAGGGAACATAATCTAATATTACATGTAAATAAAATCTTGAGTGGGCCCTTGTGTTGGCCGTGAGCTTGGTGGGGGGAGGGGTCTAGACTAGGGGTTAACTAGATAGTTAGGTTATATAGTTAAAAATCAAGTATTAGTTAGGTTTATTAGTTACTAGATATTACATTATGTGTTATGATGTTCGGGGACCATAACTAGCTTGGTAATGTTAAAACAGTGCTTCTAGTGAAAATTTGGTGTTTCGGGTAGTGTCCGGTTGTTCGGTTGGTTACCGGTTCGTTAAGGTGCTAAACTACGCAGTTTAGTGTGCTTTATGTTACCTTTTTTGACATTTCTGATTCCCAATACTTAGGAAAGCATTCAGGACCATTTAACCATATTTCTGCATGATATTAATTTGGTTAAATGCTGAATTTGCTGATTTTCTGCAGAATTCTGCAGTTTACGTGAGTTTTAGACACTTTCTGGCACTTGAACTATCTCTAGGAAGGCAGTTTTGTGATCCTTACTTTCCTACACACTATACTAGTGTAACTCTTGTTTTTTGACTCATTCTGTGTCTCAATACAATGTCTGTCTATTTACTAAACTCCGTCAGCATTTTTCTAATTTGTCTGATAACTGTGCTGCCGGTGCTTTGTGCATCATTCGAATCAACAAAGTTTGTATGCAGTAATGATATGTCATTTGCAATATATGATGCACATGTATGTATATGGTACTAATCAGAAAGCAATTCAAGTAATTAATTGTAATTTAGCACAGTCATTAAGCACTAATCATTATTTAATAATTGTACGGATGCATGCAAATTTGACAGTTGTCACATTCTCCCCCTGTTAAGAAAATTTCGTCCTCGAAATTTAAACTACATTAACTCCTTAGGGTTATGTTATACGTGCGTGGATATGAATAATACCAAAGTGCTTAACTACGAAACCGAATCAAAACTTATTCGAATCAGGGGAATCCAAGGACATATTACAACAACAAGAACCCAATGGTTAAAAGGTATGTGTTCCAGAATTTGATGTCCAAAAAGATACGAGATGTATAGATGTATACCCTAGTGTAACTTAGTTAACAAGGGTTCCACAAAAGAGGAGTTCTGACTGATAGAATTCCAAATGATTGTTTACAATATGCAAATGAGTTCTAAGAACAACAACATCCGTTGGATGAACTCAAAATCAGCAAGCCCAAATGTAATAGTGACATGAAAATGATTTGTCAACCTTCGAACAAATAAATGAATAAAATTCGTGTGTTGACATTATTGAATTTCTAGAATGCACTGAAATGGAATTCAATCGAATCTGGTGTATCATTGTCTTAATTCGTAGTTGCATGATAAATCAAACAAAAGTATGTGTAGTTTCGTGTGAAACGGTTGATCATGACTAGCACAAGCTACAAGTTTGTACCGACACCACAAGGTGTCGTAATGACATAATTCAATAATAGCGGTGACCGAACAAGTTCACCGTGTTTGAAATCAAATGAAAGTGTACTGAAACAAAACTGAAATTTGATTTAAACAACGTCATAGGGTTTTCAATCGAATATGGAACATCAAAGAACTACTGTTTTCGATCGGAGATGAAAAAGCAATAAATAATGCAAGGCATTCGATCGATAATGAAAGAACCGTTATGAGGTACACTGGAATATAAAATGAATTTATGTACCACTGTCTTAACACATGATTGTGTTAAGACTGTTTTAATCATGATAAAACAGAACGGATTTAGAGCTAGTCAATAAATAAACAATTAAATCCGTGTATGAAATACGTAACCGAGATTAGCGCAAGCTTCAATTTAGTGAAAACATCACTACAAGGTGTCGAAACCAACAAACGATTTAATGGAGTCGTAGACCAAACAAGTCTACTGCGACTCGGAATAAATGAAACGCTTGCAAAAATGAATTTGAATATGATGCTCTCAATACATCATATGGTGTCTTGAATTGAATATGTGAAATGGACAAGTTCAAGCAATTGAACTTGGTCTCAGCGCAATCTGACAATAAACGTATGTATCGACAAGGGGATTTCGGCATGGTTACAATGATAAACCATGTATGTAACTGAAAAGAAATGAAATTTCAAGAAGATTTTGTTGACTCAATATCAAGGAGTTGATACTTACAATAATGCAGAATATTCGAGTCACAAGGCAATAATCGGATATAACAAAATAATATTTGTAACTTTGATGCAAACGATCATTAGAAGGGAAGCCACATGCGTAACAAATGATTACATGTGTGTCATATGAATTTCCAAGAAATGAAACAATGAGTATTCGCTATAATGAAGAAATGATCAAGTATCGAGACAAAGGAGTGTTTGCTCTAACGAAGGAAATTGTCATGATGCAACTACCATTAAGAGAAGTAGAGATGTAAAAATCTACTTGCTAGAAGCAAAAGTGGGAATTTCAATAAAAGAAATTTGACTACTTTATCTGTTTGGTTAACTAAAATAGCATATACGACAGAATAATGGTGTTTGCTTGAGTTAATAGACGTGGTTCTTACGTGGTGACCTTTAATGGATCTCGATATAAGTTCCCAAAGGTCTTAAGTGCATGATTCCTAAACCCTCAAAGTTATGTATTCTGTGTGTAACTAATTTGTGTATCGCGTATAAAACACAGTATTAGCGTATGTTTAAAACAACTTGTTGACTTACTGTACCTTGGTATACTTTCTTCCTAAATTCACAGCTAATGATACTCGATCACGATCAGTCTTAGAATAGTAGTTGGATCCTTGCAGTTAGTTAAATAAATCGTTAAGCCTCAGCATGGGATACCGGTTCTTGATGGTTGACTTGTTCAGCTCTTGGTAGTCGATACCCATTCGAAAGTTACCACCCTTCTTTTCGACGTGCAACACTGGAGCTCCCAAAACGAGAAGCTTGGTCTTATAAATCCCTTATCTAACAATTCCTGAAGCTGCGTTGACGACTCTTGCATCTTTGAAGGCACAAGTCGATAAGGTGTCTTAGCTACAGGCGCGACGCCTGGAACCTAGTCAATGTGGAACTCGACTTGTCGTTGAGGAGGTAATCCTGATAAGTCTTTGGGGAAGACTTCAGGATATTCCCTTACCACAGGGATATCTTCGAGCTTAGGTTCTTCGGCTTCCTTGTCCATGACATGAGCCAAGAAGGTAATACACCTTTTACGCAAAAACTTCCGTGCCTTCAAACAACTAATAATCCGTAGAGGCGTATCCTGCTTCTCTCCATGAATCACGATCGTCTCTTTACTCGCCATCGGGCTGCGGAAAATCTTCTCATGGCAAACAATCTCCGCACGATTACTCGACAACCAATCCATCCTAACTACGACGTCGAAGCTTCCCAACTCAACTGGCAGAAAATCTATCGAAAACTCACGCTCTCCAAGTTCTATCACACAGCCTCTAATTACTTCGTTGGCTTCCACTAGCTTCCCATTAGCTAGTTCTATCGAGTACGGGATATCTAACTTACTTGTTACTAAACCAAGTATACTCTTAAACTCTAGAGATGTGAAGCTAAAATTGGCAACAGTATCAAACAACACAGATGCATAACGTTGACAAATATGGGATGTACCGATGACCACGTTTGGATCCTGGCGTGCTTCCCTAGCTCCGCTGCTGAGCTTTCATCCACGTGCTTGATTGTTTTTAGGGCAATATTTCTTGAAATGCCTTTTGTCTCCACAATTAAAACAACCTTGACCACGTCCTTGATCGTCACCATTTCTGCCTTGATAGTCGTTGTTGTCATTGTTTCCTTCGCGATTGGCACTACCATCTTGACTTTCGTTTCCATGCCCAGCACCATACCAACACGCCTCCTTGGCATGCCCCACTTTGCCACAGTTGTCACATTTTCCATACCTGCATAGCCCCGTATGATGACGTCGACAGTCGTCGCACTTAGGTAGTTTACCCATGTACCTTTTTTCCCTTTTTGGCCTCGTTGCGTGTATTTGCCCGAGCACCTTCTTGGAAATCAGTGAGCTTCCTTTTGTTCTTTCCAGATGACTCCACCTGAGTTTCCTTCTTCTCGTCAGGGGTCGAAAGTTTTTCCAATCTAAGTGCTTCCTTAGTGAGCGCCACACTCAAGTTACTCGCATCGATAGTTGTTGGAGGCGTTGATGCCGTCATCAAGCTCATAATCTGAGGCGCCAATCCCCAGACGAATCGTCCTATCCTCTTAAACTCTGGTTCCACCAGATATGGAACAACTCGGGACAAATCGTGAAGTTTCTGCACATATTCCACTACCTTTGGACCTTCCATCTTCAGGTTCCAGAATTTCATTTCCAGCTTCTAGATCTCCATCTGAGAACAATACTCCTTACGCATCAATTATTTCAACTCATCCCATGTCAAAGCATACGCAGCAGCCTCGCCCATTGTCTGAACCCGAAGGTTCCACCGTGACAGAGCCTCATATTGAAACAATCCAGAAACGTATGTAACTTGTTGCTCTGGAGTACATCCGCTCATTCGCAAGACAGAATCCATATTCTCGACCCATCTCACAAAAGCTACGACACCTCCAGTGCTGTCGAATTTCAGAGGCTTGCAGTCCAAAAACTGCTTGTAGGTACAGCCTGTACAAGCAACATCATTCACAGAAGGCATTAACAAAGCACACTTGGAAATGTCCAAACATATTGTAATGTGTCTTAGGTGACTTAAACATTACCGTGAGGTGGGTTATTTCCTGAGGTACCTCCGCTGTGTTCGGAGCGTAAGGCCTCATGTTGTGCGATTGCCTGTGAAATTCGTTCTTGCAATTCTGCCTCAGTTGTGGGCAACTGAGTGTTCCTTCGAGTAAGCATCTTCTAAATGGAGATTGTATAGGTCAGGTCTTATTCGTATAATAAATAGTACATATACATAATAGTGTTTATCATAGCAAGTAAGCATGTATCATAACAATCATAGCACAAACATGTAATTTAACAACGTGTTTAATGAGAACATGACGATTGAGCTTTCATTAATCATCGACCACAACATATTGTTACATGTTTTACAAGAGTATCATATCACAGGGTCACACTAACCTTGTCCAACAAGTCTACCAATCTACAAAAGTCACATAATCAAAAGGTGGTCTCCAAAAGGCTTCATAAACTCGGCTCAATAGTGGTGCTCTCACCATGAGTAATGCAATCTGCATAAGACCAAAAACCTACTGTACTGATGGCGGAGGAGGAGGAGGAGGAGGAGGAGGAGGAGGGAGGAAAATCAAACTGAGAACATGTGCGAGTTCCTCCTCGAGTTTATGCATATGACGAAGCAAGTAACGGATCTGCTGCTCGACCGTAAGAAATCGAGCATCAAACTCTGGAAAAGGAGTAAGAGGAGCAGGTGGACGAGCAAAAGGAGGCGGTGATGATCGAGGGGGAACAAAAGTAGACTGACAAGGACACGATAGGGGACGTGGTGTCGACTCA
This sequence comes from Helianthus tuberosus, assembly GCA_030545235.1. NCBI lineage: Eukaryota > Viridiplantae > Streptophyta > Magnoliopsida > Asterales > Asteraceae > Helianthus > Helianthus tuberosus. The sequence continues at coordinate 173,671,478 of CM060397.1, forward strand.
AGCTCCAGAACTCTGCGACTCATGACTTTAAATCGAAGCTGAAGCGAATAAAGTAACTCATCCTGCGTATAGCCAACAAAATGCGAGGGGTGGTAGGGGTCCGAAATCAGCATAGTGTATGGTGGGAACCATCTGAGTGGCTCATCAAGTGGTGAAGAAGTAAAAGGGGCAAAAGGTGCAGACTGGGGATTGTGTGGAAAAGCTGCTGAAACATGAGGGTCATGACTAGGCTGCTGGCCTGAAGTGCCTTCCCCAGGACGGGGTGCGGGTATGTCCTGCAAGAAAATGATAGGTAGATCAACACGATGAACATCAAACTCCACAGGGTGAAAAGGAGCGACATCAGCGGGTGCGGGTGCAGGTGGAGGAATGAATGGCTCAATAATATGATGTTTAATGGGTGCAGGAACTGTATCAGGTATGAGGGGTGCAATGTCAGGTAAGCCAAATGGAATAGGGTCATGATCAAGCAAAGGCTCAGGATCAGCAGGCGCAACATCGGGCTGCTCAACAGGAATAAAATCTAGCTTAAGATCAAACTCGGGATCGTGTGGAGGAGATGGTGCAGCTGACATGGTTGTTTCATCATCAGAATCAGTGGCATAGCGTCATAATCCAACTTCCTGCAAGGCGGAGGACGTCACAGACTCAAAGGAACCTGAGACATAGTGCAAACTAGAGTCAGAGGAAATCTCAATAACAGGGATCTCAAGAAGTGGAATAGCAACAATGTCCTCATCTAGCTCTCCATCACCATGGGCATCATCAGGAGGACCATCAACAAACAGATCAAAGTCATCATCAAACAGATCATCAAAAGGCCAATCCTCAGGAGGGATGACCACTAAAGGAACGGGAGCGAGGATCGGTGCCATGATATACTCACCATCGGGATTCCCGATGATAAGATGATCATGGACTGGAATGGGAATAACAAAAGGATCCTCATCTGGAATACCATCAGCAAGCGGTAAGTCGTCTCCAAAATCAGGCAACGCGAATGGCTGAAAGTCGTCATCGTCGTCAAGTATCATGTCTAGGTCGCTCTCAGTGTCGGATGTAAGTATCTTCGGCTCGGGTGCACTCTCGCTATCAGAGACGAGGGTCATAGGGTCATCAGTGTCAGACAATCCGCTCTCGGATGAGGACATGGTGTCTGTAACAGAACAATCATAACATATGCACATATGTTAACCACTATCATTTAGCATGCAATCAAAGACAATGTATCATGAAATCATGTATCCTTGTTATTCCTCATGAAACCTTTCTATCCTTCCTAGTCTCCCAGACTAAACCACAAGGTAAACTTTGCAATCGTGCTTCGTGTCTTTCCGTATGTGAAAATGTTTGTTTCCCTGGATCTGGGCGTTTCGTGTATGCAATGAAAACATGTTGTAAAATATCTTCGTGAGAGCCCTAATGATTGTAGTCTAGACTCGAGAAGGAATCCTAGTTCGCTACAATCGAAGCTCTGATACTAAACTGTCACACCCTGACTCTTGCGGAAGCGTGATTTGGTGTGACTTGCATATCATTGCATTCAACCATAACAAACAACTATATGATAAAACCAAAATGTTCTTCCATAGATAGTTTTCAAAATAATACAATCGTCATTGTTTAACATCAAACTAAGACTTCAAGTTTAGATCACATGACAACCAAAGCTTAAAGATCCATACTGGACTTTACAGAACACACTAATAAAAGCGAGCCTTTGAACCATGTATTCTATCAAGGATAAAATACACGATTCAAACCCTTCAGTACTGGATAACATCTTTTATTAAAAACACAACTTGAAATCTTGAACGCCCGCCAGATCCTCAACCAACTTCCTGAAATACATGTAGTTTGAAAACATCAACAAAAGTTGAGCGAGTTCATGTGTTTAGTATGTGTGCACGAATAAACCTTGAAAACTCTTGTAAGTATGTATGTATGTACTTTGTAAACTGGTATGAAGCAACAAGGAAACAGATCAATTAATGTGTAGCTAATACATTAATATATGTGACGTGATGCAGGAAGGCTCAAACCTAGTAGATTTTGTCTCCGGCAATAAGACATAGTCACCACATGGTCCACTCGGTGGGCGCATGGGTGGGGCTCGCTACACCCAAATAGATCTATCACTCATGTCCCTCGGTCCTACTATGAGGATTAATGGTCTTAAGCGTTATGCCCACCACTCACATGATCAAGCGGTACCTTTCCTTAGCTAACCATACCACATATAAACGTTTGTAAACAGTTTGTAACATGTACTTCACCCCGAAGTTATAAAACTGAAAACAGTTAAAAGAAAAGGGGGACATGAACTCACTGTTTTGCGTTCTTCGTATCCAATGTAACTCAAAGCTTCCTCTAGAACGCATGACTACCTACATGCATACTACGGTTCATTAGACGGGTGGGTCGTGCCTTGACCTTGGTCTTATTTAGTATTTTTGAGTTACGTTTCTTTGTGTCATCAATGTTATTCCAAGTATATAATTATTCGTCAAAATAATAAATATTTTAACTTAAATTATATTTATTGAACTTTGGAATAATAGTTAAAATAATATATTTTAACTTATTACTTTTCAAGTATTTATTCATGTGTATCCTTCCCAAGGATGGGTGTATTTGTCTTCGTATTCTTATACTTGTATATTTTTGCCATGTATAGGTGTCGTATTCCGGAGTGTATTTATACGTACAAGATACGTATTTTCTTGTTATTGTTAAGCATTCTTATACTTAATTTTGTATAATTTTTTCCGGAATAATATCTCTAGTAAAAATACATTAATATATATTTTCAAAATATATATTTTAAGAAACATTACTTAGAAAAATTATTTACAATTTTTCCCTTGGCAAAAATATTTATAAATTTCATACAAGTCTCAAAAATAATATATTTTCAAGTCTAACTTAGAAAATATATATAAATCCATTTTCCTTTCAAAAATAATATATTTCAAGTTTGTTTGAGAAAATATATATTTTTCTTCCAAAAATAATACTTCTTTTAATAACCCCAAGAAAATATATATTTTTACTTGCCAAAAATAATATATTTTCTCCTCGCAAAAAATATGATATATTCTTGCAATAATTGTAAAAATCATATTATTGTTCTCTTGGTTTCCAAAATATTATTTACCAAAATTATACTTGTGAATAAATTTTCCGGAATATTTTTGTGAGTTATATTCCTTTGTTCGGTTCCACCAACAATTTGGATATTCTTTGTATATTTATTCCTTGGAATTTTTGGTAATATTTTGGATTGTAATTTTTTGTATTTTGATGAGTTATATTATTTCAATTCCTAAAATAATATAACTAATGCACATAATATACAAATAATCACACACATGGTGACATCTAAATATATATTTTCCTAAATACATATGTAGTCACTTTTGTTTATAAAAACCAACCTCCAATATTTATAATTTTTGTAACAAAATTTATGGCAAACTTTATGTGAAAATCCATGGTTTGAATTATACTTGTAAATATTTGTTTAAAAATTTTTTTCTATGTGTTTAATTTTTAGAAAAATTTTGCCATAGTTTCCCCTAAAAATGAAGGTTTCCATGCCTTCAAGGCATATCATTTTCTTTTGTAAATCAATACAATCAATCAACAATAAACAATCTACACTTACCAATTTTGCCAAAAACAAGCATAAACTACCACTTCATGAACTTGAAAATTTATAAAAAATGTGTAGTAACTTACTAGTGTTTTTAGTAAGTCTTGTTACCCTTTAAAGTGTGGTTGTTTCTTTAAAAACATCATTTTTAAAGAAGTTAGTTCTTTACAACTTATAATCACATTTTCTAAAAATGTTTCTTCATGGATTTTTCTTGTCACATATGTGCTTCTACACTTTATTAACCACCAAAAATGAGGTTTATTTATTTAAGAACCAAGATTAAGTAAAACTTGTATTTTTAACTTAGTTTCTTGAAAAATCATTCTTGAAATCTTAGATTTACAAGACTTACAACTCACTTTAATCATCATTTTACAAGAAAACAATATATTCTTTCAAGTTCATGTCTTTCATGAGGATGATCTATTAATCTCTAACATTTTCATCCTCTCATCTTGCTAGATTATGTTTTTAATCATGATCTAGCAAGATCATATGATGATCTACATCATTTACATAAGTAAACAACAATCAACAAGTATAACAACACATAAACAACATGATTTCTTATGGTTTTAAGCTTATGTTCATGTTTCATAGTGTTCTTCAAGATTAACATCATGTATAATCTTTTAACCACTTAAATAAGATGTAAAATGAACAGATTAGTGTTCTTACTACTAGCTTAAGGCTAGGGATGATCAAGAGAAGAAAAGAAGTGGATAAAAGCAAATGGTGAAGGTCCTTCAACTTCTGAAAGCTCCAAGCTTCCTTGTGCACCTTCTAACACCTTTGTATGTATGTAGAATAGTTGAATGATGATTGATGATGATGGATAGGTGTGTGTTGTTCTTGGTCGTGAGGTAAGGGGAAAGGAAGAATGAGAAGTGAAGTGCGGTGAATGTTTGAGAATGAATGGTCTTGAACTTGTGTATTAACTTATAACACTACAACACACATTTACCTATTGTATAAAATGCTCATAAAGAGGGAACATAATCTAATATTAAATGTAAATAAAATCTTGAGTGGGCCCTTGTGTTGGCCGTGAGCTAGCTGGGGGGTGGTCTAGACTAGGGGTTAACTAGATAGTTAGGTTATATAGTTAAAAATCAAGTATTAGTTAGGTTTATTAGTTACTAGATGTTAAATGATATGTTATGATGTTCGGGGACCATAACTAGCTTGGTAATGTTAAAACAGTGCTTCTAGTGAAAATTTGGTGTTTCGGGTAGTGTCCGGTTGTTCGGTTGGTTACCGGTTCGTTTAGGTGCTAAACTACGCAGTTTAGTGTGTTTTATGTTACCTTTTTTGATAGTTCTAATTCCCGATACTTAGGAAAGCATTCAGGACCATTTAACCATATTTCTGCATGATATTAATTTGTTTAAATGCTGAATTTGCTGATTTTCTGCAGAATTCTGCAGTTTACGTGAGTTTTAGGCATTTTCCGGCACTTGAACTATCTCTAGGAAGGCAGTTTTGTGATCCTTACTTTCCTACACACTATACTAGTGTAACTCTTGTTTTCTGGCTCATTCTGTGTCTCAATACAATGTCTGTCTATTTACTGAACTCCGTCTTCTGATTTGTCTGATAACTGTGCTGCCGGTGCTTTGTGCATCATTCGAATCAACAAAGTTTGTATGCAGTAATGATATGTCATTTGCAATATATGATGCACATGTATGTATATGGTACTAATCAGAAAGCAATTCAAGTAATTAATTGTAATTTAGCACAGTTATTAAGCACTAATCATTATTTAATAATTGTACGGATGTATGCAAATTTGACAGTTGTCACATTCAGTAGCAGCACTATTTCGCTTGGGCAGCTTGCCCTGTTCAATTGCTTGGTCGGTAAGACGGTGTGCCAAACGGATGACTCGTTGAATCGTGGGGAGGTTAGCTGAAGTTACTAAGCTTTGGATTTCGGGTGCTAAACCCTTAAGATAGAGCTCGATATGCTTGTAAGCAGGCTCGGACATATTGGGACATAATGCAGCCAAGTCGTTCGATCTCTTTGTGTATGCTTCGATTTCAGATCCAACCATCTTCAGGTTGTGGTATTCCACCTCGAGCTTCTGAATACCATCTCTATAACAATACTCTTTCTTGATCAGATCTTTGAATTCGTTCCAGGGAGTGGCATTGGCAGCCGCCAATCCGAGCATTTGAACATGTGCATTCCACCAGGAAAGTGCGTTTCCTTCGAGAGTGCCAGTAGGGTACTTCACCCTATTACAGGGCATTCACACATTTCGAAAACAGACTTGACCTTCTTGATCCAGTGTAGATGGCCTACCGCTCCTTCAGTACCGTTGAAGGATTGAGGTTTGCAATCCATGAATGCCTTAAAAGTGCAAACTCGAGGTTGAGCGAGTGCAGGTTGACTTGTAGCGTAAAGTGAAGTGAAGTGAATGAGGTTAAGGGTGATAAGGTGACACCAGAACAGGATGTAAACATCCTAAAATGGTTCGGATTGGTAGATTTACCTCCTAGTTGGGCTACGAAAGCTTCACTAACTCGTGCATTTATCAGGGTCGTCCGCTGGTCCTGAGTCATGTTTATACCGCCTTTGTCGCGTCCATTCACTGTCTATCCACAAAACACAGAATGAGAACGATGCCATAGTGGTGTGAGGGAAAACAGAAGAAAGTTTGACTACCACGCATAAAGTTCCAAGTAAACAATTGGGTCCAGGAGAAAGTGTGTTAGGGTTAAAAGGTATCTCACTGTTAAAGTCTTAGGAGCTAAGCATACCATTACATATTATATCAAGTAAGTAACAAGTAGGCACGTACATAAACTATGCAATCTAAAATGTTAAGCCTTGCACTAAGAGTGTAGTGTCGTTGCGAATCACTTAGTACAGAATAGGTTATAGACTGATTTTTCTCAAAAAGACTTTTCTTTTTAAAACCGAGTTCACTATAACCAATGGCTCTGATACCAATCTGTCACACCCTCAAATTCCACATGCGGAGTATTACCGCGAGGCGTGTGACTGACCAAGATCATACCACCAATCATATTGAACAATTAATTAAGATAAAGAAACCCATCACCATCAATACGATTAGTGACTAAGTATTCAAAAGTCCAAAACAATGTCAAAGTTAACAATGGAAGCAAAAAGTTTAAATTCCAAACAATTGTTTAAAAACCATAATTGTTTAATAAGAACCCAACAAATAGTTCTTTGCAACAACGACACTCCTCCAATGCAAGCTCTCGCGCTGTACCTAACGACCTGCAAAGCATGCAATAGTGTGTCAACATAAAGTTGGCGAGTTCATGGTTTGTCAGTGTTGTTTCAAAAACATGGATTGTTAAATTACTCAGTTTATAAAACATGTCATGGGGAGCTACCCCATCTTTAAGCTACTAAACCGTGTGGTACCCGAACTTGACCGTTTAAGTTGTTTGTGCCCCAGGTCAATGTCTATCATCATTAACCAGTTGCCCAGGCATAAAAGTTCACGCCCGTCCTCCCAGGCATGGTGTGAGGTTTGTCAAACCTAATAGTGCAATCAACTAATATCCCGTTCGCCTAGCCCCGAAGATTAATCAGTATAATGTGTGGGGACTTTCAGATAGAGTTCGTTTAGTCCGCTAAAGACATGCAGTATAACTAGCATTTAACAGTATTCCAAACCAGGAATACTAGGCAATCTCAAACCAGGGAAAATGAAGTTAACAGTATTTAAAACCAGGAATCCTAGGCATTCACATACCAGGGAAAGTGAGGTTCCCAACCACCGGGAATACATGCTTTTAGTAAAGGTAGGGGTGTGCAGAAAACCGAATTAATTGAACCATAACCGAATTAACCGACAAAACCGAACTGAAAAAACCGAACCAAATAAAAAACCGGTGGGTCGGTTAATGGTTTTTTTGAAAACCGAATGTAGTGGGTCGGTTATGGTTATCATTTTTTTCATACCCACCATAACCGAACCGACATGTAATAAATCTTTGTAGGATTTAGGACTTTTCACCATATTTTAAATATTTGATGTTTTTCACTGAATATTTTTAGTACTTATTGGTTTTTCATATCATTTTGTGGTTTTAGTTGAATGTTTATTTGAACTAGTAAATTTACTTGCGCATTGCCGCAGAGTTTTAGATCAACCGAAAACCATATAAATGAACAACGGTACCAGTCCAAATAATACTGAAGTACCTATTTTGTAAAGGATATCGACACATGTTTTACATCGATCATATACCATAAAAAACCAATATTGATGAAAGTCTCCATATGTCAACAACGGAACCTATGTTGTTTGGTTAGTATCGATTCGATTCTTCATGGTAACGACACTCGATATAGTTTCTAGTACTAAAGTTTTCATTTCGAATATAACACCTTTTTAATAAGTTTATATTAAAACATTAAGAAAAATGTAATCAACACGAATGCATGTAAAACATATTTTATATTAGAAATATACTTAAATATTTTAAGCATTCTTGCAAAATCTAATTTTAAAATACCTAGGTAAAATATAAAACAAACTAAGGAGCCTCTTTCAAAATTGTAATGGAAACACACAAAATCTGGTTTTTAAATTTTAGATGAAAATCATAAAGCAAAATACAAGACAAAATGAGTTTTATATACAGATCAAAATGAAGCAAATTAGGTGAAAGCTTATAAACCAAAAAGTCCATGTGATGTCGTCACCCAACGCCGTTACCGTCAATTTACTGTTTCTCGGTTAAGTTAGAAATTAATACATATATATGAATTTATGGAATGTATCATATCCCTTTATTTGAATATTCGATAATAATTGGTATTAATATTATAGATTATATGTATTTTTTAATATTATGTAACATACTAATATATACAAATATGCAATAACAATTTATTCCAAGTTAAAAAATTAAGCTTTTTTTAGCTAAGCTAAATACACGGTTAACCACCCATAACCGACCCGCTATAACCATCAAAACCGAATAACCATAACCACCATAACCGATCGGTTATGGTTATGGTTATCCAAAAACCGACATCGCGGTTATAGTTATGGTTTTTGGTCAAAACCGACCCAAACCGACCCATGCACACCCCTAAGTAAAGGTGTGAACTCACCTTAGATTAGCTAGGCAGATTAAGTTATGCGAGCTAGTATGGTCAACCACGTCCTATTATGGTTACCAAGAACAATAGGGGTCGTTTATGTAATTCACGCAAATCTTACACGCATCTAACAATTAACATGCATACAAGTTGTCACAACTATGTTATCGAGTAGTTTTAGGCACATGTTCGTAGTATACACTACAATGCACGATACACCATTTATACAATCATTAAGCATGTACGAGTACCAAATATAGCAGATTTGACACTTTATAACTTACAAGCATGCACAACTCAATTTACTGAAAATAGGCTGTTTTGGGGTGTCCGTTTACCGCACTTATGAGATTGAAAAAATTACAATCTTTTGATGTAAAATGACCCTCGGAGGGGTTGGTCTTGTGTTAAATTTTTAGAGTCTAACTCTTTACCAAAAATTTATAAAAATTCATTTACTAAGCTGCAATCAGATTCATCACTTTCTTACTGCAGCTCACAGAAAAATTCATTTAAAAATCCTCGGTTATTCAATTGACGAAATTCCAGTTGGAGGGTTGCACGGAAACTTAAGACCATGTACAGTATAAATTTCGTGATCTAACTCAAAGTATTCATCAAGTTATGACTTAAAACATAACATGTAAAATCTGCAGAATTACGCAGCTTTAATTTCTGAAACGAAACAATGTATTTAAAATAGCAAACGACGTCCAAAAATCGTGATTCTAGAAGAGTATTTCAAATCAACACGTTATAGACTCGAGAAAATCCAATTTTCGTTAAGTTATGACCCAGTTACAGCCGATTAAAGTCGGTTGTAACTGTCGAGTAGAACCTGTTTTCGTTACCCGATCTTCCCAACCGAACAACTAACGCACCCAACGACCCTTAGTGTTTAATACCAGCAGATAATCATCTCCCTATGTCATCTATACCATTAAATCAATAAGATTTTACCCCAAAAACCAAACCCTCGTTACTTACATAAACCTACGCATATCTAAACGATACAAACGACGTCATGTAACATATAATCAACATAATCATCTATGGTGTAGCTAAGCACAGCCATGAATAATGATAGGAACAAAAACGCGGCCAATAAATCAATGAAACTAACAGCCAAGACATCAAAATACTAACCGAGAGACGAAAGAGATGCGAGAGAGAGTGTGGGGGCTGGAAAAGAGATCGCGAGAGAGAGGGGAGGGGCTGCTCCTTTCCTGCCGTGATCTTGAGGGATGGTGCTAGGGTTTTTTTTTTCTTTTGCTGAGAGTTCAAACACCAACATGCAGCTATACGTAAGTGTTTTAAGGGTATTGGGGGCGGTTATTGGGTGTGGGCCGTAAATAGTTTAAGTGGGTAAGGGTTAGTTGGGCTGAACACAAGGCTAGGGAAATACGAAAAGGCCTGTTTGAATTGTGGAACGAGAATGTGGGGGGGGGGGGTGGCAGCCTATTGTTGTAGTAATACACACATACATAATATATTTATTTTTTTAAACACTAAACCTACTAGTATAGGTGTATAATGAATTAGCAAAGATAATATATATATATATATATATATATATATATATATAATATACACGTTATGGTTTGGACCTTCTAGGTTTCCGGTTTCGCGAGTGGGTTGAATCGACAATCGAGTTCATGCTTTGGTTTAAAGGTACAAACGGTTCGGGTCGGTTCAACACTATAAATTGGATAAGTGTGTAACATTTGGTTTCGTAGAAAAGTAAAGCGTAATATAAAATGATTTAAAAGAGAAGTGAAACGAATGATGCTAACCTCACGAGCACGGATTGTCACAGCAGCCACAACCTTCACCGCCACCTGTAGAATCGTCTCAACCCGTAGAAGATGAAGTTGAAGAATATGTTTCGGAGATGCAACCCCAAACCTCGAAACGAAAAAAAAGGGAAGCAAATGGCGCATCTAGCCGGTGATCAAACTTCGAGAGCGAAGATGTAACACCCCGCATTTTCTTTAATAAAATATTTGATTTCAATAATTTCTTTCGCAGCGGAAACTCCTAGTCATATGTTTTCGTCATAAAACCATTAAGAAAAATGATTTCACTATATAAAAAATGGGTGTAACTCGTCGTACATAGCAACAGAATCACAAACGAACCTTTATATATAAATAATAAAATAACGAATCATCTAAATTCGTCACGTCTTGTCAAAGTTTCTCTACCCATTCCCCAACAGCTTCATGTCTAACAATCGTAACTAACCTGAAAATGATACACATCGATTTTCGAAAACAAGTGTCAGCTTTTTTTTAAAGCTGAGTAAGATAAAGGTTAAATAAAAAAACAAGTAAAATATCATTAGTTCATTAACTCATTCTTTTCATGTGATTGCAAGTTATGATCCAAACACCACAACATGATCAAGCAAACAACCCTAAGATCATGCCTATCGTCATCTTATCTAATCTTTATCTTTTCATCTTATCGCGTTCATATCATAAACCTTTATCTTTATCGTATCACGTGGTTTTATTCATTATCTTTCAACATTCATCTTTCATCGTTGTAAACCACGTGGAGGATAGTCCTTAGGTCTCCATAACTACACATGGTAAACCATGCGTATCGGGTAGACCGGTCGGGGGAAAGTCCACTACAACCGACTAAGTGAAGGAGCACAAAAGCAGTTCACCGTTGTCGTTAACCATCGTCTGTAGACAATAGCGAGCAAGTACTTCACGCGTGTGGCTCTTGGGCGTGTCTTTAACATCTTAGTTGCCACGTACCGCTCCTGGTGTGTATGTGTCTTAGAGATTCAAAGTCTTTCTTTAATCTTTATTCTTTTAAGATCCTTAACGTGCATGTGTCTTAGAGATTCAAAGTCTAGTGTCGTCTACATCGTTTCGTATTATGTAAAGGCGATTTTAATCATGGGAAAGTATAATAGCCATACGAGCAACTAATTTAAAGTCATCATACAAATAAAAATAGTACGAATAAATACTACACCCGCAACCCGACCCATCATATTAGATCATATGCATATAATACCCACATGAATCAAAATTAACTTGCAATATTAAATAAAATAGTTTTGATGTGTACCCGTGATTTCAGAAAACAATATCTTACCTTAACAAAGATAACTAGTCAAACAACTTTGTGATCGCCTCTCTCGGGAGTGCCTACATTTTTATCGATAACACGTACTAAGATCATATATTAAAAGAAAACGATTTCGCTACCAACATTTGAGTCCCTATTCGACTGGTTGAGTTTCTGAAATACGTCAGTTATCAAATTCCTATTTTGTTTAGGTTGTTAATCTTCAACTCTACAATCAACTCAAAAATGCTAAAATAACTTACCCATAAAACAATAATCTATTATGTAAGTGCATTGAAGTAAAAGTGGAAATGATATTATTCATATGGTCCTGTTATACTTTTGTTTGTCCTCTAATATGAGTTCATGATCTAATCCGGTGATTTGAAGACATTGTTGTTGAATCGAATGAGATGGTTGATGTAATGTGGTTGTATTAGTAACAAATCATGAATAATTTAGTTTCTTTTTAAATAATTTTTTTCTCATTCATTTGTTTTCCAGATTTAGGACGATATGCTACACGATTGTATGTTCGTCTATGGCTCCATGGACTCTAGCGGGGTTTAAGATCCCTTGACGGTAGTACATATTGGTAATGGTCCATCTTCTAACTAAATGACTAAAGCAGTTTATTCAAATTAACTTTTGACAATGTTATTTTATTTAAAATATCAATAATGATATTTCATTCGAATATGCCTTTGCCTTTAGCATGGAAAGTGTTTTTGGTTTCAATGAAATGAACCAAGCCATGAGGGAGAAGAGGAGCCATAATGATATTTCATTGGAATATACCTTTGCATGTACTAATTTTTTTTAGTAAAAATTTAATTTTAATATATTGTGGTCGTATTAATAAAAAATAGTAATTAATAACAAATAGTAATTAATATAACTAAGTTTCTCGAGTCCGGGAAGCAATCCCAGGTAAAAACCTAATATTGTTATAAAATATTAATAAGATCAAAGTACCTGTTAAACTCATATACTTGACCGTAATCCAATACGATTCATATTTGGTTAATGAAAATTCCAGCTAGTATTAAAATCATATGATCTGGGGTGGAGGTGGGGTGGAGGTGGTGTGGAGGCGGGATAAAATATGATCTGGGTTTTTTTAGATTTAGCGTTGTGGGTTAGATGGAACTAATAAGTGTTTGACTAAAATGCCCCTCTATATGTTTTTTTATCTTTGCCATGTGTCAATTTATTATTGCTTCCTACCCTTCCTAGAGAAAACAAACTTCCTATTTGATCTTTTCCCTCACATCATATTATAAACGTAAGGAAAAAAAACCATAACAATAAATCTCGTTAAATTTATTTATTTCTAATTCTAGAGAATAAACTAGTATTAAATAAATAAAAATAATCGGATATCACAGAAGACAACCTTGGTCAATGATCGAGGAGGAGGCGTTAGCTAAGGCGTGAATTAGCACGTCAAAATGCCCCATTGTTGGTATGTAAAAATATATAAATTTTTAAATTTTTAAATATATAAACTTTACATTTTTTAATATATAACTTTTGTTACATTTCAAAAATATAGGTAACAACCAAACCGGCGTTGGTTTAAAAAACATATTAGCAAAATTTCTTGCGATTATAGAACACGGTCCGTATCACAATCTCGATTCCGCCAGTGAAAATTTACGTCTATCTTCATCCCTACCTGCCATCCTCTTTCATTTGCGTCTATTTTCATCCCTACCTACCAACTTTCTTTATTTACTTTTGAATATATTTCTTTTATGATTTTCATTCTATGTTTTGTCAACGGTGTTTTGTTAGATCAACATACTAGGATTTTCTGTATTATTATTAATTATTAATTTTTTTTTCATCTCTTTCTAATCTGAACCCATCTTAACCTAAATCTATCCTAACACAAACCATTTTGACACATTACTCAAACCCACCCAACTTGCCCACTTTGCCCAACGCTATTATGACATGTGATAAATGTATTCAAACAAATTATCTACCAAACTGTATAAAATACTTTTATAATTATTATTGTTGTCGTCGTCGTCGTCGTTGTTATTAGTGTTATCATTTTACGTAATATGTTAAAATTTAGTGAGCCAAAGATTTATTTTCTCTCTTATTTCACTCCCTTTCAAATTTGGTTATTCAGATTTAATATTTTTTTCTAAAAAATCAATAATATCTTTTCATAAAAACATTTTATAATATTTTAATCTTCATTATTAATGTTGGTACACTTTATGTGGACGCGACTCGGTTCGGTTCGACTCGGTTCGGTTCGACACGGTTAGGTTCGGCTCAAGCCCGACGTCGCGACATTCCTCTGTCGTGCGTCCCAGAGTTCGACACGCGAAGCACGGAGAGCCGCGAACCGTTCCCGCCGACACATCATCATGACATCACCATGATGATGTCATGATGACGTCATGATGACGTCATGATGATGACATGTGTGTAGATAACATTTACATGAAATATATGTGACGAAGGTTGTGAAATCAATTGAGGAAGGTTAACCTTCCTCATGAACATACATGGGGAACCTTTCAAGGTTCGTTAAGATAATGTGTGGGGAACTTTAACCTTCCCCACTCATTCCTTCGTCACATGAAGGTTCGTCTAAGAGGGCAGTATATATAACAAAGTTGTTTATCAGTTTAGTTCATGAGAGCATAGTGAAACCAGAGAGTTTATCGTCAAACATTGTGTGTATATGTTTGATATTGTTCTCGTCCTTTTAATCCAAGTGAATCTTTGATTATCTGTTGTGTTACTCGCGTTACATAGTTTGGTTTGCACCGTCTCGGGGATTCCGCACCCGCGATTGTGTTTATGATAAACAAGGATAGGTTACGTATCGGATCCTCCGGGAAAAAACGGACCTACAATTAAGTATATTTATTTTATTCAACTCGTGTAATACACGAGTTTCTAACCTAGTTATATTATATTGTACTAGTATATAGTCATTTCATATTCTTTTATCTCGAGTAAATGGTCAAAATGGTCCCTGACTTTATGTTACTTTTGCCAATTTAATCTAAAAATGAAAACTTTTGTATATGGGTCCTTGATGTTTTATTTTTGTTGTCATTTTCACCCAACTGGAAAACTGGGTTAGAATTTTCTGTTAACCTCCACCTTTTTCGTCGTCTTCCTCATTTAAATTAACTATTATTCATATGTAAAATGACAAATATGCCCTTCATTAAATGAGGAAGACGACAAAAAAAAGTGGAGGTTGATAGAAAATTCTAACCCAGTTTTCCTGTTGGATGAAAATTGCAGTAAAAATGAAACCTAAGGGACACAGATATAAACCAGGATAGGGCTCCGTCCAGGAATAGCCCTGAAATGTAGGTCACCTGTTGGTCTGGAGCGCACTTGCTCATTCTGAGAACTGATTCCGTCTTCTCGGCCCATCTGACAAACGCCACAGCACCTCCGGTGCCGTCGAAGTTTACAGGCTTGCAATCTAGGAATTGCTTGTAAGTGCACCCTGCACATACGTTAGGATTTACAAATGGTATTAGCGAACGCGCTAAAGATATCCAAATGTATCATAGTATGCCTCAAACGACTTAACATTACCATGGGGTGGATTGTTATTGCCGTTGTTCTGTGAATTGCTTCCGTTGGTTCCTCCTTGTGAGGCTGCATACGGCGCTATGGCGGCAGCAATGATTCCTTGGAGCTCTGCCTCGTTGGCAGGCATACGCGTCTGTCGTCTTGGAGGCATCTTCTAAAAGATGGTTCACGTTGGTCAGGTCATAATAAGTAAAGTGTACGTATGTAGCAATAATATCAACGCATAACATCTCATGTTATAAATAAATCAACCACATAACATCTCATGTTATAGAACATAAACAATCAATCAAACATCACACTTGATGAGAATACTGCGATTGCGCTGTCGTAAATCAAGACCACAATGTAAGGTTTACAAGTTCATAACTGTATCATACATCATCAGTGACTAAGGGCCACATCGCCCTAGTCCAAACTATCTAGTCAGTGACAACAACAACAACAACAAGTATACAAATCATCAAAAGTCACAATCATCAAAATGCGGTCTCCAAAAGCTGTGTAGTCTGCACAATCGCGGTCGTCTCACCAAAAGTCTACCTGCGTCGAATCAAGAAGGCCTAAGCTGATGGCGGTGGAGGAGGGGGAAAACGAGAAAAGAGTAAACGTCGCATATGAAGCCAGTCCTCCTCCATAGCGCGATAAGAGCGCAATAAGTATGCTATCCGCTGCTCGGGAGTCCAAAAGCGAGCGACAGAATCAGGTGAAAGTGGACACGGAGGGTGTGATACTGCAGGTGGGGTCTGGCAATGGCACGGTGGTCGCTGAGCTCTCTCCAGCTCCTGTACGCGACGGGTCAGCGCCTCCTGCTGTATCATGAAAGATGTGAGAATATCCTCCGTAGAATACCCCACGTGATATGGGTGATACGGATCAGATGGTGGCATAATGGGGGGCGTAGTCCAGAGGAATGGCTCACTAGATGGAGCGAAGGATGGTACAGTAAATGGTGCAACAGTGGGAGTAAAAGTAGGATGAGAAATCCGGGGTACAAACTGATCTCCTCCTGACACGAAAGGTGTATGGCCAAACGGATGACGTGACGAACTCTCCCCAGGACGTGGTGGAGGAATGTCCTGGAGATAAGTGATCGGGAGATCTGTGCAGTGAGTATCTGTGGTGTGTGGGGGAATCAAGGGAACATCAATGGGAGCTGACCCAGAGGCCGAAACGGGGGCTACAGGTGGTGTAACTGGTATCACGAAAGGTGGGTAATCATCGTCATCATCTATCCACCCGTTGCGGGTATGAGCGTATCGTGGATCAATGTGGGTCGCAAAAGGTGCACGGTCGAACATCACCGGCACTGGATCAGGAAATGGTGCAACAACAGGATCCTCTAACAGAAGTGGAGCATCAACAGGAGCGTCAGCAACATGATCATCCACCAACGGTGGAGCAACAACAGGATGATCGTCAACAGGTATGTCATCAACAAATGGAGCAACAGCAGGTGCATCGGCATGAACAGGGTCATGCTCTAATGCGGGATCAGGAGTGACGACTAGCTCAGGGGCCACGACAGGCTCCGGGTCAACCAAATCCATATCAAAATCAGCTGGATCAGCAAACAAAGGATCGATAGGGGCCATAGGATCCTCCAGGGGCTGGTCTAAGTGAATGAACTCAATATCCTGGTCAGGATCAAAACCAGGTGGAAACACAGGATCATCATCAACAGCGTAATCAAACTCAAAGTCATGTGTGGGAGCAGGTGCAGCTGATGACGCCATGTCAGGGTCAGTGTCGTGTGAGTGGTTCTGCACTCCCTGTGTGCGCAGAGATGCGGACGCCACAAACTCAAATGAGTCTGGGACAGGTGAATGAATAGGAGCCTCCTCTGCAGGAGCGTCAGCAATGAGTAGGATATCATCAGCAGCAATAGGGGCCTCACCCTCAAGGTCATCCTCGAGTGGGTCCTCCTCAAACAAATCAACGTCGTCGTCAGAAACATCATCAAGTGGCATATCAACAACCGGATAAGCAGCAAGGGGTATAGGAGCAGGGATCACCGCGAGTGGTAAATCCCCAGCGAGATGGCCATCACCAGGCTCGGATACGACGTCAGGCAGCGCAAAGGGCTGGAAGTCGTCATCGTCTGTGCTAGTAGTATCGGAAGTGTGGACCTCGTGCTCCGATGAAACTATGTCATCTGATACTGTCACCATAGGGTCCAGAGTGTCGGAAACTCCAGTGTCTGATGAAGAAGGCATGATGTCTGTAACACAAACACACATAAGCACAAACAATCAATCATATAATCAAATAAACATGTTAGTCACCAATAAGCAATCAAGTAATCCTACTAGTCCCACTAGACCACTCCCTCAGCCTCTAAGACTGAGCCTCCTAGTCCCACTAGACTACTCCCTCAGCCTCTCAGACTGAGCCTCCTAGTCCCACTAGACTACTCCCTCAGCCTCTTAGACTGAGCCTCCTAGTCCCACTAGACTACTCCCTCAGCCTCTCAGACTGAGCCATAACTAACAAATAAAATGTGCTCACTCTTTTGTTTGTAAAAATGTTTTGTGACCTGGATCTGGACGTAGTGTATGCATTGTAAAAAAATGTTTTCGTGAGAGCCCTAGTGATCATAGTCTAGACTCGAGAAGGAATCCTAGTTCGCTATGATCAAGGCTCTGATACCAAGCTGTCACACCCTGGCTTTGCAGAAGCGTGGGTTTATTTGGTGTGACTTCTTAATACCATAGCTTAATCACAACAAAGCTATATGAAAGTAAAACCATGATGATCATCCCTTGATTCATGTTTTAAAAGTAAAATACCACAACATTGTTCTTAAGTGTCGACACATGCAACGAAAATACAACACAACGAAATAAGATCTTGTTCAAAAGACACAACCGCAAACATAAAATAAACACCGTTTAAGACTTGTGACTCGTCCAGGTAAAAGTCACACTCCCTAAACGTGGATGACATCACTCCTCTTACGCAGCGTGAAGACATAGCATACCTCGCCAGATCCCTAATTCCCTGAAATACATGTAAGTTGAAAAATCAACAAAAATGTTGAGCGAGTTCATGTGAATGTGAGTATGTAAAACCTTTGTAACACATTTGTAAGTATAAAAATCCCTGGTATGTAGCAAATAAGGAAAAATGAGATCACCATTGGTTTGCAAGGCCAATGATATGTGTGAAGTGCAGTAGGAAGACTCAAACCTAGCAGATTTTTGCGTCGGGTACAAAGTCACCCTGAGGTCCGTTCTGTTGGAGTTGGGCTCGCTACACCCAGATAGATCTACCACTAATGACCCTCGGTCCTACAATGAGGATTAATGGCCTCCAGTTCCCGCCTACTCACTCACATGATCTAAGTAGTAACCCTCCTTACGCTAACCATACCATGTAAAAAGTATTCGTAACCATAGTAACATGTATTTCACCCCCGAAGTATAAAAACTGGAAACAGTTAAGAGAAAAGGGGGACATGAACTCACTGAAGTGCGTCTCGAAATAGTCAATCGCAAATCAACCTGCTGCGTGACGACTTACACGTACTAACTTCTATTAGACGGCCGGCCGTGCCTTGGCTTAAGGTTTAACGTTTTGTTGGGGAAATAGTTAGGTAACTATTCCGTAATCACACTTCTTAATTATTTAATAATTATATTCCTTCCTAAGGATGGGGGTTTTTAATACATGTGCGTTTTTATATCTTCGAAATATATTATTAAGTCTCACTTAAAATATATTTTAATTCGTTTGTCTAAAATATTCTATCTCCAAAATATACATATTTTTCCCAAAAACATTATATTTTATTCCCATACAATTTCCAAAATAATACTTTTACCAAATACACTTCTAAGAGTATTTTCTGAAAATACATAAGTTACATTTCAAGGTCCGTGTGGTTATATCAATACCGGTGTAACTTAAATATTTATACGTGAAAGCGTTGGTATTATTTTGGAGTCGTTACTTCTCAGTGTATTCAAGTTATATTATTTTTACTCTAAAAATAATATACATATAATTCACAAAATAATCATAAAATCACACAAGCGTTTTACTATGAAATATATATTCTAAATATATATTTAACAAGTTTCATTTATGAAAATTCACCTCCGACACTTGGAAATTTTGTAATAAAAATCATGGCGAATTTTATTTGGGGAAAACAAGTTAAAAATATATTTTTAACCACTTGTCACAAAATATTTCTACGTTTTATTTTCTAGAAAAAATTTCGCCAGAGTTTCCTCTGTAACCGGAGGTGGCCACGCTTACAAGCGTATCATTTTCTTTTCAAAATTCAATCAACAACTTTTCATTCATCAATATACAATATCCAAACATCAAACTAGTCAAAAATAAGTATAAATCGCAAACTCATGAACTTGTAAGTTGTGTAAAGGTATGTAGTAACTTTATAACATATTTAGTAGATCTTTCCTTCTTTAAAAATAAAATCAGTTTCTTGGAAATCTTATTTTTTAAGAAAATGAAATTTTACAACTTCTTAGTCAAAAATTACGAAAATATTTCTTGGTTAAATCTTTTGTCACACAAGTGTTTACACACTTGTTTGTTTGTAAAAATGCTTGTAGTTGTGTAAGATCCGGCTTTTAAACAAGATTTGCATCTTACACTTGGTTCTTCAAAAATACCACTTGTAGATCTTTAGATCTACTAGTTTAGAACTCCATTTTACAAGAAAAATCACTTTTACACATGTTCATGTTTATGTGTGGAAAGGTTCATCATCTTGTATCTTTCACACTTAACATATTGCTAGTTCATGTTCCTTGAACATGATCTAGCACGGTTAGATGACGATCCGTTCCACTACTAGCATCAAACAACATAAAATAATCACAACTAGTCAAGATCTACAAGATTTACACCATTTGTTTCTCTTTAACCAACATTTTCATCTTTCATTCAAGACTTTTAGATTTGATCTTGTATGTTTTCGAGTTTTAACCGTTAAATCTCTTATTAACCACTTTAAACATGAACAAGAGAGTGTTTGGAAGCACTTACTACTAGCTCGTGGCTAGGGAAGAATCAAAGCGAAAACAAGGTGGATAAAAGCAATGTAGAGAGGTCCTTCAGATTCCGAAAGCACCGGGTCTCCTCGTATGTCACCTTGCACCTTGGGATGTATGTGGAATAGCAAGATCAAACTTGAATGGTGATGGTGGGTGGGTATGTGTTCTCGGCCGAACACTATGGAGAGAAGAGAGAGAGAGAGAGCAATTTGTGTTGTGGTTAGTGAATGAAATGTTCTTATCTCCTAAACACTCTTATAGACCATCCTTTTCTATTAACCATTATACAAAGTGTTCCCAAGATATTAGGCAATCTAAATAAAATAATCAAAGGTTGTGTGGTGTGTCCCCACATGGGGAAACCGATCGGATCATGGGGGGGGGGGGGAGTTATGGTTTGATTTGAATGGATAGTTAAGTGTTTAGTTTGTTTAGTTAGGAATTTAAATTAGTTACTAGTGTGTTATGTAATATAACGGGTGTTAGGGTGTTCGGAGACCCTAACTAGCTCAGAAAAGTGTAAACAATGTCATTGACAATATTTTTATGTTCCGGGTAAAGTCCGGTTGTTCGGTTGGATATTAATCCGTTAAAGTGTCAAGTAAAGCTTTTAAGTGCCTTTTATAGTGTTTTTAGTGACACAATTAATTCCCGACACTTTGGAAAGTGTCTAGTATTATTTTCCCATGTTTTTGCACTTTACTAGTTAAGTTAAATGCTGAATTTTTGTTTAAAGTGCAGAATTTTGCAATTAATATATGTTTTAGGCACATCCGGT
Organism: Helianthus tuberosus; assembly: GCA_030545235.1. Taxonomy (NCBI): domain Eukaryota; kingdom Viridiplantae; phylum Streptophyta; class Magnoliopsida; order Asterales; family Asteraceae; genus Helianthus; species Helianthus tuberosus. Next base: position 173,692,707 of record CM060397.1, read on the forward strand.
CACTATAACTATCACCTAGTGACACAGTTTTACAATCCTCACCTTCCTACACTCAATACTAGTGTAGTAATCTATTCCCGGCTCATACTGGCCTTAGAACAATATATGTCTAGTGCTGGCAATGTCAGCATGTTTACTGGGTTATCCGTTAAGTGTGCTAACTGTGCTTTGGTGCATCAAGGTTGTCACTAATGTTTGTGTGTAAATAATAGAGTGACAGTATAAAATGTGATGCATGAGCATGTATGTATCAGAAATCAAGAAGCAGTTTAACCACAATTGTAAGCAAGCACAGTAATTAAGCATTAATTAAATATTAATTAATTGTACGGATACCTGGTTTGGTGAGGGTTGTCACATTCTCCCCCCGTTAAAGAAATTTCGTCCCGAAATTTTAGGCTCTGCTTCTAGTTGCAGGGGTCTTAGGGAATAAATGGGGGTATTTCTCCTTCATACGATCCTCACGTTCCCACGTGAATTCAGGTCCATGTCTTGCATTCCATCGAACTTTAACGAGCTTGACACTACTCCTGCGTGTTTTGTTAATTTTCCAATCCGTAACCTCGACGGGTTCTTCGGTAAAGTGGAGCGTGTCGTTGATATGAACTTCGTCAGCAGGAATGATCACTGTCTCTTGTGTTGGACTCTTCCTCAAATTTGATACATGGAATGTATCGTGAACACCATTGAGTTCAGCAGGTAGGTCCAGTTTGTAGGCTACAAGCCCAATCCTTTGCAGGATTCTGAAAGGGCCAATGTAACGCGGATTCAACTTCCTACGCTTTCCGAAGCGTGCCACACCCTTCCAGGGTGAAACTTTTATTAAAACCATATCCCCAACTTGAAATTCCAAAGGCTTCCTCTTTGGATCTGCATAAGCTTTCTGTCTGTCGCGAGCCGCCTCGATGCGCTTTCGAATTTGTGCGATCTTGTCCGTTGTCTCTTAGACTATTTCAGGACCAACGAGTTGTCTATCACCGGCATCAGCCCAGCATAAGGGTGATCGACATTTGCGTCCATAAAGCGCTTCAAATGGCGTGGCTCCAATGCTTGTGTGGCAACTGTTGTTGTATGAAAACTCGACCAATGGTAAATGATTATCCCAGCTACCACCTAGATCCATTACACATGCTCTCAGCATATCTTCCAATGTCTGAATAGTTCTTTCACTTTGGCCATCAGTTTGCGGATGAAATGCAGTACTTAGATTCAATTGTGAGCCAAAAGCTTCTTGGAAGGATTGCCAAATCCTTGATACAAATCTCCCATCTCTATCAGAGATAATCGAGAGAGGCACTCCATGACGTGCAACAATCTCTCTCATGTATATTTCTGCAAGTTTACTCGTATTGTCTTTCTCTTTGATCGGCAAGAAGTGTGCGGACTTTGTTAGACGGTCAACTATTACCCAAATAGTGTCGTGACCTCTGGGCGTCTTTGGCAACTTAGTTATGAAGTCCATTGAAATTTGTTCCCATTTCCACTTGGGAATGTCAGGTTGCTGCAGAAGTCCTGAAGGCTTCTGGTATTCCGCTTTTACCTTGGCGCACATTAAACACTTGCTAACATAAACAGCAACATCGCCTTTCATCCTAGGCCACCAATAATAATCCTTAAGATCTTGGTACATCTTATCCGCTCCTGGGTGGATAGAGTACCGTGATTTGTGAGCTTCATCAAAAATAACTTTTCTCAAACCACCAAACAGAGGAACCCAAATTCGTTTCATGAAGCATAAAGTCCCTTCTTCGTTTGGTACCAACTGCTTCTCCATCCCACGGAGATATTCCTCTTCAATGTTTCTTTCTTTAAGAGCTTCTCTCTACGTGGCACGAATGCGTAAAGAGAGGTCTGTCTGGACAATCATCTCCAAAGCCCTAACCCTTATGGGCTTAATCCTTTCTTTTCTGCTCAGGGCATCGGCGACCACATTCGCCTTCCCTGGATGATACTTGATCTCGCAATCATAATCGTTCAACAGCTCTACCCAGTGTCTCTGCCTCATGTTAAGCTCTTTCTGGTTGAATATGTGCTGTAAGCTCTTGTGATCCATGAAAATTGTACACCGTGTACCATACAAATAATGTCGCCAGATTTTCAACGCAAATACCACTGCGCCTAGTTCCAAATCATGCGTGGTATAGTTCCTTTCATGAACCTTCAACTGGCGTGACGCGTAAGCTATAACCTTCTGGCGTTGCATCAGCACGCAACCCAAACCTTGACGCGAGGTGTCACAATATACCACGAAGTCATCCGTTCCTGCGGGTAGCGATAAAATCGGTGCGTCACAAAGCTTGTTCTTCAACAACTGAAACGCTTCTTCTTGGTTGTCACTCCAATCAAACTTTTTGTTTTTCTGTGTGAGCGCTGTCAGAGGTTGAGCGATTTTAGAAAAATCCTCAATGAATCTTCGATAATAACCAGCCAAACCCAAGAACTGTCGAATCTCGGTTGGCGTCTTTGGAGTCTCCCAACTCTTGATCACTTCGATCTTTGTGGGATCAACATGGATTCCATTTCCATTAACCACATGTCCAAGAAACTGGACTTCGCGTAGCCAAAACTCACACTTCGAGAATTTGGCGTATAATTTCTCCTTCTTAAGTAGCTCTAGAATAGCTCTTAAGTGTTGTTCGTGCTCGTCCTTTGTCTTCGAGTAAATCAGAATGTCGTCAATAAATACGATCACAAACTTATCCAAGTACGGCTTGCAAACTCGGTTCATTAGGTCCATGAAAACTGCAGGTGCGTTTGTCAACCCAAACGGCATAACTAGGAACTCGTAATGTCCATAGCGAGTCCTAAAGGCCGTCTTCGGGATGCTTTCCTCTTGTATCCTAAGTTGATGGTATCCTGATCGCAAATCGATCTTCGAGTAAAAGCTTGAGCCTTGCAACTGGTCAAATAGATCATCGATCCTCGGCAAGGGATATCTGTTCTTGATAGTCAACTTATTAAGCTCACGGTAGTCTATACACATACAGAAACTACCATCCTTCTTCTTGACAAACAGAACTGGAGCTCCCCAAGGTGAGAAGCTTGGTCTGATGAATCCTTTATCCAACAGCTCCTGGAGTTGTGTCGACAACTCCTGCATTTCCGAAGGCGCAAGTCTGTAGGGTGCCTTGGCTACAGGCGCGGCACCTGGAACCAAGTCAATATGGAACTCGACTTGCCTTTGAGGCGGTAGTCCTGGCAAGTCCTCTGGAAAGACTTCCGGATATTCCTTGATGACTGGAATGTCTTCGATCTTCGGTTCAGCAGCTTCCTTATCCACGATGTGTGCTAAGAATGCAACACATCCTTTCTTCAAGCACTTTCTAGCTTTCAGACATTTAATGATTCTCAGCGGCGTATCATGCTTCTCTCCGTGCACTATGATTGTTTCTTCATCCGTCACAGGGATGCGGATGGTCTTCTCATGGCAAACAATCTCGGCCTTGTTGTTGGACAACCAATCCATTCCCACTACCACATCAAAGCTTCCCAACTCGACAGGTAGCAGGTCTAGCGTAAATTCGTGTCCTCCCAATTCAATCACGCATCCTCTTATAACTTCACTCGTTTCTACTAGTTTCCCATTTGCCAATTCGATCGAGTATGGAACGTCTAACTTACTAGTGGCCAAACCAAGTATATTCTTAAATTCTAACGACATGAAACTATAATCGGCACCAGTATCAAATAAAACGGATGCAAAGCGTTGATTTATAGGGAACGTACCAGTATCAACATTGGGATCCTGGCACGCTTCCCTCGCCTCGATGTTAAAGACTCTTCCCCGTGCTTGGTTCAATCCTGGGCAGTTCCTCTTAAAATGCCCAATGTCGCCACAGTTAAAACAACCAAGTTTTTGCCCATTACCACCTCCATTCCCAGCTTGAGTGTTGTTCTGATTTCGATTCACATTACCCGCTTGATTCGCGTTGTTGCCTCGGTTTCCATTTCCTTCATTGTTTCCTTATACACGATTTCCATTGCCACCACGATTATTGTTTCTATTACCAAAACCTCCTTGGCCTCCCCGGCTAGCACTGGCCCAGCAAGAATCCTTCAGGTGGCCAACTTTTCCACAAGCTTCACATACTTTTGGCCCACACCGGCTAGAATGATGACGCTAGCAGGTGTTACACTTGGGATGAGTACCCATATATCCTTTCCCCTTCTTTCCAACACCGGTTGCAGCTTGGACCGGTGCGCTTGATTCTCCTTTCTTGCAAACATTGCTTATACCCTGCTTGAAGTTCGAGAATTTCCTTTTGTTCTCGCCAGATGACTCTACGTGAATCTCCTTTTTCTGCTCAGTGTTTGAGAACTTGTTTAAGCGGATGGCTTCCTCAGTAAGAGCTACGCTCAGATCGATGGCCTCTGTGATGGTCGCGGGCTTGGAAGTAGTTACCATACTCATGATTTGAGGTGCTAAACCCCAACTAAAGAGCTCAATTCGCTTGAACACCGGTGTAACCATGTAAGGTACCACATGCGACAAACCGTGGAACCTTTGAACATACTCCGCAATTTTGGGACCTTCCATTTTCAAGTGCCAGAATTCAGTTTCCAGCTTCTGAATCTCCGCACGTGAACAGTACTTTCTTCGCATGAGCTCTTTCAGCTCAGTCCATGTCATTGCATAAGTTGCGGCTTCACCAAGGGTTTGTACTTGTAAGTTCCACCAGGATAGGGCTCCGTCCAGGAATAGCCCTGAAATGTAGGTCACCTGTTGGTCTGGAGCGCACTTGCTCATTCTGAGAACTGATTCCGTCTTCTCGGCCCATCTGACAAACGCCACAGCACCTCCGGTGCCGTCGAAGTTTACAGGCTTGCATTCTAGGAATTGCTTGTAAGTGCACCCTGCACATACGTTAGGATTTACAAATGGTATTAGCGAACGCGTTAAAGATATCCAAATGTATCATAGTATGCCTCAAACGACTTAACATTACCATGGGGTGGATTGTTATTGCCGTTGTTCTGTGAATTGCTTCCGCTGGTTCCTCCTTGTGAGGCTGCATACTGCGCTATGGCGGCAGCAATGATTCCTTGGAGCTCTGCCTCGTTGGCAGGCATACGCGTCTGTCGTCTTGGAGGCATCTTCTAAAAGATGGTTCACGTTGGTCAGGTCATAATAAGTAAAGTGTATGTACGTAGCAATAATATCAACGCATAACATCTCATGTTATAAATAAATCAACCACATAACATCTCATGTTATAGAACATAAACAATCAATCAAACATCACACTTGATGAGAATACTGCGATTGCGCTGTTGTAAATCAAGACCACAATGTAAGGTTTACAAGTTCATAACTTTATCATACATCATCAGTGACTAAGGGCCACATCGCCCTAGTCCAAACTATATAGTCAGTGACAACAACAACAAGTATACAAATCATCAAAAGTCACAATCATCAAAATGCGGTCTCCAAAAGCTGTGTAGTCTGCACAATCGCGGTCGTCTCACCAAAAGTCTACCTGCGTCGAATCAAAAAGGCCTAAGCTGATGGCGGTGGAGGAGGGGGAAAACGAGAAAAGAGTAAACGTCACATATGAAGCCAGTCCTCCTCCATAGCACGATGAGAGCGCAATAAGTATGCTATCCGCTGCTCGGGAGTCCAAAAGCGAGCGGCAGAATCAGGTGAAAGTGGAAGCGGAGGGTGTGATACTGCAGGTGGGGTCTGGCAATGGCACGGTGGTCGCTGAGCTCTCTCCAGCTCCTGTACGCAACGGGTCAGCGCCTCCTGCTGTATCATGAAAGATGTGAGAATATCCTCCGTAGAATACCCCACGTGATATGGGTGATACGGATCAGATGGTGGCATAATGGGGGGCGTAGTCCAGAGGAATGGCTCACTAGATAGAGCGAAGGATGGTACAGTAAATGGTGCTATAGTAGAGGAATGGCTCACTAGATAGAGCGAAGGATGGTACAGTAAATGGTGCTATAGTGGGAGTAAAAGTAGGATGAGAAATCCGGGGTACAAACTGATCTCCTCCTGACACTAAAGGTGTATGGCCAAACGGATGACGTGACGAACTCTCCCCAGGACGTGGTGGAGGAATGTCCTGGAGATAAGTGATCGGGAGATCTGTGCGGTGAGTATCTGTGGTGTGTGGGGGAATCAAGGGAACATAAATGGGAGCTAACACAGAGGCTGAAACGTGGGCTACAGGTGGTGTAACTGGTATCATGAAAGGTGGGTAATCATCGTCATCATCTATCCACCCGTTGCGGGTGTGAGCGTATCGTGGATCAATGTGGGTCGCAAAAGGTGCACGGTCGAACATCACTGGCACTGGATCAGGAAATGGTGCAACAACAGGATCCTCTAACAGAAGTGGAGCATCAACAGGAGCGTCAGCAACATGATCATCCACCAACGGTGGAGCAACAACGGGATGATCGTCAACAGGTATGTCATCAACAAATGGAGCAACAGCAGGTGCATCGGCATGAACAGGGTCATGCTCTAATGCGGGATCAGGAGTGACGACTGGCTCAGGGGCCACGACAGGCTCCGGGTCAACCAAATCCATATCAAAATCAGCTGGATCAGTAAACAAAGGATCGATAGGGGCTATAGGATCCTCCAGGGGATGGTCTAAGTGAATGAACTCAATATCCTGGTCAGGATCAAAACCAGGTGGAAACACAAGATCATCATCAACATCATGATCAAACTCAAAGTCATGTGTGGGAGCAGGTGCAGCTGATGACGCCATGTCAGGGTCAGTGTCGTGTGAGTGGTTCTGCACTCCCTGTGTGCGCAGAGATGCGGACGCCACAAACTCAAATGAGTCTGGGACAGGTGAATGAACAGGAGCCTCCTCTGCAGGAGCGTCAGCAATGAGTAGGATATCATCAGCAGCAATAGGGGCCTCACCCTCGAGGTCATCCTCGAGTGGGTCCTCCTCAAACAAATCAACATCGTCGTCAGAAACATCATCAAGTGGCATATCAACAACCGGATAAGCAGCAAGGGGTATAGGAGCAGGGATCACCGCGAGTGGTAAATCCCTAGCGAGATGGCCATCAGCAGGCTCGGCTACGACGTCAGGCAGCGCAAAGGGCTGGAAGTCGTCATCGTCTGTGCTAGTAGTATCGGAAGTGTGGACCTCGTGCTCCGATGAAACTATGTCATCTGATACTGTCACCATAGGGTCCAGAGTGTCGGAAACTCCAGTGTCTGATGAAGAAGGCATGATGTCTGTAACACAAACACACATAAGCACAAACAATCAATCATATAATCAAATAAACATGTTAGTCACCAATAAGCAATCAAGTAATCCTACTAGTCCCACTAGACCACTCCCTCAGCCTCTAAGACTGAGCCTCCTAGTCCCACTAGATTACTCCCTCAGCCTCTCAGACTGAGCCTCCTAGTCCCACTAGACTACTCCCTCAGCCTCTTAGACTGAGCCTCCTAGTCCCACTAGACTACTCCCTCAGCCTCTCAGACTGAGCCATAACTAACAAATAAAATGTGCTCACTCTTTTGTTTGTAAAAATGTTTTGTGACCTGGATCTAGACGTAGTGTATGCATTGTAAAAAAATGTTTTCGTGAGAGCCCTAGTGATCATAGTCTAGACTCGAGAAGGAATCCTAGTTCGCTATGATCAAGGCTCTGATACCAAGCTGTCACACCCTGGCTTTGCGGAAGCGTGGGTTTATTTGGTGTGACTTCTTAATACCATAGCTTAATCACAACAAAGCTATATGAAAGTAAAACCATGACGATCATCCCTTGATTCATGTTTTAAAAGTAAAATACCACAACATTGTTCTCAAGCGTCGACACATGCAACGAAAATATAACACAACGAAATAAGATCTTGTTCAAAAGACACAACCACAAACATAAAATAAACACCGTTTAAGACTTGTGACTCGTCCAGGTAAAAGTCACACTCCCTAAACGTGGATGGCATCACTCCTCTTACGCAGCGTGAAGACATAGCATACCTCGCCAGATCCCTAATTCCCTGAAATACATGTAAGTTGAAAAATCAACAAAAATGTTGAGCGAGTTCATGTGAATGTGAGTATGTAAAACCTTTGTAATACATTTGTAAGTATAAAAATCCCTGGTATGTAGCAAATAAGGAAAAAGGAGATCACCATTGGTTTGCAAGGCCAATGATATGTGTGAAGTGCAGTAGGAAGACTCAAACCTAGCAGATTTTTGCGTCGGGTACAAAGTCACCCTGAGGTCCGTTCTATTGGAGTTGGGCTCGCTACACCCAGATAGATCTACCGCTAATGACCCTCGGTCCTACAATGAGGATTAATGGCCTCCAGTTCCCGCCTACTCACTCACATGAACTAAGTAGTAACCCTCCTTACGCTAACCATACCATGTAAAAAGTATTCGTAATCATAGTAACATGCATTTCACCCCCGAAGTATAAAAACTGAAAACAGTTAAGAGAAAAGGGGGACATGAACTCACTGAAGTGCGTCTCGAAATAGTCAATCCCAAATCAACCTGCTGCGTGACGACCTACACGTACTAACTTCTATTAGACGGACGGCCGTGCCTTGGCTTAAGGTTTAACGTTTTGTTGGGGAAATAGTTAGGTAACTATTCCGTAATCACACTTCTTAATTATTTAATAATTATATTCCTTCCCAAGGATGGGGGTTTTTAATACATGTGCGTTTTTATATCTTCGAAATATATTATTAAGTCTCACTTAAAATATATTTTAATTCGTTTGTCTAAAATATTCTATCTCCAAAATATACATATTTTTCCCAAAAACATTATATTTTATTCCCATACAATTTCCAAAATAATACTTTTACCAAATACACTTCTAAGAGTATTTTCTGAAAATACATAAGTTACATTTCAAGGTAAGTGTGGTTATATCAATACCGGTGTAACTTAAATATTTATACGTGAAAGCGTTGGTATTATTTTGGAGTCGTTACTTCTCAGTGTATTCAAGTTATATTATTTTTACTCTAAAAATAATATACATATAATTCACAAAATAATCATAAAATCACACAAGCGTTTTACTATGAAATAAATATTCTAAATATATATTTAACAAGTTTCATTTATGAAAATCCACCTCCGACACTTGGAAATTTTGTAATAAAAATCATGGCGAATTTTAGTTGGGGAAAACAAGTTAAAAATATATTTTTAACCACTTGTCACAAAATATTTCTAAGTGTTATTTTCTGGAAAAAAATTCGCCAGAGTTTCCTCTGTAACTGGAGGTGGCCACGCTTACAAGCGTATCATTTTCATTTCAAAATTCAATCAACAACTTTTCAATCATCAATATACAATATCCAAACATCAAACTAGTCAAAAATAAGTATAAATCGCAAACCCATGAACTTGTAAGTTGTGTAAAGGTATGTAGTAACTTTATAACATATTTAGTAGATCTTTCCATCTTTAAAAATAAAATCAGCTTCTTGGAAATCTTATTTTTTAAGAAAATGAAATTTTACAACTTCTTAGTCAAAAATTACGAAAATATTTCTTGGTTAAATCTTTTGTCACACAAGTGTTTACACACTTGTTTGTTTGTAAAAATGCTTATAGTTGTGTAAGATCCGGCTTTTAAACAAGATTTGCATCTTACACTTGGTTCTTCGAAAATACCACTTGTAGATCTTTAGATCTACTAGTTTAGAACTCCATTTTACAAGAAAAATCACTTTTACACAAGTTCATGTTTATGTGTGGAAAGGTTCATCATCTTGTATCTTTCACACTTAACATATTGCTAGTTCATGTTCCATGAACATTGTTGGATCTGAGTTTGTTTCTGATTGTACTTTGTGTTCGTAATTAAGATGAAAATGGTTGAGTGTGCAGCGGAATTATAATGAAAACAAGCTTTGCATACAATCAAACGAGAGTAATACTTTGATCAAACATCTTTTCTCAATGAATCGGAAGATTGAATTTAATTCAATAACGATTACAATGATTGATGAATGAATGCAAACTCCCCCTCAGCCAGAGCTCAGTTGTTTGTTCGTGCAAAGAAGACGATGATGCAAAAGAGCTAATAGAACAGTACCAAGTACTGAACTATTTATAGGCACTTGCAAACCACTGAGCATCTTAGCTGACGTCACCATGAAAGTGACATCTAACCTCCTAACAAACTCTAACCTCTGATCAATACAAACACTGCTATGCTAACTACTGCTATTTACATTACATTACAAACAGACTATATAACAGCTGCTGCAACCTTCTACTGCTGTGAACCCAGCAGTACTTGTCCGGATCAGTAGTACTTGATTCAAGGCAGTAGATTGAATCAGCAGAGTTTTGGTCTTCCATCAGTCTTTAACTTTGGGCAGTAGTTGTAAGGCAGCACTTAGCATGATCAGCAGATAGGAGGTCAGTAGATGTTGAAATCACTTTCAAGGGGAGAGACTTGTATGAACCATTTGTAAACGTCTGCTTATTCTGGATCCACTGCTCTGATCCAGTTTTGGCTTTAATTATCTGTTCCTCTTGGTAGGGTTCAATCCCAACAATATCCCCCTGGAACAGATAATGCCAAAACTCTTCATTATTGTGGAGTGTTTATTGCCTCATCAACAGCTCCCATATCTGACCTTTAAATTGTAGTTCAAAGTCTAGGGCATCTGTGTCTTCATCATCCCTGCTAAGTGGAAGATCAAGGAGATCCTGCAAATCTTCAAGACTCAGGCCAAGAGCTTGTTCCCTTGATATTTTCTTCACTACTCCACCAGACCTGAGCAAAGTTAATACGCAGGTCTGTTTGTCAGTTTCCCACTTTTGTATGTTTGAGCCTGGTGAGTTTCTTGGGAGATGTTTATTAGCAGAGGTATTTGGTGAGGCTGGCCTGTTCATGACTGGCTGAGCAGTCCTTGCAGATTGTTCCAATTCAAGATCTTCTTTCATCATTAATTTAAGACCTGCTTTTACAACAGCATTTCCAGCTTTTAGATCTTGAATGGTTTCAGCACTTGGCTGGTTCTTTTGTAGATGGCAGCACCAGCTGGGGCAGTGGCTCTCCTGATTTGCAGCTTTGTTGGTCTTTTTGAAACCTCTGCTTCAGGATAGTCAGGCTTTTGAGGAACATTTGGATCTTTCTTTCTTAGTTCCTCCAACCTTTTGTAGGTGGCCCTGACCACATCTTCTTTCCATCTAGCAATTTGTCTTTTGTTTCCATATTCAGCAGCAACCAGTTCCTCTTTCATTCTTTTCAGTTCTACCTGTTTGTCAGGTACATTCTTTCTAAACTTTGCCCAGTCAGGAGGAGTGTGAGTGACCTTCCTTTTTATCATGTCTTGAATTCTTGCAGCTTCATCTTCAAGCTCAGGAACAGTCCACTCTTTGTACATATATCTCTCTCCTTTGTACTTCTTGTGAGCCATGATGCTTTCAATGTAGTCTTTCTTCAAAGTTTCAGCTGCTCTTTCAGAAATTTGTTGACTGACATTTTTTGCAAATTGTTCTAGGGATCTAACCTGTGTGAGCAGATATTGATAGTTTCTTGAAATTTCTTTGTCAGATTTCCCTTGTGTGTTTCTTTGTGAGATATCCTCTGCTTGCTTGGCCTTGATTTTCAAATATTCATAAACATTTTTAGGCCAGGGATATCCTTTGATTGATGGCAAACTCCTTTTGACAGGGTCATCCTCATAGTAAAAGGATTTTATTTCTTCTCTAACAGCTGCTAGTTCAAGAGGAAATTGAACACCTGCAGGAGGTAAGGGCTTGTACATTTGAACTGAAGAGAGAGGAATAGGTTTTGGTATTGTGACAAGAGCTAAAGATTTTGAAGATGTTTGTGGTAGTGAAGTGTCATCATCTTTGAGAATTAGCCTTCTCCTCTTTGTTTGAGGAGGGGCTGATGATGCTTTGGATGGAACAATGGTGGTGGATGTAGTGGCAGTGGTTTGTGATTGACTAACAGTTGTTGAAACAACTGGTGTTCCAACTACTGTTGCCATTACAACAGATGTTATAACATCTGTTGTCTTCTGCTTTTTGTCAGCAGGTGAAAGTGGTGATGAGATTGTTTTTGGTGGTGACAGTGGTGGTAAAGTAGTGGTTGTGGTGTGTGTTGAGGTGGTGTGTGTTGAAGTGAGAACAGATGTTGAAACCACTGAAGTACCAGCAGTAGTTGATACAACAGGAGTTACAACAGCTGTTTGGGTGGAGGTTTGATGCTGAAGGCTTTTGGATGGTGGTTTTGGAATATGCTTTGGAATTCTAGATGAGGTGGACTTAGGTTTCCTTTTAGTCTTAGGATTTTTAGCATCCTTTGAACCAGAACAACCCTGCTCATACAGCTCCATGAAAGCTCTTTTCTCCTCATTCCACCTTGAAATATCCTTTGCCATTCTATCTCTTTTTACACTTGCTACTCCTTCATCAAGTGCTTCTTGAGTTGCATCAACCTTTTTACTACCATCTGGCACAGGAATTTTTCTGGTCATAGCATCCCTTTCAGGTTCAATGTAAAGACCATCATCTATTCCTTTCTTCTTCCACTCCTGAATTTTCTCCCCCTTTTTGGCATTATCTTCTGGGAGTTGATCAATGAAAAGTACAGTTGGAGGAGCAGTGCCAGTGGTTTCCAATAAATGGGCCTTGATTGCCTTAATATCTGCTTGAGTGTTCTTGTACCTAGACTCCATAATGTTTCTCAGCTGTTGGACATGAAGTTCATGTTGCTGATCAGCCATTTCTTTTTGTTGTTGGAGAAAAGGTTGGAAGAGATTCCAGAGCTCATTTGTAGCAGATGCTTGTTGTGGAGCAGGTGCTTGAGATGGAACAACAGTGGATTGCATCTTTTGTGTTTTCAACACCTGCTGTAGCATGTTTTTAAGATCTGCAACAGATGTATCCAACTTTTCAATTCGTACCGTCAAATCCTGATATTTTAAATCATCACCCAATTTAATGGGATCATCTGATTTCCCACTAACAGTGGTTTTATCAGTGGTTGAGATAGGGAGTGTACTCCAAACACTAACCACTGATGCCACTTTTTCTTGGTACTGGGGTCTTCTTCCTTCAACACTTGACAACCTTTTGATGTTGCCAGTAGGATAAATAAATCCACTGGTGGTTGGCAGAGGTGCTATGTAAGGAATTGCCTCCAAGGAAGTCTTATTAATGTAACCACTGTCCAACTGCAAACCAATGGATTCAACAGTTGTAGTGGCTGCTTCACTTGGACTACCACCAAGAGTTACATGTAACTCAAGGGGTCTAACCTCCTCAGGTTGTGTTGGTGGGTTAGCAAAGATTGATACATCAGACCCAGTCATTTGTTGAGGTATATTCTCATTGATAGGTGATTGAGAAGGACTGGTTAGTGCCTGGTTCAAATCAATTGCATCCAACAGCAGTTTAGTTGGTGGGGGAATTGAGGATGTGATGTTTGGTGAAGAAAGAGGATTTGCTCCGGGAATTGAGCTGTGGATGATAGAAACGAGTGTTTCCAGAGCATCATGATGTGGTGTCCCAATGTGTACAACCTGATCTTTTTGTGAAGAAGCAGGAGGAGTTTCGGTTATGGGTTGAGATATTTGTACCAACTGCTGTGAGGAAGTAGCAACAGTGGTTTCTTGTGACATTTGTGTTGTCACAGGCAGTAGCTCTGGTATCTCATCCTCCAGAGTTGCCTTTTTGATGGGTTTTGGGAGTTTTTGAGTTTTCCTTTTTGGCTTTTTGGTGATTGTAGGTGTGGGTTTCAAAGCAGTTGTGCTGCCACTTTGATCACCTTGAGCAGTGGGCTCAGCAGCAGATACCTGAGGAGCAGTTGTAACTGCTAAATTCTGCTCAGGCACCTCTGCTTGTGTTTTGCAAGGTGTTAACATTCTTGAAAAAGTTTCAGTTGTTAAACTGTTTATTTGAGTAGAATCACCTTGGTTTATTGTAGCTAAATCATCCTTACTAATTTTCTTTTCAAAATAGTAACTTAAAAACCTTGGAAACAGTAATAATGATTTTGTTTCAACATTATTAACCAAATCTTTAAAGATTTCTCTAGAAAAGTTAAAATTTTCTCCTTGAAGAATTGCATATCCGAGATTTTGAATTTTTAAAGGGATTTCATTGAAAGAAGTGGTTTTGTTTGAAACACATAGGAGAAGAGTATGAAATAAAAATCTGGTTGCAGAAGGAAAATAACCTTTTTGTAAGGTAAGTTTCTTCATCATTGTGGCTTCATACCCTCTCTCAATGAAGTCAGTTTGTAACTCGTTTTTAGTGAAAGAAGTTTTACCTTCCTGATCACCGAGTTGAAAGACCTCTAAAATGGATTGGGGCGTGATTTAGACAGCTTTGCCCTTTATAGAAGAGTGTATGGTTGTTGAAATGTCTCCTTGTCTTTCAAGGGTTGCATTCTTCCAGAACTCTCTTTGGTTCGACAAAAAGATTGGTGCATCGGCAGTGAACAAAGTTTTGTACTTTGATTTTGCCATGGTGTCAATGATGGAGTCGAAAACATTTGTGGTTCCTGGTTTTGTGAGAAGACCCAGGAGATTGTGAGATGATTTATATGGAAGTTCAGTGGGTATGACCTTTTGAGAGGCCGCTTTCGACGATGATTTGGAGGTGGATTTTGCAGATGGCTTCGATTTTGTCATTTTGGAGATGATTATCGAAGGAATTTGTGAAGGAATTTGAAGAGAAACTGTTTTAAGAAGAGAATTTTTAAGAATCCAATTCGACAGTAAAACCCTGTTTTTGTTGAGAAGTGGAGGTTTTATAGAGGAAAAAGTGAAGGCTGACGTGGCAGCGGTTACAAAAGTACTGATCACTATGTACTGCCCACATGCCAAGCTCTGAGGAAATGAAGGACAGTATTTGTATGAAAGTTACTGATGAAGGCAGTAGTTTCAACGGTAAAATGGAAGCAGTGGATGATTTTCACTATCAGTGGATAGCATATCAGTGGATAAGACACTGCTTTTTAACAACAGAGTTTATCAAGGACATGAGAGAGCAGAGGATGGCTTTCAGCAGTGGACAGACTTTGAAGCAAAGCAGACTTTTGAACAAACAGTGGTTAATGGCAGACTTTTAAGGATTTTAATGAAAATTTCATTTTTAGCTATTTTTAAGGATGGATTTTTGATTTTCTGAAAACATTTTCGTGCTTTTATTCATAGAAAAACAAGATGTTGCTTGTTATTCCATGTTTAGCATCCCAATTCTAGAGACCAAGCTTTCAAAGGTGGTTGTATCAAGTGCTTTTGTGAGCACATCTGCCAACTGGTCTTTAGTTGGGACATGATGCAGAGAAATCAAACCTTTTTCATAGCAATCCCTCACAAAGTGATGTCTGATGTCGATGTGTTTGGTGGTTGAATGGGAAACTGGATTTTTGATGATATTTTCTGCTGCCTGGCTATCCAACATGAGTGGTGTCTTTAAGGCAGTGATACCAAAATCCAGCAACTGATTTTGAAGCCACAGGAGTTGGGCTGTACAGCTTGCAGCAGCAATGTATTCAGCTTCAGCAGTGGATGTTGAAACAGCTGCTTTCTTTTTGCTTTGCCATGAAACTAAGCAATCACCTAGAAACTGGCACCCTCCTGATGTGGACTTCCTTGTAGTATTACATCCAGCAAAGTCACTGTCTGAAAAGCCTGAAAGCTTGAGATTCCCATTAGCTGGATACCAGATACCAAGTGTGGGAGCACCTTTTATGTATCTGAAGATCCTTTTTACAGCAATGAGGTTTGATTTTCTGGGAGCTGATTGACTTCTTGCACAGACACATGTTGCAAACATGATGTCTGGTCTAGATGCAGTTAGGTACAATAAAGACCCAATCATGCTTCTATAAAGTGTTTGGTCAATCAGCTCATCTTTTTCATCAGACATGACCAGCTTATTTGTTGCCATGGGTGTGCTGCATGGTTTACAATCATTCATATCAAATTTTGTCAAAAGTTCTTTAGCATATTTGCTTTGATGAATGAAAGTTCCATTTTGCGTTTGCTGTACTTGGAGACCAAGAAAGCATTGCAGCTCACCCATTGCACTCATTTCAAACTCAGCTGTCATGAGTTCTCTAAACTCTTCGCACATTGTGTTACATGTGCTTCCAAAAATAATGTCATCCACATAAATTTGGACAACCATTAAGTCCTTCCCTCTCCATTTTAAAAACAGTGTTTTATTAATGGTACCTCTTTTGAAACCATTTGAGAGTAGGAAATTGGAAAGAGTTTCATACCAGGCCCTTGGTGCTTGTTTCAGGCCATACAAGGCTTTGTTCAGCCTGTAGACATGATCTGGATAAAATGGATCCTCAAAACCTGGAGGTTGACACACATATACCTCTTCTTGAATTGTACCATAGAGGAAAGCACTTTTGATATCCATCTGAAACACCTTCATATTGTGGTTGACAGCAAAGGCCAGGAACAGTCTAATGGCTTCCAATCTTGCAACAAGGGCGAATTTTTCATCATAATCAATCCCCTCTTCCTGTCTGTAACCTTGAACCACAAGCCTGGCTTTATTCTTGACAACAATACCCCTTTCATCAGTTTTGTTCTTGAAGACCCACTTTGTGCCAATGGGACTAACCTCTTCTGGCAGTGGTACAAGCTCCCATACTTGTTGTCTTTTAAACTGTTGGAGCTCCTCTTGCATGGCTTCTACCCAGCTGTTGTCTTTCAGTGCCTCTTGGTACTTGACTGGCTGATGGAGTGATCGAAAACCAGCAAAAAGACAAATGTTTTGGGTTTGGATTCTTGTGAGCACCCCTTCATTTATGTTGCCAATGATTTGATCAGGTGGATGAGATCTCAAGAAGATTAAATCTCCTTGGTATGGTATGATGGCATTTGTTGGTGAAGGCTGCAATTGTGTATCATCTGAGCTAACCACTGCTGGGGACTTTGATGATCCAGCAGTGGCTTCAAAAGGTGGTGGAATAGGAGGTAATGAGGTGGACAACTGCTGACTTTTATCCACTGTTTGAGGACTTTTGTCAGCAGTGTTTGAGGATGTGGAAGCAGTGGTTAATGGGCTACTTTGGTCAACAACTGTTGAGGTAGCAGTGGTTGAGCTTTGACAACTGTTTTGAACAGCTGATGCTTTTCCCTTTGTGGCAGACCTTTGAGGGATGATGATTTCATACCCATAGTCTGGTGTTGTATCCTCTGATGGACCTGCACTGTTAGTCTTGACAACAGTATTTTCAAAAGTAAATTTCTCAAGATCAAACAGATCTGCAGGATTTGCTGGGATTTTCATTGATGAAAGTTCATTGAACTTAACATTCAAAGTCTCCTCCACTGCCTTGGTCCGTGTATTGAACACTTTGTAGGCCTTGGCAGTGGTTGAGTATCCCAGATGATAACCACAATCAATTTTGGCTGCAAATTTTGAAATGGAATCTTTTAAGTTCAAAATAAAGCATGGGCAGCCAAACACCTTGAAATATGAGATCAGTGGTTTGATTTTATACAGAATTTCATAAGCAGTCTTTTTGTGCCTGGGGTTTATTAAAACTCTGTTCTGGACATAGCAAGCAGTGTTTACTGCCTCTGCCCAGAAAGTTAATGGCAAACCTGAATCTGCTAGCATGGTTCTGGCAGCCTCAATCAAAGTTCTGTTCTTCCTTTCCACTACCCCATTCTGCTCTGGTGTTCTAGGGATACTGTACTGCCTTACAATCCCTTTCTTCACACAGAAGACATCCAACTCCTTATTTTTGAATTTTGTGCCATTGTCACTCCTAAAGCTTTTCACTGGAAGGTCAAATTGCTTTTCAACCTGTGTCACAAAGTCTTGCAAGATGCCTGCAGTCTCATCTTTTGAGTGTAAAAAGAAAGTGCATGTAAACCTAGAAAAGTCATCAACAATAACCAAACAATATCTTTTCTTCTTGAGGCTCATGACTTGAACTGGGCCAAACAAATCCATGTGTAGCATCTGCAAACACTGGGTTGTTTTGGACTCTTCAATGGACTTGAAAGAACTTTTATGCTGTTTTCCTTTTAAACAGGAAATACAATGTTCAGGACATGAAAACAATTTTTGTGGTAGGCCTCTCACCAAACCATTTTTTGAAATTTCAGTGATTGTCTTAAGATTTGTGTGCCCCAGCCTTCTGTGCCAAAGTTCTGTCTCTTTGTTAGAGGCAGCTGAGAACAGACAGGCATCAGCTCTGGGACACTCTTTTGACATGTCAACAACATAAACATTGCCACTTCTTTGAGCAACAAGTTTTGTTTGACCAGTTTTTATTATTGCTTCAATCTTTTTGACCATTTCTGGTCCAACAATCCTACAACAATCTTTTGTGAAGAATGACCCAAATCCCTTGTCACTCATTTGGGACACACTCAGAAGGTTGAATTTTATATTATCTATTAGATTGACATTTTCAAATTTTACATTTCCAGACTGCACTGTACCAGACCCCAGAACTTTCCCTTTACTATTATTCCCAAAGGATATATCACCCCCTCCATGGATTTTAAAGTCTTTGAGGAGGGCTTTACATCCTGTCATGTGCCTGGAGCCTCCACTATCTACATACCAAAGACTATCAAAGCATGCAGAAGCTCCCTGCACATGAAGTAAAAGGATTAGTTCATTTGGGTCTCCAAAGCCAACAGGGCTTTGGATGGGGTCAGGGGTTTGGACTGTTTTAGGACATTGTTTCTCTAACCACTGTTGTGGGTCCTGACCAATCACCTGCTGGTAACCAAAAGGATGCATGTTCACTCTCGGTTTAGAGGGCCTTTTGTAGGCCTCATAAACGTGTGGAATCCTTTGGTAAGACTGTTTTTCCTTGCCTTTTCTGAACTGATTGGCAGGGGGTGCATCAGTAACCTGAACATCTCTTTTGACAGATGTTTGGTTCAGCTGTTTTGTGACAGCTATTTGAACTGGCACAAACAGTGGTTGTTTCTTAGTGAATTTGACAGATGATGATGGTGATGATGGACTCAAGGATGTTTTAGCAATGTACTCATTCTTTTTCACATCAAATTTTTTGAGATACACACATGCTTGAGTTTTGTGGTTTGTTTTTCCACAAACAATGCAGCTTTCAGCTGAAACAATGACACTTGTTCTGTTTAAATCATAAGCTTTTAAGTGGAAATAGTCTTTTGTTAGATGATTCCTTTTCTCACAAAATTCACAGAACAAGTTGTCAATCTTTTCTTTCTTCTTTCTCTTTTCGGACTCCTTTGCAGCAGAGGTTTTAACCTCTGTTGGGATGTCCTTGAGAGGAATGACTTTAGCTTTTGGAGCTTTAACACCAGCAGTTGATGTAAAGTCCATTGGCTTGAAATTTTCAAGAATATCACACTCATCAGACCATTTTGGTTTAAACTGATAATCTTCAAGCTCCTCAAAGGTAGAGGATCCCAATGGTCTGTCAAGTGTGATTTTGTTACCAAGTTTGTCAGTGATTTTCACTTCTTGGCCATTCTTGTTTGTGGGGATGAACTCAGTGGTTACATCAGTGGTTTGAACAGATTTTCCAACAGTAGTGGTTTCATCATCATTCTTTCTATAACCAACACCAAATTTCACATTGTTTTTTATCTGTTTTTCAAGCATAACCTCATACCCTTTACATGATTCCACCCATCGCTCACATGTAATCTGGGTGGACTCTAACTCCTTTTTACAACTTTGGTATTTTTCTACCATAGTTTGGAGTTGGGTTTTGGTTATGCTCTGCTCTTCTTTCATGCTGCTAATCTCTTTCTCTTTTTCAGCCAATTTGTTTTTAAGTTCTTTTAGAGATCTTTCAAATTTGACTTCATCAGTTAAGATTTTATCCCGAAGGTTTTCATTTACCTCTTTGATGTTAGCAAAAGCAATAATGCAATTGTCAGAACACAGTTTTTCAAGAACTTGAGGTGATACCTTGGCAGCAGCCATCATTGCACAATCACATTGAGGATTTTCTTCATCATCAGCTTTTTCTTCTATCTCACCTGCTTTTTCTTCTTTCTTTTCTTCCTTGTTTTCTTCGGACCATGGGTCTGTCAGTGGTTCAATCAGGGTACCTGAACTTTCTCCCAGCAGTAGTTCACCTGCCATCTCAGTAACCACTACTGCAGTCACCTCATCCACTGTTTCATCACTTAGCTGTTCACCTTCAATTTCAACCCCCTCTATTTTTTACTCTAATGCCATCAAACAAAATTCATCATTAGAAGGTTCATTAAAAGCATAGAGTGCAAAATTTTCATCACTAAGGTCATCAGGCATACTGCTCCAGTCAACAAACCCTTGAGTGAAAAAACTCTGTTGATCTGGTTGTACTGCTGCTGGAGCAGTGGTTTGAGGTGCAACTGGTTGCACTTGTACCTGTGGAGTAGGGGTTTGAACGTACTGAATTTGTGGAACAGTAGTTTGGACATAGTGCACTGGCACAGGGGCAGCAGCATAGTGAGCAGTGTTCACTTGAGCTGCAGGGGTATACTGGGTATAGTGCACAGTGTTTTGACTTTGTGGTCTAGGGTTAGAGCTAGGGTGAGTAACTATTGGTCCAGTGTTTTAACTTCTGCACTCCCTAGCAAAATGCCCTAACCTATTGCACTTGTAACACTTGATTTTCGATTTATCCAACCCAACCCTCAAATTCCCATGAAGTCCTGGGAATTTTCTCCCTGTTCTTTTATAGAATTTGCTAGTTCTAACACTGAGCAAAGCCAACTGGTGCAGAATATCCATCTCTTCTAAGTCAATAGGATCAAAATGTTGTAAATCATTGAGTTCAAAGCTTAGATTGTCTGACATCTGGTTTTCGTTTGCAGTGAATGCATAACTTGCAGAGTGAGGATCAGGGTTGTTAAAATTTGCTCCAGCAGTTATGTCAATGAAGTGATCATAACCCTGATCCTTACCACTGCTCCCAGATTCTTCTTGACCCAGAAGAGCAGTGTTACCGAATGTATAATCATCAACGGATTTTCCTGACTCTTGTAACTTCCTTTTCTGGTTCAACTCCCTTTCGTAGGTCAGGAGTCGACCATGGAGTTGGGTCAAGGTCAGATCCTTGAACTCAGGTGAGTTACAGGTGACAAAAGCTATGGTGTCCCATTTTTCTGGCAGTGACCTGAGGAACCTGCTATTTTGAGTTGAGTTTGTAAAAGTGGTATTAACAAGCCTCAGTTCACTGATGAGACAACTGAAATGCTCAAATTGTTGCGTCAGTGATTCACCTCTAACATGAGAAAATGTTTCGTACTGTTGGTTCAGGATTTCCCTATTGTTTTCTATGACTTCTTCGGTTCACCCAAACTGTTCCTTAAGCGCGTCCCATAACTCTTTGGCACTGTTACAGTGTAACAGTCCAGCATATATCTCATTGGGCAGCGCTGATGCTATGATGCTAAACGCTTTAGCATCTGGTTCGATCTTTTGAAAGTCGGTTTCGGTATAATTTTCAACTGGTTTTGGAACGAACTTTTTAGCATCTTCAGCGCTTGGCACTAAAGGAACATGGGGACCAAAGATGACAGACCTCCAACAACCTGTGCTTTGTTGAGCAAGGATGTGACCCATCCTCCTCTGCCAGATGTTGTACTCATTTCTTTTTAGCATAGGTGGTTTAAAAAGCGATCCGATGTTGTTTTTATCATCCTGAGATTGTGACGTCATTCTTATTGTTTTACAGACACTGAGAAATCAACTTTAATGGTGATTAATCCTTGCTCTGTTTTTCAACTAACGAACAAACGATCAGTATCAACTGTTATGAGCCGAACTGTTTACGTCAAAATGATTGTTAAATCAAATTTGACTGTCCAGGCTCTGATACCAATTGTTGGATCTGAGTTTGTTTCTGATTGTACTTTGTGTTTGTAATTAAGATGAAAATGGTTGAGTGTGCAGCGGAATTATAATGAAAACAAACTTTGCATACAATCAAACGAGAGTAATACTTTGATCAAACATCTTTTCTCAATGAATCGGAAGATTGAATTTATTTCAATAACGATTACAATGATTGATGAATGAATGCAAACTCCCCCTCAGCCAGAGCTCAGTTGTTTGTTCGTGCAAAGAAGACGATGATGCAAAAGAGCTAATAGAACAGTACCAAGTACTGAACTATTTATAGGCACTTGCAAACCACTGAGCATCTTAGCTGACGTCACCATGAAAGTGACATCTAACCTCCTAACAAACTCTAACCTCTGATCAATACAAACACTGCTATGCTAACTACTGCTATTTACATTACATTACAAACAGACTATATAAAAGCTGCTGCAACCTTCTACTGTTGTGAACCCAGCAGTACTTGTCCGGATCAGTAGTACTTGATTCAAGGCAGTAGATTGAATCAGCAGAGTTTTGGTCTTCCATCAGTCTTTAACTTTGGGCAGTAGTTGTAAGGCGGCACTTAGTATGATCAGCAGATAGGAGGTCAGTAGATGTTGAAATCACTTTCAAGGGGAGAGACTTGTATGAACCATTTGTAAACGTCTGCTTATTCTGGATCCACTGCTCTGATCCAGTTTTGGCTTTAATTATCTGTTCCTCTTGGTAGGGTTCAATCCCAACAAACATGATCTAGCACGGTTAGATGACGATCCGTTCCACTACTAGCATCAAACAACATAAAATAATCACAACTAGTCAAGATCTACAAGATTTACACCATTTGTTTCTCTTTAACCAACATTTTCATCTTTCATTCAAGACTTTTAGATTTGATCTTGTATGTTTTCGAGTTTTAACCGTTAAATCTCTTATTAACCACTTTAAACATGAGCAAGAGAGTGTTTGGAAGCACTTACTACTAGCTCGTGGCTAGGGAAGAATCAAAGCGAAAACAAGGTGGATAAAAGCAACGTAGAGAGGTCCTTGAGATTCCGAAAGCACCGGGTCTCCTCGTATATCACCTTGCACCTTGGGATGTATGTGGAATAGCAAGATCAAACTTGAATGGTGATGGTGGGTGGGTATGTGTTCTCGGCCGAACACTATGGAGAGAAGAGAGAGAGAGCAATTTGTGTTGTGGTTAGTGAATGAAATGTTCTTATCTCCTAAACACTCTTATAGACCATCCTTTTCTATTAACCATTATACAAAGTGTTCCCAAGATATTAGGCAATCTAAATAAAATAATCAAAGATTGTGTGGTGTATCCCCACATGGGGAAACCGATCGGATCATGGGGGGGGGGTTATGGTTTGATTTAAATGGATAGTTAAGTGTTTAGTTTGTTTAGTTAGGAATTTAAATTAGTTACTAGTGTGTTATGTAATATAACGGGTGTTAGGGTGTTCGGGGACCCTAACTAGCTCAGAAAAGTGTAAACAATGTCATTGACAATATTTTTATGTTCCGGGTAAAGTCCAGTTGTTCGGTTGGATATTAATCCGTTAAAGTGTCAAGTAAAGCTTTTAAGTGCCTTTTATAGTGTTTTTAGTGACACAATTAATTCCCGACACTTTGGAAAGTGTCTAGTATTATTTTCCCATGTTTTTGCACTTTACTAGTTAAGTTAAATGCTGAATTTTTGTTTAAAGTGCAGAATTTTGCAATTAAAATATGTTTTAGGCACATCCGGTCACTATAACTATCACCTAGTGACACAGTTTTACAATCCTCACCTTCCTACACTCACTACTAGTGTAGTAATCTATTCCCAGCTCATACTGGCCTTAGAACAATATCTGTCTAGTGCTGGCAATGTCAGCATATTTACTGGGTTATCCATTAAGTGTGCTAACTGTGCTTTGGTGCATCAAGGTTGTCACTAATGTTTGTGTGTAAATAATAGAGTGACAGTATAAAATGTGATGCATGAGCATGTATGTATCATAAATGAAGAAGCAGTTTAACCACAATTGTAAGCAAGCACAGTAATTAAGCATTAATTAAATATTAATTAATTGTACGGATACCTGGTTTGGTGAGGGTTGTCACAGTTGGCTGGAATATTCATCGAGTTCGTCTGATCTGCTAAGTGTTCTTCATTTGTTCAAACTGTTCTTGAATATATCTGTATGTTTGATCTGAATTTTGGTTTGAATTAAAGTGTTAATTGATTATAATATATTAAGTTGAAAAAGGTGTTCATGTGATGATGGGTTATTGAAAAAAGGGGCGGCTTCGAAAATCAGAAAGGCATGGTTTATTGAGAATTGTGTCACCAACTTTGTCAGGGATAAGATTTACTTTGTGTGTGAAAATATCTCATAAAACTAAAACTGTGTCAAACTTCCTCACTTTAACCTTCCTCATCACTTCAACCTTCCTCATCACTTCAACCTTCCTCATCACTTTAACATTCCTCATCACTTCAACCTTCCTCATCACTTCAACCTTCCTCGTTACTTCAACCTTCCTCATCATTTCAACCTTCCTCATCACTTCAACCTTCCTCATCACCTCAACCTTCCTCGTTACTTCAACCTTCCTCATCATTTCAACCTTCCTCATCATTTCAACCTTCCTCATCACTTCAACCTTCCTCATCACCTCAACCTTCGTCAGACTCATTTCAACCTTCAACCTTCCTCATCACTTCAACCTTCCTCACCTCAACCTTCCTCATCACCTCAGCCTTCGTTGCACTCTCTTAATCTTCGCCACCTCAATCTTCGTCGCATTAACTTGTCATTTTTACACAGTAGCTTTACAAAAGTGTTCTAACTTTGTGTTTTCAAGTGTTTAATCAGGTACAGTTCTTCTGATATCAAATATGAGTAGTACAAGTCCGTGGGATTGGAGTACGGACCCACGACCAAGTCAAAATCAGACTTCGATGGCCGCATATTTAGCGAATTCCATACCTCAACAACAACAGTCAATAAGTGCAAATAAATGGGCATTGGTGTCGAATCAAAATCAAAGCATTCAAAATCTATTGCTTAGTGAGAGTGAGACGGGTAGCAACAATCGCCCGCCAAAGTTAAATCACATGAACGACTATCCATCATGGAAGGGTCGTTTCCATAATTACGTTCAAGGGCAAAACACAGAATTATGGACGTGTTTCACCTCTGAATTTAGTCAAGCTCTTGAAGAAGCAGGATCAAATGCGACAACTTTCAATAATATGCAAGAAGCCGACAAAAAGGCATATGATCTGGAGAAGAAGGCGTATGCTATTCTCACTCAAGCACTTCACAAAGATATCTTTCATCAATTCTCTTATTGTAAGAACACGAAAGGTTTATGGGATGCATTGGTAGCGAGAGGAGAAGGAAATTCAGCTACTAGAAAGACACGCCATGATTTATTGAAGAAAGAGTTTGAATCATTTCAATTCTTGGATAATGAAACCCTAAATGATATGACTTCTCGTTTTTATCATTTGATTAGTGAAATGAGTTCTTATAATGTTGCTGCAACTCATCTGGAAATGGTTGCACGATTTGCTGATGCTCTACCTCCTAAGTGGAGTCCATTCATTGAGCTTCTAAAGCATACGGGCGCTCTGGATGTAGCCAATGTCAGTCTCTATGAATTCATTCAGAAGTTGGAGCACAAGAACGAAGAGGAAATTCGGAAAGCTAAAAGGATTGCAATTGCACCTCCTCAAAACACAGAAATGTATTTACCTGGTTTTGGTCCTTCAGCTAGTTCTAGTTCCATTCAGCAACCGAAGCTTCAAACGGCGTTTGTGTCCAATACAAGCCCATCTCCGTTTCCATAGTTCAATCAAGCCCAACCACAGTGGGATCAAAGTGCTTATCTTTCACAATCCATACCTCCACCTCAAGTTACCACTACTCAACAACAGTGGAATCAAAGTGCTTATCTTTCACAATCTATACCCAAACCTCAAGCCCTACCACAGCAACAACAAGCACATTATACGAACAATCCTTTACCCCAAAACACCAACACTGTCAGAGTTGATACTTCTAATCTTTCAAAAGTCAGTGTAGAAGTTACAAAGGAACATTTGGAACTTCTCAACACAATGTTCAGTTCCTACTGTGGATTTGTAGCAGGTCAAATTGGAAACATCAATATGACCAATGAAAATTATCAGCAGATAGACCGTGATGAAATGGAGTTAATGGATATCAAGTGGGCGTTTGCAAGTGCTGTTAGAAGGGCAAAGGATTTCATGACTCGAACTGGAAGAACAAGCTTGGAAGGCAAAAATGATACGAAGTACGGGTTTGATAAAGATGCGGTTACATGTTTTAATTGTGGCGAAAAGGGTTACTTCAAACGTGAGTGCACCCGACCAAGCAAACAAGGCAATCAGAATCCGTTCAGAAATCAGACGAGTACTTCTAATGCAAATCAAGACAATCATGAACGAAGGATAGTAGCGGTGAACAACAATCAGAATCAGAACCAGAACCAGTCTGGACCTTCAAACACCAACAGAGCATTAGTTGTTCAAGCTGATGAAGGGTGTAATTGGTTTGTACAATTCGGAGATAATGATCAAGGAGGAGGAACAGCTTGTTATGCAAAGATCATCAATCACATCAAGCATGTTCACAAGGAAGAGTTTTCTAAAAGTGATGATAGCTCGGGTTATAGCGGGAGTTCAGATGAAGAAAGCTCGAATGTGGGAGATTATAATTCTGAAGATGGTGGATCTTTCTTTTATCAGACTGCCTTTATGGCAAATGTCTCGGCCTCGACAAGTCAGGTAAATTCTGATCCTCTTACTCCTAGTGTTTGTAAAATGTGTGCAGAATTGAAAGAGGAATCTAAAAAGGTTCACAGTCATAATAAAAGTTTAGTGATTGAGCTGTCAAAGTGCAAAGAGGCAAACATGGCTTTAGCTCGAAATGAAAAGGATTTTAAATCTGTAATTGAAACTTTAAAGAAAAGTGTTTCCGAATTAACAAAAACTGTTTTCAACAAACAAATTGGTATTAATAACTACATTAATATCATTAAGGAAACAAAGAAAGAGCTAGCCGTTGCCAAATGCGAGCATGATGCGATCAAGCTCAAATTGGATAGTTATTCTAACTCCCGATATGTGCTTGATCACATCATAGACGTTCAAAAGCTGAAAGGGAACGTGAAAGGCGTCGGGTATAAGTCTTGTCCGCCCCCTTTGAGACACAACTATACCAGAATGCCCGATGAAGAGGATATGCCTCGTTTTGAACCCAGTGTGCCTCTTGATTATGAGGAAGTTACTACTGGCCTAGGGTTCAAATCAGATAGTTCTTCAAGTACATCATCTGAGCAAACAGAAACTTCAACATCTACGAAACAAAGTCCTCCAATCATTGAGGACTACGAGTCGTCTGATGATGAATCAGAATCAGATATGAATGACCACGATGAATCACTTGATAAGAAGAAGGGAATAGAAATTCCAATTGAGAATCATATTCTTTGTGATCCTCCTATTCCTGCTGTGCAACAAGTTGTCAAACAAGTGATAGATCCTGTCAAGAATGACAAGAAATCTGTGTCTACCATTAAGAGTAATAAACTAATAATGTGTTGTACAATTTGGTTGGTGATTCTAAATTCTATTCAGATCATGATTTTCCATTAAAAATGTCAACCCATCTTCGATTGATAAAGTTTTTGAAGATAATACAAACAAGTTTTTGGGAAAGACAATTCCAGGAATCATTGTAACTCAATGTGACCCAATTCCAAAAGCTGAAATCAGGAAACAATTTGGAAATCAAAAAATCACCAACAAAGCAACAACCTATTGCTTCTAAGGGTAAACAACCAGAAAGACGAGCTCAAAAGCCTAACGTTTCTCAATCAAACTTTGAAACAAAAGGAGCTCGTTATCATAAGAAAAACGGTAATGTCAGATTTGTAGCATCAAATGGTACTGATAAAATTGAGACTTTGAAAACAAATCAAACACCGAGTTTGTACAACAAGTCAAGATTTTAAAACGTAACAGTCAAAACAATTACACTCAACATACAAACAGGTGTGATGAGAAAGCAAGTACCTCAGGTTCTACGGGTTCGACATCTGTTGGTCGATCAAATTCTCCTAAGTTTATGGAAAGGAGAACGTGTTTTAAGTGTGGGGAGTTTGGACATATCATTAAAAATTGTACAAATACTCCCAAAGAGAAATTTGTTGAAAGAGCACCACCTGAAAAGGTTCACCCTCAACGTCATCCCGTTTCACCAAAACATGATAAAAGAACTGTTAATGAACAAGAAACGAAACAACGACGTCAAAACATCAAAGCTGTTGAAAAAGCTTTAAAATCTGAAGACAAATCGGTCAATAGGGAACCAAGTACACCACAATCATTAAAACCAGAAGTTTCAAAATCTGTTTACAGAACTCAATCTGGTAAACAAAAACAAACTTGGAAACCTAAGACGGGTGAAAGTTCAGGGGGAGGTGCTGTGTTTGAAAATCATCAGGAAATTGAAATTACATTTCTTGATTCTCAGGGGCAACCCAAGTCTGTGAAGGCTTGGGTCCCCCTCTCCATTTAATCTCTGAGTGAGTGTGCAGGATGTTCCAGGAGGAACTTTCGATAGTCATAGGATTATTGATAGTGGAATGTTCATGCACAAGATCGGCGACAAAAGAAATTGTTGCCTTTGATGGAGAGAAAAAGAAAAGAAGACAGAATTGTCTGTCGAAAGAAATTGAAAGCTTCGACAAAATGAAAATCATTCAAAAGTTTGATTGTTCAAGGCTTTGTTCGGGTCCTGATGATAGATTCAATCAAAATGTACGCACCTGCAGCACGTCTGAAGTTCAAAATCAACTAGATGAACGTGCAGTGTACATTTCTTCACGATGTGATTTAAGAAAATGTGTTTGTTGAACAAACCAACCGGGTGTGCGGATGCCTTGGCGTGGATTGAACAACCGCACACTACTTCTCAAAGAGAAAGACAAAGACCCTCGCTGTTGCAATGTGGAAGACCAGCCGGACCCAGAGGTCTATGATCTTGTTGCTGTCAAGAGATTTCTCAGTAGCTACAAAATTGACTTTGAAATCCACAACGGGTGGATATCCAGTTTGGGAGAGCACTCAGATTCCTAGCAATGCATGAAGCAGTTGCAGGATACGGTTTCAAATTTCTAACCTCTCCTATACTTGTCGATATTTAATCTGCTTTATGAATTATATCATCTCGTACAGCACCCTTTGGCCAGACACGTTGAACTCGAATATCACCTCACACGTGATCGTTTCAATATGAAACTCATCAATGTTGTCATGGTCCGCACCGATTACCGACATGCCAACTGATTTTTCCGAAAATTCGATAAATCATTTCAGATTAAATTAATTTTGGTAAACGGCATTGAGGTAAAACATGAGTTAACCGACATCGGAATTTTTTTTTTTTTTTTTGTAAATACCTTTGTTTTTAAAATTTATCTTAGTTTGTTGATTTTAGGGGGAGTAAATCCAAAATTTGAAAATTCAAAAACATCGAAAAATTTCAAAACCCAAAAACAATAGAAAAACAAAAATGAGTTTCCTGGCGAGAAAAAGAGAAAATGATAGTAAATCAGTGGTCTGTCGAAACCTCTTCGAAATGAACTTGAAAATGAAAAATATGTTAAGTAGCTCTATATAAGATGTATCGGTAGGCTCACAATCAGATTAAAGTGTGCAGGGTGATATAAATCCTAAATCGGCTGAAGACCAGGTAGGAACCGCACATTGGCATATGGTCTTTGATGTATGCTAAACAGACTATAAAAATTAACTAAATTAGACTCTCTAAGCTAGACACTATTAAGTTTTAATTCTAGACTCAACCTTAACCACACAATCGGCAAGTGTACCGATCATTGTAGTATAACCCTAGGAAGTCCGGATATCGAACCACGAGACTCTATGTATCACGTAAACTAGACTCTAATAGACACTGACAGACACGACTAAAACTTGTTTAATTGTTTAGGGGGGGGGGGGTTACGGAAAACTAAGGAAATCTATATTAAACTACTAATTTAGACTAGAGCTAGACTAAAGACGCCCGGTAACGGCGCCAAAAACTTGATGTGCTAAAAGTGGTCTAATTAAACTAACTAATTTTAACCCTAAATTAGACACTCTAAGTTTTAAATTTATAAAAACAGACTCTCTAAAACCTAGACCACACCACCGGCAAGTGTACCGGTCAATGCAGTATAGCCTAAGTAAGTCCGAGTATCGAACCCACGAGACTCTCTAATTACGCTAATTAGACTCTAATAGACACTGACAGACACGACTTAAAATGTTTAATTGGTTGGGGGGGGGGGGTTACGGAAAACTAAGGAAATCTATATTAAACTACTAAGTTAAACTAGAGCTAGACTAAAGACGAACGACGACTGAGGACTTTTCTTATATGAGAACGAGACCACCTAGACAAGAATTCTGGATTGTTTTTAAGAGATTACCGATTAAGTTAAATGCACGAGTTATGGAACCGGGATCTTAAAATACTAAACCTATTAAGAACCAACGAGGCCCCTCGACCATTCTCAAGGAGAAACCTGTGGAGCTACCTAGGCCGTTAATCCTACCGGTTATTAGACGCTTTTCCAATTGTCTAATTATTGTGTAAGTACCCTAATATTGACCTATTCTTTTCCAATCCTAGATCTAGGGTAGTTTGAAGTAATTAATTTGACTTGATAGACTAATAAGACCGACAGGTAAACCAAGACATAACCTTTTCCAAGGCCTATCTAAAGCAATTCATCGGGTAAGACCTACCAATAGCCCCTCACTTTCCAGGTATTAGGACTAGTAGAACACTAAGACTTAGTAAATTAATACCACTTACTTCTAGAGGTTATCGACCGATTCTCCCTAAAGAGTGAAGGTTTTCTAACGTGATATAGACACTCATCGAAATCCTAAACCCTAATATGACTCTATGTTGTGATGTAGACCGTCACTAAGAATCATATGAAGCAAATAATAACAATAAACCAACTCAAAGCATGCATACACATCAAATCATTAAATCAAACTTTTTACAAATCACAATTAATCCACAACAATCATGCAATTAACAAAAACGGTAAAAACTTTATATTAATCCATTCATCAAGTCTAGGTGGTTAATAAATTTAGCCAAGCATGTTAAAACGTGAAAACAATTCAAAGATGTCTAAACACGAATTCATCATAACAAGTTTCGTAAGAAAAGTCAAGAATAAAGAACTAGAAAACCCGATTAGATCTTCAAGTCTTCTTCCCCGAACTCGTATCGATGATTCCTAGGCTTCAGAATCTCCAAAAGTGCTCCAAGAATGCTCAACAATTGCCCAAGAAGTCCCCAAATTTGAATTAGGGTTTCTTTTCCAAGTTTAAGATGTTATATATGACTTTCCATAACAAAAATCGCCATCTGCAGGCTTCTGGCTGGCCGCCACCCACTGAAGGAATGGGTGGTGGGGTGCCACCTTGTTTTTCAGCTCATGTACTACCTTCAGACTCTCTCCGGGTGCCAGAAACTTCTCACGGGGTGCCAGAGAGTGATTTTTCAGCTCTTTAACTCCATTTCAACTCCTCGACCTTTCCAACATGCTCCAAGACTTGACTTTCCAATATTTTAACTCGTTTTACTCGGTTTTCCGCATATTTAAGCATCAAGACCTGCGAAACACAATTTGATCAATAGTATGCACATTCTAACGAAAAACAAAACTAAATGTAATGAAAACTATACAAACTTTACACGAATAAAAGATGTATTTTGCAATACATCAGTCTTAGTACCGAAATTTCGTTTGAGAGATTGCCAAGGTTCTGAGATATTCGGTCTTTATGCTGTTTATCATCTGGGTATCATGGTTATTTCTTTTACCGAAACAAACGGAGACGAAGTCTAGATCTTCCATGATACTATACATACGTGTACATATTGCATTCGACCTCAATAAGTGATAAACAATCACATGTCCCTCAAATAAGTGATTATATATCACATTTATCCGGGAGTCAAGTTCGTCTCTTTGCTGTACGAAAGTACTGACCTGTTCACGGACTTGCTCTTGTGCCCTCATGCATCTGAAAATTAAGTTCTTCATCAATAAGTGATTCTATCACATAGGGCTTGTTTTCAATCAAAATAAGTGAGTTTCTCACATTCTTTTATACGGTCAAACAGATGATAAACAGTATACTCACCGGTAAGATGAACTCTCGTGCATACCTTGATACGGGAATGTGTCGTGTGTGGATGAACACCGGTCGGTAAGTATAAATCATACCTTAATGTATCCCCTCACCATGATTACATCTGATAAGTTGAGCTTATGTGGGCAACAATACCGATAATTGTTATAGGATGCTTATCTAAATGTTAACTAATTGAACAAAAATAGCGTTTTGGCGTGACCGTACACTGATATGATTCTCTTACCCTCGAAACTCGCAAAAAGAATGTCTGTAAATATTTATTTACTGCTTTCAGTTTCTGCATCTTTGTATATATTTATTTATTGCTTTCCGTCTTTACATTTGAAAAATGAAAAACTCCAAAAAGATTTTAGGTGTGTTTTAATTTAAATTTTATAAAATCCAAAAAGATTTTGCTTCTAGTTTATTTTTGATTGACCGATGTTGGAACTCGAGTCTATCCTACCCAAAATCCTGATTGTAAGCCGGAAAACAATTGCATCTTCATAAACAGTCGAAGTTAACAAGTTTTGAAAGTAAGGGATTAAAATTGATCATTTTCTAAACTTTCAAACTGTTGTCGGTCGGTGTTTTAAATGAGAGTTGGTCTCATATGTGTCATTTGTTTAATTTGTCTAAATTCCAAGCGGTTGTTCTCATTACGTGTTTAGCTTTCTTGTATGTGCAGATGCGACCTAAGAATCAGCTAAAGGTGAAGAGAACGTGTCAGATGACAAGCCGTAAAGTGAAGACACGACTTTGATCCAATCAGAAGATCAAGATGATCAGGTTGCAGTTGATCACTCATCAACACCACAAGGATTTAACGTTTTGAAGTTCAAAAGATTCACGAGCATCATTCAAGGGGGGTTTTGTTGATACACTCCCTGACTGTGGCACGTGAAGACCTTTGAAGATCCTCCGATATGAAAGACATGGAAGACGAACCATCACGAGTAGCGTCCAAGGGGGAGTTTGTTGGTACACTTTATGTGGACGCGACTCGGTTCAGTTCGGTTCGGTTCGACTCGGTTCGGTTCGACACGGTTAGGTTCGGCTCAAGCCCGACGTCGCGACATTCCTCTGTCGTGCGTCCCAGAGTTCAACACGCGAAGCACGGAGAGCCGCGAACCGTTCCCGCCGACACATCATCATGACATCACCATGATGATGTCATGATGACATCATGATGATGTCATGTGTGTAGATAACATTTACATGAAATATATGTGACGAAGGTTGTGAAATCAATTGAGGAAGGTTAACCTTCCTCATGAACATACATGGGGAACCTTTCAAGGTTCGTCAAGATAATGTGTGGGGAACTTTAACCTTCCCCACTCATTCCTTCGTCACATGAAGGTTCGTCTAAGAGGGCAGTATATATAACAAAGTTGTTTATCAGTTTAGTTCGTGAGAGCATAGTGAAACCAGAGAGTTTATCGTCAAACATTGTGTGTATATGTTTGATATTGTTTTCGTCCTTTTAATCCAAGTGAATCTTTGATTATCTGTTGTGTTACTCGCATTTCATTGTTTGGTTTGCACCGTCTCGGGGATTCCGCACCTGCGATTGTGTTTGTGATAAACAAGGATAGGTTACGTATCGGATCCTCCGGGAAAAACGGACCTACAATTAAGTATATTTATTTTATTCAACTCGTGTAATACACGAGTTTCTAACCTAGTTATATTATATTGTACTAGTATATAGTCATTTCATATTCTTTTATCTCGAGTAAATGGTCAAAATGGTCCCTGACTTTATGTTACTTTTGCCAATTTAATCTAAAAATGAAAACTTTTGTATATGGGTCCTTGATGTTTTATTTTTGTTGTCATTTTCATCCAACTGGCAAATTGGGTTAGAATTTTCTGTTAACCTCCACATTTTTCCTAGTCTTCCTCATTTAAATTAACTATTATTCATATGTAAAATGACAAATATGCCCTTCATTAAATGAGGAAGACGACAAAAAAAGTGGAGGTTGATAGAAAATTCTAACCCAGTTTTCCTGTTGGATGAAAATTGCAGTAAAAATGAAACCTAAGGGACACAGATATAAAAAATTTCATTTTATGACTAAAGTGGCAAAAATGAAGTAAACTAAGGGACCATTTTAGCATCTTACTCTTTATCGTCAAATGAACAAGTATTTTGCAGAACTTACGTTTGTCATAAAATACAACAAAATTATGTATACGTTATGTAATATGATAAAATACATCATCATCATCATCATCATCATACTCAGTAAATCCCATCAATAGCAAAAATAAGGTAGGGTCTGAGGAGGGTAGATGTAGACAACCTTACCTCTACCCCGTAGGAATAGAGAGGCTGCTTCTAGTGAAACCCCCGGCTTGTAATATGATAAAATACGTTATATCAAATAAAAATATAAGTTGCCTATACGCTAACATGATATAATTATGTTTAACGAAAATATGAATTGCCTATACGCGTAAAATGATATAATTCAATAACTGTGTTCAACGAATAAAAAGTAAAGTCACCTCTAAGGGACCTACAATTCATTTACTATAGTCTATCTTCATACCTACCCACTTTCCTTTTTTTCTTTTGAATTTTGATTTTCATTCTTGGTTTTGTGCATGGTGTCTTGTTAGATCTAAAAAACATAGCATGCTTTGAACTGCTTTTCCATCCAAATTAATCCAAACCACATAACAGTATGGCGGAGGCGGTTATTTCTTCCATAATTGGGGTTGCTTACGGTCCGTAAGGGACAGTGCCATCTCCGAGAAATCTCGAAACGTTTTGGGCCTGGAGCCACTAAAAATAAATCGGGCCCATATAATTTAAACACAATAATCATATATAAAAAAAACTATAATATGACACTAATTGTTAAAACAATCATCAAAATAAAAGTATTGTACCAAAATGACAATTGAAGGGAAAATTATAATTAGGTTAAAACAATAAAGGCCCAAAAAAACAAAGTATAGTATATGGATTTTTTTTTTAAACTCTGGGCCCTCAAGAGCATTGGGCCTGGATCAGTAGCCCTACCTGCCCCTACTTATCACCGGGCCTGGTAAGGGACCTTTGGCGCCCCTAGTTTTTCAAACATCCTTACGGACCCTAAGGAAAAGCTTGCGGTCCTTAAGGGACCTTCAGAAGCTAATATTTTGGCATTTTCTCAAGTTTGATCCCTCCACTATCCATCTTCCATATTTTACGTATTTAGTCCTTCTAGTCCAACTTACCGGGAATATTTGAGAGTTAACGGACACGTGTTGCCATTTTATTTGTCAAAATTTCCAAGGTGTCACAGTTACAAATCAAATTCCCAAACCAAATCGAAACAGTCCATGGTATGATGAAGTATGTTTCAGAGCATAAGGCAAACGAGGCAAGGAAGAAAGCGCGGGAGGCAGCTTTTGTGTTAACCTGTTAGAAGATCTGGGTGGCTCGTAATGATATGGTTTTTAAACAAGTCTCCACTCTGGCCAGCAAAATAGTTGAAGATAATACGGAACTACGCTTTGGTGGATCACGAACAGAACAAAATGGAAGAATATAGACTGGAAGAGTTGGAGCTGAATGTTACTGATGTTTTATTTGTTTTTTCATAGCTTTGTTTCCTTAGTTATGGTCGTTTGGCCTTGGTCTTGTTATGCCTCTATTAGCTTCTTGCTAAGGTGGTGTTTGTTTTTTCTGCGAGAAAATGTCTGCAGTTTGCGGACCACATCTGCAGGCATCTGCAGGAGAAGAGGTGGACCAAATGTCTGCAGTCTGCAAGGAGAAGGGGGTTTGTTATTTTTTTTCCCTTCTTCTACAAAATCACTTCTCACAAACACAACCACACACTTCTCTAGTCTCTGCCTCAACTCTCTCTCTCTCTACTCTCTCTCTACAATCTGCCATCACACCACCTCCGCCCATAGCACCACCACCGCACCACCTCCGCCATCACACCACAGCCATCATCTTCGTCGTTCAACCACCACCACCGCCTTCGTCTTTCAACCACCGCCACCGCCATCATCTTCGTCGGTTCAAGCACCACCACCGCTATCATCTTCGGTTCAAGCACCTCCACCTCCACCGCCATCATCTTCGGTTCAAGCACCACCACCTCCACCGCCTTCGGTTCAAGCACCACCGCCGCCGTACGCCGTGAACCTCCATCTCCGTCTCTGAACTCTCTCTCCTGCTCGAACAACCCGACGCCACCACCGTCGCCGTGAACCTCCATCTCCGTTCTGCGAGTAGGGGGTTTGGTATAGGGTGGAAAATGGTTTGGGTGTGTGTTGTTGACCGGAGAACGGTAGACCCGTCGCCGGAGCCGAGGAAGAGAGCATATGGGTGTGCTTTGTTTGGAGGAGATGAGATTTGTCTCTGTGTTTGATGTGTGTTTGATGTGAATTTGCAGAGAAGGGATTGTGGAAGAAAAGGGTTTGAAAGAAAAAAGATGTGAGAAGAGGTGAGAAGAGGTGGGTTTATGTCTGTTTGAGGAAGAGGTGGGGAAGAGGTAAAAGTTGAGAAGTGCTTCTGGAAAACAAACAAGCTGCAGGACCCAAGGTCTGCGCGTGTCTGCGCGACGCATAAATAAGTGGCTAGAAGAGCTTCTGCCAAGAAAACATACAGAACCTAAGTGTTGGCTCTGATTCAATTGTTTAATAATATTCCCATTTGGCTTTAAAAAAAATATATAACACTAATGAATTTTTCTCAAATTTGTATAATACTAATAAACTATTTTCTTTGTTATATTTTCCCTCCAGCTTAATATTATAGTTGTACTAATATATTGTTACTTAATATTCCTTTTTATTATCAATTGCAACATAGTTGCAATTGATTACACGAGTATTTATCACAACTTACGTTTTTACATAAGAATAAAATAAAATTGTATGATTTTGAACACCCATTACGTGATTACGTGATTTTAAATACCCAGTACATGACTACGTGATTTTAAATACCCATTACGTGATTTCATTATAGTATGTGAAACCCCCACTAAGTGATTACGTAACAATAGTTAACTATGTATTATTATGTGACTACGTGATTTTGAATACCCATTTCGTGATTGTATGATTTCATTATAGTTTTTTATGTGAAACCACACTGAATGGTTACGTAATTACGTAAAAACAAAAACATGTAATACATAATATTTCATATGGAATACCTAATATTTCATGTCTAATCACGTATTAAAGATAAATTATATACAAAATATTAGCCAAATTAACCTATAATAACCATATAACGTTGTATGTTAGAGATTTAATCATGTAATAAAGCATAAACAATTAAGTTCTTATTATATGAGTGTGTAATCATTTAATAAGCATAACATTAGTTATAACAAATCATATTGAATGTGTAATCACGTATTCATGTAATGGACTAATGGACATTTAAAATTCTCTAATATTTTTAAGAAACTATAGCAATAGGATGCTCAAATTAAAGAGAATGAAATGCTCGTTAATACAGTGTAACTTAAAAAAATATCAATGTATGAAAAGTTATAAACATTTGAAAATCAACATGAAAAGTTGTTCACTTAAGAAAATGACCAAAATACCCTTCTTCTGCTGCAATGATACCTCTTTCTCCATAGTTACGTGTATGCTCTCCCACAATCACTAACGCAGCTCACAAAACTACGCCTGCTAGATCTAAGTGGAAACAGATCTCTCTGTGAAATTTCTATACTTGGGGGGTTGTCATGTCTTGAGATTCTAAAGCTTAGACGTACTGGAATTATAAATATCCCTGAAGAGATCGGACAATTGACCAATTTAAGGCTGCTAGATGTGTATTGTTGTTACGATCTATCTTATGTAACACCTGGTGTCATATCTAAGCTTCCTATGTTGGAAGAGTTGTATGTTGAGTTAATGAGGGGGGATTGTAATTTTATTG
Source organism: Helianthus tuberosus (assembly GCA_030545235.1). Taxonomy (NCBI): domain Eukaryota; kingdom Viridiplantae; phylum Streptophyta; class Magnoliopsida; order Asterales; family Asteraceae; genus Helianthus; species Helianthus tuberosus. The sequence continues at coordinate 173,730,670 of CM060397.1, forward strand.
TGGAACTAAGCAAATTGGCGTTGCTGAAAATTCTGCATTTAAGAGTTTGTGAATTGCGTTATATTCCCAAAATTGAAACCTTGATAGAATTTGACATTGGGAGACCTGGATGCGCAATGGGTTTATATAAACGCTGCCTACAAGTTTCAGGATATAATAAATGCTCATGGACAATGCCAATTAGGAAACTGATTCAGCTTTCTGAAATGTTAACATTGTCATATATAGAAGATTTGGATAACATCTTACCAGACCTATATCAAGAAGGTTTTGATGAATTAAGGCATATTGTTTTAAGAAGGTGTGGCAATGTCAGAAGCTTGGTGAAGACATGTGACTTGGATGGAATTCAGACTTCAAATGAAAGTGGTCCGATGAAAACAAAGGGAAAGTTTTTTTCCCATGTGGAAGTAATCCACTTGGACTATTTGGATAGGTTGGAGCTTCTGTGGGATAACCCACATCAATATATAAGCTTTTGTAATCTAGTTGAAATCCTTATATTTAATAGCTCCTCCTTGCTAAAGCTATTCCCTATAAGCGTAGCGCAAGGGCTTGTCAATCTCAAAGATTTAACTATTTCAAATTGTGAAAGTTTGGTGAATGTTATTTCGGATGGAGATGAGCAAACAACTGGAAGTGAAACTGAATTGGTAAAAAAGGATACAAATATCGTGTTCTCCTTTGATCGTATTCGGCTTTATAATCTCCCCAAACTTGAGAGCTTCTACTTAATGGGAAAAAACGCCAAACCCGGTCACGAACGGTAAACACAAACGCGGAAGCAAACTTCGTTTGACCAAGACTTTTCCCAAACTAGAATGAACCTGTGAGGATGCAAACAAATAGGGTATCCCAACTACAATCTAAAAACCCGAAAACAGTAATAACAAGAACACCAAGTTTTTAGCGTGGAAAACCTCTCAAGAAAGGAGAGTAAAAACCACGGGACTACTAGAGCCGCTTCAAATCCACTATCACCAATTTAGAGCAATACAACGTCTTCCCTAGGTCTACTAGAGGCATACAATAATCATCATATACTTGGAATCAACAACATCAAGCATATGGAATCAAATACAAAGACAAAAGAAGGAAATCACCAAAATTCTGCAGAAATTCTGCAGCTACGAACAGAGGCCGTGCAGACGAACTTCCAGACCTGATTTCGACAAACCCACCGTTGGATAAGGTCGCCCTGGTGTGCAAATGACTGTGTCCAAAAATCAGAGCGATCCAACGGTTCAATCTCCGGGAAATGAACGACCTCTGCAGCTAGGTTTGTGAGTGACGGAAATGCTTCTTCTTTTTGTGTGAGAGTTTTTGTGTGTTGTGTTGTGAGGGTCTTGTGTGGGTGTTAAAAAAAAACCTGCTTCTTCATTTCATTTATCTTCAAAGAAACCAAATGGGCCAAAGAAAATTGATGGGCTAACTCATGGGCTAAAAATAACCCAACAATTCTCCCCCTTTTTGGCCTATGAGGAAGGAATCGCCATCCCGGCGATTGAGCAACATATCTTCAACTTCTCCCTTGCCAAAGTTTTTGTCAACATATCGGAACCATTATCATCGGTATGAACTTTATCAAGTTCAAACAACTTGTCTTCAAGAGCATCTCTAATCCAATGATACTTCACATCAATATGTTTTGTTCTCTTGTGAAACATAGAATTCTTAGCAAGGTGAATGACACTTTGATTATCACAAAGAACCACGTAGCGCCGTTGCATAAAGCCAAGCTCCTGCGTAAACCTTTTCAACCACAACAGTTCTTTGCATGCTTCTGTTGCTGCCACATACTCAGCCTCAGTTGTAGACAAAGCAACATACTTTTGTAGTCTTGACTGCCATGAGACAGCTCCCCCTGCAAAAGTCATCAAATATCCAGAAGTGGATTTCATGTTGTCTTTGTTTCCCGCCAAATCAGAATCCGTATAACCAACAAGCATTGGCTCTTCGTTCCCAAATGTTATACCCAATTTGGAAGAACCACGTAGATATCTAAAGATCCACTTAACTGCTTCCCAATGCTTCTTACCTGGATTTGATAGAAACCGACTAACAACACCTACAGCATGGGCAATATCAGGTCTTGTACACACCATTGCATACATCAAGCTTCCAACCGCTGACGCGTATGGAACTTTATCCATGTCTTCAATCTCCTCCTTCGAAGAAGGGCAATATTTATCGGTTAGTTTAAAATTGGGAGTAAGAGGCGAACTAACCGCTTTAGCTTTAGCCATGTTGAATCTGCTAAGCACCTTCTCAATGTATTGCTCTTGTGACATGTGCAACTTCTTTGAAGCTCTATCTCTAGTAATCCGAATACCAAGAATTTGTTTTGCTGGGCCCAAGTCTTTCATAGAAAACGACTTGCTTAATTCTTTCTTTAGCTGAACAATTCTCTCTGCATTCTTGCCTACAATCAACATGTCATCAACATAGAGTAATAAAATGATAAAATCATCATCACCAAACCTCTGAAAGAAAACACAGTGATCTGAAACAGTCTTTCGGTAGCCTTGCTTCCCCATAACAGACTCAAATTTCTTGTACCACTGTCTTGGTGCTTGCTTCAACCCATAAAGACTTTTCTGAAGCTTACAGACATAGTCTTCTTTACCTTTAACCTGAAAACCTTCAGGTTGCTCCATATAGATTTCTTTATCCAAGTCACCGTGAAGGAAAGCTGTCTTGACATCCATTTGCTCAACCTCAAGATCAAGACTAGCAGCCAAACCAAGAATCACCCGAATGGAACTCATCTTCACGACTGGAGAGAAAATCTCATCAAAATCAATACCCTTTCTTTGACTGAACCCTTTAACCACCAATCTGGCTTTGTACCTAGGCCGTGAGGTATGTTCTTCAGTCTTCACTTTGTAGACCCACTTGTTCTTCAGAATTTTCTTGCCTTTAGGCAACTTTACTAATTCAAAGGTATTGTTCTCATACAAGGAATTCATCTCATCTTGCATGGCTTCAACCCACTCCCTTTTGTGTTCATCTTCCATGGCCTCTTCATAACACTCGGGCTCTCCCCCGTCAGTGAGCAAGACATACTCATCAGCAGAATAATGGGTGGAAGGATGACGGTTTCTTGTAGACCGTCTGAGTGGGACAAATGTTGGCATACCTGGTACTGGTAACTCTGGATGAGGACCCTCATCTAACTCTTGTTGCTCTGGAATATCATGATTATCAGTACCGTGTTGTTCATCATGTTGAATATCATCTTCATTATGCGGCTCAGTGTGCTGTGGAGGAACTGGATCTAAATCAGTAAGATCATCAGTATGTTGAGGAACTATCTTTGTCTTCTCAATATCTTTCAAACTTTGATCTTCAATAAAATCAGCATCGAAACTTCTTATGAGTTTCTTCGAGATTGGATCATAAAACCTGTGTCCAAACTCATCTCCCCCATAACCAACGAATATACATGGCTTGGTCTTTACATCAAGCTTTGTTCTTTCATCTTTGGGAATATGCACAAAAGCCTTGCATCCAAAGACCCGCAAATCATCGTATGAAACATCTTTGCCGCTCCAAACCCTGTCAGGAACATCAAAAGACAAAGGAACACAAGGAGTACGATTAATAACATTTACTACGGTGTTCAAAGCTTCACCCCAAAAGGAATTAGGCAACCCTGCATGTGATAGCAAACATCTAACCCTTTCAGCCAATGTTCTATTCATCCGCTCTGCTAAACCATTCAACTGTGGTGTCTTTGGAGGAGTCTTTTGGTGCCGAATACCTTTCTCTCTACAATAAGCATCAAAAGGACCAATGTACTCACCTCCATTATCTGTTCGAATACACTTGAGCTTCTTCTCAGTTTGTCTCTCAACTAAGGCATGAAACTGCTTAAACACATCTAATACTTGATCTTTAGACTTCAAAGTATAGGCCCAAACTTTTCTCGAATGATCGTCGATAAAAGTGACAAAGTACAAGCAGCCCCCAAGTGTTCTAGTCTTCATAGGACCACAAACATCCGAATGTATTAAATCAAGTATATTGTCTCTCCTATGAGGAGGGTGACTCTTGAAAGAAACCCTTCTTTGCTTACCTGCCAGACAATGAGAACACTTCTTCAAATGAACATCGTGCAAATCGGGCAAGGCATTCTTCTTTAACAAAATAGACATCCCTTTTTCACTCATGTGAGCAAGTCTCCTATGCCACAAGTCGGTCATATCAGCATTCACTAACAAATTTACCGAATCTTTGGAGATCTTCGGATGCGTTCTGTATAACTTTGAACTTCTTTTACCTCTTGCCACGATCAAAGAACCACGAGTGAGTTTCCAAACACCATCACCAAAGGTACTATGGTAACCATCATCATCAAGTAAACCTGCGGAGATCAAATTGAGTCTAATATCTGGAACATGTTTTACATTGTGTAAAACCAACTCCATCCCAGTGTCAAACTTCAAGCAAACATCCCCAACACCTACAACCTTTGATAACCCGTTATTACCCATCTTAACAACCCCAAAGTCACCAGGTGTGTAAGATGAATAAAATTCCCTTTGTGATGTCACATGACACGTAGCACCACTGTCAACAACCCAACTCGAATCATCACGTGCAATGTTCACCATATCATAATCACAACAAATGAAGAACTCTTCGGTAACAGTATTAACTTCAGCTGTGTCATTGCCACCATCATCTTTCTTATGATTGTTCTTTTGATTGTTGTAATTAGCCTTCTTTTTCTCCCTTTTTAATTGTCTGCAGAATTTAATTGTGTGCCCTTTCCTACCACAATGATGACACTCATAATCAGCAAACTTACCTCTAGACTTACTACGATGCTTTTCTTTGTTACTCGGACCTCTACTTTGACCTCTCCCCCTGCTCTCTGTGGCCAAGACATCTGATTGTGAAGAGGAACCTTGTGATTTTCTTCTCATCTCTTCATTTAAAATACCACTTTTAGCCACTTCCATAGTAATAATACCATTTGCTGCAGAGTTGGACAATGATGTCCTAAAAGTCTACCAAGAATCCGGTAAAGTACCAAGAAGCCATAAGCCTTGTACCTCGTCTTCAAACTTGATACCCATTCCTGCAAGCTGATTAATAATACCCTGAAAAACATTCAAGTGATCAGTAACAGGAGTTCCATCATTGTACTTCAAATTTATCAACTGTTTAATCAAGAACAGTTTATTGTTTCCGGTATTCCGAGCATACAATTCCTCAAGCTTGTTCCACAAAGTACGAGCGTGAGTCTCCCCGCTAATATGGTTCAAAACATTATCATCAACCCACTGGCGAATATAACCACAAACCTTTCTGTGCAAGATATTCCATTCTTCATCTGTTTTACCTTCAGGTTTATCGGTATTAAACACAGGCATATAATAATCTTTCACATAAAGGAGATCTTCCATTTTGCCTTTCCAAACATGATAATTAGAACCATTCAAATTCACAATCCTACTTGTATTAGCTTCCATCGTTTAATCAAGTTTCAACCCAATAACAAGAGCCAATGGCTCTGATACCACTATAATGGGAAAAAACGCCAAACCCGGTCACGAACGGTAAACACAAACGCGGAAGCAAACTTCGTTTGACCAAGACTTTTCCCAAACTAGAATGAACCTGTGAGGATGCAAACAAATAGGGTATCCCAACTACAATCTAAAAACCCGAAAACAGTAATAACAAGAACACCAAGTTTTTAGCGTGGAAAACCTCTCAAGAAAGGAGAGTAAAAACCACGGGACTACTAGAGCCGCTTCAAATCCACTATCACCAATTTAGAGCAATACAACGTCTTCCCTAGGTCTACTAGAGGCATACAATAATCATCATATACTTGGAATCAACAACATCAAGCATATGGAATCAAATACAAAGACAAAAGAAGGAAATCACCAAAATTCTGCAGAAATTCTGCAGCTACGAACAGAGGCCGTGCAGACGAACTTCCAGACCTGATTTCGACAAACCCACCGTTGGATAAGGTCGCCCTGGTGTGCAAATGACTGTGTCCAAAAATCAGAGCGATCCAACGGTTCAATCTCCGGGAAATGAACGACCTCTGCAGCTAGGTTTGAGAGTGACGGAAATGCTTCTTCTTTTTGTGTGAGAGTTTTTGTGTGTTGTGTTGTGAGGGTCTTGTGTGGGTGTTAAAAACAAACCTGCTTCTTCATTTCATTTATCTTCAAAGAAACCAAATGGGCCAAAGAAAATTGATGGGCTAACTCATGGGCTAAAAATAACCCAACACTACTCTGGCCATTCTATCATCAAATATCCTTCCTTGGAGTCTCTTCTTGTGTACAATTGTCCTAGCATAAAGAGATGGAGTTATGGAGAGAATCATACAACCAAGATCAAATTTTATGATGAAGAGAGAGAGTGTAGCATTAATGATTATATTGCAGGAATACATGGGTATGAAAAGTGCATGCCTTAAATTAATAATATTGCTTTGCTATGTGAATTAATTTGTTACCTTTACAGAAGAATGGAAACTTCACGTACAAGGGTGTTGCATATGCTTTCTAGTATGTTTATCGTGCAAGTGAACAATAGAACTTAATGGTATTTTTTTTCTCTTTTTTCGATGGGACTCAACCATACGTCTAATTATATATAGCCGAAAAGGAAACCAAGCTGCTTAGTCATATATCAAACTGTGTAAATGGTAACTAATCAAGTTCATCATCATCATCATCATACTCAGTATATCCCACCAATAGCAAAGCTAAGGTAGGGTCTGAGGAGGGTGAGATGTAGACAGCCTTACCTCTACCCCGTAGGAATAGAGAGGCTGCTTCCAATGAGACCCCCGGCTCGGTAACTAATCAAGTTAAATATACAATCAAGTTAATTGTATACTAATCAAGTTAAATATACAATTAACTAAACTACGCAGTTAAATTTGATCGAATTGTTTTTAATTATTGAGCTGCAAGTTTTGTTACAAATTGAGAAAAACTGCTACTACATAGTTTTTATAATCACACGTTTAATATTTAATTTTCTATGATAATATGATGTAAGTGAGTAGCTAAAAAATTGTTCAGCAGACACCAACTACAAGATGCAAAGAATAATCCGGTTGTAATGAGTTTCCTTTCAATTAACTTCACCCCTTTCTCCTTTTAATTTATTTCCAGGTGAAAGTATTATTGAATAATGAGTTGGTGCAAGAAGATTGCAATATTTGCTTCAACCAAGGTAGGCTGATTAAACCCCCTTTAATTTAGGAATTTAAAATCTATATACACACACATAGTATTAGGAGTAATATACAAATACTTTTTCAGTGCGAAGCTTACGAAACGAAGAAAAAAAAAACACACAGTACCATGCTTGTAAATAGTGTCACAACACTATTAAGCAAATAATTACATGCACTACACTTCAATTATAGTTGCACTTCACTTTTAGTTGTAGGGTAATAATTATCGGAGTGCAATAAATTTTAAGTGTAAGAATTATTACTCTCCTTTAAAATTATAGTGTAATAATCACGCTAGTGCTTTCGACACACTTTACACGTTAAAAATTATTTGTACCACCCTATATACATGTTTGTGTATTGTTTTATATGTTTATTATTTATTTTTATGAGTTATAGATGTTATACACATAATGTTTTTCTATATATATTGTAGGCATGTAGGTAGTGCTTTTTTGGAATTGGATTGGGATGGAACTGGAAGATTGGGGGTGTTCAAGATCGGATAATCCGGTTTTCGGATATCCGAAATTTCGGATAGTGAAATATTGACATCCGAACCCGAATCCGAAATTTCGGATATCCGATTTTCGGATATCCGAAATTTCGGATTCGGGTTCGGATATCTAATCGGATATCCGAATATCCAATTTTTTATTTAATTTTTATTTTTTTATTATTTTTTAATATTTGGAACTAGATTTTTAGGATAGTTTCGGATATCCGAATATAAATTTCAGATATTTTTCGGATATTTTTTCGGATACTTCGGATATTTTTCGGATAGTTCGGATATTTTTTCGGATATTTCGGATATTTTTCGGATACTTCGGATATTTTCGGATATTTTTCGGATACTTCGGATATTTTCGGATATTCGGATATCCGAAAAAAATAAAAATTAAATTTTCGGATAATCCGATTATCCGAAAATTCTCAAAATCACCACCTCACCGGCCGACTAGCGACTAGCGAGTTGTCCAACATTGACTTTAAACATTCTCGACCTTCAATTCTTGTCTGTTTACCAACTTAAATTTATGTTCAACGTGTTGTTGTAATTGGCAAGTAACACCAAATTTTGATAATTGAAATTGATGTAACCTAATTCACAATAATCAGTTATATAAAGGCATGAATTAATCCATTTTGCGTGTTCAGAAATCCACCTCGAGCTAAGTAATGACCACATACACAACAAAAGATTAATGTGTTTTGCATGAAGATAACACATGAAAAGTGTGAACAAAATGACTGAAAATGAGCAGGTTTTTACCTTCAAAAACATAAAATCAACATAAACAGAATTTCCTGCAAGTGAAGGCGTATATGCGCTGACATGTCCCTTCACAAAATCTATAATCTACAACAATATACAAAATCAACTATTTTGTTCAAAATATAAATTGTGAAGGGCCACTGCAGTCATTACGAGATTTTGATTGATTTCATCTACAAGATTGACAAAGTTTCATTATTGGTATTTAAGAACCATGAACAAGTTTTATCTCACCAGCTCTTCAGCTTCTTTTTCAGTGGTTGTACTTTGTGTCACCTTCTCAGACAACCCTAGTATATATTGGCATGTTACTTAGGACTTTTTTGGCCCGTATTAAAAGATGACCCATTTTGACCGGTTGTCCAGCCTATCCACCTTGCCACCTCTGGCATACATAAATCGCATGTCTTCCTCATAAAATGATAGTTGACAAGTAAATTAAAGATAATGCACGAGGTAGATGTGAGCCTTACGGTTCGATTCGTACATGATGATCTTGGCACGTCTTCCAACTTCATCCATAAAATCTTTTGTTTGATGAATTACCAAATCAGGACCCTAAACAAAAAAAGAGCCGGTTTTAGTTCCCGTAACATTTAACAGATTGTCTGCTACAATCAATAACACAAGAACCACAGTTGGAAACATAAAAAAGTTGTGAAAAGACCAACACCATTCACTAGAGGTGGAAAATGGGTGGTTCATATGGGTTAGGTAACACTTCCAATGGTTTCAGGTCAAAGCATGTAACTTTTCGTACAGTTGGAGTAACAGGTCCAAATGGTTTTGGGTCAAAGCATGTAACTTCTGGTACAACTGGAGTACCGGGTCGAAATGGTTTCGAGTCAAAGCATGTGAATTTTGGTACGGCGAGTAACATGTTGGATGGACCATAAACAGTTTTAGTCTTAAAACCTTTCATGAATAATTAGTGTGCCAAATATTATCACAAATTTTATGATATTTCATTAATAATCTAATTTCTTAAATACAGAGATTTAGATTGTTTTATGCATTACCATTTGACACATTTTCTTTTCATCAAATTTTAAATATTTTACCCAAATTGCTCATTAAAGGTTAAACATAACTCGAATCGACCCGTGCATAAGCAGACGGGTTGTAACTTCCACCTCTACTATTCACAAACCACGATTATCAAACGAAAGAGATACTATCACCTCACCTCTACCAATTTACTCAACTTCCCATCAATAATGACACAAGCAATCTCCAATATTCTGTCTACTTCAACATTCAAGCCTGCACAAACATTATAAATACTTCTTAAACTGTTTTCAAGCATTCACCTTGTATATAACACATTCATATGCACCATGCACTATAAAAATTAACATGACGAGTAAATGCTCACCAGTCTTTTGTAATTTGATCCACACAACTGGCAGTTTGTAGTAAGACACAAATTTAGGTGAGGCAGGAGAAAATTAAAATAAGCAAATAAAAATGGTTAGGGTTTATGCGTTCATAATAAATGGAGCGTGATACAATTCTCTCTCTAGATCGCCAGAAGTCGCCTGGTTTGCTCGACGGTATTGACTGCTTCGGTTTAGCGGGTTAGGTATTGTCGATCTGCACATCTTTTGCAGATCTTGATAGTCCTTACTCTCTAACCTGCTGTTCGTCTTGCCCATTCGTGGCCAGGGTTTCTCCGGTGCTTCTTCGTTCTCTCTTGCTGTGGTCATCGGTTTTCGTCAGGTGCTCGACGGTGTAGTCCGATTCGGTTTAGCAAGAGTGGTGACTGTCTGTGTATCCTAGCTTACCATTCTTTCTAATCTGTTGACAATCTTGCCCATTCGCTCCTGGGTTCTCCGGTGACGTTTCGTTCACCAGTCGATGGAAGGTCATATTACCAAGTTTTTTGTCGCTAACATTCCTGAGGGCTGCAGACCTTGGGACTTGGCGTCCATCCTCGAAGAGTACGGTGACCTTTCGGGTGCTTACATTGCTAGGAAAAGGAACAAAGACGGGTTGAAGTTCGGCTTCGTTGGGTTCAAAGGAGTTTTCGACTGGAAAGAGATGGAGATGCAGCTTAAGGGGATTAAGCTGGGTAAGAACACTCTTAAGATTAATGTGGCGAGATTCGCGAAGGAGAATGGATCAGTTGACTATGGAGGTTTGAAGTCTGAATCTGCCAAGCCGAAGAAGACGGGGGTGAATACGGTTAATCGGATGGTTAATGGTGGTCATGTTAGGCTGGGTTTCTCCTACAGTATGGCTCTGAACCCGGAGTCTGTTCCAAATTGCCCTATGCTGGAAAGGTTGACGAAGTCGTAATCGATGCAGGAGTGGTAGCGATGGGAAGTAAACATAATCGAGCAGTTATTGCTAGAGCCCGAGACTTCAGGATTCTGATCTCGGTTAAACAACTCCTTTTCGGAGCTGGTTTGGGGAATGTTGCTATTCATTATGCGGGTGGTTTCAATCTTCTTTCGGTGTTTGAAAGCTCAGAATCTGCCTTGGACTTTCGTGATCGGGTCGAGGTGTGGGAAGGTTGGTTCTCTAGGATGGATGTCTGGTTAGGTCAGGCTTTGGCCTTCGAGAGGATGGCTTGGCTTCGTGTTCACGGGGTCCCCTTACATCTCTTTTTTGACGAGGTGGTAACTTCCATTTGTTGCCGGTTTGGCACGGTGGTGAAGCCGCCTCAAATCGGGGAGGAGGACGGAGACCTTTCCATGGTCTGTGTCGGAGTCTTAGTTGGTGAAGGCAATCGGATTTCCGAGGAGCTCGTTGTAGCTTGGCAAGACAAGAGGTATAGAGTGTGGGTGTCGGAAGACTTAGGGGATTGGAATCCCGATTGTCTGGATCCAGACGGGGACTCAGTTCTATCCGAGGACAAAGACTCGCTGATGGGGTCGGAGATGAAGTTGGATGAGCCTGTGAATCGGAATCATGAAACGGTGGAATCGGAAAAGACGGGTGATAATGGAAGGTTGCATGGGGAAGACCAGGCGACGCACGTGCATGTTCATGCAGAAGGATTTAATGTGGAGACCTTTCCAAAGCATGTGGAGAATAATAATGGGTCCGGTCCGTTTCCCGAAGCTGTGGGGGTTAGTCCTCAAAAAACTGAAAAGGTGCCGATAAGTCCTTCCCCATTTTCTGTGGATCAAGATAAGATTGGTAATTGTGGGGTCCCTAAGTTGGGCTTTTGTTTGGGCCGTGAATCTTCGGTTAAAAGAGTGGGTTTTAGGAGGCCGATCGGTTTAGCCCAGGTCCGCAAAGGAGCTTCTGAGTCAACTTCTCCTTTTGATAACAGACCAAAGAAAAGATCTAGAAGCGAGGATTTTTCTTCTTTTCATTTCCCTTTTCCAAAGCAGAACCATGGGTTAGTTCAGGCCGACCCTGTTCAGAGGGAGGGTGTATCTGGGATTCCTCCAGTTGATCTGAATCTAAATGAAAGGGCTTCTTTGAGTTCTGTCTCGGAGATGTTGTTGGGGGATTCTCATGTTAAGGAAACAACGGAGGTGCACAGCAAGGGAGTAGATGGGGGCTCTCAGGGCGACGGGTTATATGAGGAAGTTGAAGCTACAATTAGAGTCGGAGCTCAGGTGGGGGTTGACCTTCGAGACTCGTCTGAAGTTATCAAATCGATCTTCGGTATTACAGGTAACAATGGAGTTTTACAATGAATTTTATGTCTTTCAATGTTCGTGGTTTAGGGGGTCGTGAGAAATCAGGTTGGGTTAAAGGAATGGTGTCGAAATTCGGTATCAAGTTTCTGGCTTTACAGGAGACTAAGAAAGATGTGGTTGTCGATAATGATGTGTCTGGTTTTTGGGGGAATAAAAATTTCGGGTTGGACTTCGTAGGCTCGGTTGGTCAACCTGGGGGTTTGATTTGTTTGTGGGACAAAGCTTTTTTCAAGCAATCAGGTGGAATGAAAAATAGGAGTTTTATTCATATTAGGGGCTCTATAGTGGGTAGCGGAGATGTGCTTAATGTCGTCAATGTCTATGCGCCTCAGAGTATTGCAGCAAAAAAATTGTTATGGGATCAACTGGGTCATGTGATAGCGGATAATGATGGCCTCTGGGTTGTTTTAGGCGACTTTAATGCTGTCCGATATCGTGAAGAAAAAAGGAATTGTGCTTTCAAACAGGCGTGTGCCAATAATTTTAACTCTTTCATCTTCGAGGCCGGGCTTATCGAGTACAATATGAGAGGTAGAAGCTTTACCTACAGTTCTAGAAATGGAAGGAAGTTAAGTAAGCTTGATAGGTTTTTGGTGAATTCGGGGTTTTTTAACCGTTGGCCCGAAGCTCGTGTTGAGGTTGTCTCGAACTTTCTTTCGAACCATTGTCCTATCATTTTATCGGCTGTTAGCACTAATTTTGGTGCTAAACCTTTCAGAATTTTTGACTCTTGGATGGACAAACCGGGTTTCAATGAGATAGTTGTGGAGGTTTTATCTGAGGATGTGGGGTCTGCGGGCCCTCCTGATATTGTTCTTGTGAAGAAATTGGCCAGGCTCAGAGTTAATTTAAAAACTTGGAGGGATGATAAGCTAAAAAGGAGTTCGGAAGAGGTGTGTCAGGCTCTGGTGGATATGGATCATATTGAGTCGGTCAAGTAGTCAAGGGATTTGGATGAGGAGGAGGAGTGGATTCTTTTGGAAAGTAAAAAGATTTTAAAAAATGCCGAAGAGAGAAAAAATAAAGATTTGAAGCAAAGGTCTAGAATTAGATGGGCGAGAGAGGGCGATGAGAATTCCAAGTTTTTCCATTCCATGATAAACTGTAGAAAAGCGAGCAACGTTATCCATGGGCTGAATTTGGATGGGGTGTGGGTGTCGAAACCCTCTTTGGTTAAAAAGGAGATATTTCATTTTTTCAAAAATAAATTCGTTGAGCCTTTTAAGGATCGCCCTCGTTTGATTTGTCACGACATCAGCCGCATTTCGGAGTCTGAGGCATCGGGTTTGGAAGCTATTTTTACTAGAAAAGAATTAAAAGATGCGGTTTTTGAGTGTGGAGATGATCGGGCCCCGGGTCCTAATGGTTTTAATTTCCGTTTTGTTAAACGCTTTTGGAGTTTATTAGAGGAGGATTTTTTTTTAAATCTTGACCGCTTTTTTTGAATCTGGGGAGATTAGTATGGGTTGTGGTTCTTCGTTTATAGCCCTTATTCCGAAAGTTAAGGACCCGCTCTCTTTAAAAGACTATCGTCCTATCAGTTTGGTGGGCATTGTTACCAAAGTCATTTCGAAAGTTTTGGCTAATAGACTCAAAATGGTGTTGAATTATGTCATCTCGTCCTCTCAGTCTGCGTTTCTCCGTGGAAGATATATCTTGGATGGTCCTCTTGTTGTTAACGAGATCCATAACTGGATTGAGAGGAATAAGAAAAAGGCGTTTTTTCTCAAGATTGATTTCGATAAAGCTTATGATAACGTCAACTGGAACTTCGTTATTGATATTCTCGGTCAAATGGGTTTTCCGAGTAGGTGGTGTAGATGGATCAGGGGGATTATTTCTTCAGCTAGAGCGTCGGTTTTGGTGAATGGCGCCACGACATTCGAATTCAAATGTGATAAAGGTATGCGTCAAGGAGATCCTATTTCTCCTTTTCTGTTTCTCATTGTTATGGAAGCCCTTTCTTGTATGATTAATAAGGCGATTGGGTTGGGGATTGTGAAAGGGGTGGAACTTCCGAATGATGGTCCTTTGGTTTCTCATTTGTTCTATGCTGACGATGCGATTATTATGGGGGAATGGAGTAGGGAAAATATTACCAATGTGGTGAGAATTCTTAAGTGCTTTCATGCCTGCTCGGGTCTCCAGATTAGTTTCTGCAAATCAAATCTTTTTGGGCTTGGGGTGTGCTATGGGGAGGTGGAAGATATGGCCGTGTTAGTAGGGTGCAAAGCTGATAAGTTTCCTTTTAAGTATCTTGGATTAACGGTGGGGGCCAATATGAATCGAATTAAAAATTGGAGACCGGTGTTTGATATTTTTGAGAGACGGCTTTCCTTATGGAAAGCGTCTTTTCTTTCTATTGGTGGGAGGTTGACGCTGATTCGATCCGTTCTCGAAAGTCTTCCTACTTATCTTTTGTCGCTCTATAAGGCTCCTAGTAAAGTGATTGCGGACCTGGAAGGCATAATTAGGAGATTTTTATGGGCTGGATCCTCTATAGATAAAAAAATTCACTGGGTTACGTGGGATAGGGTGGTTTCTCCGGTGAAGATGGGTGGTTTGGGTCTTCATAAATTGCAAGATATTAACGTGGCCTTGTTGGCTAAATGGGGTTGGAGATTCAAAACGGAGAAAGATAATCTGTGGATTGATGTGATTAAGGCCCTTCACTCGGGAGGGTCTGGCTGGGATTTTCTTCCGTTAAAGAAGACTCTCGGTGGTGTTTGGAAGAGCATTGTGTCTACTCTCAATCGCCCCATGTTGGATGGTCTAGCGATTAGTAACCTTTTCAAAGTAGTGGTGGGCAGTGGGGATAACATTCTGTTTTGGTTGGACCCCTGGTTATTTGAAGTTCCTTTGAAATTCAAGTTTCCTTCTCTGTTTCATCTAGAGGTGGTAAAGTCATGTAGTGTTCGAGATAGACTTGAAGGGGAAGGTTTATGGTTGTGGAAAAACGACCCGGTGTCCGCAACCGAGAGAAATGAATGGGATATGCTTTCTGCAGCCCTTCGTGTTGTTTTTCTGTCAAACAGGCCGGATAAGTGGGAGTGGGTTGGTAATGATTCGGAATTTTCTCAATTGCGGCTGTTAAGAAGTCCATCGATTCGAAAAATGATTACAGTAATCGCTTTGTCTTTGAGTGGTGTAAATGGGTCCCTCTCAAATGTAACATCCTGGTGTGGCGTGCGGAGATGGATAGGATTCCGACGGTGGATGCTTTGGTTAGGAGGGGCGTGATGCTCGATGATGATATGTGTTATTATTGCGGCTCCGGCTCGGATTCGGTTGATCACATTTTCACGGCTTGTCCGCTGGCTTTAGGGTTATGGGAAAGGATTACCCTGTGGTGTCGGGTTAGGAATTTCTTTGTTTTTTCTATCCGAGATTTGCTTGCCATTCACGAACTTGGGAATAGGAGGGCGTCGGAGAAAGAGGCGTTAAAAGGTATCATTATTGTTTCTTGTTGGTTTTTATGGAAGGCTAGAAACGATCTTAGATTCAGTGGGAAGAGAAGCGGAGTTGAAGATGTTTTTAGTGACGTTAGATCGGCTAGTTATTTTTGGTATAAACATAGGGCTAAGAAGGGTTCTTGTGTTTGGGGTGATTGGTGTAAATTTGTTAATATGTAAGTTTTTTTGTTTGTTTTTTGCCGTCCCGGTTTTCGGGTTCGGTGTGTGTTAATGAAGTTCTCGTTTCAAAAAAAAAAAAAAAAAAAAAATAGACGGAGGTGGCGGTGGTGTTTTGTTATCTTCCACGCGTGAAAAATTTCCATCACGGAGGAATTGTCCTTCACCCCGGGTCCCCTCATGGTTAATTGAGCGACGTGATGTAGCAACCGTTAACAGCTTATGTGACACTGGTAACAAAACCTTGGTTAACCCACAACAACCAACCAACCTTACCGGTACCGCCTCATTTTCATGGTTTTCTAATATTCACGTTGAAAATTAATTAACCGAGGAACATATTTATTTGTGATGATATTATCCATACCGGCCTATTGTCATCCATAGTTGACTAATTGAATTTATTTGGTGTCGTCTAATGTTCACGTGAAAGTTTAGTAAACCGAGGAACATATTTATTTGTGAAGATGCGCATGATAAGTGTAAGCGACGAAAAAGGTGTCAAAGTAACATGGTCCGAAATGTTCAGTTTAATATTTTTGCTTGGAATCCCACATGGAATAATGGAGCAAAGTGGGGCATGTGTGTACCTTTTTTTTTTTTTAATAGCCAACGAAACTTTCATTCAAAGGAAACCGAGTACAAAAAACAAACTCAGCCAGCAGCTGAAACAGAAACAAAAACGAAACAAACGAGAAAAAACTAAAAACCGAAACATATCTCTATTACAAGTTTAAATTAAAGTCCCACCATTCTTGTTTTGTCATTGTGTTAAACTTCGATCGAGACTTCACTCCTTGAAAGGTTGTATCTTTTATGTCCTCCACAATCATTTGAATCGCCCTCTGTCTTCCTGTGAATACCCTTTCATTTCTGTTTTTCCACATGATCCACATGGCTTGAATGGCAATCGCATGTAGCAGCTTTCTGAATAATCGGCTCCTATGACATTCCAATATCAACTGCAGTAGATCCGGAACACTACCAGCTGTGTTGAGCATCGGAAATCTTGTCCACATCGATATCGCGTCCCAGATTCTCTTTGCTAAATTGCATCTTAGTAATATATGGCCAGCAGTTTCGTCTTCAGTCCCGCATATCTTGCACCTGACGTCTTGTATGTTTACGCCTCTATTCCTTAAAGCCACGGCCGATGGAATCTTTTCGTCTAACGCTCTCCATACAAAAGCAATACTCTTCCCAGTCGCCCAATTATTCCAGCAAAAATTATTTGGTTCTGCATTTAAATCTAAATTCTGACTTAAAGTAAGCTTCACATTTTTTACACAAAATTCCTGATCTTCATAGTTTCTCCAGACCCATACGTCGCCTGATTCTGTCATTCTTTGTTGTTGTAGACGCTCCTTCAGTACTTCCATTTCTTGCTTTTCCTCTTCGCTGTTCGGTGTCCTTTTCCAACCCCAATCCCAAAACGTGCCCCCACTTATCGTACGGTAGACAACCCTAATCTTCGCTTTTTTCTTTGATGACAATTGATACAAATTTGGGAATTGTGTCTTCAGCGGCTCGTTTCCAATCCAAACGTCAACCCAGAATAACGTTTTGTCCCCCATACCCACTCTACTTTTCAAATTTGTATTAATATTGATGTTGTTTTTCATAAAACCCTTTGTTATATCCCCAATATTTTTCCACACACCCGGCAAGGATTTTTTGAATGGAATAGATTCTACCTTCCTCGGACTTGCATGCACTGCGCTTATTACCTTTACCCATAGGCTATCCGGTTCCATCTTTATTCTCCACCACCATTTTGCTAAGAGAGCCAAGTTTGTATCTCTTAAGTTACCGATGCCAAGACCTCCAAAATTCTTCGAGGCTACCACTTTCTCCCACTTTACCCATCTTATCTTGTTATTTACAAAGTTGCCCCCCACAAAAATTTCCTACGTATCCCTTCTAGTGTTTTTAAAACTCCGCTCGGACACTTGTAAAGCGAAAAATAGTAGTTTGGCAAACTACCAAGGACTGATTTTATAAGAATAACCCTCCCTGCAAAGGATAAATTCTTCGCCTTCCAATTTGAAAGTCTTTTGTTAAACGTGTCAATTACTTCCTTCCAGTTTATTACTTTGTTCATATTTGCCCCCACTTTCAATCCTAGGTACACAAATGGAAATTTCCCAACCTTACAATTGAAAAACGTGGCCATATTTGTCACTTCCCCATCGTTTGTACCTACTCCGTATAACTGGCTCTTGCGTGAATTTACTTTCAAACGGATTCTCTTGAGATTCTTTGCATTTTCTTCACCCCACTCGCCGATGAATATTGAATCATCAGCATACAACATGTGAGTTAAATATGGGCCGTCCCTCGGTAATTTTATCCCGTGAAAGATCTCCTTCTCTTTTGCATTCTCCATCATCACATGTAGAGCTTCCATGGCGGTAATAAAAAGGAACGGTGATAGGGGATCACCTTGTCTTAATCCTCTTTTATATTGAAATTCTCCCGTTGGAGAGCCGTTCACTAGTACTGATCCTCTCCCCGCGTATAGGATTCCCATAACCCAATTCCTCCATTTTGAAGGAAATCCCATATGAGCTAGAACGGATATCAAGAATTTCCAATTCAATGTATCGTAGGCCTTCTCAATGTCAGCTTTGAAAACAAACATACTTTTCCCGGTTTTTTTACCCCAACCCACCACTTCATTTATTATTAAGGGGCCGTCGACAATATTCCTATCCGACATAAAGGCAGACTGAACATTTGACACTACACCTTTTATAATACTTTTCATTCTATTTGCTAGAACTTTCGAGATTATTTTATTTACTACACCAATTAGAGAAATTGGCCTGAAATCAGAAAGCGTGATAGGATACCTTTCTACGTTAAAATATACTGTAACATATTACATGCTTCAATACATTTGGTTGAGGACATTATATTAATTAACGATTATTGGTTGCACGTAATGTGACATAGTTGTTGTTGAACGAATAAACTATTGAATTTAAAGATTCTGGTCATTTTTGTAAGAAAGAGATTGTTTAACATCACTTTTTTCGAAATACGTAGTACCAAGTTCAATAGCTTTCTTCTTCATTTTGTATACCACTGACACCCACTAGATCTTTTTTCATGACGATTTCATTCTTGATTTTTTGAACTACGTTTTGTCACTACCCACTTTCCTTATTTTCTTTTGGATTTCGATTTTCATTCTTGGTTTTGTCCATGGTGTCTTGTTAGATCTAAAACAAATACTATGCTTTGAACTACTTTTCCATCCAAATTAATCCAAACCGCCATAACAGTATGGCGGAGGCACTTAGTTCTTCCGTGATCGGAAAAGTGGTAGACTTGTTGTTTGGTGTGGCTGAAAAGGAGATTAGCTACGTGTGTAATTGCTCTGAAAATGTTGAAAAATATAAAAATGAAGCTGATAAGCTGTCGAGTATGAAGGGAAGGGTTCAGCAACATATAGATTTGGCTAAATCTAAAGGGGAAGATCTCCTAGAAGGTGTGGAAGAGTGGATGAAGAAAGCAGATGATTATACATCCAACGCCACGCAGTTTACTAACGGAGAAGACCAGGAGAAATGCTTCCATTTGTGTACCCTCCGTCGTTGTAGTAAGACGACGATAGAAAAAACGTTTTCTCTTCAGCAGCACCAAGAAGAGGGTAGGAGTTTTGAATCATGTGTCTCAGTTCCTGCTCAGAGTGCAAGATTCACAGACCTCTACGAAAGTAAAAATCTTGACGATATCGACACCCAAAAGTCGACTTTGGAGGAGATCATTCGAGCTATAGAAGATGTCACGATACAAATAGTTGGAATCAATGGCTTAGGAGGTGTAGGTAAAACTACATTAGCTAGTGAAGTTGCTAGCAAAATAAATAATAAATTTGAGGATATTGTGTTTATAACAGTCTCAAAAACTGTTGATGCTAGAATGATTCAAGAAAAGGTTAAAGTCGCGGCAAGTAGAATAATAAAGGGAGAGAAGGTTCTAATCATTCTAGATGACGTTTGGGAAGAACTGGAGCTTGAGAAGTTGGGCATTCCATGTAGGAGCAACTACATGAATTACAAGATTTTGCTTACATATGTGTGGCCAACAATGCCCAGATAAATATTTCGGTAAACCCTTTGCAAGGTGAAGAAGCATGGACCCTTTTTGAACGTGTAGTTTGAAAACCCGGTTAATCTCTTAACATCACACTTAGTTAGAATATATATTACATAGCGGTTATGAACTATGAGGACCAAAGTTGACAAAGATGGTAACTACCATCATTAACCGAAAAGGTGTGTCCCTCTCTCACACCAATTCCGATCGGCACAAGACAAAACAAGAAGGAGACGCACCGGTTGGATATGAACGGACAGGAAACATCACACCTCTTCAAGGATTGATCACAACCACACATCCAAGAGACATGACTTTTCACGAAGAGACACAACCTTTCGTTCGTACCCGTAGAAAACTATAAATAGGATAGAATGTTTCATTTGTAAATATACTTACTCTCTCATTTTTCGATTGTACATTGATGCGTGTGAAGTGTCGTATATATTAGGTGTATATTTTAAGCCCTTTTTAACACTTATTTTAGCCAAGTTTTAAATTTATAAAACACGATATTTCACTAACACTAAACACACATATGGGCAAGTGCACCCATCGTTGAGTGTAGTATAGCGTTGGTAAGATACCGAGGTCGTCCAAGGACACAAGAGCTTTTAATACCGGTTTATCCTCAACGTCTAACCAAAATAAAAGTTTAGAAAAATGTTTTAAACTAAGAAAAATAAAACTAACTAAAATGCTGAAAATAAAAATAAAAGAAAAACAGATAGACAAGATGAATCACTTGGTTCCGACTCGTATCTAGTATAACCTTTGATTATTTCCGCACTTTTGCACATAATTAAGAGATTATCTTAGTTATTGTAGTAGGCCCCTCTTTTGAAGGCGACGTTACCCTCACCCCAGTAGTTTGAGTCAGCAGGGATACAATCCTAAAAGGGTGGATTATTGGAAGATAATGAATTAAGTTATTAATGCAGTATTGTGGTAGGCCCCGCTTTTGGCGGTGACGTTACCCTCGGCTAAGTAGTCTGAGTCAGCAGGGATACAGTCCTAAATAGCCGGGTTATAGTATTAATAGTAGTTAACTTATGAGGGGATCAAAGAGTTTGGACCCCCGCCATCCAATACCGTGAAGTATTGAAGGAGGTCCTACTAAATTTGACCCAGGTCCATTGCAGGACCTCTAAACGCTGAACAATGGCAAGACCTTTACCAAACCGTTCCCTTAACCCCCTACCAGGTAGCCAACATATCTCCATATAGACCGTGGAGATATGAATGGTGAAAATCCTTTATTTTATATAGACATTAAAATAATGCCAAGACACCACGGACAAACGATAAGGAAAGATCACCTTTAACATAAGTAACTAGTTATTAAAGTCATTAATACAAAACCAAATAAAAAGTGCAAAAGATTAGAAATAAAAAGTATTATACTAGACACTTTGTCTTCACCAAGTGATGTAAGAGACTTAGGCAAACATGGCCTTGATTGTCAAGAACTCTTACGATCAATCTTGGATCCCGAGACGACTCACACACACTCTACGATGGACAATGGATGATGGTGGTGGATGATGGTGTTGTGATGGTGGTGGGTGGTGGATGAAGTGTGAGAGAGGTGGAGTGCCAAGGAATGAGATGAAATGAATCCAAGCACCCCTATTTATAGGCTGAACAGAGAGCTGGACACGGCCCCGTGCCCGTCTGACACTCTCTCTCCTCATTAATTGTAATTCGCAATTACAATAAATGCACCTGCTGTACTTTCGACACGGCCCCGTGTCCGCTGAGCACGGCCCGTGGTGGGCAATAGAAGCTTCTATGGATTTGTCTTTTCTGCTGCTTCTTGGGCACGGCCCCGTGCTGGATGAGCACGGGGCGTGTTCAGCCTTCTGTCTTCTCCTTTTTGCTTTGGAAGGTGCCGTTGAGGGGTCGGGCAGTCCACTAATGTTCCTTTTCTTGTATTTATGTTGGATTTAGCTGCCTTTTTGCTTCTTTTGTGTTTTTGAGCTCATTTAATCCTGAAAATACAAAAGGAAGACAAAAACACTCTTTTTCCAATATTAGTACTTAAAAAGGGTTAGTTTTATGCCTCATTTGATGTAATTTATATGTTGCATTTTACACACATCATACATACATTCAAGTTATTGTTTATGCAAGTTTATTTTATCACGCTCATTCTAGAGATCAAGATCCATTTCGGGCCAACAATTGGTATCAGAGCGTCAGGCTCTAAGCGTGGGAATCGCAAGGCATCGCAGGGAATTCGCGATCAGGTTTCATTTTCGTTTTGATTCGCAAAAGTTTATTTCAGAATTTTATTTTCGGTTCTAGTTTAATCGGTTGAACCGAAGGGTTGGTTAGGAATCTAGGGTTTGTTTGATTCCGGGGTTTAGTGCGAATTAGATTATTTGGTTGTTTGATTATTACACGATTAGGGTAATCGTGGGTTGTTAAGATCTATTGAAACCAAGAAAGTAAAAGTTATAGTAGAAGTGAAGATTGTTCGGCAGGAAGACATGTCAGGAACATCCGGACAAAATCAGATAATAATACAGAAAGAAGGAAATTCTCTTTCCCAGTTTCAGTGCCCAATTCTGAAACCAACAAACTATACGGTTTGGGCTATTCGTATCAAGACGATTCTTGAAGCGAATGGTTTGTGGGAAACGATCGAACCAGCAAAAAATGCGACGGTAGACACTAAGAAAGACAAGTCTGCAATTGCATATCTGTTTCAAGCAATACCAGAAGATGTTGTATTGCAAGTTGCAAATTGTAAGACTGCAAAGGAAATTTGGGATAATCTAAAGGTTAGACACGTTGGTGTTGATCGGGTACAAAAGGCGCGTATGCACACACTATTATCAGAATTCGAATTATTGCAAATGAAGGATGACGACACTATTGATTCATTTACCGCAAAGATTAATAGTATCGTTACCCGGGCAACTGAAGTAGGAACGACATTGAGTCAACCGACTCTAGTACGCAAACTTCTAAATGGCGTACCGGATAAGTTTACTCAAATCGTTGCCTCCATGGAACAATACTCCGATCTAGAAACTATGACACTAGAAGAAGCAGTCGGAAGGTTAAAGACGTATGAAGAAAGGCTCAGGTTGAAGAAAGGAAATCAAGAAGAAAGCCAAGATAGGCTTATGTTCACACATCATGATAACGCCAAAGGAAGACAGTTTGGAAACCGCGGTCGTGGTAGGTTTAACCAAACACGTGGAAATTGGCGAAACAACGGAAATAGGCAAGGTCCCAGAAACTAAGGATCTACATTTAGACCTAGAAATGGAAATTCTAGAAATTGGAGAAAGTTTGCAAGAACCGACCTAAGTAAGATCCAATGTTTTAAGTGTCAGAAGTTTGGACACTTCAAGAAGGACTGTTCTGAGAAAGACGAAATACAAGAACATTCAAACCTCGTCGAGGAAGACGAAGCACCCGTATTACTAATGGCAATACAGGAAGAAAACGTTGTTCAAGAAAGGGTTCTACTAAACGAAGAACGTATAGAACCAACAAGTTACGCCTCAGTAGATGAAAGTCTATGGTACTTAGACAACGGGGCTAGCAACCATATGACAGGAGTGCGAAGTCACTTCAAGGAATTAGATGAGACGGTGACAGGGCAAGTACGGTTCGGTGACGGGTCACACGTAGAAATTAAAGGCAAAGGTTCAATACTGCTGAAATGTCTGAACCAAGAACAAAAGATTGTTTCTCAAGTATACTACATTCCAAATCTGAAAAGCAACATATTGAGCCTCGGACAACTTACAGAAATTGGTTGCAAAGTTGTTATGGACGGAGATCTACTGACTATCCGAGATCGAAATAGAAAACTACTAATGCGAGTCAAGAGAATGAAGAACAGGCTGTACAAAGTCAAACTGAAGACTGAAAAACCAATCTGCCTGCTTTCAAAAACTGAAGACATAGCATGGTTATGGCATGCAAGATTAGGTCATTTACACTTCGATGCTATTAAGGAAATGACTCGTAAGAACTTGGTATATGGAGTTCCTCAAATAAGTCATGCTAGTCAAATCTGTGACGCATGCTTATTAGGAAAGCATAGTAGGGCACCATTTCCAAATCAGGCAAAGTTCAGATCTTTAAAACCTCTGGACTTAGTCTATGGAGACTTGTGTGGTCCTATATCCCCACCAACACATGCTGGGAAGAAGTATATATTCTTACTTGTAGACGACTGTACTCGCTACATGTGGGCATATTTACTAACTTCCAAGGATCAAGCATTCGAAACTTTTAAGGAGTTCAAAGAAAAGGTGGAAAAGGAAGCGCAGACCAAGTTAAAAATGCTAAGGACAGATAGAGGAGGTGAATTCACATCGGGTGAATTCAACAAGTATTGCAAAACCAACGGCATAGCAAGACAGCTCATAGCACCGTATTCCCCACAGCAAAATGGAGTAGTAGAAAGGCGAAACCGGACGATGTTATCCACTACTCGCAGTATGCTGAAGGCATTGAACATGCCACAGAACTTTTGGGGAGAAGCAATATGACAAACGATATATGTACTAAACAGGGTTCCAACAAAAGCCCTGGTGAACAAGACACCATATGAAGCGTTGAAAGGAAGGAAGCCTAATCTAGAACACTTGAGGGTTTTTGGTTGCACGGCTTACGCTAAGGTACTACCACTTCAACAAAAGAAGTTAGATGATAGAAGTGCACCTATGGTTTACCTTGGAATAGAAGAAGGATCAAAGGCATACAGGTTATATGATCCGGCAAAGAACAAGTTATATGATCCGGCAAAGAACAAGATATGTGTCAGTAGAGATGTAAAGTTCATGGAAGGTCAACCATGGAACTGGAATAGTTATATGGAAACGGTAGATTCAGGGAATCCAGAATGGACAAACTTTATCATTCAAGAAGATGACAACCCACCAGAGTTAGAAGAAAATGAACCAAGTAGTCCTGGTAATAGCGGGCCACATCATGAAGATTCAGGAGTAGATCAGACAGAAGAACAAGACTCCTATGTAACTCCGCCAGCACACTCGTACAATCAGAACTCAGTAGGAAGTTCAAGCAGTTTATCAGGTGGAGGTCCATCCACCTCTGAAAGTACAACATAAAATATTAGTGACACTCTAGTAAAACTAAGAAGTCTCGAAGAATTATATGAAGAAACAGAGGAAATTCAAATACATTCACATGAGTTATTACTTGCTGAAGAAGAACCAAGGAATTATAAGGAAGCGTCTAGTGACAGAAAATGGATTGAAGCAATGAAGGCCGAGTTAGACTCAATAAACAAAAATAACACTTGGAGATTGACGGAGCTTCCAAGAGATCACAAAGCAATAGGTTTAAAGTGGGTATTCAAGACTAAGAAAGACGCAAACGGAAACATTGTCAGACACAAGGCAAGGCTGGTTGCAAAAGGATATGTTCAGCAACACGGAATACACTTTGACGAAGTCTTTGCACCAGTAGCACGTATGGAGACAGTTCGACTAATGTTGGCTTTAGCAGCATATCAAGGTTGGGAGGTACACCATTTAGATGTGAAATCTGCATTCTTACACGGAGATCTCAAGGAGGAAGTCTATGTATCACAACCAGAAGGATTTGTAAAGCCAGGAGATGAAGGAAAGGTTTATAGACTATCAAAAGCTCTGTATGGATTGAGACAAGCACCAAGAGCTTGGAATACGAAGTTAGATCAAACCCTAAAATCGCTTAACTTCAAGAAGTGCACTTTAGAGAGTGCAATCTATACAAGAACAAGTGAGACTTCTACACTGATAGTTGGAGTCTATGTTGATGACTTGATAGTCACTGGAACATCAAAAAAGGAGATATACATCTTCAAATCTCAGATGAAGAACAAATTTGATATGAGCGATCTAGGATTGCTAGCATACTATCTGGGAATAGAAGTAATTCAAGCAGGGGGTGAGATAGGCATCAAGCAGACAGGATATATCAACAAGATACTCAAAGACGCCGATATGTTATCCTGCAATGACACAAAGACTCCCATGACTCCAGGAACTCAATTAACAAAGACTGAAGAAGGAGATCTAGTAGATGCAACACATTACAGAAGCCTGATAGGTTCTCTCAGGTACTTATTGCATACAAGGCCAGATCTCTGTTATCCAGTCAGTCTACTTAGTAGATTCATGCAAGAACCAAAGGAACAACACTTGAAAGCAGTAAAGCAAATACTACGTTACATCAAAGGAACAAAAGAGCATGGAATCATCTACAAAAGACAAGGAGGATGTAAGATCACAGGTTATAGTGATAGTAGTTTTGGAGTTAATACAGACAAAGGAAAAGGAACAACTGGTCTGGTATTCTACTTTGGAGAATCACCTATAACTTGGTGTACATAGAAGCAACAGACAGTGGCACTATCATCATGTGAATCAGAATTCATGGCAGCCACTGCAGCAGCATGTCAAGCACTATGGCTTAAAAGATTGTTAAGTGAAATCACAGGCTGGAAGGAAGAGAAGATAACACTCAGAGTAGATAATGTCTCAGCAATAGCACTCATGAGAAACCCAGTCTTTCATGGAAGAAGCAAGCACATTGACACACGCTATCACTTCATAAGAGAATGTGTGGAGAATGAAGATATCACTGTGGAACACATAAGTGGAGAACTACAACGAGCAGATATACTAACAAAAGCACTAGCAAGAATCAAGTTTGCTACAATGAGAGAACTGCTCGGAATTCAAGACTTAAAGCAACTTATGGATGTTCGAGATTAGGGGGGTGAATGAAAACCCGGTTAATCTCTTAACATCACACTTAGTTAGAATATATATTACATAGCGGTTATGAACTATGAGGACCAAAGTTGACAAAGACAAAGATGGTAACTACCATCATTAACCGAAAAGGTGTGTCCCTCTCTCACACCAATTCCGATCGGCACAAGACAAAACAAGAAGGAGACGCACCGGTTGGATATGAACGGACAGGAAACATCACACCTCTTCAAGGATTGATCACAACCACACATCCAAGAGACATGACTTTTCACGAAGAGACACAACCTTTCGTTCGTACCCGTAGAAAGCTATAAATAGGATAGAATGTTTCATTTGTAAATATACTTACTCTCTCATTTTTCGATTGTACATACATTCAAGTTATTGTTTATGCAAGTTTATTTTATCACGCTCATTCTAGAGATCAAGATCCATTTCGGGCCAACATAGTTGGTAAAAGTGAATGGGATGATAGATTGAAAAAAGTTGCATTGAAGATTGTTAAAGAGTGTGGTGGATTACCACTTTTTATTCAAGCTCTAGGAAAAGCTTTGAAAGACAAAGAAATTAGAATGTGGGAGGTAGCGCTTCGTTGACTACAAGGTTCCATAGATGGGGATGTCACCTACAAAAAAGAAGGACTACTGCAATTGAAGCTGAGCTATGACCATCCTGAAAATGAAGTAGCTAAGTCGTGTTTCTTACTGTGTAGTATGTTCCCAGAAGATGGAAACATTGGCCTTAAAAGGTTGACATATTATGGACTGGCTCTAGGGATATTTAATAACCCCGATAGCATTCATGATACAAAAGATAAAGTTCAAGAGGCTGTTGAGTCCCTTAAATCATCTTTCTTGTTATTGCCGGTGGATTATAATTACACATTCCGATCTCGTTTAGAAGAAGAAGAAGAAGTATTCAAAATGCATGACCTAGTTCGAGATATGGCATTGTTCATCACGTTTAAAGGCAATGACAAGTTTTTGGTGCAGTCTGGAAAAGGTTTGACGGAATGGAAACCAAGAATTGACTGTATAAAAAACTACAAGAAGATCTCGCTCATGGAAAATAAAATATGTAAGCTTCCTGATTATGAACTTGATTTACCACACCTTGATACCTTCCTTATACAATATAATAAACTTACCATTGTTCCGGATGAATTCTTTTGGGGCATGAAAGAGCTTAAAGTTTTAGATATGTGGGGTAACAAGATTTCATCTCTTCCACAATCACTAAAGCAATTGACTGTACTCGGCTTGCTAGATCTATATGGAAACAAAGTCTGTGAAATTTCTATACTTGGGGAGTTGACATGTCTAGAGATTCTAAAGCTTAGAGGTACGGGAATTATTATTAGACATTATAAACATAATTTATATATATATATATATGTGTGTGTGTATTACACTTAGGATATGTATTATTCATGATTATGTATGTATGTAACGGTATGATTGAATGGGTGTGTGTTGGTTGGTTGACCTCATTTCAAATAGCGGTTATTCCCGCCAATTTCAACCATCGTCATAACCGTTCTTCATGTATATATGCTAGTTGCCGGGAACTTTTCTCGGTACCAAGACAATTAACATTAACTGTCCAATTGTCCTCTCATTTTACATCATCACACTTTGTTATCAATTCGCTGTTATCATGGAATCAAGACCCTTTGATAAATCCGCTGCAAATCCCTTCGAGGGTCATCAAAGTGGTATCAGAGCACCAGGAAATTATGATCTCAGGCCAACTTCTACAACATTACCATGCAAACATTGCTCAGACGAAAAACGGGAACGAAGATGGTTGGTAAGGCGGTGTTACTACTGTAACAATCCAGGACACCAAATCTCAAACTGTAAGAAGAAGGAAGATGATGAAGAATCTCAACTAATACGTGTCGCAATAAACACGGGGACACAACAACAACATGATGAAGATGAAGATCATAGAAGTGGTCAGAAAATGGAATATCTTGTGGTCGGAACCGATGGAGGTTTTTGGTCGGAAATGTGGTATGTAAGCAAAACTCTGAAACACCATTTTTCTAGAAATCTAGATATGTTTAAGCGCATTAAATGCATGACTGATGTTGAAATGAAAACTGGTGAAAATCAGTTTTATTTCATAAGGGGTATAGGAGTTGTAGATGTAATTTCTGGAGCGGAGAAAATCCGTATCCAAAGTGTGTTTTACACACAAGATATAGACAGAAATGTTTTAAGCTTTGATTAGTTAATCACGCAAGGTTTCACGGTGAAATTCACCGGAGACAAGTGCAAACTGTTTCCTACTTTTAGTGTTCCCCTAAACAATAACATAAGTGTAATATCTGGAATGACCAAGGAAGAGGAGATTGGTGTTATGGAAAAACAGACAATGATGAGTAAAGAGTCTGGATTCATGAAGTTCAAAACAGATTTCTTGAATGATTATTTCGAAAAACTGGATGTATCATCCAACGAATCGGACTAGAACGTAATGATACTTCAGACAATGAAATTCAAGGAATTTTTAGATTGTAAAGCGTTACTCGATATGATGGATGATGATGAATATGTCAGAAAGTATAAATTTATACTGCAAATAAAGTTTGATGAGATGGTGGATTGGTTTATAACCAAGAAACTAGGAGTGACAACGAGGCCAATTCCGGCCTATGCCTCTAACAATCGGAAAGTAAGTCTGTTAGATCTGTATCTGGTAGTAGAAAGAGAAGGAGGACATCGACAAGTGACCGAAAATAATCTATGGCCAATGGTAGCCAAAGACATAGGTTTTGAGTATAGTGATGGGGAATTAATGCGTTTAATGTACGCTATGTACTTGGATGTACTGATTTACTACCATAAATTTAAAGTCATTCAATCAAACGTGTATGATAAAGAAGTAACAGACGAAAAGGAAGTGCTGGGAAATAAGATGGATCCAAGAAGCAGCCGGAGTGAAGGATATCATGCTGAACAAGATGCAGGTCAGGCTGAGAAGAACGAAGTCAGTCAAGAGGTTGCTGAAAATCCGTTGGATCATTATGCACTCTTCGCCGGAAATGGCTGGAAGGAAATCAAGAGACTCAACTCAAGGAGAAGATTTGATTTTAACTGGGCAAAAGCCGCTGTTGATGACGCCAATGATAGTGTTCTCAAGCACTCTCTTAAACACAATTATGTTTAGGGGAGAGTATTAGACATTATAAACATAATTTATATATATATATATATATATATATATATATATGTATTAAACTTAGGATATGTATTATTCATGATTATGTATGTATGTATGTATGTAACGGTATGATTGAATGGGTGTGTGTCGGTTGGTTGACCTCATTTCAAATAGCGGTTATTCCCGCCAATTTCAACCACCGTCATAATCGTTCTTCTTCATGTATATATGCTAGTTGCCGGGAACTTTTCTCGGTACCAAGACAATTAACATTAACTGTCCAATTGTCCTCTCATTTTACATCATCACACTTTGTTATCAATTCGCTGTTATCATGGAATCAAGACCCTTTGATAAATCCCCTGCAAATCCCTTCGAGGGTCATCAATTATAAATATCCTTGAAGAGATAGGACAATTGACCAATTTAAGGCTGCTAGATGTGTATTGTTGTTACGATCTATCTTATGTAACACCTGGTGTGATATCAAAGCTGTGAATTGACGTTGCTGAAAATTCTGCATTTAAAAGTTAGTGAATTGCATTATATTCCCATAATTGAAACCTTGATAGAGTTTGACATTGGGAGATCCGGAGACCCAAGGAAACCTGGTCACAAACGCTGCCTAGATGTTTTAGGATATAGCTCACTGACGATGCCAATTAGGAAACTGATTCAACTAGCTGAATGGTTACGTTTGTCAGGTATAGAAGATTTGGATAGCATCTTACCAGATCTATATCAAGAAGTTTTTGATGAATTAAAGTATATTAGTTTTTCGTCATGTGGCAATGTTAAAAGCTTGGTAAAGACATGTGACTTGGATGCAATGCATGCTTGGAATGAATGTGGTCCAATGAAAACAAATGGGAAGTTCTTTTCCCAGGTCGAAAGAATCGACTTGGGCTATTTGAACGGCTTGGAGCTTCTGTGGGATAACCCACATCAATATATAAGCTTTTGTAATCTAGTTGAAATCCGTATTAATAATCTAGTTGAAAACACCATGCAGTCACATTTTTGTAAATAGTTACTAAGCAAATAATTACACTACACTTCAATTTTAGTTGGAATGTAATATAACTATTGCAGTGCAACAAATTTAAGTGTAATAATTATTACTCTATTTTAAAATTGTAGTGTAATAATCACGCTAGTGCTTCGCACACTTTACACATTAAAATCCTTACGTACCGGATCCCGCTTCTATATAAATATATTATGTAAATATATGTTGTTTTATAAGTTAAATCCTATTACTTAGCTTTATGTAATTATATCTTGTTTTATGTGTTCTAGGTGTCATACATGTAATGCTTTTCTATTTATATTGTAGGCATGTAGACATGGTTGTAAAACAAGGTTTCCAAGGCCGAGTACTCCCCGAGTAGTCGCTACAAGGTAGGCTGCCGAGTCGACTTTCTCTAACTCCGCCTAATTACTCGGATTCGATCAAACGCGGTCAAACTCGGCCAAAATCGGATCTAGTAGGTCAATTCGGGCCGAGTTTGACTTAAAAAATAATAAAACATAATTTATATGACTATCATATTAAATAATGAATATCATTTTCACGTATTTTGTTATAAATATTAGTAAATTTATGTTATTAGACATAAATTTTATTTCCAAAAACTAATTTCTTTATAATTTAACATGTCCGAGTACTCTCCGCCTATGCCGAGTGCTCTCAACTACCCCCCCCCCCCCGGTCGACCGACTAGGGAGCGCCTAGCGACTTTTGCAACCATGCATGTAGGTAGTGCTTTTGGAATAGGATTGGGATGGAACTGGAAGATGCAATATCTGGTGGTATTTGATATTTACTTTGAGGCAAATAATGTAATAAACATTTAATTATGTTGAGTTCCTTTGTTTTGTATAAAGTAATTTCCCTAACTCGTGTAATAAGTTCACTTTTAACATTCTCGCCGTTAAATTATAGTTTTTACCAACTTACAATTTATGTTAAATGTGTTGTAATTGGCAGGTTACACCAAATTTTGACAATCAAAATTGATCACATAATTCACAATAATCAATAAATAAATGGGTCACAATACACAAAAAAAAAAGGAACCCCAACAAAAAGCCCAAATGAAATACATTCCAAGGCCCAAGCGGCAAGAGATGGGATCATCTGGCCCAACATACTAAAGGAAAAAAGGGTAACTTACATCAAGAAAAGTAAACTACAATTTTACACCATATGGTTTACAGGATCAACTTTACACCCATTTTGAAAATCAATCAACTTTAGACCCCGATGTTCCTGATCCCATCAATGTTCACCCCTCTGTCTGTGAAAAGTCGTTTTTGCCCCCTGATAATATAAAAATAATAAGAGTAAACTCCAATTTTACACCATGTGGTTAACCTCCGCTAACATGTTTACACCATGTTTTCTAACTCGTCTAAAACGAGAACGATATTCATCATTCCATCAATCTGTATAGCAAATTATCAATTCATTTCTAAATAGATCCAACAATCAAAAACCCAGAATCCACTTAAGAACAACCCAACTTCTTACAACCTACTATGAATACCATTTAAATTAGAATCCATTATATTATTTAGTTAAAAATCCAGCAAAAAATCTACAACTTTAATTTCACCCATCAGTCCTGAGCAAGACCGTTCAATCTGGGCAGCGATTCTTTCTTGCTGGCATCGTCACCGGTGGATCTTGATTTGCCATGTTGTTCATGTTGGGATTCTTCTTGGTTTGCAGCGGAATTAAGGGGACTGTTTGGCTTGTTATTCATGATTGAACAAGAACCAAATATGTAGCAACAGTAATATGAATGAATGGAGGGAAAAATGAAAGAGAGATGGACAATTCGAATAGGAATTCAGAATGTCTTGGTACCGGATCTTGGTACCGGTCATTACATATATATATATATACATATATATATATATATATGTATATATATATATATATGTGTGTGTGTGTGTGAGAGAGAGATTTGGCGGTGGTTTTTGGCGGGAATAACTCCCATAGACAGTTTTGAACATTCCACCCGCTTATCTCCATGTTAATAAGTCATTATACATATCGATTATATTAGTTACACTACAAATACTAGCATAATTAAGTTTATATATCTAATACATCCCCTTAAACTTGATTATGCTTGGAGGCATACATGAGGACGCTCTGATTTGCTTCGTCCACAGCTTTCATTGCCTGCTTGAAATCGAATTTCAGGCATTTCTTTTGCATCTTCATGGCTCCTTCCCAGTCGTTACCTGCAAATAAGGCATAGTGTTGCATGGCCTCTTCGTCTTGTACATCTCCGGCACTCTTCCATCTTTCGTGGCGAGCATCCGACGAACTTTCCCCTTCTTTGATCACTTCTTCATCGATCACTCTCCCTTGTACCGTCTTGAACTTGTAGTAGTAGACCAAAACGTCGAGATACATTGCATAAATGATCCTCATGAATTCACCATCGTGATATTCATAGCCCATATCCTTTGCAATCACAGCCCAAAGATTATTATCGGTGACACTCCTGTACCCTCCGTCACGTTTAACCACCATGTAGAGTCCGAGTAAGTCTACCTTCTTGTTGTCTGATGCATATGGCGGAATGGGTCGAGTGGTGATTCCCAGTCTAACTTCTATAAACCATGTTAACATTTCTTCAAATTTCTTTTCCAATTCATGTTTATACTTAAACACAAATTCTCCATCATCCATCATATCAAGAAGCGATTTACAGTCAAAAAAATAATGAAATTCCATTGCATGAATAATCATTTAACTCCAATCCGGTTCTTGTGCGGACAGATTCAGATATTCAAAATAAGAACTGAGATAATTTTCCTTATATTCATCGTTCACTGCACTTAAATCAATCACCCTTTGTTTTTCCTTTAAACCGAGTTCTTCCTCTTTGGTTAAACCGTTTACATTGTTCACAGAATTCATGACTGGTGCAGAGAACATCGGAAATATTTTACAAGTGTCACCGGATTTTTTAACCGTATACCCTTGCAGAGTTAATTGATCCAAACTCAACACATTCTGATCTAATTCTGGTGCATAGAATACACTTTGTATTCTTAACATTTCATTACTTGATCTGACCTCTACATCCCCGATACCTCGAGTAAACAGAAAATTACTTTCCCCTGTTTTTGTTTCTACCCCAACTAAATGTTTAATTCGCTTAAACACGTTCAGATAACCGGAAAAATGATGAGGAAATGTAGAACTTACAAACCAGATATCTCCCCACTGACCACCCTCCGTTCCGGTAACAATCATCTCTTAACGACTGACAACTTCATCTTTTTGTCTCTGAATTCCAGTGTTTATTGCTTGATTGATTAATTGAGTGGCCTCATCTTGTTCCTTCGCTTTGCACGAACAGATTTGATGACCGGGTTGATGACAATAATAACATAACCTTACACGGGGAAATTTCTTTTCCTTTTCATAATTTTCATCGAGGCAGTGTTGGCATGGCATTGTTGTTGATGTTGGATGAATTTCTGCACTCCTTGGAACCGTAGCTCTGATACCACGATGTTGGGATTTTTCTTGTGTAAGGACCTCCATGAAAATGTCCTAAAACACTCCGTAAGTGGAAACCCGGACCCCTAAAACCCTAATTTTTATGAAAAATCAAGAAAATCCAAATTTATTAATCTGTCGCGAGCCGCGTAAGACTTAAGGAGAGTCTTCGCGGGGCGCGACAGCTAGGCAAAGCTCCAGATAACGATCAAGGCCACGTGTCAGACACGTGGCAAACCTAGGCCATGACACGGCAGCCCTAGCCGTAGCTAAGGTGGCCTTCGCGGGCCGCGACAAACTCAAAAATCAGCTATAAATAGTTTGTGCATGGGTAATTCGTCTGTGCTCGAAAAATTACTTCAAAAACGTGAATATCTGCTCAAATTAGTGTGTTTAAGTGTCGAAACGCTGCTACGATCACAGGGTAATAACTCGATCACTGCTACAATACAATGTCCGATCAATTGAAACCGATCCGATGGATGTTTAAGTGCTGCCTGAATTCGGGCTATACTTTGTCATTCGTTGTGAGGGTTTTGATTTCGTGAATTTATCGTAAATGTTGTATTAAGTTACTAACCTAGTCTCGTTTTCATTATTTAACTAGGTTACCAGGCTAATCAGTAGGCGGACTCTGTCCAGTTAAACTTGCAATGTGAGTCATTCTATTTTTATCAAAGTTACTGTGTAAAACCCTAAATGTTTTCCAGTTATATTTTACAGGGATTAAGTCGTTGTTATCTTAAATTACTGGTAGTAAGTGGGGTATTGTGCACATTACCGTTGTTATATCACTTTTAGGTGAACGGGCCAAAATAGTGATACGCGTCACTTTTGGGTGAACGGACCCAATAGTGATATGACCACAGTCATAGATCCGGTCGAGTGACAACTGGACCAATTAATTATAAGATAAGGGCAATTGTAATCGCTCTTAATACTGTAATTTATAACAATGTGTCGTTTTGTACAACTTGAATGACTCGCCAGTATTTCCCCGCTGATAAAATCTTTTTAAACATGTTTCAGGTGATTTACTGTGAACAAGGAAAAGTGCCACGCAGCACGTCAGCTTGAATGAAGTGGCTCAGTAAATAAATAAACATGTTTTTGTAATCAGGGAATTTCCCAGTGAAATTCCTTTATTGTAAATTACGGGGTTTGTCCCGAAACTTGAAATAAAATAAACGGGTGTTTTCAGTTTAAACGATCCTGTTAAAATTTCCGCTGCCAAATTAAACACCAATACCACGGGTTTCTGTCCCGCGGCTTCCGTACCGGGAAACTGGATCAGGGGCCGTGACAGAAAAAGGTGGTATTAGAGCCACTGATTTAACACTAAAAGTAAGGAACTTATGAAAATTCCAGTAGTATCAGAATACCTGAATACCCTGATGTATTCCCAGAAGAGTTACCTGGACTTCCACCTGATAGGGAAGTAGAATTTAGAATTCATCTAATTTCTGGAACTGTGCCAATAGCTAAGGCACCTTATCGGTTAGCACCCACCGAAATGTTAGAATTGAAAAAGCAGTTAGATGAATTGTTAAGCAAAGGATTTATACAACCTAGTTCATCCCCTTGGGGAGCACCTGTGTTGTTTGTGAAAAAGAAGGATGGTTCGATGCGGATGTGTATTGATTATAGGGAATTGAATAAGGTTACAATTAAGAATTAATACCCATTACCTAGGATTGATGATCTTTTCGATCAACTACAGGGAGCTAGATACTTCTCTAAGATAGATTTGTGCTCCGGATACCATCAGCTAAAGGTACAGGAAGAAGACATACCTAAAACCGCTTTCAGGACTAGGTATGGTCACTACGAGTTTACAGTCATGCCCTTTGGGTTAACGAATGCCCCTGCAGCATTCATGGACATGATGAATAGGATATGTAAGCTATATTTGGATAAATTCGTAATTGTCTTCATCGACGATATACTTATTTATTCCAAAAGCCAGGATGAGCATTGTGAGCACCTACATGCACTCTTAATCCTGTTAAGAAAGGAAAAGCTTTATTGCAAATTTTCGAAGTGTGAATTTTGGCTACAAGAGGTGTAATTTTTAAGACACATGGTGAATCATGAAGGCATTCACGTAGATCCTTCCAAAATAGAAGCGATTACAAACTGGTAGATCCCGCAATCAGCCACCGAAGTTAGAAGTTTTCTATGATTAGCAGGATATTATAGGCGCTTCATCAAAGACTTTTCTAAGATAGCTGTTCCATTAACTAAGCTAACCTGTAAGACTGTTAAGTTTGAATGGGGACCCAAGCAAGAGGAAGTCTTTAGGATTTTAAAGCAAAGGCTAACAAATGCCCCAATTCTAGCCTTACCAGACGGAACGGAAGATTTTGAAGTCTTCTGCGATGCTTCTAAGCTAGGATTAGGTTGTGTGCTAATGCAACACAAAAAGGTAATTGCGTATGCTTCAAGGCAGTTGAAGAAGCACGAGGAAAATTATTCGACTCATGACCTAGAACTAGGAGCAATAATTTTTGCCCTTAAGATTTGGAGACATTATCTGTATGGAAGTAAGTTTACTGTCTATACAGATCATAAGAGTTTAAGATACATATTTGGGCAAAAAGAATTGAACATGAGTCAAAGAAGATGGATGGAAATTCTAAGTGACTACGACTGTGATATCCTATATCACGAAGGAAAGGCAAATGTAGTAGCAGATGCCCTAAGTCGTAAGTACCATGAAAAGCAAAGGCGAGTTCGTGCTCTTAGATTAAATCTACAATTAGATTTAATGGAACAACTAAAGAACATTCAGGAAACAGCAATCAAGGATGATGCTGAAGGAATGAAAGGACGGATAAAGGAATTAGAGCAAGGGACTGATGGAATTTGGAGATTCCACAAGAAAAGAATCTGGGTACCTAAGCAAAGAGATTTAAGAGATAAGATTTTAGAAGAAGCCCATAAATCTAGGTATACGATGCATCCTGGTAATAACAAGATGTATCAAGATTTAAGGAATAACTTCTGGTGGATAGGAATGAAAAAGGACATAGCTAGATGCGTTTCTAAGTGTCTAACTTGTTCAGAAGTTAAGGCAGAACACCAGAAACCCTCAGGTTTACTTCAACAGTTAGAAATGCATGTATGGAAATGGGAACTAATAACAATGGACTTTGTTACTAAGCTACCCAAGACCAGGAAAGGTAACGATGCAATCTGGGTAATTGTAGATCGATTAACCAAATCAGCTCATTTCCTGCCAATTAAGGAAACCTTTAGCATGGAAAGCTTAGCTAAGTTATACGTAGACGAAGTAGTATCACTACATGGAGTTCCACTCTCCATTGTGTCAGATAGGGATAGTCGTTTCACTTCGCATTTCTGGACAAGTTTCCAAGAGGCAATGAGGACACGACTAAATTTAAGTACTGCATACCATCCTCAAACAGATGGATAAAGTGAAAGGACGATCCAAACCATGGAAGATATGCTCAGGGCATGTGTAATAGATTTTGGTGGAAACTGGGACGACCACCTACCCTTAATCGAATTCTCCTATAACAATAGTTATCAAGCAAGCATCAATGCTGCCCCTTTCGAAGCACTATATAGACTAAAGTGCCAAACTCCAGTATGCTGGGCAGAAATAGGAGAAAATCAATTATCAGGACCCGAGATTGTACAGGAAACCACCGACAAGATAACTCAAATCAAGGAAAGACTGAAAACGGCTCGAGATCGCCAGAAGAGTTATGCAGACAATCGACGCAAACCATTGGAATTCCAAGTTGGAGACAAGGTACTCTTGAAAGTTTCTCCTTGGAAAGGGGTAGTTCGATTCGTTAAGAAAGGAAAGCTAAGTCCAAGGTACATAGGACCATTCACAGTTACCCAACGAATAGGACCAGTTTCCTATCGCCTACAACTACCAGAAGAGTTAGCTGGGGTACATGATGTATTTCATGTATCCAATCTCAAAAAGTGTTTATCTGATGAATCGCTGGTAGTACCTCTTCAAGACATAGAGGTAAATGAAAGGCTGAAATTCGTTGAGAGACCTCTTCAAATAGAAGATAGAAAGGTTAAACACCTTAAACACAAAAGATTAGTACTGGTCAAAGTCAGGTGGGATTCAAAAAGGGGACCTGAGTACACATGGGAACTGGAATCAGAAATGAAGCGGAAGTACCCTTACCTGTTTCAGTAAATCTCGAGGACGAGATTTTAATTAAGGTGGGGAGGATGTAAGGACCTGCACGAAAATGTCCTAAAACACTCCGTAAGTGGAAACCCGGACCCCTAAAACCCTAATTTTAATTTTATGAAAAATCAAGATAATCCAAATTTATTAATCTATCGCGGGCCGCGTAAGACTTAAGGAGAGTCTTAGCGGGGCGCGACAACTAGGCAAAGCTCCGGATAATGATCAAGGCCACGTGTCAGACACGTGGCAGACCTAGGCCATGACACGGCAGCCCTAGCCGTAGCTAGGGTGGCCTTCGCGGGGCGCGTAAGCCGGCCTTAAGGCCTTCGCGGGCCGCGACAAACTCAAAAATTAGCTATAAATAGTTC
The DNA here is from genome assembly GCA_030545235.1 of Helianthus tuberosus. Classification (NCBI taxonomy): domain Eukaryota; kingdom Viridiplantae; phylum Streptophyta; class Magnoliopsida; order Asterales; family Asteraceae; genus Helianthus; species Helianthus tuberosus. Next base: position 173,769,559 of record CM060397.1, read on the forward strand.
GTGCATGGGCAATTCGTCTGTGCTCGAAAAATTACTTCAAAAATGTGAATATCTGCTCAAATTAGTGTGTTTAAGTGTCGAAACGCTGCTACGATCACAGGGTAATAACTCGATCACTGCTACGATACAATGTCCGATCGATTGAAACCGATCCGATGGATGTTTAAGTGCTGCCTGAATTCGGGCTATACTTTGTCATTCGTCGTGAGGGTTTTGATTTCGTGAATTTATCATAAATGTTGTATTAAGTTACTAACCTAGTCTCGTTTGCATTATTTAACTTTGTCATTCGTCGTGAGGGTTTTGATTTCGGGCTATACTTTGTCATTCATCGTGAGGGTTTTGATCTCGTTTGATTTCGTGAATTTACCAGGCTAATCAGTAGGCGGACTCTGTCCAGTTAAACTTGCAATGTGAGTCATTCTGTTTTGACTAAATTACAAGTTTTGTCCTTTATGTATGTCCCAAATTGCAGGCGCTGTCCTTTAAACCAAAACTTGACAGGCGGTGTCCTTTGTGTTTTCAAAATCTTGCACGTTTTGTCCTTTAGGCCAAACTTAGTTAGATTTGTTAGTTAAATCTGGTATCAAGGGGCTGTTTTGTAAAAAAAAATTATTCAGGGACTAAATTGACAAAACTTAAAAATATAAAACCCCCAAATGTCGTCTTCCCCATTTATCCCCATTCACCACCGCCCCCAAACACCTGCAACCACCACCGCCATTACCACCACACCCACCGCCCTCCGCCGCTCAACCATCACCTTCCCTCATCACGACCATCCACCCATTACCACCACCACCGCCACCACCATTTCTCGATTCAAACTTCTTTTACACTGATTGTCCGGTATCAAGGGGCTGGTATCAAGGGGCTGTTTTACAGAAAAAGAGGAAACTTTTCATTTTACCAAAAAAAGAAAATAAAAAATTGAATTTTTCTTCAGATTCCTTCACTTTTATCTTGTGGGATTTGTTCATTCAGATCACTAGATAAGTGGGTTTGTTTAGTTTCTTTAAATTCATTAATTTGGTGAAGAAAATTTGTATCTTTACTGTGGATCTTTCCTTAAATCCAAAAACAGGTTAGTAACCCTCTCTGTTTTTATTATTATTATTTTTCTTTCTTTCTCTAAAGATTTGGTGAGTTTAATGTGGTTTTGGTTTGTTTTGTTTTGTTTTGTTGCAGAGATCATGTGTAAATATCTAGGGGTTTTGGTGATTTATGGCTCTTTTTAAGGAAGCATTAAATACCATTTTTGGTATAGTTTATCAAACCCTTTAAAGAAAAAGCTCTGATCATTATCAAATTAAGAGAACCCATATTTAAATGTGGGATTTTAAAGGGTTAATTCACTCAAATTTGGGATTTTGAGCTTGTAAAATGTTCTTGTTTGATTAAAGTTACAAACTTTGCCTCAAAATCCATAATTTGGATATTGTGGAGATCTGGGATATTTTTCATCATCAAGATAAGATAACCCATTCCCAAATTTGGGATTTTGAGCTTTTAAATGTTGTTGATTGATTAAAGTTGCAAATTTTACCTCAAAAAACCATAATTTGGATATCTTCCATTTGTTATGCACCATGAGGGCATTCTTCCCATCCGAATCTTGTAAAGAATCCCATCTAAATGCTCTGAATCCACAATCATGGCTGCAAGTTGAAAGAGGAAAGCTTTCAAAAGATTCACCTCACTCTTCTTCATTGTAAGTTTTCTATTTGCCAACTTAAAAAGGGTGATTGATTGGTGGCGGTAGTGGTGGTGGTGGCGGTGGTGGTGGTGGCGGCGGTGGAGGGTGGTGGTGATGGTGATGAAGGGTGGTGGTGATGGTGGTTAGTAATTTACTCAATAATATTAATAATAATAATAATAATATTAATAATAATAATAATAATATTAAGTTTTGTACAATTTAGTCCCTGAATAATTTTTTTTTACAAAATAGCCCCTTGATACCAGATTTAACTAACAAATCTAACTAAGTTTGGCCTAAAGGACAAAACGTGCAAGATTTTGAAAACACAAAGGACACCGCCTGTCAAGTTTTGGTTTAAAGGACAGCGCCTGCAATTTGGGACATACATAAAGGACAAAACTTGTAATTTAGTCTTCTGTTTTTTTCAAAGTTACTGTGTAAAACCCTAAATGTTTTCCAGTTATATTTTACAGGGATTAAGTCGTTGTTATCTTAAATTACTGGCAGTAAGTGGGGTATTGTGCACATTATTGCTGTTTTATCACTTTTAGGTGAACGGACCCAATAGTGATATGATCACAGTCATAGATCCGGTCGAGTGACAACTGGACCAGTTAATTATAAGATAAGGGCAATTGTAATCGCTCTTAATACTGTAATTTATAACAATGTGTCGTTTTGTACAACTTGAATGACTTGATACCAGTATTTCCCCGCTGATAAAATCTTTTTAAACATGTTTCAGGTGATTTACTGTGAACAAGGAAAAGTGCCACGCAGCACCTCAGCTTGAATGAAGTGGCTCAGTAAATAAATAAACATGTTTTTGTAATCAGGGAATTTCCCAGTGAAATTCCTTTATTGTAAATTACGAGGTTTGTCCCGAAACTTGAAATAAAATAAACGGGTGTTTTCAGTTTAAACGATCCTGTTAAAATTTCCGCTACCAAATTAAACACCAATACCACGGGTTTCTGTCCCACGGCTTCCGAACCGGGAAACTGGGTCAGGGGCCGTGACATCTTGGTTTGCAGCAGAATTAAGGGGACTGTTTGGCTTGTTATTCATGATTGAACAAGAACCAAATATGCAGCAACAGTAATATGAAAGAATGGAGGGAAAAATGAAAGAGAGATGGACAATTCGAATAGGAATTCAGAATGTCTTAGTACCGGATCTTGGTACCGGTCATTACATATATATATGTGAGATTTGGCAGTGGTTTGTGGCGGGAATAACTGCCATAGACAGTTTTGAACATTCCACCCGCTTATCTCCATGTTAATAAGTCATTATACATATCGATTATATTAGTTACACTACAAATACTAGCATAATTAAGTTTATATATCTAATACATCCCCTTAAACTTAATTATGCTTAGAGGCATACATGAGGACGCTCTGATTTGCTTCGTCCACAGCTTTCATTGCCTGCTTGAAATCTAATTTCCGGCGTTTCTTTTGCATCTTCATGGCTCCTTCTCAGTCGTTACCTGCAAATAAGGCATAGTGTTGCATGGCCTCTTCGTCTTGTACATCTCCGGCACTCTTCCTTCTTTCGTGGCGTGCATCCGACGAACTTTCCCCTTCTTTGATCACTTCTTCATCGATCACTCTCCCTTGTACCGTCTTGAACTTGTAGTAGTAGACCAAAACGTCGAGATACATTGCATAAATGATCCTCATGAATTCACCATCATGATATTCATAGCCCATATCCTTTGCAATCACAGCCCAAAGATTATTATCGGTGACACTCCTGTACCCTCCATCACGTTTAACCACCATGTAGAGTCCGAGTAAGTCTACCTTCTTGTTGTCTGATGCATATGGCGGAATGGGTCGAGTGGTGATTCCCAGTCTAACTTCTATAAACCATGTTAACATTTCTTCAAATTTCTTTTCCAATTCATGTTTATACTTAAACACAAATTCTCCATCATCCATCATATCAAGAAGCGATTTACAGTCAGAAAAATCATGAAATTCCATTGCATGAATAATCATTTGACTCCAATCCGGTTCTTATGCGGACAGATTCAGATCTTCAAAATAAGAACTGAGATAATTTTCCTTATATTCATCGTTCACTGCACTTAAATCAATCACCCTTTGTTTTTCCTTTAAACCGAGTTCTTCCTCTTTGGTTAAACCGTTTACGTTGTTCACAGAATTCATGACTGGTGCAGAGAACATCGGAAATATTTTACAAGTGTCACCGGATTTTTTAACCGTATACCCTTGCAGAGTTAATTGATCCAAACTCAACACATTCTGATCTAATTCTGGTGCATAGAATACACTTTGTATTCTTAACATTTCATTACTTGATCTGATCTCTACATCCCTGATACCTCGAGTAAACAGAAAATTACTTTCCCCTGTTTTTGTTTCTACCCCAACTAAATGTTTAATTCGCTTAAACACGTTCAGATTACCGGCAAAATGATGAGGAAATGTAGAACTTACATACCAGATATCTCCCCACTGACCACCCTCCGTTCCGGTAACAATCATCTCTTGACGACTGACAACTTCATCTTCTTGTCTCTGAATTCCAGTGTTTATTGCTTGATTGATTAATTGAGTGGCCTCATCTTGTTCCTTCGCTTTGCACGAACAGATTTGATGACCGGGTTGATGACAATAATAACATAACCTTACACGGGGAAATTTCTTTTCCTTTTCATAATTTTCATCGAGGCAGTGTTGGCATGGCATTGTTGTTGATGTTGGATGAATTTCTGCACTCCTTGGAACCGTGGCTCTGATACCACGATGTTGGGATTCTTCTTGGTTTGCAGCGGAATTAAGGGGACTGTTTGGCTTGTTATTCATGATTGAACAAGAACCAAATATGCAGCAACAGTAATATGAATGAATGGAGGGAAAAATGAAAGAGAGATGGACAATTCGAATAGGAATTCAGAATGTCTTGGTACCGGATCTTGGTACCGGTCATTACATATATATATATATGAGATTTGGCTGTGGTTTGTGGCGGGAATAGCTGCCATAGACAGTTTTTAACATTCCACCCGCTTATCTCCATGTTAATAAGTCATTATACATATCGATTATATAAGTTACACTACAAATACTAGCATAATTAAGTTTATATATCTAATAGTTCAATGGCTTGATGGTGGGCTTGGGTTTATTCAAATTGTTTCAAAATGTTGATGCTTGACTTTAGTCATAACCAGTATGATTTGATGATGAATCCAACTATATATAGGAATCTCTTGTTATGCTCAAAAGCATGGATCTTTTCACAATTTCATTAATGGTGGCATACCCAACAGGTTTTCAAATTTTATAAAGGAATAAATGTTGGTGCACTTGTGTCTGTACTTTGTCTGTATTTTGTAACGATATAAAACGATGTCTTTATAGTCCTGTAAGTTTGACCAAGTCAACCATCCTCCGGTTTGACTTGGCCAAACAGTTTGAACATTGGTTGAAAGATGGCTAAGTCGAAGGCTATGTCATCGAAGGATTGTTCGAATCCTTCGATGTGCTCGAAAGATAACCTTCGATGGATGGACCTCGAAAGATCCCATCCTTCGAGGTACATGTTGATCCTTCGACAGGTTTCTGGTCGATAGATGATCCTTCGATCATCTATCTGATCCTTCGACCAGACCATGCTGTGTTCGGGTATATATACCCATGTGTTGTGTTCATTTCAGCAGCACTTCATTGAGAGAACTGAGAGCATTCTGTCGGAACACACACACACGAAAGTTAGAGAGAGTTTGCAAAACACTTTTGTAAACATTGTGCTTGTAACCGGAACTTTTCATACGTTTAATACAAGTGGTGTTAATCGGTGAATATTGTGTGTCTTGTGTTTGTGCTTGTTCTACTCCCGGTTTGCATGCTAGCTTGGATTCCGCACTCGCTAGTGTGTTAGATATAGCAAGGAATAGGTTCATCCTCAACCTCCGAGAGGGACCTACAAGTGGTATCAGAGCCGTGGCTCTTTTCCTTGTTAAAAACCGGGTTTTTACAAGCTTTGGAGTGTTTTTGGACAAAAACTTCTTGGTTTTGCAACCTGTTTTTATTGATTTTCTCGCTGTTTTTGTCGTTAAAAAGGTGTTCAAAACTTCTGCATGTGTTAAAGGAAGGGTTGGGTAAGATAAAAACTTGTTTTTGAGAACTTTGGTGATTTCTGGCCATAATTCCAGCGTCTCCGGTGACCAGTTTCTGGGTTCGAACCTTCGTTTTTTTGGGTAATATTTTATGTGTTCAAATCTGCTTTTGCAGAAAATGATGGTCTGAACCATACTTTCTGCGAAAGATCTCACCAACCCATCACCTTTTTCACCAACCTGTCACTCATTTGTCAACTGTGTCAGAATCGGTCGAAGGATATCTTTCGAAATCGAAAGGTCATCTTTCGATCAAAGGAAGTTCGACAGATTATCATCTTTCGAGCATCCTTCGAAGCCTGTGATTTATCCTAATCTTTCGGTCTTCAGTTCGTTTTCGAAAGACAAGGATCCTTCGATTGGAGAGTCTTTCGAAATCACAGTTCTTTTTCGAAAGACAAGGATCCTTCGATTGGAGAGTCTTTCGAAATCATTGTTCGAAACTCAACAGTGATCTTTCGAACACTGTTGATCCTTCGAACAAGTGTTGATCTTTCGATTCCAGTCTGTTTATGTTTTACAAGTTGTGATTTTCAGGTATTATTTTTCTTGATCAAAAATGAATCCGGCCTGGGGTACTCCGTCAAATACAGAAAACAAGTATAGAAGCAGTGAGGATTTATTTAGAGAAATGTACTATGGAACTCCGTCTCCCGCACCGGCATCTTCGCAAGCTAATGCTACATCTACCGGTCAATGGGCATTCGCATCAAATCAAGCTCCAAGTGTTCAAAGCATTTTGCTAAGCGAAAGTGAAACGGGAAGTTTGAATAGGCCTCCAAAGTTGATGCACTTAAGTGAATATCAGGGATGGTTTGGTAGATTTCATACATACGTCCTTGGTCAAAACACAGAATTGTGGTTGCGTTTCATCACAGATTTTGATCAAACAATAGAGGTTGCCGCTTCATCTGCTGCTACGTTTGCTGATCTTACGGAAGATCAGAAGAAGGTCTATGACTTAGAGAAGAAAGCGTATGCCATTCTTACTCAGGCGTTAAGCAAAGATATTTATCATCAATTTGTCAGTCACAAGACAACGAAGAGGTTGTGGGACGCATTGAAAACAAGGGGCATAGGAAATGAAGCGACACGTCAATTAAGAAAAGACCTGCTAAAGAAAGAGTTTGATGGTTTTACTTGTGTGCAGAATGAATCTTTAGGAGATTTGACAAGTCGATTTACTCATTTGCTGACTGAATTGGGAAATATTGGGGTTGTAACAACTTCAGCAGAGATAGTGAAAAAGTTTGCAGATGCACTGCCACCTCAATGGAATAATTTCTTAGAAATCCTGAAGTACAACGGCACTTTGGATACAACAAACTTCGGTGACTTTGCTCAACTCCTGGAAAACAAGAATCAGGAAGAAACTCTCAAGGCTAAAAGAGTTCCAGTGCCACAAAATCCTGAAATGTATTATGGAGCTTCTAGCACTTCTACAAAACCTTCTTCACACGCTCCAATTCAAACAGCATTTGTGTCTAGCACTAGCTTGTATGACATTCCTCCTCCAACAACAGACATATATGGAAATCCGCTTAATCTAGTTCCTCAACCAGTGCCACAACAGCAAAGCCAACAACCTATCAGAGAAACTGATATATTCGGAAATCCACTTCCTCCTCCTCCTCCTCCTCAACAGCAAGCGTGTTATGGAAGCACATCATCTGCTGGTCAGCAATCAAAGCAAAATACAGTACGGCTCGACACCTCAAGCTTTTCTAAAGTCAGTGTCGAAGTAGCAAAAGAACACATGGAGCTGCTAAACACTTTGGTGAGCGCATACTGTGGATTGGTGGAAGGTCAGATTGGTAACATTAATCTGACACAAGAAGACTATCAGCAGATAGATAAAGAGGAGATGGAGATGATGGACATCAAGTGGGCTTTTGCCAGTGCTGTTAGGCGAGCAAAGGATTTCATGGAAAGAACAGGCAGAACCAGCTTGGAAAGTAAGAAAGACACCAAGTATGGGTTTGATAAGCAGGCTGTTAAATGCTTCAATTGCGGGGAACGTGGTCATTTCAAGCGTGAATGTACGAGGCCATCTCAACATGGAAACCAGAATCCTTTCCGAGGTCAAGGCAACAGGGCAAATCAGAACCAAGGAAGGAACAATGATCGCACACTGGTGCCTGTCAACAACCAGAATCAACCAGGACCATCAAATGCCAACCAGGCACTTGTGGTTCAAGTAGATGAAGGTTGTGATTGGTCAATCCAATTGGGAAATGATGCACCAGATGGAACAGCTTGTTTTGCTGAAGTGGTTAATGATCTTAAACACGCCAGTGGTGGAGAATCTTCCACCAATGGTGATGTATCTTCTGAAGATGAAGACAGCTTCGGTTACAGTGAAAGTTCAGATGAAGAGTCCTCAGCTTCAGGCAATGATCAGGAAGATGACACATCAAGTGCGTCAGTCAATGCAAATATTGATGAACTTTTGGAGGAAGCTGCAGCAGGAATTCAAAGAAGATCTATTTTGGTGGATCAAGCTGCTTATTCTTCGTCTTCTCTCCATTCAGCCTTTATGGCTAATGTCGACAGTTCATCAAGTCAGGTATGTGTCGATGAACCCACTTCTGTTAGCTGTGATAATTGTGATAGATCGCATGCTAGATGTGCTGATTTGGATGCAAACATGTCTGAGTTGCAAGGCAAACACGATGCTTTACAAGCTAGTTTGTTTGAATTGCAAGACAAACATGTTCTAGTGAATGATGAGTGGTGTGAATTGCAAAGCAAGCACGAGGCTTTGCAAGAGAAATATGATGTGACATTTATTCACAATCAGAAGTTGACAGTTGATATCTCCAAGTGCACTGAAGCCAATATGTTTTATGAAAACCATGAAAAGGAATTTAAAAAGATGATTGAAACATTAAAGAAAGATAAAACAGAGCTGACTAAAATGGTTTCCAGAAAACAAACTGACATTAATTTGTATATCACTCGTCTTGAGGTTATGCAAAAGGAAATGGCTTGTGTTAAAACTGAGAGTGAGGCGATCCGACTTAAGTTAGACAGTTATTTGAGCTCTAGCTATGTGCTGGATCACATCATCGATGTTCAAAAGGAGAAAAAGGATGTCACCTGCATAGGTTATAAGCAATGTCCACCACCTGTCAGACACAATTATGATGCATTGCCTGATGAGGAATATAGAACTCACTTTGAGCCATCTGTTCCTCTAGATGTTAATGAATTTGCTACAGGGCTCGGATATAAGAAAGTAGTATCGTCCGATTCAGATGTGTCAGCAGATACCTTTGTAACTGCTGAACCGAATCAGGATCCTCCAGTTGTGATTGAGGATACTGATTCTTCTGATGATGAATCCGATGATACTGATTCAGCAAAGTCTGATGCGGTGATAAAAGAAGAGGACATACCTCTTGAGAATCATATTCTGTGTGATCCTCCAGCAAAACCCGCTAAGACTGTTGCAATTGAGTCCTCGTCTAAACAAGAGTCGGAGAGTGTGGATTTGCTGTACACTCTTGTTGGTGATGATAAAATTTACTCAGACAAAGATTTTCCTATTAAGAATGTTAATCAATCTCTAATTAGTAAAGTCTTTGAAAATTCAACAAGTAAGTTTTTGGGTAAGACAGGACCACATGTTACAGTCACACAGTGTCCTCCTATCCCAAAGGCTGAAGTTAGAAAACAATTTGGAAATAAGAAATTACCAACAGTGCAAACCCAGCAAAATCATACCAAATTGAAAGGTAAGACACCGACTCAGAGTCAAAAGAAGCCGAATCAGAAGAAGAAGAAGAATGTGAACTTTGTGAAATCGAAGGGAACGGACAAAATTGAAAAGTTTGCAAATCAATCTAACTTAGATTTTGTCCAGAAAGTAACAGTGATGAAAAGGAATGAACCAAATAGTTCAAAACCTAGTACCTCGAGATCACAAAGTTCATCATCATCGGCAAGACGATCACATGATACTTCGGGGTTTGTTGAACGAAGATCATGTTTTGACTGTGGTACAATCGGGCATATCATTCGAAATTGCCCATATCTTCATAAGTTGAAAGCAAAGGTTGATGATCCCCGTGACCAAACTGACCGCAAGCGATCTGTTTCTGTAAAACAAGATCCCCGACTTGTAAAAGAAAGGGAAAAGAAACAGAAACGCCAACAGATCAAGAAAATTGAAAAGGCAATTAAAACCGATGTGGTTCAAAAACCATCTGTTTCTGTCAAACCAAACAATTTAAAAACTTCAGACAACCATGAAGTTAAGTTTTTAAAGAATAACACTGGTATAACAAAGCAGACCTGGAAACCAAAAACGGTTAAAAATTCAGGGGGATCATCTCAATTCTCGAATCATCAAAGAATAGAGGTTATTGTGATTGATGAAAATGGAAGACCCAAGACCACAATGGCTTGGGTCCCCATCTCCAACTAATTGTGTGAGTTCATGTGCAGGGTGTTCCAGGAGGAACTATCAGTAGTCATTGGATTGTTGATAGTGGGGCATCCAGGCACATGACAGGCGACATGAAGCTTCTCTACGACGTTAAATCTATTAGAGGAGGTTATGTTGCTTTTGCTGGAGATAAGGGCGGATATATTACGGGTGAAGGAATGATTTCCAACGGGGTTGTTAGTTTTGACAAGATCAACTTCGTACAACAACTTGATCACAATCTTCTTAGTGTTTCTCAAATTTGTGATAAGCAGTTCTCAGTACACTTTGATGCAAATGGATGTTATGTGCTGAAACCCGGCTTCATAATTCCAAAAGAATGGATTCTCTTGTCGGCTCCAAGGATAAATGATCTGTATGTCCTTGATATGAGCCAAGCTATCACAACGTCTGCACAAGCAACTTGTTTCGTTTCCAAAGCCACAGAAAAAGACACAATCTCTTGGCACAGACGAATGGGTCACATTCACTTACGCAAAATGAATCATTTGGTATCAAATGAATTAGTGAATGGTGTTCCTCTTAAAAATTTCCATCTTCAAGACGTCTGTGTTTCGTGCCAAAAAGGAAAACAAACGAAGAAGCGACACCCTACAAAGAAAGTCAACACGGTGGCTGTTCCTCTTGAACGTTTGCACATGGATTTGTTCGGTCCTGTCAAGCACAAAAGTATTAGGAATGATCAATACTGCCTCGTGATAACTGATGATTATTCAAGATTTTCTTGGGTGGCGTTCATGGCACACAAGAGTGAAACCTTCGGTATTATCAAGAATTTGATCATACAGATTGAGAATCTATATAATTTGAAGGTTAGGCGGATACGTAGCGACAATGGTACTGAATTCAAAAATCATGCCATGGCGGAGTTTTGCACTTCAAAAGGTATTCTTCACGAATTTAGTGCAGCCTATACTCCTCAACAGAATGGCGTCGCTGAACGTAAAAACCGCACATTGATCGAGACTGCTAGGACAATGTTGGTAGAGTCACAATTGCCGATTCCTTTTTGGACTGAAGCTGTGGCCTCTGCATGTTATACGTTGAACCGAGTCCTTACAGTCAAACGGCACAACAAGACCTGTTTTGAGCTTATTAACAAACGGAAACCAGATTTGTCCTATCTTGAACCGTTTGGAGCTCCGTGCACAATAATCGATCCTAATGGAAAGTTTGGGGCAAGAGCAATTGATGGATACTTTCTTGGGTATTCCACCCCGAACTTACGAGTCTGGAATCTAGAGACAAAAAGGGTCGAGGAATGGTCTGAAGTCAGAGTACAAAGGCACACTTTACCAGTCAAAAATCCTGGTCAGCCTTGGATGTTTGAGTACGATGACTTTTTCAATTCGATCAATGTTGAAGCAGTTGAAGAAAATGCTGCTGCAAGGATGTTTTTCGAGAGTGACAGTGCAACAGATTCACCGTTGGTTCGTCCAATTATTGTCAATCAAGAACCATCTTCAGTGAACAATAATGCTCTCGACAATGAGGATTTTCACGATGCTACCGACTTGAACGAATCTTCAGAGGATGATGAATTTCTCGATGCAGATCAAGAAGCTCCAACAACAGCAGTACATGGTACTTCAGAAGGTACTCCTCCAGTGGATGTCCCTAGAACAGCTGAAGCTACTGCATCATCCTCTTCGTCAATTCCGGGCATTGAATTGATTGTTGATCTCAATCTCAACAATCTGGGTACAAATATTCCAGTTCAAGATAATCCAGAGACAAGGATTCACAATACCCATCCTCAACAAAACATCATCGGAAATGTGCAAAGTGGCGTTCAAACAAGAAACATGTTGCGAAACAACAACAATGCAGGCTTGTATGCAACTATCCGAGAATCTGGTCAACAAAATGATTGGTCTTTCGCGTGTTATGTCTCACAGGAAGAGCCAAGAACTTGGAAAGATGCTTTGAAAGATAGCTCTTGGGTTGAAGCAATGCAGGAAGAACTGCAACAATTCCAGAAGCTTGGTGTCTGGAAACTCGTAGAGAAACCTGCTGGATACAAGAAGATTGGTACCCGTTGGGTGTTTAAATGCAAAAAGGATGACCGTGGAATCGTTATTCGAAACAAAGCAAGGCTAGTCGTTCAAGGTTTTCGTCAGATAGAAGGGATCGACTACAACGAAGTGTATGCACCTGTTGCACGTCTAGAAGCAATTCGGATATTTCTGGCTTATGCCTCATTCAAAGGTTTCAAGGTATACCAGATGGACGTGAAGAGTGCATTCTTACATGGTGTGGTAGAAGAAGAGGTGTACGTCGAACAGCCTCCAGGTTTTGAAGATCCTATCCATCCCGATCGGGTTTGATTGCTCAACAAAGCTCTCTATGGTCTTCATCAAGCACCGCGAGCTTGGTACGCAACCTTATCTAATTATCTGCTGGAGAATGGTTTTCGAAGAGGTCTTATCGATTGTACTCTTTTCGTCAAAGAACAAGATGGAGATCTTCTACTGGTACAGGTATACGTTGATGATATTATTTTTGGTTCTACTAATGATGTTTTGTGTAAGAATTTCGAGCGCATTATGCAGGATAAATTCGAGATGAGTGCTATGGGGGAAATGAATTTCTTTTTGGGCCTACAAGTACAACAAACTGAGTCTGGGATATTCATCCATCAGACTAAATATGTTGGTGACATCTTGAGCCGGTTCTAGATGTCTGATGCAACGCCCATCAGTACCCCATTGCCACAAAATCACGGAATTACTCCAGACTTGAAGGGTCAAGATGTTAGCCCTTCACACTATCGCGCGATGATCAGATCTCTAATGTACCTCACAGCATCAAGACCAGATATAATGTACCCAACGTGCCTCCTTGCCAGATATCAAGTGAACCCGAAGGCCTCACATCTTGCAGCTGTAAAAAGGATTTTTCGTTATTTGAAGGGTTGCCCTGACACCGGTCTGTGGTACCCTAGGGATAATAACTTTGACTTGATCGCATTCAGTGATTCTGATTTTGGCGGATGCAAAATCGACAGCAAATCCACAACGGCTGGATGTCAGTTTTTGGGAAATCGCCTAGTCACATGGCAGTGCAAGAAGCAGACGTGCGTCGCTACATCAACATGCGAAGCTGAATACATTGCTGCCTCAAGTTGTTGCTCCCAAGTCCTATGGATCCAACAACAAATGCGCGACTACGGTTTTGAATTCCTAACTACTCCTATTTACGTTGATAATTCTGCTGCCTTACAGATCACTAAAAATCCTGTACAGCATTCAAAGACTAAGCACATCGACATTAAGTATCACTTCATACGTGATTGCTTTGAGAAAAGGCTAATCGATGTTGTTTACGTCCACACCGATGACCAACGTGCCGACCTTTTTACCAAAGCATTTGACAAATCTAGATTTGACTATTTATTACTGGTAAACGGCATTAAGGTCAAGCAAGAGTAAAACCAACATCGGAAAATCATTTTTGTAAATATCTTTGTGTTTTAAATTTATCTTAGTTTGTTGATTTTAGGGGGAGTAAATCCAAAAATTTGAAAAATCCAAAAACATCGAAAAATTTCAAAAACACAAAAACAATAGAAAAACAAAAATGAGTTTCCTGGCGAGCAAAAGAGAAAATGATAGTACATCAGTGGTCTGTCTAAACCTCTTTAAACCTAAAATGAAAAACGATAAGCAGCTCTATATAAGATGTATCGGTAGGCTCACAATCATTTTAAAGTGTGCAGGGTGATATAAACTTAAATCGACTGAAGACTGGGTGGGAACCATTCATTGGCATATGGTCTTGGTACCGAAATTTCGTTTGAGAGATTGCCGAGGTTCTGAGATATTCGGTCTTTATGCTGCTTATCATCTGGGTATCATGGTTGTTTCAATAAAAGACGAAGTCTAAGATCTTCCATGATACCATACATACGTGTACATACTGCATACGACCTCAATAAGTGATAAACAATCACATGTCCCTCAAAATAAGTGATAAAATATCTCAAATTCCTTCCGGGAGTCAAGTTCGTCTCTCTGCTGTACGAAAGTACTGACCTGTTCACGGACTTGCTCCTGTGCCCTCATGCATCGAAAATCAAGTTCCTCATCAATAAGTGATTATATCACATAGGGCTTGTTTTCAAATCATAATAAGTGAGAATCTCACATCATATACGGTCAAACAGATGATAATCGGTATACTCACCGGTAAGATGAACCCTCGTGCATACCTTGATACGGGAATGTGTCGTGATGTGGATGAACACCGGTCGGTAAGTATAAATCATACCTTAACGTATCCCCTCGCCATGATTACAAATGATAAGTTGAGCTTATGTGGACAACAATATCGATAATTGTTATAGGATGCTTATCTTAATGTTAATTAATTGAACAACAAGAGAGTTTTGACATGACCGTACACTGATATGATTCTCTTACCCTCGAAACTCGCAAAAAGAATGTCTGTAAATATTTATTTAATGCTTTAATTTTCTGCATCTTTGTATATATTTATTTATTTACTGCTTTCAGTCTTTACATTTAAAATATTCAAAAAGCCAAAAAGATTTTATTTCTATTTTATTTTTGATCGTACGATGTTGGAGCTCGAGTCTTCGTTACCTGAAACCTGAACGAAAACCGAAACGACTAAATCTTCATAAACGGTCGAAATTTGCAAGTTTTGAAAGTTAAAAACCTGAAATTGATAAATTTATTAAACTTTCAAACTGTCGGACGGTGTTTGATTAAACAATGGTCACATGTGTGTCGTTTGCTTATGATATTCCAAGCAGTTGTTCTCATTACGCGTTTAGATTTCTTGTATGTGCAGATTCTAAAGGCAAGGAGAACATGGTCGATGACAAAATCTCGGAATGAAGACACGACGTGAAGGCACTCAAGTGATGAAGATGATCGAGTTGCCGCTGACCATCATCAATACCACAAGGATCTCACTTCATAAAGAACAAGTTTTTCACGAGCATAACTCAAGGGGGAGCTTATGTTAAGGGGGAGTTTGTCAACACACTTCCTACATAAAACGGGGAGTTTGTTGGTACACTTTCTGCTTTCAAGACGTGAAGACTTTAAAGATCCTCCGACATTGAAGACATGAAAGGACATCAAACTTGAAGACACAAAGTTCAAGACAAAGATCAAGTTATAAAGATCGAGACAAAGCTAGAGACAAAGCTACAGCCAAGGGGGAGTTTGTTGGTGCACTTGTGTCTGTATTTTGTAACGATATAAAACGATGTCTTTATAGTCCTGTAAGTTTGACCAAGTCAACCATCCTCCGGTTTGACTTGGCCAAACAGTTTGAACATTGGTTGAAAGATGGCTGAGTCGAAGGCTATGTCATCGAAGGATTGTTCGAATCCTTCGATGTGCTCGAAAGATAACCTTCGATGGATGGACCTCGAAAGATCCCATCCTTCGAGGTACATGTTGATCCTTCGACAGGTTTCTGGTCGATAGATGATCCTTCGATCATCTATCTGATCCTTCGACCAGACCATGCTGTGTTCGGGTATATATACCCATGTGTTGTGTTCATTTCAGCAGCACTTCATTGAGAGAACTGAGAGCATTCTGTCGGAACACACACACACGAAAGTTAGAGAGAGTTTGCAAAACACTTTTGTAAACATTGTGCTTGTAACCGGAACTTTTCATACGTTTAATACAAGTGGTGTTAATCGGTGAATATTGTGTGTCTTGTGTTTGTGCTTGTTCTACTCCCGGTTTGCATGCTAGCTTGGATTCCGCACTCGCTAGTGTGTTAGATATAGCAAGGAATAGGTTCATCCTCAACCTCCGAGAGGGACCTACAATAAAACACAATAAAAACAACGAATGTTTACCAGTTGTTTTTCAAATATGAGATTCACAGAACAAGTAGGGAATATCGCCAGAGAAGACGAGTTTAAGAAAACAGGGTGTAAACGTGTCAGCGGGGGTCAACCACAGGGTGTAAAGTGCAGTTTACTCTATAAATATGGGTAAGATTACGAAAATGCCCTTGGGTAAAATTGCAGAGGGGTGAACACTGATGGAATCAGGAAACATCGGGGTGTAAAGTTGATCCGCCTGTAAACCACAAGGTGTAAAATTGTAGTTTACTCTTTAAGGAATTAAGGCCATAAGACTCGATTCGTGTGAATAGAGGTGCACAAAAGCAAGTATTTTTAGAACCACTTCTGGGTATGATCAATTAACATGACCCGTTATCAAACACCATGATGAACCATGTGGAAAAATTATTTCGTCCGGGTCAAATAACAAGTACAATTTTGTTATGATCAACAAGTTTATTGGTTGTATAACTCAAACTAAAAGCTAATACATGGTGTCGACATTCGACATTACCTCTTAGACTTTGGTGATCTGAATGCATGTTCCTTGTAATATTTGAGCTCGGTTATGCTTTCTTTGATCTCATCCAGTATGGCTCCATGCTTCTTCTCCCTTTTGGGAGCCTTTTTATCATCTACAGGCCAAAACAAAACATAATGAAATTTAAAAAAGTCTGAGTAAACCGAACAGCTTAAAACATGTTCCATGTGAACCAAGCACTTTTAGCCTGTGTATTTAAACATGTCAATTTGCGTTATATTTTATTAATATTAGCACGTCTAATCCAATAGATATAAGTTTAGATGATACCTTCTGGGAACCAATGGCAACATAAAGCTTTGACACTGCTGACATCAACGAGAGCGTGAGAGAAAAGACTAGCCAGATCGGGCATGTACTTCTGCAATTGAAAGAACAAGATGACTGAAAAATGTGAAGATTAATGTGTTTTGTATGAAGATTACACATGAAGAGTGTGAACAAAATGACTGAAAAATGGGCAGATTTTAACCTTCAAGACCATAAAATCAACATAAACAGAATTTCCTGCAAGTGAAGGCGTATATGCGCTGACATGTCCCTTCAAAAAATCTATAACCTACAGGCTACAACAATATAAAAAATAAACTATTTTGATCAAAATATAAATTGTGAAGGGCCACTGCGATTATTACAAAATCTTGTTTGATTTTATCTCCAAGATTGACAAAGTTGTCATTATTGGTATTTCAGAATCATGAACAAGTTTTATCTCACCATCTCTTCAGCTTCTTTTTCACTGGTTATACTTTGTGTCACCTTCTCAGAAAACCCTAGTATATATGCGCATGTTAATTAGGACTTTTAACAGTTTTTGGTTTCATGAACTAAAAAGATACATACACGAGAGGTGACAATTTTGACCCGTTTACTTGTAAATGGGTTGTGGTCTATCTTGCATGAGTAATGGAGTACAAAAATTAGCTATAGGGGAGATGTGTCAAGTGAGTTGGAATTCGCTTGCAGCCTTTTTTATAATGTATACAACATCGGCCTCCTAATTTTTTTTTATTTGGAGATTCAGATTATTATTCTAATGACATAAGACATCGTTTTGTAATGATAGTTAATAAAGTAATTACTCACTTCTTTAAAAAGAAAAGAAAAAAAGAGTGTTTATGGGTCAACATGACCTGGTCCATTTTGGCCCGCATTAAAAGATGACCCGTTTTGACCAGTTGTCCAGCCTACCCATCTTGCCACCTCTGGCATACATAAATCGTATACGTCTTCCTCATACAATAATAGTTGATAAGTAAATTAAAGATAATGCATGAGGTAATGGCGAGCCTCACCATTTCTCACATGATGATCTTGGCTCCGTTCTCCAACTTCATCTAGAAAATCTTTTGTTTGATGAATCACCAAATCAGGACCCTAAGCAAAAAAAGAGCCAAGTTTTTAGTTCCTGTAACATTAACAGATTGCCTGCTAGAATCAAGAACACATAAACGGAAAACCACAGTCGGAAACATAATGAATTTGTGAAAAGACCGACACCATTCACTAGAGGTGGAAAATTAGGTAAGAGTTCCAAATGGTCTCTGGTCAAAGCATATAACTTTTCGTCAGTTGGGGTAACAGGTCCAAATGGTTTCGGATCAAAGCACGTAACTTCTGGTATGGGCTGGGGTAGCGGGTCCATTGGTTTCGGGTCAAAGCATATAACTTCTGGTACAGCTGGAGTACCGGGTCGAAATGGTTTCAAGTCAAAGCATATAAATTTTGATACGGATGGGTAACGGGTTAGATGGACCATAAACAATTTTTGTCTGAAACCTTTAGTGTGCCAAATATTATCACATAAATTTTTGTCTGAAACCTTTTTGTCTTGAATATGATTTTTTTAAGGAATATTGGATTTTAATAATCCAAACTTTCACCCATTGGCCGGTAACGGACCCAACTTCAAAAATAACCGGTGGTGGTCCCAACTTTTCGTATATTGTAAACCAATGGACTTTTACTAAAAAAAACCTTAATTTCTTTTTGTCTCCTTATCCTTTTCGGCAACTTTTTCGTATAATGTAAACCAATGGACCTTTACTAAACCGAAAAGGATAAGGAGACAAAAAGAAATTAAGGTTTTTTTTTAGTAAAAGTCCATTGGTTTACAATATACGAAAAGTTGGGACCACCACCGGTTATTTTTGAAGTTGGGTCCGTTACCGGCCAATGGGTGAAAGTTTGGATTATTAAAATCCAATATTCCTTTTTTTTTAATATATGTTATTTAACTAGTACCAGCACTTGCAACATTAACCCAAAGAGAAAACCTAAAAACTAAAGTCATGATATGCCCAAACAAATATTGACACTTGTTTTACATTAATCGAAAGCTATAATATCGGTACGGGTACGGTACCAACTCTTGTATAAGTTTATAAGTTTAAGAACCAAATGTTAACTAATAAAAATATAGGGGTTAAATGTTGAAATAACTAAACTAATTTAAACCCTAAAAAGCCAAAAACTACGCAGCCACTGTTTCTTCTTCCCCTCTTCCTAGACATTGACCGGAACCCTAATACATCATTCCAGTTTGTGCTTTACAAATTAATGGAACGCATTTTGGAACATCGAGATTGTCTACTTGGTTCGCTGAACAGGATCAATTTGGATCGTCGTACCTCTGCAAACAGGAACACCGTACCGCCGCAACTAGGTTCGCCGGACCATGCCGTTCCGGCACGCAAACGAATTCCGATTGGGTACACCACGATCCAATACGTGGATCGTGGGTTCCTTGGCAATTTAGGTAACTATGGTGCCGACATGGTTCTTCACCATATCATCATTTCGAATACAAATCGGTGTTAAATAAAACTTCGAATTCGTTTTAAATAAAATTTATGTCGAAATGTAGAGAAAAATTTAACGGAACCGCGTATTTAATCTTGGCGCTAACATGTCCCTTTATAAAATCTATAACCTATGTAAAATAAATTATTTTCATCAAAATATAAATTGTGAAGGGCCACTTGAATCATTACAAAATTATGATCGACTTTAACTAGTGGTGGCAAAGTGGCCAAGTTGGATGGGTTTGGGTAATGGGTCAAGATGGCTTTGGGTTAGGATGGGTATAGATCAGGATAGGTATTTTAAAAAAAAAAGGTTGGATTGGTAATGGGTCAAGATGGGTTTGGTTTGGATGGGTTTATGTTAATATATGTTTGGGTAAAGATGAGAAGAAGAAATAATTAAAAAATCAAAAAACATAAAATAACAAATACAAAAAAAATTAATAAAAAATATAAAATTTCTAAAAAAATCAAAAAAAATCTAAAAAATAAAAAAATTCTAAAAAATCTTAAAAATTCAATAAATTCTAAGAAAATGTAAAAATTCTAAAAAATCCTAAAAAATAAAAAAAAATCAAAAAATTGTAAAAAATTCAAAATATTCTAGAAACTCAAAAAATCCTAAAAAATAAAAAAAATCAAAAAAAATATAAAAAATCATAAAAATTCTAAAAAATCCAAAGAACTCTAAAAAAATAAAAAAACTCAAAAACATCCAAAAAATAAAAAAAAATCTATAAAATAAAATAAAAACTTTAGAAAAATCCAAAAAAATTCTAAAAATAAAAAAATCATAGAAATTCTAAAAAAAAATTAGAAAAAAAATTCTAAAATATCAAATAAATCCTAAAAAAGAAAAAAAATTTAAAAATAAAAATATATCTAAAAAATAAAAAAATTCTAAAAAATCATAAAAATCCTCAAAAAACAAAAAACTCTAAAAAATAAAAAACACTAAAAAATCCTAATGTTTTTGGATTATTTAGATTTTTTTTGTTTTTTTTTTTTTGTATTTTTGGATTTTTTAGAATTTTTTGGATTTTTTAGAATTTTTATGATTTTTTTTATTTTTAGATTTTTTTTTTACTTTTTTAGATTTTTAGAATTTTTATGATTTTTATAATTTTTTTTTATTTTTAGAATTTTTTTGATTTTTTAGATTTTTTTGACTTTTTAGATTTGTTTTGACTTTTTAGAATTTTTTGATTTTTTAGAATTTTTTGATTTTATAGAATTCTTTTGATTTTTTAGAATTCTTTTGATTTTTTAAATTTTTTTTATTTTTTAGAATTTTTTGGACTTTTTTGATTTTTTAGAAATATTTTGGATTTTTTATAATATTTTTGATTTTTTAAATTTTTTTTGATTTTTTAGTATTTTTTGATTTTTTAGAATTTTTTGGATTTTTAGAATTCTTTTTATTTTTAGAATATTTGATTTTTTAGAATTTTTTTTATTTTTTAGTTTTTTATTATTTTTAAAATTTTTATTATTTTTAAATAATGAACGGCGGGAGAGTACTACGGCGGCGATTGGTGAAGTCGCAGTTGTGAATAGATATCTACGAGTAGTAATTAGTTTAGTGATTTTATCTCATACATATCCTGACCTTCTTGGGTTTTATCTCATACCCATACCCATCCTGACGTACTCTTTTTTTTTTATCTACCACCTCATAACCCATCCTAACCTAGTGACTAATTTTGTTTGGCCCATCTTAACCTATCTTAAAATTTAAAATACCCATATCAACCTAAAATGGAATGGATGAGCTTGTTTTGCCAGATCTAATTTTAACTATAGGATTGACAAAGTTGTCATTATTTGTTTTTAAGAACATGAACAAGGTTTATCTCACCAGTTCTTTAGCTTCTTTTTCACTGATTGTACTTTGTCTCACCTTCTCAGACAACAATAGTATATATTGGCATGGTAATTAGGACTTTTAACAGTTTTTGGTTTCTTAAACTAAAAATACACATACACGAGAGGTGACAATTTTGACATGTTTACTTATAAATGAGTTGTGGCCTATCTTGAATGAGTAATATACAAAAATTAGCTGTAGGGGAGATAGGTCAAGCGAGTTGGCCTCCTCAGGGTCGGCCAACCCGTGCCATCGTTCGAGGCCTAAAATTTTAAAGGGCCCAAAAAGTTTTTATAGGCTTTTATATATATAGTAAATTATATATTTAATGTACACATTCATTTATTATACATAAAAGCGTTGTTGGTGGAGTGGAAAAAATCATCTTAAGATAATGGAGAGGTCTCAAGTTCAAGATTTGACTCCACCACCAAGGTTTTATTTTTTTAACTCAGTTCTTCTTACCACAATTTTGGGCCCAGTTTTTTATTTCGCCCGAGGCCTAAATTATTTTGAGAGTTCTCGGAGACGACTCTGGGCTTCCTAAGTAGTTTTTATTTAGAGATTCATATTATTACTAGGTTAATGCATATTATTTTGATTCAAATTTAGTACTATGTAAAAAGACGCACATTGGAAAAAAAACAAAATTATTCAAATCCCAGTGGGGCGCCATCACAAGGCAAAATAGGGCATAGCGCCGCTAACACCACTACGGCGGGCGCTATGGGGTAATTTTTTCTCTCCCGCGATGCATTTCACGGCGTGATCAATCATTCCCCAGTCACACACATATACATACATACATATATATAAAGCCCATAAATATATAACCTCACTACACACTCAAGTTATATAAAGCCCCTCTCTTACACAATCCGCCACTTGTCGCATAACGCCCTACAAGGGGCTTTATGACTACACATGGCCTAAGCAAACAGGTCAAAAGTACACATGTTTGTATTCATTCTCTAACTAATGTAGCTCAGTTCGTCATCAAGGTATACTCACATCATTATTTTCTTCATGAGACCCCATGCTTTCCCACATCTTTTCGACACAAACCCATCATCAGACACATTTATATCACATCGTTAACAAAAGTGATGAACGTCGATCAGCAACCCTAACAAACTCATAAATATGATTCTTGGGTGGTGCGACCACTAGAACATCAACATTAGACATTCCAACTTCAGGTAAGGAATCCACACCTTCAACATCAGCCTATAAATAGATGGAATATGTAAAAACATATCGTAATTTCAAATTCTTTATTTATAATTACATATCATATTTGCTATCACAACAAAGAAATCTATAAATACAAATAAAAATTACAAATCTCTAAAAACTTCTTTATATACAACATTCAGTGTTCGGGGTTTTGATTACGGATTGTTGTGGGATCTTTTTGTGGGTTGTTACACTTGCTCATAAGCGGTTCAACTCATTACACCCTAAATTGAAAACTCGTGTTACAAAAGTATACTGAACCTAAATATAACATACCCTGGTTTGATGTTGGAGTTTCTGGCTGGCCTCCAAATACTTTGGATTTACATGAATACTACGCGTAGGAGGACGTTGAGGCTATGAGTCTGGTCTAGATGTGGTCAACCCTAAAGTTGACTTGTTCCTGACTGATTGTAAACCGAGTTCTTTCTCTATTGATTGAAGCATTTGAGGAGGAAACACTCCTTTCCAACTCCCAAAAAGATGTCCCATATCAGAATGTACTGTAGAACCAACCCGTCTATACACTTTATAGAAAACCTATACAACGAAAATATATAAATACCAATATAATTCATTCATCATCACATAAAAAAATTGCATGATTAAAGATCTAACCTCAAGGAGTTTGGTCGAAAAGTGTTTAATGTAATCTCGCCCAATATTCTTCACAATACGGTCAAGAAGATACAGTGATGGCAACTTCTGATCACTCGGAACCTAAAAAACTGAGCCGAAGTTGAAGAAGTAATCTAACCCATTATATATGAATTGTAAATGTTGTTTGTTAAGTGTATATTTTGTGAAGCTTATAACGTGTGATAAGACATAAAATAACGGAATAAAACGAATGATTTTTTACCTGAACTACAGATTAAGACGGATTACTTGTGAGTTGTTTATCTTCTTGCACATAGAAAAAGAAACAGAACCCATCAAGTTACTAATTTTAAAACAGACACTAAATTGTCACACCCCGATATTTCCACGTATTACCGGTGGGCCCGGTGGGGAGTATCGTGACGTAGTTGATATCATCATAGTCGATAATCACAGTTTATATGCACAGCGGAAGTCTAAATTAAAATTATTACAAACCAAATGAAAGTAACATAAGTATTACAAACGGAAAGTAATAAGATCCACAGGCAGATCAAAATAAGGAAAATATTGTTCAACGGATTTTTGAGTGACAAAGCTTGCAAGACTTCTTTATTTATTCACCCGGAGTAGCCAGTCTATTTCTTTTAGTACCTGCGCTTAACCTTTTGGAAAATACGTCAGTTTACACTGGTAAATAAAATTAACTGACTCTTTTGAAAAGGTTTTATAAAAATTGATTTGAATGCACAAGGCACAAATAATCTTTTTATAACTTGGGATAATTATTTATATATAAACTTGTATGAGATTTACATGTTTGTTATACGTTCAGTAGCCCGGGCTGAATACCGGGTTAAAGATTAATAGACACACCACATGATATAGTCCCACGGCGAGTTATTCTCGAACAGGCGGGTATATCTTTTTACGTACGCATCGGCAGGTGTATGCCTACACCCCGTGCTTAAGTCGTGGCCATTTCAATGAATGAGCCGAGGATATCCAGGACACCGTCATTAACCCCCCAAAGGTTTTAAGCAAACAAAACAAATTAAACGGGTTATCTCAATTATTTAACCTCCATACGATTAAATATTCAATACCCGACCAAGCGGTATTTTATATACCGTACCCCAAGCCCGTATAAGGGAAAAATAAGTTAAAAGTATTTACCTGAGCTTTAAAATAATATTTTAAATCTCAACCGTAACCAATCGGCAAGTGCGATATCTTTTACTGGTCTCCTAAATCTGGAAATGAAGGTTTTAATAACCTATTAGATTCCTAACGGGTCTTACTTAAGTTTAAACTTAGACCGGTTAGTTTTAACGGAAGGTTTTCGGTTCAAACGCACGATTAAGCGAAGACCGGATTAGAATGTGATTTAGGCCCGACAAGTTTGAAGACTTGTATAATATGGGTAAACTAAACACATTCTGGATTTTGAGGTAAAATTGATAAGGTTTGACCCGTTTCGGTCAATTTATGCAAACTAGTCACATAAACCGTACCGAACGCGAAAAATGCATAACGGGTAACCAAATGAGTCATGAACAGGTTTCCTAAGTTAATATGCTTTAAATATGTTGTGATATCAGTAGGATACCTTCTATTATGCCCAAAACGAATTTAAAACCAAATCAAGCCCCGTAGGGGTATTTTGGTCAATTTAAAGATTATAAAAGAGGCTTAAATAATTAAGCATTTAACGGAAACATGCTAATAATTCAGATTATTAAGGACCTATGTTGTATAATCTCAGAGGGTTATACTAACATGCAATATGGTCCTAAAGGAACCTTAAGGCATATCTAAAACATGCTAAATCGGGTCAGAACTGAAAGTCAAAGCAAAAGTCAACTTTTGCAACCGGGTCTAAACTCAGAAGTGTCGGGTTGAACATGTCTAATCATGTTCTTACATTAATTTCCAAGTTATTTTATTGCTAAAACATGTTTCATAGCTTCTACATTGCTAATTATGTGTTTATTTGCAAAATAGCTTCATGTTGACTTTTTAATATTAGGTTTGACCCGACATTTGACCAAGTTAGGGTGATAATCAGTAGGTGCCCTCTTAGGGGTTTATTACCTACATAATTACCAACTTATAACTACTTTTAATTTGACTAATGACTGGACCATTAGTGATTAATCACTAAGTCAAATCTAAATTACGATAACTTTTGGTCATTAAACTAATTAAAACTAAAATTAGGAGGTTAAGGACACTTACAATGGTCCTTAGCACGGATTTGAGACTTAAGGAAGCTTGCTTGAGGTCCAAAGAGCTCAAGAGAAGTTTTAGAAATGAGTTTGAAATGAACAAGTGAAGTGTTTCAACATATGTCTTATTATATAGGAATTAAAACTTCACAAGATCACTCCACATGAGCCTACAAGTGTTTCCTGATCATCCCAGGTGTCCCCTATACATGAAAAACCTTTGGAGCAGTCCCTGAATTCAAAAACCAGGATTTTAAGGCGGTGGAACTGGCTGGAACAGGCAACTGTCCAAAGTTTCTGCATCTGATGGTTCTACGCGGCCCACGTATAAGTTGGTTATGGTTTACGCGGCCCGCGAGAATCCTTATCTCCGGTTCAAATCTTTTAAGAGTTGCCATTTCAGTCCATGGTCCTTATTTCTCTTAAATAACTTTCTTTTATTGCATATATGACCCTTATAGTTAACTATTTAGGGCCTTGGGTCATATATTAACTCCGTTAAGCTCCCGGTTAGTTGTACGGTTACTCGAAACATCTTGTATTCTTCGGAACTCCATAAAATTAGTATCTGACATTCTTGGTATTAAAATATATAATTATTACAATGTTCTTGGAATCGTTAAAAGGTCACTCAGAGGTTGCTTTCAACATGTTGACAGTTTTAACCCCTATGTTTCATGAGATCCTTATTTTAAGCACAAACGACTTCCAGTGTTCGTCAAATCATTCTTTAAAGAATACGAACGTCGTGTGAGGTCAATCAGAGGCACAGGTTAGGCATGTTGACACTTTGGATCCCTTAAATAACATATTCACATTGTTTGACAATTTCAGTACATCGGAATCAATTCCTTACACGTTAAATGTCCGTGACACGTGTCTTCATTATATTGGTCATGACTTTACGAGGTGTTACATCCTCACCCCCTTAAAAGAAATCTTGACCTCGAGATTTACTGAAATAAGTGAGGGTACTTCTGTTTCATTGTGGACTCAACCTCCCACGTGTATTCGGGACCTCTACGGGCATCCCATTTAACCTTCATAATCGGTACGTGCTTCTTTCGAAGCTTCTTAACCAGTTGATCCTCGATCGACAAAGGTTTTTCAACAAACTTTAAGCTCTCATCTATATGCACATCCTTATGTGACATGGCTAGTGATTCATCGGCTAGACATTTCTTTAGATTGCAGATGTGAAATACATTATGGATTCCACTGAGCTCTTCAGGCAGATTTAGATTGTAAGCTACGGTTCTGACACATTCGATAATCTCAAAGGGTCCTATGTATCTAGGGCTTAACTTGCCCTTCTTTCCAAAACGTATTACCCCTTTCCAGGGTGATACCTTAAGTAACACTTTGTCACCTACCTCGAATTTTAGAGGTTTACGCCTTTGATCTGCGTAGCTTTTCTGCCTATCCCTGGCAGCTCTGAGACGATCACGTATCTGCACAATCTTATCCGTCATCTCTAGGACTATATCAGGTCCTGTTAGTTGGACATCTCCAACTTCCGCCCAACAAACGGGCGTCCTGCACTTCCTTCCATACAAGGCTTCGAAAGGTGCAGCTTGAATACTCGAATGATAGCTATTATTATATGAAAATTCAATCAATGGAAGATGATCATCCCAACTTCCACCTAAATCAATAATACAAGCTCGTAGCATATCCTCCAGCGTTTGAATTGTACGCTCGCTTTGACCATCCGTCTGAGGATGATAAGCAGTGCTGAAGTTTAATCGAGTGCCTAATGATTGTTGGAAGCTTTTCCAAAAATGGGACGTGTATCTAGTATCCCTATCGGAGATAATAGATACTGGCACTCCGTGGAGAGATACAATCTCATCCACGTATAGTTGAGCTAGTTTATCTGAGCTGTGTGTTTCCTTAATTAGTAAGAAGTGGGCTGACTTAGTCAGTCTATCTACTATAACCCAAATAGTATCATTCCTACGCTTTGTTCTTGGTAACTTAGTGATAAAGTCCATGGTTACCATTTCCCACTTCTAGGTGGGGAGTTCAGGCTGTTGCAGCAATCCTGACGGTTTGTGGTGTTCGGCTTTAACTTGCGCGCACGTCAGACATTTGGCTACATAAGTGGCTATAGATTTCTTCAAACCTATCCACCAGTAATTTGCCTTTAAATCCTGATACATCTTATCACTGCCAGGATGGACTGAGTATTTCGAATTATGGGCTTCTTGGAGAATCACATCCCTAAGCCCTCCATAAATTGGAACCCATATTCGTCCATTTAATCTTAGGATTCCATCCTTATCATACGATAACTGTTCTGCAGTTACGCCTAGCTTTTCATTAGGATAGTTAGCCTCTAACACGGCTTCCTTTTGAGCAGCTAACAACCTCTCATTTAAACTATTTTTCAACTCAATGCTCTTGGCATTGATTCTAATGGGCTTAACCCTTTCCTTTCTGCTCAAAGCATCAACGACTACATTCGCTTTGCCTGGATGATATCGGATTTCACAATCATAATCATTCAGTGTCTCCATCCATCGGCGCTGTCTCATATTGAGTTCTTTCTGGTTGAACAAATGCTGAAGGCTCTTGTGATCAGAATAGATCACACACTTAGTTCCATAAAGATAATGCCTCCAAAGCTTTAGTGCAAATACAACGGCACCCAATTCCAAGTCGTGGGTGGTGTAATTCTTCTCGTGCACTTTTAATTGTCGGGAAGCATATGCAATAACTTTTCCCTTCTGCATAAGCACACATCCCATGCCAGTGTGCGATGCGTCGCAGTAAACCACAAATTCTTCAATACCTTATGGCAATGTCAACACAGGTGCATTGCTTAACTTCTGTTTAAGAATATCAAAGGATTCTTGCTGCTTGGGACCCCAGTCAAACTTGACATTCTTGCGTGTCAACGAAGTCAAAGGTGCAGCAATCCTTGAAAAATTTTCGATAAAACGCCGGTAGTATCCTGCCAGACCCAAAAAGCTGTGAATCTCTGTGGGCGTCTTCGGCTCTTGCCAATTCATGATGGCTTCAATCTTAGCGGGATCCACCTGGATACCACGCTCGCTTACCACATGCCCAAGGAATTGGACTTCACGAAGGCAGAACTCGCATTTTGAAAACTTGGCGTAGAGCTTTTCTTGCTGAAGAAGTTTGAGAATGCATCGAAGATGTTTCTCATGGTCAGCTTGATTCTTCGAATATATAAGTATGTCATCAATAAAAACAATGACAAACTTGTCCAGGTATGGCTTACAGACGCGGTTCATGAGATCCATGAACGCTGCTGGTGCATTAGTGAGCCTGAAAGGCATCACTAAGAACTCGTAGTGACCATAGCGAGTTCGGAATACAGTCTTATGCACGTCTTCATCTCTGACCTTCAGTTGATGGTAACCTGGCCTTAAATCTATCTTGGAGAAGTAACTTGCTCCTTGAAGCTGATCGAACAAATCATCGATCCTGAGCAATGGATATCTGTTCTTGATCGTAACCTTGTTCAGCTCTCGATAATCGATGCATAGACGCATCGATCCATTCTTCTTCTTTACAAACAGAATTGGTGCTCCCCAAGGAGATGAGCTAGGTCTAATAAATCCCTTTGCCAACAAATCATCCAACTGAGTTCTCAACTCTTTCATCTCAGTCGGTGCCAACCGGTAAGGTGCTCTTGCAACGGGTGCTGCACCAGGGATGATGTCGATCCTGAACTCTACTTGCCTATCTGGAGGTAACCCAGGTAGTTCTTCAGGGAATACTTCTGGATATTATGAAATAATGGGAATGTCTTCTATCTTAGGCTTTGGTTCATCAATGGTTACCTGTGCCATATAAATGACACAACCCTTCTTCATACACCTTGAAGCCTTAAGCATAGACACTTGCTTAGGCAGCCCATACTTATTATCTCCTTGAATTGTCAAAGGCTCGCCATACGGAGTCTTGTTCACCACTTGCTTCTTATCACATACGATTTGGGCTTGGTTATGAGATAACCAATCCATGCCTATTACTATGTCGAAACCGGCTAATTTTAATTGAAGCAAAGACAGTGGAAAAGAGAGATTCCTAATGGATATAAAACATCCATCTAACACTGTTGAAGCAGATTCTATGGTTCCATCAGCTAATTCTACTTCATATTTTATGCTTAGGGTTCTAACAGGTAGATTTAATAACTTACAAAAATTATTATTCACAAACGACTTATCTGCACGCGAATCAAACAATACCCTTGCATATACATCATTGATAAGGAACGTACCGGTTATCACATTGTCATCCTGCACGGCCTCTTTGGCATCCATCCTAAAGACCCTAGCATTGGTCTTTTTAGCCTCCTCAGGCTTCTTTGCATATTTGGGGCAGTTAGACTTGATGTGCCCTTTTTCGTTGCGGTTGTAGCAGGTCGCATCTTTTATCTTCTTGCAATCTAACATTTTATGCTCACTTGACTTGCAAATCCCACAAGCACTAGGCTGTGATTGGGATTTTGATTCATACCTGCACTTTCCTAGATGGCGTTTCTTGCAGACCTTGCATTTGGGCCTCTCATCTGTTTGCTGGTTACCCTTGTTAGACCCAAAATTCTTCTTGTGGTCTGAGTTCCCCTTATGTTTCTTATCAGGACGACGTGAGTTATCATCCTCACGTTTCCTTTTTCCCTCATCGGAATTCCTAAGCGATCTCTGCCTGACCGCATCGAGAGTAAGGGATAACGACAAATCAGTCACTGACCTAAAGGTAGTAGGTCTTGATGCTTTCACACTTGCCTTAATTTCTGGAGCTAAACCTCCAATGAAACGAGCTATGCGTTTCGGTTCTGGTGTAACCAAGTATGGAACCAATCTAGACATAGTGTTGAAACGGGTAAGGTATGCCTGACAGTCTAAGTTCTTCATGACCAAGGTCAAGAAGTCAGTCTCAATCTTCTCAACTTCATGTTGAGGACATAAAGTATCTTTGATTAGAGCAACAAACTGATCCCATGTCATGTTATATAGTGGGATCTTCCCAGTAGCTTGGATCAACGATCTCCACCATGCTAGAGCTTCTCCTTTAAACGATTGCGACACAAATTTCTCAATATCTTGCTCTGCGCAACCACTAATATCAACCACAGTGTCCATCTCATCGAGCCAGGTCATACAATCGACGGCTCCCTTTTCTCCCGTGAAGTCTCTAGGCTTACAGGAGACAAAATATTTATACGAACAAGTTTTAACGCGTGGTTCTTGGCTAAGCACAACCTGTTGAGATGGAACACTCTTCTGATTTGAAGAATGATGAGAATCGCTCTTGCGAGCTGTATGAACCTTGGAGGGTGATTTTGCATGTGGTACAGACAGTGTCCTGCTACGGGTATCACTTGATTCATTATCTCGTCTGTCCAGAGCTCGAGTAACGGCATTGTCTATCAATGCCTGCAGTTCTGCTCCAGCTATGTTAATTCGGGTAGTATCATGATTCCTCCTCGGGTGACTGTTAATCTCATCCGATTCAGCCATGTAGCTTTCTTGCTACATATTTGACAAAGACTTATTCAGGAGCCTATTATAGAATTGTTATTTTTTGACAATTCATTAACCATGGTAAACATAGACCATATTTGGTTAATTTGTTAATCACATTTATTTAGGATTTTCATTATAATTTATCCTAATTAATAAGCATTAAGGATATTATCAGTGGCATAAAAGGCCTATTCACAAGGACAAATTTTAAATCATAAGCCATGATTTCAGAGAATCAAGGCATTAAAGCTTGAACATAGT
Organism: Helianthus tuberosus; assembly: GCA_030545235.1. Lineage (NCBI taxonomy): Eukaryota > Viridiplantae > Streptophyta > Magnoliopsida > Asterales > Asteraceae > Helianthus > Helianthus tuberosus. The sequence goes on from CM060397.1 coordinate 173,800,747, forward strand.
TCATTGCCCTTTTTCCTAACAGGGAGTCATAGACTACCACTGTCTTTTGTCTTATTTGATAATTATTAGGGCCCGTAGGCACTTCATCACTAATGGATGTTTAATATATGATCATCTAAATTGATGATTTGAACCCATAATCTATATATCATTAGGCTTGAAAAGGGACTGGAAGGATCCAATATAAAGATGACATGTGTGATTTTATCGTATCACTACAGCCAGGAGTGCTAACATGTTTTCAGATGTTAACAAGGATTTGAATCTCTTTTTAAATAGGTTTTACCATCATTGCCAGGTCTATAATGACATGTAGGCTAGGTCATACCTTTTAAGATTCTTTTTAATATATAATGGCAGATTAATTACAAAAAGGAATGATATTTTGATATATTATATTCATACATAAGATGACAAATGAAATTTAAATAAAACATTCCATTAAATTTTTAAAAGGAGTACATAATTGCCCTAAACGGGACTTTTGAAATAACTTGTCCTCAGAGGGACTAAAAAGGAAATACAAGTCCTCGTAGGGACTGAATACATAAATAAATTGTCCACGCAGGGACTAAATTGAAATAACAACAATATAAATAGGGATTTAATGGTCCCTCTTCTTGTTCCCTTTTTATTAAGCTTGCCAGACCCTTGAGTAGTCCCTGGAGGCTCTTACGCTCTTCTTGAACTTCTCGTTCTACCCGGTTCAGCCTCTGGAGGATTTCCTCCTGTTCCGGTGGGGAAAACCGTGGCGGCTGCGGCTGCTGCTGGTGCGGATGTTGGTAAGGTATTGGGTATTGATACCCATGTGGTAGGTACCACAACTGGTACGAAGTCCCAAAAGGTCCTTCGGGGTGAAGGGCGTTGTAGTTGGTCGCCTCTATATAAGGGTCGACGGCAGGGGCATCAAAGTAGTTATAGCCAGGGTAAGCTGGCTGTTCAAAGGGGTTATACGCCGCTGTACTGGCGTAAGAAGGGATTGGGTTATTATAACCCATGTGTGGTGGTGGTGGTGCAACTGGTGCAGAATCCACCTCTGAAACTGGGTTTGAAGGCCCACCCATTTGTGGGTCTTCATGCAGTGGCGGGTAGTGACTGCCACTGGAGGGTTGGGGGTGCTGAAGTGGAAACACCCTTCTCGTACCGACATCTGTGCGCTTGTTCTTCTCCGCCTCGGTGGTTCTGGAGGCGCTTGCTGTACTGGCGGTGGTGGTGGCGTGACTGCCACGAAATGTGAATCCTCAGAGGGATCCTGCTGCTGCTGTTGAGATGGGTTGTAAGAGGGAGTAAACTCCCAGTTGTATTGGGCAAACCTTGCTTCATAGCTATCTGGGCCCCGGTAAGGTGACCCATGAAAAGATGACCCATCAGATATTTCGATGGGATGCGTCGGCGTCCCGGTTGGCGGCTGTGCAGGTTCCGGATCCTCGTCCATGTCCATGGAGAAGTGGTCCTCCGGTCCCAACGGGTTATAACCCATTGGTTCATCAACTTGGTTTGCCGGGTTGAACCGGCTTTAAAAGTAGGGTGTTGGGTCGTTAAAGGAGTGGTGTGAATTGGAGCGTTGGAAGGGTATGAAGGAGTGATAGGAGTCATAGGGCTCATTTTCAGACTGAGGTCCGAAGGATTTAAGGTATGAGGGTGATGAGCTAAGCGAGACAGAACGCCTCGCAGGCTCTAAGTAGGTCCTCCAGTCCTCTTGAGGACTAGTGCTCATAGTAACTGACGGAGTTCGCCGGTGGGAAGGCCCGGCCTCATGATCATTAGGAGCAGTGAAGGGCGCCTTGCCTCATCCTCCTCCTCGTCTAAATCATGGCGGCATCTTTTGTTTGCACCTGTCAAAACCAACAAAAGAAACAACAAGAAAAACAATAAAGGACAAATTAAAAGATTAGGATTTAGTCTTAAGTTCTTTGCCTAGACTCGGAAGTCAAGGAATGTGCAAACTGTGTCATTGAGATTAAACACAAAAGGCTAGTGTTTAATTCCCTCAATGTTGGCTCTGATACAAACCGGTCACACCCCAATATTTCCACGTATTACCGGTGGGCCCAGTGAGGAGTATCGTGACGTAGTTGATATCATCATAGTCGATAATCACAGTTTATATGCACAGCAGAAGTCTAAATTAAAATTATTACAAACCGAATGAAAGTAATATAAGTATTACAAACGGAAAGTAATAAGATCCACAGGCGGATCAAAATAAGGAAAATATTGTTCAACGGATTTTTGAGTGACAAAGCTTGCAAGACTTCTTTATTTATTCACCCGGAGTAGCCAGCCTATTTCGTTTAGTACCTGCACTTAACCTTTTGGAAAATACGTCAGTTTACACTAGTAAATACAATTAACTGACTCTTTTGAAAAGGTTTTATAAAAATTGATTTGAATGCACAAGGCACAAATAATCTTTTTATAACTTGGGATAATTATTTATATATAAAATTGTATGAGATTTACATGTTTGTTATACGTTCAGTAGCCCGGGCTGAGTACCGGGTTAAATATTAATAGACACACCACATGATATAGTCCCACGGTGAGTTATTCTCGAACATGCGGGTATATCTTTTTACGTACGCACCGGCAGGTGTATGCCTACACCCCGTGCTTAAGTCGTGGTCATTTCAATGAATGAGCCGAGGATATCCAGGACACGGTCATTAACCCCCCAAAGGTTTTAAGCAAACAAAACAGATTAAACGGGTTATCTCAATTATTTAACCTCCATACGATTAAATATTCAATACCCGACCAAGCGGTATTTTATATACCGTACCCCCAAGCCCGTATAAGGGAAAAATAAGTTAAAAGTATTTACCTGAGCTTTAAAATAATATTTTAAATCTCAACCGTAACCAATCGGCAAGTGCAATATCTTTTACTGGTCTCCTAAATCTGGAAATGAAGGTTTTAATAACCTATTAGATTCCTAACGGGTCTTACTTAAGTTTAAACTTAGACCGGTTAGTTTTAACGGAAGGTTTTCGGTTCAAACGCACGATTAAGCGAAGACCGGATTAGAATATGATTTAGACCCGACAAGTTTGAAGACTTGTATAATATGGGTAAACTAACCACATTCTGGATTTTGAGGTAAAAATGATAAGGTTTGACCCGTTTCGGTCAATTTATGCAAACTAGTCACATAAACCGTACCGAACGCGAAAAATGCATAACGGGTAACCAAATGAGTCATGAACAGGTTTCCTAAGTTAGTATGCTTTAAATATGTTGTGATGTCAGTAGGATACCTTCCATTATGCCCAAAACGAATTTAAAATCAAATCAAGCCCCGTAGGGGTATTTTGGTCAATTTAAAGATTATAAAAGAGGTTTAAATAAAAACTGAAGGTCTGGTCCAAAACCTTCTATGAAAACATTTATTTTATAAGGATATAACAGCAAGATATCATACATATGTGTATTTTATCGTTTATGACCAAACTATGCACCGTAGGGGCATTTTGGTCATTTCACATATGCTTTAAAGGTTAAATTTGGAAATCTGAGTTCAAAACTTTTACCTACTGTTAAAGTATAAAAATTCACCTAAGACATCAGTAGGTATTAAGTCTTATGTGTCAAAAATAGTTTCAACCCATACTATGCGCTTAAAACGCATAAAGGTCGGCATTTTGGCGATTTTCGGGTTATATATAGAAATCTGAATTTTTGATCAGTTTATAAAGTTCAAAAAATTTTATTTATCATATAAAATCAGTAGCAAAAGATTTGGTATCAAAAGGTTATGTAAAACTCATTTTATTAGCAAAAAGGGTATAACCGACAATTACCGAATCGAGGCAAGAATCCTATGTTATTATCAGTTTAAAAATTATTAAAATCTTCAAAAATCCCAAAATATTATATTACATTAGTAAGTAAAAAGTTTGGTGCCGAAATTTGGGTTTAAATAGGCTTTATGCTAATAATGCCGTTTAATTAATAAAAAGCTTTCAAATTAGGATATCGTGCATAACTCTCATTTTAGATCATAATCTGATGTGAAACTTTTAGGACATCCTTAAATATTAGTAACAAAGGTTGTGGTCCATTCACATTGTTAAAAATCTTGTTTTATTATCAAAAGGGCATTATGGTCAATAATTAAGTATTTAACGGAAACATGCTAATAATTCAGATTATTAAGGACCTATGTTGTATAATCTCAGAGGGTTATACTAGCATGCAATATGGTCCTAAAGGAACCTTAAGGCATATCTAAAACATGCTAAATGGGGTCAGAACTGAAAGTCAAAGCAAAAGTCAACTTTTGCGACTTTCGGTTGCGAACCGGGTCTAAACTCAGAAGTGTCGGGTTAAACATGTCTAATCATGTTCTTACATTAATTTCCAAGTTATTTTATTGCTAAAACATGTTTCATAGCTTCTACATTGCTAATTATGTATTTATTTGCAAAATAGCTTTCTGTTGACTTTTTAATATTAGGTTTGACCCGACATTTGACCAAGTTAGGGTGATAATCAGTAGGTGCCCTCTTAGGGGTTTATTACCTACATAATTACCAACTTATAACTACTTTTAATTTGACTAATAACTGGACCATTAGTGATTAATCACTAAGTCAAATCTAAATTACGATAACTTTTGGTCATTAAACTAATTAAAACTGAAATTAGGAGGTTAAGGACACTTACAATGGTCCTTAGCACGAATTTGAGACTTAAGGAAGCTTGCTTGAGGTCCAGAGAGCTCCAGAGAAGGTTTAGAAATGAGTTTGAAATGAATAAGTGAAGTGTTGCAACATATGTCTTCTTATATAGGAATTAAAACTTCACAAGATCGCTCCACATGAGCCTACAAGTGTTTCCTGATCATCCCAGGTGTCCCCTATGCATGAAAAACCATTGGAGCAGTCCCTGAATTCGAAAACCAGGCTTTTAAGGCGGTGGAACTGGCTGGAACAGGCAACTGTCCAAAGTTTCTGCATCTGATGGTTCTACGCGGCCCGCGTAGAAGTTGGTTATGGTTTACGCGGCCCGCGAGAATCCTTATCTTCGGTTCAAATCTTTTAAAAGTTGCCATTTCAGTCCCTGGTCCTTATTTCTCTTAAATAACTTTCTTTTATTGCATATATGACCCTTATAGTTAACTATTTAGGGCCTTGGGTCATATATTAACTCCGTTAAGCCCGGTTAGTTGTACGTTTACTCGAAACGTCTTGTATTCTTCGGAACTCCATAAAATTAGTATCCGACATTCTTGGTATTAAAATATATAATTATTACAATGTTCTTGGAATCGTTAAAAGGTCACTCAGAGGTTGCTTTCAACATGTTGACACTTTTAACCCCTATGTTTCATGAGATCCTTATTTTAAGCACAAACGACTTCCAGTGTTCGTCAAATCATTCTTTAAAGAATACGAACGTCGTGTGAGGTCAATCAGAGGCACAGGTTAGGCATGTTGACACTTTGGATCCCTTAAATAACATATTCACATTGTTTGACAATTTCAGTCCCTCGGAATCAATTCCTTACACGTTTAATGTCCGTGACACGTGTCTTCATTATATTGGTCATGACTTTACGAGGTGTTACATAAATGTAGACAATTAGGACATTATATTTATATCACCTATAGCTAGCAATGTTAAAGCATAAATTCATAGAAGAACACATTATTGATAAGATGCATAAAGCTAAGTCATCAGTCATAACAGAAAACGACATCGACACATCCAATCACCTATGTAACATTTATCAAGTCCACACCTTACATACACATAATATCTATACGTAATTATTACCAAAACTGAATTGTAACCAGGAAGGCTTATAATTCTTTAAGCAGCACCCCAAATGGGGATAGGAAAATAAAGTTATGTAAGCAAATTGAATTCGAGCTCTAAACTATTTTATAATATAATTAAGCGGAAGTAGACCACCAAACCACTAACAACCAATTATTCAGGTTACCTTTTGCCGCTTAGCCATCGACTCATGATCAAACTTATACCTTGGATCTTTAGAGGACGTTATTTTCTCAAGTTTCAGGAATTATATCAACAATTATGCATAAAAAACGACAGTTAGCGTCTTTTTTCCATTTCCCCACAATAAATAATCAATTAGCATACAAAATTCCAAAAGCCCAAGAAAAATTCCAATGTAATTTCACTAAATTAATATATACCAAAAAAATGCCAACGTAGTTTATAAAGGCCCTATATTTAAAAAAACTACAAGAAATGCCAGAAAGAAGCGAACCGTAAACCAAATACAGAGACATACTATACACATAGAAATTAGAAATGGTTAAGTCTACAGTTCAACACGTTAATATCATTATGTGTAGTTTAGTTAACTGACTTAATATTTACCTGACATAACAATTTCAACTTAAGATAGATATAATAGAAAACAATGTCAATACAAACAGAAGCCCTTTCTTTTGTAAAGCAATAAGTCCAGCATCAAAAGTGTAGTAAACCTCTGTACGAATAAACCCTAGGTTTCGAACACACATGAACATCAATAAGCATCAACCTTACCTCAACTTGAAGATAATCAGTATAAGATGTTGGCGTCCCTAAAGCCGCTAGAAATCCTAGTTGTCGGAAACGGATTTGAACCCAATTAATAGTACCGCCACCGTCGTGGCGGCTGATCTACAACAAAACCATCGCAAAAGAGAGAGTCAGAGAGGAGCGACAAAAACTGTAACAAAAAATCAGAAAATCAACACCAACATGATTAATAGAAAGAAATCGTAATCTTACCTTGATTTTGAAGATTTACAGGAGGCGATTAGGGATCGATGGAGAAGAGAGTTACGCTTGAGGATCTTGGAAACCATAGACTTAGAAGCGAATGAAACGTATTCAGTCTGGTTATAACCTTATATACCTAATAGACTTTTGACCCGAATATCTTAAACGGGTCTAGTGCGAACTTTCGGTTTTCATTGTCGAATTTGCCTCGTAAGATGTTTAAACACTCTCTTTTCCAACCATCGTATTGTTCGTTCATGAATATAAGACCGGTGGTTGGTTTGCTTGCAAATTATTCAGGTTACCTTTTGCCGTTTAGCCATCGACTCGTGATCAAACATATACCTTGGATCTTTAGAGGACGTTATTTTCTCAAGTTTCAGGAAATTATATCAACAATTATGAATAAAAAACAACCGTTAGCATCTTTTTTTCCATTTCCCCACAATAAATAATCAATTAGCATACAAAATTCAAAAAGCCCAAGAAAAATTCCAATGTAATTTCACTAAATTAATATATACCAAAAAAATGCCAACGTAATTTATAAAGGCCCTATATTTAAAAAAACTACAAGAAATGCCAGGAAGAAGCGAACCGTAAACCAAATACAGAGACATACTATACACATAGAAATTAGAAATGGTTAAGTCTACAGTTCAACACGTTAATATCATTATGTGTAGTTTAGTTAACTGACTTAATATTTACCTGACATAACAATTTCAACTTAAGATCGATATAATAAAAAACAATGTCAATATAAACAGAAGCCCTTTCTTTTGTAAAGCAATAAGTCCAGCATCAAAAGTGTAGTAAACCTCTATACGAATAAACCCTAGGTTTCAAACACACATGAACATCAATAAGCATCAACCTTACCTCAACTTGAATATAATCAGTATAAGATGTTGGCGTCCCTAAAGCCGCTAGAAATCCTAGTTGTCGGAATCGGATTTGAACCCAACCGCTAGTACCGCCACCGTCGTGGCAGCTGCGCTTTAACAAAACCATCGCAAAAGAGAGAGTCAGAGAGGAGCGACAAAAACTGTAACAAAAAATCAGAAAATCAACACCAACATGATTAATAGAAAGAAATCGTAATCTTACCTTGATTTTGAAGATTTACAGGAGGTGATTAGGGATCGATGGAGAAGAGAGTTACGCTTGAGGATCTTGGAAACCATAGACATAGAAGCGAATGAAACGTATTCAGTCTGGTTATAACCTTATATACCTAATAGACTTTTGACCCGAATATCTTAAACGGGTCTGGTGCTAACTTTCGGTTTTCATTGTCGAATTTGCCTCGTAAGATGTTTAAACACTCTCTTTTCCAACCGTCGTATTGTTCGTTCATGAATATAAGACCGGTGGTTGGTTTTCTTTGAATGCTAGCTTTAATATTGCTACCCTTGTTTGAACCACCAGAAGCCTGCTTCGAAAGAAGCCTGCTTCGAAAGAAGCCTGCTTCGAAAGAAGCCTGCTTCGATAGAAGCCTGCTTCGATAGAAGCCTGCTTCGATAGAAGCCTGCTTCGATAGAAGCCTCCTGAAAATAATAATCAACTTCAAATACATAAACTTGTTCTCATATACAAACATAATCTGAAGACAAATTCTGATAAATGAAAACTGAACCACACGATTAAAATGCTACAAAACCGTGATTTTTTACCTTCTTGTGTGCTGAAGCCTTATCAAGAGTTGTAAAAGCGCCAGAAGACTCTACAACATAGTCAGCTCCAAAATCACCCCAAGGGATGGTTGCAGGGTCTCTGAACATGTATGAAGTTAACGTTTAGGCTAAAACAAATAGAAGCTCATTTCACAAGTAACTAATGTTAAAAAAAAAAGATATTAACCAAACGAAGACCACTTATATACCTTTGGCTAGTAACTTTAATACGCTTCCCATTGATTTCCAAAGTGGATTCATTAACAACCGAGATGGTTCCTTTAAATGGGCCATGTGTAGAATAATACTTCAACATGTAAGCCTTGATTTGACATTCATTTCATGGCTATCTATCAAATACATTTTTATAACCCTCATATCTACTTTCATTCCTAATAACCACATTCTAGAATCTTCCTATTCTAGATTATTCTTAGCCTATAGAAGCCTTATTAACATATCTTCACAAACATAACATCTAATCATAACAACAAATAATTCAATAATGTAACAAAACAGATAATTCAATTGTAACCAAATGAAAACAATTTTTACACACACACAAAGAAAACAAAAACCCACTAAAAGCATCAAATCATACACATTGATTCCACAACGTATAACTGTTTTACCAGCTTTAATTTCACAGATCAGAACTAAATTCACACAAAAAATATTCAAAATAATAAGCAAACAAAAATCACCAATAACAAATTCGACAAATTAATCAATAATTCAACAAAACACACAAATTAGTGTTCCATCGTTGATCTACAACGATACACAACATGAAAATTAGCTAGAACAACATCGATCATAACAGAAACCCAAAAAGTTCAAATCAAGGGTTAAGAGCTGACAATCTTACCTTGAATATATGATGTTGAAGTGAGCAGATTATAATAACCTTCAGCTTGAATATATGAACAGAGGACGTCGGCGAAGATATATGACAGCGGCCACTTCGAGAACCCAACAAAGCCACCGAATGAAGAAATCATTAGATTAAGGTATAAATAGAGTGAAGATCAAGGAATCATTACCATCGATGTTCACTATTGGGTATTGAATATGGATTCAAGGTTGTCGCACAGGGTTGATTGAGATCCTGAGGAGGCAGATGATTCGGCGTTTAGGGTTTTGGTGGAAATTATCGAAGATTGAGAGAGAGAGAGTATAAAAGAATCTTCCATTTTACGCTTGTCTAATACTCGCACCAGACATATGCCATGTGGATTGCTTAGGTGGCTTAACCATTATGTCTAGCGGTAAAACCCGTGTGCAAACACGGGTGGTTTCTTAAAAAACCATGCATAACACATATTAATAGAACATATAGATACGTGTATAGATATTGTACTAAAACTTATTATCTATTATAGATAATAGATTACTATAAACATGCATCATCAGTTAATATATAAGATACATATGAGTATTTCCATTGTCCTGTCCAAAAAAAAAGGAGTACCCACCCGTTGACAATGAAACCTGTTTATAGACATAACTACATATAGAACATGTCTAAGAAGCAAAATTAGTACCACCTACAAACCAAATGTACAACCACAAACAGTCATGACATGAAACATTGTCTATAAATCTTCAATCAACGCAAGACAAACTAAGAGGACTTTATCTTTGTCACGAAATGCACAACTTTTGTTAACTTCAGCAATTGAGTAGACATGTGAAATTCTAACGAAAGTTCATCACCAAAAGCAATATTGTAAGATCTCAGATAAGAACACCAACCAACAATAGCGTAGTTGAATCCAGTATTGGTTTTTTGAGATGTTGTAAACAGTTCCAGGACTTCACATTTGAGATTCTGGATCTTGACAGGCTTAGGATTATCAGTTTGCAGATCCAACGTAGAAGATACATCTAATGGCATATGCTAAAAAACAGAAAATTGAATAGTGAATTTTATAAAATATTGATATATAACTGAAATTGTTGAAATAACGAAACAAAGTAACGACTGCAAAAACTTACAAGCCTGTCTTCAGCATATGTGGTGAAGTGTAAGACTGATTCTGAAGTGGATGATACTAAATGAATCTTTTGAACTTTACACGGTCTATCAACAACTTGGTTATCCTCTACAATTATCTTGCCACGAAGATTGTGCATCTTTTCAACCTAAGTAAATTAATTTAAACTATAACAACTCTAAATTCTTGAAATTTTGTAAATTTCTTTATCAACACAAACTATCTTCTCAACTCAGCTTTGAAGTTTAAGACTCAATCATACAAAAGAATATCAATATATTGAGACAATAATAAAATGGACAGTATAAAACTAATAAACGCTTACATTAGATATAACACTTGAAGAGGCAGGAATGTCACGAACAGAAAAATCTTTAGACTGAAGTTGAGGATCGTTAACATCATCAGCTATTTTTACAGAATGATCTTCAGGCTAAAACAAAATTTTAAAAAACCTTGTTATACTTATTATAAAATAAAATATATTCGTAGGAAATTATAAACTTACAGCATTTTTAACATCTGACTCATCAACCAGACGCGCAACCTTTGAATCAAATAGCCCATCATCAGCAGACTATATTTATAAGAATGATCATATATAAGAAACCATATTTTAAATCATAATAATAAGTAAACATTACATGTGTATATATACATTGGAACAGGATTAGGAGAGAACGCCTCAAAGAGTGAGAACGGTGAGAACGATTCTCAGCCACAAGATCTTAGTGGTTTGTGCCTGAGATTGATGCGATGACATTTTTGTAAATAATAGGGGCCTTGGAACTACCAGGAGGGGTAAAATAGGAAGATTCAAACAAAGGTGCACATGCAAATCACATGCCATTTTCCCCCATCATATTTAAACGACAATAACTTTTTTATACGTGATTATTTTTCGAAAAAAGTTACACCATAAAACTCAGCGTTTTTTTATCTTTCCAACGAGTATACTATTGATATACTTTTCGAAAAAAAATTAACTGGGTTTTATGGCGTTTTTCTGAACTGGGTGTTTTATGGCGTTTTAGACTAGGTATTTTCATGACGTTTTTCTGAACTAGGTGTTTTTATGGCATTTTAATTAGGTATTTTCATGGCGTTTTTCTGAACTGAGTGTTTTATGGCGTTTTCAACTGAGCTTTTTCATGGCGTTTTTCTGAACTGGGTGTTTTATGGCGTTTTTACACTAGTACAAATTATGATTTTTCTGAGCTCAAAAAATATTAATTTAGGCGGTTAGACACATAAACCGCCCAAAAATCAGCACAAATAAACTTACACGCACATTTTTTGAGCTATATGGCTCAAAAAATGGTTTTTTGAGCTGTTGTAAATTATAGCTCAAAAAAATAGCTTTTTTTGTGCTTGCATAACAATAGCTTTTTTGAGTGTTTTATGGCGTTTTAACTGGGTATTTTTCATGGCGTTTTTCTGAATTGGGTGTTTTTATGGCGTTTTATTTGAACACCCAGTTCATGTGAGTGGGTTTTTTGACAATATTACCCCTTAGTGTAATTTAACATCAATGCCACATGTCACCACCAAAATCGTTCTCAACGTTCTCACATTTTTCACCGTTCTTTCTAAATCCTGACCCTATATACATTAAAAATATACTCAAAACTCGTAAATTGCTTAGAATTACCAACCGAAGCTCCAGTGTCATCATCATCTAAAGCAACTTCCCCGGAATCCAGAACTTGTTTGTGTTTAGCCTACAATATGGGATTTCAAAAGTTATTAGCATAATATAATAAAAGTTACTTATCACCATCATGTTATCAAACTATGTATTTTATCATCAAAATTTTATACCGCAGCCAATAAGTCAAACCCATCATCTCCATAAACTGAATCATCCAAAACAACAACATCAGCTTTCTTGAAGGAAACCTCAGTTCCAGTCTTGGGATGGAAAACGGAAAGCTCAAACATTTTAGATGCAATCATGGTGAAAACCAACCAAGATTCAACTGCTATTGGAACTTCTTCAATCAATTTTAACCATCCATCAGTCCATCCTTTCATCATCACATTCCAAAACCTTTCGCCAACATAGATAGTTGCCATCCCATACTCGTAATTTTTACCATAGAATTCTTTCCAAAATTTGTCAGCAATTAGCTATAGAAGAACCAAAGAAATAATTAGTGCAGACTTACAAATTTGATATGAACTAATGATCAACAGAAGTTACAACGGGTTAGTCAACAAAAGTTAAAATGATAATTACTCAACAGAGTTAGTCAACAGGAGTTACAGTATTTACACACAACCTAACCACTGTTGGCTATCAACTGTTACATACCTCTGTTGCTATCCAACAGAGGTTTCGTAACAACTGTCATCCATTATGTCCAGCAGAGGTTGCAACGTAGATAGATCTTAAATATCAGATGTTAGTCAACCGGGGTTAAAAGACTTACTCAACAGAAGTTAAAAAGGTTAGTCAACAGACGTTAAGATTATAAGGAAACAGACGTTAAAAGGGCAAACAGATGTTAGCAAGTTGTTGAGCTAGCAAAAAATGTTTACAGTAAGTAACAAAATAATATATCGTTACTTACAGTCATGCCAAGTTCAGGTCTAATATTTGCTGAAATGTAAGATTTCTCGTAGACATTTTCTTTAAAACATGAGACAACGAATGACAAACTTCCAGTAGCTGTTACCAATACAGCATCGTTGGTTTTCAAACAACAATCTCTAACCAACTTTGTCCATCCATCCGTAAATATACAATGATCATCTCTCTTCCTTACTCATACTAACCATGATTTGTCACCATCAAGTAGTTCTACAATTTGACCGTACGGGACCTCCTTGCCCCACAACAGACTCTCAAAATCAAGTGGTATATTCTGCGACAGTAGTTAACAAACATCTTAAATCAAAAATTAATGTACAATCCTAATAGTAGCAAGAAATTTAAAAAACATACCAAAAATATAAAATCATCTTCATTAAGGAATTTTAAAAAGGATGGTGTTTGATTGGATGGATTCATATCTGCAATAATGAATTTAAACTTACAAGTTATAAAGACGAACAACATCCAACAAAAGTCATAGTCAAACAACATCATAAAATAAACATCACTAACATCCCTTAAACTAAATCAGTACTTAAAAAACAAAAGTACCAAATATTAACCAGACTATTTGTATAATCACACACTTAAGGTATTAGAAAAACAAAGCACAAAATGAAAATCATCGTCTCTCACAACAGTTAAGCAAATGAACATCAACAAAAAATTACATGGTTGATTTATCAATCGTAATGTAGAAGACAACATCAAGAAGATGCATGCACAAATTGTGACAGAGAATGCTATCAGTAACTTCATTTAAGTTAATGCAGTACTTAACCGATAAAAGTACACCAGATTACAGCAACTATTATTTGCTTCAACAAAGAATATGAAACGCCATCAGTGAGAAATACATACTCATAACATCAAACAATGATTATTCTAACATTTATAACACAAACAATAAATTCAAAGAAACAATACTTGGTTTTATAGTGTGTAATCTATATTATGCAATAGAACATTTCCGATTTTGATAAGAAAGTTATGTGAGAAAATTTCAGAATATGTTTTCTGGAGCTTATGTTCAATAATGGAGATGAAAAGTATATTAAATGGAGTTAATACAGATGTTACATTTACACTGGTTGGTTGGAATTAAGTTTTGTAAAATTTATACTTTACCCCCTTTTTCTTTAAAATAATATAACTTTAGCACGGCATCAACCACTGCTTCAATATAAATTTAATGTTAAATAACAAAAACTTATCTATTAATTCATATATTTACATAATTAAACATAGTTTTTAAATCCCGATATTAAAGATTATTATAAGTCAAATAAATAAATAATTACAAGTTAATAGATAAGTATCTTACTTTCAGCAATCCCAATACAATCTTCTCTCTTCTTCTCCGGCGAAAAAACTCTACAGTTTCTTTTTCTTCAGACTTGATGATTAGAAGTTTAAAGTTTTAGATCAGGTATTTTTTTTGTTCTCTTGTGTATTTTACAGTTATGTTTTGACATGTTCCTTTCAGTTTCTTCATTTCATATTATATGGACATCAAAATCATAATCTACTAATGTTAAAATAGATAAACTTATATGAACTTGTTTTCTTTATTTTATAATAAGATTTATATCAACTTATTTAGTTACATTTTGATTCATTCCATCTAAATAAGAATCTGAAATAATGTTGTTTCATAAATATTTGGTTGTAAATTTTGCGAATGGTTTTAGAATTATTGTATGAACTGCCATGTAGTATTGATATATTTGTTCTATCAATCTTAATTTTGATAAAATATTCTGCAACCAGTTTATAGTACTCATATGTCTGATTTGTAAGTGAATATAGCCTTGGCTGCTGAAAAAAATTGAAGTTTGAAGTTGACACAAACATGGATATTTGAAAACTTTAATGTTATATAATACTTTTTTTATTATACAACAATATAAATTTCATCTTACACGGTGTTAGACTCATATTGTTGGTTGTAGGGACCATATTGAAGTACATAACATATAACTTTGGTCCTACAGGGTGTTAGATATTTTTTTATATCTTAAATAGAATGCTTTTCAGATACAATTGATTTTATGTTTTATTATTTAATTGTTATTGTATTTTTTAATTTCGGATGGAGTTTATGATAATTATCAATGTCTCTGAATTGACAGACCCAAGTGAGGGATTGGTAAGCTATATTCCTAGAACAAATTAACTCAAATCACAATTGTATGCTAAAAACTGTATTTATAAAATTAAAGATATATTAAATGTTGTGTATTTTATATACATAGGTACTTCCAAGGATAACGAGTAACCAATTACCAAGAAAGTGTGAAGTAATAAAGTTGGTTGATTATACATGATTTAAGTATAAGATTGCAGTACAGAGCATCGGTCATAAAAGTAAGAGGATAAACGGGCCAGAATGGACTCGGTTTGTTGAAACTTACAGAAATAAGAATATAGATAAGCTGTGTTTAAAAAAATTGAAAGAAGTAAAATTTGAGATAAATGTTTTGAACAATGAGGGATTGAAGATTAGAAAGGATGGCTCGAACAGATATTATGTTCATGGTTGCTTGATACAGGCTGAAGAAGAAACATACTGCAAGCAGGTTAAAAATTGCTACCTTATTTTTATATATTGCCAGTGTATATTTTAGGCTGTTAGAAAAACTTCTAATTTATATTTTGTATCCTATACAAAGTCTAATATAACATTTCTGAAATGTATGAAAATTATAGCATTTATCACACGATTTGCTGAAGCTGTTGTCAGAGAGGAGATTAAAAATTGATAACTTGGTTGCAAAAGTACATGGACCAAAGCAGAGTAGTAAAGTTGACGTGTATTATGTTTTCTCTCCTGAAAACAAAAAGGGATTGGCTGCTAGTTTTATAGGACCAGGATGGACAACTTTTTGCTTTGAAAATGACATTGAGGAAAGCTGCCAATTGTTGTTTCAATGGATGGGAAGTACTCCTGAAGACAACTTTAACTTCACTATCAAGATTTTTAACAAAGACGGGATTGGACTTCACGGGGAGACTAAACATCACTGCAGTCGTAGCAATCACCAACACCGCAAAAAGCGTCCACATTATAAGAAACAGTTTGAATACCATGTTATAGAGACACACAGCTTGGTATTTACATATCTACTTTTAATATGGTTGATTTTACTTATAATGTTGGATCTATCTGTTATTAATTAAAGTATATCCTGTTTTGAATGAATAACTAAAGAAAGAATTTTCTTTTACAGGCAATACCGAGGAAGTTTGTTCGAGAACACCAGCTAAATGACTACCGTAGAGCTGTGCTGTCATTTGGTTATGTGAAGTTTTTGGTACAGTTTCTTGTAAGGAGAGATCCTAGAAGACATGATGACAACACCCATCTATTGATGTATACAAACTGGCAGCGTATCATGGATGAAACGTGAATATCTGTGGGCAAAAAGCTGAGGTTTGAGATAGTCGAAGAAAAAACTGTACCAGGAGATAAAATACACTTTGAAGTTTGTTGACATAGTCTTTGAACATCATTTCAGCATTTAATGATTTATGTTTTAGTTGATATGTTTGATGGAAAAATTTCTTCTTCCAAAACTAACTTAAGAATGAAGTTATGTAGTGTTAGTATATAAAGTTATATACTTTCAAAACTTTGTAGTTTTACCTTTTTATATTTTACAACTAAACATTACTATATTTTGCATCTAAACATTACTATTTTGCATCACATTTCCTGGTCGCTCAAGGAAAAGAAATATAAGACTCAAAATTAACAAATTAGTATACAACCTGTAATTACAAATAACAGTGTTTTAAACATCTGCTCCTACCAAAGGGATAAACTCTGCGACAACTGGCACTTTTCCATGCATTCCGTACAATAATTAAACACTAATCTGTGCTTTAATAACTGTGCATGATTTAGTTTACAAGACGAATGAATTTCTGATTACAGTTATATACATTCAATGGCATTTCATGTTGCAAGACTTTTATCATTACTACATGCAACACAATATAGTTCCATTAATGCATAGAGCAGAGTTAGCACAGTTATCAGACAAACTAGAAGTACTGATGGGAGTTCAGTACTTAGACAGACATGATGTTAAGACACAAAATAAGCCCCAGGACCAAGTGTTACACTAATATAGTGTGTAGGAAAGTTGGGATTTCAAAACTGCCTTCCTAGTGAAGACATAGGTACCGGACAGTGCCAGAAACACACTAAAACTGCAAAATTCTACAGAAAATAAACAAATTCAGCAAAAATTCAGCTTTTAACATCTAAATATAATGCAAAATTATGATATAATGGTCCAGAATACTTTCCTAAGTGTCAGGAATCAAAACTGTCATAAAACATAACATAAAGCACACTAAACTGCGTAATTTAGCGCTTTAACGAAGAGTAACGAAACGAACAACCAGACACTACCCGAAACATCAAATTCTTACTAGAAGCATTGTTTTAGTGTTACAAAGCTAGTTATGGTCACCGAACATCATAACACATCCTATAAACATATAACACATATAACCCTAACTAGTATACTTGAAATCTAACTATAACACTTAACTTACCATTAAATGTTACACTTTACCCCCCCCCCTTTTGATGGCCGGTTAGGGGACATGGGTCCCATATAATATTTGTTTACTATATTTTATTAGATTTGTTGAGAATATGCTTAGCACATTATACCATATTCTATCTTAATGTTGGAAGAACATGATTTAAGGACCATGAGACTTAACCATTAACACTTAACGATTTCACAACACACCTTCTTCTCCTCTTTCTTTCTTGCTCACGGCCAAGCACCACCACCATTGCCACCATTTTTCTAGCTTCATCCAATCCATTCTAAGCATATCCTAAGGTGTAAAAAGCTTAGTTAAGAAGGTTGGAAGCAAGGAGACTTGAAGGACCAAAGTTATTTACAAGATTTACAAGAGATAATATTTTCAAGAGAACAAAGTTATTTACAAGATTTACAAGTTCATGAATTTTAAAGAAACTAATCATATTTTTAGTGATAAATCAAGTATAGAAACATGTTATTAACAAGAGAAATACAAAAGAATTGTTTTTGGAAAAATCATCTTGTAAGTTGTAAAGGACTAGATTTTGCAAGAATGTGATTATTAAACAAATAACCATGTTTTAGAGGGTAACTTAACCTACTAAATAACATACTAAGTTACTACAACTTTTTACAAAATTTCAAGTTCATGTCAAAGTGTAAATTGCATATTTAAAGCATATGGTAAGTCTTGAATGATTTGTTGATGATTGAGGATGATTTATAAAAGAAAATGATATGCTTTGAAAGCATGGAAACCTCTATTTTAAGGGGAAATTATGGCAAAATTTTTTTAAAAATATAACACTTAGAAAAATTATTTTTAAACAAATAATTACAAGTATATTTTAAATCATGAAAATTTATATAAAGTTGCCATAATTTTTGTCACAAGATTATAAGTATTGGAGGTTGGTTTTTGTAAATAAAAGTGACTAAATATGTATTTAGGAAATATATATTTAGATGTCACCATGTGTGTGATTATTTGTATATTATGTGTATTAGTTATATTATTTTAGGGCTTGAAATAATATAACTCACCAAAATACCACGAAATTACAATCCAAAATTCCAAGGAACAAATACATAATTTATACCCAAAATATTGGTGAAACTGAACAAGGAATATAACTTACATAAATATTCCGGAATTAAAGTCATAATTATATTTTGGTAACGGTATTTTGGAAACCAAGAGAACAAAAAAATGATTTTCTTGAGTATTATAAAATAAATCATATTTTTGACAAGGAGAAATCATATTATTTTTGGTGAAGAAAACATATATATTTTTCTTGGAATTATTAGAAGATATATTATTTTTGGGAGAAAATATATATTTTCTTAAATAAACATGAAATACATTTTTTTTTGGGTGAAAAATGGATCTATAAATACTTTCTAAGTTAGACTTGAAAATATATTATTTTTGAGACTTATATGAAAAGTATAAATATTTTTGCCAAGGAAAAATTATAAATAATTTTTCTATGTAATATTTCTTAAAATATATATTTTGGGAAAATATATTGATGTATTTTTATTAGAAATATTATTCCGGAAAAGTTAATACAAAAATTAAGTATGAGATACTTAATAAACACAATAAAAATACGTACTCTCGTACGTATAATTACACACCGGAATACGCCACCGATACTTGGCAAGAATATAGAAGGATAAGAATACGAATACAAATACACCCATCCTTGGGAAATTATACAAGTACAAATACATAAACTTGACAAGTTAAAATGTATCATTTTAACTAATATTCAAAAATTCATAAATATAATTTAAGTTAAAATATTTATTATTTTAACAAATAATTATATAACTTGGAATAATATTAAGGACACAAAGAAACGTAACTCAAAGACACTAATTAATACTAAGTCAAGGCACGACCCGCTCGTCTAATAGACCGTAGTACGTTGTAGGTAGTCGTGCACACTAGTAGCAGCTTGAGTTACGTCGGATTGAAGAACGCAAAACTGTGAGTTCATGTCCCTCTTTTCTCTTAACTGTTTTCGGATTTATAACTCTCGGGGGTGGAATACATGTTGCATATGTTTAAATGGTATGATTTGGCTATGAAATGAATTATAGATCATGTGAGCATAGATTGAAATTGAAATGCCATTAACTCTCATAATAAATATGGACGAATGTTAGATCTAACGGGTACGGCCGAGCCCCACTCATGGTCCTTATGTGACCACTTGAGTGCTTTGGTGTCCCAGTCGAGGTAATTCGACAACGGTCAAGGGTAATCTGACATAGTCAAGGTAAATTGACACAGTCAAGGTAAATTGACACAGTCGAGGGGAAATTCGACACAGTCGAGGGAAATCGACGAGGGTATAAGCCTACTCATTTTGAGTGCTCCCTATGTCTTCACATACATTAATGTCCTTGCAAAACATTAATTTGATCTGTTCATATACGATTTTCATACTTGTTTTCAAACGAGTCTCTCAAATGTTTACAAGCTTACCAGTACTCATACAAAACGCATGAACTCGCTCAACTTTTGTTGATGTTTTCCAAAATTACATGTATTTCAGGTAACAAGTTGGATCTTGGGCACTGGTGTTGTTTCTAGAAGTAAATTCCAAGTTTAGATGTCATCCACTTTTGTTGGTTTGTAACTTAGTCGAAGGTTGTGTTGTTTGAAATTTAAATGACTGGTGTTTGTAATACTTTAAACTTAATGAATGGATGAACATCGTTTTGATCATATAGTTGTTTATTATGATTGAATGCAATGATATTGAACAAGTCACACATCATACGCTTCCGCAAAAGTCAAGGTGTGATAGTTTGGTATCAGAGCTTCGATTGTAGTGAACTAGGATTCCTTCTCGAGTCTAGACTACAATCACTAGGACTCTCTCACGAAAACTTTTTTACAAATGGGTTTTTCATTGCATTCACGAAAGCATCAAGATCCATGAGTCAAACATTTTTCAAAGAAAAGACAAGGCAAGGACATTAGTAGGGAGGAGGATACCCCAAATTAAAGTGCCAATTAAGGCATAGTCTACGTGAGATAGACTTGCCAAAGACAAGATGACCCCCCCCCCTCCGAAAGGACAAACGAGAGTTATATGTGACATGATGCATCTATTTGCCTGTTTATGCTAAGTAAAATATTTATTTTTTGATATATATATATATATATATATACGTATAAGTGTACGGAATAATTATTGACGTGAGCAAGATACCTTCGACTCCGAATCCTATTATTGCTCTTGACTCGCACGATGAGACTGTCGACCTCGCGTTTATAACGGAGCTCATGGCTGGAGTGATTACCAATCGAGATCTTGAGCTGGTTCCGTAGAAGATGGCTGCTCTTCCCCCTCGATTGTGAAGGTGCCTGACTATGGTAGTGACGGCGAGGCGGAGGCGGCAACCTTGGATAACAACCTTATCAGCAGGACGAGGTCCCTGTGGCTTTTGTGAAACAAGATCGACGACACTCTTGTCCAGACAAGGAAGATGAAGTACTCATCTTAAAGGTGCCCCTCCAACTACTAGGAATTCCCCTTATTCCTATTACGTATTAGCATCGTGCCTATTCGCGCGTAACGATAACGGATGATAGCGCGTGGACCACCGCAATGGTCCTTTCCATGTCGGAGGTATAAGGGCAGTAGTGTCCCCTCTTTGGTTGATCATCTACTTTAAACGAGGGAAAATTGGGGTGACCATGCAAGACAATTTATTATTACAGGGGCCCATGTAATAACGACTTGTAGTGCATGGAAATCCTGGTGGACTCTGCGGGTCAAGCTAATGATCACCACCCATCCAAAAATTTCTAAGTATTCACACCTTCATCTAGTAGAACAATACATAGACAATTGCTATAGCACTCTACAAAGTAGAAAACCTGTCTTTGCCTACTTCGTGTCCGACACTTCTACCCGTATACGAATCATTTGGGAACCGATATCTAAGCAAGTGAAGGTGGCTAACACTCGGGAAAAATTCAGTGACGTTACACTCTCTATCACCCCTATATGTACAACCCCCATCTCTTGGGAAGTACACCCGTCTTTGTGAAGCTAAAGACCTAAGAAAACCAATATAGAAGGAAAATAACTACTACTTTCATATTATGAAACTTGTATGACTGAGGTGATGTAACCTCGAGTTCATTTTGTTTTCCCCGTTACAAACAATAAGTCAAGTTGTCAAGCCTATATGAAAGCTCAGTAGTTGTCTCCTTACTTAGACATTGTTGATTATATATGCATGTGATATTGGGTGATTACATGTTTTCTTGTGGTAATATGTACCTCATAGACAATTATGGAATGTCGTTTAACCTACCCCCTACCTTTTGACAGAAGAAAATGCCACCCAGACGTGACACGAACACCATTACGTTAACTAAGCCCGAATTCAATGAGTGCATTTCCCAAGCTATAGCGCAACATGAAGCCCTCTGCTCTGAACACAGCGGTGGCACTCCCGGAAGTAACCCTCCAACTGGTTGCACCTATAAACAGTTCCTGGACTGCAAGCTATTGAATTTTGATGGCACAGGAGGTGTCGTTGCTTTTGTTCGTTGGGCAGAGAAGACTGACTCCATTCTAAGAATGAGTAAATGTTCGCTCGAGCACAGAGTTACCTATATCTCAGGGTTGTTTTTGGATGGCGCACTCTCTTGGTGGAACCTTCAGGTTTAGACCCTTGGTGAAGCCACTGCTTATGCACTGAGCTGGGACGAGCTTAGGGAATTGATGCGGAAGAAATACTGTTCTAGGGCCGAAATCCAGAAGCTTGAGACTGAGTTCTGGAATTTGAAAATGGACGGGCCGAAGATTTCTGAGTACGTCCAACGCTTTCACGACTTGTCTAGGGTTGTTCCCTACTTAGTCGAGCCGGAATTCAAGAGGATTTAGCGATTCATTTGGGGACTTGCACCTTAAATCCTGAGCATGGTTACTGCCTCAAAGCCTCCAACCATCACAGAGGCTATCGATTTGAGTGTCGCACTTACTCAAGAAGCCCTTCGTATGGGAAAATTTTCAGGATCTGAGACAAACAAGAAAGAGACTCATGTGGAGCCTTTGGGCAATAAGAAAAGGAAGTCTTCGAACCTAAAGATATGCACCCAAGTTAGTTATGAAAGCTCTAAAGCAAACAAAAGAAGGGAAGTGGACCCGCCTCGTGGCAGGAAAGCTTATGGAGCCACTATTAAGGCCGATGGTAAAGTTTATTTAGGGACTAAGCCGAGATGCGAGGAATGCAAGTTTCACCATGAAGGTCGTTGTCTGAGGCCTAAGTGTGATAGGTGTGGAAAAGAAGGGCACCGCAAGGATGCCTGTTGGGTAAAGTATCCCAAACAAGGAGGAAATGATGACGGCAACCAAGACAGAAGAGATAATGGTAGAGTTCCAGGTTGCTACAAATGTGGTGAAGTGGGGCACTTTAGGAAAGATTGCCCTAGGAAGAACCAAGCAAGGAAGGGTCTTCACGATCGGAGCTCGTGAAGCACGCCAGGATCCAGATGCGGTTACGGGTACGTTCCCTATTAACCAACTCTATGCATCTATTTTTTATTAATACTGGCACCAACTTTAACCTTGTATGCTTAGAACTTAAGAAACTACTTGGCCTAGTTTCGAGTAGAATAGATGTCTCGTATTCTTTAGAATTGGCGAATGGAAGGTTAGTTAAGCGAAGGGGATGATTAAGGATTGTATTTAGGAACTTAGAGAGCGGTAAACCCCCCTATTACCGTTGACTTGGGAAGTCACGATATTGTAGTCAGCATGGATTGGATATCCAAGGATAGAGCTGAAGTTGTTCGTCATAAGGAAAATTATTCGCATTCCTCTTGCGAATGATGAGACACTCATAGCACACAACCTTCTTGCAATAGATGCGAGGGCACTAGGCCTCATAAGGTAGTGGATTTGCGACATCTCACATTGGTCATAGAGACACAAAAGCGCCTCCGAATAGACTGCATAGCCTTCCTTGCTCATGTTGTCAATAAAGAGACCAAGAAGCCAAATCCAGAAGACATCCCCGTTGTGAAGGAATTTCTAGAAGCCTTTCCCAAAGACTTGCCTGGGTTACCTCCACAGCGACAAGAGGAGTTTAGGATGAACCTAGTACCAGGAACGGCACCAGTGACGGATGACGCCTTACAGACTAGCTTCGTCCGAGATACAGGAGCCTCCGATGCAACTGCAGGATCTGCTAGGCAGAGGAAATCTACCAGGCCGAGCCTCTCACCGTGGGAAGCCCCCGGTGTTATTCGTTAGGAAGTAGGACGACAGTTTTTACACGCGTACACAGCCTAATCTGAGAGGAACTCAGAAGAACTAAGGAGGAAAAATAGTATTACGCATAGGTTACAGGGAGATAGACAACTAACCATCAAGAATCGGTACCCCTTATCGGAAATCGATGACTTGTCGACCAACTGCAAGATCCCAGCTACTATTCCAAGGTGGGCTTAAGGACAGGGTATCACTAGTTGAGGACACGAGAAGAAAGATGGCAGTTTCCTTTTTGCATCAACTTCAGAGAATTGGATATCAAGGACCGATATCCTTTGCCCAGGGAATTGATGACTTGTTCCACCAATTACAAGGTCCTAGTTACTACTCGAAGATCGACTTGAGGTCAGGATGTCCTCAACTGCGAATACAAGAAGAAAGTATCCCTAAAACGACCTTTAGAACTCGCTTTGAGCATTACGAGTTCCTTGTCGTGCCGTTTGGCTTAACACATGCACCGGCAGTATTCATGGACCTCATGAATCGGGTGTGTAAGCCGTACCTGGATAAGATCGTGATTATATTTATTGACTGCATACTCATAAGCTCAAAGGCCAAGGAAGGTCATGAGCAACATCTGCAAGATATCTTGGAGCTTTTAAAGAAAGAACAGTTATATGCAAAGCCATTCAAGTGTGAACCTTGGGTTTGCGAGGCAAGATTCATAGGATACGTGGTGGATAAGAATGAGATTCATGTCGACCCTGCAATCAAGAACTAAGGAGTCCCTAAGACACAACTAAGAATTTTTGGGGATTGTAGGCTGTATCAGACGACCCCTAGAAAACCTTTCAAGGACTGCTCAACCGCTAACAACCCTAACCTAGTCGATACCTATCTTGTCTTCACCTGACAGTACCAATAAAATTGCGGTTCTCGTGACGCTTCTCGACAAGGTCTCGATTGCATGTTGATGCAACGAGACCAAGTCATCGCGTACGTGTCACGTTGAATAATTGATCATGAGAAGAGACCATGAACTAGGTACAGTAATTACGCGTTGAAGTTTTGGCACCATTACTTGTATGGGAAAACGCTGCACGATCTTTACTGGTCACAAGGGTTTGTAGCACACCGTTGATCAGAAGGACTTAAACATAAGATAACTGTGTGGAATGAGCTACTGAATGATTACGACTATGAGATTAATTATCACCTGAACAAGGCAAGCGTTGTAGCAGACGCCTTGAGCTGCAAGTAACACGCAAGCCTCTAAGGGTGCAAGCCTTAGAGATGAGCATACAGACAAATCTCGTCACTTGGATTCGTGAAGCTGAGCAAGAGGCTCTCAAACCAGAGAACCTTAAAGCTGAAGCGTTATATGAAATGGAAGTGCAGTATTGCCTAAGGAAGACGGAACCTTATACTTCCTGGAACGACTTTGGGTTCCGTTTCGCGACAATTTACGAATGCTTATTTTGGGGCAAGGCTCATAGGTCAAGGTACTCGATCCATCCTAGGATCCGACAAGATGTACCAAGACTTGAAGGATTAATATGAGTGGCCCAAGATGGAAGCTGATATAGCTACATAAGTGGGTAACTGTCTTACTCGTGTCGAAGTTAAGACAGAATACCAGAAACCATCAGGGCTGCTGCAACAGCCTGAGATTCCCATGTGGAAGTGGGAACGAACCTTAATGGATTTCATTACAAGCTACCAAGAACCCAAAGAGGTCACGATATGATTGGGGGGAATTACTGATCAACTCACCAGGTCTGCACACTTTCTACCAAGCAGCAAGGAAGACAGCACAAGGCAGTTAGCAGAGATTTAGCCTAGAAAGGTTGTGGCACGTCACGGAGTGCCTATTTCTATCTTGACCAACCGAGATGGTCGTTTTGTGCCAAGGACATGGCAGATGATTCAGAAGGCGTTTGGGTCACAATTAAACCTTAGTACTGCCTCTCACCCGCAGACGGGTGGTCCAAGTGATAGGACGATACAGACTTTGGTAGACCTGCTATGTGCTTGTGTGATGAACTTTGATGAAAAGATGGATTACCCACTTGCCCTTAGTGGAGTTTTCCTACAATAATATTTATCACACCGCCGTTTAGGCCGCCTCGTGTGAAGCTTTATATGAACGTAAGCATCGGGCCCCCCTTCGTGTTGGGCGGAGACCGGAGATAAACGATTTATTGGCCCCAAGTTGATTCAGGAAATTATAGGCAAGATTGTTCAGATACGTGGACGTATCAAGTCAACACGTGGTATACAGAAAGGCTGCGCTGATAAGCGGCGGAAACTGTTGGAATTTGAGATAGGAGGTATGATTTTAATGAGAGTCTCGCCTTGGGAAGGCGTGGTACGATTTGGAAAGCATGGGAGGTTGGACCCACGGTATATTAGACCGTTTGAGATCATGGAGAGGATTGCGACCATTGCTCACAACCTGAAACTTCCAAAAGGACTTACCAGTGATCACGACACGTTTCACGTGTCTAGTCTTTAGAAGAGTCTGACTCAAGAAACAATCGTTATTCCCGCAAATAGGATTCACGTCAATGACAAACTCCAATTTATTAAAGAACCTGTTAAGGTTGCAGACTGGAAGTCCACAAAACACGGAGAAGTCGTAATTGATTTGTTAGAGTTCGTTGGAATTCATATCATGGCCCAGAGTTTACTTGGGAACATGAAGACCAAATTAAGCCTAAGTGACCACATTTAATTCACAACTCCCTTGCGACCGATGGCATAGCTTGAATTTCGGGACGAAATTCTTTTAACGGGGGGAGAATGTGATAACTGGCACTTTTCCATGCATTCCGTACAATAATTAAACAGTAATCTGTGCTTTAATAACTGTGCATGATTTAGTTTACAAGACGAATGAATTTCTGATTACTGTTATATACATACAATGGCATTTCATGTTGCAAGACTTTTATCATTACTACATGCAACACAATATAGTTCCATTAATGCATAGAGTAGAGTTAGCACAGTTATCAGACAAACTAGAAGTACTGACGGGAGTTCAGTACTTAGACAGACATGATGTTAAGACACAAAATAAGCCCCAGGATCAAGTGTTACACTAATATAGTGTGTAGGAAAGTAGGAATTTCAAAACTGCCTTCCTAGTGATGACATAGGTACTGGAAAGTGCCAGAAACACACTAAAACTGCAAAATTCTGCAGAAAATAAACAAATTCAGCAAAAATTCAGCTTTTAACATCTAAATATAATGCAGAATTATGATATAATGGTCCAGAATACTTTCCTAAGCGTCGGGAATCAAAACTGTCATAAAACATAACATAAAGCACACTAAACTGCGCAATTTAGCGCTTTAACGAACAGTAACGAATCGAACAACCGGACACTACCTGAAACATCAAATTCTTACTAGAAGCATTGTTTTAGTGTTACAAAGCTAGTTTTGATCACCGAACATCATAACACATCCTATAAACATATAACACATATAACCCTAACTAGTATACTTGAAATCTAACTATAACACTTAATTTACCATTAAATGTTACACTTTACCCCCCCCCCCTTTTGATGGCCCGTTAGGGGACATGGGTCCCACATAATATTTGTTTACTATATTTTGTTAGATTTGTTGAGAATATGCTTAACACATTATACCATATTCTATCTTAATGTTGGAAGAACATGATTTAAGGACCATGAGACTTAACCATTAACACTTAACCATTTCACAACACACCTTCTTCTCTTCCTTCTTTCTTGCTCACGGCCAAGCACCACCACCAGTGCCACCATTTTTCTAGCTTCATCCAATCCATTCCAAGAAATAAATACATAATTTATACCCAAAATATTGGTGAAACCGAACAAGGAATATAACTTACATAAATATTCCGGAATTAAAGTCATAAGTATATTTTGGTAACGGTATTTTGGAAACCAAGAGAACGAAAACATGATTTTCGTGAGTATTATAAAATAAATCATATTTTTGACAAGGAGAAATCATATTATTTTTGGTGAAGAAAACATATATATTTTTCTTGGAATTATTAGAAGATATATTATTTTTGGGAGAAAATATATATTTTCTTAAATAAACATGAAATACATTATTTTTGGGGTGAAAAATGGATCTATAAATACTTTCTAAGTTAGACTTGAAAATATATTATTTTTGAGACTTATATGATAAGTATAAATATTTTTGCCAAGGAAAAATTATAAATAATTTTTCTATGTAATATTTCTTAAAATATATATTTTGGGAAAATATATTGATGTATTTTTATAAGAAATATGATTCCAGAAAAGTTAATACAAAAATTAAGTATGAGATACTTAATAAACACAATAAAAATTCGTACTCTCGTACGTATAATTACACACCGGAATACGCCACCGATACTTGGCAAGAATATAGAAGGTTAAGAATACGAATACAAATACACCCATCCTTGGGAAATTATACAAGTACAAATACATAAACTTGACAAGTTAAAATGTATCATTTTAACTAATATTCGAAAATTCATATATATAATTTAAGTTAAAATATTTATTATTTTAACAAATAATTATATAACTTGGAATAATATTAAGGACACAAAGAAACGTAACTCAAAGACACTAATTAATACTAAGTCAAGGCACGACTCGCTCGTCTAATAGACCGTAGTACGTTGTAGGTAGTCGTGCACACTAGTAGCAGCTTGAGTTACGTCGGATTGAAGAACACAAAACTGTGAGTTCATGTCCCCCTTTTCTCTTAACTGTTTTCGGATTTATAACTCTCGGGGGTGGAATACATGTTGCATATGTTTAAATGGTATGATTTGGCTATGAAATGAATTATAGATCATGTGAGCATAGATTGAAATTGAAATGCCATTAACTCTCATAATAAATATGGACGAAGGTTAGATCTAACGGGTACGGCCGAGCCCCACTCATGGTCCTTATGTGACCACTTGAGTGCTTTGGTGTCCCAGTCGAGGTAATTCGACAACGGTCAAGGGTAATCTGACATAGTCAAGGTAAATTGACACAGTCAAGGTAAATTGACACAGTCGAGGGGAAATTCGACACAGTCGAGGGAAATCGACGAGGGTATAAGCCTACTCATTTTGAGTGCTCCCTATGTCTTCACATACATTAATGTCCTTGCAAAACATTAATTTGATCTGTTCATATACGCTTTTCATACCTGTTTTCAAACGAGTCTCTCAAATGTTTACAAGCTTACCAGTACTCATACAAAATGCATGAACTCGCTCAACTTTTGTTGATGTTTTCCAAAATTACATGTATTTTAGGTAACAAGTTGGATCTTGGGCGCTGGTGTTGTTTCTAGAAGTAAATTCCAAGTTTAGATGTCATCCACTTTTGTTGGTTTGTAACTTAGTGGAAGGTTGTGTTGTTTGAAATTTAAATGACTAGTGTTTGTAATACTTTAAACTTAATGAATGGATGAACATCGTTTTGATCATATAGTTGTTTATTATGATTGAATGCAATGATATTGAACAAGTCACACATCATACGCTTCCGCAAAAGTCAGGGTGTGACAAACTCAACATCTGTTTTACTAAACTTTGCAAACCAAAAGGTCTGTTGAAGACAAACACTGTTGAAGCAAAGTCTGTTAAACCAAACAACCTCAGCTAATGAACCAAACAACCTCTGCTGATGAACCAAAAGGTCTGTTAAGACAAAGACTGCTGAAGCAAAGGTCTCCCAAAGAGAACCTCTGCTGATGAAGCCAAATGTATGATGAATCTAAGTTCTGCTGTGGACCAACAGATATTGCACAATTCAACAGAAATCTTTAATATAAGATCTTTAACAGATGATGATCAATAGCTCATAAGGTCTGTTGAAGCAAAGTCTATCAACAGATGCTAATGTAACTCAGATCCTAACAGTTCTTAGGCGTTAACAGATGTAGCATGCTATAACAGTGCTTAGCCTCTAACAGATGTTAATGTATCTCAGACCCTAACAGTTTTCTCACTAACCAATTGATTAAATTTTCATTCATTCACTAACAATAATATACAACCTTACTACTTGTACAATACATGAATATCACCAAAAATGTATATAATGTATAATAACAATATTATATAACAAACAAAAGGTTAAATTTACTTGATATTCAAAGCGTAGACATTACATACCAAATACATCAGTTTAGATGCTTCAGATTGTAGCCCTTACACACCAAACGTTTAACCACAGTTTGTTAAAACAACAGTTAACAGACATAAATAAAAACCACAAGGAGTCTTCAAAAATAAGTGGTTTCTACTTATCTCTCATAAGAAATGTTTTTTCATAAGCATCTAATTGTTAACCTTAGACAGATTCTTCCGGTTTCTTTTCACATTAGTGGATAGCTCACCAACGTTGACAACATCAACATCTTGAGCTATCCGCTTTCCATTGGGACTTGATCCAGAATCCTTTTCAACTTCAACGGCTGAAGAGTCGGCCGTAACAGAGACATCATCCTTGCAACAGATCACAAAACAACTATTGATCTCATTTAATAAATTAATGAACTCTTTTTAAACATATTAAACATACTTTCAAAAATAAATACTCACCCTTGAAGTTCGTTCAGCAGACACCTGGGAAGATTCTGAAAGGTTAACATCTTTAACTTCAGCTACCTCTTGAGTAACCTAAAGGATCATAATATATGATATTATATAAAAAAGTGTAGAATCCAGTCTTTGAACCTCAAAAGAAAAATAAATAGATTGAAAAAGTAATTTTATATGCTACCTCATCAGTATTTTCATCACCATTACCATCTCCACCAACCAACTCAGCAATTATTACTGGATCATCACATGTTTTTTGCACGGTATAAACACGATAGTCATTTTTAAGATTGAACTCTGAAACATCAATCTTAAAAGCGACCTTCTTATCAACGAATCGAAATATCTCATGAGGGAAACATCCAGTATCATTCGCCTTCACCTGCCTCTCTCTTATGTCACTCGCCGCTAATCCAAGAAGCTTCTAAACATCTCTATCAAACATAACAAAAGAAATACTACCACTCTCGTCCTGCACCCGGACTTTCACCTTGAACCTGAAATATATACAAATGACTAAGTAAACTGCAAAATTATATTCAAATATCAGTCTTAAACTGTTATTTATATAAATAAAATGTTAAATAATCATCATTGCTTACTTTGTGGTGATGGATGTACATTCACTAACACATTTGGGACAAACCAAAGAAGTCGCAGGCAATTGAACAATATCATCCGAAACATTTTCAACATTCTGCAAGTATTCACTTTTAGTCATCACCTTCTTGAAACACTTACGACAGGCTGGATAAAACCAACCATACTCTTCTTGCACAATCTTAATTGTCGCAACCACAACACAAGACATTTCCTGTAAAAACAATATATCAACTTCTAATCTATAGTTTGACAAACATGTAGGTGATAAACCAAACAAATAACCAAACTACATAAAAAGATGTGAAACCTTTTCTATCTCACTAATCTCATCAACATGTTTCCTCAAACCATCAGTTACAAATTCTTTATGCAATGGAAAAACGCTCTGAGACGATATTATTATTTGAGAAGTAGGACCACTCCCTTGTTCAAACTTCTGTATAAGACTTTTGAATACCACAAATGATTAGAATTAGTATTTAGTATACAAATAACATGAAACCAAGTATTTGACTTGAACATCTATATACAATAGAAATTACATTGACAAATTACCTTCTCCTTAGCTGATTAACTTCATCAATTTCTTCATTCAGAAACATTCGTGTTGCAAACTTATCACTTTGAACTGTATATTCACCTACATGCAAAAGTATATAGATATTTAGTCAACCTGTCTTTATATTGCTAGAAATAAAGAGTATAGTTATGATTTGCAGAAAGTAACAAAAATTACCTTTCCATTCCTTACATTTTCCATGCTGTATAACAGCCATCACATGCTCATGAGCTAGAATTTTAGAGATGAACTCCTTAAACTGCAGAGCTTAATCATTCCACACAGTAAACCGCAAAACCTTACCTCTACATGAAAACAATATTCGTACGACGATATACTAAAGACTAATATATGACCATTTTTTTTACAATCTCTAATATCAAAACTAAATTGAATGAATAACAACACAAAATCAAAGAAAATTTATGACATTTATTAAAGTAGTAAATGAGCCATAAATTAACTAACATATTCACTAAGAATAAACTGTTGATCTCATTTATTACCATGATTCAACATTAGATACAAACACAGATCTCATTTATTACCATTACCATGATTCCACATTAAATACCAACATTCTTCATCTTATTTATTAACATCATTAAATACAAACAATGATCTGTACATGACTGCACATGTAAACACCAACTTACTCCAAGTCTTGAATATCGAAATTGATCTTCTTAGTCTCTTTTGGAGGTCGACCAAAGAATTCAAGATCTCCAAAACAAACCACAGATCCAGCAACATCTATATGATCACATTATACAACAGTACAAGTAAAACTCTCTAATTTTATACAGAGAAGACATGATT
Source organism: Helianthus tuberosus (assembly GCA_030545235.1). NCBI lineage: Eukaryota > Viridiplantae > Streptophyta > Magnoliopsida > Asterales > Asteraceae > Helianthus > Helianthus tuberosus. The sequence goes on from CM060397.1 coordinate 173,833,172, forward strand.
ACAAAAATATACACTACCAACACTCAAAGAGTTTAACGCCTCTCCTTGAAGAATATCTTGATAAGCTCTGAAGTTGAAACCATACTCAATACCTTGCCAATCTCTCACGGGTGTAACAGTTGTGCATCTATAAAAGTTGATTTTATAAGGCTGTACTACAACTTTATATAAATCTTTATTCTCACCAACACCAAATTTCGACAGAATGACAACAGCATCTTCTTGAAGCTGTCCATCAAAAACAGGTATCAGATGACTCTTAATACCTGCTTGAATCTTATCACCCTGAAGAACATTTAAAGAAAGTATCTTTTTAGCATACACCACTACATTCTCTGATAGAACAGAAAAGCAGAAATACAAATTACCTTTTCATCAATGAAGATGAGATCCATTTTGTAACCTTGATTCCATTTTCGAATAATTCTTGCTTTCATGTTCCACATATCTTTCCCAGGATTCAAATCGTTAACAAAACTAAGATTGTTACTGTCAACTGATATTGACATGCTTCTAATTCGGAATTCGGATTGTGATCAAATTTCAAATTTCAAAATCAAAGAAGACGAAAGTGTGATCAAATATGAAGAGGGAAATGAGAAGAAAAACCTTATATAAGAAGATGATTGACAGGAGTTTGTGAGTGACATGCATTAATTGCAAATTACTTATTCCCATGCATTTTTGAATTTGAATTTGCCGGTAATTAGCCTTAAACATCTGCTGATCTAAAAGCATTACAGAGCATAACAACAACTGCTGCTGGGTATTAAAGTAAAGTCAGATATAAATGAGCAGATGTTTACTTTGGCAGAGCTTTGAGTGAATTTTAAATGATTTTATATATTAGGCTTTATGATGCAATAATGACATAAGAAAAGCATTGTTGGACAGCCTCTCTGCCTGCCATATCAGCTTTTCTTATGTCACTTGGTTTTCTCCTTTTATAGAAAGTATAGATAGATATAGATTGTAAAATAATTAAGTAATATAAACAACTTCTTTAAAAAAAACAAATAAGTGTTTTATGGGCCCATAGTAAAAGATGACCCGTTTTAACAAGTTGTCTAGCCTACCCATCATGCCACCTCTGGCATATATAAATCGCATATGTCTTCCTCATACAATGATAGTTAATAAGTAAATTAAAGATAATGCCTTACCATTTTGGCTCCGTTCTCCAATTGTATCAAGAAAATCTTTTGTTTGATGAATCACCAAATCAGGACCATAAGCAAAAAGGGGCCAGTTTAAGTTCCTGTTAAACATGTGGCCTACTACAATCAAGATCACACAAACCACAGTTGGAAACATAATGAATTTGAAAAAAGACCGAGACCATTCCCTAGAGGTGAAAAAATGGGCGGGCGGGTTCATACGGGTATGGCTGGAGTAGTGGGTCCATAGGCTTTTGGGTTAACGCATGTAACTTTTGGTATAGCTGGAGTCGTCATCATCATCATCATCATCATACTCAGTAAATCCCACCAATAGCAAAGCTAAGGTAGGGTCTGAGGAGGGTAAGATGTAGACAGCCTTACCTATACCCCGTATGAATAGAGAGGCTGCTTCCAGTGAAACCCCCGGCTCGTTGGTATAGCTGAAGTAGAGGGTCCAAATGGTTTCGGGTCAAAGCATGTAACTTTTGGTATAGCTGGAGTAGCAGGTCCAAATGGCCTTGTGTCAAAGCATGTAAATTTTGGTATGGGCGGGTAACAGGTTGGATAGACCATAAACAGTTTTTTGTTTAAAACCTTTCATGAATAATTGGTATATCAAATATTATCACAAAAGTTATGATATTTCGGTAAGAATTTAATTTCTTAAATACGAAGATTTAGAATGTTTTATGCATAACCATTTGACCCATTTCCTTTTTAGCAAATTTTAAACTTTTTACCCAAATTGCCCATTAGAGGTCAAACATAACCCAAATCCACCCAACCTAACCCGTGCATAAACAAACAGGTTGAATTTTCCACCTCTACCAATTTCCTCAACTTCCCATCAGTAATGACACAAGCAATCTCCAATATTCTATCCACTTCAACATTCATGCCTGCACAGACATTAATAATACTTCTTTAACTGTTCTCAAGTATACACCATGTATATAACACTACTAAAAAACTGTCTCATTTCCGACCAAGGTTTTTGTCGGAAACCTGTCGAAAAACGGCGTTTCCGACCAGTTTCCGACAAAAATACGTTTGTAGGAAAAAGCCTTGTAGGAAAATATTTCCGACAAGTAACCGACTAAATTTCCAACAAATTTCTGACAAAAAGAAGAAGTTACTATTTCCGACAAAGTTCCGACCACAACTTTCCTACAGCTTTCCGACAGCCGTGTTCCTACTATTTTCCGACCAAAAGTTTCCGACAAAGCTCCGACTACAATTTTCCTACAGCTTTCCGACCGCCGTTTTCCTACTATTTTCCGACCAAAAGGTTCCGACAAAGTCCCGACCGCCGTTTTGCTACAGCTTTCCGACTGCCGGTTTCCTACTATTTTCCAACCAAAAGGTTCCGACAAAGTCCTGACCACAATTTTCCTACAGCTTTCCGACCACAGTTTTCCAACCAATTTCCGACTATAATACTTTTTAATAAAATAAAATTATAAAAAAACTAAAAAATCCAGATTTTTCTACTAAAAATGCAGAAAAAAACCAATAAAAATCCTAAATACGACACGATTATAGAACTGAAAGTTCATCCACAAAATACAAAACGGTTGTCAAATTGTATGTTCAACAACAAAATATGCCACGGTTTTTAAATTACAAGTTCAACCGCAAAAGACAACAAACAAAACTAAACTATGGTGGAGGATTGCTAGGATTACCAAACTGCTTCATCAACTCGGTTATTTGTTGTTGCAAATCTTCTCTCATTTGTATTGCATCTCTTCAACTCGGTTTTGCAACACTTCTGTGTGGGGTTGTTGCGCCTCTTCGAATCATTTATTTAACTTTTCCACTTGGGATTGCAAGTTCCACACCTAAACAGCATATATAATATTAGTAAAAAGCTATATATATAGACACGCTAGTAGGAAACCCATGCGATGCAACCCGTTTGACATAATACGTTAATCCAACTAGGTTTATACCCCGCGCGCGTTGCGCCGCGCTCGGGTTTAACTAAGACAAAACAACCATGAGTATTTAAGCAAACAGATTCAAATAGATTGAAGCCATCAAAAACTAAATAAACTAATACAGAACACGAACAAAGTGACTTTCCTATATATATTTCCATAACACGAACAAACACGCAAGCACTGATCAATACTTTTTGCGAGTAAGATAATCGAGTATGAGGGGATATTTTTGTACGGGTCAAACTGGGGTAAACTTGGGCTACCTGCACGTGTAAAGGTGATTTAAGAGAGATTTTATACATTGAATATAGTTCAGACGACTTTTAACCCGGCTAAACTATCCATTAGGTGTGTTTCCTTTTTAGTTATTAAACGTTATAATTCAAACGTTTTATATTCACTTTTCTGGAAAAAATAATGTATTAAAAAGTAAAATGTGACAATACGAATGTGAATAACTTTTGACCCGTTAGCAATAAAAAGAAACACAAATCCACTCAAACATACGCAATAGCCGCCCAATAAAAAACAAACAGTTAACATATCAATACAACTACCACATCCTAATTTAGAAAATTATAGATATAATTAGTCCTTTACTAATTAAAAAACTATAGAACCTTTAAGATACATAAAAGAATGATTACCGGCTGATTAAGTTAAGACATCGGTTGGGCTTGGTAACCTTGTTGTTTTTGAATTACCATGGCTTTAAGATACATAAGCCCCGGGTTTATTTCTGCAACTACTCTCAAGTCACCTGCAATTAGCCTATGATACGGAATATCAAAATATAGATAAAAACGTCAGTCCGTCTCATGAGTGGCTTTAATAAAGTTTGAAGTATCCTAATGCTATAACACGTTTTCCAAAAATATATTTTTCATGTTCTTTTACCACACATTAACTTATTACATAAAACTATAACTAATTATTACAAACCCAAAACCACAATCAATTTAGCTGTAAGATCAATGCAAGTGAAGCCTAAACTTTGTTAAGTTGTTACTCATGTACTTACTCGATTGTAGCAATTAATTTAAAACCCAAAACCACACTAAATTATTTGATACTATATTTTCAGCAATTAAAACAAAAGTTGCAAATACAAACATATTAAATCCATACCCAGACAGCCATATAGCAGCTTGAAGTCCAGAAACTCCAACCATAACCACCACCGCATCATACATATGATCCATAATCGTATACGATGACCGTCCCATATTCTATTCAAAACAATCCAAAACAACTCTTCACAACTCATAAAGAAACTAAATTCATACGACAAACAGATTGCACTACATATAATTAGCATTTCAACAACTCAACCAACACCTTATAAAATACTAAAAAAAGATTCATCACACTAATAATCAAGAAAAATAAATCAACCACCACCGCCACTGTTGCCGGATCCGGCGTGGCTCCAGCCGCCGTCCAACATCACCGTCATCATCATCAAACATCTAAACATCATCATCATCAACATCTAAACATCATCATCATCAACCAAAACTCGAGCAAATCTGAACCAAAACTAATCAAAACCTGAACACCACGTGACCGGCCGAAATAGCTTGGATCTAGAAAGATTAGAGATGAAAGGGAACTAGGAGACGAACTTACCGGAGCACCACCACCTTCGCCGCCATTGCCGGCATTTCTGGCATTGCCGGGCCACCGTCACAGAGGTGGCCGGCCCCCTTCTGTCTTCGTTCTTTCTCTCTCTCTCTCTCTCTCTCTCTCTTCTCCTCCGCCGCCGCCGTTCGCGGCGGTCCTCTTCCCCCGTCATCTCTCTCTCTCACCGTTACTCTCTCTCTCTCGATACTCTCTCCGGTTCATATATGTATGCGTGTGTGTATTCTGGTATGAGGGGTAGGAGGGTGTTGTGTGTACCAGAGGGGGGTGTTTGGTGCGTGTAGCCGGCCGGAAAACGGCACCGGCGACCGGAGTAAGGGAGGAGCAGAGGGTGTTTAGGGTTTTGGAGAAGAAAGAGCAGAGGTGTGTGCGTGTATGTTTGTCTGAGATCTCAATGAAGGGATAACATATATAAATCTAGGGTTTTAATTGGAATTGGGCTTGGGCTTGGGCCCAAGGCCCAAAAGCCCAATCTCGCGTTTAAGTGTTCCGTAATTCCTACGAGGCCCGTTATGAAAACCAAACTCTCCGTAACGTTGTGAAATTTAATTTTAGCATTAAAACACGTAAAACATGATCGGTGGTCGTTGTTTGTGCGCTCGACCGCCGATTACGGTAAAAATCGCATAAGTTGCGTCATTTGTCGTTTTAAACCGTTTTTCGATCCAGATTCGATTACGATTATTAAAATTTAATTACAGAGCTAAATATGTCGTAAAATTTAAGTTTTGAAGGTAACACACACTTCCGGTGCTTCCGTTTCGTTGTTTGTGCGTTCCGTCGCGTTTTTTGTTCACGTTTGCGTTTTGTGCCGTTCGAAGCGTGAAAATTTCGCAAAACCGAATTCATATGATTAAGTTATTCGTATAAACTTCGTATTTGTCGGTGTTGCCAGTATTTTGTCCGGTTTCGGTTTGTTATCGCTTGTCGTGCCGCAGTTTGTCCGCAAATCTTCATACGCGCACACTTGGACAAACACATACTTATACATATATATATATATATATACTTACATACATATAGACACAAGCAAATACATTTACGTACACACATATACCCCCACATGATTATATAACAAAAGAATAATGGTTTTAGTCGGAAAATGGTCGGAAATTTCCGACAACTTTCCGACCAATGTTGTGTTTCGTAGGAAAGTGGTCGGAAATTTTCGACCATTTTCCGACACCAAATTTTGTTTTTTTTCATTTTTTCAACCTTTAAACATCGTTTTTCCATTCAATCTTTTGTACACATTAATTATACATGAAATAATTTTACTTTGCCAACTTATACGCATTGTACACGTTTATACGTGTATGTACACTATCGGGACCCATTAATTAAAACAGGGTAAGTATGTGTATATATATGTATGTGTGTATGTATGCGTGTGTGTACACTTGGACAAACACATACTTATACATATATATATATATATATATATATATATATATACATACATATAGACACAAGCAAATACATTTACGTACACACATATACCCCCACATGATTATATAACAAAAGAATAATGGTTTTAGTCGGAAATTTCCTACAACTTTCCGACCAATAAGAGTTTTTGTCGGAAAATGGTCGGAAATTTCCGACAACTTTCCGACCAATGTTGTGTTTCGTCGGAAAGTGCTCGGAAATTTCCGACCATTTTCCGACACCAAATTTTGTTTTTTTTCATTTTTTCAACATTTAAACATCGTTTTTCCATTCCATCTTTTGTACACATTAATTATACATGAAATACTTTTACTTTGCCAACTTATACGCATTGTACACGTTTATACGTGTATGTACACTATTGGGACCCATTAATTAAAACAGGCTAAGTATGTGTATATATATATGTATGTGTGTATGTATGCGTGTGTGTACACTTGGACAAACACATACTTATACATATATATATATATATATATATATACTTACATACATATAGACACAAGCAAATACATTTACGTACACACATATACCCCCACATGATTATATAACAAAAGAATAATGGTTTTAGTCGAAAAATAGTCGGAAAGTGGTCGGAAATTTCCGACCATTTTCCGACACCAAATTTTGTTTTTTTTCATTTTTTCAACCTTTAAACATCGTTTTTCCATTTCATCTTTTGTACACATTAATTATACATGAAATACTTTTACTTTGCCAACTTATACGCATTGTACACGTTTATACGTGTATGTACACTATCGGGACCCATTAATTAAAACAGGCTAAGTATGTGTATATATATGTATGTGTGTATGTATGCGTGTGTGTACACTTGGACAAACACATACTTATACGTATATATATATATATATATACACTTACATACATATAGACACAAGCAAATACATTTACGTACACACGTATACCCCCACATGATTATATAACAAAAGAATAATGGTTTTAGTCGGAAAATGGTCGGAAATTTCCGACAACTTTCCGACCTATAAGAGTTTTTGTCGGAAAATGGTCGGAAATTTCCGACAACTTTCCGACCAATGTTGTATTCTTTCGTCGGAAAGTGGTCGGAAATTTCCGACCATTTTCCTACACCAAATTTTGTTTTTTTTTTCATTTTTTCAACCTTTAAACATCGTTTTTCCATTCCATCTTTTGTACACATTAATTATACATGAAATACTTTTACTTTGCCAACTTATACGCATTGTACACGTTTATACGTGTATGTACACTATCGGGACCCATTAATTAAAACAGGCTAAGTATGTGTATATATATGTATGTGTGTATGTATGCGTGTGTGTACACTTGGACATACACATACTTATACTTATATATATATACTTACATACATATAGACACAAGCAAATACATTTACGTACACACATATACCCCCACATGATTATATAACAAAAGAATAATGGTTTTAGTCGGAAAATGGTCGGAAATTTCCGACAACTTTCCGACCAATAAGAGTTTTTGTCGGAAAATGGTCGGAAATTTCCGACCAATGTTGTTTTATTTTTGTTTTTCGGAGCTTTAAATGTCTTTTTTTCATTCCTTCTTTTGTACACCTTAATCATATATGAAATACTTTTTTTACCAACTTTTACATATTATACATATATATACATACGTGTATATATACTATCAGGATCGATTACTTAAAACTAGCTTATAATACTTTTACAAGTATACATGTGTGTGTTTGTGTATACAATGAGACTCCTTTTAATGACAAAAGTTGTATCAACTAAGACTCATAAATATTATTTTTAAAATATACAGTAATTAGAATTTGGTTTTATGTTTACCGACTAGTTTCCGACAAAGATTTATTTTTATTTTTTGTATAGTTAACTTTTCCGACCATTTTCCGACCACTTTTTTTTCTTCTTTTATTCTTTTTTTTTGGTCGGAACTTAGTCGGAAGTTTCCTTCAAATTTCCGACCATTTTTTTTTGGTCGGTAAATTGTAGGAAAATAGTCGGTAAAACCAGATTATTTTTTTAGTTGGTATTTTGTCGGAAAATGGTCGGAATTTTCCGACGAAATTGGTTTTGTCGGAAATTTTGGTAGGAAATCCCCCTTTTCTAGTAGTGTATAATGCCTTCATATTTACTGTAAAAATTAAATTAAAATAACAAGTAAATGAAATGCTCACCTGTCTTTTGTAATTTGATCCACACAAGTGGCAATTTGTAGTATGTCCTGCTCATGTGTGTCCTTCTGTAGCAAGAAATATGTGCTGTCAACCATTATTCAGTTTCATCTCAAGTTCCAAAATTACTAAAGAAAATCTTTAGGGTATCCGGGGCACTCTCGGGGAGTGGGTTCGGTGACCACCTTCCCCGATCGGGAACACCGCCGCCATCACCACGGGGACCCGATTCGGGGAGTGGGTTCCGCACTTCTTCACCGCGTTGAATTGGCACGATGTTTGAGGAACGGTCGAATTTTTAAACGGTCGAATTTTTAAAAAAGAAATCACTTTTTAAACAAATATAAATAACCACACCCACTTCACTATTTTTTATACTCTCAAACCACACCCGCTTCACTAATTTTTTATACTCTCAAACCACACCCACTTGAAACCGAGCAATGGAGAACCAACCCCGCGAAGCCAAGAAAAAAACTAAGGGACGGGGCATCGCTAACAAGTACGGGTGGCCGTGCGATTTCTAAAATTTTTAGAAATCGCGACATCGCTAACAAGTACGAGTGGCCGTGCGATTTCTAAAATTTTTATTTTCTAGTTTTAATGTAATTTTTATTTTCTAGTTTGAATGTAATTTTAATTTTCTAGTTTGAATTTAATTTTTTTTATTTTCTACTTTGAAATGTCTTTTGTTAAATTTTATTTAATTTTTATTAATATTTTTTTATAAACATGCATAATTACAACAAATAAAAAAAAAAAACCAACTCCCCTAAGAGGGGAGTGCCACCATCAATTTAGGGTGTTAGGGGAGTTTAAGAGGGGAGTTGACGTGGCACACGAGGATTGGTTATGCGTAAGAGAGGGGACTCCCCTCTTAGACCATGTGTAGTGGTGAACTAACATAATGCCCCCACCATGGGGCATTATCCGACACGTGGCATCCTAGTCAGCGTTGGGGCATTATAGCAAAAGTGGCGTAGTGGGGCATTATGCCAATAACCCCCATTCAATCATTTCACAATTTTTTTTTTAATTAAAACATAAAAAACTTCATTAATTTAAAATAAAAATTACACTACTTGAAAAAAAATAACTAAAAAAAAACAGAAAATAAAAAAACAGAAAAAAAAACAGAAAAAAAAACCGAAAATAAAAAAACCGAAAAAAAAACTGAAAAAAAAGAACATGATCTAAACTACAGGGACCAGAGTTGTCAAAACCAAACCTTTTAAACCCCATCTTCTTCTTCACGGCTACAGGGACCAAAGTTGCAGGTTTTCCGGCAACATTTTCCGGCTAACCACACAGCCATTTCCGGCACAATCTTCTCCTTCCGGCACAATTTCCAGGTGTCTCCATCTGATTGGATGGTGAAATGGGTGCACAGCGTTTTAATTAAAACGCCAAACTCATTTTTTTTCAAAAAAAAACGCCCCAAAACGCCTAGCGTAGTGGGGGGCCCGGCATTTTCCGGCGTTTTCGGGCGGTATCAGGGGGGAACACGCCCCAGTACGCTTGGTCTTAGGGGAATGCCCCTCTCACCCTTATAATAAATTTGTAACAATTGTTTTTTTTTTATCAAAGTTTAAATGTTTGTATCAATGGATTAAGATCGGCCTCCTAATAATCACCATAAATTTTTATGATATTTCAGTGAAAACAAAATCGAATGTATAGACACAAATTTATGTGAGCAAAGCATAAATTAAAATTAGCAAGTCAAAGTGGCAGGGGTTTATGCGTTCATAATTATCACCATAAATATTTTAAATGTATACAACATCGGCCTCCTAAATTTTTTCTTATTTGGAGATTCAGATGATTATTCTAATGACATAAGACATCGTTTTGTAATGATAATTAATAAAGTAAGTATTTACTTCTTTAAAAAGAACAAAAGAGTGTTTACAACATGACCTGGTCCATTTTGGCCCGTATTTAAAGATGACCAGTTGTCCACCCTACCCATCTTGCCATCTCTGACATACATAAATCGCATGTCTTCCTCATATGATGATAGTAGATAAGTAAATTAAAGATGTGCACGAGGTAATGGCGAGCTTACCATTTCGTGCATGAAGATCTTGACACCGTTCTTTAAATTCATCCAGAAAATCTTTTGTTTGATAAATTACCAAACCAGGACCCTAAGCAAAAAAGAGCCAGTTTCAGTTCCTGTTAAACTAACAGATTGCATGTATCTTCTGGTAGAATAGAATGATTGTAGAGTAGGCGTGAGGGAAAAGGATTGCCGCCCAAAAATTAATTCTCTTAATTGATTAAGAGAATGTCCACATCAGCTATCTGAGCTGGAGGTCTAAAAACATATCATGTGACTAAAATGTATTCTTTTAGTATAGTAGATTGATGCACCTTCCACTCTAATAATATTTCCCTCTCACATAGAGAAGATATGTTAAGAGAAGGGTACGTCTAGATTCAACGTTGATAACATCCAACCATAAACTTCTATCTTAAAAATTCACAATTAACTTATTCGTAAACAATAAAAACATTCGATGTTTCCATTAGCTTAAAAGTTAAAACATGTAAAAAATTGAAAAAACATTATCTAAAAACATATCCACTTTAGTTATATTTTATTCTATTATTATTAAGAGATAGACTATTTTATTCTATTCTATTATTCTTAAGAGATAGACGGTTAAAACTTACTGAAAAATTAACTAAAAACATGTCAAAAGGGGTTGTAAAGGCATTCGTAAGTTTACAATTTATAATCTAACTTTATAAAAGTATGTAATATTTATTTATAAAAAACTAAAATAATTGTAATGTTTCAAAGTATATAAACTATAAGGCTGGAGGGTGTGGTTGGAGCCCCCTACGGGCTTTATCAGACCACCTAAGCTGTCACACCCCAAAAAATACCATTTGCGGAAGCCCCGCTAGACGTGCGACATACCAGGATCTAGCCACTAATCACATTGAACTCATAACAAGATTCCATATAAAGTTGCTATTTATTAATAAGAAATGTTTCAAACATAAGTTTAATAAAATCCAACAAGGTTAGCGGAAGCAATAAGTAAATCATTGTTTAAATGTTTCAAAAACCAAATGTATGAAAATCAGTAAGCCTGTCATGCGTATCCAAGCAGTTCGACCCATGACCACTCCAGCAATTCCAGACAGCAAGTTCCAGATCCAGGAATCTAACGACCTGCAAGCATGCAACAAGTGTATCAGACAACGCTGGTGAGTTCATAGTTTTGTGAAAACGTTAATGGCCAAGTGTTTAGTTCAGTTTAAGATTAATGTTGATAATAACTCGAGTACCGTACAAGATGGCGCCAGATTGTTTGTCCGTCCCCAATGCCCCCTATCTAAGCATTGGTCGTGATTAAGGTCATTAGTTCACGCCCGTCCTCTCAGGTACGGTGTGAGGTTGCCAAGCCTAATAGCGCTACCACCTTTGTGACAGCCAAATTTGTAGCAAATCCGTGGAAAACAAGCGTTACCCACAAATTTTCGACAAAAAAGTTGGTGCGAAATAAGCTTGTCGAAAAGTGAGCTAGCGACAAAAATACGACAAAATTTGCTACAAAATGCCGACAAAAATATTTTGACGCACATTTTGCTACAAACTTCCGACAAATCCTTTTTAAACCTTTACACACAACATTTCGACAACTTTGTGACAAAATCTAGTTTTTTAATTTATTTTTTATTTTTATATTTTATTTATTATTAATAACAATAAAAATAAAAGCACTAACAAAGAATAAATACTCCGACAAATTTGCCACAATTGGTTTCGGCAAATTTTCTACAACTTAGTCTGACAAATTTGCCACGACTCATTTCGACGAATTTGCTACAAATTGTTTCGACAAATTTGCTACAAATTGCTTGGCCAAAGTTTGCTACAATTTGTTTTTGTTTCGACAAATTTGCCACATTTTAAGAAATAAAAGTGATATTAATATTGCTACAAAATTACGAAAATTTATAAAATTTTTTTTTGATAAAATAGCAAAATATTTAGAATAACCAAAACTTTTCTACATAAAAATTTCCAAATGCTTCATAAAAACCTGTTTAAATCATAAAATAAAAATACCAAGAAATCCTAATCAAAATTAAAAAGTAATACGATCGTTAACATTTCTATGTATACAAAACGAAAGCTTTTTACTCTTATCCTAACTTTTTCATCATTTTTCCACCTTCGATTTCCATGTCGCATCTCCAGCCCGCTCTCACTCTCATTCATGTTCGACCCGATCTTGTTCAAATTGTTTCAATCTGGCTTCTATGTTTTGTCGAGCCTCTCGTGCTTTTTCTTTTTCGAACCCCACTTGAAGTTTTTGGAGCTAAAAAAGAATAATTAATACATATTAACATAAAAAACTGTAACCTATTAATGGACACATGTTAACTTAACGGGTCGATCTAAAAATTCTTTGCGATATCTAAAAGAACCTATAGAAATCTATCATGTTGAAATGCTCTTTGTTCACACCCATGCATAAATCATATAAATACACAGATGGCCATGATCCGCATCCATACATAAATAACATATATACACACACATGCCAGTGAGTGTTACTGATTATGGTGTTACCCCATTCATTTAGACTGAAACCCAAACCCAAATAACCACCTAATGATATGGTCAGTGTTCATTTTCAAAAATTTCATGACAAAGCTGAATGCCAACCCATATCTTTATTCGATTAGTTGGGTTTGGGTTATTCAGGATTCGGTTAAAAAAAGTAATGATATTCGATCCAACTCAACCCATTCCATCTAGCGCTAAATATATCAGGTTCAACCCAAGCCCATATCCCATTGTGTCCTACAAGATGTTGACAAATTTCTATCTCGCTGGAAACACTTCTTCAACAACAAGCTTTATTCCTCTAGGTGTATCGTGAAAGCGTAATTGAAAATAAAAGAACTTATTTAAAACCCACCTACACAAAAGATCCTAGCATTGTACACCAAATTAATGCACCATACCAACAAATATCTTAGTTAATTGCAGTGAAGTCAAATAAAGGCTAACAAGGTGAACCAAAAAAAAATATTTGCGAGAAAAAACCTAAAAACATATACAAATACAAACACACACAGATATACATACTCACACGTATATATACACACATACATATAAAATCCTATACAAATCCTAACGCGTCGATCTTATAGTTTTTACAATATCTAAAATAACAATTATAAAATGATACCTCATGCGACTGCCAGGCCTCATCACCGTATAACCCACAAGCTGTGGAAGATGGTGTTCGAGTAACCTCTCTTTATCCTGTGGCAATTCTACTATTTGGATTCGCGCCTCTCTTTGTTGCAAAAAAAAAAAAACGACTGTACGGTGACTTTTTTACCTACATAGGTGGTGACAGAAACAATAACTAAAGTTCATTACTTTTATTTGTATAAAACTACTTAAGTTTTATTTAACTAATGATATAATCGAAGAAAATCAATTATACACACCGAGTTGAAATTTAAGGGAAAACTTACCATAAGCAAAGTTTCACTACCATCTTCTATGATATCTCCTCTCTTATCTCTATAATCTTTTATTTCTGTGCAAAAACTTCAAGTCATATATATAATCAATAATCCATAAAAATAAGTGGCACGTTCAGTTATCATACCTTGCGAAAGGAAGACGCCTTAGGGTCATAGAAGTGTAGGGTCCATGCTTTTGAAAAGCTTCCTATTTTGCTTCCTTTCACCCTCGTTGTATGTCATCACCCAAAAATGAAGGATTTTTTTAAGTAAACACCCACATCTTCGTGCATGTCAAAACAACTATAAATAACTGATACGGGTCACAACATATATATTTCGAGAAGAAACAGGCCGAAATGGGTCAATTCGCACTGGCCACAAATACCTGAAACTGAAACAATGAAAGTTTAGTGTTTTTTCAGTACAATGATTAAAACTGTAGAAGCCACAAATGCAAAACGAACCAGACCAAAGCTAATCTTCTCATAACTTGCTTTTGCAAGAGAAGTATCATAGTAAAAGTAAGTTCGACTGTGATATTCTGATTGTTAGTGGACATAAGTTAATACAATTCAACTGAAACGTTTCCGATCCGATTTATTACGTTTAGTTAGGGGTACATTTGAATCACTTGTTGAGTGATTCTTTTACTCAATCTTGAGCGGTCAACATTGCTATTTTTGTTTCCAGGGTATACTTATGTTATTATTAATGAAGACCTCAAACAAATTTGACTAACATATAGGTTCTGAGGTGCTGTAGAGTGATATAATTGATTACTTTTAATTAACCTGGTGCAAAACTACCCTGCCCCCAAGCAGTCTTGCTTATAGGCAACAAAACCCTTCCATTAGGATTTGGACCCGTATCCATTTGGTTCACATTAACATTCCTTGGAGACGAAGATGTTATTATTGTGAAAAATTTGCCACAACGTGTACCATACTACTAACGATTTTCGAACTGGGTAGGCTCATGGTGCTCTTGTGTTGAAGGCTCATCCATAGGGGGGTGGTATGAGTTGCATCATACATATCATTGAGGTATCGATAGGTTAGGCCCATCAATATAACATAGTGTAGCATAGTGTAGATTACAAAAATCATCTTTTATGTTTTTATCGGATTGAAAACTATGTCATTTACCTTCAAAAATTACATAAAACCCACTTTATGTTTGCAAACCCCTTGCTATCCACCATCACCACCAACCAACACCACCATCGCCCCCATCTGCCACCACCCTCTACCCTTCTCCCCATCGTCACTACCTCTATAACCTCCGCCACCATAAATGTGGTAAAAAGTGTAGAGAGTGTGGGGAATGAAAGATGAGACCCTAACTATTTATAGGTGCCTTTTGGGTTCAAGTGATTGGAGTGGGTTACGTAGGCGGCTATTGGTGCAATCTAGGGTTCTGGTTAACTTCGGTTAGGGGTGGTGGCATTGAGTGCGGACATTGTATTTGGTACGGTGGTCGTTGTGTAAGATGATGGAGTTTGGGGGTTAGGGTTTACGGTAGTAGGTTGTAGCCGTGGGGGATAATGTTGGCGCTGGGTTTAGGTGTCAGAGGTGGAAGGTGGTGATGGTCGGGGCAGTTAGGTAGTGGTAAGATTCTGGATGAACGAGTTTGGAAAGTCAAACCAGTCGGGGGACATCGTGACAAGGGGAGCACATGGCGTGTTTTCAGTTACAATGTAAGCTTGGGCCTAACTTGGGGATTAAGTTTCCTAACCCTAAATTAGTCTATATATATTGATATAATTGTGCTTATAATTCCGTGTAGCACCCAAATAATAAATAAGCCCTAGTTGCATCACAGTGGATGTAGGTCTACCGACCGAACCACCTTAAATCTTCGTGTTCATTTACTGCTTTCGTGTGTGTGTGTTCAATCCACGCACATGCACATGCACACGCAAAAGCACATCCATATATACAAGAACATCCACATGCATGTTGAAGGGGTGTGGTCCCAAATCTCGCACCAGGCTAGACGCGAGTGACCATCACCCATCTCAAATACCCCCATCGACAAGGATCTATCTGCGTTCATGTGGGCACGCGCGAACCCATTTGGCTGTTCCAATCAGTCAAGTGATGAGAAGACTTACCTTGTGTATGAAAACGATTGTTTTCGTCACAACAAGGGATGTGGTAAAACCGCGGTTACCACACATAGCGATGCGGCCCAGCACTGCACCCTATTGTCGACACAAGTGGGACTGACACTTTGACTTAGGTGTCCATACCAGCAAGTGGCAATGACCGCAGTCAGCTGTCCAGCCCACATATATGCAAAGCTGGCGAACAAACTGACAGCCGCAGCAGGACGTGGCATCAGCCCAGGAAGCATTCAACACTTCCGTGATCTGCGCTTCTGAAACACCTGCAAAGGGCTGCGCGTCGTCAGTCTAGCCACTCAATTACCCTCATTCACTCTTCGGCTATAAATACCCATCCCGGACCAGGTTTGAGGTAACGCTAATCTGCTCTCTCTCACTTACTACTCAAACACACACTTTGCTCTTAAGCAACTACTGATTCTCACGCCGGAGAGTGGTAACAAGGAGCACCCCCACCCCATCCTCCTTATTACGAGTCACGGTGTGTTTCCTTGTGTAAGAGACAGGTAAGCGGACGATCCGGCCATCGACCTCGGAAAGAAAGGATTAACCCTACTTGACGAGACCAGTGAATTAACCTTCCCGGTTTGTGACAACCCGAGATCTCAAGGTCCTTTCTCTACGTAGTTATTGTTTCGCAATCTTGTTTTCACAGTTTACCCGATGAATTGTTATATGCATGATAATTGGATAGTTAAATGTTTTGTGGTTGCATGTAAATGTAGGGTTGTGTTAGGTTTTATGCTTAGTCATGATATGGTGCTTTTGATTTATGAAAACAATAACAAAAGCCGATGAAGCTTAGGTTGACAAACCCTATGTCGATGAAACTTAAGGGTTTTTCGCCATAACCGACCTCGACGAAGGATGAGCTTCGTCGAGCAGTGTTTCGTCGAGTAAGGCCCTCGGCCCAGAATTCTGTCTAACCAATTGGGCCGGCTAGTATATATTTCAACGTTACGTATCCTAGGTTGCATTCTCAAACGCTAGAACCCCACTCTCTCCCTGCTCGACGGTAGTTACCGGTTCGAAGTCTCTTTCCGCTCGAAGCCGGCAACCCCCATGACTTCTGTTCGAAGCCTGCTCGTGCTGAACGTACTTGTCTTCATCATCCAACTCGGTTAGTGTTTCGCCTTGTATCGATCGATGTTGAAGTGGGTGATTGATTGTGAGTGTAGGATTGTTTCTTGTGCAATGGTTAACAACCAATGGTATATGTTAGTAATATTGCTGATAAATAACATGAGATAGCATGGCTGAATTAGATGGTTGATGTTCATTATAATCGATACTTAATATGTTACTTGATTATAAGTTGCTTAATGATCAATACCAGGATGTATGATAGGAAGATTCGTGTTAGAATGTATGATGTTTGTGTTGTTGAATATGTCGTATGACATACACAAAGAAGTGATTTGTTGATGATGATTAGCACACTGTTTGAATTGTTTGAAACTGAACCCTGATAACGATGATGATGATTATGTTGTTGTGATGAAACAGTTAGGACAAATAGGGTTGCAGATCACCATAACCATCTAAGTTAACCACGACGAAACATTGATATCTCGTCACCTGTAATTCCGACGAAATATAGGTGTTTCGTCACCAGTACTTCTGACAAAAAATAGGTATTTCGTCACCTGTAACTCGACGAAAGACAATGGTGTTTCGTCATATGAAACCTTGACGAAACATGTGGCCTCGATGAAGTTGGTTATTCATCGCTGTGGTATTTCGCCGAGAAAGTGTAGGGGCGAACAGTAGGCTTTGAGGATATTGATGATATAGATAATTATGTGTATACACTTTATGTTGCATATTAATAGAATATGATGTATGTGAAGATAGATGCGTGTACTTGTAAAACTCTACCTGAATGCATGATGACAATGTTAGTCTGGACTTGACTTGTGTGGGTAGACGTTACAACTGTAAATGTTATGTGGTTTGCACATGAGATGTGGGCCTGTACGGGACTAGGATATGTGCTGCATATTGAACGGTGATCTTTGTGATAAATGTAATCCGGAATAGTACGTGCTTCTTTATGAACTTGATGTTATTGGCAACTATTGTTGAAAACATGAACTTGCGTTATAAACGTGTATGAAATCTAAATGCTTGCTATACGTTATGTGACAATGGTATTACGTGTGATGTGTTGAATACATGAATGGGATACGTGTTTACGAAACAGACTATTCCTGGTAACCACGGTAGGGTTTGGTTGGCCAACTGGGAACGGGTAATGTAACGTAACATACCGAGCAAACCTAAGGTGAGTTCACTGCTCTTTTTCCAAGCATGCGTCCCAGGGAGGGACATCTGGTAATCGTTCCGAGGAGGAACGTCGGGTTATTGGGATGTTGGTTATTACACTCATTTCTATCATTAAGTCCCATCATATACCGATTGGTTGCCGGGGAGGCAACGGGGTTATTAGTTGATAGCGCTATTAGGTTTGGCACCCTCACACCGTACCGGGGAGGACGGTCGTGAACTAATTACCTTAACCACTTGACCAATGTGTGATAGAGCATTGGGGTTTGGTCAAATAATTTGGAGCCATCTGCGGTAATCGAGTTAATAACAACATCAAATCATTGAATTGTCTTATATCTGGTAACTAAAACGTGATAACAAACTTTGAACTCA
This sequence comes from Helianthus tuberosus, assembly GCA_030545235.1. Classification (NCBI taxonomy): domain Eukaryota; kingdom Viridiplantae; phylum Streptophyta; class Magnoliopsida; order Asterales; family Asteraceae; genus Helianthus; species Helianthus tuberosus. The sequence continues at coordinate 173,851,841 of CM060397.1, forward strand.
CCAGCGTCGTCTGACACACTTTTCTGCATGCTTGCAGGTCTATAGGGTTATAGCATTGGGAACTTGCTGTCTGAAAGGCTGGAGTGGTCATGGGTCGGGATACATGGAATCGCGATACAAGTCTAATGGTTTTTGTACATGTGGTTATAAAACACTTAACAAATGAGTTATGCTTCCGCTGTATACAATGAATTATATGTAACGTTTTGTAAATACTTTATGTTAATGAACGAAAGTTTTATTTAAAATATATATGTGAGTTCAACGTGATTGGTGGCTAGATCCTGGTACGTCACACGCCCCGCGGTGTTTCCGCAAGTTGTATTTTAGGGGTGTGACAGTTTGGTATCAGAGCCACTGGTTATAGTGAACTTGGTTTTAAAACGTTTTTGTAAAACCAGACTATAACCGAACAGTTATGAATACGTGAATATGACCATGACACTCAGCTCCAGATTGCAAGGTTCGTCTTTCTCACTTGTTGCATACATTACATGACTAGTACACATTTGTTTATGACGTAACATACGAACACACACTCGTCACTATAGCATGATGACATGGATTGCTTCCTTACTTTATGATACGTTGATAGTATGCCATAGTCCTTAGATTCCTATGATCTTATCGTTTTGATAACCTCTGTTTGGCCTCGAGTTTGAGGAACCATTTGACATGAGTTAGGAGGAACTGAGATGAGCATGCAAATTGCAATATTATTGTTGGTGCACACATAATAATAATGCGGGGTGCATGCGAGTCCCAGTGAGGCTTAACAAGTGAAAAAGGGGTTCTGTTCCGTTATTTGATCAATGTGAAACACAACAATCCATAGGGGTCATAGCAATGGCTGTCTCCTGCTTGGACGTGGTCCTTCCATTTCCCTCTGAACCTTTACGAATCTCGATGTTATCGGGTATTACCTGAACACCCATCTGAACGCCTAGCAAACTGAGTAGAATGTTAGGTGCTTGTACGAACGTCCCTGAGTTGGATGTCGCAGCGTCGAATGATTGGTCTATACCTTCCTCATTTATCTTTGTTTGCTGGAACTTAACGTGTTGACGTCTTACATTCCGAAGTGCGATCACTTCTGCAACACTCTCGCAACATACAGTGTATTACCCAATCAACTTGCAAGATCGATGGCCAAGGGGATGAGCGTAACACCGTACCGACTTCAGTATTAGGACAACCCTGATTACCGGCAACGAACACCAGCAAATTGGCTTCAACCGAATCCCTAACCCTAGTCAGTGACTTATGGGAGTCAACTCTTACGAATCAATCGGGACATAAGAGATGACAACAGATTATAGTGTGGAATGTGTGACTACCAGCATAGTGAGTTGTGTGATAGGACATGGCACAGAATGTGAAAAGATGGACTTGATTGGTGAAAGATCATAGGGCTCCGTTTCAAGCAACGATGTGAGAGACAACAGTCACGGCGACATCAAGGTATTTGTAACCATGGCCTACAGTATGGAAATGAAGGTGCCTACGACATGAATTGGCCGTTGTTAGAATCAAGATGACAACAACCGAGGGAACGACGACAATAACAACACTGGAAATGATGCTCGTGGAAGGGCATTTAGGATTGGCGTGGGCGACGCCAGGATTACAGCAACATGGTAGCTTGTATGGGTAGCTAATCGCTTCGTCTTTATTCTGCTTAACCCTAATGTTTCTTGAAACTGAACCTGTTGTGGAATCGGCTGATGGCAAGTCAATTGAAACTTCATATGTTCGTTGGGATGCAAACTCGACCTTGTGGGACAAGAGTTCGACGTTGACCTTCTTTCTACTACCCTTGATAGTTTTTGATGCAGTAGTCAATATGGGTTGTTTATCCAGATATCGCGCAGATATACCCCGTGGGGAGAAAGTTGTCGTCTGTCATAAAGTATCCGAGTGGTGAAGAGGTTAGCATCAATTCAGCATTAAAGGCCAGAAGTGCCCACGGAAGGGTTACCCCGCTATGTTAGTACTCGTTACTAATGTTAGGGCTAAGGAAAAGAGGATCGGGGATCCACCAATTGTTCGTGATTTCTCCCTATGTGCTACCAGAAGAACTATCAGGTTTACCTTCACATTGTCAGGTGGAATATCAGATCGGTATCATGTCAGAAGTAGCCCTTATTACTAGTACTCCTTATTGTCTCACATCAGGAAGGTTGTAGGAACTGCCTAAACAACTTCGAGAACTGTTGGACAGGAGTTTTATTGGACCTAGTTTTTTTGCTTTAGGGAGCCCCAGCTATATCTGTGAAGATAAGCCCTTTCGTATGTGTACTGATTATCGAGAACTTAACAAGGTGACAGTCAAGAACCGCTTGCCCCGACCATGTATTGACAACCTGTCGACCAGTTACGAGGGACAAGCTTCCATTCGAGGATTGACTAACGAACGAATTATCATCAAATGGAAGTCCAAGGGGAGAATGCTCTTAGAACGGCATGTCGAACGCAATGCGGCCATTGCGACTTTGTACACCATGATCATTGAGTTAATCAACACACCAGCAGCTTTATGGACCACAAGAATCGACCGTGTTTGTTGATGACGTTCGAATCATTACCAGGAGAAAGGAACAACATGGGCGGTATATGCATCCTATTTTAGAGCTCCTGAGGGAGGAGCCACTCCGCGCGAAGTCTTGTTAAAGGTAACTTTTGGATTCGAGAGGTACATTTTTGGTCATATAAACAACGAAGTGGGAATACACGTGGATCTCGCTAGGATCCATTTTGCTGGAAACTGATCAACACCAAAGATCCCTTCGAGGATACAGCAATTTCTTGGTCTCACTAGATACTATCGTAGATTCATCACAGAATTTTCGAAGATCGCGCAGCTTAAATCTCTTTAGCATAGCAGGGTGCTCTGTTCGTGGAAGATAAAACAGGAGGACGTCCTTTCAGCTTTCGAATCCCAACTCTGCAATGCACCGAGCATCGTCTTTACTTAATGGTACGGGTGATCTAGTGGTATACCATGATGCTCCGAATCAGAGTCCCAGTTACACACCAATGCAACACGAGAGACTGATGACTTACGTAATGGAGTTACAAAGAGGAACTGCACGACACACAACCTGCGGTGGAAACTGTGGTCCTTGGATTTAAGTTGGAGGCATTACTTGGACAGTACCAAATGCACTACTTAGACCGATCACAAGGGACTCCCGTGTACCTTTGTTTCGGAAGAGCTAAAACGTGTAATGACATCACTGGATGGAACTTTTGAATGATTACGACTGTGAAACCTGAACGCGCGCGAGCTGTGCAACTCACTATCGACTCTAACCTACCTGATCAGACTCGCTCTGTTCAAACTGGAGAACTGAAGGAAGAGAACTTTCAAATTGAACCCATGCGGGGCATGGAGAAGCAACCTTTAGCAGGTCAGACGATATTCGCGACCTCATGGAACGAATGTGGATCTCATTATACGGTAACTGCAGGGAATTTGTGTTGAGAAAAGCACACCAGCCTCGATATTCTAGTCGTCTGGGTTTTGATGAGAGATATTAGGACCTATAAATCTTTTACTGGTGATAGGGCATGAAGGCCCACCTAGCTATGCGTGTGAACGATGTTTGACTTGTGGAAAGTCAAGGTGGAGTATCAGTAACCAGAAACACCCATATGGAAATGAGAACAGACTGTCATGGATTTTGTCGCTAGTCTACTTACAACACGAGATGGAACCGGCGCACTTTAATGCAATCAAGGAAACTGGCGAGTCGTCACAGCTTGTGAATATTCCTCTGAGAGAGGTGGCTTTTAGGCACGAGGTGCCAACTCCTGTTATCTCTGATTTTTTATCTATACCTGATTTATGGTAGGCAATACACAACGCCCTTGATTCACGTCTAGGCACGAGCATTGCTTATCACCATAGGACAAACGGTCTGAGTAAACGATCCACCCGGACTGTTGGAACCTAAAGGTTTATGCATAGAGGAATACATAGTTTTAAGGGTTGTTTATGTATTTGTTTAGTTTACATGTTTTGGGCCGATTTTGTAAGGATTGGGTTAGTCTACTAGAAGTCGCATGGGCCTAGGTTTAAGTCCGATTGTTTTGTATTAAATCAAACCTCAACCACTTGGTTGAGGTTGATCGTGGGTTGCGACTTAGAGAGGAGCCGAGAACTCCTTACGGATCTTGTATCAGTCATTGGTTATCATTGAATGCAAGATTTCCGGTTTGTGTTTGATTATTTCCAGTTTATGTTTTGATTATATACTTGTTTCATTATAGTGTTCTTGATTCGACTTGTGATTGTTTTCCGCACCTTCACAAGTTAAGTTTGATATCATTGAAGGATCCTAAACGGGTTTTACAATTGGTATCAGAGCCAAGAAACCATTCTTGGTTCGGTTTTGATATCAATCGAATTCAAGAACATTAGTTGCTACTAATCCGGTTTTGGTGTTTGTTTTGCAGTGAAAATCATTAAACATTCAAACTATTCTTCGTGTAAATCATTGAAAGATATTACTGATTGTGGTTTGTGTGATTTCAGAATTTTGTTAGCTGATTTCTCGGGAGTTGGTGATCAAAGAAAATTCAAAGATTGCGATATCTTTGAATTTTTTGAAAAGTGCTGAAAAACAGGGATTACGAGTCAATAGTGTTTATCTCATATCTGTTTTGCAGGTTTCGACTCGCAACCATTAGTAGTCTCGGCTTGTACTGTTTCAGTCTCGACTCGCAACCATCGCAGTCTCGGCTTGTGTGGATTTTGTCTCGACTCGCAACCAACTACGGTCTCGAGTTGTATGCTTCTTGGTCTCGACTCGCAACCATCGCAGTCCCGGCTTGTGTGGATTTTGTCTCGACTCGCAACCAACTACGGTCTCGAGTTGTCTGCTTCTTGGTCTCGACTCGCAACTATAGTCTCGACTCGCAACGTCACTTTGCAACGTTACTTGGATTTGGAATTTGAACAGTTGACAATTTTGGACTTAATTTTTTAAATAAATTAATTAATTGGCTGATTAATTAAGTATGTCGACAAATAACGTTGATTTGGCTGCCCTTAACAAACAACAAGAACTGGACTCAAAGGTTGGAACCACTACACGCATTCCAAGGTTAACCGATGCAAATGATTTCCCAGAATGGAAATGGCGCTTTGAACAACATGTGAAGGTCAAGGATTCAAAAATTTGGAGAAGTATCATGAGAGGCCCAAGGGAGATAATGACAGACAGTCCTACTGAACCGGGTCTAAAAGTTAAGAAGGCTAAGAGTGAATATACTGAAGAGGATTTCGGTATAATTGAAGAAGATGAACGAGCTTTGTCCTATCTGACTATGGGATTGGGCCCAGATATAGCTATTGGCTTTTGTGCTTGCAAATCTGCCAAGGAACTATGGGAATCATTGATTGATGTTTACGAAGGAAATGAAGATATGAAGGAAAGCCGAAGGAACTTGCTCAGACAAATCTTTAATAATTTCAATCACATCTATGGGGAAACCGTTGATAACCAACTTCAGAGGTTTGTCAAATTGGTCACTCAAATGCAGATGGAAGAGATTCATACATCAAATGCTTCAACCAATAGGCAACTTTTGAATGCACTACCTAAAAGCTGGGATCATCATGTTGCAATGATCAAGAAAACAAAGGATCTCGCTAGGTGCAGTTTGTCAGAAATGATTTCCCATATCAAAGCATGTGAACTGGATGACAAGCAAAGAGAAACCAATCATAAAAACAGCATGCTAGCTGCAGGATTCACTTTTGCTCCGTCCTCGTCAAACAATAACAATGCAGCCCTCTTGTCTCAAGGAGGATTTCAAATGTTTAGCAATGCTGCATCTACTAAGACGGCTCCTATTTCATCGAACATTTATTACTCTGGGTCTACTACACAAGCTGCTCCATCATCTTCTACTGCTGCTTCCGCTTCTGCTGTGAAAACTTCCACTGCTGTTTCCACCTCCACTGCGAACAATGAGATGATAGCTTTCTTTACTAAACAGTCAAAGGAAAATTTGGATATCGCAGCCTCCGTTATCAATTGTTTGAACGCTTTCGTTGCAGGAAAAATTGATCCTCCAAAATGCTGTAGCGAGGACCTATATCAGATTCATCCTGATGACGTTGAAGAAATGGACATCACCTGGCAGATGGCAATGGCTGCTTTCAGGGCTCAAAAGTTTATTAAAAGAACAGGTAAAAACAGGTGGGGCACTGCTTGGAATGGAGCTGCAAAGGTGCCTTTTAACTTGCGCTGTTACAACTGTCATGAGGAAGGGCACTATGCTTGAAATTGCACAAAACCACTGATAAATAGAGAACAAACTCCTGCACAGCCCGTAACACCTAATGGAGAAAGAGCTCTTGTGACCACTGCTAGTATAACAGATGCTGCTGCTACTGGAAGTCCTCAACCACAAGGATTAGCTCAAGCCCTGGTGGTTCAGCCCAACATCAACTTTGATTGGAATTCAGAAATTGAGCGTCTTAACATTTCTGCTCCAGAAAATCAAGCTGCTTCAAATAATATTGCTTTTATGACCTCAAGTGATCAAGTATCTGCACAAGAGGAGGAGGCTTCAGCTGAAAACTTTGCTTTCATGACCCAAATTCTTTCAGCTCCAGTTAAAGGTCTAACCAAAGAAGAGGTACTTTCTGCTTTCTGTACTCCTGAATGTAGAGAAAGAGTTGAAGTTTATAGAATGCACAACGCTGAGCTAATTCAAGATTATCAAGACATGAAAAATAAAAACTTTACTTTATCGAAAAACGAAAAACTTTACAAAGAAAGATCGAAGCTCAGCGGAAAGACATCATCAAACTCAAGGATGATGTAAGTGTAAAATCATCTCAACTCTTATACGTTCAGGAAAACTGTGCGCTGTGACTAAGGAACTGGAAGATATAAGAGACAGATATCAAATTAATGAGCTTAATATTAAGAAATTTGATTCTTCCAGTAAATTAGTCAAAAAATTGTGTGATCAACAGCTAGCGTACAAAGAAAAGAAAGGGCGTGGTTTGGGTTATAATCAGACTCCTCCTCCATATAATGATAATTATACTTATCTGCCAATGACTGAGGAGGAGATGATGAATGAGTGTAATATGACTTATGGTTCCAAAATCAACAAGTCGTCTTCTCATGACAGACAAGTTGAGAAACAGAAGTCTACTCCATTAAATTTTGTTTCCAAAGGCTCAATTGATCCTAACGTTTCATCTTCATGTGCAGATGATATTTCTGAAGTAAAGTGTGGAGATGTTCATGGGAGTGAACCAGTAGTTATTTCAAATATTTCTGAACCTTATTTTGAACCTTATTCTGAACCAACTGAGTCTGACATTGCTTTTAGTCGTTCTTTATTTGCGTCGTTTTCTGCTTATGTTTCGTCTTGTGAGCCTGTTGTTTTGGGCAAAACTGATGATGTTTGTGTTGAAAATTTGAACAATAAGTGTGGTGATGATTGTTTTTCAGCTAATGTGTGTGATTGTGATGTTTCTGATGTTTCAGTTAATGATAGTGTTACAGGTGAGGTCCCCCAGGATGCATTCAGTGAAACCACTGAAACGACTTCTCAAGAAAATCAAGAGTATCCTGATTCTTCTTCTGAATCTGTCTCAGTGGGTGTCCCTAATGTTGAATCTAGTGGGACCCCATTGGAAACTGTAGTTGAAATTGAACCTGAATTAGTTTCACATGATAAATGCGTTGAGGAAATGCATATGGATGAAACTTCTGCATGTTCAAATAATGAACCTGAATTAGTTTCACATGATAAATGCATTGAGAAAACGCATATGGATGAAACTTCTACATGCTCAAATACTAAACTGGAATTAAGTAATGAAGAAAAGAGAATTGAGAAAAGTGAGGAGTTATTAGAAGATAAGCCGCCAAAAGGCTCAGAACAACCACAAGCACAACATGTTCAGAAAACTAAAACGCCAAATCATTCAAAACCAAGCAAATTGTGTCAAAACTTTCAAAATACTCACAACTTGAAGCGTCAAACATGTTTTAACTGTGGCATTGCGGGTCACATTGCCAGAAATTGTGTTCAACTCCCAAGGGCATCGTACAAGAAAAAGTCCATGCAAAATCAGAAGGTCATGTCTAACCGATATCGTTGTTCAGAGTCAATGATGACTGAAAAGACTAAGAAAATGAAAAACAACTATCGCAAGACTAAACCTTCTGATCAGGATTGGAATGCAGCCAAACACAAAAATAAAAAACAACAAAATGATTTTCAAAGACATCAACATAATGCTTTTGGTAATCACAATTCCAATTGGTCAAACAAGCATTGGAAACCTAAAGCTAAGGTCATACAATCCAATCCACCTCATCCATGTTATCGAAATTCTGCCATTAGAAATACTTCAAAGTTTTTGAATAAAGACAATTTAGTGTGGCAGAGAGTGACTTATATTGATGCACATGGAAAACCCAGATCCACTATGGGCTGGGTTCCTAAATCTAACTAATCCCGCTAATCGTGCAGGAACAGCTGTGGAGGACTACCGTGCGCCTCTGGTGCATGGATAGTGGCTGTTCCAGGCACATGACAGGAGACTTATCCCAACTGGTAAATGTCAAAGAATTTAATGGTGGATATGTCTCATTTGCGGGAGGAGATTCAGGCAGAATCACGTTGAAAGGAACAGTACAAAATGGTGTTTTAAGCTTTGAAAATGTTAATTATATTCCAGAACTGAAACACAATCTGTTGAGCATTTCTCAGATCTGTGATCGAGGGAATTCAGTTCACTTTACAAAGAAAGGATGTCATGTTCTTAAACCTGGGATTGTCATTCCAGAAGACTGGTTTTTAATGTCAGCAGAGAGACGAGGAAACGCTTATGTAATTGATATGAATAAGAAACCGTGTGAAGAAATTACTTGCCTATTTTCAAAGATTTCAGAACATGATGGTCTACTGTGGCATCGTCGCCTTGGGCATGTGAACATGAAGAAGAAATTTGAAATGAGTGCTCTCGGGGAAATGACACTGTTTTTGGGTCTACAAGTCAAGCAGAATTCTCAAGGGATTCTTATCCATCAAGGGAAGTATGTGGATGATGTGCTAGCAAAATTCAAGCTTTCAGATTCAAAGTCAGCCGAAACACCAATGGCAGAGAGACCGTTATTGACTGAAGATAAAGAAGGATCTTCTGTTGATTAACGTCTGTATAGGTCTATGATCGGGTCGTTGATGTATCTGACAGCTAGCCGTCCAGATATCATGTTTGCTGTCTGCAACTGCGCAAGATATCAGGCTAATCCTAAAACTTCTCATCTTACTGCTGTTAAACGAATCTTTCGGTACCTTAAAGGCCGACCTCGGTTTGGTCTGTGGTATCCGAGGGATTCCAATTTTGACTTGTTTGCTTTTTCTGATAGCAACTTTGGAGGTACTGATAGTGACAGGAAATCTACATCAGCTGGATGTCAATTTCTGGGTGACAGACTCATTTCTTGGCAATGCAAGAAACAACAAACGGTGGCGATTTCTACAGCTGAAGCTGAGTATGTTGCCGCTTCTGCATCTTGCTCTCAAGTGGTGTGGATGCAACAACAATTGCAGGACTACGGTTTGACTTATCTCAACACTATTATTTACTGCGATAATGATGCTGCAATACAAATTGTTAGAAATCCTGTTTTTCACTCCAAAACCAAGCACATAGACATAAAAGTTCATTTTATTCGAGATTGCTTCGACAGAGGTCTTATTACACTTGAGCAAATCAACACAGATGCAAATGCTGCCGATTTGTTCACCAAACCTGTCAGCAGCTCAAAATTCAAAGTGCTTGTGGATTTTCTGAAAATGATCCGCTTTACTGACTGAGCATGTTTTTGTTTTTCGTAGGTAAATTTGTTCATAAAGTTTTCTATTCTTAGGTAGTTTTTATTTATGCTCAAATTTAGGGGGAGAATTTTTGAAAAATACAAAAACATTAAAAAATTAAAAAAAATACAAAAGACATTAAAAAAAAAGAGAAAAATACAAAAAGAGGTGTTGCATGTCTGGGAAATGAAATAAATTTTCACATTATGGTCGAGGGCTGACTCATGTAAGACCAGTATTGAAATAGTTTGACTCTAGTATGATATGTCGGTAGGCTCTATCCTTTAGGCTGGAAACATTGGCTGTTTCTGTTCAGAACTAAAATAGTACATGACCTCAGGAAAGAAAATCACTTGGAATTAGCTCATTTCTATTTGAATGTCTGTATGTTGTCCCGATACACACAATTTTGGTCTGACTCTGAAATCTTCTCTGAAAAAGTCGTGTATCTCCTTTGCTGCATCCAGATATATGCTGACCTAGAGGTGCTAGGCAACGTCAGCTTCTGCTACATCCAGAAACATGCTGACCTAGCTGCACGTTGTCGCTTTGTAGATCAATTAAACACCCGAAAGAGGCCCTCTACTGCCCAAAAGAAACCCTATAAACCTATGTCAAATTGAGAAAAACTCATTTGATCTTGTATATTATACCTTCTCTGTTTAAGATCTATTATGTTCTCTTCTCAATCTATTCCCAGTTAAGATTTCAGAGATCTGGATTGGACTTGTGAAATATGTGGTAGGGAAGCTACTTACATGATAGGGTGTGATGTCTGTAATTCCGAGATTTGATTAGTATTTGTTTGAGTGTTCATTGTTAAGAAATCAAAACATGATAAAATTTGTTACAGGCAGTTATATGGAAAAGGTCTAGGGAGATGCGTTTAGGTGGACAAATATACTGGCAATCGTCTAGATCATTCGGTAGTAGATCAGCGTTGATAAGTGAAGTCAAGCCCGAAACCTCGTGATTTGATCCCTGAGCAATTTTATAAATTTCCTTTTTTATTTTTGTAAATATTAGTGTCTTTTATTTATTTTTGTTTTAGGTTTTTGTTTTTATAAATTATGCTCAGAAGGTGTTAGTGGATTATTAAAAATTAAACTGATTTATTAAAGGGATTTTATTATTAATTAATAAATCAAACGAACTCTTTTAAATCGGTTGAGTTTAAAAACTTGGTCATGGCCCAACAGTTAAAGGTCCGGCCCAGTTATTTTGGGTTTGGAATATAAAGCACAGGTCTCGAGTCGAGACCTCACTTCTCACTCGAGACCCTCTAATATTCTCTCAAAAGTTCCGGCAAGCTACTTGTGTTTCCGACGTGATTCTCCGGTTTCAGTTCATCATATTCAGTTTCCGATCTTGATTCATTGAGTTTTGAAGGTATTTTGACGATATTGTTGAAGTTTTTGCAGGTGTTATGAAGATCTGATGATGTTTTGATGAAGTTTTGAAGATGGCTAAGAACCCTAGTTTTTGAATATGTTTTGGTTTTCAAATTAATCTTAGGGTGCTTTGGGTTTTTGATCCAAAATCTGAAAAGTCATAGTTGTTTGTGGAGGTCTCGACTCAGATAACATAAGGACTCGAGACCAGTGATTACGAGTCGCAATCTCCAGATCTCGACTCATGGTCTCGACTCGAGATCTCTTCATCTCGACTCAATAACTTTTGGTCTCGACTCATGGTCTCGACTCATGGTCTCGACTCATGGTCTCGACTCATGGTCTCGACTCATGGTCTCGACTCATGGTCTCGACTCTTGGTCTCGACTCATGGTTTCGAGTCAACAGTAACCGGTCTCGAGTCAAGATTAAAAAAAAATTCTGAGTTGATGTAGTCAAAAGTATTGATTGTGAAAATATTACTGTACATGTTTGTAATGCACTTCTATTTTGTGCAGACTATGGATTTAAAGTTCATTGCAACACACAATCAGGCTGGATACTTAGCACCTCCTCCAGAGAAGCACAGAAGATTGTATACCTCATTGATGAAAGGTCTCAACAACTGCCGCATCGTTCACGCATTACGAGACAATCCAGTTATCTATGAAAGTCTTGTTCAAGAATTCTGGAAGAATGCAAAAATTGAAGTTGTTGAGGGAAAGGGGATTATTGTCTCTGAAGTTCAAAAGAAGACTGTTACTGTGTCAGAGCAGATGATTCGAGAAGTATTGCAGTTCAATGATCAAGAAACAGATTCGATCGAGCTTCCAGCTGGCACAGTTGAAGCAATATTGCCTAGACTGAGTTATGAAGAAAGATATCCACCTCTGGTTAAGAAATTTGTGCATCCTTATTGGCGACTTCTGCTGCACATGTTTCTCTTGTGTATATCCGAGAACAGAGGAGGCACAGATCAGCTGAACAGTACACAGGCTGCTGCTCTAGTCTGTGTGATAACTAATGAACCGTTCAACTATTTGAAGTATATTTTGGAAGCTATGAAAAGGAATGTGCTAGGAGTCAGGAAAGACAAATTTCTCATGTATCCAAGGTTTTTACAAATGATTTTTAATGCGTGTTATCCAGAGTTGGAGAAATCTGGAAATACATTGGAGTTGAAGCCTATGGGTCCTGCTTGTTTTGGAGCTCTCACTCCAAAGAAGGGTACTGAAAAGAAGTTTGAAGGATTAATTCCGTTGGAGAAGTTTGGTCAATTCTCAGAGACTGAAGATGTTGTTGCTGATCCTGTGATAGCACAACCTGTTCAAGAAAATGTTGGACCTGCAAATGCTATTGTTGCTGAAGAACATGATGTTCAGAGAGGTGTTGAAGATGAGCCTGAGACTGAGTTTTTGACAATTGACTCTGACGATGAAGGCGTTGAAATTATGTGTGATTCTGGTGAAGATGAAGAGCTTCCACCTGAAGCTGAAGTTGTTACTGCTGTTACTACTGCTCCACCTGTGATTTCTGCTGATAGTTTGGCTCTGTTATTAAAATCTGTAACTGAAAAGATGGGATATCCTCCTTCTGATCTTTCAGTGTCTAATGTAGAGTCCAGTGAGAACCCAAAGGATCCTGATTCCCTACCCTTGAAGCGGAAAAGGAGGGATACTCGGCTCGGAATGTATGTTGAGCAAAGCAAAGATCAACCCGTGATTACTGATGAAGATGATGAAGGTCTTTATGACTTCGATTTTGAGAAGAATGTCACTGATACCACCACCGCTACTGCAGACATCTTTGATTTTGATGCTGATACTCAAAGAACTGATATGGATATCACCACTGATGATGTTCAGGTTACAAGTGTTAATGTTGATACTGCTGTTGAGACATCGCTACGTAGTGTTACTGAATCTGCAGGTCCTTCTAGAGTTGATCTTGATATGCCTAGCAGTTCGAGTGGTAAGAGACCTGAAGAGCCGTTTAGAATGCCATTTGATGATGATTCAAGCGATGATGATGATTTTATTAGCATGAGAGAAATGAAGAAAAGATTGATTGTGGTTGAGCAAGATTCTATTCATAAAGATGCCAAGATCATTCAACTTGAAGATACTTTGGTACAAAAGAATCAACAGATTGAACAGCTTCAAGGAGATGTCACTTTACTGTTCAATATGGTGTATGATTTACGTGGAAAGCTTGAGAAGAAATTTGGGAATGAATTCTCTGATCCTACTGATGTTGAAAATAGAGGAAAAGCCTTTGAAAAGGATGATGCTGATAGAAGTGCAGCTATGGAGCAATATTTTAAAAGAGTTACAGATCCAGTTGCAGATAAAGAGAAGGCTGAAAGAATTAAGAAGAAGAGGGAGTTTGTTATTTTGAAGAACAAGAATCTTAATCCAGATGATGATGATGCTCATGTAAGTCATCATTTAATGGATGTTGGTGAAACTCTCTATGATCAAGTTGGAAATAGATCTGGCGTAGTTAGCTGGGGTTTTGATCATGATCGTAAAAGATGGTGGATAAAAAGGAAGGTTGGACCTGTAGAGTGGTACAAAAATCCAGGCCAGTTTCAGTCTTTTACTAAGATTGATTTGACTGATCTGTTTAAAGCACCTTATGTAGATGATAAGCCTGGAGGTCCTGGATATATGTTTTTCGAGAGATTGAAGAGGGAGGTTCTTAAGGGTTTTCCTTCAATGCGTACGGCAGAGTCCATTGTTAAAACAGCTAAGGGTGTTAGAGATTCATATACACGCAAGCGAATGAAGATTGTACACTGGCCTGTAACTGATAAGGAAAAGGTGATTCCTTTGGTGAGAAAGATTCCAAAAGGCGCTTTGAAGACCTTGCATTTCTGGTCTTATGATGAGCGTCTAGGGCAAGCCGTGATAGTTTGTGATGATGATGTGAATTTTCGCTTGGTAGATCAAATTGATTTGCTAAATCTTGCTCGTGAAGACTTGGAAGTATTAGCTCAAAATCAGATTAGAGCTACTGAAAAGTATGAAGAAATCGCAAAGGGTTGGACTGCTGCTGTTGCTTCTGTTCTGCATATCAACAAAAAGGGTTGGACTGCTACTGGTGCAAGTGGTGATCGTGTCAGTCGAAGTTAGAAGATCCTCCATGCATTAACCTAGGGGGAGATTGTTGGAACCTGAAGGTTTATGCATAGAGGAATACATAGTTTTAAGGGTTGTTTATGTATTTGTTTAGTTTACATGTTTTGGGCCGATTTTGTAAGGATTGGGTTAGTCTACTAGAAGTCGCATGGGCCTAGGTTTAAGTCCGATTGTTTTGTATTAAATCAAACCTCAACCACTTGGTTGAGGTTGATCGTGGGTTGCGACTTAGAGAGGAGCCGAGAACTCCTTACGGATCTTGTATCAGTCATTGGTTATCATCGAATGCAAGATTTCCGGTTTGTGTTTGATTATTTCTAGTTTATGTTTTGATTATATACTTGTTTCATTATAGTGTTCTTGATTCGACTTGTGATTGTTTTCCGCACCTTCACAAGTTAAGTTTGATATCATTGAAGGATCCTAAACGGGTTTTACACGGACACTCGAAGACATGCTGCGAGCATGTGTGTGATTGACTTTAGTAAGAGTTAGAAGGACATTTACCTTTGGTTGAGTTTTACTGCAACAGTTACCATCCTAGTATTCAGACAACTCTGTTTGAGGCATTGCATGGACAGTAACGCTAATCTCCTTGTTGATTAAGGTGGGTGACAACCTAATCACGGGTCCAGGACTTGTACTCGAAACTCTTGGGAAGATTTCTTGGATCGGAAATCGTTTGGCGGCAACGCGTGATCGCCAGAAAAGCTAATAAGTTTAGGAAAACACTGGGTGTTCGCTGCGGGCGAACGTGTCATGATTGGAAGACTCACCCTGGGAGGGTGCAGTGCGCTTTGGGAAGCGTGGCAAGATAAATTTATATTACGTTGGGCCATTCCGAATTCCAGAAAGAATTGGTGACATGGCCTACAAACTCGAGTTACCCGACGAATGGGGTAATGTACACGATGTCAGTTATGTCTGGAATCTAAAGCGGTATTTGTCTGATGAAGCACTCGTGATACTTTTGCTAGAGCCTAAAGTTAACGACAAGTTACCGTTGTCGAGGAATCTATCGAAAGTATGGATCGGGAAGTCAAGGTCCGTAAGCATAGTCGAATTGCAATTGTGAGGGTTCGTAGGAACCCAAGTCGTGGACTGGAGTTCACGAGGGAACGCATGGATCTGATGAAGCTCTAGTATCCATAATTGGTCGAATGGTTGAATCAACTTCTGATGTCATTGACGAATTTCGGGACGAAATTCCCTTTCAAGTTGGGGATGATATGGTACTCGCGGAAAATCCACAGTCATCCTGAGTTAACATCTTGCCGTTTTGGATTACCTATCAAATTTCGGGACGAAATTTCTTTCAAGTTGGGGATGATGTGACAACCCGAGATCTCAAGGTCCTTTCTCTTCGTTGTTATTGTTTCGCAATCTTGTTTTCACAGTTTACCCGATGAATTGTTATATGCATGGTAAATGGATAGTTAAATGTTTTGTGGTTGCATGTAAATGTAGGGTTGTGTTAGGTTTTATGCTTAGTCATGATATGGGGCTTTTGATTTACGAAAACAATAACAAAAGCCGATGAAGCTTAGGTTGACAAACCCTATGTCGACGAAACTTAAGGGTTTTTAGCCATAAACGACCTCGACGAAGGATGAGCTTCGTCGAGCAGTGTTTCGTCGAGTAAGGCCCTCGGCCCAGAATTCTGTATAACCAATTGGGCCGGCTAGTATATATTTCAACGTTACGTATCCTAGGTTGCATTCTCAAACCCTAGAACCCCACTCTCTCCCTGCTCGACGGCAGTTACCGGTTCGAAGTCTCTTTTCGCTCGAAGCCGGCAACCCCCATGACTTCTGTTCGAAGCCTGCTCGTGCTGAACGTACTTGTCTTCATCATCCAACTCGGTTAGTGTTTCGCCTTGTATTGATCGATGTTGAAGTGGGTGATTGATTGTGAGTGTAGGATTGTTTCTTGTGCAATGGTTAACAACCAGTGGTATATGTTAGTAATATTGCTGATAAATAACATGAGTTAGCATGGCTGAATTAGATGGTTGATGTTCATTATAATCGATACTTAATATGTTACTTGATTATAAGTTGCTTAATGATCAATACCAGGATGTATGATAGGAAGATTCGTGTTAGAATGTATGATGTTTGTGTTGTTGAATGTGCCGTATGACATACACAAAGAAGTGATTTGTTGATGATGATTAGCACACTGTTTGAATTGTTTGAAACTGAACCCTGATAAAGATGATGATGATTATGTTGTTGTGATGAAACAGTTAGGACAATTAGGGTTGCAGATCACCATAACCATATAAGTTAACCACGACGAAACATTGATATCTCGTCACCTGTAATTCCGATGAAATATAGGTGTTTCGTCACCAGTACTTCCGACAAAAAATAGGTGTTTCGTCACCTGTAACTCAACGAAAGACAATGGTGTTTCGTCATATGAAACCCCGACGAAACATGTGGCCTCGACGAAGTTGGTTATTCATCGCTGTGGTATTTCGCCGAAAAAGTGTAGGGGCGAACAGTAGGCTTTGAGGATATTGATGATATAGATAATTATGTGTATACACTTTATGTTGAATATTAATAGAATATGATGTATGTGAAGATAGATGCGTGTACTTGTAAAACTCTACCTGAATGCATGATGATAATGTTAGTCTGGACTTGACTTGTGTGGGTAGACGTTACAACTGTAAATGTTATGTGATTTGCACATGAGATGTGGGCCTGTACGGGACTAGGATATGTGCTGCATATTGAACGGTGATCTTTGTGATAAATGTAATCCGGAATAGTACGTGCTTCTTTATGAACTTGATGTTATTGGCAACTATTGTTGAAAACATGAACTTGCGTTATAAACGTGTATGAAATCTAAATGCTTGCTATACGTTATGTGACAATGGTATTACGTGTGATGTGTTGAATACATGAATGGGATACGTGTTTACGAAACTGACTATTCCTGGTAACCACGGTAGGGTTTGGTTGGCCAACTGGGAACGGGTAATGTAACGTAACATACCGAGCAAACCTAAGGTGAGTTCACTGCTCTTTTTCCAAGCATGCGTCCCGGGGAGGGACATCTGGTAATCGTTCCGGGGAGGAACGTCGGGTTATTGGGATGTTGGTTATTACACTCATTTCTATCATTAAGTCCCATCATATACCGATTGGTTGCCGTGGAGGCAACGGGGTTATTAGTTGATAGCGCTATTAGGTTTGGCACCCTCACACCGTACCGGGGAGGACGGTCGTGAACTAATTACCTTAACCACTTGACCAATGTGTGATAGAGCATTGGGGTTTGGTCAAATAATTTGGAGCCATCTGCGGTAATCGAGTTAATAACAACATCAAATCATTGAATTGTCTTATATCTGGTAACTAAAACGTGATAACAAACTTTGAACTCACCAGCGTCGTCTGACACACTTTTCTGCGTGCTTGCAGGTCTATAGGGTTATAGCATTGGGAACTTGCTGTCTGGAAGGCTGGAGTGGTCATGGGTCGGGATACATGGAATCGCGATACAAGTCTAATGGTTTTTGTACATGTGGTTATAAAACACTTAACAAATGAGTTATGCTTCCGTTGTATACAATGAATTATATGTAACGTTTTGTAAATACTTTATGTTAATGAACGAAAGTTTTATTTAAAATATATATGTGAGTTCAACGTGATTGGTGGCTAGATCCTGGTACGTCACACGCCCCGCGGTGTTTCCGCAAGTGGTATTTTGGGGGGTGTGACACGGTTAACCACTGTTTCATCACACGTACAAGTACATGTACACATATACGTACACACGTACAAATATACAATATGGACACGTAATCATTACCCCGAAATTGGTGTAACATCGAATCCTTGTTACTTTGAATGGAATAGTCACCCGCCTCATTTTTTATTAAATGCATACAATGTTGAGAAGGTTACGGATCCGACACTGGTAAAAGCGTTTGGCCGGTCACTAGTTGTGGCTTCACGGTTGTGGTAAAAGAATCAAGGTTGTGATGGTCTTTGGTGGTAGATTTATTTGTTCCGGCAAACAAAACGATGGTTAAATGAGTCAACAGGCAATCAACGAATCAAAGGCAGTCTTTGATGGCCAAACAAAGCAATCTGGCGGATGTTGAGTCTATCGTCATCCAAGGGGATCCAGAGTTTATGTGACGAAAGAAGTGTTTTTTATATATAATGATACACACACACATACACATATACCCAAACATACCCCCCCCCCCCCACACACATATACAACTGAAAACGTTTTTTAATTTATCAACAATAATAGAAAAAGACTAATTAAAAATAATATTTATTATACAACCTAATTATTATAAATTAAAAACCAAATGATAAATCTATTATAAATGCAAAATCAGTTTTATTAATAATGTTAATTATATTGATAGTAATAACTATTATTTTTCTCTCTGGTAACAATAATAATAATAGTTCTTAAAGAAGATAAAATATAAATAAAAAAATCATATAATTTTTTCCTGTAGGGACGACTTGTCCTCCCTATAGGTTGAAAGAGTGGTGTGAATAAAATTAAGAAATAACAAATTATTTACTTTACTAAAATTAAGAAATAACAAATAATTTTCTTTTTTGTCGGAGAATTGTAGCATATAGGATTAATTTGCTACAAATTTTCTACAAGTGAAGCATTTTTTTTTAAATTATTTACTTTACTAAAATTAAGACACAACAAATAAAATAACTTTTTTGCCGGAAAACTGTAGCAAACATGGTCAATTTTTTACAAATTTTCGACAAACGAAACATTTTACTTTATTAAAATTACTTACTTTACTAAAACTAAGACACAACAAATAAAAATAACTTTTTTTGTCGGAAAACTGTAGCAAAAAAGGTCAATTTGCTACAAATTTTCGACAATGAAACATTTTACGTTTTTTAAATTATTTACTTTACGAAAATTAAGACACAACAAATAAAATTACTTTTTTTTTGTGGGAAAACTGTAGCAAACAAGGTCAGTTTGCTACAAATTTTCGACAAATGAAACATTATTTTTTAAATGATTTACTTTACTAAAATTAAGACACAACAAATAAAATAACTATTTTTTTTTGTTAGAAAATTATAGCAAACAAGGTCAATTTGTTACAAATTTTTGACAAATGAAACATTTTATTTTTTAAAATTTTTTACTTTACTAAAATTAAGAAATAACAAATAAAATGACTTTTTTGTAGGAAATTTGTAGCAAACGGGGTCAATTTGCTACAAATTTTCGACAAATTTAATATTTTATATTTTAAGTTGTTTATTTTATTAAAATTCATAAATCAAAAATAAAATAATTAACAATTGTCGCAAATTTGTACCTAGTTACTACAAATTTCTGGCAAATTTAGGAGTTTTATTTTTTAAATTATTTATTTTGCTGTATTAACAAACAATATGACATTTTAATTTTATTTGTAGGAATTTCGTCGCAAAGGTAATAAATGTTTCGACAAAATTACTACAAATACTTATTGTGTGGCAATTTTGTCTGAAAATTATGGAAAAGTTTTGGGTTTTTTTTGTTTTTCTTTTTTGTCGGAAAACTGTAAGAAAGTTGTAGCAAAAAATGAGTTGTGTGAAATTTGTAGGAAACTTTTGTAGAAAAAAATGTAGTTTCCTAGTAGTGATTTCTTTTTGGAGTGGCAAATGAGCAGACGGGTAACCGACTAACTAACGGGTTAGAATGGATACCAGTTGGTTTGGCCTATGTTTTGTCTATCTTGATGTAAATTGTCGCTCCCGCAACCACGCGCGGGTTCCCTGCTAGTAATAAATCATAAACAAGGTACATTAATTTATCTATATCATTTAATTTAGTTTCTACAAAAGTTGGTTAAGAATACTTTTACATATATTAATTTTCAAAATAATATTTTCTACGAAAGTCCCCAAATCAGGAAGCCGATTTACTAGTTTCAATTTTTATCATTCCGTTTATTTAGAATATTTATTATATCTATTTTAGGGTGGTTTGATCATTTGATTTACCTCGTATACTCGTACGGTAATTCTCGTGGATTAATTCTTCGCAACCGGTGAGTAGATTCGACTTTTTTCCCTTTTTGCTATTAACTCTTTTTGGAGCGTATCTCGTGCTTGATTTCAAATTTATTATTTAAATTGATAACATGCTATTCGATGTGTTTCTATGTGTCACTTGTTGCTAATTTCTATTATTTCTCTATACGTGCATCTATGTGTTACTCGATTTGTATCACAGGTTTCGCATGGATCCACCTGGCTGATCGGTTCCCCACGGCCATGGGTCGAACTCGGTATCGCCATCATTGTTTCGCAGATTCGCCTTTCGGAGCTTGAATCTCTATGTTTCTATGGTTACTAATATTGTTATATTTGTGTTGCTTATGAGCAGAGCCGTCTCCGAAAACTCTTAAAATAATTTAGGCCTCGGGAGAAATAAAAAATTAGGCCCAAAATTGTGGTAAGGGGAAATGAATTAAAAAAATTAGACCTTTGTGGTGGAGCCAAGCCTTGAACTTGAGACCTTTACATTAACTTGAGATGATTTTTTCCACTCCACCACCAACAATTTTATGTACAGTAAATGAATGCGTATATTAAATACATAATTTACTATATCTATAAAAGCTTATAAAAACTTTTCGGGCCCTTTAAAAATTTGGGCCTCGAGCGACGACACGGATTGGCCGGCCCAAGAGCCGGCCCTACTTATAAGATATGTGTTGAATTCTTGTTATATTGAAAGACATAGTTCCACATTTGATAATACATGTTATAAAATAACGTTTTCTAAAAATAATAAAACAAAACATTTTTAAATAAAAACCGAATCTATTCACCAACATGTTTGTTGACCCAAAACTATTTTACGCGTGGTAGAGGTACACAGGGGTGGGCGGATTTTGAGTTGAAGACATGTAGGATTGCCTTAGTAATAAACCGGCTATGATATGTTGCTTTTATTTATTTGATTTTGTAACTTGGTATTAATATTTGAATTCTACGTTATGTGTGACATTTTAATAATGATGCTTTAAATACTAGAAA
The DNA here is from genome assembly GCA_030545235.1 of Helianthus tuberosus. Taxonomy (NCBI): domain Eukaryota; kingdom Viridiplantae; phylum Streptophyta; class Magnoliopsida; order Asterales; family Asteraceae; genus Helianthus; species Helianthus tuberosus. The sequence goes on from CM060397.1 coordinate 173,873,297, forward strand.
TTTTAAATAGTTGTTGTAAGCTTTGAGCAATCAATCATGCCCCCTATCATTCCGCTGCGAGTTGGGGTGTGACACCTATGTTCCAAATTCTCACTTTTTTGGTGTTCCCCAATAAACCCTCCTCTTGTTTTAGGATTAATAAATGTTTGAAACTTTGGGTTGTTACCATGGTAGTTATGACCGAATAACATCAATGCCGTTAATTATAGTTCTTGATTGATAAAAAAGCATGTGTTCACGTCCTTTTGCATATATCACATCCTCTCATCTTTTTGAATTTTTCTCTTTTGGTTGCTGAAATGAATCGATGCCAAACGAATTCCCATCACATAACGCTGACTATTTAAAATTAAAATAGAAAGAAAACAATCCACTTGAAAATCCAACCATTTTTTTCTAACAAGCTAATACTTATTATGCCTGGTACGCAACAGATATTGAGACGTGGTATGTGACGTAACTTTACAAGGCTAATATTACGAATGCTAGTTTCATTCTCATTGGAGGTTCACAAATCGGGTTAGGGTTTCAAACTAAACCGGGTTTAAACCCGGTTCGGGTTAGGTTAAAAATATTCAAACCGGGTTGGGTTCTAACCGGGTTGACAGACTAGAGAACCGAACCCTATGAAACCTATTCGGGTTAGATTGGGACCGGGTTGGGTTCTCAATCTGGGTTCAACCGTATTGCTCATATCTATTAATATAAAGTTATCAACAATAATAATAAACATAATTAACTTAAAAAATCATACTTTATTTATTTCGTAACAAACATAATTTTATGCAAAAAATAAACCTTACGACACGAAATACAACTATTTATTACAATTTCGTTGTCTTAAGTAGGTTTAGTAGAGGAACAACCCATATTGACGGGTTAATGCCCACTTTCGATTCCATAGCGTTTTAGGAGCTTTTTTTATTTTTTATTTTTATTTGCGTTTTTTGAGTTTATGACTTAACCAACACCTTTAATTCATATTTATACTAAGTACTAACATATGGGATGAAAAAAAAAATCATATTAAACGTACTATAATGGTCAAAAAGCCATTAAATAGCCATTGGGTAATTGCTGGTTCAATCCATCTGGACGGGTTTGAGATATCGGGTTCAAACCAGGTTCTCAAACCGGGTTGAGTGATCGGGTGAACTTTTGAGATATCGGGTTCAAACCAGGTTCTCAAACCGGGTTGAGTGATCGGGTTGTGAACTTTCGGGTTGAAACCGGTTTGCTTGTGATAAACCCAAACTAAGTCCTACCCTATGGGTTGAAACGGGTCCAAACCGGGTTGGCTAGAGATCGGATTCAAATCAAGTTCGGATTGAGTAGTGTTGTCGGGTTCGGTTCCTAACCCGGTTTAGGGTTGCACCTCTAATTCTCATCCATATTCGGTGTTTAATGGTCAAGTGGAAATTTAGTAAACCGACGAACTTATTTATTTGTGAGCGTAAGTAACATGGTCCATTCTGAATGGAATGTGTATAGTTTAATATTTTTCAAAGTTGAAGAATGAACTAAGTGGGGCCTGCGTGTACCTTTCCGCGTTAAAGTATAGTTATTGGTTGCGTATTGTATGTATTATAGTTTTGTTGAACCAATAAAGAATAAATATAACAAATTGAATAAGCACATTTACCTATATATTTACCTGGGAAAAGATAAAATAGGAAGTTTATTTTGGCTAGGAAGTGTAGGAAGCAATAGGATTAGGACATGTGGCAACATTTAAAATAAAGAAAAAGGGTATTTTCGTCAATTCAACCCTTTCTTCTTCCTTTTCAAAACCCAGTAACTTCAAAACCCACCATTTTCAAATCCCACCATCTTCAACCATTTCTTCACTTTCTATCTCAATAATCACTACATTATAGTGCGATTTTCATCACCAATCAATGATTCAAACACCCAATCAACGTGTTCTTCAGCTTTTTTGAAGAAAACCCAGTTTAATTTCATACAAAATCTCGTTTTTTCCGGTGATTTTGAAGATAATCACTCGATCCGTTCGATTCGAGCGCTGATAAGTGTTTCAATCATTCAAAATTCGTCAAATGTTGAAGAAATCACTTCGATCCATGTAAGAAATTCTTTAATTTCATTTTTATGATCTGGGTTTTTGATTTAGTCATTGCGTTTTACGATCTTGGCGGGGATCCGGGGGCAGCGCCCCTGGTAGCGGGGTCCCAGGGGCGGCAGCCCCTGGCGGGGTCCAAGGGGCAGAGCCCCTGGCTGGGGTTGAGACAGTTCACAGCACAGACAACTTACAGCACAGACAAAACTATTGTCATGGTTCAATGCGTTTTAGAGAGAACACTTTCTTTGGTGTTTTTAGGCAATTGCGTTTTAGAACTAAAGCATTTTTATGTGTTTTCTGGCCATTGCGTTTTAGAAAAACACATTCTTGAAGTGTTTTTGGTGCATTGCGTTTTAGGTAAAACACCTTTTTAGGTGTTTTCAGTCCATTGCATTTTACAGAGAACAATTTCTTTTGTTTTTTAGTCAATTGCGTTTTAGAATGAGTCATTTTTAAGTGTTTTCTGGCCATTGTGTTTTACAAATAAGACATTTCTTTGTGTTTTTGGTGCATTGCGTTTTAGAAAAAACACTTTTTTATGTGTTTTCTGGCCATTGCGTTTTAGAAATAAGACATTTGTTTGTGTTTTTGGTGCATTGCGTGTAACGCCCCGCTATTTTGTACTTTCCATTTTTAGCAAGTCTTATTCGTATTTCTATTTTTGGAAACCTTGTGTTCTTGTAATCGTTCTTTCTTTGTAACCGTTGTAAAATCCGAGACTTGGATCATGAATAAAACTCGTATTTTGTTAATTACATGTTATACATACTTTATATATGCTCATACATTCAATTTCGTGGAACAATTGATACTTATTCGTAATTCTTGGAAACGATGTGCTAAACTTGTAAATACATGAAACTTACGCATAAAACGTGTTTTGAACGTGAATGACACCTGATTTTGATGCTTATACGCCTAATTATACTTGGTTTATACTCCTCATACTTAAATGTACCTCAAACTATGTTCTTATGACAAAACAAGTCCCTAAATGGCCTTAGAAACACTAAACAACAACTTTAGGGGGCTGATTTGTAATAAATGAAACTTGATTTCCGGAACATTAAGCTGAGGCGGCCCGCGTAAGATCCCCTTGATCTCTTACGCGGCCCGCGTGGACCTCACATCTGCAGAAAAAACACAACAGCTCCAATTCTACGCGAATATGCACGAAATCCCAAGTTCTAACACTCCCCAATCACCTTTAATCCACCTCTAATCACCTCCAATCATCTCTAACCTCTTCCACTATAAATACAACTCTTCTCCAAGCATTTCTACACTTTCACAACACTTAAATCTCTCCAAATCACTCTCAAGTTCTTGCAAAATTCTGAAGTTTGGACAGATTCATATCATCTTACTAAAGTAAGCATAACTTGCTCAAATCTTAACCAAAACACTTGGTTCTTCTTCCTAATTACTTGGATAATCCTTGGGTTTGATTCCTTGGTTTCTCCTTGGAGAAATCAGACCTGGAATTGCCCTAAAAAGGACCCAAACTTTCTGTTTTATTTAATGTTATTCAAGAACTTGTTTATACTTATCATTCTTGTGTCAAACACACTCAAACCTATGTCCTAATGCTTATAACCTCATCTATGGTTAGTTAAGCTTAAAAACAAGGTTGAGACATGTTAAAATCAGAGGTTAAACCTCAAATATTTTCTGTTTTGTTTAGGGTATTTTAACCCACAAGTCATGTTCAAGTTCAACTTGATATAGGAGTGATTATGGAACAACTTGGGTTTTTCCAACATAAAATCCCCACATGATTTGATGATTTCTCATAGCTTAGATTGTTTATATTATTGTACTAATCTTAGTTCATGACCCTCCTTGTTTGTTCTTACAACAAGTGTAGTGGTGAACACATACGAGGTGCCTAAATGGAAGCGTGTACTTCCTACCTCCTACATGACTTCTATGACACATTTTGAGGTACCTAAATGAAGATGTGATCTTCTACCTCATGCTTGAAATACTTGAACATTTAGACTTATTGATATACATACTACATAACCTAAATAATACCTATGAACATTCGAACCTTTGATATTGAATTCATGTTCAATTGTCAAAGTAGTAGAATACCATCTAAAGACCTAAACCTTGTTATGATTCTAATGAGCGTTCAACTCATGAAAACATTATAACCCTCGTGGTTTCATAGTGTCATACAAGTGTTATGTGTCAAGGATGGTTATTTTAATATAATACTTTCATGACATTTTTAATTCCGAATCCTTAATCTTCCGATTTCCCCAAACTCATACACTTTGTTCCTTTGTGTAGAAGGGCAAGGTGCTCCTCCAAACTAATCCATCCACCAACTCTTCACGGATTCAAGTAGGAAAGCTTGCAAAACCATGAGTATACTCGTATTCCCCACTTTACTTTTACCACTTTTGGGGTGTAACATGTTTACTTATTAAAACTTACACATGAACCTTTTGCTTAAACACATGAACATTCCTATAACATGCTTGTATACGTGATTGTTTGATACTTTAAACTTGGGTGATTCTTATGTGTTGAACTTATCATTAACTTCGTACGAGCCTAACCGTGACATATGTAGCGCTATAGGATTAACGACCCGCCCGTAGACTTGTGGTTATGTCATGAGCATATTGTGTTTCATTATTGGTTTGATATGTTAGACACATGCCAAATTTATTGTTTATCTTGAATCACATGCTCGCTATGAGGAATTGTTTAAAACTTATCTTTGTTATGTACGTACCAAAATTGTATACTCGCCTTTGCTTTTGCATTGAATTGTATTTTAAACATGTTACAGGTTGATGATGACGATGCTATGAAAAGAAGTAGCGTTGATGCCTAGATACACATATAGACGTTTAGGTTTATATATGTTGTATCAATTTTTGCTTATGTTGTTATTTATTTCTTTTGAACTTGTTGTTATTTGAATTCCTTTGTATTGTTGACAATTTAGTTTATGAAATGAAATCGGTTATTAAATATTGTCACAAATAGTGTTATGATGTCTCGAGAAATCTTCACACTTCGTCTCACCCCGATGTTTCCGCCATTGGTTGGGGTGTGACAGATTGGTATCAGAGCCATAACTATAGGGAATTAGGAAAATTGCCATGCTTTTGCCCTAATCTATAGTTTTAGGAATTTTGCCTCTTATGTGTTGTTTAAAACTTTTGTACTCTACCATGCATGCTTCCTAGCTACACTTCTTGTTGTTAAATTTAAATGCCTTTCCTAAGGCTAACACAAATACACTTTTGTTTATTTGAAGATTCTTACAACATAAACGAGACGACTTTACCAAAATAGGCGTGAAACCCACAATTTGGTAAACGACTCTCATTCTACCTTAAACTATTTTGCACGAAATTACGCCATTAAGCTAGGAGTGAAATCCACAACTTAATGGTAAATTTCCAATTCAACTCTAGTGGACCCTCGTCAAAGTGTCAAAATTGTTTTGACCCGACGAGTACTAACCACATTAGGGTACGAAATCTTCAAGTTAGGGGTGAAACCCGCACCTTGTCGATTAAGTCCCATTCCTTGATTTTCGATCTCGCCAAAGTTTTGATTGTTTCAATCGATTAGAGACGTGTAGTAACTGGAAGGGTAAGATACTGTTAATCGCTTCTCGACGAGAGTATCTTACCTATAGGCCAAAGCACGTTCCTCTAATTTGAAAGGACTTTCGATTCACTTTGGAATTGTCGACGTTTCCCTACCCGAAACAATCCTATGTTTTATTGAGCCTCTCTTTTATGTATCTCAATTTATATGTGATTTTATACTTGAACGTTCTTCATTTCAAACTTTTAAACTTGTTTCGCACGTCATCGCAACCAAAGACAATAATAATTCTCGTGAACAAACTAAATTTATACTCCCTTTACGCAATCATACGTGTTATACTTGTCGAATACATGTTGGAAACTTATGCTTTATGTGAACTTTACATGATACATGAACTCATACATGCTTTTACATGCTGAAACCCTGTTTTAAAATTTATGATCAAGTCTCATCCTTTACTTTTCTTTCGAACTTCTAGATGGCATCTCCAAGCTCATCGAAGAAGACTAAGTCGAAGAGGGGTTCCAACCACGACTCTATCTCCAAAGAAGAATTGGTTGGGCTCATGGCTGAACAAATGGCTGACCAAATGGCTCGAGTTCTACCTGACATTGTTAGCCGCATTCAAACCCACACTGATTCGCTTCAAGGCTCTGTGGACTCCAAGATGGAAAAACCTAAGGCACCTTTTCTCTTCAAACAATTCATGGCTTACAAACCACTAGAATTTACTGGAAAAGATGGAGCTACCGCACTACTCTCATGGTTCGATGCCATGGAAGTCACTTTCCGTCAGAGTGGTTGTCCTGACGATTTACGTACTCAAAACGCTACTGGTGTGTTTCGCTCAAGGGCCCTGGACTGGTGGACCTCAGAGCGGGGCACGAGGGGAGAAGATGCCGCTCACGCTCTGCCATGGGCGGAACTCAAGAAGATCATGAAAGAGGAATTCTGCCCTCCGCACGAGCTCAGAAAGTTGGAGCAAGAATTTTGGGTTTTGAAGCAAGTCGACGATGATAATGATGGTTTAACCCTTCGTTTCAAACAACTTATCATCCTGTGTCCTAGCCAAGTTGATAGTCCTGAAAAGGCCGTCAACAAATACATCCACTGTTGTCCTGATTCATTCATGAACCTCATGGAAGCTGCTAGCCCGACCACTATCGAAGAAACCTTTCGTTTAGCTGCCCGTTTAAACAGTAACCACGTCATGCGTAGAAATACTACCTTGAAAACCCCACTAAAAACCGCCCATCAAGCCACCGTTGAACCCACTGACGAACTCTCTAAGAAAAACCGAGGCAAGAAGCGGAAGGCTTCAAGCCAGAATTGCGCGGTTGTTACTCCGCCAAACCCACAACCCCTACAAACCAGGCCTGCTATTGCCAACGAGGAAACTCCACGCAGAAATTATACTGGAACGCAACCTAAGTGTGGTCAATGCCAGTATCATCACCCTCCAAACGCTCAGTGTCGAAAGTGCGTCAAGTGTGGCCGATTTGGACATACTGCTCCATACTGCCGCGTCTCACCACAGGCCTATCAAAACCAAGCCCTTTTAGCTCCAAATCAAGTCGCTCCTGTGCGAGCATGTTTTACGTGTGGTGACACCAACCATATGGCCAACTTTTGCCCTCAACGACACCAGCCGCAACAGCCTCGACAGGAACAACCACAGCCACAACAACAACAGCAACAGGCCCAACAACCTGCAAGGGGTCGATCCTTTCTTCTCACTACTGCTCAGGCTCAAAACACGAACGACGTCATTACTGGTACGTTTCTTGTTAACCATGTTTATGCTTCATGCCTATTTGATACTGGCGCCGATAAAAGTTTTGTGTCGTTAGAATTCGAGTCTTTACTCAAGTGTAAACGCTCTAAGTTGCCAAGATCTTTCGCCGTCGAAGTCGCTAATGGTAAAACCGTCGCTGTCGATTCCGTTCTCTCCAATTGTTCGTTGATCCTTAACGACCATACGTTTTCAATAAATCTCATACCTATGCAAATGGGTAGTTTCGACGTCATAGTAGGTATGGACTGGCTTAGGCGAGTTCGTGCTGAAGTTGTCTGCTCTGAGAAGTTTATTCGTCTACCCCTTCCAAACGGTGATTCCCTACACGTCTATGGCGAAAAGCCTTCTCAAGGCCTTAAGCTTATGTCGTGTATCCAAGCAAACAAATGCTTGCGCAAGGGTACCTTCGCCTTTCTCGCCCACATAGTGGAAAAGAGGGACAAAGGCCCAAGCATAAGCGACGTTCCCGTTGTACGTGATTTCCCTGATGTATTTCCTGACGACCTTCCTGGCCCGCCTCCTGCTCGTTCTGTTGATTTTCGTATCGATTTAGTGCCTGGCGCAACGCCTGTCGCTAAATCTCCTTACCGTTTAGCACCCCCCGAGATGCAAGAGCTCTCGAGTCAACTCCAAGAGCTTCTTGATAAGGGCTTTATACGCCCTAGTACTTCTCCGTGGGGCGCTCCCGTTTTATTCGTCAAAAAGAAGGATGGGTCATTCCGAATGTGTATTGACTATCGTGAGCTCAACAAACTTACAATCAAGAACCGATACCCCCTCCCGTGCATCGATGATCTCTTCGATCAACTGCAAGGCGCGACCTGCTTTTCAAAAATCGATCTTCGTTCTGGGTATCATCAGCTTCGAGTTCTCGAAGAAGATGTGCCTAAAACCGCCTTTCGTACACGTTATGGTCACTATGAGTTCGTGGTCATGCCCTTTGGGTTGACCAACGCACCTGCGGTTTTCATGGATTTGATGAACCGCGTGTGCAAGACATACTTGGACCGTTTCGTGATCGTTTTCATCGACGACATCCTCATCTACTCAAAAACGCGAGGAGAACATGAGCAACACTTGCGTCTTATCCTCGAACTTCTTCGTGCTGAACGTCTATACGCCAAATTCTCCAAGTGCGAATTCTGGCTAAAAGAGGTTCAATTCCTTGGTCATACTGTCAACGAACTTGGCATTCACGTTGACACCGCAAAAATCGAAGCTGTGAAGAATTGGGTCACACCGAAATCTCCGTCCGAAATACGTTCGTTCCTTGGTCTTGCTGGTTACTATCGTCGTTTTATCTCCAACTTTTCGAAGATCGCTGTCCCTTTGACCTCCTTGACTCAAAAAGAGAACCCTTTTGTTTGGGGTCCCGAACAAGAGAAATCTTTTCAAACGCTCAAGGACATGCTTTGTAATGCTCCTATTCTTACACTTCCTGATGGTAACGACGACTTCGTCGTATATTGCGATGCTTCACGCCTAGGTCTTGGTTGTGTGCTTATGCAACAAGACAAGGTCATCACTTATGCGTCAAGACAACTCAAAATACATGAGAAAAACTATACTACTCACGACCTTGAACTTGGCGCAGTTGTTTTTGCGTTGAAGATTTGGCGACACTACCTTTATGGTACTAAGTGTGTGGTTTTCACCGACCATAGGAGCCTTCAACATATCTTCGACCAAAAGGAACTGAACATGCGTCAACGTCGTTGGGTGGAACTGTTAAACGACTACGACTGCGAAATCAAATACCATACAGGTAAGGCGAACGTAGTAGCCGACGCCCTCAGTCGTAAAACTCATGTGAAGGGTATTCGTTGTCACCAACTTGTTAACGATCTTCAATGCCGCATACGTGAAGCTCAATATGCCACCATTAACGAAGGTAACTTCACTGTAGAGATACGAGGCGCTAAGGAACATGAGCTCATGTCTAAATCCGATGGTATTTTATACTATCTCAATCGTGTCTGGATCCCAAATCGTGAAAACCTCCGAGACTTTCTCATGAATGAGGCGCACAAAACAAAGTATTCTGTTCACCCTGGAGCCGACAAGATGTATCACGATATGCGTACATCCTATTGGTGGCCTGGGATGAAGAGAGATATCGCCTCATACGTTGCGAAATGCCTTACGTGCTCGAAGGTAAAAGCTGAACACCAACGTCCCTCTGGTTTACACGAACAGCCAATAATTCCTATGTGGAAATGGGAGAGCATTGCCATGGATTTTATCACCAAGCTCCCTCGTACTTCTTCTGGTTATGGTAGTATTTGGGTGATCGTAGATCGATTGACCAAATCTGCTCATTTTCTTCCCATTCGTGAAGATTACAAGGTCGAGAAATTGGCTAGAATCTACATTGATGAAATCATTTGTCGTCATGGTACTCCCATTGACATCATTTCCGATCGTGATGCTCGTTTTATGTCTCGTCTTTGGCAAACTTTTCAATCTGCTATGGGTACCGCTCTTAACCTTAGCACCGCTTTTCACCCCCAAACAGACGGTCAAACCGAGCGTACCATCCAAACTTTAGAGGATATGCTTCGTTCGTGCGTAATAGATTTTGGTGGCAACTGGGATACACACTTGCCTTTGGTCGAATTCTCATACAATAACAGCTATCATACGAGTATTAAAATGGCACCTTTCGAAGCATTGTATGGTCGCAAGTGCCGTTAGCCTAGTGGTTGGCACGAGATTGGTGAATCTCAACTCACTGGTCCCGAGCTTATACAAGAAGCGACGGACAAGATTTTACAGGTTCGAGACAATTTACTGAAAGCCAGGGACCGACAAAAGAGTTACGCTGACAAGGATCGCAAACCCATGGAATTCGAGGCAGGAGACTTAGTACTTCTCAAGGTATCCCCTTGGAGGGGCGTAGTTCGATTTGGTAAGAGAGGAAAACTCGCACCTCGCTACGTTGGTCCTTTCAAGATTCTCGAAAGGATTGGCAAGGTTGCGTATAGACTGGATCTGCCTGAAGAACTCAACAATGTACATCCTGTCTTCCATGTATCTAACTTAAAGAAGTGTCTAGCTGACGAAGGGCTTCAAGTTCCACTCGAGGACCTTCAAATCAACGAGACACTGCATTTTGTGGAAAAACCCGTCGAAATCGTGGATCAAGGAGTCAAGTTATTGAGGCGCAGCAAAATTCCTATCGTTAAGGTTCGATGGGAAGGTAAACGTGGCGCTGAATTCACTTGGGAACTCAAGAGTCACATGAAGACGAAGTATCCGCATCTTTTCCCTACCTCTTCCTGAATTTCGGGACGAAATTCCCTAAAGGAGGGGAGACTGTAACGCCCCGCTATTTTGTACTTTCCATTTTTAGCAAGTCTTATTCGTATTTCTATTTTTGGAAACCTTGTGTTCTTGTAATCGTTCTTTCTTTGTAACCGTTGTAAAATCCGAGACTTGGATCATGAATAAAACTCGTATTTTGTTAATTACATGTTATACATACTTTATATATGCTCATACATTCAATTTCGTGGAACAATTGATACTTATTCGTAATTTTTGGAAACGATGTGCTAAACTTGTAAATACATAAAACTTACGCATAAAACGTGTTTTGAACGTGAACGACACCTGACTTTGATGCTTATACGCCTAATTATACTTGGTTTGTACTCCTCATACTTAAATGTACCTCAAACTATGTTCTTATGACAAAACAAGTCCCTAAATGGCCTTAGAAACACTAAACAACAACTTTAGGGGGCTGATTTGTAATAAATGAAACTTGATTTCCGGAACATTAAGCTGAGGCGGCCTGCGTAAGATCCCCTTGATCTCTTACGCGGCCCGCGTGGACCTCACATCTGCAGAAAAAACACAACAGCTCCAATTCTACGCGAATATGCACGAAATCCCAAGTTCTAACACTCCCCAATCACCTTTAATCCACCTCTAATCACCTCCAATCATCCCTAACCTCTTCCACTATAAATACAACTCTTCTCCAAGCATTTCTACACTTTCACAACACTTAAATCTCTCCAAATCACTCTCAAGTTCTTGCAAAATTCTGAAGTTTGGACAGATTCATATCATCTTACTAAAGTAAGCATAACTTGCTCAAATCTTAACCAAAACACTTGGTTCTTCTTCCTAATTACTTGGATAATCCTTGGGTTTGATTCCTTGGTTTCTCCTTGGAGAAATCAGACCTGGAATTGCCCTAAAAAGGACCCAAACTTTCTGTTTTATTTAATGTTATTCAAGAACTTGTTTATACTTATCATTCTTGTATCAAACACACTCAAACCTATGTCCTAATGCTTATAACCTCATCTATGGTTAGTTAAGCTTAAAAACAAGGTTGAGATATGTTAAAATCAGAGGTTAAACCTCAAATATTTTCTGTTTTGTTTAGGGTATTTTAACCCACAAGTCATGTTCAAGTTCAACTTGATATAGGAGTGATTATGGAACAACTTGGATTTTTCCAACATAAAATCCCCACATGATTTGATGATTTCTCATAGCTTAGATTGTTTATATTATTGTACTAATCTTAGTTCATGACCCTCCTTATTTGTTCTTACAACAAGTGTAGTGGTGAACACATACGAGGTGCCTAAATGGAAGCGTGTACTTCCTACCTCCTACATGACTTCTATGACACATTTTGAGGTACCTAAATGAAGATGTGATCTTCTACCTCATGCTTGAAATACTTGAATATTTAGACTTGTTGATATACATACTACATAACCTAAATAATACCTATGAACATTCGAACCTTTGATATTGAATTCATGTTCAATTGTCAAAGTAGTAGAATACCATCTAAGACCTAAACCTTGTTATGATTCTAATGAGTGTTCAACTCATGAAAACATTATAACCCTCATGGTTTCATAGTGTCATACAAGTGTTATGTGTCAAGGATGGTTATTTTAATATAATACTTTCATGACATTTTTAATTCCGAATCCTTAATCTTCCGATTTCCCCAAGCTCATACACTTTGTTCCTTTGTGTAGAAGGGCAAGGTGCTCCTCCAAACTAATCCATCCACCAACTCTTCACGGATTCAAGTAGGAAAGCTTGCAAAACCGTGAGTATACTCGTATTCCCCACTTTACTTTTACCACTTTTGGGGTGTAACATGTTTACTTATTAAAACTTACACATGAACCTTTTGCTTAAACACATGAACATTCCTATAACATGCTTGTATACGTGATTGTTTGATACTTTAAACTTGGGTGATTCTTATGTGTTGAATTTATCATTAACTTCGTACGAGCCTAACCGTGACATATGTAGCGCTATAGGATTAACGACCCGCCCGTAGACTTGTGGTTATGTCATGAGCATATTGCGTTTCATTATTGGTTTGATATATTAGACACATGCCAAATTTATTGTTTATCTTGAATCACATGCTCGCTATGAGGAATTGTTTAAAACTTATCTTTGTTATGTACGTACCAAACTTGTATACTCGCCTTTGCTTTTGCATTGAATTGTATTTTAAACATGTTACAGGTTGATGATGACGATGCTATGAAAAGAAGTAGCGTTGATGCCTAGATACACATATAGACGTTTAGGTTTATATATGTTGTATCAATTTTTGCTTATGTTGTTATGTATTTCTTTTGAACTTGTTGTTATTTGAATTCCTTTGTATTGTTGACAATTTAGTTTATGAAATGAAATCGGTTATTAAATATTGTCACAAATAGTGTTATGATGTCTCGAGCAATCTTCACACTTCGTCTCATCCCGATGTTTCCGCCATTGGTTGGGGTGTGACATTGTGTTTTAGGTAAAAACACATTTTTATGTGTTTTTAGTCCATTGCGTTTTAGAAAGTACATTTTCTTTTGAGTTTTTAGGCTATTGCGTTTTAGAAACAAGACATTTTTTTGTGTTTTCTGGCCATTGCGTTTTACAAAAAAAAAAAGACATTTCTTTGTGTTTTTGGTGCACTGCGTTTTAGAAAAATGTCATTTTTTAGGTTTTTTTTTTTCATTGCGTTTTACGTAACTGAGGATTTTCTATTGCGTTTTACGCAACTGGGGTTTTAAATTTTTTTTTGAAAATATAGCAATAGTATACTCGTTTTAAAGATAAAAAACGCTCGTTTTTTGTGCAATTTTTATAAAAAAAGAATGTCGTATGAAAGAGTTATTAACGTTTAAAAAATAGGGGGGGGGAATTGGAGGAGAGAGAAACTATTAGCTTGGATTGACTAGAATGCCCCTAAACAAACTCACGCGCCTCTTTTCTTCCCTTCAATTTCCATCATTTAATCTTAGCCCTTGATTAACTAAATGGATGGTCAAGATCACTTCCTAGCCTTCCTAGCCAAATAAACTTCCTATTGTATCTCCACCCATATTTACCTATATATTAAATTTACCTATATATTAAAAAGAAAAGTTAATGAACCGTAATAAATAAATAAATATTAAAAACCTATATATTAAAAATTTACCTATATATTAAAAATTTACCTATATATTAAAAAGAGAAGTTAATGAATAGTAATAAATAAATAAATAAATATTAAAAACCTATAAATTAAAAATTTACCTATATATTAAAAAGAGAAGTTAATGAACAGTAATAAATAAATAAATATTAAAAACCTATATATTAAAAATTTACCTATATATTAAAAATTTACCTATATAATAAAAAGAGAAGTTAATGAACAGTAATAAATAAATAAATATTAAAAACCTATATATTAAAATTTTACCTATATATTAAAAATTTACCTATATATTAAAAAGAGAAGTTAATGAACAGTAATAAATAAATAAATATTAAAAACCTATATATTAAAATTTTACCTATATATTTACCTATATATTAAAGAGAAAAGTTAATGAACAGTAATAAATAAGTAAATATTAAAAACCTATATATTAAAAATTTACCTATATATTAAAAAGAGAAGTTAATGAACAGTAATAAATAAGTAAATATTAAAAACCAATATATTAAAAAGAAATATTAAAAAGAGAAGTTAATGAACAGTAATAAATAAATAAATATTAAAAAGAGAAATAAATGAACAATAATAAAAATAGAAATGAATGCATAGTATCGGGTACCGAGCTCATCAAATCCTGTAGCAACGTAGTAATACAAGTAATTACACAGTTTACATTACTTTTCATACACACAGTAAGTAAATTGTATTTCGTTTGAATGAGGTTTTATATACACAACAACTTATTTTGCTTTATTTGTTGTCTTTTTACGTAATGAATGAATTGTAGCATGTAAAATTAACTTGGATATTTAGATTATTGATGAGCAAATTGTATCAAATCCTGTAATCAAACCGGTATCGTATTGGTACCAAATTTACTATACCAAATTATTTTCGATACCAATTTGGTACCCAACTTTTGGCGTATTCAGAATCGTTACTTTCGGTTCGACACCGGTCTAGCACCATACCTATATTTATTGATTTTTACCTTCAAATACCATACCGTAATGTACCGAGCATTTTCGGTGCCGGTACCTAATTTTGATGATTTTCCGGATCGGTACTTTCGGTGGCGTTACCAGTACCGAGCTCATCCATATTTTAACGTGTTAGCACCATAATAACTGAACTAAAAACAACCGAATTTCCAACGTGTATGACGTGTGGGTCCTGTTATTATATATTAGGTTATTTAAAATCGCTTTTTTAGGACGGATTGACTATCATTTTCACGACATTTTTATTTATGTTTTGATATTCGGTATCTGCTTGCCGTTACTGACACGCGTTTTGCAGTCATTGGGTCCCCGCCGCAACGCGCGGGCGGAAATTTAACTAGTTATATTAAATCGTTAAAATATAACAAATTGCATAAGCACATTGTATTAAATAAAAGTTATTGGTTGCGTATTGTATGTATTATAGTATTGTTAAAATATAACAAATTGAATAAGCACATTATATTAAATCGTTAAAATATAACAAATTGCATAAGCACATTGTATTAAACTAGGAGAGACACCCGCGCTACGCGGCGGGGTGTCTAGTAAGAAAGATGGTGACCGCATTTATTTACCAAACTGACATATATATGACATTACGATAAAAAAAAAGAAGCTACATACATTGTTTTGTTCCTGAAAAAATGTCTTATATCGAGTATAATTTTGTTTTTATTAAAAATTTATGTCTGAACATTAAGGAAAAAACTAACCCTGCATTTATTTTTTTCTAAAAAGATAACGAAAGCAAGTTGTTAGAGAAAATAATATTACTAAAAATTAAATGGGTTAAATATGTATATAGTTTGTAGTATATGGGTTGAAATCCATAAAACGAATATCGCTCCCGATAATTCGACAGTAAAAAACCATATTTAAATTCGAATGTCTATTTTTTCAAAATACTTATATCAAAACTCTGAGAAAAACAAATTGATTACAACTACAGTCTCATATTTAGTTTTGTTCAAGTTGACGTAAGTTTTTAAATAAGATTAAAATTACTATACTTAAATGAGTTATCAACATGTATTAGACATCTATTGTTTATGGTGTAAGGAGTGAATTATTTATCTTCACACTAGGTTAGAACCCCGTGTATTACACGGGTTGAATAAATGTAATTTTATATACCAAATAATAAGAAAATATATCTTTAAAAATCTCGTTTATTACACAGGTTGAATAAATGCAATTTTATATACCAAATAATAAAACAATATATATTTAAAATTCTCATTTATATATTGAATAAATGTATTTTTATATATTAAATAATAAAAAAAGTTATATCTTTAAGAACCCCGTGTATTGTACGGGTTGAGTAAATTTAATTTTATATATTAAATAATGAAAAAGTTACATTTTTAAGAAACTCATGTGCTATACGGGTTGAGCACATGTAATTTTATATACCAAACAATAAAAAGTTATATATTTATATAGGGATGAGCAAGTGGTATCCAATACCGATCCCATCCCGATCCCGAGAATACCATACCGAAGGGGTTTCGGTACCGGTATCGGTATCCACTTTTAGGTATTTGTCGGTATCGGTACGGTATGGTATCGGTATAATACCACATTTTACCCTCAAAATACCGATACCGTACCGATACCGTACCAAACCGACGTATTTCGGTATAGGTATCGGTACCCATTTTTCACAAAAATCAGGATCGGGATTTGTCGGTATCGGGACGGTATGGTACCGGGATCGGTATTTGCCCATGCCTATATTTATATACCCTATGAATTATATATTTTATGACATGTGTCATTCCATTGGTTTCTTTTATTATATCGTATAGAAGATTCATTTTATAACTATTTATTATTTCCAAAGTTCCCATAATATATTTATTTTTGTAATATGGATTTTTTTATTATCAGATAATAACTTTAAAATTCTTTTACTAAATCTATATGTTGTGTTGTAGTGTTGGTATAATTTTAGAGTTATGATAGACATCCAATAAAGGAAAAATACAAAAACTAAAAGTCATGGGAAAATGCAAAAGCTAAAAGTCATTTGGAAAGAGTCGAACTCACGCCACTACATTAACTATCAATTTTGCTTACCACCAGAGCAACAACCAAATTTTTAGCTTTCTTACATTATTAATTTATATATATAGAAATAGCGTGCAGTTAAAAAAAAAAAATAAACTTAGTGGATGCCACTTGGTATCCACTGATTGGCTCCATATAAGTTACTGTACAACCTCTTTGAAAATGTAGGATATAGAATAAAAGTTATTGGTTGCGTATTGTATGTATTATAGTATTGTTAAAATATAACAAACTAAGCTATAACCCCGTGTATTACACGGGTTAAGTAAATAAAAAATCAAATAGTTAATAACGAAAATTTAACAATTATAAAACGATATTTTTAAGACAGTTTTCTGACATTCAAACAAAAGTTGTGTCATGCATATGCATGATCAAAACTTATGATGTTTGTCAAGTGTATAAATATGAAAGCATTGGAACCATCGATTAGAAGACAAACTGTATCATCGACTTTCTCACGAGTTTTAACAGTCATGTGAACATACATTTAATAACCCAAGTTTTATTTAAATAATAGTGGTCTTAATTTATTAGTTCTAAAAAAATGTTGAAATAGTAAATTACGATTTTGGACCCTGTGGTTATATCACTTTTACCCTTTTAGCCCAAAAAAGAATTTTTTAACATCTGAGCCCCCAACGTTTTTTTTTTCTAACCCTTTTGTCCCCTAACACTAACCCTATCCAGTAAATGTTAGGGGCCAAATGGGTTAGAAAAAAGACGTTAGGGGCCAAAAGGGTTAGAAAAAAAACGTTGGGGGCTCAGATGTTAAAAAAATCTTTTTTGGGCTAAAAGGGTAAAAGTGATATAACCACATGGGCCAAAATCGTAATTTACTCTAATTTAAATTATATAATAATTATCTACAATTAAGGAATTAAGATCTAATTTCTAATCTAGTAATTAATATAAATAAATAATAAGATATTTTATGGAACTTTATCCGTAATTTTTTAAATGTTTGAAACATATTAAATTTAATAATTTAAATTAAATAATAATTATATAGAATTAATGATGGTCTAGAATAATGACAAGTGCCCCTTAATTGGTTTATTTTATTATAGAGTACTAGTAGTAAGACCCGTGTGAACACACGGGTAGGTTTAATAACGATCGAAATCAAATACTAAAATGGTTAATAGTAAAACAGAAATCGCAATGTCTATCAATTATAAGAGAGTTGAGAAGCAGAAGAGCGTCAAACTAAACTCAGCATACTTGTAAGAATACTCATAAAGTCTAAAAGCAGCATCTACATGACCCTTCTTAACCATTATCCCCTAATCTAAAACAAATCCCAGCTACAAACATAGCAGACCCGGGCTGTCAATACTCCTCCAAAAACTCAGATCTGTCAATAACCTCAGATCAAGTAAAAGATCTTTGACTCTGCAAATGATGTAGATGGAACCAAATGTGAGTCCAGAAGACCCAAAATACCGTCATAAATTTTGCTTAGTTCGGTCTCGTTTGTCGCCCTATAATCCTTAATTAGCTTGCCATGATCTTCATTCCCACGGCTCTCTTTCTTCTGCTCGATAGAAGATATGATCCTCCATGATGCCCTCCTGGCTCCGATCACGTTCTTGTAAGCCACAGAAAGAAGATTCCTATCCTCCACGGTCAACTCCTCGGAGTCAACGATCTTCACGACCTTTTACATAAACTCGACCATTTCTTCGTATCGTTCGGCCTGTTCTACTAGCTTGGCCATGTACACATTGTCCTCACGTGAAGCTTCGGTTGAGTTCAGAATAAAAAAAAAATATTTGCTTGTTACAACACCATATTATGGAAAAGACCACTCATAAAAAATTAATTATAACTTCAATATGTAACATATGACCTGGTTCCATCAGCGCTATATGCCATTGTCGTACACCAAAGGCCAGGGGAATCATAATCTACTCTTGACCCCAAACAATCATAAAGCCATGCTCTGATTTTCCAATCAATTGCTGTTGAGAAAATAAACTGCACGATTGTGCAGGCGACAACGTGTGAATATTTTAGAATCTAAAAATTTAATGATAGCTGGATATCAGCACAATAAAAAATGTGTGGATAAAGACACGAAAAGATACTTACCTGTACTATTTCCTTAGGATGAGCAAAAGCAGTATCATTTACACCACCAACATGGGCATCTATCTGTAATGTACAAGATCCATCATGGTTATCGCCCCAAGTTCCGGATACGACTCGAATCGGCATCGTCCCATGTAACTCTTTCCTCTTTGTAGTTCCTATAAAAATAAAACAACATAAAATATAGAATTTCTTGGAAAACATCATATTTTGAGTTAACTACCATTTTCGTCCATGTGGTTTGTCCACTTATGCAATTTCAAAATTGTACCATTTTTCTCCCTAACATTCTCAAAACGTGTCATTTTAGTCCAAAAAACTAACCCCAGTTAAAAAACTCAGTTAACTCAGGGTAAAATGGTCATTTTACATAGATTATTTTTCTTTTCTTTTTAAACTTCTGTAAAATGACCATTTGTGTGAATTAAGCTCTTATGCATAATTTATAAATCAAAACATGAATTAAGCAAATCTAAAGATTACTATGTAAATAGCGTAAAAGAACTGCAATTTCGTTAATATATATGCACAGATACCTATAGGAAAAAGTGAAACCACGGTTTTGGGTTAAAACAGTGTTTTGAAACCACTGTTGGGTTATAACAGTGTTGTTAAAACAGTGTTTTGAAACCACTTTTGCGTCCTAACAGTGGTTTCAAACACTGTTAACCCAAAAGTGGTTTCAAAACACTGTTTTAACAACACTGTTTTAACCCAATAGTGGTTTCAAACACTGTTTTAACCCAAAACAGTGGTTTCAAAACACTGTTTTGGGTTAAAACAGTGTTTTGAAACCACTGTTTTGGGTTAAAACAGTGTTTTGAAACCACTGTTGGGTTAAAACTGTGGTTTCAATCACTGTTTTAAACCAACAGTGGTTTCAAACACTGTTAACCCAAAAGTGGTTTCAAAACATTGTTTTAACAACACTATTTTAACCCAACAGTGGTTTCAAAACACTGTTTTAACCCAAAATAGTGGTTTCAAAACACTGTTTTAACCCAAAACAGTGGTTTCACTTTTTCTCAGATTAAAACACTGTTTGAGGTTAGGCAAGCTCATATGAGTATACAGTTCTAACTTGTGCAATAGCCTGTTTGTTAGTAATAGTACAATTTTAATAGGTGGTATGGACAAGCATAAAACATCCTTGTCACTCATAAAAAGAAAAAAAATGTCATATAATCAATCAATCAAACCGTGGCCTAAAGTATATTATACTTTAAAAAAACAAAAATTAAAAGGAATTTTACCAACCAAATTTGCTGTTGATTAACACCACACTACGGAAACATAGGCCAAAAGTTAGAGGTAAAAGTAGAGGACCATAATTAATGAAGCGTAGGGTCCTGGTTTTGAAATGAGTTCTTCGTGGGTCCCGGTTTCGACAACTTGTCCTTGTTGGATAACTGCTATTGAATCAACGTTTCTTATGGTTGAAAGACGATGCACAACCACCACAGTTGTTCTTCCTATCATTAAACGCTCAAGAGCTTCTTGTACGATGCTTTCTGAACCGGAATCGAGGGCACTGGTTGCTTCATCAAGAAGTAAAATCTTCGGGTTCTTTAACATTGCTCTAGCTATTGCGATTCTTTGTTTCTGACCACCGGATAACTGAACTCCTCTCTCCCCAACCTAAAGTTTTCAACTCATTAACGTTATTCTGTATTCTAATTTATCAAAAGTGTACCATTTGTTTTACATTCTATAATCTATACTTTACCTGAGTGTTATAACCATTAGGAAGCAGGGTGATGAAGCTGTGAGCATTGGCTGCAGATGCAGCTGCTTCAACTTCAGCCATAGTTGAAAGTGACTGGTTCCCAACAAAGACAAATATCCACCCCTTGAGGCTATCCCGAACTGCATGATCCATGTCCTCCATAGTGGTTCTATCTTTCCAGCCACTGACATCTTCAATTGCTTTTAAACGCCATACACCAGCAGCCTCTAATGCAATAAAAAAATCCTTTAATATCCATAAAAAAACCTGTAATCAAGAGCTTGCAACCTTCATATCATACCAGCCCGAAACCAGTTCTAAACAACATCACAACTTTCTTTAAGACAATAGAAACACATCACATTCATTGCCTAAGGCTTAATCGGTTCTCATTCATCAAAACCGAGTCAAATACATTCAAAACTCACCTTGCAACTGCTGGAAATAGTGACTCCAATCAGCTCCTTCGTGGGTAGCCTCTAACAGGTTAGAATCAGCTTCATCTTGGCTAATAAAAGTCCCAAATGTGTCTCCATCTATTAGGGTTTAATCATTACACAAACATGCATCAAATTTTGGTTAATTATCACCTTGAAACATATCAGCTTTGACATGTTTCAACTCAGCTCACAATCATATCAGCTACAGGAATTCACTTTGCTCGTCTGAAAGATACTACAGTCAGGCTCAGAGTTTACAAAATAATGAAAGCCAAAAGGGCTACAATAAAAAGCAAGAAATATGACATACGAAAGTAAACCATTCAAGTACGTGACTGAAAGTTTCAAACTTCATTGAATAAAAAACGTCGAGTTTAATTATAAAAAAACATGGCTTATGGTCCTCACTTTCCTAATAAGAAAGCATTATGCAAGTTACAAATAAACATTTCAAATAAAAATACTCTGCTTTCAGATTTTTACCGTTAGTTGAAAAGGGCTCTGCTAATGATACCAGTAGCCTCAATGTAACGATCCACACACCTGGAGATGCAACTACTTTCTCCCCCACTCAAACTGCTGCCTGGTTTAGTGATACACTTGTCAAAGCACTTCCCCCTCGCTGTCTGTTTCCAAACCAAAATTAAATAGTAAATAACTAAATACAATGCCAAATTCTGTGAAAACCTTTGCAATGGTAATCATACACAGCATATCTACATGTCTGTATGTGGTTTGTTTTTTATGTTTTCTAACAACATCATAGTATCAATACTTCGTCGGTTATTAAACGAATCTTATTAATGTTTTATGGACTACGGTGCCTTGGCTACTCCTCAAGACCTTGAGTTACTACAAACGACAGACTCTAATGTCCAAATATAGGACACGAAGGCCATTAGCCTAATGGTTACAGTAGCTAATCTCTTTCAGATGCACACCCTTTTTTTAAATTGACATAAATAAGAAACAATTTCTTGACTGCATATAAAAAGATAGCTTGCTTGCCTTTTGCCTGATTACTGAAAGCAGATCAGTTAGGGGCTGTTTGCCTGTTTGGCAGCCTCTAAAATCTTAATGAATAAGTCAGAAGTAGATTATGTTTGGTTCACTTAAAAGACACCTGTTAATGGTTCACGGAGCCTCTTAACGGGTGTGTTTTAGAAACATGCTGACCAATTTAGAGGCTACCTCTTAATCCGTCAAGCCTCTTAATGGCTCAGCACAAGGTTGCCAATCAGCCCCTTATTTAAAACTTAAAACCTGTAAAATAACTTTTAAAAATGAAATTACTTCATTATCAGCTTTTTGGTAAGAGCAAACATACCCAGTTCAGTTCTAGAATCTTAAGAGCAAACATACCCAGTTCAGTTCTAGAATCTTAATGGCTTAGCACAGCTGTTTGCCTGTTTGGCAGCCTCTAAAATCTTATGAACCCTAGATACCTACATATGAACCCTAGAACTTCATTATATAGATACCCAGATATGAACCCTAGAACTTCAAATTTATGTTAAAAAGCAAACTGAGAAAGGAAGAGCAAATATGAGAGGAGGATTTCTGCTTCTACTTGGAAAACAACCCAAATATACTTTCACTTTGTAATTAGCCTGTCTACAAGTCCCGTTTTCTATTCCTGCTTCTACTTGGAAAACAACCCAAATATACTTTCACTTTGTAGTTTGTACAAAACCATCCCAACAAAGGGTTGTACTCAAAAGGTCTACACATGATTACTCAAATGTACCTTCATACTATTTTTACAAAATGTAGCCTCTAGTCATCTACCCCTGCTAATTAGTGACGTTTCTTTCTATTTTACACAGAAGGTCTACTTTGTCTTTACTCATGTGAAGGATGTGTGTTGCTATAACTTTAAAAATGTTACAAGTTGGTTCCTATTGAGAACGATTTGCCCTACGAATTATAAGCAATTCACAACTTACATAGCCTATAATCATATATATCATAGTCTGAAACTAAGCATTTTATGACCAACATAATACTCCCAAATGTGGTAGCCAAAATTTGAAGATAAGAAAGTAGATCTTTAAGGCGCATGATAGACAAATACGAAACTACCAAAATATAATAAACCAACAGAAACCACAATACAGGTTTCTCAAAATATAGTTTCTAAAAACTTATAAGCAATAACGCATGCACATTAATCACAATTCATAGTAGTAAACTAAACACTACATTATTTACTGATTTTTATGCTACCATATATGCATCAATACCTTCATCCTACACTTCACTTATCACAGGACCTTCACAATCTGCAGAAAATAATATACAAAATCGAGTTTAATTCCGAAAAAATGATTACGACTAACTCGAATGCAAATCTAACTGTCTGTTTGTTTAGCAGATTACCTGAGAGTTAACTTCCAGCTCAACATCCTCATTAGTGTTCATAGATGATGTTGTAGATATCTCCATCGCAGTTTCATTCTAATTGCTCACACACAACAAAATTATTTCATAGATATATAACAAATTAATAATGTGACAATAAACTTTAGGAATGATTACCAGATTATCAATGTGCTGTTTAATAGCAATTTCATACTATGCTTTCTTTCTAGCTGCCTTTGCAAAATAAGGAGCTTTCTCCTACACACAGATTAAACACATCACACATAATTTAACATGCACTCTAACTGTTTGATGAAATGCCTAAACAAACAGATCTCATAATATTAATATTCGATTTTATGAATAGATCTTACAGATTCGGTCATAGACTTCCATATAGCTCCGCCTTCTTTAGCAATCTGTAACAAACACCACAACTCATCTAATCGTCAATCGATTAAATTCATATTCATCAATTCATACAGAAGTTCTTAATCAAATATCAAAATCAAAAGGTGCAAATGAGGTTAAAAAACACACGGCAGAGGCTGATTTGGCAACAGAAAAATTCTACTTGTTTCCATTCCTGAATTGCTCCCTGTGATACAATAATGAAACAAAATTAGGTTAATTATGATTACCTTGAAGAACTTGTTGATGATTTGCGATCTGATTGTTGAATTCGAAGGCGATTGTGAAACGCTAAAACCCTAATCGACAAGAAAAGGGGGAGAAATTGAGACCGTAGATGAGTGGAGGCCTGATCGGAGATGGAGAGCAGCATGAGCAGGCCGGATCGGAGATCGCTTCGATGTTCTTCTGGTTTTGTTCAGAGTTAGGGCATCGATGTTCTTCTGAGTTGAAGAGAGAGAGAGAGGTGTGAAGATGACTATGGTTTGAATTTTGAAAATGAAGGCAGGACTATATTTGAGAGAGAGGAGGATTAAAATTACGATTTGAATTTTGAAATTGATTTTGAAATTCCCTCCTTAAAAAATCAGTAATTTATCTTAATAAAAATCGGATTTATGACATCAGCATGTACACGTGGCATATCTCAATGGTTGACACGTATGCAGATTTACATCAGCTTCAAATCTCCTATTATAGAGTGTATACATAGAAGTTTGCATAAGTACATTGTATTAAATAAAAGTTATTGGTTGCGTATTGTATGTATAGTATTGTTAAAATATAACAAATTGCTTAAGCACATTATATTAAATCGATAAAATATAACAAATTGCATAAGCACATTATATTAAATAAAAGTTATTGGTTGCGTATTGTATTATAGTTTTGTTGAACCAATAAAGAATAAATTCATTTAAACATTTTGATGATTTTTATCTTCTTCATCCCTGATCTGATAATTAGTATCGTTGTTTCCTAAGGAAAATTCTTCCTTTTACGATTTCTTCTTGGTTTTGTCCATATTGTCTTCTTAGATCTAAAAAAACATACTATGCTTTGAACTACTTTTCCATCCAAAGTCCAAACTGCCGTAGAAGAATGGGTGGTAGTTCTGACCGAATAACATGAATGTCGTTATTATAGCTCTTGATTGATTAAAAAGCATGTATTCACGTCCTTTTGCATATATCACATCCTCACATCTTTTTGAATTTTTCTCTTCTGGTTGCTGAAATGAATCGATGCCAAATGTATTCCCATCGCGTAACGCTGACTTTTTAAAATTAAAATAGAAAGAAAACAATCCACTTGAAAATCCAATCATTTTTTTCTAACAAGCTAGTACGTATTATGCCTGGTACGCAACATATATTGAGACGTGGTATGTGATGTAACTTTACAAGACTTATATTACGAATACTAGTTTCGTTCACATTAGAGGTGCAAAAATCGGGTTAGGGTTTCAACCCGAACCAGGTTCAAACCTGGTTGGGGTTAGGTTAAAAATATTCAAACCGGGTTAGGCTCTAACCGGGTTGACAGATTAGAGAAACGAACCCTATGAAACCGATTCGGGTTGGGTTGACCGGGTTGGGTTCTCAAACCGGGTTCAACCCTGTTGCTCATATCTATTAATATAAAATTATCAAAAATAATAATAAACATAATTAACTTAAAAATTCACACTTTATTTATTTTTGTAATATAGTAAGTATACTAAAACATAATTTTATGAAAAAAAAAAATAAACCTTACGACACGACGGGTTAGTAGAGGAACAACCCATATTGACGGGTTAATGCTCGCTTTCAATTCCATAGCGTTTTAGGAGCGTTTATTATTAATATTACTATTACTATTTGTGTTTTTTGAGTTTATGATTTAACCAACACCTTTAATACATATTTATACTAAGTACTAATTAACATATGGGATGAAAAAAATATCACATTAAACGTACTATAATGGTCAAAAGCCATTAAATAGCCAATGGGTAATTGCTAGTTCAATCCATCTGGACGGGTTCGAGATATCGGGTTCAAACCAGGTTCTCAAACCGGGTTGAGTGATCGGGTTGTGAACTTTCGGGTTGAAACCGGTTTGCTTGTGAAAAACCCAAACTGAGTCCTACCCTATGGGTTGAAACGGGTCCAAACCGGGTTGACTAGAGATCGGGTTCAAATCAAGTTCGGGTTGGGTAGGGTTGATGGGTTCGGTTCCTAACCCGGTTTAGGCTTGCACCTCTAATTCTCATCCGTATTCCGTGTCTAATGGTCAAGCGGAAATTTAGTAAACCGAGGAACATATTTATTTGCGAGGGTGCGCACGATAAGGGTAAGCAACAAAAGAAAGCCAGAAAGGAGCCAAAGTAACATGGTCCATTTTGAATGGAATGTATAGTTTAATATTTTTCAAAGTTGAAGAATGAACTGAAGTGGGGCCTGCGTGCGTTAAAGTATAGTTATTGGTTGCGTATTGTATGTATTATATATATATATAGTTTTGTTGAACCAATAAAGAATAAATATAACAAAGAGTAAATTACGTTTTTGGCCCCTGTGGTTATATCACTTTTACGCTATTAGCCAAAAATAGAATTTTTTAACATCTGTGCCCTCATAGTCTCTATAACTAACTATTTTGCCTCCTGAGTGTAACTCAACTCATTACCCTGAATCTAACCACAGGGGCCAAAATCGTAATGGGTTGAGTTAGACTCATGGGCCAAAATAGTTAGTTATAGAGACCATGGTGGTACAGATGGCTTAAAAAATTATATTTTAGGCTAATAGGGTAAAAGTGATATAACCACATGGGCCAAAATCGTAATTTACTCTATAACAAATTGCATAAGCACATTATATTAAATCGTTAAAATATAACAAATTGCATGAGCACATTGTATTAAATAAAAGTTATTGGTTGCTATTGTATGTAACTATGTATTATAGGATTGTTAAAATATAACAAATTGCGTAAGCACATTATATTAAATCGTTAAAATATAACAAATTGCATAAGCATATTATATTAAATCGTTAAAATATAACAAATTGCATGAGCACATTGTATTAAATAAAAGTTATTGGTTGCGTATTATGTATTATATTATTGTTAAAATATAACAAATTGCATGAGCACATTGTATTAAATAAAAGTTATTGGTTGCTATTGTATGTAATAATGTA
This sequence comes from Helianthus tuberosus, assembly GCA_030545235.1. Lineage (NCBI taxonomy): Eukaryota > Viridiplantae > Streptophyta > Magnoliopsida > Asterales > Asteraceae > Helianthus > Helianthus tuberosus. Next base: position 173,900,535 of record CM060397.1, read on the forward strand.
TTATAGGATTGTTAAAATATAACAAATTGCATGAGCACATTGTATTAAATAAAAGTTATTGGTTGCTATTGTATGTAATAATGTATTATAGGATTGTTAAAATATAACAAATTGCGTAAGCACATTATATTAAATCGTTAAAATATAACAAATTGCATGAGCACATTGTATTAAATAAAAGTTATTGGTTGCGTATTATGTATTATATTATTGTTAAAATATAACAAATTGCATGAGCACATTGTATTAAATAAAAGTTATTGGTTGCTATGTAATAATGTATTATAGGATTGTTAAAATATAACAAATTGCATGAGCACATTGTATTAAATAAAAGTTATTGGTTGCTATTGTATGTAATAATGTATTATAGGATTGTTAAAATATAACAAATTGCGTAAGCACATTATATTAAATCGTTAAAATATAACAAATTGCATAAGCACATTATATTAAATCGTTAAAATATAACAAATTGCATAAGCACATTGTATTAAATAAAAGTTATTGGTTGCGTATTATGTATTATATTATTGTTAAAATATAACAAATTTCATAAGCACATTATATTAAATCGTTAAAATATAACAAATTGCATAAGCACATTATATTAAATAAAAGTTATTTTTTACCCCAAAAAATAAATAAATAAATAAAAGTTATGGGTAGCGTATTGTATTACAGTTTTGTTGAACCAATAAAGAATAAATTCATTTAAAAATTCTGATGACTTTTATCTTCTTCATCCCTCATCTGATAACTAGTATTGTTGTTTCCTAAGGAAAATTCTTCCTTTTACGATTTCTTCTTTGTTTTGTCAATCGTGTCTTGTTAGATCTAAAAAACATACTATGCTTTGAACTACTTTTCCATCCAAAGTCCAAACTGCCGTAAAAGAATGGGTGAGGCTGCTAATGTCGTGGTCGGAAAAGTAGTGGACTTGTTGTGTGATATGGCTAAAAAGGAGATTAGCTACATCTGTAATTGCTCTGAAAATGTTGAAAGATATAAAAATGAAGCTGAAAAGCTGTCGGGTATGAAGGGAAGGGTCCAACAACAAATAGATTTGGCTAAATCTAAAGGGGAGGTTCTCCTAGAAGGTGTGGAAGAGTGGATGAAGAAAGCAGATGTTAATATATCCGATGCAACCGAGTTTATTAACCAAGAAGCCAAGAAGACATGCTTCTATTTGTGCACCCTCCGTCGTTGCAGTAAGACGGCGATAAAAAAAACGTTTTCGCTTCAGCAGCACCAAGAAAACGGTAAGAGTTTTGAAACTTGTGTCTCCCTTCCTGCTCAGAGTGCAAGATTCACAGATCTCTACCAACGTAAAAATCTTGACAATATCGATACCCAAAAGTCGACTTTGGAGGAGATCATTCGAGCTATAGAAGATGACACGATACAAATCGTTGGAATCAATGGCTTAGGAGGTGTAGGTAAAACTACACTAGCTAGTGAAGTTGCTAAAGAAATAAAGAATCAATTTGCGGATATTGTGTTTATAACAGTGTCAAGAACCGTTGATGTTAAAATGATTCAAGAAAAGGTTGATGTTGCGGCAAGGAGAATACTGAACGGAGAGAAGGTTCTAATCATTCTAGATGACGTTTGGGAAGAACTGAAGCTTGAGGAATTGGGCATTCCAGGTGTGAGTGAGCACATGAATTGCAAGATTTTGCTTACATCTAGAAGCAGAGACGTGTGTGCGAAAATGAATGCCCAAAAGATTATTTTGGTGAACCCTTTGCAAGGGAAAGAAGCGTGGACCCTTTTTGAACGTGTGGTTGGTAAAAGTGAATGGAACGATACATTGAAAGAAGTTGCATTGGCGATTGTTAAAGAATGCGGTGGATTACCACTTTTTATTAAAGCTCTAGGAAAAGCTTTGAAAGACAAAGAAATTAAAATTTGGGAAGCAGCGCTTCGACGACTACAAGCTCCTATAGATGGGGATGTCACCTATAAAGAGGAAGGTATACTGCAATTGAAGCTAAGCTACGACCATCTTGAAGATGAAGTAGCTAAGTCACTTTTCTTATTGTGTAGTATGTTCCCAGAAGATGGAAACATTGGCCTTAAAACGTTGACACGTTATGGGCTCGCTCTTGGGATATTTAATAATCCCGATAGCATTCACGATACAAAAGATATAGTTCAACTGGCTGTTGAGTCTCTTAAATCATCTTTCTTGTTATCGCCTGTGGATATATACATTTATACACCCGGTGAATCTCGTTTAAAACAAGAAGAAGAAGAATTGTTTAAAATGCACGACCTTGTTCGTGATATGGCATTGTTCATTACTTTTAAAGGTGATGACAAGTTTTTGGTGAAGTCCGGAAAAGGTTTGAGAGAATGGCAGCCAAGAAGCGACGTTATAAAAAGCTACAAGAGGATCTCGCTCATGGAAAATAAAATACGTAAGCTTCCTGATTATGAACTTGATTTGCCACACCTTGATACTTTCCTTATACAAATGAATGAACTTTCAATTGTTCCGGATGAATTCTTTCGGGGAATGAAAGAGCTGAAAGTTTTAGATATGCGGGGTAACAACATTTCATCTCTCCCACAATCACTAACGCAGCTCACAATGCTACGCCTGCTAGATCTAAGTGGAAATAGATCTCTCTGTGAAATTTCGTTACTTGGGGGGTTATCATGTCTTGAGATTCTAAAGCTTAGACGTACTGGAATTAGAAATATCCCTGAAGAGATCGGACAATTGACCAATTTAAGGCTACTAGATGTTTACTCTTGTGAAGATCTATGTTATGTAACACCTGGTGTCATATCAAAGCTCATTATGTTGGAAGAGTTATATATTTGGATAGGGAAGGGGGATTGTAATTTTCTTACGGAACTAAGCGAATTGATGTTGCTGAAAATTCTGCATTTAAGAGTTTGGGAATTGTATTATATTCCCAAAATTGAAACCTTGATAGAATTTGATATTGGTTCAACTGGATGGCCAATAACGGGTTTATATAACCGCTGCCTAGAAGTTTCAAGATATAATAAATGCTCATGGACGATGTCAATTAGGAAACTGATTCAGCTATCTGAAATGTTAAGATTGTCATATATAGAAGATTTGGATAACATCTTACCAGACCTATATCAAGAAGGTTTCGATGAATTAAGGTATATTGATTTGTCGTACTGTGAGAATGTAAGAAGCTTGGTGAAGACATGTGACTTGGATGGAATTCAGACTTCAAATGAAAGTGGTCCGATGAAAACAAAGGGAAAGTTTTTTTCCCATGTGGAAAATATCGAGTTGTCCCATTTGAATGGCTTGGAGCTTCTATGGGATAACCCACATCAATATATAAGCTTTTGTAATCTAACGACTATCAGTATAGCAGAATGCCCCTCTGTATTAAAGCTATTCCCAATAAGCGTAGCGCAAGGGCTTGTCAATCTCAAAAATTTAACTATTTCAAGATGTGAAAGTTTGGTGAATGTTATTTCGGATGGAGATGAGCAAACAACTGGAAGTGAAATTGAATTGGTAAAAAAGGATACAAATATCGTGTTCTCCTTTGATCATATTCAGCTTTACAATCTCCCCAAACTTGAGAGCTTCTACTCTGGCCATTCTATCATCAAATATCCTTCTTTGGAGGATATAAGTGTGAGAGATTGTCCTAGCATGAAGAGATGGAGTTATGGAGAGAATCATACAACCAACATCAAATTTTATTATGAAGAGAGAGAGTGTAGCATTAATGATTTTATTGCAGGACAACATGAGGTATGAAAAGTGCATGCCTTAAATTAATAATAATATTGCTTTGCTATGTGAATTAATTTGTTACCTTACTTTTACAGAAAAATGGACACTTCACAATGAAGCGGGGATGAACAAGGCTGTTGCATATGCTTTCTATAGTATGTTTATCGTGTAAGTGAACAGGAGAACTTAATGTTTTTTTTTTCTCTTTTTTCAATGGGACTCAACCATAGGTCTAATTATATATAGCCGAAAAGGAAACCAAGCTGCTTTGTCATATATCAAACTGTGTAAATGGTAACTAAACGAGTTAAATATGCAATTAACTAAACTATGCAGTTAAATTTGATCGAATTGTTTTTAATTATTGAGCTGCAAGTTTTGTTACAAATTGAGAAAATCTGCTAGTACATAGTTTTTAAAATCACACTTTTAATATTTAATTTTCTATGATAATATGATGTGGTATTATGTAAGTCCAAGTTACCTTTTTAATTATTTAGGATTTTTGTTCAGCAGACACCAACTACAAGATGCAAAGAATAGTCCGGTTCTAATGAGCTTCCTTTCAATTAACTTCACCCCTTTCTCCTTTTAATATATTTCCAGGTGAAAGTATTATTGAATAATGAGTTGGTGCAAGGAGATTGCAATATTTGCTCCAACCAAGGTAGGCTGATTAAACCCCCGTTAATTTAGGAATTTAAAATCTATACACACACATAGTGTTAGGAGTGATATACAAATACTTTTTCAGTGCGAAGCTTAGGAAACGAAGAAAAAAACATACAGTGCCATGCTTGTAAATAGTGTCACGACACTATTAAGCAAATAATTACACTACACTTCAATTATAGTTGCACTTCACTTTTAGTTGTAGTGTAATAATTATCGCTGTGCAACAAATTTCAAGTGTAATAATTATTACTCTCTTTTAAAATTATAGTGTCATAATCACACTAGTGCTTTCGACACACTTTACACGTTAAAAATTATTTGTAACACCCTATATACATGTGTGTGTGTATTGTTTTATATGTTTATTATTTAGTTTTATGTGTTAAAGATGTTATACACAATGCTTTTCTATATATATTGTAGGCATGTAGGTAGTGCTTTTCTGGAATAGGATTGGGATGGAACTGGAAGATTGCACTATCTCGTGGTATTAGATATTTACTTTGAAGCAAATAATCTTGTGTTGAACTTTTAATTATGTTTGGTATTCATTTCGTTAGTGGCATGTAATTTTCCCAACTCTAATTATGTTACAAGTACGCTTTAAACATTCTCGGCCTTAAATTCTTGTCTGTTTACCAACTTTAATAAATTATCATTCTGAGTTTTAACGAATTTTATGTTAAAGTGATTTTTTATGGGTTTTGTTTTTTTATATTAACGCTCCACACGAGTTATTTTTATCTATGTTCGACGTGAATTTTCATAACGTGTTTTTGAACCGACCGCTAGTTTATAATGTTTTTGTAAGCATTCGGTTTTTTAAACCATCCGGCGCACATCTCTATATATAGCATTGGGACTTGTTTTTTTAATCTACGTTTAAACCGACCCACTATACTGCGTGATCGTCATGCTTATCTTTAAATATGTTTTGGTGTAGATCTTGTTCAATAACCCGGCTTCCGTATACATCATACATCGACATAAAATGTGACTTTCGAATATACCGTTATGACGTGGTTTTTTTATTGTCACGTAGCATGTATGGTTGCATTTTGCTTATTTTTATCTATGTTTCGAACCTGCCGCAGAGTGTAGGTGCCCACTAGTTTAACTATTTAAGGAATTGAGGCCATAAGAACAGCAGTGCACAAAACCGGATTTTTTTAGAATCAGTTCCGGGTATGATCAATTAACATGACACGTTATCAAACAGACAAACACAAGATGAACCATGTGGAATTACCATTCGGATCAAATAATAAGAACAGATTTTACTATGATCAACAAGCTTAGTGGCTGTAGAACTCAAACTAAAAACTAATACATGGCGTCAACATTCAACATCACCTCTTAGGCCCTGTTTGTTTGGCACTTAATAGCCTCTTATTCAGTCATGTCTGACCGGGTCAGATTTCAGATGGTTTGTTTCATGCCTCTTAACACTTACCCAACCTCTTATTACCCTCTGACCGGGTCATACATTGTGTGAAGTCTGACTCATCACTGAATGAACATTAGACTTCAATATCCCTCACATTTGCCCTAATTCTTTACAGCAGCTCCTCCATCAATCCACCACACAGAAATCGTAAACTTGAGCAAATCCTTATCGTCACCGATACCACAGAAATCGTCATCAATCGCAAGAAAAAGGAGGAGACGAAAGAAGACGGGGAGGAGTTTTACCGGTGAAATTCGTCGGAGGAGCCTCAAACCACCACCGTCGCCTCCACTGTCGCCGCCGTGAGCGGCGGTGCCGCTGCCGTGCTTCCCTTTCCTTCTCACTCCGTCACTCTGTCTCACTTTCTCTCCTGTTCTTCGAGATGGGGGTGTGTGAGAGCAACAGTTACCATCAGCTGGGGGGTGTGTGATGTTCGGCTCGCAAGAATTCCCTCCGGTTTCTGGTTAGAGAGTGAGAGGGAGGGGGAGCCAGGGGTGATAAGGGTTGTTGTGGGGTGGTTTGTGGAATGGGTGGATCAATGTTATCTGCAAATTGTTAATTTGATATTGATATTGAGAAGACTATTTAAAATGCCATTATAGTAAAATGGTTCCAGCTAGAAGCTTCAGTTTCATTAAATAGTAAAATGGTTTTTTAATTAAGGCCAATTGGATTTTAACACCTCAAACTTTGAAGAATTGGCCGATAACACCCGCAACTAACACTTTGATCTGTGACACCCCAAACTTTTAATTTTGTTTGTCATTTCACCACTCAGTTAAAAAATCAGTAACTGAGTTAGTGCTCAATCCTAGGTGGCTTCATTAATCCTACATGGCACGAGTGACATGGCAAACACATGTTATAGGCAAGATGAGGTGGATTATTTGGAGACTTATGGGTATATTTTAATTACTGTAATTAATATATACATAATAAACTATAAAGTAATATATCTAATACAAGTCATCACCATAACCATCTCCATCATTCAAATCCAATATCTCATTCATCAACACAGGTTTCAACACAACAATTAACAAAACTAGTATGATAATCGAAAACAAACGCACCGCCATTACCGAATAACCGTCTAAACAGATAAGTCATCACCGCAATCGCATCGGAAAAGTGAACAGAACCGCAAAATTATCCGCTGATTTCAACTCCGATGCCTGCAAAAGCATGAATACGAGTAACAGAAACCCTAGATGATGGTTTCCAGTTCAAATTGCATCGAAAAAGTGAAGAAAACCACAAAATGAACCGTTGATTTCAACTCGGAAGCCTGCAGAAGCATGAATGCCCACCAGATGTTCGACCATCGATGACGGTACCGGATGCATCCCCTGTGTTATCTGGCTCAACCAACTCACGTCCCCCTATTTCTCTCGTCGATGCCCACCAGATGTTTGACGAATTGCTGAATTGCTGAAGTGGCTAAAAGTTTTGCAACAGTTGTTCAAATTGGGGTTTTGGTTAGGGTTAGAGGGAAGGTGGGTGTTTATAGAGGGAATGTGCAACTTACTGTTGCGGATGTGGTTGTTGAGAGGGATCCGAATGCGGAAATTGTTCATGAGGGCGGAAGATCTGAGTCGATTTCAACAAAAGTGGGTTTTGATGAGGGCGGTGGTGGTGGGTTTTGAAGAGGAAAGAGGGTGGCGGTGGTGGTGGATTTTGAAGAGGAAAGAGGAAAGTGCTGAAAGTTGAAGATGTTCTTGCTATTGAAACTGATATGAAGATCTTGAATGTTTGAAGATGTTCTTGCTTCTTATAACATGTGTTAGCCACGTCACTCGTGCCATGTAGGATTAATGAAGCCACCTAGGATTGAACACTAACTCAGTTACTGATTTTTTAACTGAGTGGTGAAATGACAAACGAAATTAAAAGTTTGGGGTGTCACATATCAAAGTGTTAGTTGCGGGTGTTATCGGCCAACTCTTCAAAGTTAAAGGTGTTAAAATCCAATTGGCCTTTAATTAAAAGGGGTAAAAATGTCATTATACACAGTCATTCAGATGTGCAACCAAACAGCACTTTACTGGTTCAGCACTTTCTGGTTCAGAGCCTCTTACCCATTCAGACCTCTTATTCATTCAGCACTTATTGATTCAGATGTTGCCAAACAGCCCCTTAGACTTTGGTGATCTGAATGCATGTTCCTTGTAATATTTGAGCTCGGTTATGCTTTCTTTGATCTCACCCAGTACGGCTCCATGCTTCTCCTTTTTAGCAGCCTTTTTATCATCTACAGGCCAAAACTAAACATAATGAAGTTAAAAAAAGAAAACAAACAGCTTAAAACATGTTCATGTGATCCGAGCACTTTTAACCTGTGTATTTAAGCGTGTCAATTTGCGTTATATTTTACTGATATAATAATATTAACACGTCTAATCCAACAGATATAAGTTTAGATGATACCTTCTGGGAACCAATGGCAACATAAAACTTTGACGCTGCCGACATCAACGAGAACGTGAGAGAAAAAACTAGCAAGATCCTTGGTTTAAAAAAGCGGGAAGCGCACAAAAGCGACGGGGCCTAAAACCGAGGCGCAAAGCACAAAGCGGTGAGCTTTTCGTACGCAATGCGCAAAGTGATCATATAAATTATTTTATATATCTCATAGGATTTTAGCTTCCCCTACCTGTGATTTAGCTAAAATTAAGCTTTAAATATGTTTTAAACTGAAAAAACAGAAATGTTCAGCATAAAAAGCCTATTCTACAACACTCCGCTGCACAGAAACACCCCATGTACAAAAGGCGCGTGTCTCACCTGCGCCTTTTGTACACCCTGCGACTTATGTCACACAAAGCGATTTGGTTTGCGCCTTAGGTCGCCTTGCGCCTAGGCGCGCCTAAGGTGCGCTTTTTTTAAACCAAGGCAAGATCTGGCATGTACTTCTGCAATAGAAAGAACACTGGTAGATTTTAATTGCAAGAAAACAATATGAAAGATTAATGTGTTTTGCATGAAGATAACACATGAAGAGTGTGAACAAAATGACCGAAAATGAGCAGGTTTTTACCTTCAAAACATAAAATCAACATAAACACAATTTCCTGCAAGTGAAGGCGTATATGCGCTGACATGTCCCTTCATAAAATCTATAACCTACAGCACTATACAAAATCAACTATTTTGTTCAAAATATAAATTGTGAAGGGCCACTACAATCGTTACAAAATTTCGATTGATTTCATCTACAAGATTGACAAAGTTTCATTATTGGTATTTAAGAACCATGAACAAGTTTTATCTCACCAGCTCTTCAGCTTCTTTTTCAGTGGTTGTACTTTGTGTCACCTTCTCAGACAACCCTAGTATATATTGGCATGTTAATTAGGACTTTTAACAATTTTTGGTTTGTTAAACTAAAAATATACATACACGAGAAGTGACAATTTTGACCCGTTTACTTATAAATGAGTTTGTGGTCTATAATGAATGAGTAATATACAAAAATTTCACTTGAAGCCTATTTTTAATCTAAACAACATTGGCGTCCTAACTTATGTTTTTTTTAGAGATTCAAATTATTATTGTAAAATTAATAAAGTAATTATTTAAAACTACTTTAAAAAAACGAGAAAAGTGTTTTACGGGTCAACATGAGCTGGCCTATTTTGGCCCGTATTAAAAGATGACCCGTTTTGACCGGTTGTCCAGCATACCCACCTTGCCACCTCTGGCATACATAAATCGCATATGTCTTCCTCATAAAATGATAGTTGACAAGTAAATTAAAGATAATGCACGAGGTAGATGTAAGCCTTACCTGATGATCTTGGCACGTCTTCCAACTTCATCCAGAAAATCTTTTGTTTGATGAATTACCAAATCAGGACCCTAAACAAAAAAAGAGTTGGTTTTAGTTAACGTAACATTTATCAGATTGTCTGCTACAATCAATAACACAAGAACCACAGTTGGAAACATAAAAAAGTTGTGAAAAGACCAACACCATTCACTAGAGGTGGAAAATGGGTGGTTCATATGGGTCAGGTAACATTTCCAAATGGTTTCAGGTCAAAGCATGTAACTTTTCGTACAGTTGGGGTAACAGGTCCAAATGGTTTCGGATCAAAGCACGTAACTTTTGGTATGGGCTGGAGTGGTGGGTCCATAGGTTTCGGGTCAAAGCATATAACATCTGGTACAGCTGGAGTACCAGGTCGAAAAGGTTTCGAGTCAAAGCATGTAAATTTTGATACGGGCGGGTAACGGGTTAGATGGACCATAAACAATTTTTGTCTAAAACCTTTCATGAATAACTAGTGTGCCAAATATTATCACAAATTTTATGATATTTCAGTAATAATCTAATTTCTTAAACACATAGATTTAGATTGTTTTATGCATTACCATTTGACACATTTTCTTTTCATCAAATTTTAAATATTTTACCCAAATTGCTCATTAAAGGTTAAACATAACTCGAATCGACCCGTGCATAAGCAGACGGGTTGTAACTTCCACCTCTACTATTCACAAACCACGATTATCAAAACGAAAGAAATACTATCACCTCACCTCTACCAATTTCCTCAACTTCCCATCAGTAATGACACAAGCAATCTCCAATATTCTGTCTACTTCAACATTCAAGCCTTCAAAAACATTATAAATACTTCTTAAACTGTTTTCAAGCATCCACCTTGAATATAACACATTCATATGCACAGTGCACCATAAAAATTAATATAACGAGTAAATGCCCACCAGCCTTTTGTAATTTGATCCACAATTACAAGTTCCATAATTACTTTTCGAAATTTTATATAATATGTTAATAACAGTTGTTTTTATCAAAAATTAAATGTTTTTTTTTTAAATTAAATGATTTTTTTAGGATCCAAATGGAAATTAAAATGCTTTTAATTAAGTGTGCGTATCAACAATTTAAGATCAAAGAGTCAAGTTTAAACGAGAATGAATGTATAGACGCAAATTTAGGTGAGGCAGGAGAAAATTAAAATAAACAAATAAAACTGGTGAGGGTTTATGCGTTCATAATAAAGCACCATAAATCACGAGCAATTTTATACGCAAAGAGAAGAATGTACCTCCAAACTGGAATTTGGGTGGGAATCCAGGAGCTCCGAACGGATGATTTTGGCCCAATTTGCTGGTCAAATCTTGAACACGAACATATAATTGAACTCATTTTTTTGTTCGTGTTCGTTCATTAAGAAATCAGGCATGTTCGTGTTCGTTTATGTTCGTTCGTTTAAAGCCTAAATGAACAGTTCACGAACACAAAACACAAACCAACATAAAAAAAATTAACTGAACATATTTGTTATTTGAATAAACATAAACAAACATAAATTAACATTATTGAACAAACATAAACGAACACAAATGAACGTAATTGAACAAATATAAACAAACATAATTTAATATTAGTGAACACAAACAAACAACTCTAATATTTTACAGTTCATCCGAAAACACATCTAATTTAGGGTTCATAGATACTGAAGTTAAGTAGTTTTTATATAAATATTAAGTGATCAGTTACGCTATAAGAAAAATTTTTAGATTTCATTTTTAATTACTAGAAAACTCAATTACTAGTTAGTTATATTTATATAATTAGTTAGAAAACCTGATATTTTATAAATATAACTATTTATGTATTTACTAAAATTTAAGCGAACATAAATAAATGTAAATAAACGAACATAAACGGACATAAATGAACGAACATAAACAAATGTTCACGAACATAAACGAAGGAACACAAGGTGTGTTCATGTTCACAAAAATTTTTGTTCGTGTTCGTTCGTTTATTAAATAAACGAACTTCCCGCCTAACAAGTTCACGAACAGATCATGAATGTTCGGTTCGTTTATAGGCCTAATATAAAGTTCTTAATTACTTTTTGAGTAAATTACAAAAAACGTCCTTTATGTTTACACTAGATTGCAAAGTGTCTTCTTTATCTTCAAAAAGTACAAAAAACGTACTCGATGTTTGCAAATCCTTACACGTTATATCTTTTATCCCTAACTTAGTTATTTTTCATTGTTAAGTGGGCGTGAAATAACCTAAATACCCATACTATTAAATAAATAACTAAAAAGTTAAAAGAAATATAATTAATATTTAAAAATTTATGTGGGACCCACCACCCACCCCACTCTCTTCACCTTCCCCAATCTTCACCACCTCCACCTTTCACCACCACCACCACCACCTCACCCCGTTGGAAAAATAGTCAGACTAGACATGAACTAACTACCTAGGCCAAAACATCCAGGGTCTACCCACACTAGATCCACAATCACATTCTAAGATCTAGCTAGTCTTTGGTTTGGGCAGAGCATAGGCTCTTGCGGCTAAGGACTGATGTGGTTTTCGAATAGGGTTGTTCACGAGCTGAATCGAACTGATCAGACCTTTGCTCGTGCTCGGTTCGTTTACAAACTGATCTGAACCGAACCGAGCGTTTTTTCAACCGAGCCAAAGTCGGGCGAGCATCTTTCAATCCGAGCATTTTTCGAACGGACGTTGAGCGAGTATCGAGCGTCACAGAACAAACAAGGAAAGTGACGATGGGAGTGATCGTTATTAGAATAAAGTGCAGTTTTAGTCCCTTATGTTTCGTTCAATAGAACACAAGTAAAAATTTAACAAATAACAAGGAATACAAAAACATTCAACTAATTCTATCAAGATTAGCTAAGTGGGAAGATAAATTGTCGACCGATTGAAACATACCCTTGTTTTATCGGAAGTTTGAAATTGAATGAACCGATTGAAGCAAAACCTTGGCGAGTCGTCATCTTGGTGAGTGGCGATGGAGAAATCAAATAACGATGGCCAATGGGGGGTTTTGATTAGGGTCTTGTACTTCTGAATCGAATGACGGGTTGAGACTTAAGTATTGATTGGAACTTCACATTTTAGTATTTGAAATTTTGACTCAATTACTCAAATGGACATTTAAGTATTGGACAATGGACTATTGGTATTGGATTTCAATTCTAGTTACTTGAATGAACTCTATTTGGATATTGGACTAAACATTGTTTATGTTGGTCTCTAGTAATTTCAATAAAAATGATACACACAAATATATATATATACATATATATATATATATATATATATATATATATATATATATATATATATATATATATATATATAGGGAGGGGCTCATGCGAGAACCACCCTTATTGTGAGAACCTTGAGAACCAATGTGAACACAACCTAAAATAGCTAAAAAAACCTAACCCCCACCCCCCCCCCCCCCAAAAAAAAAACCTAACCCCCCCCCCCCCAAGCTAAATGCTAAAAAAAACTAACCCCACCCCCCCCCCCCCCCAAAAACCTAAACCCCCCCCCCCCCCAAGCTAAAATGCTAAAAACTAAACCCCCAAAAAACCTAAAAAAAATCTAAAAAAAAGCTAAAAAATTTTTTTTGAATTTTTTAATATTTTTTATGTTAAAATCGCTACTTTTAGAAGCAAAAAAAAAAAAAAAATTTAAAAAGTTTTTTTTTTTTTTTTTTGCTTCGAAAAGTAGCGATTTTTTTATAAAAAATTCAAAAAAAAAATTTTGTGTGATTTTTAGCTATTTTTAGGCATTTTTGGTGTGTTCACATTGGTTCTCGCGGTTCTCACAATAAGAGGTGGTTCTCGCATGATCTTCTCCCTATATATATATATATATATTAAAAATAAATCGAGCCAACCGAGCCGAACTGAACTGAGCGGACCTTTGCTCGTGCTCGGTTCGTTTACAAACCGAACCGATCCGAACCGAGAATTTTTTCGATCGAGCTGAATCAAACGAGCAAATTCCGAGCATTTTTCGAGCGAGCATCGAACGAGCGCCGAGCAATTTGAACAGCCCTATTTTCGAATGTCCATGTCCAGATATGACTTACTTTACACAATGGTATCAGTATATACATCATGTACGGAAGAATTAGAACAGAGAAACCAATAACTGTTGTCGCCCCAGCAATAACAAAGTTCACTTCCCAAATCAATCACACTACCATCAACCTGCAATCACAGATGCAAGTTTCACATCATTGTTCTTTCAGCATTCACATAATCAAATGAATTAGATTCTTCAGAAAATGCGAACACCCCTCCAATCATATCATCACTGTCATCTTCATCGAATTTGTTCCTTTCGTGTCTACGATCTTCTTCTTCTTCTTCAGGTAATGGAACTCCGTCAACAATATTCATATCCAAATCTGAATGGTTAGAAACTGGGTTTGAGGTGTCACTAGTCAGAATGCTATCTGAAGATGATTATTCCATCCACCGTGACCAACACCACCATGATTATGAATCATTAACTCTCGCCAGACTCACTCGTGACTCGCACCGAGTTACCTCACTCTTAGACTATCCACTATCACAACCCAACCCAACCCAATCCAACCAAACATTTTATTAAAAAACTAATTTCTCTTTCCTTCATATACACAACCCAACCCAATCTTACTTTTCACTCACATTCACAACCCAACCTACACCAATATTTTATTAAATAAATATAATTTATAATTATTGTTTATTACAAAAATTTATATTGATAACATAGAAAAGAAAAAATATATATTATAATATTTAGCAACCGTTTGCAACCTTTGGTTGTCCCACCAAACCGTTTGAAGCATAAATTAATTTTTACATTTTTAAATTGCAAATGTTTTTTTGTCTTTTTGTAAATGTGGCAACCGGTTGGTGAAACCGATCACCGTAGTGGGTAGTCTTAGCAAAGCTCAATTTAGCAATCTCTGGAACCAACAAGTCAAATTCGGTGTATGAAGTGGAAGATTTAACTACTCCAGTTACATTAGGGTTTTCTCAAAGAATCGGGGAGTACTTTGTTGGGGTTGGATTGGGTACGCCGGTGCAAACGTATCACATGGTGATTGACACCGGAAGTGACATAATGTGGCTTCAATGTCAGCAGTGCTTCAATTGCTATCAACAAAGAGAGCCCATTTATGACCCTTCAGGTTCAAGTTCATACAATGTGTTACCCTACACCTCTCAACAATGTGAGTCACTGCACCCTCGGAATTGCTTGAACAACCAGTGTTTGTATCAGGTGTTGTATGGAGATGGATCGTCTACCAACGGTAATTTTGTTACAGACACGGAAGATGAAGAGTGTGGGGTGGGTGGTGGGTCCCACATACATTTTTAAATACTAATTATATTTCTTTTAACTTTTTAGTTATTTATTTAACAGTAAGCGTATTTAGGTCATTTCACACCCACTTAACAATGAAAAATAACTAAGCTAGGGATAAAGGACATAATGTGTAGGGATTTGCAAACATCGAGTATGTTTTTTGTACTTTTTGAAGATAAAGGACACACTTTGCAATCTAATGTCAACATAAAGGATGATTTTTGTAATTTACTCTTACTTTTTAGGGTAACTTTGTAGAAATATACACATAGTGTGTTAATTTTTAAGTCAATGATTTTTTTAGGGTAAATTACACATTTCATCCTTTATGTTTGTATCAAATTGCAATAGATAGCCTTTAACTTCAATAATTATAGTCACAATCATTTATTTAGAAAACTCATTACACCCTATGTCCTTTGCCACTAACTTGGTTAAAATTTTCAATTAAATCCTATCACATAAGGGTAGTTTAGTCTTTTTATCAATTTAATTAAATTAAAATTTAGAACAAAGCTTTAATATTTACCCTCGCCCCCTGCATCTCTCTCTCAACTTACACTCTCCCCCTCAACCCTCTTTAAATCCTCTGGAAATAAAACCACCGCCTCTGACCACCATTAACCACCACCAAATATAGTTGACATATCCAAAACCGACAACCACTACCAAACATCACCAAATTTAGCTCAGATCCAACAACCACCGTCTGTAACCACCACCAAACAGCCCATGATTCCAAAACTACTTTCACCTTCCTAAATACGAATTCGCATCTAGTAACCCAAAATCCAGTGCCCAAAGTTTCCGTTATAAAACCCCCTACACCCTCATACCTCTATAACAACCATCCAACAAACCAACCAACAACCCATCATCCAAACATGAAGGAACTTACAAACAACGGCTATCAACTCACCGACGAGATCGACCGAGGCCGCTTCGGAATCGTCTACCGCTGCTACTCCACCATCACTGGCGACTCATTCGCCTGCAAATCCATCGACAAACGCCTCCTATCCGACCCACTGACCGCGAGTGCCTCTAGAAAGAACCAAAAATCCTCCACATCCTCGGCGGAAACCCAGAAAGAACCAAAAACCGCCGGCGACGTTGCAGGTAATTAAGGTTGAGAGAAAGAGAGGTGGAGGGGGTGAAATCTCGTGATGTTGCAAGTTTTAGGGTTTAGCGACGGCGACTGTTTATTAGGGTTTCAAAGATCTAGCGACTGTATGTACCAAAATCTCCATGAACTACACTCATTTTGCCTAAAGACTTCTGAAATCTGAGTGGCAATTTATTAGGGTTCATGTTTGTATTTTAAGGGAACAAGTGTAACAATCCTCACATAACCCGACACCCTTATAATATTTCTAACACTCTAGTATATTTTAGAATGTCCCAATATGTCTTTAAATACACCCCGTATGTGAAAACCGAGCCCAAATTATGTTATAGTATTTAAAATAAATTAAAAACAATAAATATTAAGTTGAGGCGGGCCGCGTAGGACCTCACCTCAAGCTTACGCGGGCGGTATCAAGGTGGATACTGGATTCCTTTAAGTTTCTTTAGTTCAAGCGGGCCGCGTAAGACCCCGTTTAAGTTAACGCGGGCCGCGAGAGATCAACAACGCGAAGACATCCTGAGCTGACACTTGTCGACATCATGGCGGGTCTACTTGGTGAGCCGGACAAGCTAGTCCGTTGACTAGCTTTGACGCGGGCCGCGTAAGCGACCCTTGTCTTTCACGGGGGCCGCCTGAGAGTCGAGATCAGCAACTATATAAGGGAGGCCTCGGGTTTCAATTCAGTTCGTTCATTTCTCAATTCTCATTCTCACTTTCTGAATTAGAGGCATTATAGTCGGGTATTATACCCCTAATTAGCGAGGTTCTGCTCCGTTGTAAGTATTATAACCCCAGTTTCGTAATAGATACGCTGCCCGATTGATTTAGGGTTCCGTAATAACTGTCGTGGTTCTGCCCGACGTAGTTGTTGGAATGCCGTCTCGGGGAGGGTATCATTAATATTTTCAAAGGGTTATGATACTAACCAATGTACATTTGTATAAATTATAGATTATATCCAGGAAACCCTTACGCGAAGTCTAAGATAGCCAAGTGAGTTTATCCTCTTTTTGTTAACCTTTTTGGAATATTTTACAAAACCTTGATTGTTTTACAATGTGATTAAGCGGTGATTAAGTCTTTGTAGTTCTTCAATTACTGCCGGTATGTTGGGGTTTTGTATACAAAATTTACTACCTTGTGAGTAGTAAGTCTGGGATGACAAGACGTTACCATTGGACAAAGAGTTAGCCAATGAGTAATATGACCCACAAGTCAGGATTGACAGTACTGAATGAGTAATTGTGTAGAAATAAACAATGTGATCGCTCTCAATACTATTTTAATTGATAAAATGTTTCTTGATTAAACTGGGATTCACTCACCAGTATTTCCCGCTGACAAATGTTTTTAAAACATGTTTCAGGTAACAAAATGTGACAGCCAATTAGTAAAAAGCCAGCTGGAGAGCACTGAAGGCTTGGGAAAAATGTGGCTATAAAAGTTACCTAAAAGATGATGTTTTAAATTCAATAAAATAGGGTTTATCCCTATGAATGTATTGTAATTAAGAAACTTGGGTTTTACCCATGTGATTATTAATATCAAAAATGGTGGTTTTACTCTGATAAATATTTCCTAACTACGGTCCTGTTGTAAATTCCGCTGCCAAATCAGACAAATACCACGATACCACCGAAACTGGCTCGCGTCTGCCCGTTCCCGGAAATCAGGGATCGGGGGTTGCGACAGAAGGTGTTATCAGAGCCTAGCCACTGGTCTGAGCCAAAGAAGTGTTCTGCTGACACTTAAAATTTTAAATTTTGTGTTAGGAAATAAATTACGGAAATAAGTGCATAACTGTATTTATTTGTTATGTGTTATTTGACTATTTGTTAGTTTACAGTATGAGTGATCAAGGACCCTCATACATGAATCGTCAGTTGTCTGAATCACCTAGGAGTGAAGGTACCTCTTCACAGCCTGCCCTCTCTGGGTATTCTGCTGATCAGGAAGAAGGAATGTTTGCCTTTAAAGCTCAATCGGAAGAGCCATTCCCTCACAAAAGGAGAGGATGGTTCAGTAAGGAAGCTTTTGCAAGTAGGAAAAGAATGCGAAAGTTGCAACAACAAAGAGTTTTAGCAGTCGCTAAGCGAAAGACAGATGCCCATACACAGGATATGCTTAATAGAAGCCTAGCTAATTTCCATATCCTAGCTACAACTGCTGCTGACCCAAGTCTGGAACAACTAGTAGCCCCACAACCCCAAATCCCAGAACAACCCATGGAGATAGAAAACCCTGAAAATCAAGTGGAGATGCACGACTTTAACCCAGAAGAAATCCCTAGGGTACCTGCACCAAATCCCCTAGATCCAAATTACGACCCCTGGTGGGACGACAATAGAGACTTTGTGCAACGTTACCCTATCCATGAAGATATACCCATACAAAACATAGAAGCCTACCCAGGTATGGACCCTTTAGATCCCTATTACCATGATGAATATATTAGGGAGATCTTAGAAGATCCTTACCATCTCCGAACTCATACACCTCCAAATCAGGAACCCGCACCCCAGATTCCAAACCCAGTCCGAGAACCTGCACCCCCAATGAGTGCAGAAAACGTTTAAGAACTTAGGACTTTTGGGGAGGAAATTTTAGAAAGCAGTGAGAGAATGCGTCAGGTGGGAGAGCGTCTCGTATGGAAATACGATGAACGCAATATGGATTTCTGGATAAATCCATATCCGTGAATAAGATGGTGAAACGATAATAATAATAATAATAATAATAATAATAATAATAATAATAATAATAATAATAATAATAAAAATATAATGAAATAAAAATAAAATAAAATATGTGTGTACGGATGCATATTAATATTAATGTAATTTTCTTTTTGTCGGTATTGTAATCTTTATTTCAGTACTAGTGTGTAATAGACGCATAGTATATGAAAATAGAGTACAAGTCGCAATGATCGACGTTTTTGGCTAGATTGCGTGTCATGTGATTAACATTATTGCCTATTATCTTGTGATATTAATATAGGGTAAATGTTTAAAATTCAGATGGCGGATGACGGAAATCAAGGAAATCTGAATAATGATAACCAGAGTAACATTAACGTGGTTAATGAGAATCCAAGCATCAATAACAATGGAAACCAGATGGATAATAGTGCTGTTCAACACATAGTGGCACAAGGAATCATAGATGCCATGCCATTTATTATTCAAACTATTCAAGAAGCGAATAATAAAAGTAAACATAGCAGTAAGGGACCAATCGAACCAGAAAACAGTGTTAACAATGGACCTGTACTACAAGTGCCCATTCCCAAAAGAAGAAGAACCATGCCTTATGGTTATTCTTATAAAGAATTCTGGTCTTGTAAACCAATGGAATTCTCGGGCAACGAAGGGGCCATTGCAACCCGACGCTGGATAGAGAAGACTGAGGCAGTCTTAAGGATAAGCAAGTGTGCTGAAGAAGATAAAATATTATTTGCTTCTAATCGGTTTAAGAATGCAGCACTAGAATGGTGGAACACTATCCTTCAATCAAGAGGAAGTGATAGAGCCTATAATATGGAATGGGAAGAATTTAAGAACAAGGTAGAAAGGAAATTCTTCCCACCCAATGAAAAAGAACAGATAGCAAACAAATTCCTAAACCTTAGGATGACCGGTGTGGATAGTAAGGGGTACACTAAGTTATTCTTCGAATATGCTAGGATAGTACCAACTCTTGCTTCACCAGAACCAGTGTTAATCTCCCATTATATCTGGGGATTAATTGGGGAGATAAGACATGTAGTCAAGGCAGCTAGACCTCAAACCATAGAAGAAGTTGTAGAACTAGCCAATACCTTGACTGATGAGTTAGTCCGTACCCGAGAAGAGGATCAAAGGAGGAACCTAACCCAGAAATTGACTCAAGAATTTCGTTCTGGAAATTCTAACCGTGGGAGAAATGTAGGTTCTACCTCTGCACCCTACTATAGGTATTGCAAAAGAAAACATTCAGGAAGATGCTCCATATACTGTAACTTTTGCAAAATATCGGGACACAAGGAAGAAGACTGCAGGAAGAAAGCTAACAATAAAATATGTTACAACTGCGAAGAACAGGGTCATATCAAGCTTAATTGCCCAAAATTAGCTCCAGCTGCAAACAACAAGAATACCAAAAATGCTAGAGCATTTGTTCTAACTGCAGATGAAGCCAAAATGATTCCAGATGTCATAGCTGGTACGTTTTTAGTTAATGATGTCTTTGCTAAAGTATTATTTGACTCTGGTGCAAACCAAAGTTTTATTAATACATCATTTTGCAAATTTCTAAATCAATCATTAACTAAACTACCACTAGAATGCTTAGTAGAGACAGCTAATGGAGAAACTGTTAGGATTTCTGAAATCTTGCAGGGAGCAAGAATAGAAATTTTAAATCATAAATTTATAGCAAACCTATATCCCATGAATCTGGCAGGATTTGATGTTGTTTTAGGAATAGATTGGTTAATAGCCAATAAAGCCAGTATTTTATGTGATCAAAAGTCAATTCAAGTAAATTCACCAAAAGGTAAGACGATCACAATTAAAGGAGATAAGCCATCTAGATCCGCAAAATTCATCTCTGTGATGAAAACTGCAAATTATATAAGAAAAGGCTCGATAGTGTATTTGATTTCCATAATCACTAACACTAAAGGAAAAGAACTAAAAGACATTCCAGTAGTGTCTCGGTTTTCAGATGTCTTTCCAGAAGAATTACCAGGACTACCGCCAGACAGAGAAGTTGAATTCAGAATTCACCTGCTACCAGGAACAACACCGATTGCCAAAGCACCTTACCGTTTGGCACCCGCCGAAATGCAGGAACTGAAGAAACAATTAGATGAATTGTTGGAGAAAGGATTTATACAACCTAGCTCGTCGCCATGGGGAGCGCCGATACTGTTTGTTAAAAAGAAGGACAGATCAATGCGTATGTGCATTGACTACCGTGAATTGAACAAAGTCACGATTAAGAATCGGTACCCATTACCGAGAATCGATGATCTGTTTGATCAACTGCAAGGAGCTCGATTTTTCTCAAAAATCGATTTAAGGTCAGGATATCATCAGTTAAAGGTACAGGAAGAGAATATTCCTAAAACCGCTTTCAGAACAAGGTATGGCCATTATGAATTTACTGTCATGCCATTTGGTTTAACCAATGCCTCAGCTGCATTTATGGACATGATGAACCGAATATGTAAGCCATATTTGGATAAATTCATAATCGTCTTCATAGATTATATTCTAATTTACTCTAAGAATAAAGAGGGTCATGCAAGACATTTGCACGCACTTTTGAGTTTACTACGAAAAGAAAAGCTCTATGCTAAGTTTTCAAAGTGTGAATTTTGGTTAGAACAGGTACAATTTCTTGGACATTTAGTAAACCATGAAGGAATCCATGTGGATCCAACAAAGATTGAGGCGATTACTAAATGGAAAACCCCTGAGTCACCAACCGAGGTTAGAAGTTTCTTAGGATTGGCCGGTTATTATAGAAGATTTATTAAAGATTTCTCTAGAATAGCCATTCCCTTAACTAAGCTAACCTGTAAATCTGTTAAGTTTGAATGGGGACCAAAACAAGAAGAAGCATTTAGAATTCTTAAGCAAAGATTAACCCATACACCCATACTAGCGTTACCAGAAGGAACTGAAGATTTTGTAGTCTATTGTGACGCTTCTAAGATAGGTTATGGATATGTGTTGATGCAACGACAAAAAGTTATATCTTACGCATCTAGACAACTTAAGAATCATGAAGAAAATTATTCAACCCATGATCTGGAACTAGGAGCTATAATTTTTGCCCTTAAAATTTGGAGACATTACCTTTATGGTAGTAAGTTCACCATATTTACTGATCACAAAAGTTTAAAGTATGTTTTCGGGCAAAAAGAGTTGAATATGAGACAAAGACGTTGGATGGAATTGCTTAATGATTATGATTGTGATATCCAGTATCATGAAGGAAAAGCAAATGTAGTGGCAGATGCTTTAAGCCGAAAGTATCATGAAAAGCCAAAAAGGGTACGTTCTCTTAAATTAAATCTGCAAGTAGATTTAAATGATCAGATAAGAGAAGCACACGAATCAGTAATCAAGGATGATTCTGAAAAATTAAAAGGTATACTGAAAGAATTAAAACAAGGAACAGATGGAATCTGGAGATTCCATGAAAAGAGAATATGGATACCTAAATTAGGAAACCTGCGTAATCGTATATTAGAAGAAGCCCATAAGTCTAAATATACGATGCATCAAGGAAGTGATAAAATGTACCAGGATTTAAGGAAAATTTTCTGGTGGATAGGAATGAAAAAAGACATAGCAGCCTATGTTTCTAAATGTTTAACTTGCTCACAAGTTAAAGCTGAACACCAGAAACCCTCAGGTTTGTTACAGCAATTAGAAATGCCAGTGTGGAAGTGGGAATTAATAACAATGGATTTTGTTACTAAATTACCCAAAACCAAGAAAGGTAATGATACAATCTGGGTGATTGTAGATAGGCTAACCAAGTCAGCCCATTTCCTACCAATGAAGGAAACTTTTAGTATGGAACAATTAGCTAAATTGTATGTAAATGAAATTGTTTCTTTACATGGTATTCCTTTATCAATTGTTTCTGATAGGGATAACCAATTTACCTCTCATTTTTGGTCAAGTTTCCAAAAGGCAATGGGAACTAAGTTAAAACTAAGTACAGCTTATCATCCTCAAACGGACGGACAAAGCGAAAGGACAATTCAGACAATGGAAGACATGCTTAGAGCTTGTGTAATTGACTTCGGAGGTAATTGGGACGATCACTTACCTTTAATAGAATTTTCATATAATAATAGTATCACACAAGTATCAATGCTGCACCATTCGAAGCACTTTATGGACGAAAGTGCCGAACCCCAGTCTGTTGGTCAGAAATTGGGGAAAAGCAACTATCTGGACCGGAAATAGTACAAGAAACAACTGACAAAATCATTCAAGTCAAGGAAAGACTAAAAGTCGCACGTGATCGACAAAAGAGCTATGCCGAAAACCGACTCAAGCCATTGGAATTTCAAGTAGGGGATAAAGTATTATTGAAAGTCTCTCCTTGGAAAGGAGTGGTAAGATTCATAAAAAGGGGAAAGCTAAGTCCCAGGTATATTGGACCTTTTAAGATTATTAAAAGAATAGGACTTGTAGCCTATCAGCTACAACTGCCAGAGGAAATGGCAGGAATACATGATGAGTTTCATATATCTAATCTCAAAAAGTGTTTAGCTGATGAATCAATGATAGTACCTCTTAAGGATATAGAGGTAAATGAACAACTCAAATTTGTAGAAAGGCCTCTACAGATTGAAGACAGAAAAGTCAAGAATCTTAAACATAAGAGATTAATTCTAGTCAAAGTGAAATGGGACTCCAAAAGAGGACCTGAGTACACATGGGAGCTTGAATCTGAAATGCAAAGGAAATATCCGCACTTGTTCCAGTAGATCTCGAGGACGAGCTCTAAAACAAGGTGGGAAGAATGTAACAATCCTCACATAACCTGACACCCTTATAATATTTCTAACACTCTAGTATATTTTAGAATGTCCCAATATGTCTTTAAATACACCCCGTATGTGAAAACCGAGCCCAAATTATGTTATAGTATTTAAAATAAATTAAAAACAATAAATATTAAGTTGAGGCGGGCCGCGTAGGACCTCACCTCAAGCTTACGCGGGCGGTATCAAGGTGGATACCGGATTCCTTTAAGTTTCTTTAGTTCAAGCGGGTCGCGTAAGACCCCGTTTAAGTTAACGCGGGCCACAACAGATCAACAACGCGGAGACATCCTGAGCTGACACGTGTCGACATCGTGGCGGGTCTACTTGGCGAGCCGGACAAGCTAGTTCGTTGACTAGCTTTGACGCGGGCCGCGTAAGCGACCCTTGTCTTTCACGCGGGCCGCCTGAGAGTCGAGATCAGCAACTATATAAGGGAGGCCTCGGGTTTCAATTCAGTTCGTTCATTTCTCAATTCTCAATCTCACTTTCTGAATTAGAGGCATTATAGTCGGGTATTATACCCCTAATTAGCGAGGTTCTGCTCTGTTGTAAGTATTATAACCCCAGTTTCGTAATAGATACGCTGCCCGATTAATTTAGGGTTCCGTAACAACTGTCGTGGTTCTGCCCGACGTAGTTGTTGGAATGCCGTCTCGGGGAGGGTATCATTAATATTTTCAAAGGGTTATGATACTAACCAATGTACATTTGTATAAATTATAGATTATATCCAGGAAACCCTTACGCGAAGTCTAAGATAGCCAAGTGAGTTTATCCTCTTTTTGTTAACCTTTTTGGAATATTTTACAAAACCTTAATTGTTTTACAATGTGATTAAGCGGTGATTGAGTCTTTGTAGTTCTTCAATTACTGCCGGTATGTTGGGGTTTTGTATACAAAATTTACTACCTTGTGAGTAGTAAGTCGGGGATGACAAGACGTTACCATTGGACAAAGAGTTAGCCAATGAGTAATATAACCCACAAGTCAGGATTGACAGTATTGAATGAGTAATTGTGTAGAAATAAACAATGTGATCGCTCTCAATACTGTTTTAATTGATAAAATATTTCTTGATTAAACTGGGATTCACTCACCAGTATTTCCCGCTGACAAATGTTTTTAAAACTTGTTTCAGGTAACAAAATGTGACAGCCAATTAGTAAAAAGCCAGCTGGAGAGCACTGAAGGCTTGGGAAAAATGTGGCTATAAAAGTTACCTAAAAGATGATGTTTTAAATTCAATAAAATATGGTTTATCCCTATGAATGTATTGTAATTAAGAAACTTGGGTTTTACACATGTGATTATTAATATCAAAAATGGTGGTTTTACTCTGATAAATATTTCCTAACTACGGTCCTAATGTAAATTCCGCTGCCAAATCAGACAAATACCACGATACCACCGAAACTGGCTCGCGTCCGCCCGTTCCCGGAAATCAGGGATCGGGGGTTGCGACAACAAGAAAGGAAACTGGTTGAAGTGAGAGAGAGATAACTGAGATAGATAGAAAGAGAGAGGAGGTGAGGGTAAATATTAAGCTTTGTTCTAAATTTTAATTTAACTAAGTTGGTAAAAAGACTAAACTGCCCTTAAGTGAATAGACTTAACTGAAAATTTTAACCTTGTTAGTGCTAAAGGACGAAAGATGTACTGAGTTTTCCAAATAAATGATTGTGACTATAATTATTGAAGTTAAAAGTTATCCATTGCAATCCAATACAAACATAAATGACGAAAATTGTAATTTACCCTTAAAGTTATTATTAGGAAAATTCTATGTAATTAATAATTAGGAAAATATTATTAGGTTATTAATATTGATGCCACTCAGGCTTTGGCCTAGTGGTCAAGAGGAATTACTTTTTATGGGGAGACCAAGGTTCAATCCTAGGGAGGTGTATGTTTAGGGGGAAAAATCTTTGCTGTTAAAAAAATGCTAGTACATTAATGACATCGGACAAGACAACGAAAATTATATATACACTAAGGCTGCGAGGTATGGGGATCGTCCCCGGTTCGTTCTGGTCCGGCGCCGGGCCAAACACCGCCCCGCCCCCTCCCGGCTTCGTCCTCACCGTCCCTTTCAAGACATTGATGCCGGTCCACAAAAGGACAAAAATCATCCCTCCCCCTCTATCACACACCTATACATACAATATATACATATACGTTTTAGGTCCATCCCCCTATTTCCATACCTCCATCCTCTTTGACCCTGCCTCATGCCCATCCTACGTGGCGCTTACGTGGCGGACCATCCTCCAAGGGAGGACCATCACCATACCACATAGCCTAACAAGTTAGATAAAACTAATACTAAATGAAACCAACTGAAATAATAACAAATAGAAGTTGATTAAATAGTATTGAACTTGTGAAAATGTGAGCCAACTTGCAACTTTTATTACAACATAGGCATGGTTTAAAATGTTAAAAAATCAGATTAGATTTTATTGCATATTACTAATCCATATATGTTTGGCCTAAAACCTGCAAAATTTCACTTTAAATGAGCAGCATAGCAAATCATACATCTTCAAATCAGAGACAACATAGCATAGGGCCATCCCTAATTTTTTAATAAAAATTTCCACTAAAAGTGTGCCTCATCTGCGCATTTTGTACATTGCTCGCCTAATGTAAAACAAGGCGCAATCCTTTGAGCCTTAGGTCGCTTCACGCCTAGGTGCGTTTTTTTTTTAAACCAAGATTGACTAAACCCGAAACATCAATTACCAGTTAATTAGTTGTCGATCTTCATCAAGACCGCTCACCTATTGACCGTTTGACTTCGAGCTCATGTAAGATAGATACTCCTCATTTGCCTATTTTCAACAACCCAACCCGATAATTGATTAACCTACATAAAAATACTTAAATTAGACCCAAGAATGAAAATAAAAGGTTGTTCACAAATGTGAAAAATGCTAGGTCCACGCACTATTAATATGATCTAAAAAATAAAAATAAATAGAAAAGATTTGAAATCAGAACAAGTTCTTACCAAGCAATAAAATGTAAAGAAAGCCTAATTGCAAAACAACAGTCCTAAATTGTGTGTTTTGATTAAAAAAAATTAACGACGCTTTAGGTACCTTCAAAGTGGAAACAAAATTGGTTGCAGAGAAATCGCACCAATTGCTGCGAAGAAGTTGGTGTTCCCCGTCTCAAAAACCAGTGACCTGCCATCATCAAAATTTAGAAATATCAACCAAAATTAACCAAACACTGTTGAGACTCATCAAATAAAACATGATATTCATAACTGCCATCTCCAAACTCTTAAATCTCTAGTTAAATTAGCATGCTTGTTTATATATCAGCTCAAATAAAGCTCATGCTTTACGTTTACCGGTCCATACAATAGTACAAAACATATAAAGCAAGATACTGAGCATGGCGATGATAAAAGACCCACGTCATGATATTATAATTTCATTCTCTTATACATCACCCCTAAATTTCATCCACAACTATAAAACAATTAGGCTCTAGTGATAATGTTCAGCACATATCTGCACAGGTTGTCAAATTCATTAACACCTATAACTCAAAATAAGGAGCAACAGAATATATCAATAATATGAAAATGGACATAAAAGAAATTTCCTTACATGCAGTATCGACGCCAAAACTTGTAAGAACTAAGAACTTCTTTACATCTCAAGTCCCCATCAATGGCCTTTGGGCATCCAATTATTAGTATATAAACTTAGCATTAGGAATTTATTAATATTATTATTATTATTATTATTATTATTATTATTATTATTATGTTAGCATAGTTAGTGGCGGTTATCAAACTAACCGGCCGAGTATATATATGTAATCTCTGTGAACATTATGGTGTACCAAGATATTTTTTCATTACAATATTCAAATGCAAGTTTCGTTGTTCTCTGTACAAACACACACACGAACACGAATACGACAACGATGATGATAACGGCTTCCGCTAACACGTGGTATCAGAGCGCATGGTTAGAAAACGAAGAATTAGTATCAGAATTACATGATCCTGGGAAGATACGGATGAAGAAGATGAAAAACAAACACGGGAAGAGGCGAGAAACAAATAGCGATTTAGATCATATAAGTCCGCGATTACGCGCGATTGCAATCCTGAAACAAGAGATTGCAATAATGGAATTGCAATACGATATTGCATTCCTGGAATATGAATCGGGATGTCTCGAAGATACCGGAGAGAAAGGCGAAGTCATAACACCGAAAGAAGAGAATTCAATGATACAAGAAATTGAATTCGGGAAACAAGACAAAGAAGAAGGCGATCCCGAAAGCGAAGAGATGGCCTGTAAAGATGTTCAAAAAATAAACGGTAAGATGCAGGAAGACAGGGACGGTTATTACAATAGAGAAGACGACAAGGATACGGAATCAAGAGAGAAATCGGTAATTAACCGAAAGCATCACAAGAGAAAAGAAAGGGATTACAACGATGATTATAAAGATGATTGTGAAGAACAAGAAAGGAATCGGACATGAAGAATTACAATGATAAAGGAAGTGAACGGCAAAAGGCATGATACTCTGTTTTTTAAAGAAGTTTATACTTGATATACTTCTGCAAATAAATCCAAAAGGATGATCCAGAGAAGAAAGAATGATTTAGTGAAGACTTCAGCGACAGAAGAAGAAGTTTTAGCGACGACAGTTAGTGACAAAAGAAGAAAGATAGCGACAGAAAACAGATTAGCGACAGAACGATTTAGCGGCACTGAATTGGCATTAACGACGGTTAAAAGACTTTTAGCGACAAAATGGGAAATGAGCAATAACATTACCGTACTCGGCATCACAAAAAAATTCATGGTAGATCTTTGGACGCATTATGATAAATTCAAAGAGAAGACATTTGTCATCGACGAAGACGAGACGAGTCATTACGGATGCTAAGTTTAGGGGATGGTATTAGTATATAAACTTAGCATTAGGAATTTATTAATATCATTATTATTATTATTATTATTATTATTATTATTATTATTATTATTATTATGTTAGCATAGTTAGTGGCGGTTATCAAACTAACCGGCCGAGTATATATATATGTAATCTCTGTGAACATTATGGTGTACCAAGATATTTTTTTCATTACAATATCCAAATGCAAGTTTCGTTGTTCTCTGTACAAACACACACACGAACACGAATACGACAACGGTGATGATAACGGCTTCCGCTAACACCAATGACTCGAGTCTTCAAATTCTTGATCCTGTGTGGTACATATTCAAAACTCTAATCACAGAGAGAAGAACAATAATTCACAAGTACTAAAGTTCATTAAGATAAATAAAATACCTAAAACTTTCATGTTGGCGGGTTTATTTTCATGAAGGCAAGTATTTGTGCTGAATCATCTCTGCTAATAACAACAAGCTCGTCCAGAGCAAGCTTGATTGTTGTATCTTCGGTTTGCTTAAATCGGAACCCAGTCAAATGTCATAAATCTGCAACAAGATAATTATAAATTTAAATGATTATTATAAACCCTAACTCAAATAAGGAACAATACATATAACATACGTCGGGCGCAAATTAGGGCATCAATCGAGCTGATAAGCAAAAGAAAACTCAAAAACTTACCCTTGAAACTTAGATCGGAACCCAGTTTGGCACAACTCTTCACCCTTCTTTCAATTATGATAGAATAGATACCTCTCAGCCATTTGTTCGTTCAATTGTAGCCCCCTAACAACGATTCAAGATAAGAAATCCTTCAATATCGGACCGACTTAGAGATTTTAGGTTGCTCCTGAACAAGAACAAGATGAAAGAATTAAGAGAGAGAACTGGGAGTGGAAGTAAGGAATGTGAATTTCAAAATTTAAACATGATGAGAGAGAACTGGGAGTGGGAGTAGGGGGTATGAATTTCAAAATTCAAACATGGAGGTTTAAAACGCCGGTTTCCTCCAAAGCAGAGATGTACGTTGTGGGACTATTTAATATTTTGAGTTTAAATATTAAAAAAACTACACTTTAGAGTTTAAATATTAAAAAAAAATTCTTTGGTTAACTATAATATTTTGTTACCCCTTTAAAGTAGGAGGTTCTGTTGATATTTAACTAAACCGTAAAGTGTTATAAATCTTAAGAGATTGAGATCAAAACTTCCTCTATATATCTTTCTCTATTCTTCTCTTCTTTCACAATCATATTACATCTAATATTTCTTTTGATCAAAACTTAAAAGATGAACTTGAAAGATATGAAGAAAAGATAAGAATATGAGAGAAGATTGCTTTGGATTGTTGTTAATCATTGTGATGAACGAATACATTGAATGATTTATAGAAAACAAAAGAAATAAAACAAAATGGGTGGGGCCTATATGTCTGCTAATAATTCATAACACTCCCCCTCAGACATATGCCCATTTATTTGTTTGATGAATAAATCATTAGCTCCTTGTGGTATGTTGTTCTACAACTTTGGTGTTTGGCTTTAACATGCTGCCTCATTAAAAACCTTGCTAGGAAAACCCAGTGGGACAAAACCATAGCTAAAGGAAAAAGAGTGCAGCGCATGTTGTCTCTCATGATACTTTTGTAATACTCCCCCTGATTTCATTATGTATCCTTTAAGCCTTCTGCGTAGATCTTTTAGTTAATATTTTGCCACTTCATTCCTTAATGTGTATAATCCTTTGTCTTGATCAATGTTATATGGTCTTTATATGAGATTCCTGGTGCTTCATGTAAACAAATACCATATGATCTACAACTATATGTTATTATATTCCCTGCATTTACAAAGCTAACAAAAATTGTTTCGATGAGTTAGTAAAATATAATCTCATAACTTACATACCTTTGTTGTATCAAAATATTTGTTTTAAAACATTCTAATGTCTCCTTGCTTGACACATGCGATATCACACCAATAAATTCATCCAAGATATATATGTATATAAGCATGTATAGCTAGCAAGAAATATTAGTGCACAATTGTGATTATCTATAATATTTCTTGACTTGGAATCTCAACTTTGGTAGGAGATCAAAGTAGTCATCTGTTATAGCAAGTGACTGAACAACCTTTAACGTACATACAGGATAATCTTTTTTCATACTAAACCGACCCGATATATTCTAGATGAACTTACCCTCATGCCCGAACTACAGGTCGAACAATAATTACATTATGTCAAGGTCTTTCAAAAAATTATCCCTCTAAAAGCTCGGCAGTTTCTCTTGATGGTGTGTAGACATCATCACTGTAAACTTTGATTATAGTGAACTTTTAAAAGTAAATTTTGATAAAAACATGGCTAATTTAATCACACGTATATCCCTCTTTATCCGAATATCTCGAGTTGTACAACACTCGATCCGATTATTTTAGTCCATACCTATTTTGTGAACTTGATATAGTATATTCTTAAGGTTTTGATATCAAAGCTTCTGACATTATCAATCTATGAGGGAATTCTTTATATCGTATCAATATATGAATTTGTGTACAATGATCATAATGTTCCCGAGAACTTACTTTACATGATTTTGATAATTTAAATCCTTCATGAATTTTCATGTATTTTGTAGTACCACATGATATATAAACATTCATAAGATGCATGTTAATTTTCTCTTAATATATTATCAGACTAATCAGACATTGGAAAGTTATTATATCCACCACTGGAGAATGTGTCTCCTCATAATCAATCAATGGTTTTTGCAATATTCTTGTGTTACCAAATTTTCTTTGTATCACTTAATTTGATTTGTGTAAGAAAATCTTTACCTTAAGAACGGTTGGTCTGAAAACTTTTCATTCCATGAAACTCATTCCATGAGAGAATTTTAACTTTGATTTATTCACTTTTTTCCAAATTTGGCTAATTAATAACATGAATTCATTCATGAGTAGATTCAAAAATCTTGATCTTCATTGTTTCATTATTTCTAGCGCTATGTTATATATAAAAGTATAACGACGTCGATTTTTATTTCGATTCCATACATATCTTAGACATGATACAACTTATCGAGATCTCTTTATTTTCAGGTACCTGAGGTTCTTCTTGAACCATCATGTCTATTATCTCTTCAGGAGATCTTATTGCTATAACCTTGACTTGACCATCTTAATTACTTGCTCCAATTTTCGAGGAATTTTATTATTGGAATCAACTAGTCTACCATTCTTCAGGCGTGCAATAAACTCATTACAAAAATATGTGGTTGTCCTCTTGGGACACAAATATAACTGGAGCATAAGCAGTTGATATATATGACTTAGCTTGTCACTTTATTTTTGTAAGTAAATACGTCTAGTAATAGATTTATTTTCCAAATGAGTTGTTCTTTGAACCCGTAGTTCATATTTTCAGTTTTAAGGATCAATGATAATTTATTTCAACTCATTTCTTTTTCAACTGCTTTTATATTCCCCTAATGTTGGGAATGTCAGTCCATTTAAATGGATGTTAATAAACTGAACCATAAATAACTCTTTCGTTAAATGTTATATTCCCAATCACCTTTTAAGGTTCCATATTTGTGCATCGTGGTGGATCAATTTCAATATATATCGCACAATCAAAGTCTTAGAATGGACATATTTGGTTTCTGACCAAAACCCAATTATAATGGGGAGAAAATATTACAATATATTGGCATTATATGAATTGATACATGAACTTTTGCTCTCATGATCATACACTTAGCAAACACATCCAGTGATTGTCTCAAAACTACATGAAATTTTACGTGTATTTCAATGATCATTATCATTATATCAATCTGGAATAATATGCTTGCTATCACATTAGCTAAGCCACAATCACACAAACTTCAGGTTGTGGATTTGATAACCATTTAGACGATGCATCGATTTAAAACACTAAATGGTATCATGTTGGATATGTATATCCTTTGCTTATTCCAGAATACTTAGGGATTTACACCCTACTTTCATTGATTAACTTTTCTTGAGAACAAAAATTACATTTTATAATTTTCTGGAAGGATCTGTTAGTTCTTCAATACATTTCACATTATTATTTTACTCGGTGTGGTCTAACCGGTCATGCCAACTGATTATGATTCATAAACTTCTTGTTTATAATCATATATGTATTACTTGTAAGTAAAAACACAAAATAGAATGTATGTATTAAACAATTTAATCATAATAATTTGATAGTCTATTATGATGTGAACAAACTTACATTTGAAATTAATCATATAATGAATCAAATCAGACTCAGAACCATAAGGTGGTGAAGGTGGTAGAGTTAGTTGCATATTATTAGCTATTTGTTTTAGCATGTCTTCCAACCATTTGTTTCTTTCTGTCAGCCGTTTTATTTGTTTAGACAAATTTCGAATCTGATCGTTTAACCTAGCCACTTCGACTCCTATTGAATCTGAAGGTAGATTCATTTGAGGTACCGTACATGGTTCTGTTATATTAATTGGTGGCAGTTGTTGTTCTACTTCGTTTAATAGTGATTGGAAAAACTGTTACGGTAATGGTGATTGCAAAAATGATTCTGATGCTAACTGCTCTTGGAATATCATGTTTTCATCAAACAAAATTTGTTGCATCGTTGAATCTTCCTCGAAAACTAAAGGTGAGATGTTTTGTAAGATGTTCGGTGCTAGTGGTTGAGATAGGTTAGTTGTAATATGTTCTTGTACGGGTGGCAGCTGTGGTTGCAGATCAAATCGATAAAAAGACGGTTGAGGAAGCTGCAACAATGATTGTTGTAAATTTTATGTTGAGGTACTTTCTAAGATAATTTGAGCTTCCTCCGACTGGAATGGTTGATTTAGTATATAATTATGAACAGGGGTTAGCCTAACAGTGTTAAAATTTACAATCCCAGATGCCTTTGGTGGAGATAATCCTTGGATAATCTGATCACTTAAGACACCTAATGATTTTGCTATTTTTGTAATGTAAGACCCTCCCATGAGACTTCTCAGAGGATTTATTTGTTGATTTAAAAGATATGTAGCAAGCTCGTGGGCAATATTACAAGGAACTTGCTCAAAAATACTATGCAGATGGAAAAGGTCGGTAGTACTAACCCTATGTTGATTATTCTTGCGCCCAGTGATAGTGTTGGCTAAAACACGGTGCATATATTGATAACGAGGGTCTGTGAATTTCATAGAATTATTATTGTTACACCACCCTTTCGATGAATGGTCTAGCCAATATTCTTTCATTTCCTCAGAGGAATAAGAGGTTGATGCCTCTGTAAAAATAGGTTGTTTAACTTCTTCATCTGTATATATGCCCAGATGAACTGTGAATTCTGTTAATGACATATTATGAAATTGTCCACAAAGTCGAAAATGAATAGAATCATCAGTAAGACTTTTATCATATTTGAAATAGAAAGTGGACAAGAACTCATATACAAGTTCATCGTATGACGGTTCTAGGATGTCGAAGAAACGACGCCAGGGCGTATTACGTGGTAGTAATCTCGCCAGTAAACCACTTGGATCAAACATTTCCATTTGATACCAATCAATACCGCTAATAGAAAAAACTTCAAGATTCTTGAGTTTTTGATACCTCTCATGATTGGGTAAATCAGTAAACCGAAGGAATCGATGAATGTTTGCTGCATTTGAAGATTCAGCATATGCTACTGGAAGATTTGCCATTTGAATATTTGGTTTTGTTGAAACTAAGAAAAGTTTGGGTACGGGTTATTTTGGGTATGTGTTGAATTGTATCAGAAGTTGTAGCTTATGTGTAGATTAGCTCGAGCAGTGAGTTTCTTATATAGATAAGAAAATTTAAGCTTATACCATACGTTTGGTTAAGGCTTCCATGATACATTTTGAAACAGTTCACTGTAGCTAGTAAATGTTATATTGCATAAATAAATATTAGATGCATAAACAAAAAATGTTAGGTTTATAAATAAATGTTAGTAGTCCCATAATTATTATATCTCCAGAGCAATAGGTCCCCTGTACTAATTTTAATTTATCACAGAACTTATATTATAAATATACATATATATAAAGGAGAAACGGGATCTAAAAGATCATCCTAAAGATGTATGGTTTTACAACTCACTGGTGCACCCTTAGACTTTCAACCTATATATGTATATATTTAAATATATGAAATTCTTACACATGAAATAAATTAAATTCTGCTTTAATTGTTTTTAAAATATTTAAACTCTAAATTAAATGTTAGTATGTGTGTATAAATAAAAGTTAGATGTATAAAAATACAAGTGCTATCAAGATTTTCAGTCTCTTTATTTTATTATTAAGTATAGGACTTAGATGTTTTTATGATAGGAGTGTCTGGATAACTGGGTCTCTTAAAGGAAAACAATCCCACGGTATAAAAAGAAATATTACGTTTTGTAGTCCAACAACAATCATGTGCTCATCGTAAAATACATCTACACTTGTATTAGTTTATCATAATAATTATAGTTTATATATATTAATCAGAAGCTTACTTTGATTATGATTGCTTGAACCTTACCTTGGCTAGAGCTTCGTGCTGATAACGTGTTATAAATCTTAAGAGATTGAGATCAAAACTTCCTCTATATATCTTTCTCTATTCTTCTCTTCTTTCACAATCATATTACATCTAATATTTCTTTTGATCAAAACTCAAAAGATGAACTTGAAAGACATGAAGCAAAGATAAGAATATGAGAGAAGATTGCTTTGGATTGTTGTTAATCATTGTGATGAACAAATACATTGAATGATTTATAGAAAAAATAGAAATAAAACAAAATGGGTGGGGCCTATATGTCTGCTAATAATTCATAACATAAAGGAATATTTTCAATGAGTTATTCAATAATAGTTTTAGTGTTAAAAATGTTAGTGTTGCCAGCTTTTAATAAAATATATGATAAGGATTAAAAGCTTTAACCACTTGTACACTAAGGCATCATCTACTTGTAAATTTTAATCCGCACGTCAATACTGACAAAGACAACTATCGAAATATCGGCAAAAATGAGTAGGTGGTCACGGTACATTTGGATTTTTTTTTTTTAAACATTATAGTTTATAAGATATTGCAAGAATACGTAAAAGAATTATAAGTTTGTTGTGGAGGGGGAAAAGTGTTACTAATTAATTATCCATAATCTTGTTAAAACAAAGGGATTTAAATGCAATAAGACCATGCGTAGTGGGCAATATTCACCCTTGGGCGTTTTGCGCCATGTGGCGGCCCAGTCAGCAATGGGGCATTATGGGACGTTTTCTAAAATGGGTGTAGTGGGGATGTGGGGATTGTGGGGAATTATGTTTGTAATAAAATAAAATAAAAAAACATTTAAAAAATCTTATTGGTCAAATAATAGAAGCTGAAATGTGATTGGACAACAAAAACCCCCATTAGGCGTGATTTAAAAACGCCATAACCAAAAACGCCCATGCGTAGTGGTATGTGGGCGATATTGGGCGTGATTGAGCACAAAAAACGCCCCAAAGGGCAACCACTACGAGTGGTCTAAGATGGGGGACTAAAATATAAATAGTGTTAAAAAGACCAATTTACCCTCATTTTAGAGGTATATCTATAAATAAAGAGGGGAAAAGTTCTTATATTTTGGGTATTTTAAAATGCCCATCCCTCATACATTATACTATACTATAGATATTGTGGGCATGTAGGTAGTGCTTTTGGAATAGCATTGGGATGGAACTAGAAGATGCAATATCTGGTGGTATTAGATATTTACTTTGAAGCAAATAATGTTGTATTAAACATTTAATTATGTTGAGTTCCTTTGTTTTGTAGCAAGTAATTTCCCTAACTCTAATTATGTTATAAGTTCACTTTTAACATTCTCGTCGGTAAATTATAGTTTTTACCAACTTACAATTTATGTTAAACGTGTTGTTGTAATTGGCAGGTTACACCAAATTTTGACAATTAAAATTGATCACATAATTCACATAATCAGTAAATGGGTCACAATACACACAAACAAAAAAGGAACCCCAACAAAAAAGCCCAAATGAAATACATTCCAAGGCCCAAGCAGCAAGAGATGGGATCATCTGGCCCAACATACTAAAGGAAAACAAGGGTAACTTACATTAAGAAATGTAAAGTGCAATTTTACACCATGTGGCTGATCGATGTCGTAAGGTCAGTCAAAAATATATTAAAAAGTGTCGTATTCACCCTTTACTAGTAAAGGGTAAGTAGGGTGTCGAATCCACGAGGAATCAGTGGAAAGTATGAAAGCTCGTTGTTTTAATTATCATCTATGTCTAAACTAATTGCTTTTTGCAGTTTTGAGAATGATTATGAAAACGATTGTAAAATTGTATTTGTAAACAATAATGAGAGAAAGTACCAATCTCCGGGTTTTCAGGTTATGCAGAAAATCAGGTTACTTAGTTACCACTATTTGGAAATCACATAGACATGATTTGATAAAAACTTGTTTGGATAAATAATTAACGGATAATATATTTGATTGTAATGATCCACGATCGAAACCGAAAGATTGATGCAAATGAATAGTAACCCAATTAATTACCAATTTTAGATTTCATAAACATAATCCAGTTCAATGATTAAAGGTTAAAACAATGACAACCTAGAATTTAATCCCGATCGTTGATGAACAACCAAATAATTGATGAACTTGAATGAATACGATAATCAAATATTGTTTAATCAAAACAAAAACAATAGGAACGGCTAACCGAATGTTTAACCAAATCCTAATCCAAAGAGACGTAACAATAAGCAAACTAATGTTTAAACACAAACCCTATTCCCGGAGACGGTCACGGGACGACTAGCCGCTCATGATGTGCGAACAATCCTCCATAGCTTCAAAGAGAGTTGAATTCATGGTTGAATCGGTGTTGCGCGGCTGATTAATGATGATTATTGATGATGATCCCCTGAATCAAGAGCTCCAAAGATGTATATCGGCTGCCACTATTTCGATGGGCCTCAAGTGTGATTTTGAGAGCCCAAACTTTTGTTAATTGCTGCCCAATCTTGCGTGAATGTTAAGTTGATTTTTGAGAGCCCAAGATTATACTATATGGCTGCCAAAAAATCGTGAATGATTCGTAGTCATTAGAGCCCACCAAAAATAGTCTTTTGTGCTGACTTTCATGGATAATGGGCTGCTCCTTTTGTCGAGATGATGGAAGTCATGAGTTTGCAACTCCCAAAAATAATAAAGTCTCCTCAAAAGTTGTGATGGTGGCTGCCACTAATCTCCGTGAATATTGTTGCTGCACCTTGTCGATCATGATGGTCCCTTAAGTGTTTAATTAATTAGAGTTTTAAACCTTGACCTCTTCCCACAATTAATCACGTGCCATTTCCTTTTCACACTGTCACCTACGGTTTAGAAACCGTAGGTTACGGTTTCTCATGCTTCATTATCATTTGTCAACCGTAAGTCCCATCTTTCTTTCCGTAAGCCGCGTATTCATGTTCCTGTTTCTTTTCGTGAACACCATGCACCAAACCGTAAGTCACGTACTCAATCCGTAAGCCTCAAATAAAAGTTGTTGTTTCTTTTGTTGTTCTCGTTGACTACCTCCAACAAAACAATGATATTGAAGTGATTTCTTTGATTATTAAACTCATGATCCCAATGGCTACCCTCTCATCATGATGTATCCTCAAAAGTCCCTACCAAATGATGATGTTGATAAAATAAGGCTGCCAACAAGTTCTCTCACATGCGATGTATATATATTAAATAATGTTGAGGTGATGATTTATTTTCAATACAAAACCTCCAAAGGCCACGTGATTGATGATGATTTTATTATCTACCTATTATACTAAAAAAATACACTTAATGCCACATGTCCTTTTCTTAAGCAATCATTTATTGATGTGGCATGTCTCTTTGAGCAGAGAATTGGTACATGGGCGGCAAACTCTTTTTTCCTCTATTCTCCTCTATTCTCCTCTATTCTGCTTCTCCTGTATGTTTCATCTTCGCACCGCATCTCTCTCCTCAATCTTTCCATATCTTATTTGCAAATCACAAACCTAGGTGTCTAAAGCAAGGATTGAAAGCATCGATTGAAGGGAACACGGTAAGTTATTTTCGATCCTTAATCTGTTCCACATATGTTTTTTTTTTCATAAACCCTAATTCTCAGCGAGGCAATTCTCATATGTCTTTTATTCATCCTAAATCGTTACCCTCTGAAGTGAATCTCCGTATGTTAAATTTTAATCTTATAATCCTACGTTTCTACAAAAACCCTAACTATGATATGTGCGATTTTCAGATCTCCAAACTTCAAAGATCCAGAAAGAATTTGAGGGCTAGGGTATGAGATCGGATTCTGATTGTGTGGTTTTAGTTCATGGAATAAATTGTAAGTTTCTAATATCCTAATTCCCTCAATCCGTATGATTAGTGTTATAAAACTTTTGTGAGTGAAGTGATTGATTCAGTACTTGAATCTGGAACATTTACCATGGAGGAAGATCTGGTAATAAAGTTAAATTGATTTACAGTAATGTTAACTTAAGATGACAGATTACGAAGAAAGGTACGAAGGGAACGGTGAAGATGTTGAAACCTTTCACGGCTGAGGCTCTTCTCCTTCGGCTGGTTAGTATTAACGATGAGGTATATGTATACATTCTCTTCCTGATTCAACATGTTATTATGTACGTTCAAGTGGTTATGTGGTTGTTTGAATGCTTAAGTCACGTTGGTTTGATCCATGGCTGCAAAAACATATATTAATTTAAGGCGGCAAGCTCGAGTGGTTCATGGCTGCAAATACATATCATAAACAAGGCGGCATGCTCAAGTGGTTCGGGGCTGAATCATGATGTACAAACCGTGAGTTCGTAAAGTATTCTTTGGGAACATCAAAGGTGAGTTTTATACGCCCCCGTTATGGTATTTTTAATGGGTTTTGGGGTTGCTCACATACTCTTTTGATAAATGGTTTTACAAAAGTGATTTTATAAGGTTTTGATGATTATTAAACTAAAACATGACTTTTAGTGAAGTTTGGGCTAGCTGTGATTAAAAATTTTAGAAACAAGTTTAGATGTATAACTAAATGTGATATAAGTTAGAAGATCGTTTCAGTGTACTATCAAAGTTAATTATAATTATTGCATTAGGACACAACCGAGACCAAGGTTGGAAGCATCACAGTAGACAATGAAATTGTCGTTTCCGTCAGGTAGTGTGAGAACAGGAGCATTGCAAAGCATGTGTTTGAGGGTTCGAAAGGCAGACTCTTGTTTGGTCCCCCAGACAAAAGGCTGGTCCTTATGCGTGAGAGAGGTAAGTGGTACAGCAATCTTCGAGAATCCTTCGATAAATCGTCGATAATAGCCCGCTAGCCCGAGAAAGGAGCGGACTTCAGACGGGTTCTTAGGCGTAACCCAGCTCTTAACAGCTTCAATCTTCGCAGGATCGACGTGAATACCCTGACTATTTACGATGTGACCCAGAAACTGAACCTCCCCCAACCAAAACTCGCACTTGGAGAATTTGGCGTAGAGTTGGTTCCCCTGGAGTAACTCGAGAACCAAACGTAGATGTTGCGCGTGTTCGGCTCTCGTTTTGGAATAGATCAAGACATCGTCGATGAACACGATGACGAAACGGTCGAGATATGGTTTACACACTCGATTCATCAGATCCATGAAAACTGCTGGTGCGTTTGTTAGGCCAAAAGGCATGACAACGAATTCGTAATGGCCGTAACGAGTACGAAACGCGGTTTTGGGTATATCCTCCTCTTGTATACGCAGCTGATGATATCCGGAACGTAGATCGATCTTCGAGAAACACGTAGCGCCTTGTAGTTGGTCAAACAAATCGTCGATTCGAGGCAGAGGATAGCGGTTCTTGATAGTCAACTTATTCAACTCCCGGTAGTCGATGCACATCCGGAACGACCCGTCCTTCTTTTTGACGAAAAGGACTGGTGCGCCCCAAGGAGAGGTGCTCGGGCGAATAAAGCCTTTCTCAAGTAATTCCTGGAGTTGGGTTGAGAGTTCGCGCGTTTCGGACGGCGCGAGTCGGTAAGGAGCTCTGGCGGTAGGATTAGCTCCAGGAATGAGATCAATGCGAAAATCAATATCGCGCTTTGGAGGTAGTCCGGGAAGATCCTCTGGAAAAACATTAGGAAATTCTCGAACCACGGGTACGTCTTTTACTTCCTTCTTCTCTTTCTTTTCCTTCTCCGCTGCTACCACGTGAGCCAAGAAAGCCCTGTATTCCTTGCGGAGATACTTGCTAGCTTGTAGGCATGACATAAGCTTGAGACCCTTGGAAGTAGTATCACCGTAAACACATAACGAGTCACCATTTGCGAGCGAAAAACGAATCATCTTATCAAAGCACACAACTTCGGCATGGTTCTCTCGAAGAGAGTCCATGCCTACTATGACATCAAAGCTTCCGAGTTGCATTGGAATAAGGTCGATCGAGAAGATGTGATTGTTGAGTTTAAGAGTACAATCACGAATAACAGAGTTTACAGCGACGGTTCTTCCGGTAGCGACTTCCACATCGAATGCAGAGGAGAGTCGAGAACGTCTACGACTAAGGAGTTTCTCAAATTCGAGCGACACAAAGCAATTATCGGCTCCAGTATCAAACAAACATGAAGCATAAATACCATTCACAAGGAACGTACCATTGACCACGTTGTTGTCGGCCTGGGCTTGACGCACATTGAGATTGAAAGTTCTGGCGCGTGCGGCCTGTTGTTGCTGCTGCTGTTGCTGTGGTGGTTGCTGCTGTTGCGGTTCTTGTTTCACTACCCTGTTTGGGCACATGTTGGCGAAATGATTCGGGTCGCCACACGTGAAGCATGCTCTGGCTTTGACTGCGGGTGCCGGAGGAGCTTGTTGACCCTGTGGGGCAGCGAGTAGAGCTTGATTGGCAGGAGCTTGGCGAATACGGCAGTTGGCAGTAAAGTGGCCGTATACATTGCAGTGAGCACAGAAGCGGCATTGAATAGCTGTCGGGTGATGATATGTGCAAGTAGGGCAGAGCGGGTGTGGTCCTTTATATGCACGCTTTACAGGCGGTGCATTGGCCACAGGCGCCGCTACTTGACGCTGTTGGGCAGGTACAGCTTGGATAGGTGCAGCAGTAATCGCACAGTTCTTGTTGGTGGAGCTGTTCTTTCTCTTGTTCTTTCTCTTGCTGCTTGACGAGGTGGTTTCAGCAGTTGGTGCAGCGACGGTAGCTTGATGCAGATGCTTGGAGGTCTTATCCCATACCCCCGCCTTGACCCTTTTGTCATTGATTTCAGCGGCTAGCAGATAGGTTTCCTCGATCGTGGTAGTCTTAGCCGCTTGCACGAAATCAGC
Organism: Helianthus tuberosus; assembly: GCA_030545235.1. Classification (NCBI taxonomy): domain Eukaryota; kingdom Viridiplantae; phylum Streptophyta; class Magnoliopsida; order Asterales; family Asteraceae; genus Helianthus; species Helianthus tuberosus. Next base: position 173,942,614 of record CM060397.1, read on the forward strand.
AACGCAGTCGGGTAAAGCTCGGATGTACTTCTTGATGGTCATCTCAGGAGTCTTGACCTGGTCGGGACAGATAACGCTGAGCTGTTTGAAGCGAGCAGTAAGGCCAGCATTGTCTCCGTCCTTCTGATGTATGTGCCAAAATTCATCTTCAAGCTTTTGACGCTCGTGAGGAGGGCAGAATTCCTCTAGCATGACTTCCTTGAGCTCATCCCACGACAGACCGTAGGCTGCATCATTCCCTCGCTTGTTCCTCTCGGCCGTCCACCAGTCTAGAGCACGGGACTGGAAGACGCCGGTAGCGTTCAGAGTTCGAAGGTCATCAGGGCAACCACTTTGTCGCAGAGTAACCTCGATAGAGTCGAACCAGTGGAATAGTGCAGTAGGACCTCCTTCGCCTGTGAATTCTTTCGGCCCACATGACTTGAATTGTTTGAAACTGAAAGGTCTTGCGGAAGCTTTAGGACCTTCAGTCCTCGACTCCTCGGATGATTTGCTGGCATTCTCATAGGCGTCACTCACAGCTTTTGCCACACTTTTCGCGATAATAGAGGCAAGACGTCTGTCCCTCTTTTCCTGACGAGTGAGTGTATGACGAGATCCAGACGACATTGTCTGCAATTGACATCGCCACGGAACTCAACACATGTATTCGAATCTCACCTCACACGTCTACTACTACTAAAGCTCAGTAACACGTACCATGTAAACGTATAGTCACAAAATCACATAATTGCACAAAATCACATAAACACATAGAGCACATAATCACAATATTCCTAAACAGGTAAGCACAATAGCAACACACACATACCTTAGTCACTAGAGATATATACGAGCATACAAAGCATTCTGGATGCCTCTATTGTCGATTTAGCGATGTGTTGTGCGGGTTTTGTGTTTTAGCAGAAACAATAATGTTGGGTCGAAACCAATAGTACCTCAAAACGTTAACAAATAAGCAGAAAATACATAAAATCTTCATAAAGGTCGATAAATCAAAGGTAGATTGTCTGCGGCTAATAAACTTCGACTAACCAAAGTAGCTCGACTATTCGCAAGGATCCTGTGTGCACAATTACCTCCAGGACTATGCCTTTGCCTCGATTCTTGGGCGTTGGCGCAATTCCCATTGGTTATATTGTGTCTTTAGATCGTTGGAGTCCATCGAAACTTTGGTGGGAGTTTTTGTATAAAAGCAGGACGAGTCGTCAAGGTTAGGGTTTCACCCCTATCTTGCAACTTCCGTCCTTGTTCTTGATAAAATTTGAGGAGATTATTCATCAAAATATGGATTTCACTCCTAATTTGGTATGATTCTCCTCGTTTATAGCGAAAACGTAAGCTGATTAGGCAACTTTAGTCGAGAGTTTGCGGTTTTCACACCTATTCTCGGCCTCATTGCCTGTTCATAACTTGAAAATTCGAGTGCAGTGATAGAAAAGAGCGAGTGATAGAGGCGAGTTTACGCATACGCGTGAGTTGGTCTGTTGGTTCTTAACTATAGACTAGGTCTCTAAGACTTCGACCTGGACTAGGTCGAGTCTTGCCTAATTCCCTATAGTTATGGCTCTGATACCAATCTGTCACACCCCAACCGATGGCGGAATCATCGGGGCGTGGCACTGAGCGAAACAGATTGTCCAGAAGTTTCCATAACAACTATCATTACCATTCAATTAAAGCAATACGTCCCATACCGTATCTTAAATAGTCAAACAAGTTATTACAGATAACATCAAAACAAATATTCTGTTCCGAAAACTCAGATTTAAATAAGTAGCAATTGTTTATCTGCTTCTAGAGACCCCTAATACGTCATCTACAGACAACTATTTGTTGGGCTCTAAAGCTTTATTCTAGCTTCCATTTCCTACCACACATGCATCCTAAGCACCTGTCACATACGTTAAAATAAGGTCAATACATAAAATGTAAAGGTGAGCATACAAGTTTGATAATAGCATATAGAGTTCGAATTCGTTTACGCATAACCAGCACGTACACATAGTGAAATGAAGCACGTTAGTTATCGACATAGATCCATCGATACCAATGACTGCGGGTTGACTGCCCGAGGCAGTTCGCAATACACGATTACCACCGTAATCCATGCAAGTAAAAGATCCTTAACAACCCCCGTGTGAACGGGTGCTGAGTCCAAACTATAGTACTATCGTTGCTAAGGCAGGTAGACAGCATTCCATGTGTAAACATAACAAACAAGCATTCATAAGCCACGTATAACATGCGTAAATGGTTCAGCGTTAAAATAGCTTGAGTAGTGTGATAGTTGTAGTTTGAATATTCGTAACGTATGTAACACCCAAAAGTGCTAAAGCAAAAAGGGTTCGAGGATACTCACAGTGATTGTGGATTGAAGGGAGCGCTTTTCAGCGAGTACGGTTAGCCTGAATAGATTCGATAACGTAAGGATAAGTGGCACGCAAATCAGTACAAAGTGAGAGTGGTTAGGATGGCTGATCGTGCGGATCAACTATCCGTGAGAGGAAGTCATCCGTGCAGGTGAACTATCCGTACGGATGGTAATCCGTGCGGATGGTGACCCATCCGGATAAACTATCCGTGCGAGCGAGCTGTCCATGCGGATGGTGATCCGTGCGGACTAGTCGCTCGTGCGGATTGCTTATCCGTACGGACAAGTTGTTCGTGCGGATTGCTTATCCGTACGGACAAGTTGTTCGTGCGGATAAACGTTCGAGTGGATTGTTTCTTCCTAAGTGTGAGATGTGTTTGTGTATGATGGCTTGCGCTTTGGAGTTTTCGTTGTAGCATTTAGAAAACACCTAAGTACCTCTACCCTTCAAGCCGGTCGCGCGGACAACAATCCGTCCGGATGGCAGTCCGTGCGGACAACGTCTTTAAGGCTGAGTCACTAAGTGGATTAGGTAATCCGCCCGGATGGTAACTCGTGCGGATAGTGACAATCCGTCCGGATAGCTTACTCGTGCGGACAGTGACAATCCGTCCGGATAGTCTGTCCGTACGGGCAAGCTGTCCGTGCGGATGAACATGTTGAAATTTGTTTTAAGGCCTTAGTATCTCATGATCCGAAGAGTAGTCCATTCAGAGGTCGTCCGTCCGGATTGCTCATTCGTCGATACTCAAACCTCGTTTTGAATGTGGGTCCCAATGTGTAGTTCGTCCGGGTGACAACCGTCCGGATAGTCTGTCTGTGCGGACAACTGGTCCGTGCGGACAGTCTCTCGTCTGGTTGTTCCGTTCGCCTACTCTTGGTTTCTGTTGTCGTTTATCGAGACGTTCTGATTACGTGGCAACCACTTGGAATCGTATTCTTACCCGCACGACTAAGCCGGCCAGGAACCACCCTGACTCGACTTGTCGGCGACTCAGAACGGTCATTCCGGTTCATCTCGTAATCAGGTGTCTCGCGGATAGGATTCCGGATCTAGGACTAGTGCATCACTATTATCGAGTAGAGACTAGAACCGATCAGATTCGTACCGATCTTAAGGGTAAAAGAAGGAGAGAACTTAGGTTTATTTCTTTCAACTCTTTTATCCTTAGAAAAGTTTAGATCTAGGTGAAGTTGTTGTAAAATCTTGTGGAAACCGTTCAGATCTGAGTTATTCTTGGTGGAATGAGGTCAAGCTTTGAAGTTCATTAGAACTTCATGATGACGTCACCCGAGAATACCTCAAATCTTGATGATTTCATGGTTAGAAGTGGAGATTTGAAAGATGGAAAGGTGTAGAATTGTGTAGTGATCAAGAATGTACAAGAATTAGTGCAAGATCTTACCTGGATTGGGAGAAATCTGAGAAAAAGTGAAGAATGCGTGCGGTTCGGACGTCACTTGCCAAAAGTGGAAAAGTTGGAGAGTGACCCGTGTATTTATAGGATGCTAAAAGGGGAAAGGGTGAGCCGTGCGGATGGCACGTAACCCGGATAGGCTATCCGTCCGGATTGGTCATCCGTCCGGATTGGCAATCCGTGCGGATTGACAATCCGTGCGGATTGACCATCCGTTCGGATGTCGCCTGAATTGGTGCGTTCGGTGCGACGACGCTTCGGCTTCGGTTTTCGAGCGATTCGATGGGGTTTCCTAGTCAAATTACTTTCAGTCCCAACTACTTCTTATATGGTTCAACTCGGAATTCGGGTTCGGGTTCGTTTACATTCGAGTTAGACTTCGAGTTCGATTGAGTTCGCTTGATTATCACCACAAAACATAATTAAACATGCACAGGTAACACGTAGGGCACACATACACGTATAAACAACAAGTAAAATACACAGTTCGAGTTACGGTTCGATGTCGATTTGATTAGCATAGCTTGATTATTAGTTGATTAACTTTATCGCATTGTTACTTCCTATCATTCACAGTCGTAGGTCGATTGAAATATGGTTATCACGATTCGATTATTGTAATGAACGACACTTACTCCACATAATATAAATAAAATAAAAACATTTCTACGAGTCAAGTCGCGCGAGATCGGTCGTTGACTTGGACCTTGACTTTGACTTTCACTTGTGAAAACACGGGGTGTTACAATAGTCTCCTGTAGATTCAGAAGCTGAGCAGGAAAAAAGCCAGAAACTCATGTAGAGCATTCCGGAATTGCCTTCCCAAGTAGACGCAGAATTGTATTATCACTTGCACAACTCAATGAGGCAACAACAACTTTAGTCGTGGTTTGTTTATAACTCTACCTACAATTTCGTCATAGCTTTTATCTTTCTTAACACCCGATACCAAGATTCCAGCAATTAGACTGTTAGGAGGGTTAGAGTAAGGATGAGCTCGGTACCAACCGGTACCGAAAATCCCAAAAAATATATTGAATATATCCAGTGCGGTTCGATACCAAATGCTAAATGTTGGTACTGAATCGGTACCAATTCATGAAATTCGGTATTGATATCGGCTCCGAACCGGTACTCGGTACCATTTGCTCATCCCTGCCCGCCAGTTGACATTACCACCACCAACTCCAACGGTTGAGTTGGTGGTAGTAATGTCAAGGGGCGGGCCTTGAGTTTAGACACCAATAGCTACTAATGGGGAAATGAGGTTGTGACCCATAAGACACGTATTTTGAATCAAGTTTACAATGCATTCAACAATGAGTTGGACTAATTATGCTTTTATTTAATTTCCCAATTTTGATATTTTGATTTTTAACTTTTCTCTACTTTTAATTAGAGACTGAATAACTTTCATTTAAGAATGAATTTAGCAAACAAGTTAGTAAACTATTAGAGGAAAATTGCTATTTTTAAATGATTGGGGCAAAATTATTAAAACGACCAAACCACAAGTAGCAAAATGGAAGTTTACCTATAAAAAAATAAAAAAAAATAAGTAGATTACAACTAAAATTTACATGAATTTGAGTTAATTTAATAGTTTTATTTTATTTCTGTTGAATTATTAATTATTATACCAATTTTTAGATTTGACATATAGGTGGCGTTGTTAGGGGGGATGGGTAACGGGTCAACATATATTTGGGTCCAAAAGGTAATCTTTGGTACAAATTGAGTTGGGTTGACTCAAAATGTTGTCCTACAAGAATCTTTAATAGATAGACAGTTTTGATTAAGTGATTAAGTTTGTATTCTATAAAACTACACTTTAGTATGTTATGACCTGTTTCGTTTTCAATTAAACTCTGACTTTTACCATTGACCTGATAAGGATAAAGAGTCGAATGTCGATATCCCAAATTTCCGATTTCTTATATCATTTGATTATACTTATTTTTCTGAAATTTATGTCAATCAACCATGTGCATATTTTGAGAGATTTAGGGGTTAGGACAATGAAGTTGATGACAAACAACCCTGCCAAGTATAGTGGGCTCAAGGGCTTGATTGACTCACATTCTTTACTTACCCTCATCAGCTTTTTTTAACATATATTTATATAATACTTTTTATTGGATGGCATATGATGTTTATGACCATTTTGGTGATAATTTTGATACAATAATGGATGTTATAACATAAATATTCAACGAGAAAAAAAAAATTGATGTAAGTTTACAAAACTCATTTCGGCCATTGCTTCAACACATATCTTTTATTTGACTATTTATATTTTGCATTGTATATATATTTTTTAAACTCACATGATATGATAAGAAATGTTATATGTTAATTATAAAGCATTAAGAGATTCCTTGACGGGTATTTGTTCCGTATTAGTTCTGTATGTTATTGTACTAGCACTTGTGATAGCAAATCGAGACGAAACAAAAAAAAAATAAGTAGTGATATGTCCAAAAGTAGGAATGAGCATTTGGTACCGGTACTGAACCGGTATATTCAGTACCGGTGCCAATTTTCCCCATTTTTGGTACCGATACGTTTGGTACCGGTTCGGCACAGAATGAGTATCACGCTTATCCCTATCCAAAGATATTGATATGTGTTGACATTGTTAAATAATGTAATTTGCTTTGAGACCAATCGTGTAACACAGGGGTACTTGAAACAACCCGTCTTCTCTCATGTTGTATGTTGCTTAATAAAGGGTAAAAACACTAGATGGAGTCAAACTACTAATACCTGACAACAACGGCAAACCTAGATAAAACAGCTAATGTGGTTTATAAGGAGATTTTCAACAAATTGTGATCGTTGCATATTCATGTATTTCAATTTGTCGTTGTTTTAACGTGTACAATGAAGAAATTTTCTTTTACCAACCGGCGAAGCTCGCGGGTTCTTAAACTAGTATTCATCTAAAGAAGTGATGCCCTTTCTCATTCATTCATAACTTTTTGCGCATCCAAGCCATGTTTTGACCCGAAACATATACCGAACGATGTGATATATCTTACTCATTCCATTCACCTCCAAGCCCTCCAACTTTACCGATTTAGATGGTTAACCTGTAAAACCACAAACTCTCGTAGTTACTATATTCAACGTACATAATCGTTTAAAACATAATAACACGCGTAATGTAAGCACTTTATCACCCATGTTTCACACTCTCCATCAGTGGTTTACAGGATCAACTTTACACCCTATTTTGAAAATCAATCAACTTTAGACCCCGATGTTTCCTGATCCCATCAATGTTCACCCCTCTGTGTGTGAAAGTTGTTTTTGCCCCCTAAAATATAAAAATAATTAGAGTAAACTCCAATTTTACACCATGTGGTTAACCTCTGCTAACACGTTTACACCATGTTTTCCAATTCGTCTAAAAACTAGAACGATATTCATCATTCCATCAATCTTTATAGCAAATTATCAATTCATTTCTAAATAGATCCAACAATCAAAAACCCAGAATCCGCTTATGAACAACCCAACTTCTTACAACCTACTATGAAAACCATTTAAATTAGAATCCATTATATTATTTAGTTGAAAATCCAGCAAAAATTCTACAACTTGAATTTCACCCATCAGTCTGTCTGGGCAGGGATTCTTTCTTGCCGGCATCGTCACCGGTGGATCTTGATTTGCCATGTTGTTCAATGGCTTGATGGTGGGCTTGGGTTCATTCATATTGTTTCAAAATGTTGATGCTTGGCTTTAGTCATAACCAGTATGATTTGATGATGAATCCAACTAAATATGGGAATCTCTTGTTATGCTCAACAACATGGATCTTTTCACAATTTCATTAATGGAGGCATACATAACAGGTTTTCAAATTTTAAGAAGGAATAAAAACAACGAATGTTTACCAGTTGTTTTTTAAATCTGAGATTCACAGAACAAGTAGGGGAATATCGCCAGAGAAGACGAGTTTAAGAAAACAGGGTGTAAACGTGTCAGCGGAGGTCAACCACAGGGTGTAAAGTGCAGTTTACTCTATAAATATGGGTAAGATTATGAAAATGCCCTTGGGTAAAATTGCAGAGGGGTGAACACTGATGGAATCAGGAAACATCGGGGTGTAAAGTTGATCCGCCTGTAAACCACAAGGTGTAAAATTGTAGTTTACTCTTTAAGGAATTAAGGCCATAAGACTCAATTCGTATGAATAGAGGTACACAAAAGCGAGTATTTTTAGAACCACTTCTGGGTATGATCAATTAACATGACCCGTAATCAAACACCATGATGAACCATGTGGAAAAATTTTATCGTTCGGGTCAAATAACAAGAACAATTTTGTTATGATCAACAAGTTTATTGGTTGTATAACTCAAACTAAAAGCTAGTACATGGTTTCGACATTCGACATTACCTTTTAGATTTTGGTGATCTGAATGCATATTCCTTGTAATATTTGAGCTCGGTTATGCTTTCTTTGATCTCATCCAGTAAGGCTCCATGCTTCTTCTCCTTTTTTGGAGCCTTTTTATCATCTACAGGCCAAAACTAACATAATGAAATTTAAAAAATCTGAGTAAACCGAACAGCTTAAAACATGTTCCATGTGAACCGAGCACTTTTAGCTTGTGTATTTAAACATGTCAATTTGCGTTATATTTTATTAATATTAGCACGTCTAATCCAACAGATATAAGTTTAGATGATACCTTCTGGGAACCAATGGCAACATAAAGCTTTGACACTGCTGACATCAACGAGAACGTGAGAGAAAAGACTAGCCAGATCGGGCATGTGCTTCTGCAATTGAAAGAACAAAATGACTGAAAAATGTGTTTTGTATGAAGTTACACATGAAGAGTGTGAACAAAATGACTGAAAAATGGGTAGATTTTTACCTTCAAGAACATAAAATCAACATAAACTGAATTTCCTGCAAGTGAAGGCGTATATGCGCTGACATGTCCCTTCACAAAATCTATAACCTACAACAATATAAAAGATAAACTATTTTGATCAAAATATAAATTGTGAAGGGCCACTGCGATTATTACAAAATCTTGTTTGATTTTATCTCCAAGATTGACAAAGTTGTCATTATTGGTATTTCAGAATCATGAACAAGTTTTATCTCACCAGCTCTTCAGCTTCTTTTTCACTGGTTATACTTTGTGTCACCTTCTCAGACAACCCTAGTATATATGCGCATGTTAATTAGGACTTTTAACAGTTTTTGGTTTCATGAACGAAAAAGATACATACACAAGAGGTGACAATTTTGACCCGTTTACTTGTAAATGGGTTGTGGTCTATCTTGAATGAGTAATATACAAAAATTAGCTACAGGGGAGATGGGTCAAGCGAGTTGGAATTCGCTTGCAGCCTTTTTCAAATGTATACAACATCGGCCTCCTAATTTTTTTTATTTGGAGATTCAGATTATTATTCTAATGACATAAGACATCGTTTTGTAATGATCATAGTTAATAAAGTAATTATTCACTTCTTTAAAAAGAACAAAAGAGTGTTTATGGGTCAACATGACCTGGTCCATTTTGGCCCGTATTAAAAGATGACCCGTTTTGACCTGTTGTCCAGCCTACCCATCTTGCCACCTCTGGCATACATAAATCGTATATGTCTTCCTCATACAATGATAGTTGATAAGTAAATTAAAGATAATGCATGAGGTAATGGCGAGCCTTACCATTTCTCGCATGATGATCTTGGCTCCATTCTCCAGTTGTATCAAGAAAATCTTTTGTTTGATGAATCACCAAATCAGGACCCTAAGCAAAAAAAAAGAGCCAAGTTTTTAGTTCCTGTAACATTAACAGATTGCCTGCTACAATCAAGAACACATAAATGGCAAACCACAGTTGGAAACATAATGAATTTGTGAAAAGACCGACACCATTCACTAGAGGTGGAAAATGGGTGGTTCATATGGTAACACTTCCAAATGGTCTCTGGTCAAAGCATGTAACTTTTCGTACAGTTGGGGTAAAGTCCAAATGGTTTCGCCGTTTCGGATCAAAGCACGTAGCTTTTGGTATGGGCTGGAGTAGTGGGTCCATTGGTTTCGGGTCAAAGCATATAACTTCTGGTACAGCTGGAGTACCGGGTCGAAATGGTTTCGAGTCAAAGCATGTAAATTTTGATACAGATGGGTAACGGGTTAGATGGACCATAAACAATTTTTGTCTAAAACCTTTAGTGTGCCAAATATTATCACATAAATTATGTAATTTCAGTAATAATCTATCTTATTGAATACGGAGATTTAGAATGTTTTATGCATAATCATTTGACTCATTTCCTTTTTAGCAAATTTTTAATATTTTACCCAAACTGCCCATTAGATGTCGAACATAACTCGAACCGACCCGTACATAAGCAAACGGGTCGAAATTCCCACCTCGCACAAACAAAAATTATCAAAAAGAAAGACAAACTATGACCTCACCTCTACCAATTTCCGCAACTTCCCATCAGTAATGACACAAGCAATCTCCAATATTCTATCCACTTCAACATTCAAGCCTGCACAGACATTATAAATACTTCTAAAGCTGTTTCCAAGCATCCTTCATATTTACTGTAAAAATTAAATTAAAATAACAAGTAAATGAAATACTCACCTGTCTTTTGTAATTTGATCCACACAAGTGGCAATTTGTAGTATGTCCTGCTCATGTGTGTCTTTCTGTAGCAAGAAATATTGGCTGACAACCATTATACAGTTTCATCTCAAGTTCTAAAATTACTTTTCAAATCTTTATAATAAGTTAATAACAATTGTTTTTTTTTTATCAAAATTTAAATGTTTGTATCAATGGATTAAGATCAAAGAGTCAAGTAAAAACGAAATCGAATGTATAGACGCAAATTTATGTGAGCAAAGCAAAAATTAAAATTAGCAAGTCAAAGTGGCTAGGGTTTATTCGTTCATAATTAACCACCATAAATCACAAGCAGTTTTACTGGATTGTATACGCAGAAAGAAGAATGTACCTCCAAACAGAATTTGGGTGGAAAATCAGGAGCTTCCAACCGATTAATTTTGGGCCAATTTGCTGTAAAAGTGGTCAAACCTTGAATATGATTTTTTTTTAATATATGTTATTTAACTAGTACCAGCACTTGAAAACAGTAAGAGAGAACCGAAAACCTAAAGTCGTGATATGCTCAAACAAATATTTTTACATATCGAAAACTATAATATCGGTAAACGATACCAGCTCTCGTATAGATTAAACTCGTGATACGCAATTGCGTTTAACTTTTCTCTCCACGTTGCAATATAAATTTTAGAGTTAAATGCCCGGATAGTCCCTGTGGTTTGCCTTTATTTCACCTTTAGTCCCTAACTTTCTAAAATTACAGCTATAGCCCCCAACTTTTCAATTTTCGTTCCCGGATAGTCCTTGTGCCTAACATCAGTTAGTTTTCTCAGTTAAGAGGGTGTAAAATGACAAAAATACCCTTTCCTTAAAAAGGGCAAACCACAGGGACTATCCGGGCATTTAATAAATAAAAATAATAAAAATCTAATTAATAAGTCAAATTTCAAGTGAGCCCCACAACCTACCCCACCCTCACCCTACCCTACCCCCTATCATCTTCTTCGCAAATCCATCACTCACCTGCAAATCAGATTAAACCAACCCTCACCACCTGCAAATCAAATCAAGATCCTCACATAATTCATTACTCATCAAACTAAACCAATCTCCCACCCCAATCTGCCGTCACCATCACTCCCCACCACCACCACTGCAGCTTGCTCAGAGACCGGCTCGACTTCACTATTTCCATACAGAATTTGCTTTAGCTCACGGAGGAGCTTACTCAACATTGCAAACTAAGAGCAAAACAGGGAATGAATGAGATCCAAATCAAATGAAACTCTAAGAAGTAAAAACCTAATAATAATCCAACCAACCTTTTCCTCGCACTTGCTCTCTCGACTATCGGGATTGCAGTCGGTGTATATGAGGAGATCCCGAGTCTGACGGACCAGGTCAACCGGCGTCTTGGGTTTTGACTTGAACAGTCATTTCATGGTGACCGATTGCTGATGATGAAACACAGGATTACACCAAGGTTAATCTGTGGGGTTATTTCTTCTGTGGGTTCAATCTCCTTTCCTACTCGTAGAAATGACCTGTGTCCTGCAAAACAGCAACACCGTTAGTCTCGTTAAGAGGGGAATATGCGGGTTTCCCTCTTAACCAGGCTCCGACGTGAGAATAAGTACTGTTCTGAGGGAGAATAAACAGTGTGTGTTGAGTGTGAGAGTATAGAGAGCAGGATGATCCAACCTAGATGATGAAGGGTCCTATTTATAGCCGGAGGGTGAAGGAGGGAGGAGCAGCTGTGCCAGCTGTGGTTGCGCACCAGCTGTCCGACCAAGGGGAATATCCTTTTGGTCTCCTCTGTCGTGGTCAGTGTAGTGGTACACGTGGTGCGCTTACATTTGCCCATTTTGGAGACGTCGTACTGGTGATGTCGGACTGCTCCTTGATTCGTCGCAGGCCTACCTGGCACTTGATGTCTGGTGACACGTTTTGTCCTTTTTGCCGGATGGGGCATCTTTGGTGCCACCCTGATGTTTTCCAGAAGCTTCTGGATGATTTTGCTGATGTAGACCCCACATGGATGGAAAAAGTGGTGTGGTCCTTGCCATGTGGGCAAAGAATTGGGACCATACCTCTTCAAGTCCCCCCCAGTCCAGTGTGCCTTCTAGTTGAGTTGATCGTCTAGGAGGGATTCTGGACTTATGAAGGTAGTGGTTTCTGTGACGTATATCGCGTGCTTTTGTGGAAAAATTGAAAAGTTGAGCCAAATGGACGCATGGCGCATGGGTTTTGGCAACTTGTAAAAGTTGAGCCAAATGGACGCATGGCGCATGGGTTTTGGTAAGTTGAAAAGTTGAGCCAAATGGGCGCATGGCGCATGGGTTTTTGCAACTTGAAAAGTTGAGCCAAATGGACGCATGGCGCATGGCGCATGGGTTTTGGCAACTTGAAAAGTTTGAGCCAAATGGACGCATGGCGCATGGGTTTTTGCAACTTGAAAAGTTGAGCCAAATGGACGCATGGCGCATGGGTTTTGGCAACTTGAAAAGGTTGAGCCAAATGGACGCATGGCGCATGGGTTTTGGCAACTTGAAAAGTTGACCCAAATGGACGCATGGCGCATGGGTTTTGGCAACTTGAAAAGTTTGAGCCAAATGGACGCGTGGCGCATGGCGCGATGGCACTTGTTGTTTTCTTCTGAAAGAAGTTTTGTTGTCTTGGGAAAGGGTGACTGATGTGACTGTCTGGTGTCCCTTGTCTTATCGAAGGTGAACAGGCGCCTTTTCAGTCATGTCAGTTACTTTCTGTCAGGGTGTCAGGTGTCTGTTTACCTGCTCCCGAAAAAAGAGGTGGCGTCTTCTCTCTCTTCTGACGTGTTTCTCCCCCATTGGTTGCTTTTCTGGATTCTGACGGCCCACTACCCATCGCATTAAATGCGATGGGTATAAATATAAAGGAAGTTTCTCCTTCTTCCCCATTTTTCAAAATTTGAAGTTTGGTTCTCTCCCACTCCTTCATCTTTTCTCCTTCTTTTCTTTGAGTGTTTTCAATCTACAGTTAGATTTAATGGAACAACTGAAAAATGTAGTTGCAGATGCCTTAAGTCGTAAGTATCACGAAAAGCAAAAGCGAGTTTGTGCTCTTAAATTAAATCTACAGTTAGATTTAATGGAACAACTGAAAAATGTTCAAGCCACAGCAATCAAGATGATGCTGAAGGAATGAAAGGAAGAATAAAAGAACTAGAACAAGGAAGTGATGGAATTTGGAGATTCTACAAGAAAAGAATTTGGGTACCTAAGCAGGGAGAATTAAGAAATAAGATCTTAGAAGAAGCTCATAAATCTAGGTATACGATGCATCCTGGTAACAATAAAATGTACCAAGATTTAAGAAATAATTTCTGGTGGATAGGGATGAAAAAGGACATAGCTAGATATGTTTCTAAATGTCTTACTTGTTCACAAGTTAAGGCAGAACACCAGAAAACATCAGGTCTACTACAACAATTAGAAATGCCTATATGGAAATGGGAACTCATAACAATGGATTTTGTTACTAAGTTACCCAAAACCAGAAAAGGTAATGACACGATTTGGGTAATTGTGGATCGATTAACCAAATCAGCTCATTTTCTGCCTATGAAGAAAACCTTTAGCATGGAAAGGTTAGCCAAGTTGTATGTAGATGAAGTAGTATCCTTACATGGAGTTCCACTCTCCATTGTATCAGATAAGGATAGTCGTTTCACTTCCCACTTCTGGACGAGTTTTCAAAAAAGCAATGGGAACCCGACTAAATCTAAGCACTGCATATCATCCTCAGACAGACGGACAAAGTGAAAGGACAATCCAAACCCTGGAAGATATGCTTAGGGCATGTGTAATAGATTTTGGTGGAAATTGAGATGATCACCTACCTTTAATTGAATTCTCCTATACTAATAGTTATCATTCAAGCATCAAAGCTGCCCCATTTGAAGCACTGTATGGACGAAAGTGCAGAACTACGGTCTGTTGGGCAGAAATAGGAGAAAGCCAATTATCAGGTCCTGAGATTATACAAGAAACCACTGACAAGATCACTCAAATCAAGGAAAGACTAAAGACGGCTCGAGATCGCCAGAAGAGTTATGCGTACAATCGACGCAAGCCGTTGGAATTCCAAGTTGGAGATAAAGTACTATTGAAAGTTTCTCCTTGGAAAGGAGTAGAACGATTTGGGAAGAAAGGAAAGCTGAGTATAAGATACGTAGGACCATTTCCAGTAATCCAACGTATAGGACCAGTTGCCTATCGTTTACAGCTACCAGCGGAGCTAGCTGGAGTACATGACGTGTTTCATGTATCCAACCTCAAGAAATGTTATCTGACGAATCACTGGTAATACCTCTTCAAGATGTAGAGGCGAATGAAAAGCTAAAATTCGTTGAGAAGCCATTACAAATAGAAGACCGAAAGATTAAGTTTCTTAAGCACAAACGACTAGTACTGGTTAAAGTCAAGTGGGATTCAAGGAGAGGACCTGAATACACTTGGGAACTGGAATCAGAGATGAAGCGAAAGTATCCTCACTTATTTTAGTGAATCTCGAGGACGAGATTTTAAATAAGGTGGGGAGAATGTAAGGACCTCCAAAAATGTCCCAAAACGACTCGTAAGAAGAAACCCGGACCCTGAAACCCTAATCCATATCAAAAATCAAGAAATCAAGAATAATGGTCTTCAGGCGGGCCGCGTAAAAGTAAGCATAGGCTTACGCGGGCCGCGTCAACCGTAGGTTTGACCGGATAAGCGTCCAGATCCACGTGTCACACACGTGGCACACCTACGCATGACATGGATGCCCTAATCTACGAAATAGACCTCCACGCGGGCCGCTTAAAGATCGGCCGGAGGTTCACGCGGGCCGCGAGAGCCCCAAATTTCTGCTATAAATAGAAGGGGTTACGAGCAGTTCATCTGTGTCGAAACCAACTTTCAAAAACGAAAATATACTGTCCAAAAGTCGAATTTTCTTTCAAATTAGCGAGGCACTGCTACAATACAGGGTATTAACTCGATCGCTGCTACGATTCAATGTCCGATCGATTGAAAACTATCCAATGGATGTTTAAGTGCTGCCCACATTAGGGCCATACTTTGTCATTAGTCGTGAATTCGACGGATGTTTAAGTATAGCACTTTGTCATTTGTTGTGAGGGTTTTAATCTCGTTAGTTAGCGTAAATGCTATATTAATTACTGACCTAGTTCGTGTGCATTGTTATTTAAAATAGGTTACAAGGCTAATCAGTAGGCTAAGCTTTATCCGTATAAATCTGCAATGTGAGTTATTCTCTTTTATCAAAAGTTTTTTACAATACTCCATTTTCAAAAGTTATAATTACAGGGAGTAAGTCGTGGTTATCTTGAATCACTGGCTAGTGAGGTATTGTGCACATTACTAATTTCTCACGGGTTAGGCTAATAAATCCTAACAGTGATAAACGTCACTATTTGGGGAAAGACCCAATAGTGGTATGACCATCGTCACCAGGTGACACGGCGCCAGATAAAAATAAGATAGAAGCCATTGTAATCGCTTTTATGCTGTAAATTATAACCAAGTGTCGTTTTATCAAATTGAAATAACTCGCCAGCATTTCCCCGCTGATAAAATATTTTTAAAACATGTTTCAGGCGACCTGCTGTAAATCAAGGAAACGTGCTACGGAGCACCAACAAGGTTGAAGAGGTGGCTCAGTTAAAATGAATAAACATGTTTTATAAATCAGGGAATTTACTTGTAAAATTCCTCTAATGTAAATTACGGGGTTTATCCCGCATTATGAAAGAAAATAATTGGGCATTTCAAGTTTTAAAAGATCCTGTGAAAATCTTTCGCTGTCGCATCAATTAATAAATACCACGGGTTCCTGTCCCGTGGCTCCTGACCGGTTTAAAACCGGGGCTGGGGCCGTGACAGCTAGGAAGTGATCTTGACCATCCATTTAGTTAATCAAGAGCTAAGATAAATGATGGAAATTGAAGGGAAGAAAAGAGGCGCGTGATTTTGTTTAGGGGTATTCTAGTCAATGCAAGGCAATAGTTTTTCTCTCCTCCAATTCCCCCCCCCCCCCATTTTTTAAACGTTAATAACTCTTTCATACGACATTATTTTTTTTATAAAAATTGCACCAAAAAACGAGTGCTTTTTTATCTTTAAAACGAGTATACTATTGCTATATTTTCAAAAAAAAAAAAAATTTAAAAACCTAGTTGCGTAAAACGCAATAGAAAAACCCCCTGTTACGTAAAACGCAATGAAAAAAATAAATAAAAAATGACATTTTTCTAAAACGCAATGCACAAAAAACACAAAGAAATGTCTTATTTGTAAAACATAATGGCCAGAAAACACAAAGAAATGTCTTATTTCTAAAACGCAATAGCCTAAAAACTCAAAAGAAAATATACTTTCTAAAACGCAATGGACTAAAAACACATAAAAATGTGTTTTACCTAAAACGCAATGCACCAAAAACACATACAAATGTCTTATTTCTAAAACGCAATAGACTGAAAACACATAAAAAAGTGTTTTACCTAAAACGCAATGCACAAAAAACACAAAAAAATGTCTTAGTTGTAAAACGTAATGGCCAGAAAACACTTAAAAATGACTCATTCTAAAACGCAATTGCCTAAAAAACAAAAGAAAGTGTTCTCTGTAAAACGCAATGGACTGAAAACACCTAAAATAGTGTTTTACCTAAAACGCAATGCACCAAAAACACTTCAAGAATGTGTTTTTCTAAAACGCAATGACCAGAAAACACATAAAAATGTTTTAGTTCTAAAACGCAATTCCCTAAAAACACAAAAGAAAGTGTTCTCTCTAAAACGCATTGAACCATGAGGCAATTTTCTCTCTAAAGTGTGTTGTGAACTGTCTGAACCAATGCAGTTTACGAATGCAGTTTCCAGAGGCAATTTACAGAAAATTAATTTTTCTGATGCATTTTTTACAGCAATTTACGAAGGCAGCTCAACCCCAGCCAGGGGCTCTGCCCCTTGGACCCCGCCAGGGGCTGCCGCCCCTGGGACCCCGCTACCAGGAGCGCTGCCCCCGGACCTCCGCCAAGATCGTAAAAACGCAATGACTAAATTAAAAACCCAGATCGTAAAAATGAAATTAAAGAATTTCTTACATGGATCGAAGTGATTTCTTCAACAATTGACGAATTTTGAATGATTGAAACACTTATCAGCGCTCGAATCGAACCGATCGAGTGATTATCTTCAAAATCACCAGAAAAAACGATATTTTGTATGAAATTAAACTGGGTTTTCTTCAAAAAAGCTGAAGAACACGTTGATCGGGTGTTTGAATCATTGATTGGTGATGAAAATCGCTCTATAATGTAGTGATTATTGAGATAGAAAGTGAAGAAATGATTGAAGATGGTGGGTTTTGAAGTTACTGGGTTTTGAAAAGGAAGAAGAAATGGTTGGATTGACTAAAATACCATTTTTCTTTATTTTAAATGTTACCACATGTCCTAATCCTATTGCTTCCTACAATTCCTAGCTAAAATAAACTTCCTATTTGATCTTTTCCCTGTAAAGGTATTCGTAAGTTTACAATTTATAAACTAACTTTATAAAAATATGTAATATTTATTTATAAAAAAAACTAAATATAAACTATAAGAATAAAATCCAATAATTGAATAAGTATAAAATGATGTAGATATGACTTTTTCTTTAACGCTTTTTTAAAAGTGAATAAAGTAGAAAAAATGGTTTACAAATAAACGAATAAATATCAAAAGATACCGATATTAGCTTTTGATTACAGAGAAAAATATTTTAATAATACTTTTTATATGTTGAATAAGTATAAAAAGATATTGATAAGACTTTTTCTTTAACGCTTTTTCAAAAGTGAATAAAGTATAGAAAAAATGGTTTACAAATAAATGAATATATATCAAAAGATATCGATGTGAGCTTTTGATTACAGAGAAAAATATTTTAATTTGCTTTTTATATATTTATCAAAAAAAAAAAAAAAGGATTCAAGGATTGGTAATAAAATATTATGAATGCTCTAACTCTAATTTTGGTTGTACGTACAGAGACGAAGGCATGTTATTGTGCGTACATTTAATATCCATCATTCATCACCATCACTAATATATAGATGCTAAAAGCATGAATAAGTATACTCCATGCTAAAAGCATTATTATTTTTTTCTTAGTTTTGATTCGTTATAGCTACGATAAGTACACTTTTTTAATCTCTCTTGATTTAAATCGATCTTCATCCCCACTTTCCTTGTTTTCATTTGAATTGTCTCTTTTTAACATACTATCCTTTAAACTATTTTTCCATCCAAAATACAAACCGCCGGAAAAGAATGGAGGACGCTGCTAGTTCCTTGGTGGTCGGAAAAGTAGTGGATTTGTTGTGTGGTATGGCTAAAAAGGAGATTAGCTACATCTGGAATTCCTCTGCAAATGTTGAAAAATTGAAAATTGAAGCTGAAAAGTTGTCGAGTATGAAGGGAAGGGTTCAACAACAAATGGATTTGGCTAAATCTAAAGGGGAACTTCTCCTAGAAGGTGTAGAAGAGTGGATGAAGAAAGCAGATGCTAAAGTATCCGACGCCACAGAGTTTACTAATGAAGAAGCCAAGAAGACATGCTTCAATTTGTGCACCTTCCGTCGTTATAGTAAGACGGCGATTAAAAAAAGGTTTTCTCTTCAGGAGCACCAAGAAAACGGTAAGAGTTTTGAAACTAGTGTCTCTCTTCCAGCTCGGAGTGTAGGATTCACAGACCTCTACCAACGTAAAAATCTTGAAGATATGAATACCCAAAAGTCGACTTTGGAGGAGATCATTAGAGACATAGAAGATGACATGATACAAATAGTTGGGATCAATGGCTTAGGAGGTGTAGGTAAAACTACACTAGTGAGTGAAGTTGCTGTAGAAATGAAGAACTATTTTGCACACATCGTGTTTATACCGGTCTCAAAAACTATCGATGCAAAAATGATTCAAGAGAAGGTTCAAGAAGCATCAAGAAGAATAATCAATGGAGAGAAGGTTCTAATCATCCTAGATGACGTGTGGGAGGAATTGAAGTTGCATGAATTGGGCATTCCATGTGGGGTTGACTACTGGAATTGTAAGATTTTACTTACATCTAGAAGTAGAGATGTGTGTGAGGCAATGAATGCAAAGATTATTTCGGTAAACCCTTTGGAAGAAAAAGAAGCATGGACCCTTTTTGAACGTGTTGTTGGTAAAAGTAAATGGGATAATACATTGAAAAAGACTGCATTGAAGATTGTTCGAGAATGTCATGGATTGCCCCTCTTTGTTCAAGCTCTAGGAAAGGCTTTGAAAAACAAAGACGTTAATATTTGGAAGACAGCTCTTCGTCGACTACAAGCTCCAATTGATGGGGATGTCACTTACAAAAGAGAAGGATTGCTACAACTGAAGCTAAGCTACGACTATCTTGAAGATGAAGTAGCTAAATCATGCTTCTTATTGTGTAGTATGTTCCCAGAAGATGGAACCATTAGCCTTAAAAGGTTGATATCTTATGGGTTTGGTCTTGGGATATTTAATAGTCCCCATAGCATTCAGGATGCAAAAGATAGAGTTCGACTGGCTGTTGAGTCTCTTAAATCATCTTTCTTGTTATTGCCGGAGGAAAGATTTTCTTTCATTATATTAACAGAAGAAGAAGAAGAATATTTCAAAATGCATGACCTTGTTCGTGAAATGGCGTTGTTCATTACTTCTAAAGATCAAAACAAGTATTTGGTGCTGTCCGGAAAAGGTTTGACAGAATGGCCACCAATAGACGACTTAGAAAGCTACAAGAAGATCTCCTTCACGCAAAACAAGATATGTAAGCTTCCTAATAATGAACTTGTTATCCCACACCTTGATACTTTCCTGATACGAAATAATAAACTTTCAATTGTTCCTGATGAATTCTTTCGAGGCATAAGAGAGCTTAAAGTTTTAGATATGTCGGGTAACAACATTTCGTCGCTCCCACAGTCACTAAAGCTTCTTACAAAACTTCACACACTAGATCTAAGTGGTAACAAATCCCTTCGTGAGATTTCTGTACTTGGGAGAGTTAAGATGCCTTCAGATTCTAAAACTCACAAGTACTGGAATTACAAAAATTCCTAAAGGGATTGGGCAATTAACTAAATTAAGGCTGCTAGATGTTTACTCCTGCTTAGATCTATCTTATGTAGCACCTTGTGTCATATCAAAGTTCACTTGGTTGGAAGAGTTGTATGTTAGATTGTTGAAGGAGGATGAGGGGAGTTGTAACTTTATTGAGGAACTAAGTGAATTAAAGTTGCTCAAAATTCTGCACTTAAAACTTCCTAACTTGCAGTCCATTCCCGAAAAGGCCAATTTCCAAACTTTGATAGAATTTGACATTGGGGAACCTGTTGACGGGAATACATTATATTATTGTAAACGCCGCCTACATATTTCTGAATCAAGTTTCCCATTTAATATGCCAACTATGAAACTGATTCAGGTAAGTGAAGGGTTAGAATTGTCATATATAAAAGATTTGGATAACATCCTAGACCTTTATCAAGAAAGTTTCGATGAGTTAAAGTATATTGAATTGAGGTCATGCGGCAATGTTACAAGTTTGGTGAAAACTGGTGATTTAGATGCGATGCAGAGCATTTTTACCTTGGATCAAGGGAAAACAAAGGGGAAGTTTTTTTCCCATTTGAAAAGCATCATGGTGACACACATGTGTAGCTTGGAGCTTCTATGGGATAGCCCACATCAATGTATAAGCTTTTGTAATCTAGTCAAAATCTATGTGAAAAATTGCCCCTCCTTATTAGAGTTATTCCCTGTAAGTGTAGCACAAGGGCTTGTAAATCTAAGAGATTTATATATTTCCGATTGCGAGAGATTGGTGGCTGCCATATCAGCTAGAGACGACCAAACAGGTGGAAGTAATACTGAATTGGTAAAACACGATCCATATATCATGTTCCCCGTTGCCGATATTCACCTTGATAATTTGCCTAAACTCGAGAGCTTCTACTCTGGTTATTCTATGATCAAATACCCTTCTTTGAGGTCTATGAAGGTGAAAGATTGTTGTAGCATGAAGAGATGGAGTTATGGAGAGAATCGTATGCCCATGCTCTCCTTTATTCATCAAGGTGTAAGGTCCAGCATTAATGATTATATTGCAGTAGAACGTCAGGTATGAAAAATGCACATCCAAAATTAATAATATTCCTTTGTTATATATATTAGACGTAACGCAACTCGTTACATTTACAGATGACTGGAACATTTGAATACTGCATTCAGTATAGGGATGAGGCCATTTTCTCAGCACCCTGATAAAATTAGGATTTGCATTTTGAAGATAAAGTTAGGATTTAGGCTCAAAACAATTAGGGTCTTATTTCACCCATATTCTTGTTTATTTGTGGGGTTGTTTGATAAATGGTAATACAATGCTCTCAAATTGAAAGAGGGGAAGATAAAACGTCATCAAGCATTCAAGCGCAAACTTTTTTGTTCTGTGTGAATCTGAACGAAGGCCTCTTCTTGAACAACATTCTAGTTCTACCTGCAACAAAATAAGCTTCATCAACACCTGTGAGTGATCTTTCTTTTGATTTTCATTACTACGTACTATTTGGTTTTCCGATCTACAGTTCTTGATGTGTCTAATCGTTGCCAATCATAAATTCATAGTAGTTTTTGCTTTAAAAAGATGTAATTGTAGATACTCCTAGAGCCGTCCCCTAGTACTCTCAAAAAACTTTAGGCCTCGGGGGACAAAAAAAAATTGGGCCCAAAATTGTGGTTAAGAGGAAATAAATTATAAAAATAAAAGCTTGGTGGTGGAGCCAATACTTGAACTTGAGACCTTTACATTATGGTTTTTCGAATCGACAGCCAACACTTTTTTGCATAATAAATGGATGTATATATTAAATATATAATTTAGTATGTATATAAAAGCTTATAAAAACCTTGTGGGCCCTTTGAAAATTTAGGCCTCGAGCGATGGCACGGGTTGGCCGGCCCTAGATACTGCAGGTCTCCATGGATGAGAGTTTAGACATGGTTATCGATTCCTTTTGTTGCTGCAAGTTCCTGTATATCTATTAAAATTGGGTCTTTTTTATATTGTGGTATTTGGCAATGGCTCATTTTGATATATTCTTTGTTATTATTATGGGCAGATAACTTAAGATTTGTACAAACATGTAGTCTTTGTTTTTGGCAAATGTGATCTTGGAAGATATTATAACTCATCTTTCCGAGGTATTTCTTTCTACGACTTATATATTTGTGTGATAATTTTGATTGTGTAGTGTAAATTGTTAATTTGTTAATATGAAAAGATTGGAATTGCAATTAGAGTCAAACCAATGAAACATAAATGAAATCAATTTCAATGCCCATATGAGTCAACTGAACATATTTGAAACCACCCTTCAATAATCTAAACCAAATAAAAAATTGTAAAAATATAATTAAAAAAAAAAACCAAAATATTTTGACAACCCGACTAAATCAGGCACAGTATTTCAATATTCTTACCCGGTAAAAATGCTCTATTGGTATACATGAAAACCGAAAAGTTGTGATCTTCGTGAATTTTAAAGGGCCTTAAAATTTTAATCTACTTCGGGTCTCCAAAATGGTTGGGTTGGTGAGGATTGACTTTTAACTTTCTTATTTAGGGATGGCAATGAAACCCAATACCCGAAACATATGGGACGGGTATGGGTCAGGTATCGGATTTGTTTTGAAATTTTGAGGATGGGTATGGGATTTGATGTTATATGCGTTTACCCGCCCCGATTACGCGATTATGTATGCTTGTTTACCCGCTCTGGTTACCCAATGATATATGCCCATGTACCCTATTAACATACCCGATATAAACATGTACTTTTTTTATTAACGAATCCTTAGGTCAAACAAAACAAATGTGTATTGTGATTTTATTTATTTATTTATCTGGATAACCAAACTCTATTTCTTGGGTTGAATTTTTGTTATTCCAACAAAACATGTAGAAATGTAAGTTTGGGGATTATTATCTATCAAAAATGTAAGTTTTTGTTCAATCCCCACTTCTTGTCAAAATAGTGAAATTGAAATGGAGGATGGACATATTTTTCTTAAATATATATTAGTTTTCACTAGAAATTTAGAATGGTTTTAGTTCTTTTGAATATGTATTGGTTCAAGTATTTCCTTAGTTTCTTTTGAATATGTATGCTATCAGTGTTGACGGTAGTAGCCTACTTATTTTATCACATTTCGGCCTTTTGTATTAGTTTTGAACTCAACATACATAGATGTTACTCATTAATACCCGTTGGTTATGCCCGAAACCCGAAACTCATGAGCATACACGAAACCTGCGGGTATGTCCAATACCCGACAGATAATTATCCGTCCCATACCTGTTAGGTTTTAGGCTGGCTATGGGATAAGTTTTTGTAACCAGGTATAGGGTTGGGATTAGCTATACCCGTCCCATACCTGACCCATTGTCATCACTATTCTTATTCATTTATTGTCTGTGATTGTATATATATACTTTTTTGTTTCCTTAGTTTCTACCTTTTGAGAAAAATAATAATAACCTCCCATGTGTTATGAGTAACTAGTGGGTTACTTCGTGTGATGCGGCGGGTCTAACCTGATCTGGATTCGATTCCTAAAAGCCGATTTTTTTAGTTTTATTGGGTTTTTTTTTTCTAAATTAGTGTATAGACGTTATTGTCTACTAGAGATGGATACGATCAGATCATTCCGTTGTTGACACGATGATACTCCAATGGTCCATTAATGATCCAAATTTGCCGTTCAAAAGAGTAAAATGCACGGATGGTCCCTGTGGTTTTGTAAAGTAATATCTATAGCCCCCAACTTTTGGAAATTACACTAGTGCTCTCTTTGGTTTACTATTTTGTTACTCGGATGGTCCCTGGAGTGGATGGGGGTTAATTTTCTCCGTTAAATCCATATGAAATTACTTATTTACCCCTTGCTTTTATTAAAATATAAAATAATCACACACATATATATAAACACTCTATCTAAAACACACACTGTCACACCCCAACCGATGGCGGAAACATCGGGGCATGGCACTGAGCGAAACAGATTGTCCAGAAGTTTCCATAACAATAATCATTACCATTCAATTTTAAAATAACATGTCCCATACCATGTCTCAAACAGTAAACAAATTATTACAAATAAAATCTAGGCAAATATTTCTGTTCCGACAACTCAGATTTAAATAGAGCAATTGTTTATCTGCTTCTAGAGGCCCTTGATTCAATTACTACAGACAACTATTTGTTGGGCTCTAAAGCTTTATTATAGCTTCGACTTCCTATCATGTGTGCATCCTAAGCACATGTCACATACGTTAAAATAAAGTCAATACATATAATGTAAAGGTGATCATATAAGTTTGATAATAGCATATAGAGTTTGAATTCGTTTACGCATAACCAGCACGTACACATAGTGAAATGAAGCACGCTAGTTATCGACATAGATCCATCGATACCAATGACTGCGGGTTGACTGCCCGAGGCAGTTCGCAATACATGATTACCACCGTAATCCATGCAAGTAATTGTCCTTAACAACCCCCCGTGTGAATGGGTGCTGAGTCCAAACTATAGTACTATCGTTGCTAAGGTAGGTAGACAGCATTCCATGTGTAAACATAACAAACAAAGTTACTTAGAGGTGATGATGTAGTTGATGGGGAAATACGTTTGGCGTATGAGGGTCCTAGGCGTAATGCTGAGGGTATCTTTGAAGTAAACATTGAGGGCAATTTTATGAAAAAGTCTTATACGTCTAATGTTTTCCAGCTTTATGGATACTTTATCGGGGCCGTTATGCCATTTCGTGTTGTGAAAGAAAACTTGATAAAAATGTGGCATAAGTATGGGCTAAAATCTATTAACATGAATAGAAACGGGTATTTCTTTTTTAAGTTTGATTATGAAGAGGGCATGTTACAAGTTCTTGAGAGAAATCCTTGGTTAGTGGATAATGTTCCGCTTGTTCTTCAAATATGGGATCCAAATGTGGTGTTGAGTAAACCGAGTCCGAAAACGGTTCCAATTTGGGTTACCATCAAAGATTTACCACTTAGCTTATGGAATGGTGGAAATATCGGACAAGTTGTGAGTTGTGTCGGCAAACCGTTAATGCTAGATCAAGCCACTTTCAAGAGATGTGAGACTAAAGAAGGGCCGTTAAATTTTGCGCGTATATTGGTGGATGCACAGGCTACTAATGGGCTACCGGATAAAGTTAAGATCAATCTCCCTAAATGTGATGGAATACCGGGTAAGTCTTATTTTTTGGAATTATCGTACAAATGGAAGCCGCCTTGTTGTAAAGTTTGTGAAGTTTTTGGTCATTCAAATGATAAATGCCACTTACAAGTTGATGTTGGATCAAAAAATGATTTCAAAAAACAAAAGGCAGTGAACGTTAATTTGGATAATCCTCATGGAAATGAGTTTATTGAGGTTATTAGAAAATCTAAGGCCCAAAATAAAGGAAAACAACCAATGTGGCAGCCCAAAAAATTAACGTCAGAAATTAATAAGGCTGGCCCATCGGGTTATAAGGGTGATGCGGAACAAAGGAAGCCCAGCGATAAGGCTGCTGGGCTCCAACAGTCTTCTACTTTGGGTCTGGGCCTGCCAAAATTAATTAGTGATACTGCTGGATTGCAAAAGCAAGGCCCAACTGATGGAGGCGCTGGTATGGAGCAGATTGTGGGTTCGGTTAGTATGGCTGGCCCATCAGATTGTATGAAGGAGTTGCCTCCTTTATTTAATTCCGGCCCAATTAAAAGCACGGTCAATGAGCCTGTTCTGAAATTAAAAGTGGGCTCACCAATTAAGGCCCATAAAGCTTATGGAAGTGGATATTAGGATGTTTCAAAAAATTCGTTCGGGGTACAATCTGGCCCAACATGCAATACTATGAATAGTTTAGGCACATTACGGAGCTTGGGTTGTGGGAGCATGAAATAGAAGTGGTCAAAAAGTTTGTGGAAACTAGCACCCGCCCGAAGATTGAAGACTATAGTGCATGGTCCGAAAATATGAGAAAATACTATGATGGTTTGACAAAAGTTATTGGAGATGAAGCTGATGTAGAGTCCGAGACCGATGAAATGGCGCGATTTATGAAGATGGGCTCTAAATTTTAGTTTTATTTCCTTTTTTTTTTTGGTGTTTTTTTGTTGTATGTTTCGTTTTTTTGTTCTTTGTTTTTTATGGCGAGTCTACATTTAAAACTTTAGAACATAGTTTGTATTCTAGTTTTTTATAATTTAAATAAAAATTTACCCGGGGGCACCCCGTTTCCCAAAAAAAAAAACAAGCATTCATAAGCCACGTATAACATGCATTAACGGTTAGTATTCAAATAGTATTGAGTAGTGTGTTTGATGTGATTTGAATAGTTGTAACGTATGTAACACCCAAAAGTGCATAAAGCAAAAAGGGGTCGAGTATACTCACAGCGGTTGATGGATTGAAGGGAGCGCTTAGCGAGTAGGGTTAGCCTGAATAGTTTGATAGCATAACAATAAGTGACGCGTAAAACGATGCAAAGTGTGAATGGGTCGGATAGCACTACGGTCGGATGGTAATCCGATCGGACGGCGATTCGTGCGGATGACAATCCGTTCGGATGGTCATCCGGTCGGACGGTAGTCCGGTCGGACGGTAGTCCGGTCGGATGACTATTCGAGTGGATTTTTTCTTCCTATGAGAAGGATGTGTTTGTGTATGATGGCTTGTCTTTTGAAGTTTTCGTTGTAGCATTTTGAAAACATTGAAGTATCTCTATCCTTCAAGTCGGTCAATAGGACGGTCAATCGTTCGGACAGCAATCCGTTCGGATTGTCATCCGGTCGGACGGCGACCTTAGTGATGAGATTACTTAACGGAAACAGTTCATAGCAGAAGAGTCACTCGGTCGGATGTCCATTCGACCGGGTGGCAACCCTGTTAGTGAACATGTTGAAAATTGTTTAAGTCTTTAAAGTCCTAGTATCTCATGATCCGAAGAGTAATCCGGTCGGATGGTAGTCCGATCGGATGGCAATTCGTTCGATACTCAAGCTTTTAGATAAAGTTGACTGAGTGTGGGACCCAAGGTGTTATTCGTTCGGACAACAATCCGTTCGGATAGCCTATCCGTTCGGACAGTAGTCCGGTCGGACAGCACTTCGTCCTGGTTGCTCCGGTCGTCTTACACTTGGTCGTTTTGTTTGTTTGTAGTTTTATCAAGACGTCTTGACAACGTGTTAACCAATAGGACTCCATCTTGACCCAAGCGACCTGATCGACAGGAATCACCCTAGTTCGGCCAGTTACCCGATTCAAGACGGTTGTTCTTGTTTAACCCGAAATCGGTGATCTCGTGAGTAGAATCCAGATCTTGAGCTAGCACAACACTAAGAATGAGCGGAGGACTAGATCTAGATCCGTTTCTATCGGTTTCAAGCGTATTGAGTGCAAAGGAGTTGAAAGAAAGTTAGAAACCATCTTTCAATCCTTTTTCACTGTATTTATGTTTAGATCTAGTATAGATCTTTGTTTATTTGTGTGGAAATCGGTTAGATCCGAGTTGTTCTCGGTGGACTGAAGCCACAACATGAAGTTCTTCAAGAACTCATGATGACATCATCCTAGAACACCTCAAATCTATCGATTTTACGGTTAAAAGTTAAGATTCAAAAGATAGAAAGGTGTAGGAGTGCGTGTAGGTCAGGAAAGTACAAGATTTAGGACGAGATCTTACCGGGATTGAGAGAAATCGAAGAAAAGGTGAGCTGAGCGTGCTGGTCGGACAGAGGTTTCCAAAATTAGAAAGTTTGAGAGTGACATGGGTATTTATAGGATTCCAAAAAGGGAAAGGGTGGGTCGGTCGGATGGCATCCCGCCCGAATGACCATCCGGTAGGATGTCATTTCGGTCGGATGGCATCTTGACGCCATGGCCAAGTGGCAGCCTGGTCGGATGGCTATCACCTGGTTTGTACGTTCGACGCGACGATTTTTACTGATTCGATTTCGGTTGTGAGCGATTCGATGCGATAGATTTTCCTAGTCAAATTACTTTTAATCCCAACTACTATATCTATCATAGTTCGATATCGATTGAGTTTCGATTGCGATTCACACATAACATTAATGAACATGCACAAGTAACACATAAGGCACACACATACACGTATAACAATAACTAAAATGCGTAGTTCGAGTTGCGATTCGATTCGATGTTGATTCGATTAGCATAGTTTGATTATTGTTTCTTTAACTTTATCGCATTGTTACTTCCTACAGTTCACAGTCGTAAGTCGATTAGACGGCGATTGAAATACGTCGATTGTTGTAATTATTGACACTTACTCCACATAATACAACTAAATTAAACACATAAAAGAAATTCACTACAAGCCAGGTTGCGCGAAATCGGTCGTTGACTTTGACCTTGACTTTGACTTCCCGAAAACACGGGGTGTTACAGCCTCCCCTTGTTTAGGGAATTTCGTCCCGAAATTAGGCTGGAAGTTGTACAACACCGTGAATCACGTTGGAGAACTTTCTCTTTCTAGACTTTCTCCTTAAATAACTGCGGGTACTTCGCCTTCATGTCGCTTTCGAGTTCCCAATTAAACTCTGCGCCTCGTTTGCCTTCCCATCGGACTTTCACAATGGGAATGCGAGAGCGTCTGAGTTGCTTGGTTTGGCGGTCCATGATTTCGACAGGCTTTTCCACGAAGTGTAATGTTTCGTTCACTTGCAGCTCATCGAGTGGAACGTGTAAGTCGTGGTCGGCTAGGCACTGTTGGAGGTTTGACACGTGGAAAGTCGGGTGGACGTTACTAAGTTCCCCCGGTAGTTCAGTCTGTAGGCAACTTTACCGATCCTTTCTAGAATCTTAAAAGGTCCAACATATCGAGGCGCGAGCTTTCCTTTCTTGCCGAATCGGACCACACCCTTCCAAGGTGATACCTTTAGGAGTACGTAGTCACTAACGTCAAATTCAAGGGGCTTGCGTCGTCTATCGTCATAACTTTTCTGTCGATTCCGAGCTTTACCAGGTTGTCTCGAATTTGGAAAATCTTGTCTGTCGTTTCTTGTAATAGCTCAGGACCGGTTAATTGCGAATGCCCGATCTCGTGTCACATAATAGGCGATCGATATCTTCTTCTGTATAAAGCCTCGAATGGTGCCATTTGAATGCTTGTATGATAGCTGTTGTTATACGAGAATTCGACCAATGGCAGGTATTTATCCCAATTACCACCGAAGTCTATGACACACGAACGGAGCATGTCTTCAAGAGTACGAATCGTTCTTTCAGTCTGACCGTTGCTTTGAGGGTGGAAAGCGGTACTTAGATTTAGCGATGTACCGAGTGCCATTTGAAATGTTTCCCACGTCGCGAGGTAAACTGAGCGTCACGATCAGAGATGATATCACGAGGCATCCCATGATTACAAATGATCTCATCGGTGTAGATTCGGGCTAATCGTTCTACCTTGTAGTCTTCCCGTATTGGTAAAAAGTGAGCTAATTTAGTCAATCGGTCAACCACAACCCAAATGCTGTCGTGACCTGATGACGTGTGCGGTAGCTTTGTTATAAAGTCCATAGCTATACTCTCCCACTTCCACATGGGGATCGGGGGTTGTTCGAGTAAGCCAGAGGGTCTTTGATGTTCAGCCTTGACTCTCGCACAGGTCAGGCATTTTCCAACATAGAGAGCGATATCCCTCTTCATGCCTGGCCACCAGTACTTATAGCGAAGGTCCTGTTACATTTTGTCGGCACCGGGGTGAATAGAATACCGGGATTTGTGGGCTTCGTCCATCAAGATTTGTCGCAAATTGGTTCGTTTGGGAATCCAAATTCGGTCCAGAAAGTGGAATATCCCATTCGATTTGCTCACCAACTGGGCTCCATCATGGTAGATTCTTTCCTTCTTCAGAGTGCGTTCGTTAAAACACGCGTGCTGAGCTTCGCGAATGAGGGTCTCGAGGTTGTATTGGGTTTGAACATTACGAGTGCTAAGCAGATAGCTCCGTCTGCTGAGTGCGTCGGCAACCACATTTGCCTTGCCTGGGTGATAAGGAATCTCACAGTCGTAATCGTTGAGAAGCTCTACCCATCAGCGTTGACGCATATTAAGTTCCTTCTGATTAAAGATATGCTGTAGGCTCCTATGATCGGTGAAGATCATACACTTGGTACCGTACAGGTAGTGTCGCCAAATCTTTAACGCAAAAACAACTGCGTCTAGCTCGAGATCATGGGTTGTATAGTTCTTCTCGTGGATTTTGAGCTGACGAGATGCGTAAGCTATAACTTTGTCCCGTTGCATAAGGACACAACCAAGACCAAGTGTAACACCTTGAAAATTCACGTCCTATAATGTGTTGACACGTGTAATATGTTTGAACGTGTGAAAGAATGTTATAAAAGGATTAAAGTTGACAATCATGGAAAGTATGTGAATATACGAGTTCTAAATGTCAACAGTGAATAAATATATTGTACATTAACCCTACATGATGCTCATACCTTCAAACGAATAAATCATGGATCATACGAAGCTAAATATGAAAGAAAGTGAGAGATTACAAACTACAGGGGTTAAATGTGTCAACATATTTAAGTTATACCTCTGAGTGACCTTTTGACAAACCCGAAGCTTTGTAACGGTTAATTATGCTCACTAGAATGCACGATATAAATTTCATAAAGTTTTGTTATCTTATGAGAAAGTTATGATCAAATTCGTATGCGAGGGGTTAAAAGCGTCAATAATGAAGTTTAGGACTTTTCGGGTGACATTAAGGTTAACCGAGGACTAAACAAAGTGGGTATATGTCTTAAAGCCCTTATAAGTCAAGTGGGAGGGTTCAAAGTGCAAGAAATAAAGTCGTAGCAAAGTTTTGAAGAGCCAAGGATCAAAACATAAAAATCTAAAAATTCTGATTTGATCAGATAGGGCGTCGCGCCACGCGAAGCCCCAGGGGGGGGTCTACACGTGCCGCGAGGGGCTGTCTGCTCCGAAAATTTTGGTTTCTTGTCTGCCTTTGCCATTCTAACTGACTTTAATCCGAGTTTCCTCATATTGGACGACCCCTAGGCAACCCCTAGACACTTAGGGACATCTGGAAGTGATCCAAGGCCATTGATAGAGTT
Source organism: Helianthus tuberosus (assembly GCA_030545235.1). NCBI lineage: Eukaryota > Viridiplantae > Streptophyta > Magnoliopsida > Asterales > Asteraceae > Helianthus > Helianthus tuberosus. Next base: position 173,974,291 of record CM060397.1, read on the forward strand.
GTGTGTCAATAATCCATGAAGATTTTAGCACTATATAAAGGGCCAAGGTTGCAACCATTTCTTCACACCTTTCTCTTGCACTTCTGATCATTCTTGGAGCTCCAAAGCAGACTCAAGTGATCACAAAACATGCATAGGACTTCAGTAAGTTTGCTTAACCTTTCTTAGTTAAGTTTTTGCTTAGTTTTAGCTTAAAAGTCAAACCGTCGTAATTAACGGTTGACTTAGCGATTAATCACTAATGGTCCAGTGATTAGTTGAATTGAAAGTAGTTATGAGTTGGTAATTATGTGGGCAATAAACCCTTAAAAGGGCACCCTCTGATTCCCACTCTAACTAGGTCTAATGTCGGGTCAAACTTGTTATTAAAAAGTCAACAGAATGCTTATTTTCTAATTTATGCATAATTAGCAATGTAGAACACATACAACCTGTTTGATCATTAATATAACTTGGTAATTAGTGTAAGAACATTTCTAAACATGTTCAACCCGACAATTTTCTGTTTAGACCCGGTTCGGAACCGAAAGTCTCAAAGCTTTGACTTTTGCTTTGACTTCAGTTCTGACCCGTTTTGGTATGTTTTAGAAATGCCTTAGGGCTTTAATTGGACTAGGATACATGCTAGTATAACCCTCTGTGATTATACACCTTGGTTCATTAGTTATCCAATTAATATGCATGTTTCCGTTAATTGCTCATACGTTGACCATTATGCCCTTTTCACCTTAAAACGTGATTTTTGAAAATGTAAAAGTGTAGAAACCTTAGCTACTGAATTATAAACTTGCACCCAAAATTTGACATCATTTTGAGGTGTAGGTTGAGAGTTATGCTCATTAGCGTAATTAGAAAGCTTCTTTAGCTATTTAACGACATAATTAGCGTATAGCCTATTTAAACATACTTTTTGATATCAAAATCTTTACCCACTGATTTAATATATTATTTTGAGATTTTTGAAGATTTTTAATTAATTTTAGGCTGAGCATAACTTATAGTCATAGGCTTAATCCGGTAATTGTCGGTTTTGCCCTTACGGGCTATAAAATGAGTTTTACATATCTAATTGAATCCAAAACTTTTGCTACTGATTTTAAATGATAAATAAATTATTTTAAGCCTTCTAGAATAATAAAAATATTAGCCTTCTATATATAACCCGGAAACGGCTTCTAATCGCCTAATTAAGCGTTTTTAACGCATCGTATGTACTAAGACTATTTTAAACATACAAGGGTTGATACCTACTGATATTTTAGGTAAATTATAATATTTTAACAGTAAGCAAAAGTTGTTTAACTCAGACCTCAGTTTTGAGCTTTTCGGCTTATGTGAAATTACCAAAATGCCCCTACGGTGCATAGTTTGGTTATAATTGATAAATTTCACATATATGCAATACCCTACTGTTATAACTTAGTAAATTAAGTATTTTTACTGATTATATCAGACCTGTAACTCAGGTTAATACTTAAACTCTTTTATAACCTTGTAAATGACCAAACTACCCCTACGAGGCATAGTTTGTGTTTAAATTCGTTTCGGGCATAATAAAAGATATCTTACTGATGTCACAACATATTTGAAGCATATTAACTTAGGAAACCTGTATATGGCTCTTACGGATACCCGTTACGCTTATTACGCGTTCGGTTCGGTTTATGTAACTAGTTTACATAAATTAGCCGAAACGGGTCAAACCTTATCGGTTTTTCTCAAAATCCAGAATGTGTATGAAATACCCATATTAAACAAGTCTTCAAACTTGTCGGGTCTAAATCACATTCTATCCGGTCTTCGCCTAATCGTGCGTACGAACCGTATCTTTAAAACTAACCGGTCTAAGCTTAAGCTTAACTAAAGACCCGTTAGGATTCTAATAGGTTATTATAAACCTTCGTTCCAGAATAGGAGGACCAGTAAAAGCTACTTGCATTTGCTTATTGTGATTATTACTTTGCTCAGGTAAATACTTTTAACTTGTTTTCCCTATACGGGCTTGGGGTACGGTATATAAAATACCGCTTGGTCGGGCATCAAATCTTCCATCGTTAGGTGGTTAATTGAATAATTTGATCGGCCCGTTTAAATATGTTTTGTTTGCTTAAAGCCTTTGGTGGGTTAATGACCATGTCCTGGATATCCTTGGCATCATTTTACGAAATGGCCACGACCTAAGCGCGGAGTATAGGCGTACACTCGTCAGTGCATAAATAGTTGATGTGGTGTGTCTATTGATCTTTAACCCAGCACGCTCCGGGCTACTGAATGCATAAGGAACATGTAATTCTTTTACAATATTATATATTTAAATAATTCTCCCAAGTTATAAAATGTTTATGCCACGTGCATCCAAATCAATTTTTAATCATTTTCAAAATGAGTCAATTGATTGTATTTACCAGTGTAAACTGACGTATTTTCCCAAAAAGATTAAATGCAGGTACTAAGCGTAATAAGCTGGATAGCTCCTTAGCATCAAAAGAGTCTCGCAAGCTTAAGATGCCTAAAGTCTGTTGAACTACTGTTTCCATTTTATTTTCGATCCGTCTGTGGATAAACAATCGACTATTGTGATACTTGATATTATAATATTATATTCGGTTGATATATATCTTTTCATTTGCTTCCGCTGTGCATTTAAATATTGTGTTGTTTGACTATTATGTTGCCAACCACGTCACGATACTCCCCACCGGGCCCAACAGTGACATGTGGAATTCGGGGTGTGACACCAAGGTTGGAAGCATCACAATAGACAATGAAATCATTGTTTCCGTCGGGTAATGTGAGAACAGGAGCATTGCAAAGCATGTGCTTGAGGGTTTGGAAGGCAGACTCTTGTTCGGTTCTCCAAACAAAAGGCTTGTCCTTATGCGAGAGAGCGGTAAGCGGCACAGCGATCTTTGAGAATCCTTCGATAAATCGTCGATAATAGCCGCTAATCCGAGAAAAGAACGTACTTCAGACGGGTTTTTAGGTGTAATCCAACTCTTGACAGCTTCAATCTTCGCGGGATCGACGTGAATACCTTGACTATTAACAATGTGACCCAGAATCTGAACTTCCTCCAACCAGAATTCGCACTTGGAGAACTTGGCATAGAGTTGGTTCCCCTGGAGTAACTCGAGAACCAAACGTAGATGTTGCGTGTGTTCAGTTTTTGATTTGGAATAGATCAAGACATCGTCGATGAATACGATGACGAAACGGTCGAGATATGGTTTACACACGCGATTCATCAGATCCATGAAAACCGCGGGTGCGTTGGTTAAACCAAAAGGCATAACAACGAATTCGTAGTGGCCATATCTAGTGCGAAACGCGGTTTTGGGTATATCCTCCTCTTGAATACGTAGCTGGTGATATCCTGAGCGTAGATCGATCTTCGAGAAGCACGTAGCACCTTGTAGCTGATCAAACAAATCATCGATGCAGGGTAGGGGATAGCGGTTCTTGATAGTTAGCTTGTTTAATTCCCGATAGTCGATGCACATCCGGAACGACCCATCTTTCTTTTTGACGAAAAGGACTGGCACGCCCCAAGGAGAGGTGCTCGGGCGAATGAAGTCTTTCTCAAGTAATTCCTGGAGTTGGTCTGAGAGTTCGCGCATTTCGGTTGGCGCGAGTCGGTAGGGAGCTTTGGCAATAGGGTTGGCTCCAGGAATGAGGTCGATACGAAAGTCGATATCACGACTTGGCGGTAGTCCGGGAAGATCCTCTGGAAAAACATTAGGAAATTCTTGAACCACAGGAACGTCATTCACTTCCTTCTTCTCTTTCTTTTCCTTCTCCGCTACCACAATGTTAGCCAAGAAAGCCCTGTATTCCTTGCGAAGATACTTGCTAGCTTGAACACATGACATGAGCTTGAGACCTTTCGAAGTAGTATCACCGTAAACACACAATAAATCACCATTCGCGAGCGAGAATCGGATCATCTTGTCGAAGCACACAACTTCAGCATGGTTTTCATGAAGAAAGTCCATGCCTACTATGACGTCAAAACTTCCGAGTTGCATCGGAATGAGGTCGATTGGGAAGATGTGATTGTTGAGCTCAAGAGTACAATCACGAAGAACAGAATTAACGGCGACAGTTCTTCCGGTAGCGACTTCAACATCGAATGTCGAGGAGAGTCGGGAGCGTTTACGACTAAGGAGCCTCTCAAATTCGAACGACACAAAGCAATTATCGGCTCCAATATCAAATAAACATGAAGCATAAATACCATTCACAAGGAACGTACCATTAACTACGTTGTTGTCGGCTTGGGCTTGACTCACGTTGATGTTGAAAGTTCTGGCGCGTGCGGCCTGCTGTTGCTGCTGCTGCTGTTGTTGCTGGTGCTACTGCTGCTGTTGAGGCTGCTGCTGCTGAGGCTCTTGTTTCACAACCCTGTTTGGGCACATGTTGGAGAAATGATTAGGATTGCCACATGCGAAGCAGGCTCTGGCGTTGACCGCGGGTGCCGAAGGAGCTTGTTGACCCTGAGGGGCGGTGAGTAGAGCTTGATGAGCAGGAGCTTGACGAGCATGGCAGTTGGTAGTAAAATGGCCGTACATATTGCAGTGGGCACAAAAACGGCAAGCAATGGCAGTCGGGTGGTGGTAAGTACAAGTAAGGCAGAGCGGGTGTGGCCCAGTGTATGCACGCTTTGCAGGCGGTGCATTTGCCACAGGCGCCGCTACTTGACGCTGTTGGGATGGTACAGCTTGAATCGGTGCAGCAGTGATCGCACAGTTCTTGTTGCTGGAGCTGTTCTTTCTCTTGTTCTTCCTCTTGTTGCTCGATGAGGTGGTGGTTTCAGCAGTTGGTGCGGTGGTGGTAGCTTGATGCAGGTGCTTTGAAGTTTTATCCCAGACACCGGCATTGACCCGCTTGTCGTTGATTTCAGCAGCCAGTAGATAAGTTTCTTCAATCGTTGTAGTCTTACCGGGATTGAGAGAAATCGAAGAAAAGGTGAGCTGAGCATGCTGGTCGGACAGAGGTTTCCAAAAGTAGAAAGTTTGAGAGTGTTATGGGTATTTATAGGATTCCAAAAAGGGAAGGGGTGTGTCGGTCGGATGGCTTCCCGCCTGAATGACTATCTGGTTGGATGTCATTTCGGTCGGATGGCATCTTGACGCCATGGCCAAGTGGCAGCCCGGTCGGATGGCTATCCGGCCGAATGGCACCTGGTTTGTGCGTTCGATGCGACGATTTTTACTGATTCGATTTCGGTTGTGAGCGATTCGATGCGATAGATTTTCCTTGTCAAATTACTTTTAATCCCAACTACTATATCTATCATAGTTCGATTTCGATTGAATTTCGATTGCGCTTCGAGTTTCGATTGCGATTCACACATAACATTAATGAACATGCACAAGTAACACATAAGGCACACATATACACGTATAACAATAACTAAAATGCGTAGTTCGAGTTGCGATTCGATTCGATGTCGATTCGATTAGCATAGTTTGATTATTGTTTCGTTAACTTTATCGCATTATTACTTCCTACAGTTCACAGTCGTAAGTCGATTAGATGGCGATTGAAATACGTCGATTGTTGTAATTATTGACACTTACTCCACATAATACAACTAAATTAAACACATAAAAGAAATTCACTACAAGTCAGGTTGCGTGAAATCGGTCGTTGACTTTGACCTTGACTTTGACTTCCCGAAAACACGGGGTGTTACACACACAAACACTCTGACTCTCTCTATCTCTATCTCTATCCCTATCTCTTTCTCACTCTCAGGAAAAGCCCCACCACCACCTACCGTCACCAGCACCACCACTACCACCACCCTCACACCACCATCCAACCTGAACCCACTTCCACCTCCACCATAGCTACCCACCTCCACCTTGAACCCACCGCCTCCAACCTGAACCCACCACCGCCGCACCCCCAAATACACCTTCAGTTTTCCGATCACCACCACTCACCGCCACATCGCTTGGAAACCTGTAACACCTCCGATCATGTAAAGATTCATTCCCAGGGTTCAAGTTCATAGTTTATTGGTTTTGGTTGGGTTTGCTCAAGTGGTTGAAGCTTCAGTGGATGATGTAAAGATTTTGACTTTTTGAAGTCATATTTGTGTTTTGCAAATTGTAGATATAGTTAACAATAAAACTTTATAGTTGTGTGTGTGAGGTATAAACATTGCTATTTTAATAATTTTGAAAGGGCTATAAGCAAAAGGCTAATTATGAGCAGGTACCAGCGAGAGAGAATGAGAAAGGGGAAACATACAGACAAAGAGAGGAGAGAGAAAGGTATAGGAGAAACAGAGAAGAATGAGAGAGAAAGGTGGGCTGGGTTTGTTGGTTGGAGTTCAATTTGGTACTTTTGTCCGGCGATTGTTTGGGGTTCGATTTGTTTAGGATATTTGTTGCAGGTTTGGAGTTCGATTTGTTGGTTACAGGTTTTGATTTCATATTTGCTTTGCTGGTTAATGGCGGGGTGGGGTTGTGATGATGGTTGTTTTTGTCCAACAAGAGAGAACAGAGAGTGGGTGGTGGCAGGTGGTGGTGTGGGTTGGATGGTGGTGACAGGTGGTGGTGGCAGTGGTGGTGATTTTTAGATAGAACTAGTGAGATTACCCGCGCTACGCTGCGGGGTTTCGTTCGATATATATTCTGGTTCAATATAACAACCAACCGAAAGAAATAAACTCAAAAGAATATTAACAAATTTTTACATCGATCGAAAACCATTACAAAATAAAAGATAAAGATTTGTATTCGTCCACGATTTAAAAAAAAAAGTTTTTACTTCTTAAATTTTATTAACCTTCACCCATTAATCTAATAACCACTTTTGATGTAACTAAATAATTTTAATGTGTATAAAAGTATATTTAAAGGTTTAAAGTTTCAATGTGTGTAAAAGTATATTAAAATTCATTTGTTATTATCAAAACCATGTGCTCAGCACTATACCGCCAGTCTACTATCACAAATATTTTTTTTTTACCAACTTTAACTCTATCTCTACAACCAACAACAAGATAATGCCACCACAGCACCACCATCTAAACACCACCACTACATAACAACCGTCGTCTTCATCTCTATATCGCCGGTAACATCACAATCTAAAGGTTTCCGGCCATCACAAAGCCGCCGACACACACATGTTTTCAGGCGGCTACAGAGGTTGCACCTCTCTTTTTCTCTCTCTCTTTTGGCGGCAACCGTTTTTCCAGGAAGTAAAGGTTATTTTAGATCAGGCGTCGTCTTCGTTCTTTGGTGGTAGCCTCATAGGCATTTTCCGTCAGGTGTCCATCAAGTCAGATGTATGCAACATCTTGGTTGTAAACAGGTTTCTCGAAGACGGTAGCGGCGACTTTATGCGTTCTAGTGTTCCGGCAGGTTCGGTAAAGGGCGAATGGAGTTGACCGATGAAGTTCCTTTGATAGATTTCAGTCGAAGATGAGTCTTAGATTTTTACTTGTGAATTCGCTCTTATGATTTCGATATTTTGTTAAAGTAAAATTACTTTCCTTGTGATTAGTTCCACCTCCATACCGCCACCGCCGTCCGATGCCGCCAAGAAACCCTCGGCTGCCTACTACCACCTAGTTCGTCCCTAATCATTCTCTTTTTATCTCTCTACACGTTTGTAGCAATTGAACCCTAGATCCGGCTGGCCAAGCTAGGTTTCCGGCAAACCTTCAGCGACTCGATCTGACCTTGCATGTCAGATTTTGATGTGGATCGGCATCTTTAAAGTACAACTCCAAAACCTGTAGCTCGTTTCAGTGAAGTTAACATTTTTCGACAACCGCCGTTAACGGCTGAACCTACGGCGTCACCGGTGACGGTGGTTGGTTTGGAATCAAGGGTAAAGCTGTAGTTTTGTTGCCTAACGATGTCAAAAAATCGCCGCCCAAAATGCCCAATTATCAAGTGGCAGGTGTAGGGGAAAAAAGAAACTGGGAAGGCGGTGAACCTACGGCGTCTCCGGTGACGGTGGTTGGTTTGGAATCAAGGGTAAAGCTGTAGTTTTGTGGCCTAAAGATGTCAAAAAATCGCCGCCCAAAATGCCCAATTATCAAGTGGCAGGTGTAGGGGAAAAAAGAAACTGGGAAGGCGGTGAACTATTGTTCATAGCAGTTGCTAAATGATATAGAGTAAATGAGTGTTATATATATATATATATATATATATATATATATATATATATATATATATATATATATATAATTGAGGGTTCAAATGAGAAGAAATTCTTTGTAAGAAGAAAAAAGAAGAAATTTCAACCAATAGAAATGCTTCATTAGACTTCATTTAATATTTGTACTTAATGTAACTATAAGGGTATATTAGTAAACTTACGTACATCATTAATTGGTAGTTTCATCTTTAATAACTAACTATATTAAATTTGTAACTTGTTTTTAAGATATATATTTTTCACAAAAAATAAAAATAAAAATTCATTTAAAGTGTAGGATAAATACGAGGCGTGTAGGATAAATTACTAGTTGTGTAGGATAAATTTCAATATGTGTAGGATAAATTTCGAAATGTGTAGGATAACTTTTGATGTGTGTAGGCAAAAATATTTAGTGTGGAGGATTATAGTCTTAATGACTAATTAATTAGTCAAACATAATAATAAATGAGATGAGAAAAAAAAAACTATTTAATGTTTTACAATTATACCCTTTTATTCTTTTTCTTCTCAATAAAATTTTCTTCTCAAATGAACCCTCCTATATATAAACGGTTAGGAAACGAACTCCATAATTGACGGGATTCAATGATTAGCAGTCGTAAATGTTAGATTAGAATGTCTGATATACCCTTATTTGTTAAAATTGAATCAGGACACGTGTATGGCTGCTGTTGTAGCGTACATAATGTACGATAGTGAGATTTGTACCATACTCTTTACCTACCACAAGCGAAGAATATGAATCCAGGTATCTATTTACATTTGCGATTTAAAGTGTAATATACAGGGGCTTTAAAATCAAATGCGATTTTGTTTGTTTATTAACGTTTTAACTGAAACATATAGTTTTATAACATTATATATTGATAACAACTTCAATTTTGCTAGGGTTTATTGCAGGTATATTTATTTATTAGGTTTTGCATTTTTTATGCACTTGTCTTAATGATACTGATGGGTGTGCGATATCATATAGGATTTTGTTGTGGTTTTAATGACATTTGCGATTTCATATGATAAAAAGCTAGTATGTAGAAGTTTTTTTGTTTTAGGTTAAATTAGATTTGCGAATTGATATAAATGCAAATGCGATTTTATATGAGAAGTTAGTTGTATTGTTTAGGTAATGCTTTTGAAACAAATGCGAAATCATAACTCATAAATGCAAATTGATAAAATAACACATGCGAATTGATATCTAACACATGCGAATTGATGACTTGTTGTGCATGATTAACTGACAAATGCGATTTTGTAAGTGTTTTTAACTATAGCTTGCGATTTTGTAGAAATAGAATCTGATGAAGACTTTGAAGGACCAATATCAACTCTGATAAAAATTAAAAAGAATAGAAAGAGATTGGTGATTCAAGAAAGTTCAGAAGATGATGAATTTGTTAAGCCACCCCCAAAAAAGAAAAAACATGAGAAGAAAGAAGATAAGAGAAAATCAAAGATACTCACAAAAAAACATTCAAAAAAAGGGCAACAACCTAAAACAGAACATAGAGAGTTTTTCAAATACAGCAATGAAGCAATACTGCTGAGATGCCAACCTAACTCATATATGGATACTGTTAGAAGATTTTCAAAAAAACAGATAGATGATGTTAGGGATATGGGGTTTGGAGCTATTCTTGATATCAACATCAACCATATTTCGACACGATTGGCATATTGGCTAGCAAGAAACTTTGACGAGAATTCCGATGAGCTAAACTTGGGAAAACACAAAATAAAAATAACATCGGACACAGTTTTTGAGGTATTTGGAATACCAAGAGGGCCAAAGAAGGTTGAGATAATAACCGATAAGAGAAAAGTCAAAAAGCAAGACAAAATTGAAAAAATCAAGAACCGGGAAATGCTGTGAGGGATACATTCATCCACCAGTGGGAGGAAAACAGGAGAATTACCCATGGCTTAATTGCAGATACAATGGAAAATCAAAGAGACGGAGGGAGCCTGTTTAAATTAAACTTCCTAGTATACTGGATGACGTTCTTTGCGGAGATTACAAAGGCAACACTTGCAAATGATAGATGTTTGCTTGGTGTAGTAGATGTTGAGGAAATAAAGAATCTAGATTGGTGCTCATTTCTACTCGACACCTTGCGTCGTACACGAGCAGGCTGGAAGAACTACAAAATACAATTTGTGGGACCTGTTGCCTTTCTTACGGTATACATTACTACATTTAATAACACATTTAGAATACTAGTTTGTTTTGTTATATAATTAAATGATCTTGCGATTCATACAGCTTCTGTACACGCATGAGTACAACAAGAGGCTTAACCTGTTTGAGAAAGCTGTGGAAATACCGGTTATTCGTTATATCACATCTTCAGAGATTGATAAAGTCGAAGAACATATTTCGGATAACGGACCTCTATGGATATCAAGTGAGAGTGAAGAAGAAGAAGAAAGTGAAGAAGAAAATGAAGAAGAAAATGAAGAAAAGAATGAAGAAGAACAGGGTCCTCCGGAGGATGATTATACACTACGACCACCGGTTGACACGACGATAAGCTACAAAAGAAGGACTGCGCGCGCAGTACAAAACGAAGAAACCGGGGAAGAGCCAAAAGATAAGGAGAACATTGATGAGTTCATGGATTTCAGTTTTGAAATCAATGAAATGTCTCAGATGAACATTGACTTTGAAGTTGGAACGCAGGCGCAGAAAATGATGGATTATTGCAACACTCCTGCTCAACTTTCACCGTCGGTATTCTATGACACAGCCAACGAACAACAACTAGAGGCTTCGAGAGCAAACAAAAAGGTAAGTGTATAAAAATGTTAATTTAACTTATTTAACTTTATCAATTATATTTAACTTCTATACTGATATTACAGAATCTGTTGAAAAAGATGAAAGCAAATGTCAAAAAATACCTTAAAATGGTTCGAGATGTTCAAGAGATGAACAACTTAGTGTCAGAGGCAAAAACTAAGTGTTTTTGGGATGTTGAGGTTATGAATGCTTGTAAGGAATGGGATCAAACGCTTCAGAATAATCCCATCTGTCTGCCACCTGAACCGGTTCAAGAGCATGAACCTGCAGCCTCTCCTGTTCATCAAGACTCTGAAAACCCAGCTTCTGAGGTTCATCATGAAGTTGCTACAAACAAAGAAGGTAAAGAGGATGAAGAAGCACAAAAAGTAATATCCAGTGTTTTGCTACAAATGGCATCAGAAGGTAACACATGCGAAATCAATATTAACACATGCGATATAATGTAAAAATTCACTAAAAATTATACATTTGCGAAACCTATGAAAAACACATGCGATACTATCAAAAATATTTTAGCTTTGATTTCGCACACGACGTCATGTATACACCTGCGATTTTGACTCTGTTGTATTAAATAAAATAATTTTAATCTATAGGTACACTGCCACCAGATGATGGAGGAGTCACAGACACCCTTATTGCAAAAATTCAAACAGTGGAACCGGGTGTATATGCTTACCAAACAACTGCCAATGGTAATAAAAAACCCTTTACTTTATGACAAAAATTAAACATCATAAATTATTGTATATCTTAAATTACTCTAGCATGCAGAAACTGGTGAAAATGAAAGTGTTGTCGAAGAGACAGTGAACTTGGCAGAATCTACACAAAAAGTCCAGGAAAAAGTGCCGGAAAAAGACCCCCAACAACTCGATACGGACGTTGAAATTGAAAAGGAAATGGAACCTGAATGCCCTCAGGTAACTGCTGAAGAATTGCATTCAGTTGAGTTGGTTTTGAGCATAGTACCAACATTGCAAGAAGATAAAGGAAAAAAACAAACTAGAGGGAGAAAAACCACAAAGCCAGAGCAAGTTCCAAAAAAAATTATACCAAAAGGGTTAAACGAACTACTTTATAAGACAATAGAACAAGCAAAAATAAGAGGTGAAAAAAGATGTGCAGATCTTGGAGACAAATTTTGTTCACCTTACTGCAATAGAGTGGTGAACATGCATGAAGCACTCTTGACCCAAGAATTAAGTGTGATCCGCTTCACATTTGCTACCTTTGCAGGCTTGTAGTAAGTAGAAAAACAAAATATCAACAAACAAAACATCTAATAAAACTATACACAAAACAAAAACTAATTATTTATTTTATGCCTGGCAGAGAAGAGTTTTACCGATCCAAAACTGAGGTTGCAACATTCAAAGCTGTGTTTGAAAGCTTCTTCAGGGGACAATACGTAGCATCGAACGGATTAGATGCATTTGTAGATATTCTAAACCTTGAAGAGAAGAAAAGGGATAGAAAATCATCACCACACAGATTCTTCTTGTATTCCACAATGATGGTATGTTTTCATATACATTTTGTCATTTAAAATTTTAAAACATAAATGCATAATAAATGATTTCGCAAACTAGTTATATCTAAATCGCATGTATTATGGCAGAATTTTTGCTTTTGAAACATTTTCATACTGTTTGTAAAATATCGCATGTGTCGTATATACTATTCGCATGTGAAAAGATCAAATGTTTGCCTTTCTAAACATTTCTCATACTCTTGTGAATTTCGCATGTGGTATAAATACAATTCGCATGTGATTCCATTGTTTGCATAACTTTGATTCTAATTACATAACATACAGCCGGATATCTTTTATGACGAGGAGAAATACACAGACAACCAACGACTCAGAATATTTGCCTCGAATTTTGAAGACATGTTAAATAGATATGAGGTAAAAAAACTTGAATCGGTTGACCTGGTCTTTATTCCGGTACTTCAAGGTGACCACTTCTATGTCTTGTGCTTCAACTTGAAATCCGGCAAAATTGAGCTGATTGACAATTCAGCAGCTGAACAAGAATTCAAGGATAGATACAAGGGGCTACCGTAATACAAAACCCTATACTTATACATGTTATATTTTATGTAAAAGCTACTAACACAATGTTACAATGTTACAGAGAAGGGTATTGGTTTTATACCTAAAAGATGCTTTAAAACCAACATCGGCTATAGAACAACTTGCAACCTCAGTGATAGAAAGAAAGGAAATGGTTTGGAGGACGAAGAATAACGGCGTAGACTGTGGAGTGTTTACGATGCGTCACATGGAAACCTACAAGGGAGACCAAAAACCATGGGTGACAGGATTTGTGAATGAAGATGAAGTAAACAACAGACAGAAAGCACAACTTCATCTCCTAAGGACAAGATATCTCAGCAAAATCATTCTATCAGAACACAACATGCATCGTCTTAAAATAATTAAAATGGCCAATGATTTCGACAAAAGGCCAGACAAAGAGAGGTATATGAAAGATCTGGATAAGATAATCCCAGAAAGGATGAAAACATATTTTGACAGGGACAAGTAAAGTTCATTTGATGATGTACTTATGTTACATATTTCAACTGTTTCAACTGCTTTAGTTCTCTTATTAATTTCGAATATATATTGGTGTTTCTTAACTGGCAATTGTGTTCTTATTTCGCATGTGTTTTGTATGAAAATCGCATGTTTCAAATTGAATTATTAAAATTTGCGAAAAACAATTCCATTACATGACAAAACATGCTAATTTATTGGAACATACACCAAAAAAAAAAAACAGTTCATTCAAAAGATGAAAGAAACTCTATTTTCATCTTCATTGAGCATCTTAATACATTTATTGCACCAGCCAACTCTTTCAACTGTTTCTCATCCCTCTCACCCAAATCCACCATAAACATAACTGCAATTTCTTTAAGACTACTCACTTGCATCTGGGATAACAAGTTCAGAATTTCTTGTCTTCTCTTCATGTTTTCTGTTACACGAGAAATGTTGGCTTCCAACATCTCTTGACAAGTTTGATCCTCTTGAATCTGTTGCTGAATCCTTTCCCTCAAAACCTGCTTGATACTTGGTTCAGAAGAAGCAGAAGAGGATGTTGGTAGATCTGCCATTTTTTAATTGGATGTTTTCAATAGTAATGAAAACACAAAATATATAATAAAAAAAATTATTGATATGAATTATTGAAATCAATTATTTGATTTCAATAATTGAAACACACTGTGCAAAAATAAAAATAATTACTCATAAAGATTGGGAAATCAAAAGCTACAATTGATAAAAATCTTTAAGGTTTGCGAAATATCGAATTAAACTTGCGAAATTATATATCAAACTTCATTGTGTGCGAAAAGACTATATTTAAACATGCGAATTTATGCAACAGATCCATTCCTTTACTAGTTGGATTATTTTAACACATCACATGCGATATATAAAAAAACACATGCGATATAGTAACACAACAATTAATTCCAAATAACACTTAACTTCTACCCATGATTATAAATCTAATAAAAAAAAAAAACTTCAAATGAAAAAAAAAACCCAAACTCACCTAAATGACGAATCAATCAGTTTCTGAAATAGCCATTCTGTGTGGAATCAATCAAAACCCTACAATCGAATTCAATAACGAAGAATACTTGAATGGAACGGTTAGGAAACGAACTCCATAATTGACGGGATTCAATGATTAGCAGTCGTAAATGTTAGATTAGAATGTCTGATATACCCTTATTTGTTAAAATTGAATCAGGACACGTGTATGGCTGCTGTTGTAGCGTACATAATGTACGATAGTGAGATTTGTACCATACTCTTTACCTATATATATATATATATATATATATATATATATATATATGGGACCTCTAAAATGAGAACCACCTCCAGTTGTAAGAACCGCGAGAACCACTTTCTAGCCATTAGATCAAGTAGATGGATGGATGAGATTAAAGGTATTTAAAAATAATATTATGTATTTTTTGTCTTATTATGTCTTTAATATTTTAGTCCAAAAGGGTATTTAAGTAAAATTACTCTATTTTGTCTTTTTGAGTTTATTGTTTTTTTATTACTTTATTGTATTATTATATTAGATTTTTATTTTTTAAACATAGTTTTTTTATTAAGCATTTTTAAATTCAGATTTATTTACAGATTTTTACGTTTAACGTTTTACGTTTTTACGCCCGGCCTTTTCACGCCGCGTTTTTTGACGCGCCGTTTTTACGCCCGGCTTTTTCACGCGTCGTTTTTCCAACGCGCCATTTTTACGTTAACGTTATTTTCGTTTTTCGCGCCGGTTTTTTACGTTTTACGCGCTGGTTTTTTACGTTTTTACGAATTACGCGCCGGTTTTTTACGTTAACGTTTTTTTAGGTTTTACGCGACGGTTTTTTTAGGTTTTACGCGCCGGTTTTTTACGTTTTACGTAAAACTTTTTACGTTTTACTAAAAAAAATTACGTTTTACGTTTTACCTAAAACTTTTTACGTTTTACGAAAAACTTTTTACGTTTTACGTAAAACTTTTTACGTTAAAAATTTTACGGTTTAACTTTTTTTTTTTTTACAAAATCTTTTTTACACAAAAACGAACGCACCCAGAAAATCGCTACTCGGTAGGTGTCTCAGATAGTTTGCTATCATCATCGACACCTAAAAAAAATCTAAAAAACCAACAAACAAAAATAAAAAAGAACGAGTGGATTCTTGAAAAAAAAAACGAAGTTTTGGCTCAGATTTTCCGATAATCAGAGGCTGCAAAGTGGGGTTGCGGGTTCAAAAACCTACCCTCCACCATCCTTGCCGCGCCATCGTCCGTTTTTTTGTTTTGCATCATCACCGCTGATTCGAATAAGGCACCAGATTCAACCGATTTAACATATTCAAAAGGAACATGAACATCATTCAAACCCAGAAGGAACATGAACATCATTCAAAACCAGAAGGAACATGAACATCATTCAAACCGATTTAAACATTCAAAAGGAACATGAACATCATTCAACCCACATATCAGATCAAACCCACATATCAGATCAAACCCACATATCAAATCAAACCCACATATCAAAAATCAAAGTTCATCAAAAAAGCACCAGATTCAAAGCACAAGATTCAAACCCAACAAAAACCCAGATTCAAAACCAACAACATATTCAAACAGATTCAAACCCAACAAAAACACTTACCAACAAACCATCAAGAAAGTCAAAATCACAAGATTCAAACCCAGATTCAACGGAATCAACAGAATCAAAAAGCACCAGATTCACCCACCCCCTTCACCCCATCATTCGCCGCCACCACCGTCGTCGACACACCGCCACCACCGTCGTCGACACATCAACCGAAGACACCAAAGGGGGGTGTCTGGCCGGTTAACCGGCGCCGTCGGCTTTCCTCTTTCTCCCCGTCTCTCTGATCTATTCCGTCGTAGCACCACCACCAGACGGTGGTGGTGGTGGTGGTCGGTGGTTCTTCAGCATGAAACAGGGGGGGGTGGGGGGGACGGTGGTTGCGATGTGGTGGTGGGTGTGAGGTTGGACTTGGGGCTGGATGTCATCGAGAAATAGAGGGAGCAGGATGATGTTTGTTGGAGTTTTGAAGATGAAGACTAAATGAGAGAGGAGAGATGAGATATTTAGAGAAAGTCTGCAACTTTAAAAGAGGAGAGAGGAGAGATTAGACATTTAAAGGAAATGACCAAACTACCATTTTCTGTGATTGGTTGAGAGTGGTTCTCACGGTTCTTACAACTGGGGGTGGTTCTCATTTTAGCGGCTATATATATATATGTGTGTGTGTGTGTGATTTTTTTATATTTGAATAAAAGCAAGGGTAAATAAGTAATTTCAGATGGACTTAACAGAGAAAACTAACCCCCATCCACTCCAGGGACTATCCGAGTAACAAAAAAGTAAACCACAGGGAGCACCGGTGTAATTTTCAAAAGTTGGGGACTATAGGTGTTATTTTGCAAAAACCACAGGGACTATCCGTGCATTTTACTCTTTTATTATTTAAATTTCTTTTTGGAGAGGCAAATGAGCAGACGGGTAACCGACTAACTAACGGGTTAGAATGGATACCAGTTGGTTTGGCCTTTTTTTGTCTATCTTGATGTAAATTATCGCTCCCGCAACAACGCGCGGGTTCCCCACTAGTAATAAATCATAAATAAAGTACATTTATCTATATCATTTAATTTAGTTTCTACAAAAGTTGGTTAAGAATACTTTTACATATATTTATTTTCAAAATAATATTTTATACGAAAGTCCCCAAATCAGGAACTCGATTCACTAGTTTCAATTTTTATCATTCCGTTTATTTAGAAATTTATTATATCTATTTTATGGTGGTTTGATCATTTGATTTACCTCGTATACTCGTGCGGTAATTCTCGTGGAATAATTCTTCGCAACCGATGAGTAGATTCGACTTTTTTCCCCTTTTTGCTGTTAACTCTTTTTGGGGTGTATCTCGTGCTTGATTTCAAATTTATTATTTAAATTGATAACAAGCTATTCGATGTGTTTCTATGTGTCACTTGTTGCTAATTTCTATTATTTCTCTATAAGTGCATCTATGTGTTACTCGATTTGTGTCACAGGTTTCGTATGGATCCACCTGGCTGACCGGTTCCCCACGGCCATAGGTCGAACTCGGTATCGCCATCATTGTTTAGTAGATTCGCCTTTCGGGGCTTGAATCTCTATGTTTCTATGGTTACTAATATTGTTATATTTGTGTTGCTTATGAGCAGAGCCGTCTCCGAAAACTCTTAAAATAATTTAGGCCTCGGGCGAAATAAAAAATTGGAGCCAAGCCTTTGTGGTGGAGCCAAGCCTTGAACTTGAGACCTTTACATTATCTTGAGATGATTTTTTTCACTCTACCACCAACAATTTTATGTACAGTAAATGAATGCGTATATTAAAAACATAATTTATTATATCTATAAAAACTTTTCGGGCCCTTTAAAAATTTGGGCCTCGAGTGACGGCATGGATTGGCCGGCCCAAGAGCCGGCCCTGCTTATGAGATATGTGTTGAATTCTTGTTATATTGAAAGACATAGTTCCACATTTGATAATACATGTTATAAAATAAGGTTTTCTAAAAATAATAAAACAAAACATTTTTAAATAAAAACCGAATCTATTCACCAACATGTTTGTTGACCCAAAACTATTTTACGCGTGGTACAGGTACACAGGGGTGGGCGGATTTTGAGTTGAAGACATGTAGGATTGCCTTAGTAATAAACCGACTATGATATATTGATTTTATTTATTTGATTTTGTAACTTGGTATTAATATTTGAATTCTGTGTTATGTGTGACATTTTAATAATGATGCTTTAAATAGTAGAAATTTTAAATAGTTGTTGTAAGCTTTGAGCAATCAATCATGCCCCGTATCATTCCGCTACGAGTCGGGGTGTGACACCTGTGTTCCAATTTCTCACTTTTTTGGTGTTCCCCAATGAACTCTCCCCTTGTTTTAGTATTAATAAATGTTTGAAACTTGGGGTTGTTACCATGGTAGTTATGACCGAATAACATCAATGTCATTAATTATAGTTCTTGATTGATAAAAAAGCATGTGTTAACGTCCTTTTGCATATATCACATCCTCTCATCTTTTTGAATTTTTCTCTTTTGATTGCTGAAATGAATCGATGCAAAACCAATTCCCATCACGTAACGCTGACTATTTAAAATTAAAATAGAAAGAAAACAATCCACTTGAAAATCTAACCATTTTTTTCTAACAAACTAATACATATTATGCCTGGTACGCAACAGATATTGAGACGTGGTATGTGACGTAACTTTACAAGGCTAATATTACGAATGCTAGTTTCATTCTCATTGGAGGTTCACAAATCGGGTTAGGGTTTCAACTTGAACCGGGTTCAAACCTGGTTGGGGTTAGATTAAAAATATTCAAACCGGGTTGGGTTCTAACCGGGTTGACAGACTAGAGAACCGAACCCTATGAAATCTATTCGGGTTGGATTGGGACCGGGTTGGGTTCTTAAACTGGGTTCAATCGTATTGCTCATATCTATTAATATAAAGTTATCAACAATAATAATAAACATAATTAACTTAAAAAATGATACTTTATTTATTTCGTAATAAACATAATTTTATGCAAAAAATAAACCTTATGACACGAAATACAACTATTTATTACATTTCCGTTGTCTCAAGTAGGTTTAGTAGAGGAACAACCCATATTGACGGGTTAATGCCCACTTTCGATTCCATAGCGTTTTAGGAGCCTTTTTTATTATTTTTATTATTATTATTTGCGTTTTTTGAGTTTATGATTTAACGAACACCTTTAATTCATATTTATACTAAGTACTAACATATGGGATGAAAAAAAAAATCATATTAAACGTACTATAATGGTCAAAAAGCCATTAAATAGCCATTGGGTAATTGCTGGTTCAATCCATCTGGACGGGTTTGAGATATCGGGCTCAAACCACGTTCTCAAACCGGGTTGAGTGATCAGGTTGTGAACTTTCGGGTTGAAACCGGTTTGCTTGTGAAAAACCCAAACCAAGTCCTACCCTATGGGTTGAAACGGGTCCAAACCGGGTTGGCTAGAGATCGTATTCAAATCAAGTTCGGATTGAGTAGTGTTGTCGGGTTCGGTTCCTAACCCGGTTTAGGGTTGCACCTCTAATTCTCATCCATATTCGGTGTTTAACGGTCAAGCGGAAATATAGTAAACCGACGAACATATTTATTTGTGAGCGTAAGTAACATGGTCCATTCTGAATGGAATGTGTATAGTTTAATATTTTTCAAAGTTGAAGAATGAACTAAGTGGGGCCTGCGTGTACCTTTCCGCGTTAAAGTATAGTTATTGGTTGCGTAATGTATTATAGTTTTGTTGAACCAACAAAGAATAAATATAACAAATTTCATAAGCACATTATATTAAATCGTTAAAATATAACAAAAAGTAAATTATAAAAATCGTCCTTTATGTTTGTATCAAATTGCAAAGTATGTCCTTTACCTTTAATAATTAAAGAAAACGTACTTTATGTTTGCAAACCATTGCATGGTTCGTCCTTTACTATAAACTTAGTTAATTTTTATGGTTAAATCTGACTAAATAGACCTATTTGAGGGCAAATTAGATTTTTTCCTATTGAGGGCAAATTATTTCTTTCAAACATACTTTCAGATCTTTCTCTCTCCTCTGTCTCTTCGTCTTTCTCTCACACACATCACCCTCCATCATCACCTACACACCATGACACCACCATTTTCATGGTTGAATCTCCACCGCCACCACCAATAACCTCGCCTCCACCAATAACCTCGCCTCCACCGCCCCATCTACCACCACAGTGAGATCACACTCAGTTATGGAGCTATTTCACGTAACACACAGTAACAAGCGCACATCAGTGTTGATCGGTTCACCGAACATCTTTCCGGCTAGATTTGCAGCTTTTTAACTGTTTTTTTTTTCTGGCGATGACGTCATCGTTTCTAGAGGAAGACATGTTTTCGTTTTTTTAATTCACATAAAGACCAGAACGCGGTGTCGTTGGTGTGTAAATCGTGGTATGAGATGGAGCGGTGGTGCCGGAAAAAGTATTTTCGTCGGAAATTATGACGCTATAAACCCTTGGGTTATGATTTTCGGTAGTTCCCGAAGGTGAAATCAGTTGAGATGAAATGGAAACCACATTTTGCGGACTTTAATTTGGTGTCGTAAGATTCGGGAGGGTGTTGAGATTGCAAAGGGCTTTACCCTTGGTTGGAAGAGAAAAGGCTACTTTTTGTTGCTGCTGATGATGGTTGTTACTCAGACCATGAACTTGTTGCTATTGTTGCTAAATGCATATGAAATTTTTGGTTTGATTTCAACTAAGGTGTGGGGCAAGTTGTGGTCAGAAGTTTTTTTTGGAACGACAATGCAGGCAGAAGTTAAAAGTGTTCTTTTATTTTTATATATGTTTATTTATTTAAGTAAATATGACAAAATACCCAAAATACCCTTATCTGGGGTCTACTTGTTTAGATTTAACCTGAAGAACTAACTGAGTTAGTGTTAAAGGACGAACTGTGCAAGGATTTGCAAACATAAAGTACGTTTTTTGTAATTATTAAAGGTAAAGGACATACTTTGCAATACAATACAAACATAAAGGACGTTTTTTTTTGTAATTTACTCTATAACAAATTGCATAAGCACATTGTATTAAATAAAAGTTATTGGTTGCGTATTGTATGTATTATAATCTTACTACTATAATAAAAGAAACCTGAATTAGGGCACGTGTCGTTTTGTGAGGCTACTTTTCTTGCTCAAAGCCCAAATAACAATATGGGGCAACACGCAGATAACCCGACCCGCGTATTATACTCATCTTTATCATCTTCTTTCATACGCAACATTCTAACTTCCCAAACCCTAACCCCTCTTTTCTGTGATTATCCTTTTTTCAATCTTCTGTGAAGATAAAGGTGACAACTCATATTGGCTATCTTGCCTTTTCTTTTCATTAATTTGCTCTATGTCATCTTCATCGTTAAAGTTAAAGTGTTGACCGATTATAATCTTGCCTATTCTCATTGTGGCCTCAAATCGCAATCAAGGTTAGTATACGTTTTGTATTTCAATTTTTGATTATTTGAGCTCTCAATATTCATCTTCACCATTTATGTTTGGAGATTAGGGCTTTTATATTCTATCACAAACCTTGCTTACAAAGCATCTTCAGAAGACACGGTTCTGGCCACTGTATTTTTTTAATTCACACTCACACAGGATCTTAAGGATTCGACCATGATTCTTGACCAGGTTTGTTTCCAAAGAAAGTACATGATACTGTTCCCTTTTATTTGAAAAATTTCCGTTAGTATTGGGATTATATGATGAAAGTGTAGTACATTATCCATTTAAATGAATAAAATCGTTGTAGAAGTGTATTATTTACATACTTGTATATTAATCAAGACTAACTCAAGAGATTTTATCTACCTGAAAAATCAAGGTTGTTATTTCAGAAGAGAGAACTACATATTTAATTGGGAGATCGGCTATTCTATCGTCAATCTGAAAATCGGCTATTCCATCTTCATTCTTTAGATATCATATGAAACCATCAGCTATGATTTTCTCATATGCAAATTGCAATCTACTATCACTATGATTTTCTATTTTGCATTTAAGCGGACTTTTGGCGACGCCAAACATAATCTGACCACAGATCGAGCACGATTCCGATTTAAGATAAAAGGTGAATTGACGAGGTGCGGGGGATTTGGTCAATTGTATATTGGAAAGAATCTCAATTTTAGAGAGCTTCTTGCTGTTAAACAAGTTATATTTTAATTCGGTTTA
The DNA here is from genome assembly GCA_030545235.1 of Helianthus tuberosus. NCBI lineage: Eukaryota > Viridiplantae > Streptophyta > Magnoliopsida > Asterales > Asteraceae > Helianthus > Helianthus tuberosus. The sequence goes on from CM060397.1 coordinate 173,996,696, forward strand.
TTGGTTTTTTCATGTTTTAAGTTTGATTAGTCGTTTGAGCTTGATTATTTGTGTTTTGAAAAGAATCTCAATTTTAGAGAGCTTCTTGCTGTTAAACAGGTTAGATTTTAATTCGGTTTATTGGTTTTTTCATGTTTTGAGTTTGATCAGTGGTTTGAGCTTCATTACTTGTGTTTTGAGCTCTCGGTTGCTGCAAACAGTGCTTCGAAAGAGAAGACTCAGGTTTGATTTCTATGCTTGTTTAGATTCAGTAGTTCTGTGCATAAGATGTACTAATGTATATTTATTTTATATTATAAATTATAAATGCCGCTTAAGTCTATTTGTTGATTTTGGGCGAGCTTTTAATCAAATTATCTCAACTCTTAAATTGATGTAATAAAAAGCAGTTATATCAATGAAGCATTTACATATATTATTACTTGAAGAGTTTCATTTCTATACCAAACAACTGTACGTACTACCTCACTCCCTAAATAAATGGTATTTAGTTTTCTATAGGGTTGTATATGAATTGTTATATTAAAACATCTATATATGATGTAACAACTTAAAATATTATTTGGAATTACATCTGTAATGCAGATTAAATCTCATGACTACATGACAAACTTTTGCGACATAATTTAATAACATCTCACTTGATTTTGATGAACATCTATATTTGACTTATATTGTTGTTAAATAAAGTTGATCCAAGAATTGTGGCTTCCGATCCATAGCATAGATTTTTGGAGTACTTGAGCACAAAATCCAAGCTGTATAATAGAACAGGAAGATGCCTTTTGACTTTTTTTTTTTCTTATTACCTCTTTTACTTTCTTATTACAGATTTGAGTAGTGGATGGTAGAAAATGAAGTTTTAGGACATCAAATACGGGCTGCTCAGAGTTCTTCATCATTAAGTGTAAAAGGTAATACACGGTTTATTTTGTTAACGTGTATGTAATACGGGCCGCTCAGAGTTCTTCATCATTAACCTTCAGGTAATTCATGATTTCTGTTCATCTTGCTAATTGTTTATCAATATTTATTTTTTTCTTACCAAAACTTACCTTTAATTAAAAAATTTTGATCAATCAGATTTCAGGTTTAACAACTTATTATATTACTTAAGATTTTATCTTTTACTTCTTGTAACTACAGTCAGCGGATCGGGCAGATTATGCAACGGGTCTAAACAATTTAGGGTCAACATGGGTCATTTGTTTTGCAGTCATACAATGCATCGACATATTTGGTTCTTGGGCGCTAATATAAGCAGAGGCTGAAAAAGATACAAAGAAGAAGAAAAATAAGAGAAAACATGTTAAACCGACAATGGAGAAGATGAAAAACCAAGTATGAAAAAGAAAGAAAGATAAAAAAAGAAGAAAATAGAAGACTGAGAAATAATGTATGGTTGAAAATTTGAAATTGAAGGATTTGAAATTTTTGAGTATGTTAAAGAGAATAGACTTGATGTTATTGGAAACAATTACTAACAAAGTCCGTTATAAAAAAAACTTGTATATTTTACATCGTTAAGGTTATTTTATTTAGAAAACATACCTTTTGATTAATATCCTATGTATTTTTATGTTTATTTTATTAATATCTAATTTATTTGCATTAAATTTGAATAAATATAAAGTATTTTCATTTGTTAAACCGCGTGTACACGCGGGTTCTAACCTAGTAAATCGTTAAAACATAACAAATTGCATAAGCACATTGTATTAAATAAAAGTTATTGATTGCGTATTGTATGTATTATATTAAATCGTTAAAATATAACAAATTGCATAAGCACATTGTATTAAATAAAAGTTATTGGTTGCGTATTGTATGTATTACGAGTTAACGCTAACCCGCGCGTTGCGGCGGGAAGTTGATTATGAATTTCTTTAGTATCACTACATGAGTAGCGAAAATTTTTATTTGTCTTTTATTTTGTTCTTTTACTGTTATTATTATACAAAAAAGTTTGATTTCCCAAAAAAAAGAATGCACTGTATATTTTGAAGTCCTTTTTGTTGATTTTTTTTGCCAATGAAAAATAGATTAAATCCATGTCTTGTTTAAGAAAAATAATTAAATGATGAAACATGTATAAGAGTTGCTTACCCGTCAAACCCGAAAATAAATGATGAAACATGTATAAGAGTTGCTTACCCAGCAAAACCTGAATTCAAGATCGACGGACCCGATAAAAAAGACTTTATCCGGTACTAATTTCCTTCAATTCCTGCATGATTGAATTCCTCACCCTACAGCCGTCAAAGTCGTTTCACGTTTAAAGCTTGAATCGCTCTTTACTCTGAATAAAGCGATGACGTTCACGATCGTCACCTCTTCTTAAGCCTTTGTGACCTCGCATTTTAACTTCAAAATCGGCTTCTAATTTGTTCGCCTATTCAAGCTACACCACCAGCATCTCCTCTGTTTCGATTGCGCTATTTCGTCACACAACCCCATTATTGATCACCTTTTCAACAACCGTGTAATCGCCGCTGTGGTTCAGCCTTGACCAACAATTGGCTGCAAATCGTCAATGCACAGTTGTGAATCCGGTCGAGGTAAACCAACTTCGCAAAATTTGAAAAACTATACATAAATCAACATAAAATTGTACCTTTGTATCAACGGAATCGAGACCTAGATCTTGTATTAAGTTACCAAATAGAGTTATAGAATCTCTAAAAAAGGAAAATCATCATACTTCCAATGTAAACAAATATATGTTTTAAATGCTAAAGAGGGAGTCCATGCAACTTGAAGACCTATACCTCTGAATCACGTCCAACATTCCAGCAAGAGGCATATTATTTGAATTTTTTACACATCAATAGTACGAACAATAAAACAGAGAATGTAATTGCATATTGTTGAATATATCATTATGTATTTAATTATATATGGTTTTTCTACAAATGTTAAATTACATCTAAAATGTTACAAAATGTTAACACAAAAGAACAAAAAATAGAAGAAATCATGGTAACTTCGTAACCCCAATAATCGTGTATGATATTTCCGCTAGAATACATAAGAAATTAAGAGCATGAAACAATTTTCTAAGAAGTAACAATACGTATTGAAAATAATGATATCATATTCAAACATTTTGAATTAAAAAGTGAAGAAAACCATACCTATGCACCAAAACATCAACGGCCGTCGGTCTTCCTCTGTCGGTCTTGTTGTCTCACAGAATGCAGAAATGCCTTGTAAAAGTAGGGATATTTATCTCGCTATACGTCTAACGGTAAAAAAATATGTTATAATATGTAATTGTAATATCACTTTGTATGGGAAATTCGGGAAGGATGCAATAACTAAAGAATCCCTACCAGCGTCACAGTCGTCGTTACCGTCCGGAAAAAGTATGTCAGAAAAGATGACGATGTTGGATGGTTGCCGAACAGAAATCTAAACGGATAGATGTGCCAATCGGTGAGAACGGCAACGATTGACGAAACAAAATACAAATTTCCAGAGATGAAGGGGCGTCGCTTATGAATAGTCGGAGACGAAGTAGCAGCGGTTACGAATCGCTGAAGTCGAAGTGGTGACGTTTACGGACCGTTTTACACAATGTTTTTTTCTTTTCAAAACGCAAACAAAATGATGTTCAAGATTTTTGTAACGAAAAATCATCCACCCCACAACATCATTTAGGGGATTTTGGGTGGGTGTGTCAATTCAATAAAGGATTTTATGAATCAATCACTTCAAAATAGTTTTTGCAGAAGGGAAAAAAGATAAACATGGAAATTGAATGAAGTTTACCTTTACGAATTGCTTTCGTTTTTTCTTGTATGGGGTTTATAGGATTGAGAATGGATTTGGGATAAGAACATGCGTTCTTTCCGTAAAGAATTCAGTTGGGTTTATAATTTATTTAAAACAAACGTGAAAGGAAGCATAGAAAACTGTTTCTAAAGGCTTAAATCGGGAATTTGAAACGGTGTCTTTGTATGGACACGTCCATTACGTAGGCTAGTAGTGTCCCAAGTTACATTTTGTATTGTTATATAATATTATAGTATTGTTAAAATATAACAAATTGCATGAGCACGTTGTATTAAATAAAAGTTATTGGTTGCGTATTGTATGTATTATATTAAATCGTTAAAATATAACAAATTGCATAAGCACATTGTATTAAGAGTAAAGTCCTATTTGAGTCCTTGTAGTTTGTGCAGTTTAACCATTTGAATCCAAAAATCAAAACTGTCTTGATTTGAGTCCCTGTGGTTTCTAATTTTAACCATTTGAATCCAAAAGTAAACAACATCCAAATTAGAAACATTTGGTTTTTGGATTCAAATGGTTAAATTTAGAGACCACAGGGACTCAAATGGTTAAAATTAGAGACCACAGGGACTCAAATCAAGACAGTTTTGGTTTTTGGATTCAAATGGTTAAACTGCACAAACCACAGGGACTCAAATAGGACTTTACTCTTGTATTAAATAAAAGTTATTGGTTGCGTATTGTATGTATTATAGTATTGTTAAAATATAACAAACTGCTTAAGCACATAATATTAAATCGATAAAATATAACAAATTGCATAAGCACATTATATTAAATAAAAGTTATTGGTTGCGTATTGTATTATAGTTTTGTTGAACCAATAAAGAATAAATTCTATACTTACTTAAAAGGCTATGTCGGTTGGTGAGGCATTGAGGCCGACATAGCCGTTTGTCCTCTTGTGTTAATAGTTTGCTTTTTTTATTGGTACAACCTGACTTATATTTTTTATTATATAAAATAAAGTTCAACTTTAATTGCAAAAGTTGTTTTGGTTTAGTGGTTTGTTTGAACCCTCCTCAAATGATGAACTTGGGTTCGACCCCTGCTTTTTTTTTTTCTTCACCTTATCACTATGAAACTATTTCTTTTTTCACTTAAATTCTTATTTTGGTTAATTACTTTTTTCTTCTGTTTTTGTTTACTATCTAAATTAAAAAATAAAACCCTTTTCATTACTGTTCATTACGTTTTATTTTTAATATATGTATAATTACTTTAAAAAATTGGTTTCAGTTCATATTTATAAACACGTATTTTTGTCCATATCATGACTTATTTTTTTGGTTTTCTATTTGGTTACTATATCGATAATTGGTAACGTAACGAACTGAACCGATACCAGCCGCAATTGAATTCCCGCCGTAACGCGCGGGAGAATTCCACTAGTTCATTTAAAATTCTGATGATTTTTATCTTCTTCATCCCTGATCTGATAATTAGTATCGTTGTTTCCTAAGGAAAATTTTTCCTTTTACGATTTCTTCTTGGTTTTGTCAATATTGTCTTCTTAGATCTAAAAAAACATACTATGCTTTGAACTACTTTTCCATCCAAAGTCCAAACTGCCGTAGAAGAATGGGTGAGGCTGCTAATGAACCCTCCCCATGTTTTAGTATTAAGGAAAATTGGTATTTAATAAACCAACTTTTAACCAGTTGGTAAATAATAATCCAACCTACAGAATTGGTATATAATAATCCTACCTATCAACATGTTAGTACTCAATAAACTTCTGTTAATTTTTTTTAACTGAAGTTAGTTTTTAAGTTTTATTTATTACACAAACAGTCCATGTAGTTATAAGTTACTAGTTTTAAGTTTTATTTATTATACAAACAGTCCCTGTAGTTATAAAAAAATCATAAAAATCCTAAAAAATCAAAAAAATTCTAAAAAATCATAAAAATTCTAAAAAAATAAAAAAAACCTTAAAAATCAAAAAAATTATAAAAAATCAAAAAAATTCTAAAAAATTCTAAAAATTCTAAAAAATCAAACAAAAATCTTAAATCAGGGTATATAAGTAATTTTATTTATTTATATAGAATATTTATAATAATTAAAACAAAAAAGAATTTTTTTTTTTTTTTAAATCTGAACATATAGATAAACTTATATATATTGTTAGAGCAAATTACAAATCATGGGTTGGTAGACGGGCAACAAGCTGCGCCGCCACCCCCCTTTAAAAAAACAAATCAGATCTCTCTCATTCTCTCTCTCTCTCAAGTCTCAACTCTCTCTCTTTCTAATCACAACTCTAACACCACCATAAACATCCTTCCCTCTTCTCACTCACCACCACTCTAGCCACTGCCCAGATCCCTCCAATCTTAGATCTGTTACTCTGTAAACCCACATAATTTTACAAAACAAACCCACAAAAATTTTACAATTACTTCAACAAAAAGATTGATACTTTGAGATATACTCAACGAAATATGCATCTAAACACGAAATCAGCAGTTTAATCGCTCCGGATTTAACGATTTTAACTCAATTCTCCGGTTCGTACTTCGAGAAATCAATGGTTTAGACTCGGTTTTTGCAGATCGGGATTCCAGATCAACGGTTTTTACAGATCGAGAAGGTTTAGACTAGCTTACTCTGAACCGACGGAACTGGCCGATTTGCAGAGCAGGATTCCAGATCAGGTACTGGTCTAATTGTAGATCGGGATTAGCTTGGTCAGATTCCAGATTGGGATTAGCTTGCAGTGTTTTGATCATTTATGCGTGAAGAATAATGAGGAACACAATGTGTATGGTGATGTTAGAGAAATATAGATGAATTATGTGTGTGTTTTTCTTTTTTATTTTTAACAGAAGAAAAGCTTCACTTTTGGGTAGTTGTAGGGCTGGCATATCGTGTATACCCGTACCCGATAAGACACGACACGATAAGACACGATACACGAAAGGCCATACACGAACACGACACGATAAGATTTCGTGTCCTTTTTTTCAAACACGAACACGACACGAACACGACACGATATACACGAAAATTACCTGTTAATACCTGTTAACTAACACTAAAATAATCACATATTTAGAACCTGTTTAGTGAAACAAAACTCGCCAAAAGTTCACAAACAGCTTAAATAATCCACAAAATACCGAATACTTAACAAGTTTAAAACAAAAATCCATAAACGGCAAATCACAAAAGACTTAAATAATTCAATACATCCATTAAAAACAAGTTCAAAGTTTCCAAGTTCCCATGGTTCTCTTCTTAGATCTTTAATTCCAACAATTCAAACCTGCACATAATTGTATTGATTTAGGCTAACGATTTAACAATAATTAAAGATTAAGTTTTAGTTACCAAAATGGCTAAATCAAATTTGAGGAGAGCATATGCTGTCCAGCAGCATCCATTCGAGAAAGCAGCTATTGAAAGTGGTAATGGCATGAACTCAACACTCTTTGTTTTGATCACTTTCCACTGTTGATTTTCACACAAACACATGTACAGATCTCATCCCTTCGCCTTGGCGCGCTTTTTACAACACAGAATTGGTCAAACCCAAAAAGTTCTCAACTACATAATCTACGAAATTATGATTTATGTCTTAACGCTTTTATAAACGACAGGAAGCCATAAAACATCACCTTAAGAAGAACCAAAACAAATAAACAAGTGCAGCCAATGGAGACTTACATGTAAGGCCCTGCAAACAAACAAAACAACAAATGATATCTTATCAGTTAATTGATCTTCATATCAACTGTAATCCTCTTCTCTATCCAATAATCATATTATCTAAAACAAAATAATTAAATGGTAACTAAGTAACTAACCAGGGAGTCCCTTGAGAGCATTAAAACAAAGACAAGTGTCCTCAACCAGCACTGGCCCTTTCACCTACACACACACACACATTCCATATTATAAAAACTAAAACTTTGATGAATAATTATTAATAGAAATTATAGAATAAGACTACTGAGTGAGTGGACCTGATTAGCAGCCAAACGAGCTTTCTCTTTGGCAATATCTTCTGGGTCGCCTTGCAATTCCGGCACTGTTATCAATCAACCATAACATAAACAAAACATGTTGGGTTGGGTTGGGTGATGATTATAAGTGAACAATATACTTACAGTCGAGTTTAAGGGACTGAAAGGGGATTGATTGCCCTAAAATCACTTTAACTTCTTCGAGCTTTTTGGCGTTTCCGGTCACGAAAGTCACCGGAGGTAACTTCACCAGCTGACCAGCCCACTCCCCGCCACTACACGCGCCGCAGCCATTTTCCGGAGGTAAAAACTCTTCTACTGATTTGTTCCAACACTAGACCAGTGCCATTATCAGTTTATCACTTCTGTATCTAACATATCACAAACAGAAACAGTCCAGATCACAAACAGAAACAGATACACATACTGAAGCGATTTTTTTTTTTAAAAAACAACAACTCAAACTTCTTCACAAACAGTCAAGTCTAACTGAACATCACAACTCGAAACTATGAAGTCAAGTCTAACTGAACATCACAACTCAAGTCTAACAAACATCACAACTCAAGTCTAACAAACAGTCAAGTCTAACGATTCAATCATAAACATCACAACTCGAAACTACAGTTACAAAAATATCAATGTGTGAATGTGAATCTAACTGAACAATGTGCGGATCTAACTAAACAATGTGCGAATCTAGCTTACTTTGAACTGCCGGAGTGCTGTGCGGCGGTGGATGCAGGCTGACAGAGGAGGATCTTGATGACTTGATGCCGGTGCGATGGATCTTGATGATGTCGCGGTGGATCTTGAATTCTTGATGATGTCGGCTGCTACTTTGAGAGAGTTGAGAGAGATTAGGTATTAGGGTTTTATGTTTTTTTGAACTAACGAAGGAAATAACATAAGGAATCAGTGATAGTGTGATACGGTGTAGGCGACTAGGGTACATCATTGTATTTTTATTTAATGAAAAATTTAAAATCAAATCCTTATCATGTCTTAACAGGTATATAACAGGTAAACAGGTATCTTACCTGTTTAGACACGAAAATTAACAGGTATTTTCGTGTCTACCTGTTTAGTACCTGTTACCTGTTAAGGTCATACACATACATGTTAAGGTCGTGTAGGTTCGTGTCGTGTATTCGTGTATTCGTGTAAAATTGCCAGCCCTAGGTAGTTGACCCGCCGTCCACCACTCATCCCTCTATAAATTCACTTAACTTTCAGTTTGTTGAATTAGAGTGTTCATAAGTGTTTGTTTGGATCTGGTTTTTAGTCAATTAGAGTGGTGATTATGGGCAGTGGCTAGCGTGGTGGTGAGTGGTTTTAGAGCGGTGGTTGGAGAGGGAGAGGGAGAGAGTTAAGAGAGAGGAGGGAATGAGAGAGAGATCTGAGTTTTATGATTTTTTAGAATTTTTTTTTATTTTTTAGAATTTTTATGATTTTTATGATTTTTTAGAATTTTTTTGATTTTTTTGATTTTTTATAATTTTTTTGATTTTTAAGGTTTTTTTGATTTTTTTAGAATTTTTATGATTTTTTAGAATTTTTTTGATTTTTTATGATTTTTTTATAACTACAAGGACTGTTTGTGTAATAAATAAAACTTAAAACTAGTAACTTATAACTACAGGGACTGTTTGTGTAATAAATAAAACTTAAAAACTAACTTCAGTTAAAAAAAATTAACAGAAGTTCATTGAGTACCAACATGTTGATAGATATGATTATTATATACCAATTCTGTAGGTTGGATTATTATTTACCAACTGGTTAAAGGTTGGTTTATTAAATACCAATTTTCCTAGTATTAATAAATGTTTGAAACTTTGGGTTGTTACCATGGTAGTTCTGACCGAATAACATGAATGTCGTTATTATAGCTCTTGATTGATTAAAAAGCATGTGTTCACGTCCTTTTGCATATATCACATCCTCACATCTTTTTGAATTTTTCTCTTCTGGTTGCTGAAATGAATCGATGCCAAATGTATTCCCATCGCGTAACGCTGACTTTTTAAAATTAAAATAGAAAGAAAACAATCCACTAGAAAATCCAAGCATTTTTTTTTCTAACAAGCTAATACGTATTATGCCTGGTACGCAACAGATATTGAGACGTGGTATGTGATGTAACTTTACAAGACTTATATTACGAATGCTAGTTTCATTCTCATTAGAGGTGCACAAATCGGGTCAGGTTATCAACCCGAACCAGTGGCGAAGCTTGAATTTTTTTGCAGGGGGGGGGGGGGTCGAAAACGTATATACCCAAAAATTTCTATAGAACCGGGGGGTCGAAAACATATATACCCAAAAAATTCTATACGAAAACTACATATATAACACTACTGGCCAAAAAGTTCGGGGGGTCGGGCGCCCCTCCCGGCCCCTTCAAAGCATCGCCCTTGACCCGAACCAGGTTCAAACCTGGTTGGGGTTAGGTTAAAAATATTCAAACGGGTTGGGTTCTAACCGGGTTGACAGACTAGAGAACCGAACCCTATGAAACCGATTCGGGTTGGGTTCTCAAACCGGGTTCAACCCTGTTGCTCATATCTATTAGTATAAAATTATCAAATATAATAATAAAAATTAACTTAAAAATTCATACTTTATTTATTCTTGTAATATAGTAAGTATACTAAAACATAATTTTATGGAAAAAAAATAAACCTTACGACACGACGGATTAGTAGAGGAACAACCCATATTGACGGGTTAATGCCCGCTTTAGATTCCATAGTGTTTTAGGAGCGTTTATTACTATTAGTAATACTATTACTATTACTATTACTATTATTATTTGCGATTTTTGAGTTTATGATTTAACCAACACATTTAATACATATTTATACCAAGTACTAACATATGGGATGAAAAAAATATCACATTAAACGTACTAAATACATTAAAAGTCATTAAATAGCCGTTGGGCAATTGCTAATTCAATCCATCTAGACGGGTTTGAGATATCGGGTTCAAACCAGGTTCTCAAACCGGGTTGAGTGATCGGGTTATGAACTTTCGGGTTGAAACCGGTTGGCTTGTGAAAAACCCAAACTGAGTCCTACCCTATGGGTTGAAACGGGTCCAAACTGGGTTGGCTAGAGATCGGGTTCGAATCAAGTTCGGGTTGGATAGGGTTGTCGGGTTCGGGTCCTAACCCGGTTTAGAGTTGCACCTCTAATTCTCATCCATATTCGGTGTCTAATCGTCAAAGCGGAAATTTAGTAAACCGAGGAACATATTTATTTGTGAGGGTGCGCACGATAAGCGTAAGCGACAAAAGAAAGCCAGAAAGGAGCCAAAGTAACATGGTCCATTTTGAATGGAATGTATAGTTTAATATTTCTAAAGTTGAAGAACGAACTGAAGTGGGGCCTGCTTATACCTTTCTGCGTTAAAGTATAACAAATTGCATGAGCACATTACATTAAACAAAAGTTATTGGTTGCGTATTTTATGTATTATAGTTTTGTTAAACCAATATAGAATAAATTCATTTAAAAATTCTGTTGACTTTTATCTTCTTCATCCCTGATAACTAGTATCGTTGTTTCCTTGCACGATTTAACATACTATGCTTTGAACTACTTTTCCATCCAAAGTCCAAAGTGCCGTAGAAGAATGGATGACACTGCTAATGTCGTGGTCGGAAAAGTAGTGGACTTGTTGTTTGGTGTGGCTAAAAAGGAGATTAGCTACATCTGTAATTGCTCTGAAAATGTTGAAAGATATAAAAATGAAGCTGAAAAGCTGTCAGGTATGAAGGGAAGGGTCCAACAACAAATAGATTTGGCTAAATCTAAAGGGGAGGTTCTTCTAGAAGGTGTGGAAGAGTGGATGAAGAAAGCAGATGTTAATATATCCGATGCAACCGAGTTTATTAACCAAGAAGCCCAGGAGAAACGCTTCCATTTGTGCACCCTCCGTCGTTGCAGTAAGACGGCGATAAAAAAAACGTTTTCGCTTCAGCAGCACCAAGAAAACGGTAAGAGTTTTGAAACTTGTGTCTCCCTTCCTACTTAGAGTGCAAGATTCACAGATCTCTACCAACGTAAAAATCTTGACAATATCGATACCCAAAAGTCGATTTTGGAGGAGATCATTCGAGCTATAGAAGATGACACGATACAAATCGTTGGAATTAATGGCTTAGGCGGTGTAGGTAAAACTACACTAGCTAGTGAAGTTGCTAAAGAAATAAAGAATCAATTTGCGGATAATGTGTTTATAACAGTGTCAAGAACTGTTGATGTTAAAATAATTCAAGAAAAGGTTGGAGTTGCGGCAAGTAGAATAATGAACGGAGAGAAGGTTCTAATCGTTCTAGATGACGTTTGGGAAGAACTGAAGCTTGAGGAATTGGGCATTCCATGTGGGAGTGAGTACATGAATTGCAAGATTTTGCTTACATCTAGAAGCAGAGACGTGTGTGCGGCAATGAATGCCCAAAAGAATATTTCGGTGAACCCTTTGCAAGAGGAAGAAGCGTGGACACTTTTTGAACGTGTGGTTGGTAAAAGTGAATGGGACGATACATTGAAAGAAGTTGCATTAAAGATTGTCAAGGAATGTGGTGGATTGCCACTTTTTATTCAAGCTCTTGGAAAAGCCCTAAAAGGCAAAGAAATTAGAATGTGGGAGGTAGCGCTTCGACGACTACAAGCTCCCATAGATGGGGATGTCACCTATAAAAAGGAAGGTATACTGCAACTGAAGCTAAGCTACGACCATCTTGAAGATGAAGTAGCTAAGTCACTTTTCTTATTGTGTAGTATGTTCCCAGAAGATGGAAACATTGGCCTTAAAACGTTGACACATTATGGGCTCGCTCTTGGGATATTTAATAATCCCGATAGCATTCACGATACAAAAGATATAGTTCAACTGGCTGTTGAGTCTCTTAAATCATCTTTCTTGTTATTGCCTGCGGATATAGAAGAAGAATTATTTAAAATGCACGACCTTGTTCGTGATATGGCATTGTTCCTTACTTCCAAAGGTGATGACAAGTTTTTGGTGAAGTCTGGAAAAGGTTTGAGAGAATGGCAGCCAAGAATCGACGTTTTAAAAAGCTACAAGAAGATCTCGCTTATTGAATATAACACATGTAAGCTTCCTGATTATGAACTTGATTTGCCACACCTTGATACTTTCCTTGTACGAAATAACGAACTTCCAATTGTTCCCAATGAATTCTTTCGGGGCATGAAAGACCTTAAAGTTTTAGATATGCGGGGTAACAACATTTCATCTCTCCCACGATCAATAAATCAACTCACAGTACTCCGCCTGCTAGATCTAAGCGGAAACAAATATCTCTGTGAAATTTCTGTACTTGGGGAGTTAACATGTCTTGAGATTCTAAAGCTCAATAGAACTGGAATTACAAATATCCCTAAAGAAATCGGACAGCTGACCAATTTAAGGCTGCTAGATGTTTACTTTTGTAGACGTCTATCTTATGTAACACCTGGTGTGATATTAAAGCTGATTAGGTTGGAAGAGTTATATCTTTGGATGGAGAGGGGGAATTGTAACTTTCTTGTGGAGCTAAGTGAATTGACGTTGCTGAAAATTCTGCATTTAAGAGTTTGGGAATTGCGTTATATTCCCAAAATTGAAACCTTGATAGACTTTGACATTGGGATATCTCAATACTTACCGACTTCTTATAAACGCTGCCTACGTGTTTCAGGATACAGTTACTCATCGGCAATGCCAAATAGGAAACTGATTCAGCTAACTGAACTATTAATATTGTCAGATATAAAATATTTGGATAACATCTTGCCAGACCTATATCGAGAAGGTTTAGATGAATTAAGAGTTATTTATATGGAGAGCTGTGACCATGTTAGAACCTTGGTGAAGACATGTGACCTGGATGAAAGGCAGACTTCGAGTGGAGATGGTCCAATGAAAACACAGGGAAAGTTTTTTTCCCATGTGAAAATAATCCACTTGGCCAATTTGCATAGCTTGGAGCTTCTATGGGATTACCCACATCACTATATAAGCTTTTGTAACCTAGCAGAAATCGATATTTATCGTTGCTCCTCCTTGTTAAAGCTATTCCCTATAAGTGTAGCACAAGGTCTTGTCAATCTCAGATATTTAAATATTTCAAATTGTGAGAGCTTGGTGACTGTCGTTTCGGCTGGAGGGGAGCAAACAACTAGAAGTGAAATTGAATTGGTAAAACAGGATACAGATAGCATACTCTTCCCAACAGCAATTTGCCTTATTGGTCTGTCCAAACTCGAGAACTTCTACTCTGGCCATTCTATCATCAAATATCCTTCCTTGGAGTATATAAGTGTGGAAAATTGTCCTAGCATGAAGAGATGGAGTTATGGAGAGAATCATACAACCGAGATCAAATTTTATCATGACGAGAGAGAGTGTAGCATTAATGATTATATTGCAGGACAACATGAGGTATGAAAAGTGCATGTCCTAAATTAATAATATAGTTGTGCTATGTGAATTAACTTGTTACTTTTACAGATGAATGGAAACTTCACGATGTCAAAGAGATCTTGATATTGAAGAAGACTGTTACATATGCTTTCTAGTATGTTTTTCGTGTAAGTGAACAACAGATCCTAATCGGTTTTTTTTCTCATGGGACTCAACCACAGGTCTATTTATATTAGCTCAAGAGGAAACCGACCTGCCATTAGTCATATATTAAACTGTGTAAATGGTAACTAAACGAGTTAATATGCAATTAAAAAAACCAAACGTGTTAAATATACAATTAACTAAACTATGCAGTTAAATGTGATCGAATTGTTTTTGTTTATTGAGCTGCAAGTTTTGTTACAAATTGAGAAAATCTTGCAATTACATAGTTGTTCTAATCACACGTTTAATCATTAGACTTCTTTGATAGTATAATGTGGTATTTTGCAAGTCCAAGTATCCTTTTTAATTATTTAGGATTTTTGTTCACCAAAGTGAGTGGGTAGAAAAATTGTTCAGCAGACACCATCTACAAGATGCGAAGAATAATCTGGTTGTAATGACTAGGCAAAAGATCAAATACAAATAATCTTAACATACTAAACATACAAATTGAAGGAAAACCCAAAAAGACAAGGTGGCATTTTTGTAATTACCACCAACTATCAAAGTTACAACCAAAAATACCTAAAAAAACACAAATTTTTTTTTTAACATTTTTTATTAAAAAATCGCTACATTTCGTTAGCAAAAAAAAAAAAAAAAAAAATAATAATAATAATAATTTTTTTTTTTGCTGCTACTAAAAGTAGCGATTTTTTAATAAAAAATGTTAAAAAAATAAAATAAAATAATTTGTGTGTTTTTTTTTTATTTTTTTAGATTTTTTTAGGTTTTTTGGGGGTTTAGTTTTTAGCATTTTAGCTTGGGTGGGGGTGGGGAGGGGGGGGGGGGGTTAGGTTTTTTTTTAGGTTTTTGGGGGGTGGGGGGGGGGGGTTAGGTTTTTTTAGGTTTTTGGGGGGTGGGGTTAGGTTTTTTTTAAGTTTTTTGGGGGGGGGGGGGGGTTAGGTTTTTTTTTAGGTTTTTTTTTGGGGGGGGGGGGTAGGTTTTTTTAGGTTTTTGGGGGGTGGGGGGGGGGGATGGGGGGTTTAGGTTTTTTTTTTTGGTGGGGGAGTGGTTAGGTTTTTTTAGGTATATTTGTAGAGTAACTTTGAAAGTTATTGATAATTACAAAAATGTCACCTTGTCTTTTTGAGTTTTCCTTCAATTTGTATGTTTAGTATGTTAAGATTATTTGTACAAGAACTTTACCCGTAATGACTAATGAGAACAGATATTAAGTTTTTCATTTTAATTAACTACACCCCTTTCTCCTTTTGATTTATTTCCAGGTGAAAGTATTACAGAATAATGAGTTGGTGCAAGGAGATTGCAATATTTGCTCCATCCAAAAGTAAGCTGATTAACCTCGTAACAAGGAAGAGAATATGGTGTTCTCCTTGTAACCACCCTCCGGTGTGAGAATAAGAACTTCCTTTGAGGATAAAAGTGTGTGTATTAAGTGAGAGAGCAAAAGAGCGATCCTTAAACTTGGAGGTGAAGTTCTTTATTTATAGCCGTGGTGAATTGCGAAGAAGATGGGCTGATGGGCCTTGGGCCTGAGGTCGACAACAAGGAATATCCGTTTTGCCTACCCTGTCACGACCGTTAGTGATTCCGAGCGAGAGGGTCTGGCGCACGCTGAATGGATCCACGTGTCCTTACGGTTGTCCTTGCTGTCTGGTCTGTCATCAGCAGTTAGGTGGAGACCGTGGAGCAGTGGTCGGCGTAAGGTGATTGGTGCCACGTATGTGTCCTTATGTACTTCTTGTCCCCTGCACGATTGCTCATCATGCATCACGATAGAATACAGCCTGTTGATCGCCTATTGGTCCACTGCTCTGTCACTCGTACTTTCTGTACTGTCTGAGGTTGCCCTGCGCTCCTTGTCCCGGCGCGACCTGGGATATACCCGTGTAGTCAACGCAAGGTCAAGGAAGCTAGGTTTTTTTGCCAAAGGAACTAAGCATCAGAATTGGTTCTATCTTAATCTTCCCCCCCGTGCGCGACCTAGGATAGACCTGTGTAGTCAGCGCATGGTCAGGGAAATCAATTCTTTGGTTTACTTTGGGTATGGCCCCACGCGCGACCTGAGGTTAACTCGTATGGTCGGCGTGATGGATACACTGATTTCGCCTTTCGCATCGTACAAACCGTTGATCTGCCCCACCACTAATAGGGAGTCAACGTTTGCTTGCAGATTCTTCGCCCCCATTTTTATTGCCAGGAGCAAGCCAGCTAGAAACGCTTCATACTCAGCTTCATTGTTCGTGTTCTTGAAGTCCTTCGGATAGCATACGTGAACTAATCCTTTTCCGGGTTGACCAATCTCAAACATGCCCCTGCGCCGTCTTCGTTTGATGCTCCGTCAGTGAGCAACAACCACAGTTCTTCTAATGTTCCCGGCGCGGGGTTTTCAACTATCTCACACTCATGGATTTTTCCCCCACGGACTTCCGTGGCGAAGTCTGCCAGGATTTGCCCCTTGATCGCTGGTCGTGGTTTGTATACAATGTTATGGCCACCGAACTCAATTGCCCATTTCGCGAACCTTCCCGAAATTTTCGGTTTCCTCATAATTGTGCCAATGTGATAATTGGTTAAAACATTGATGACATGACCAGTAAATTACCTACACAACCTCCTTGACGTGTGGACCAAAGCCAGGACCAACTTCTCCATGATTGAGTATCGAGTTTCAGGATCGGTGAGCATTCTACTGACGTAATAGATTCGAGTTTGAACCCCTTCCCTTTCCATTAATAGAACTGCGCTTACTGCTTTGTCAGAGGATGACAAATATAGGACGAGCGGTTCTTCGCGTGGGGCGGTCAGGGTTGGGAGTTGGATCAAGCACTCCTTCATTTCCTTGAAAGCAGTTTCAGCCTCAGTCGTCCATCTGAACACATTCTTTTTTACCCAATTGCGCAGCGTGCTTATGAAATGAAAAGATTTTGCAGTGTGATTACACAAGAAACGGTTCAGCGCGGCCAGCCGGCCGGCTAAGCGTTGCATTTCCTTGATGCTGCTGGGGGATGACATTCTCTCGATAGCTTGTACCTTCTCAGGGTTCACTTTGAATCCGCCCTTTGTCACCAAGAATCCCAAAAACTTACCCTTCTCTATTTCGAACGAACATTTGTTTGAGTTGAGCTTCATGTTGACGTTGCGTAATGATTTGAAGGTTTTCTCTATGTCCTTCAACATCTGATCCTCTTCTGGACTCATGATTACCAAGACGTCGATGTATACTTCGACATGCTTCCCAATGTCATCGCCGAAGGTTTTTTCTATCAATCGCTGATAAGTTGCACCTGCGTTGCGCAAGCCAAAAGACATCTTGGTGTAGCAGAAAATACTCATCTCTGTACGAAATGTCGTCTTGTCCTCATCCTTGAGAGCCATTTGCACTTGATGGTAACCTTTGTAACAATCAAGAAAGCACTTCCACCTAAATGGCGCGTGAGAGTCAATCTTCTTGTCTATCTCGTGAAAAGAATAACAATATTTGGGGCATGCCTTGTTATGATCCTTGTAATCTACTCACATACGCCATCCCTCGTTCGACTTCTCAACCATAACCGGGTTTGCCACCCATGTTTGGTACCGTACTTCGCGTAGTATACCAGCTTTCAACAACTCTAAGACTTGCTCATTCATCGCCTTAGTTTTTTCTGTCCCCAGACTACGCTTCCTCTGCACAACCGATTCTATGGATGTGAATGTGTTTAAACAATGCTTGATGATGTCGCGCGTGACACCAGTCATGTCAGCTGGCGACCAGGCGAAGATATCCATGTTCCTGTAGAGCAGCTGCTTTAGGAACGCTCGGATGTTCTCAGACATTGCAGGACCGAGTGTCACTGTTTATTCAGGATACTTTCGGTTCAAAACCCACTTCTCCGGCTCAGTGCGCGGAGTATTCTTACTTGTCTTTGCTGGGCGCGCTTTATCGGTTGCCATTACCTCTTTTCTTGAATAGATGATCGCCACTCCGGTTTCTGTTGGAAAACCAATCACAGAGTGCTGAGTGGACGTCACCATGCCCAAATGACCCTGAGTTTCTCTATCAATCAAGACATCATGCCTTGATTTGGCTAGCATGACCATGAAGTTTACCTCAGTTGTTCTTGAATGCTTCCCATCTGTCAGCGTGAACGAGAAAGAGATTTGCCCGGGAGGAAAGACCGACTCGTTGCAGAAGCCAGTTAGAGGATAATATACTGGTTCTAGACGCGCCTTGTCTTATGGATCAAAGTGATTGAAACATTGTTCAGTTGTGCTTCCTGGGTCTATAAAGATGTAATTTGTTTCATAGTGACTCAGGATTCCGGTAATTACGACGAGGCGCGTGGCCCGCAGATCCTCGTGAACTACTGGAAAAATTACTTCCTGCTCGCGCCAAGATTCGTCCATCAGACACTTACCTTGCCTCTTTGCGCTTCTTCGTGGCCCTCCGCTGACCAGTTGTGTTTCTAGCCTTCGGACTTTCTTTTGACCCCCTTCGTCGGTTCTCTGGATTTTCCTGGTTTCTTTGCGCACATTTTTCAACAGGTGCCCCATCTTTCCGCTCTTTAGCACTTTCTCAATCTCGGTGCGCAGGCTAATACAATCATCAGTCAGGTGACCGGTGTTCTTGTGAAAGTCACAATACAAGTTAGGGTCTTGGCCTTTCTTGTTTTTCATCGGTTGCGATGCTTTGAAGTAATGGTTCTCCGTCATAAGAACCTCTAAGGGTGTCTTAGATAACGGAGTCCAGTGTTTCTCCCGATTATCGTTTTTAATTGCTTTTTTGTAACCAACTTTGTCGATTGCTGGACTGCTTTGACTTCTGGCCAGAGGTTTTGTTTTTCTTGTTGTGCCTGCTAGAGTCGTGCAAATTGATCCTTGAGTAATGATCTTCCGAATAATGACTGGATCGACCCCCAGTCAGTGATTTTTCCGTTTGCACGACAATTTTTGTTGCCGCCATCAGCTTATCCCACTCTTCTGGCATCCCATCTTTCCCTATGATAGTCCTGATTAGGCTATCAAATCGTATTGCATTCTTGAAATGAGCGCGCATACGATCTTCGCTAACATTCCCTATTTCAAGACACTACTTGTTAAAACCGGTGATAACTTCTTCCAAACCTTCTTTCTCTCGCCTCTAGATGTTCATCACTTCTGAGGCGTCACGCTTGTAACACCTCTGCTGGCTGAAGTGAGCGAGTAACTTCTCTTGGAAATCAGGCCAAGATTTCAGTCGACCTGTAGGGAGGCTGTCGAACCATGCGCGAGCCGCCCCTATCAGGGTTTGTACGAAAAGATGGCACCACATAGATATGGTCCATCCCCCAACTACACCGGCGCTTGTAAACAGTTGTACATGATCATCTGGATCAGTTAAGCCATTAAACTTACCGACAACTTGTGGAAGTTTGGCCTCTTCAAAGGGCGCGAGAGCAATCTCTCGAATAAACTTTGAATCTCTGCTGCTGCTGGTTTGTAGATTAGACTAGAGTCATGCTCAGCCGAAGGATTGTATGTTGCGGGCGTCCGTGGCTTGTAGGCTTCATGATGTTTCGGGAGACGGCCAAAAACCGACGAAGTTTCTTCTTGCTAATAAGTTGGATCAGACTCGCATGTGTTTGTATCCCGTTCTTCGTTTATGTTGCGCGGCCCGAGCCAGCTACTTAACGGAGTTCTTCGATGGGACTGAGTATGGGTATCGTAGTAGCTCCCAGTTTCTTCGTAAGTGTCACGCATGGTGTTAGCACTTTGCCTTTGTGGTGACGGCGATCTGTTGTTTTGTTTCCTGTGCACGCGTTCTTGATGTGGTGTTTCATAGTTCAACTGTCGAGGCATCGGGGCAACAAACGGAGTTTGCTACGTTTGTGCTTAGACCGTCCCTTGTTGCGCGCATAGTTGTGCATAAATGGCGTTCAACGTCGATTGACTTTTTGCGAATCAAGATGCGGGAGTCTCTCCCTCTGGTAATACTGATGATGCCGGTGCTGAAGGACCAACACCATGATTTGTTAAAGTCACAGTTTGGGCGGTACGAGTACCGCTTGCGCGTATGGCTCCAACGCCTGTGCATGTGCACTCAGTGTACTCGTCAATGGGCTAGTTTTGAACGTGAGCATTGTCCGCTGCCATACCCATTTGAGAGTTTGAACCGAAAGGAGCCATTGATCAAGAGCAAGGTTTAAAAAAACGGAAACGAGTTTCGAGGCGAACCGAGGCATAAGCCCGAGGCGGAATTAAAAAATAAATATAAATATTATATACCTTATAAAAATAGTAATACTAACTAAATTCATCATCAAATTCATCAAAATAATCAAAAACACACATAAAAAAGACATAAATTGCTTGAAATTGACACAAAAATGCAAAAACATCAAAAACAAATATCTAAAACCCCTGAGGCGCAGCCTTTTTAGCGCCTCAGCCTCTCTGAGGCGCACAAACAGTAGAAACCCCCTGAGGCGCGCCTCAGAATCATTTTTTGGCCGTTTCGCCATGAGGCGCGCCTCGAGGCGCACGCCTCAACCGTTTTTTAAAACCATGATCAAGAGTTACAACTCAGAAAGAAGATGAAAAAGTGATTGTAAAAATCGTTGGACGTCAATGAAGAAACACTAAGTTAATCCGACGATTAGCTTGTGGTTTGTGTCTCGTCCAAATAAGGTTAATCTTCTTCTGAACTCGATGAACAGCTACGTCAATCCTGCAAAACAATCAACACGCCGTGAAGCTCGTTACAAGGTTCTCCTTGTAACCACCCTCCGACGTGAGAATAAGAACTTCCTTGATAAAAGTGTGTGTATTAAGTAAGAGAGCAAAAGAGCGATCCTTAAACATGGAGGTGAAGTTCTTTATTTATAGCCGTGGTGAATTGCGAAGAAGATTGGCTTATTGGCCTTGGGCCTGAGGTGGACAACAAGGAATATTCGTTCTGCCTCCCTTGTCACGACCGTTAGTGATTCCGAGCGAGAGGCTCTGGCGCACGCTGAATGGATCCACGTGTCCTTATGGTTGTCCTTGTTGTCTGGTCTGTCATCAGCAGTTAGGTGGAGATCGTGGAGCAGTGGTAGGCGTAAGGTGATTGGTGCCACGTATGTGTTCTTGTGTACTTCTTGTCCCCTGCACGATTGCTCATCATGCATCACGATAGAATACAGCCTGTTGATCGTCTATTGGTCCACTGCTCTGTCACTCGTACTTTCTGTACTGTCCGAGGTTGCCCTGCGCTCCTTGGCTCCGCGCGACCTGGGATAGACCCGTGTAGTCGGCGCATGGTCAAGGAAGCTAGGTTTTTTGCCAAAGGAACTAAGTATCAGATTTTATCTTGGTCTTCCCCCGCGCGCGACCTAGGATAGGCCTGTGTAGTCGGCGCATGGTCAGGGAAATCAACTCTTTGGTTTACTTTAGGTATGGCCCGCGCGCAACTTGAGGTTAACTGTTTGGGACCATACCCCTTCAACTACTAAACAAATAATTACACTACACTTCAAATTTAGTTGCAGTGTAATAATTATTGCAGTGCAACAATTTTTAAGTGTAATGATTATTACTCTACTTCAAAATTTTAGTGTAATAATCATGTTAGTGGTTCAGACACTTTGCACGTTAAAAATTATCTTAACCAGATCCCACCCTATATACATGTGTGTATTGTTTTAAATGTTTAATCCTATCATTTCTTTTTATGTGTTATAGATGTTATACATATAATGCTTTTCTATATGTATTGTAGATTTCAAGGCACGTAGGTAGTGCTCTTGGATGGAACTGGAAGATGCAATATCCGGTGGTATTAGATATTTACTTTGAAGCAAATAATGTTGTATTAGACTTTTAATTATGTTTGGAGTTCCTTTGGTTTGTAGCAAGTTATTTCCCCAACCTTAATTATGCTATAAGTACACTTTAAACATTCTATGCCTTCAACTCTTAACTGTTTACCAACTTACATTTATGTTCAACGTGTTGTTGTGATTGGCATGTAACACCAATTTTGACAATTAAAATTGATACAACATAATTCACAATACAGACTCACATACACAAAAAAGGAACCCCAACAAAAAAAAAAAAAAAAAACCCAAATGAAATACATTCCAAGGCCTATGTGGCAATAAATGGGATCATCTAGCTCAACAAGCAAATGGAAAACTAGGGTAACTTACATTTTGTCCCACGTTTAACTATTTAAGGAATTAAGGCCACAAGACTCATCGAACACCATGATGAAACCATGTGGAAAATTTTATCGTTCTGGACAAATAATAGGAACAATTTGATTATGGTGTCGACATTCAGCATTACCTCTTAGACTTTGGTGATCTGAATGCATGTTCCTTGTAATATTTGAGCTCGGTTATGCTTTCTTTGATCTCATCTATTACGAGTCCATGCTTCTTCTCCTTTTTAGGAGCCTTTTTATCATCTACAGGCCAAAACTAAACATAATGAAAAGTGAACTGAACAGCTTAAAACATGTTCATGTGAACCGAACACTTTTAACCTGTCAATTTGCGATATATTTTATTAATATTAACACGTCTAATCCAACAAATATAAGTTTAGATGATACCTTCTGGGAACCAGTGGCAACATAAAGCTTTGACACTGCTGACATCAACGAGAACGTGAGAGAAAAGACTAGCCAGATCGGGCATGTACTTCTGCAATTGAAAGAACGATGGAAGATTTCAAAGAAAACAATATGACAGATTAATGTGTTTTGTATGAAGATTACACATGAAGAGTGAACAAAATGACTGAAAATGGCCAGGTTTTTACCTTCAAGAACATAAAATCAACATAAACTGAATTTCCTGCAAGTGAAGGCGTATATGCACTGACATGTCCCTTCACAAAATCTATAACCTACAACAATATAAAAAAAATTGATTAAAATATAAATTCACTATTGTGAAGGGCCACTGCAGTCATTACAAATTTTGATTGATTTTATTTACAAGATTGACAAAGTTGTCATTATTGGTATTTAAGAATCATGAAGAAGTTTAATCTCACCAGCTCTTCAGCTTCTTTTTCACTGGTTGTACTTTGTGTCACCTTCTCATATAACCCTAGTATATATATATTGGCATGTTAATAAGGACTTTTAACCACTTTTGGTTTCTTGAAAAAAAAAAACATCAACACGAGACTACAAGAGGTGACAATTTTGACCCGTTTACTTATAAATGGGTTGTGGTCAAGCGAGTTGGAATTTGCTGGAAACCTATCTTTAATGGATGCAACATTGGCCTCCAGAATTGTTTTTATTTAGTGATTCAGATTATTATTGTAATGACATTGTTTTGTCATGATAATTAATAAAGTAATTATTTACAACTTCTTTAAAAAGAACAAAAGAGTGTTTATGGGTCAACATGACCTGGTCCATTATGGCCCGTTTTAAAAGATGACCCATTTTGACCAGTTGTCTAGCCTATCCATCTTGCCACCTCAGGCTTACATGAATCGCACATGTCTTCCTCATACAATGATAAATGATTGGTAAATCAAAGATAATGCACGAGGTAATGGCGAGCCTTACCTTTTTGTGCATGACGATCTTGGCACCATTCTTCAACTTCATCCAGAAATCTTTTGTTTGATGAATTACCAAATCAGGACCCCAAGCAAAAAGAGCCGCTTTTAGTTCCTGAAACATTAATAGATTGCCTGCTACAATCAAGAACACATAAACAGCAAACCACAGCTGGAAACATAATGAATTTGTGAAAAAGACCGACACCATTCACTAGAGGTTAAAGATGGGTGGTTCATATGGGTAAGGTAACAGTTCCAAATGGTTTCTGGTCAAAGCATGTAACTTTTCATACAGTTGGAGTAACAGGTCCAAATGGTTTCGAATCAAAGCACGTAACTTTTGGTATGGGCGGGAGTAGCGGGTCCATAGGTTTAGGGTCAAAGCATGTAACTTCTGGTACAGCTGGAGTACCGGGTCGAAATGGTTTCGAGTCAATTAGTCAAAGCATGTAAATTTTGGGATGGGCGGGTAACGGCTAGGATGGGCCAAAAACAGTTTTTGTCTAAAACCTTTCATGAAAAATTAGTGTGACAAATATTATCACAAATTTTATGATATTTCAGTAATAATCTAATTTCTTAAATACAGAGATTTAGATTGTTTTATGCATTACCATTTGACTCATTTTCTTTTCATCAAATTTTAAATATTTTACCCAAATTGCCCATTAAAAGGTCAAACATAACTCGAATCGACCCGTGAATAAGCACACAGGTTGTAACTTCCACCTCTACTATTCACAAACCACGATTATCAAAAGGAAAGAGATACTATCACCTCACCTCTACCAGTTTCCTCAATTTCCCATCAGTAATAACACAAGCAATCTCTAATATTCTATCTACTTCAACATTCAAGCCTGCACAGACATTATTAATACTTCTTTAACTGTTCTCAGGTATTCACCATGTATATAATGCCTTCATATTTACTGTAAAAATTAAATTAAAATCAAAAGTAAATAAAATGCTCACCTGTCTTTTGTAATTTGATCCACACAAGTGGCAATTTGTAGTATGTCCTCCTCATGTGTGTCCTTCTGTAGCAAGAAATATGTGCTGTCAATCATTATACTCACCTAAGCCTAACAAAATAAACGGATCCGGTAACAGTTTCTAATAGGTTCGGGACCTCGGGTCAGTAACAAGCCCTAGCTCATTTGGTTGAATTACTGAGTCGACCCTGACTTGCTTGCATTTTTCCAACATGGAGAGTGAGCAATGCGCTGCCAACCAGCATAGAAAAAATCCTATCTCCTAAAATCTAATCATGAGACTTGAATACATGTCAATTATCAGATGTATATTATCTGAAACTATTCATTCAAACCAATTTCTTTAAACCTATAACAACTCATTTGTATGTTACATTAATATTAAAATCCATTACTTGCAATAACAAAAAGTGACAAATGTTAAAAAGAAGAGTAAATTACAACCGGTGTCCTTTACGTTTGTATCAAATTACAATTAGTGTCCTTTAACTAAAGAAATTACAGGCTTTGTCCTTTATGTTACCAGTTTTTAGCATGTTATGTCCTTTAGCCCTAACCTAGTTAAGTTTTTTGATCAAGTCTTACCATATGCATCTCACATGAGGGCAACATGGTTTTTTCATCTCAATTTAACATGAATTGTATTTTTGTTTGGATTAATTGAAAATTTTAAATATTTTACTTCGATTTTATAATTTAAATTCCACACCATGCATTATATTTTTTGTTTGGATTAACTAAAAAAACGGAATGATCGACTGAAAAAATAAAGGGGATAAAAAAGATTTATTTATTTCGACTTTTTAATATAAAATAGAGATGAAAAGACCATGTTGCCCTCATGTGAGAGGCACATAGTAAGACTTAACTAAAAAAACTTAACTAGGTTAGGTCTAAAGGACATAACGTGTTAAAAACCGGTAACATAAAGGACAGAGCCTGTAATTTCTTTAGTTAAAGGACACCGGTTGTAATTTGATGCAAACGTAAAGGACACCGGTTGTAATTTACTCATTAATGGCCAAATAGTAATCGAAAAGAAATATTTAGAACCTCAAAGGACTAACATTTTAGAGCACAGAAAGATTTAACAGCAATACATTAAGTTGGAAAAATTCAATTAATACAAATTCATTCTGCCCACATTCATCACTAAATATTTTTCAAACTCAATTAAGCGAAAACATTAAGGTTTGCATCTGTTCTACACTTCTACAAAATTAGATTATTACCTAAAATTGGGCCAATTGGATACAATAATAAGATAAATAAGAAAAAGAAACAAACCTCACAGCTAAAGCATTTATGTTCGTCACAATTTGGAATCAGAAGTTCTATTTGTTAGTTTGGACAATGGATTTTCGATGGCCCTATGCTTCTCCTTTGTAGATTACGTTGTGCAATGGATGGATTTCTTACTCAAACTGCAAACGTCGATCAATTTCAAAATGAATAAGTTGGGTCTAACCTAAAGTCAAACCTATAAAATTTGAGGCCCTAAAATTTTGGAGGCCTAAATAGTGGTTTTATTTCACTTGGGCTAGAGCCGGCCTGTCAACACTCGTAATAGTAATCGAAAAAGAGAACCTAAAAACTAAAGTCGTGATTTGCCCAAACAAATATTGAAACTTGTTTTATATTGATCGAAAGCTATAATATTAGTACGGTACCAGCTCTCGTATAGATTAAACTCGTGATACGCAGTTGCGTTTAACTTTTCTCTCGACGTTGTGATATAAATTTTATTTAGACAAGTGTTGTACTCAAAATAACGGTACGATGACGAACTGAGTCGGTATAGTTATTATTAGGAAAAGAGTAAACTACCGTTTTGCTCCCTGTAGTTTGGTCACTTTAATGGTTTTGCTCCAAACCTTTAAAAATAGCCAGTTTACTCCCTGGTCTATTTAACTTATCTTCGTTTCACTCCCCGCCTCTAACTCTGTCTAAAATGTTTGTTAAATGTAAGGGTATTATGGTAATTCTATATATATGTATTTAATTGATTTCTAAAATCCATTTATTAATATAGATATTTATTTATATATATAAAATGAAAAACTCATCTCTCACTCGTTCACCCCTCCCCCCCTCTCTCTATACTTTCTCTGCAACCAGTCACCACCACCACCTCACCAACCACCACCTCACCAACCACCACCACCCAACCGATCACCACCGCCTGCCGACCACCCCATCACCACCTCCTCCCCTTCGCCGGTATGAAATTTGAGTTCTCCCCAAAATAACCATATCTGAAAAGGGGATTTCTCCCCAAACAACTAGATCTGAAAATCGATTTCTCCTAAAGACCTGGGTGGTCTGATATTGTCGCTGGTTCACCTTCTTTGGCCACTGCAACTGACGTTGGTGCTTCAACCCCCCCCCCCCCCATTAACTTTCTAAGTTACTTGAAATTAAACTAAAAACCCTAATCAGGGTTTTGAATGCAATCATTGAGTAAAAAAATGGATCAAATAAGAGAATTGAGATGTGAATCTGAGTTAGTGATGGTTATCGGCGGAGATTAAAGGTGAGAAATAAGTGGCCGGAATAAAGTGAGGTATTACCGGAGAAAACGGAGTCGCAGAGGAGAGAAAAAGCAGGCGGCAAATGGGTTGATAATGTCGCTTGGTAAAAATCTGGTTCACCCATCTCGAATAAACCCAATCAAAGGTAGGTGATGCCGGTTTTTTCAGTGTCGGTGCGACTGGCAAAGGTAGAGTCTTGAACCGGTTTTCTGGTTTTTTCAGTGTTGGTGCAGCCGACGGAGGAGGTAGATGATGATGGCTGGATTGGAGTTGCGGTGGTGACGGTTGGATTTGGGGTTGTGGTTGCAGTCGGATTTGGGGTTGTGGTTGCAGTCGGTTGGATTTGGGGTTGTGGTTGCAGTCGGACTTGTTACAGTTGGATGTGGTGGTAGTGGTGTTTGATGGTGCTGGTGATGACCGGTGATTGTTACAAAAAGGGAGAAAGAGAGATACATAATGATGAATGTAGGAATGTTTTTTATTGATTATAATTAAAAACAATTAAATTCTTTTTGTAAAGTTACTAAAACACCCTTCTCATTATATGTACAATTACCAAATTGCCCTTATTTTTAACAAACATTTTGGATGGCGTTAGGGGCGGGGAGTAAAATGGTGAAAAGCTTCATAGATCAGGGAGTAAAATGGCTATTTTTAAAGGTTTGGGGCAAAGCCGTTAAAACGACCAAACCACAGGGAGCAAAACGGAACTTTACTCTTAGGAAAATTATATGTAACTAATAATTAGGAAAATATTATTAGGTTATCAATATTGATGTATCCGGTTTAGTTAAATAATTTTAATATTTAATATGATATGGAAAATATAAATAATGATGAGGAATTTTCAATTGGAATTTTTTTTTAAAAATAACAATTTTATTCTAAACTTTGAAAATAATCAACTTTAAGTTATTTTTTTATTTTTATTTTTATTTTTACATTATATAATTATATTATTTTAGTGTGTAAAATTATAAAAATACACATTTTTTTTTTCATAAAATTCTACTCTTATTCATAAAAAAAATCGTATTTTAATTTTATATAATCCACCTAATATAAATAATATCCACATAAGTACTAAAAGAAATAAAAAAAAAGCAAGCAAAAAATGGTAACCTAGTAACCTTGTAATTACACACTATTAGAACACAAAATGAAATTTTAATTACTTTAGAAAGACAACAAAAGTTTAGATAACTTAATTGGAATAGTTAATAAACTCGGTTAATTTTCTAAGACATTTTCCTTATTTTCTATTCATATACAGTAACATACAAGGATTTTTACCTCGTACTTCGCATAATTTTTAAGATTGGGGAAGATGAAAATGGTGGAGTGGGTGGTGGGTCCTACATAATTTTTAAGTATTATTTATATTTTTTTCACTTTTTTACTTATTAATTTAACAAGTAAGGGTATTCAGGTCATTTCACACCCTCTTAACTGAGAAAACTAACATCTATCCGCTTCAGGGGCTATCTGAGAACGAATGTACAAAATTTGGGGACTATAGCTGTAATTTTAGAAGTGTAGGGACTATAGGTTAAAACGGAGGAAACCACAGAGACTATCCGGAACTTTTCTCTTCTTTTAATTTTATGTTTTCTATATCGAAAATATTCATGCCTAGTAGGTGTTTGATTAAATCTCAAAAGGATGAATTCATATGGTTCTTCAAATGTTTAAAAGGGTTGTGCGAATAGCGGGAGACTATTTAATATTTACTTTTCATATCTATCTAAGAGTGGGAATGGCATCACCCATTTGAACCATGGGCGGACCCACCCCATGCCAAGGTGGGCGGGCGCACCCCCGAGAAAAAAAAAATTATGTTAATTTCCGACGAAAATCCCGTTCGCACCCCTTGGAATTTTTCGTCCGCACACCATAGGTAAAAAATATTATGGATTTATATTATAATTTTTTTTAGTAAAGTCTGATTTTTTATAAAAAAAAAAAAAACTACCTATATTATTACATTATATACACTTATACTACTCAAACCCAAACCAAACCTTAACCCATTATGTAACCTTATACATTAGCCCACTAACATTTGTAGCCCATTACCCAACATAACTTAAATAAAACAATAAACTTAAGCCCAAAACCCCCTCAATTTCCCTCCTCCCGCCCTGTGCGTTTTGCCTCCTGCCCTGCCCTGCCCAGCGACATTCATCAGCAAGTCCAGCAACACAGCAGCACTGATCAGTCGATCACGGCCGGATTCTGACCGGAAACTGACCGGAACCCGCACCAAAACCAACCGGCGATCTTCAAAGGGTAAGTTTTATTGTTTATTTTGATGATTTTACTTGATATTAAGGTAGAAAAGGGGTAATAAAATTCTTAAATAGGTTTGAAAAATCGTGTGTTTAGTCGTTGCTTTAGATGATTTTTATGATGATTATGTTATTTAGATGATTTTTAGGGGTGATTAAACAATTCTAGGGCTTGATTGCTTGAATAGTTGAAAGTTAAAATTAAACAAGAAGGTTATGGAACGATGAACTTATGGTCATGGATCAATTTGATTGTGATGGGAACCATGAGTAGAGACGTTATAGCGTGATTTCTCAAGAGGAAAGTGGATACATCTTCCGAACTAATTGATTTGGATACTCTTCCTTCCGATCCGTATGATCGCAAGCCGATAGAATCATATAACGTGAATCAACGGGATGAGATTAGAAGGGCATATATACTAAGAGGACTGTATCAACCAAGAGGTATCGAATTCCCACAAACAACGTTTCAAGGTGACGAGTTAAGAAAATTTAAGGAAGAATGGTATGACAAACATGAGTATAAGGGATGGTTAGAGTATAGCTCAAAATCGGATCGCGTGTTTTGCTTATGTTGCTATTTGTTTAGGAGCCAATTTGGAGATCGTAGAGACACATTTATGTGCGGCAGGTATAACAATTGGAAAAAGGTACATGCGTCACTTAAAAAACATGTTGGTTTAGTTAATAGCCTCCACAACAAATGTTTCCAAATGAGTGCCGATTTAGTTAACGAAAATCAAGCGGTACACACACAATGGGACAATAGGAGCCCTAAGGAGAAATGTGAATACCAACTTAGACTTAGTGCTTCTACTTTGCTTGGAAAAAGGTTGTTGAATGTCGGATTGGCGTTTCGTGGTCATGATGAATCAAAAGATTCATTAAATAAAGGGAATTTCTTGGAGCTTTTAGAACTCATGGGTGAATTGAATGAAGAGCTTGCTAGCGTTATCTTAGAGAATGCACCCGCGAATAACCAAATGAGAAGTCCTAAAATTTAAGCGGACATCAAACATTGTTATGCTCAAAAGGTAATTAAACAAATTTTAGAAGAACTTGGTGATGATATTTTTTTCTTTATTAGTAGATGAATCATGTGATGTATCAAAAAAGAACAAATGGCGGTTGTTATTCGTTTTGTTGATAAAGTTGGGATTGTTAAGGAGCGTTTTATTGGGCTTGTTCATGTCAAAGAGACAAGCGCAATAACACTCAAAACGGCTATTGATGATATATTGGCACGTTATGGGTTAAGTTTGAAAAGGATTAGAGGCCAAGGTTATGACGGGGCAAGTAACATGTCTGGCGAGTTTAACGGCCTAAGGGCTCTAATCTTAAAGGAAAATGTTTCGGCTTTTTATATTCATTGCTTTGCACACCAACTTCAACTAGTTATTGTGGCGGTGGCTCACAAACACACACCAATTTAGAGAATTTTTGAAACGATAACATGTTTAACAAATGTCGTTTGTGGATCTTCGAAACGACAAGATATGCTTGGTGAAAGCCAAAGAAGACAATTGGAAAAAATGGAAGACATACTTTGTACCGGAAGTGGGTTGAACCAAGAAATGACACTTTCAAGGCCCAGGGATACACGTTGGAATTCCCATTACAAGACACTTTCCCATTTAATTTCTTTATATCCAAACATTAATGAAGTTCTTAGATGGTTAGTAGAAACGGGTCAAACTCTTCCTTGTAGTAGACAAGCGGACGGACTTCTAGAGGATATGAAAAAATATGACTTTGTATTTTACATACACTTGATGGAGCATATTTTAAACATCACACATACGTTGTCCCAATGTCTTCAAAGAAAGGAGCAAGATTTGATGAATGCGGTTAAATTGGTTTCTTCCACCAAAAACCAACT
This sequence comes from Helianthus tuberosus, assembly GCA_030545235.1. NCBI lineage: Eukaryota > Viridiplantae > Streptophyta > Magnoliopsida > Asterales > Asteraceae > Helianthus > Helianthus tuberosus. Next base: position 174,028,298 of record CM060397.1, read on the forward strand.
TGAAAAGTTTAGGTTGGAAGGTTTTATTGAGTTCTTGGAGAAGGTTAACTCCTTTTGTGACATGTATGAACTTGAGGTGAAAAAATTGGATGATGAATACGTTAACCCAAGGTGGCCAAGAAGAAAGACGAACATCACAAATCGGCATTATTACAAGTGTGATTGCTTCAATGCGGTTCTAGATTTGTAAATTCAAGAATTTGGGAACCGTTTTAACGAGGTAACATCTGAACTACTTGTTTGTATGAGTTGTTTGAGTCCGTGTGATAATTTTAGTGCATTTGGCATTCCAAATATACTAAAGCTAGCTGAGAAGTATCCATATGATTTCAATGAAGAGGAAAAATGAAGGCTTCCGGTTCAACTCGGAAACTACTTTGATTTTGTGAAAAAAGATAAACAATTCGCCAACTTGGATGGTTTGTCAAGTCTTGTTAGGTTAATGGTTTCAACAAATATTCACGTAACTTATACATTGGTATATCGGTTATTGAAGCTTGTTCTCGTATTACCCGTCGCAACTGCAACTGTTGAAAGATGTTTTTCGGCAATGAAGAATGTGAAGACCGACTTGCGTAATCGGATTGGGGATGAGAATTTAAGTGATAGTTGTGTATGTTATATAGAGAAAGACTTGCTTAAGAAAGTAGCTTTAGACGATGTTTTGGATAGATTTCAAAAAATGAAAACCCGTATGGCGACGTTTTAATTACGTTTGTAACAAGATTTGACATGTTTGACGAATATATAAATTTAGTTTGATGTTCTTTTGTCTTACAAATAATGTTTTATGTGTTCTAGATGTCATACAAATAATGCTTTACTATTTTATAGATTTATACAAATAATGCTTTACTATTTTGTATTGTAGGTGTTGCTTTTTTTAATAGGATTGGGATGGAACTGGAAGATGCAATATCTGGTGGTATTTTACATATTTACTTTAAAGCAAATACTTTGTATTAGACTTTTAATTATGTTTGGAGTTCCTTTGGTGATAAAGAATCTGAGAATTTTGATTAATATAACTGGATATCAACGGTTGGTGGGTAGATTAATACATCTATCTCATACAAAACCAGATATTGCTTATTATGTGCATGTGCTAAGTCAGATTATGCATAACCCTACTAGAGCACATTTGTTGTTAGCTATGAGAGTCTTGAGGTATCTCAAGGATTCTCATTCTCCTGGTAAGGGTGTGTTTTTTTTTGTAAAAGTTCAAATTTGGAACTGACTGCTTATGTTGATTTTGATTGGGGTAAATGTTTAGTTTTTAAAAAAATTGTTAGAGGGTATTGTGTTTCTTTGTGGGTACCTCATTAGTTTCTTGGAAAGGTAAAAAAGCAGTCTACAATTTATCGGTCTATAGCTGAAGCTGAGTACCGAGCTATGTGTACTGCAACATACGAAATAATGTGGCTTATTAATTTTCTTGGTGAATTACGGGTTAAACTTAATTTAATTGTGTCTTTGTTTTGTGATAACAGTGTTGCTTTATCAATAGTTGCAATACTGTCTTTCATGATAGGACCCAAACATTTTGAGTTAGATTTGTTTTTTCTTAGGGAAAAAATTCAAGCAGGTTGTATTACTGTTGTTGGTATAAAGACAGAAAATCAAATTGCTAATATTTTTACAAAAGGATTATTAATTGGCCATCATAAATTAATTTGTCAATGATTAAACTTATTGGATGTTTTTAATAATAAAAGTGAAGGGGGTGTTGAATTATAATGCATATAATTCATATTATTTTTATATTTCATTTCACTTTTATTATTTTTTATATTTTATTTTATTATTTGTTTGTTTTGTTTATTTGGGACATGGGCTGATGCTGGGTGATTTATGCAATTGGGCTTGCAAGGATTGTTGGGCTAAGAATTGCTGATCTAAAGACTTGAGGCTGGATCGGGTTGTAGATGTTGATGCGGGTTGTTGCGAATCACCGAAGACTTCGGGTCATGGAGCGTCATATAAATGAACTCATCACATAGATGAGTTTATTCATTCAACACAAGAGATTTCTAGAAGTCTCTTTGATCTCTCTCTCCTAGGGTTTGCACTTTTTGTTAGATCTTGTTTATTATTGTTAGATCTCGTGTTGAGATCTTGTGTACATTAACAGATCTACATTTTGAGAGTGTTGCAACTCATCGTGTTGATGATCTGCTGGTGAGGAGAGTGTGAGTTTCATTCTATATGTTGTTCTTTGGTGTTTCTCTTAGTTCGAGTGAGTAATAAGATCTCTTCTTTTATGATCCATGTATTTTGACAATTAGTTTGTTTTTAACTAGAAAAGTTATGAGATGATTCGGTATCAGTAGCATTTATTTGTTTATGTTTTCTTGACGCGACGGTATAAAACCCGTTGATAACATAGTTTATTTTATGGTATAAAACCAGTCTATAGTTGTACCAGTAGGTGTCGTATCCTCTTTGGCATATCTCTTTGGGTTGTTTTATCAAGTGCCGGTATCATACTAAACTGAATTGATACTGACAAAAAACCCTGTGCGTAGCGCGGATGATCCCACTAGTTTGTAGCGTTTATCAAGGTTTGTGTAAACAATAGTTTGATCTGATTGGGCCATGTGTTAAACATCTATTGGCCTACATGGCTTTTGTATCATTTTTTTGCCGGTTTGTTTAAAAGATAAAGCTTAAAAGTATGGTCAAACATCTCCTTTTTTTAATCTAATAAAATTAGGTTTTTATTTTTATCATACAAAAGTGTAGTAGTTTGGATTTTTATTCGTTGTTGGCATCGCATAGGTATTTATATACTTAAATAGTGGAGTTTTTGGTGGGTTTTTCTTTTACATCGATTGAACTTGTTACTATTAGTACCTGAAGAAACACTGAACTAATTATGGGACTAATCAGTTTGGTTTATGTTCCTACCATAGGGGTTAATCTTCTAATGGCTTTCTGAGTTTCGTAATGATCGTCTAATCCTGCAAAACAGAACACCGTTACTCGTTAAGAGGGGAATGTGGGGGTTTCCCTCTTAACCGGGCTCCGACGTGAGAATAAGCGACTGCTTTGGGGAGATAATTGAGTATTAAGAGTGAGAGTAGAGGGAATGGAATGTTTAACCTGTGAAGTGAGGTCTCTATTTATAGCCGGAGAGGTGTAAGAGGATGTGGGCTGATGGGCCTTGGGCCTAAAGGCGACACCATAGAGGATATGCTCCTTGTCTCACTAGTGTCGACCGTTAGTGGCTTCTGGGAGCTTTCTGCAGTTGGCTCAATGTGATTGGAGCCACGCGTCACTATTGTCGGCCTGGCTGCCCCTCTGCCATCAGCAGGTAAGTGGAGATCGTGGGGCAGTTGTCTCTGCCCTATGATTGGTGCCATGTAGGCGTCCTTAAGTACTTTTTGTCTCCTGCATGTCAGACGATCATGGAGCACGATTGAGCAGGGCTAGAAGGACGCTAATTGGCTCTTTTCTCCTGCCGTTTGTACCTTGTGTACTATCTAAAACAGCCTTGCGCCGTAGTCACGCGTGAATCTTGCTGAGCAGGTAACTACCCCGCGCGGGGGGTACGAGTTACTGAATGCTCTTCCAGAATGCTAAGTGTTGAAAGTGGAGCTTTCCATTGCTCAGACCTCGCGCCGCATCCAAGAATGATGAAGTAGTCCGCGCGTGATTGGCAATAAGAAATGTGTTGAATAAGGAGTATGGTCATGCGCGCGACCTGGTTAAAGGTTTGCACGGCTTTTTTGGGACCATACCCCTTCAAGTCCCCCCAGTCCAGTGCTGCACCATGCGCAAGGCAAGTGGTTGGAGCTCTGGACTTAAAAAAAGAAGGGTGCAGAAAATGCTTGTTTTTTTATTGGTAGGCGCGCGCGTGCAGATGTTTTGACAGTTGTTACGGCGCGACTACATATCTGGCAGCTGGAGACTCTTTGTTTTGTGTTGATAGCGCACAGATGCCTTGGGTGACCAGGCATGTTGCGCTACCTTGATAACTTCTGCATTAAGTTTTTTGAGGATTTGAGCGGGAAAATCCTCGAAATTTGAATTCTGACGGTTTGGTGAGATTGTCGCTGATGGTGACGTTTGAGTTGACCACTGGCACGGTTGTCATCATGATGGCTCTGACGGTTCCACTTTCCGTCAGGAGAGTGAGATCCACGCGCGCGTGGTAACTGTCACTCCGGGTTTCGCGTCTTACGTGGCGTCTTATGATTGGTCACGTGCGCGGTGATTTCGGCACGTTTACCCATCGCATTAAATGCGATGGGTATATATATTCGACGGAAGAGACGAGATCCTTACTTCCTTCTACAGTTGCTTTCCTTTTCTCTCTATTCATCTTCAAATCTTTAAATCTTCAAGCTACCTGTAGCAGATCTTCAAGATTTTTCTACATATCTTCAAGTTTTTTTCTTGAATATTCAAAGTTTCTTTGACGAATACTCATGGCCGAAGAACATCAAGCAGACAATCCAGGGGAGGAGGGTCCACTTCCTGTGTTGAAGTGGGATCTGGGGTTATTCGAGCAGATCGCCAGGGGCTTCCGGTTTCCACCGGAGTGGGATGCCAGATATTCCGGTCAAAATCAGACCGCTGCTGACGCACCGCCGGGATTCATAACTCTTTTTGAAGACTTCTTCTTACAGGGCAACTTCCGGTTGCCGGTGACGAACTTCATGGCTCATATACTGCAGTATTATGGGTTTCACATTTCTCAGATGAGTCCACCAGGGATGGTGAGGGTTCGACACTTCGAGTTTTTATGTCGATCTCATGATGTCGAACCGACGGTAGAGAGATTCCGGGCATTCTACCAGCTTATTAGGAACATGGGCTTCTTCTCGTTTGGCAACCGAGGGGGTGCTAAAAAGATCTTGTTGAACCCACCGAAGAGTTTCCATGATTGGAAACAGAAGTTCTTCTTCATTCGCGAGGAGGTGATACCTATCGCTATGACTTTCCGCCCTTGGACTCAAGCGATCGAGAAGGAGGAGTTGACCATTCCTAAGAAGGAGGATTGGTATGTGAAGCTCACTGCAGCCCCTAACCGAGTTTTTGGGGAGAGTGTCGTTGAGGCGCGAATGAGCGATCAATGGCCGCATGAGAGCGAGGAAGTTCCCGTCTTGAAGTTCCAGGATAAAGGTTAGCTATTTCGTTAATTGTTTGTATCTGTCCTCGTATTGCTCACTTGTTGCATTTTCAATGTAGAGGCGTGCCTTTATCAAGCGGCTTTCCCCACATTTGGTGGATCCATGGGTGTGCGCCCGCTGGCAGCAGGGGAGCAATATTGGTATGACGCGATTAAGGGCAACTTCATGTATCCAATTGCTGGAGCCTTTACCGATCCGCCCTCTGCTACTGAAGGTGCGCATATACCTAACCCTCGTCCCTTGCGCGCTTTGACTTCTGCTGGGAAAGAGATTGTCTATCTTTCCAGCGAGGAGTCTGTGGGATCATCAAATGGAGAGTTAAGCTCCTGGTCTAACATCTTTTCAGGTGTGTTGCGTGACTTGGGGATTGACCCTGAGGATAAGAAGAAAAAACATGTGAAAAGGAAGAAGGTTATCACTTTGGACCCTGAGGTGACTAGCAAGGGGGCTGGGAGTAGTCGCGCAGCCGTTTATGTTGCTGACAAAGGTATTCCTCGCCTTCGTCAAAGTAACTTGGAAGATTATGTTATAATCAGTAACTCACTAGAAGGTTTGTCGCTGGTGGCTCAAAAAGTTCAGGTAGCGCGGGTTCTCGCAACCCGGATGTTGGTGCGACTCCTTCCTCTGTTGCGCATGATGAGGAGGAAGAAGAAGCAGAAGAGGAGGAGGAGGTAGCTGCCAAGTTGATCAGCAGGAAAAGAAATAGAAGTGAGACCACCGCTGGTGTTTCTACTGCGCCGAAGGCTGGTGTGATTCCCTTGATTGGGAAGCAGAGCAACTTGCGCTCTCTTTACAAGTTCTCTCCTGGTAAGTTCTTAGTTTCTCTTCTTCTTGTTGCTTTTCTTTTCTAAATCACTTAGCTTCTGCAGAGGCCAAGAAGAAGACCCCTGAGAAGAAGGGTGTCGTATTTACAGAGCCCTCAGAGCCAGCGCAGAAAAGGCCTAAGGTTACCATCAAACCTTTCAAAACTGTGGTGGAGTCTGATAAGGACAAACAGGCTGTCGAGGTCGAGAAGGAGAGAGCTGCTGAGACAGAGAAGAGGAAGGCTGAGGAAAAGAAAGCTGAGGAAGACAGGAAGAAGAAGGCTGATGAGGAGCATAGGAAGAAGGCTGCGGAGGAGAAGCAGAAAAAAGTTGATGAGGAGAAAAAGAGGCGGGCTGAGCAGGAAGGAGAAAAAAGGGCTGCTGAGAGGGAGAAAGGGTCTGTAGTTGATAAACCTACCCACCCAACGCAAGCTCATTCCCCTCAACATTATGCTAAAGTGACTTCTTCTGGGGGGGTCCGGTCCGCATGCTTCTGGTGGCGCGAGTTCCGGGGGTGCTGGGGGGTATAACCCACAAACCATTGGCCCAAAGGATACTCTCGGGGATATTTATTATAAGACTTACACCGAGGCAGAACGTGGGAGTGCCCCCCATCGAGCTCCTTGGAATTTGAAGCAGAAGGACACTTTCCAGGAATTTGCCCCTTGCCGCGACTGGTTCTTGAATTCCATCCCTCCTGGTGAGGTTAACCGATAAAAGGCGCGGACTCATGATGAGCTGTATGCAGCGTATGTAATTGGGGAGGCCAATACTCTTTCTGCCAGCCATGAAATTGTGCGTGAGTGGCGCACCATGATTAGGGAGCGGTCGGATTGGGAGAACTACCGCCAGCGCCCTGTGAGGCAGGTTAAGGAGTTTGAGAAGGCTAATACCAAGTTTGAGGAAGAGAAGTCCAAGTTTGAGGCTGATAAGAAAGCGGAGGAATGGGGGCGCGAGGGCCTGAAAGGCAAGCTTCGAGCTGCCGAGGATCTGTTGGCGAAGGAGAAGGCTGAATGGAAGAAGATCTGTGAGAAAGACAACCAGCGCGCTTATGCTGCTCGAAATAAGATTACCGAGCTCGAAGGCAAGGTTGCTGAGTTGACAACGAAAGTCGAGGATGCGCAGGCTGCGCAAGCTGCTAAGGAGCGGGCTGAGGTTCGAGAAATTTCTTTTTTCAGTTTATGCTTTTGTTAGCAGAATTAACTGAGTCATTTACCCCTTGCAGGTTGAACTGGGTGAGGTGAAGGCGCAGCTGTCTGGCAAAGACAAGGATTTGACGGCCAAGGATGTCGAGATTGCTGAATTGAAACGCCGCCTGCACGAGCAGGTTGACAAATGCGAGTCCTTGGAAATCGATCTTGAGGCGGAGAAAGTTAAGGCTGCTACTACTGAGGAGGCCAAACAGAAAGCTGAGGAAGCGCGAGACATTAGTACATCTGCTCTCAATGTGGCGCAAAACAACTATTCCGAGGCTCAAGGGATCGTTGATACTTTGGTCTCCGAGGCTGAGTGGCTATGCGGCAGAGGATTAGTTCTGGTATGGTTTCTTTTAATTTTGGTTGTATTTATTGAAGCCTAGTGTTTAATTTATTGCCTTTGCTGTAGATGGCCAACTCCATCTTAAATGCTGGGGAGCTAGACAAAGCTGTTGCTGCTCTTATAGATGCTTCTTGCGCGGTTGGTCATCGTGGAGGTTATCTGGAATGTGCGCAGCATGTTGCAGAGGTGTTTGGGCGAGAGTTTGACACTAGTCATTGCTCGGTGACCGATGAAGCTGATGCCGAGCTGTCTCGTGCTGAAAATGCTTATAATCATCTATCATTGCCCGTTATGGACTTGGTTGCAAAAGCTTTAGAGCATGATGACTGGTGTCACCGCTTGAAGACCATTCTCGACCCCCCAGAAACTGTTGAGTTATCTGATGAGGAGGAAATAGCGGGCAATGATGGCGATGGCGACAAGCATGATGATGATGATGATGATGGTGATGGCTTTGAATAGATAGTGTTTTCAGGCTTTGTGCCTTGTAATTTTTAGATTTTTGATAACATCTGCGCGGTCGCGCTTGTTTTGGATCAGATGAATGATCGTTGGTTTCTATGTAATCGTTGTGCGCTTGCGCTTATTAAATATGATGTTTATGTTTATTCTGTCACGTTACAATTATTGCACTGTTGTTAGAAACTTTGGTTAAGTTAGCGCGAATAAATGTAAGTGTGGCTCTTGAGCGAGTATAGTTGCTCGGTCTCACGCTATGTTCGCGGAGGACCTTGAAGGTATAACTCAAGAGCTTGTAATTCACTGAAGTATTTTCGTGCTAATCAAAAGTTTGACATGCATTTGTAACTCAAGAAGCATTATGATAAAAGAAAACATGTCGTATGCTTTCATTAACTGAGAAACAGGCGCTTAGGCCAATCATACATCGCATATAGGTAACATAAGGGCGTTTAGCCCACATAGGAAATTAAAAAGGCGCGTGGCCAGCATGAAAGAAATGGCGCATGGCCTAGAGTAGTTACATATAGCACTTGCGCAGTTGTTGCGCATTCCATGTGCGCGGGATGATGTGTCCATCCAGGGTGCGCAACTTGTATGCCCCCTTTCCTAGCACTTCGTGTACCAAGTATGGGCCTTCCCATTTGGGTGCTAGTTTTCCTGGGCGTTCAGCGTTTGAAGCTTCGTTGTCTCGGAAGACGTATTCTCCTGGAGTGAAGGTATAAATGCGGACTCTCGCATTGTAGTACCTTTCAAGCTGCGTCTTGTATTTTGCTTCTTTGAGGCGCGCAATCTCGCGTCTTTCTTCCAGTAAATCCAAATCGAGACGGCGCTCTGCTTCATTGTCAACCGTGTTGACTGCTGTCAAGCGTGGTAAGGGGAGTCCAACTTCCGCCGGGATAACTGCCTCTGAGCCGTATACTAGGCTAAAAGGAGTTTCGCCGGTGCTTGTCTTCGGCATTGTTCGATGAGCCCACAGGATGCTTGGGAGCTCATCTACCCAGCCTCTTCTCTTTGTGCCCAGTCGGGCTTTTATCCCCTCGACGATACTTTTGTTAACGCTTTCCACTTGATCGTTGCCTTGAGGGTGCGCAACGGAGGAGAAGGTATGCTCGATCTTCATTTCCTTCATCCAATTTCGAAGGTCCTCAGAAGCAAAATTGGTACCGTTGTCTGTGACGATTTTGAGTGGAAGACCAAACCTGCAAATGATGTGCTCCCAAATAAACTTGCGCACCATCATTGCAGTGGTTGAGGCGAGAGCTTTGGCCTCCACCCACTTAGTAAAATAATCAACGGCCACGATTATGAACTTGACAGCACCAGGAGCTTCTGGGAAGGGTCCCACCATATGAATTCCACACTGTTGGAAAGGCCAAGCAGTGGATACAGGGATAAGATCGTTCTTTGGGCGCAGGGTTTTTGGAGAATGTCGCTGACAGGAGTCGCATTTGCGCAGCTCCTTCAGGGCGTCGACGTGCATCCCTGGCCAATAATATCCAGCGTTCATAAATTTCGCGACAACCATGCGTGGTCCTGCATGGATGCCACAGATCCCTTCGTGAATCTCCCTGATAAAGTAATTCGCATCTTGGGGGTCCACGCAGCGCAACAGTGGCCCCAAGAAGGACTTTCGGTATAAGATACCACCATTCATCTCATAATGCAGAGCTTTGTTTTGAATCTTTCTTGCCTCTGCCTTGCTCTCAGGGAGTATTCCTTCTTGCAAATACTGAATTATAGGGGTCATCCAAGATGGCTGCCCTATTTCAATCACATTTACCTGGCGCAGCAGGACTGATGGATTTTTGAGTACTTCAATCCTTACATCTTTTGCAAAATATTGAAAGGAGGTTGAAGCAAGCTTGCTCAAAGCGTCAGCTGGTTTGTTTTCGGAGCGATTGATGTGGACTACCTTGTAAGATTTGAACTGTTGAAGCAACTCTTTTGCTTGCTCTAAATACAGGGCCATAACTTCGCCCTTTGCATCGTATATACCATTAATTTGGCTGGCTATCAAGAGTGAATCAACGTGTGCTTGTAGATTTTTAGCTCCCATTTTTATGGCGAGGCGTAAGCCTGCCAGAAACGCCTCGTACTCCGCCTCGTTGTTGGTATTCTTGAAATCCAACTTGATGGCGTAAGTAAATTCGTGTTTTTCAGGGCTCACAAGGCGCAATCCGGCTCCTGCGCCATCTTCGTTTGAGGCTCCATCAGTGTACAGAATCCATAACTCATTTGATATGTCTTTTATGGGAGCCTCGACAATCTCGCAGTCTTTGATTTTATCAACTGGGACTTCTGTGATGAAGTCTGCTAGAACTTGACCTTTGATGGCTGGGCGCGACCTGTACAAGATGTTGTGGCCCCCCAGCTCGATCGCCCATTTTGCTAACCGCCCAGATGTTTTTGGCTTTTGCAATATCGTGCCAATGTGGAAATTGGTAAGTACGGTGATGACGTGGCCTGTGAAGTATCTGTGCAGCCTTCTGGAGGCGTGCAACAACGCCAGTACCAATTTCTCCATCGTTGAATATCTCGTTTCTGGATCCGTGAGCACTCTACTCACGTAATAGATTGGAGTCTGAACTCCATTTCTTTCTACAAGCAATACCGATCCCACTGCCTTGTCCGATGATGACAAGTACAAGATGAGCGGCTCCTTTTCGAACGGTGCAGTCAGGGTAGGGAGTTCGATCAAACACTCCTTCATTTGCTGAAAAGCATTCTCTGCTTCAGGCGTCCACCTGAACTCTTGTTTCTTCACACAGTTGCGCAGAGTGCTGATAAAAGGGTATGACTTCGCGGCGTGATTTGACAGAAAGCGTTTAAGCGCGGCTAGGCGGCCGGCCAACCTTTGCATCTCTTTGATTGTTCGTGGTGATGGCATTCGTTCTATTGCCTGGACCTTTTCTGGATTCACCTTAAATCCGCCATTTGTGACTATGAAGCCTAAGAATTTCCCTTCTTCCATACCAAAGAACATTTGACTGGATTCAATTTCATATTACAGCTGCGCAACGAGTTGAATGTTTTTTCGATGTCTTTCAACATTTGGTCCTCTTCGGGACTTTTGATCACCAGGTCGTCGATGTAAACCTCGATATGCTTCCCAATATCTCCAGCGAAGGTCTTATCCATCAGGCGTTGATATGTGGCGCCATCGTTTTTGAGGCCGAATGGCATCTTTGTATAACAAAAGATCCCGAGATATGTCCAAAAAGCTGTCTTGTCTTCGTCTTCAAGCTTCATTTGAACCTGATGGTATCCCTTGTAGCAATCTAAGAAGCATTTCCATCTGTATGGTGCGAGAGAGTCTATCTTTTTGTCGATCTCAAGCAAAGAGTAGCAGTCTTTAGGGCATGCCTTGTTGAGATCGGTATAATCAACGCACATTCGCCATCCTCCACTAGACTTCTCCACCATCACTGGGTTCGCGACCCAACTTTGATAACGTACTTCTCGCAAGATTCAAGCTTTGAGTAGTTCACGTACTTGCTCATTCATTGCTTTGGTTTTGTCTGCCCCTAAGCTGCGCCTTCTTTGGACCTTCGGCTCAACAGAGGGGTAGGTGTTTAAACAATGCTCGGTAATGTCGCGCGGGACACCGGTCATGTCGGCCGGAGTCCAGGCGAAGATATCCATATTCTTGAACGGGAGTTGCTTGAGATGCGTTCTGATGTTTGGTGAGATTGCGTGACCTATCGTCACCGTTTGCTCCTGGTACTTGCTGTTTAACACCCATTTCTCTGGCTCGGTTGTTGAAACCTTCGCCGCTTTTGTTGGGCGCATCTCTTCTGTCGACATTACTTCTTTCTTGGCATAGATAATCGCCACCCCCGTCTTGGTTGGAAACCCTATCGCTGAGTGGGGCGTGGAAGTTACCATGTTAAGTTTGCCTTGGGTTTCTCTCCCAATCAACAGATCATGTCTCGAGTTGACAGGCATCACCATGAAGTTTACATTTGTTGTTCTTGAATGCTTCCCGTCAGAGAGCGTGACGGGGAAGCTGATTTGGCCTAGCGGGAAGACCATTTCGTTGCAAAATCCAGACAGTGGATAATCAACTGGCTCAAGTCTCGCTTTATCATCCTCATCAAACTGATTAAAACATTGCTCATAGATGATATTAGCCGTACTTCCTGGGTCAATGAAGACATACTCCGTTTCATAATGGCCGATAATACCGGTAATGACGACGGGTCGAGTGGCGCGAGGGCCGCCGCGTACTACTGGGAAAATGACCTGTTGCTCTTGCCATGAGGGTTCGTAAGGGCGCTTGCCTTTCTCCTTTGCGCTGTATCTTGGTCCATTGACCATATGGGTTTCTAGGCGTCGGACTTTGGCGTTGGATCTGTCGAGTTTCTTTGCGCACGTTTTTCACCAGGTGGCTTAGCTTCCCGCTTTTTAGCGCTCTCTCAATCTCTTGACGTAAACTGATACAGTCATCCGTCAGGTGCCCTGTATTTTTGTGGAAGTCGCAGTACAGGTTGGGGTCTTGCCCCTTCTTGTTTGTCATAGGCCTTGGAGCCTTGAAATCATGATTCTCCGTCATCAGCACCTCTTTTGGTGTTTTTATGAGCGGAGTCCAGTGCTTTTCTCGGTTATCATCCCTGACTGCTCTTCGATAGCCGATTCTATCAATTGTGTCGCGTGCATCTTCTCTATAGCGCGGCCTCTCTTCATGGCCCCTTGATCTTCCGGATTTCCAATCGTTATTTTTGTACTTGTTGCGCTTGTTGTGATCGCGCGAGTTTCCCTTGGAAAATCGATCTTCAGTATAATAATTCTTGTTTCCGGCGAGTGACTCTTAAGTTTGCGCGACTATTTTCGCGTCTTCCATGAGCATATCCCATTCTTTGGGCATTCCATCTTTCCCAGTGATAGTTCTGATGAGACTATCACAGCGGATGGCTTTCTTGAAGTGGCAACGCATTACGCCACCGATTTCCAAGCACTCTTTGTTGAAGCGAGTGATGAAATCTTCCAGACCCTCATTATCTCAGCGCCAGATGTCCTCTACCTCGGCTGTGTCGCGCTGGTAACGTCTCTATTGACTGAAGTGATTCAAAAACTGTGTCCTGAAATCCACCCATGACTTGATCTTTCCCGGAGGGAGGCTGTCGAACCAGGCGCGAGCAGCCCCTGTAAGCGTTTGAATAAACAGATGGCACCACATGGGCATATTCCATCCTCCCATGCAACCTACGCTTGTGAAAACTCTGACGTGATCATCGGGATCAGTCAATCCGTTAAACTTTCCAACTGTAGGAGGTAACTTCTCTCTTGAGAGTGGCGCCAGCGCGATCTTTGGAATGAACTTTGAATGTTCCACAGCTTCAGCTGGTCGATAGGCGAGGCGAAAGTCTCGCTCTGTCTCTTCGGTGTACCCTACGTGTTGTCTTGGTTTGTAGTATTCATGGTTCCTCTGCAAGCGATTGAAGACTGACGAACCCTCATCATCCTGCCAAGTTGGATCATTCGGGTCAGTATCTTCCCATTCATTGTTCATGTTGCGCGGCGTGAGCCGGCTATGAACTGGGCCTCTTTGGACGTGTGACGGGTAGTCATAATAGCTTTCTGTTTCTCCCCGTGTATCGCGCGTGTCATGCACGCTTAGTCTTCTGGTAGGGGGAGGTCTGTTAGCTCTTCCTTGGATGTTTTGCTGTGGTGGTATCTGGCGCGCCCCGTGACTGGGGCCTGCTGGTGTAACCAAGGACGGTTCTGCCGTTAAGACTGCTTGCTGTGCGCTCAAAGATTGATACGCCTCATTAATGGTGGCAATTTGCTTGGCGTACCATGAGGCTAGAGTTTCGCCCTCTGGTAGCCCTAGTAGCGCAAAATGTTCTGAGGTGGAGCTGGGTTTGAAGGTCCAGCGCCGTTGTTTCCTGGGGTTATCGTTTGAGTGATGCGGGTGATACTCCCGCGCGGTCCCCTAGTGTTGGTTACTTCGATTTCGCCAATTTCTTCAATGTGTTGGGGTTGGACGTTTTGATTACCCCCACCCAACACCGCGTTAGAGTTTGCTCCGAAACCAAACTCGGGAATGATTCCTTGACCAGCCATGATTGAAGGAAGAAAAAACAACAAAAACCCAGAAAAAAGAAGATGAAAGTGTTTTGTAGAAAACCGGTGGGCTCCAATGAAGAAACACTGAACTAATTATGGGACTAATCAGTTTGGTTTATGTTCCTACCATAGTAGTTAATCTTCTAATGGCTTTCTGAGCTTCGTAATGATCGTCTAATCCTGCAAAACAGAACACCGTTACTCGTTAAGAGGGGAATGTGGGGGTTTCCCTCTTAACCGGGCTCCGGCGTGAGAATAAGCGACTGCTTTGGGGAGATAATTGAGTATTAAGAGTGAGAGTAGAGGGAATAGAATGTTTAACCTGTGAAGTGAGGTCTCTATTTATAGCCGGAGAGGTGTAAGAGGATGTGGGCTGATGTTGGGCCTGAAGGCGACACCATAGAGGATATGCTCCTTGTCTCACTGGTGTCGACCGTTAGTGGCTTCTGGGAGCTTTCTGCAGTTGGCGCAATGTGATTGGAACCACGTGTCACTGTTGTCGGCCTGGCTGCCCCTCTGCCATCAGCAGGTAAGTGGAGATCGTGGGGCAGTTGTCTCTGCCCTGTGATTGGTGCCATGTAGGCGTCCTTAAGTACTTTTTGTCTCCTGCATGTCAGACGATCGTGGAGCACGATTGAGCAGGGCCAGAAGGACGCTAATTGGCTCTTTTCTCCTGCCGCTTGTACCTGGTGTACTATCTAAAACAGCCTTGCGCCGTAGTCACGCGTGAATCTTGCTGAGCAGGTAACTATCCCGCGCGGGGGGTACGAGTTACTGAATGCTCTTCCAGAATGCTAAGTGTTGAAAGTGGAGCTTTCCATTGCTCAGACCTCGCGCCGCATCCAAGAATGATGAAGTAGCCCGCGCATGATTGGCAATAAGAAATGTGTTGAATAAGGAGTATGGTCATGCGCGCGATCTGGTTAAAGGTTTGCGCGGCTTTTTTGGGACCATACCCCTTCAGTACCTCATACGATTGGGCCATATGTCCAACTATTTTTTTTTCTTTTTGCATGCCTGATTATATTCAACTAGTGGAGTCTTTATGTATCAAGCATCTCTTTTACTTTTAGTCCAATAATTGGGTTTTTGTTGGGTATCAAACATCTCTTTTACTTTTAATCCAATAATTGGGTTTTTGTAAGGTGACAAAATACTATTTGGGATATTTTTTATTGTCGGCATGGCATATTATTTTGTATATTTAATTAGAGGGAGTCTCCGTATTAAGCAACGAGCTCGATTGGATTCATTACTATCGGTACAATGCACACTTGGTATCCTTTTCTTTAATCCAATAATTGGTTTTGGTTAATGTAGCAAAATACTATCTGGGATATTTATTCATTGTCAGCATGGCATATCTATTCATATATTTAATTAGTGGGAGTCTTCTTGTTATGCGGCAGGCTTTTCATCAGTATCGATTGGGTTTGTTACTATCAGTATGATACACACATTCGGTATAGCATTAACTTGTCAAACCATAAAAACGAATATTGGTGGTACCTATGTTGTTAGGAACCAATTGACTTTGTCCGGTACGATACACACATTCGGTATAGCATTAACTTGTCAAACCATAAAAACGAATATTGGTGGTACCTATGTTGTTCGAAATCAATTGACTTTGTACGGAACTCGCAGTCGATACAACTTACAAAACCAAAAACCATACTCTATTGCTTCACTATCAACAAAATTATAAGATTAATAAATAACATTTTAGATCTTACGAATTCAGTGAATTCTATATATAATGAATAATTTATACCTAATAAATAAGTAACTAGCTGCATGATTTGTCACAATTATGTGAGCCTAATATTATTTTTCTCGCTTCTCTTATATCACCAATTTATATTATATTTTTTAATAAAAAATTGTTAAACACCAATAGTAATAAAACATTATCTAGTTAAGAATAGCGTACAAGATACACGAATAGTTCCTATGTCTTTAAAAATTTTGAAAAATGGTCTCTAAGTACAAAACATTATCTAGTTAAGAATAGTGGACAAACTACATAAAATACTTTTATTATTATTATTATTATTATTATTATTATTATTATTATTATTATTATCATTATTATTATCATTTTACGTCATATGTTATAATTTAGTGAGACAAAGATTTTTTTCCTCTCTTATTTCACTTTCTTTCAAACTCTATCATTCAAATTTAATATTTTATCTAAAAGATCAATAATATCTTTTCAAAAAACCGTTTAATAATATTTTAATCTTCATTATTAAGTATATTTATTTTATTCAACTCGTGTAATACACATTCTAACATAGTTATATTATATTGAACTAATATATAGTCATTTCATATTCTTTTGTCTCGAGTAAAAAGTCAAAATGGTCCCTGAGTTTATGTTACTTTTGTCACTTTAATCTAAAAATGAAACTTTTGTATCTGGGTCCTTGAGGTTTCATTTTTATTGTCATTTTCATCCAACTAGCAAACTGGGTTAGAATTTTCTGTTAACCTCCACCTTTAACATCGTCTTCCTCATTTAAATTAACTATTATTCATACGTAAAATGACAAATATGCCCTTCATTAAATGAGGAAGACAATAAAAAAAGTGGAGGTTGATAGAAAATTCTAACCCAGTTTTGTTGTTGGATGAAAATTGCAGCAAACATGAAACCTCGGGGACATAGATATAAAAAGTTTCATTTTATGACTAAAGTGGCAAAAATAAAGTAAACTCATGAACCATTTTAGCATCTTACTCTTTATCGTCAAATGCAACATGGTTACATTATATTACACAAGTATTTTGCACAACTTACGTTTCTCATAAAATACAACAAAATTATGTATACGTTATGTAATATGATAAAATAAGATATATCAATTAAAAATATCAGTAGCCTATACACGTCAAATGATATAATTGTGTTAAACGAAAATATCAGTTCAATAATTATGTTCAACGAATAAAAAGTAAAGTCACCTCTAACAGAACTACAATTCATTTACTTTAGTCTATCTTCATCCCTACCCACTTTCCTTATTTTCTTTGGAATTTCGATTTTCATTCTTGGTTTTGTCCATGGTGTGTTGTTAGATCTAAAAAACATACCAGTATGGCGGAGGCGGTTAGTTCTTCCGTGATCGGAAAAGTGGTAGACTTGTTGTTTGGTGTGGCTATTAAAGAGATAAGCTACGTGTGTTATTGCTCTGAAAATGTTGAAAAATATAAAAAGGAAGCTGATAAGCTGTCGAGTATGAAGGGAAGGGTTCAACAACATATAGATTTGGCTAGATCTAAAGGGGAAGTTCTACTAAAAGGCGTGGAAGAGTGGATGAATAAAGCAGATGCTGAAATATCCAACGCCACGCAGTTTACTAACGGAGAAGACCAGGAGAAATGCTTCCATTTGTGTACCCTCCGTCGTTGTAGTAAGATGGCGATAAAAAGAACGCTTTCTCTTCAGCAGCACCAACAAGAGGGTAAGAGTTTTGAAACTTGTGTCTCCCTTCCTGCTCAAGCCCCAGGATTCACAGACTTGTACCAAAGTAAAAATCTTGATGATATCGGTACCCATAAGTCAATTTTGAAGGAAATCATTCGAGCTATAGAAGATGACACAACACAAATCGTTGGAATCAATGGCTTAGGTGGTGTAGGTAAGACTACGCTAGCTAGTGAAGTTGCTAAAGCAATAAAGAATCAATTTGCGGATATTGTGTTTATAACAGTGTCAAGAACTGTTGATGTTAAAATAATTCAAGAAAAGGTTAAAGTTCCAGCAAGTAGAATAATGAACGGAGAGAAGGTTCTAATCATTCTAGATGACGTTTGGGAAGAAGTAAAGACTGAAGAATTGGGCATTCCATGTGGGAGTGAGTACATGAATTGCAAGATTTTGCTAACATCTAGAAGCAGAGACGTGTGTGCGGCAATGAATGCCCAAAAGAATATCTCGGTGAACCCTTTGCAAGAGAAAGAAGCATGGACGCTTTTTGAACGTGTGGTTGGTAAAAGTGAATGGGACCATACATTGAAAGAAGTTGCAATAAAGATTGTCAAGGAATGTGGTGGATTGCCACTTTTTATTCAAGCTCTTGGAAAAGCCCTAAAAGACAAAGAAATTAAAATTTGGGAGGCAGCGCTTCGACGACTACAAGCTCCCATAGATGGGGATGTCACCTATAAAAAGGAAGGTATACTGCAATTGAAGCTAAGCTACGACCATCTTGAAGATGAAGTAGCTAAGTCACTTTTCTTATTGTGTAGTATGTTCCCAGAAGATGGAAACATTGGCCTTAAAACGTTGACACATTATGGGCTCGCTCTTGGGATATTTAATAATCCCGATAGCATTCACGATACAAAAGATATAGTTCAACTGGCTGTTGAGTCTCTTAAATCATCTTTCTTGTTATTGCCTGCGAATTTTTTCTTTGAAGATAATAGAAGAGAAGAAGAAGAAGAAGAATTATTTAAAATGCACGACCTTGTTCGTGATATGGCATTGTTCATTACTTTTAAAGGTGATGACAAGTTTTTGGTGGTGTCCGGAAAAGGTTTGAGAGAATGGCAGCCAAGAAGCGACGTTATAAAAAGCTACAAGAAGATCCCCCTCATGGAAAATAAAATATGTAAGCTTCCTGATTATGAACCTGATTTGCCACACCTTGATACTTTCCTTATACAAATGAATGAACTTTCAATTGTTCCGGCTGAATTCTTTCGGGGCAAGAAAGAGCTGAAAGTTTTAGATATGCGGGGTAACAACATTTCATCTCTCCCACAATCACTAACGCAGCTCACAATGCTACGCCTGCTAGATCTAAGTGGAAATAGATCTCTCTGTGAAATTTCGTTACTTGGGGGGTTATCATGTCTTGAGATTCTAAAGCTTAGACGTACTGGAATTATAAATATCCCTGAAGAGATCGGACGATTGACCAATTTAAGGTTACTAGATGTTTACTATTGTAATGATTTGTCTTACGTAACACCTGGTGTGATATCAAAGCTCACTAGGCTGGAAGAGTTGTATGTTCGGTTGTTGAAGGAGGGGAATTGTAATTTTCTTACGGACCTAAGCGAATTGAAGTTGCTGAAAATTCTGCATTTAAGAGTTTGGGAATTGCGTTCTATTCCCAAAATTGAAACCTTGATAGAATTTGACATTGGGAGACCTGGATGCGCAATGGGTTTATATAAACGCTGCCTACAAGTTTCAGGATATAATAAATGCTCATGGACAATGCCAATTAGGAAACTGGTTCAGCTATCTGAAATGTTAACATTGTCAAATATAGAAGATTTGGATAACATCTTACCAGACCTATATCAAGAAGGTTTCCATGAATTAAGGAGTATTGTTTTAAGAAGGTGTGGCAATGTTAGAAGCTTGGTGAAGACATGTGACTTGGATGGAATTCAGACTTCAAATGAACATGGTGGCCAGATGAAAACAAAGGGAAAGTTTTTTTCCCATGTGGAAAAAATCCAATTGCACCGTTTGGATAGGTTAGAGCTTCTATGGGATAACCCACATCAATATATAAGCTTTTGTAATCTAATGAGTATCCGTATAGAAGATTGTCCCTCTTTATTAAAGCTATTCCCTATAAGCGTAGCACAAGGGCTTGTCAATCTCAAAGATTTAAGTATTTCAAATTGTGAAAGTTTGGTGAATGTTATTTCGGATGGAGATGAGCAAACAACTGGAAGTGAAATTGAATTGGTAAAAAAGGATACAAATATCGTGTTCTCCTTTGATCATATTTGGCTTTATAATCTCCCCAAACTTGAGAACTTCTACTCTGGCCATTCTATCATCAACTATCCTTCTTTGGAGTATCTTTTTGTGAACAATTGTCCAAGCATGAAGAGATGGAGTTATGGAGAGAATCATACAACCAAGATCAAATTTTATCATGATGAGAGAGAGTGTAGCATTAATGATTATTTTGCAGGACAACATGAGGTATGAAAAGTGCATGCCTTAAATTAATAATAATATTGCTTTGCTATGTTAATTAATTTGTTACCTTTACAGAAAAATGGAAACTTCACGAAGAGGTGGGGATGAACAAGGCTGTTGCATATGCTTTCTAGTATGTTTATCTTGTAAGTGAACAAGAGAACTTAATGGTTTATTTTTCTCTTTTTTTCAAAGGGACTCAACCATAGGTCTAATTATATATAGCCGAAAAGGAAACCAAGCTGCTTAGTCATATATCAAACTGTTTAAATGGTAACTAAACGAGTTAAATATGCAATTAACTAAACTATGCAGTTAAATTTTGAAGTGGCCATTCTGTTATCAAATATCCTTCTTTACATAATATTGAAGTGGCTTTGTGTCCTGGCATGAAGAGATGGAGTTATGGAGAGAATCATACAACCAACATCAAATTTTATCATGATGAGAGAGAGTGTAGCATTAATGATTATATTGCAGGAAAACATGAGGTATGAAAAGTGCATGCCTTAAATTAATAATAACATTGCTTTGCTATGTGAATTAATTTGTTACCTTTACAGAAGAATGGAAACTTCACGATGAAGCGGTTACCAAGAGGGCTTTTATGGAGACTTCACGATGAAGCGCGTAGGAAGAGGGCTTTTTAGTATGTTTATCGTGTAAGTGAACAAGAAAACTTAATGGTTTATTAATTTTCTTTTTCTCTTTTTTTTTTTTTCAAACTGTGTAAATGGTAACTAAACCGTGCAGTTAAATATGCAATTAACTAAATTATGCAGTTAAATTTGGTCGAATTGTTTTTAATTATTGAGCTGCAAGTTTTGATACAAATTGAGAAAATCTGCTAGTACATAGTTTTTAGGGGAATTGGCCTGTAATAATCTTACATAGACCTTATTAGCCATTAATAATCGCACCTCAGAATATTCCCCCCACCAGTCTCACCTTTCACATATTTTTCCTAAAATGGTCCCCCGTTAAAAAAACTTAACGGAGTTAAGCTTTTTTCCAAATTACAAACAGATCTTTTAGGGATTTTGATCAGAACGAAGATACGAGTCCATTGATGTAAAACTTGCCTCGAAACAGTGCTCCAAGTGACTTGATTTTTGTTAATTGGAAATTTAAACATCCGAATTGAAGCGTCGTTTTCAGCGTTTGGAGCACCGTTTCGAGGCAAGTTTTACATCAATGGACTTGTATCGTCGTTCTGATCAAAAGCCCTAAAAAAGATGTTTGTAATTTGGAAAAAAGCTTAACTCCGTTAAGTTTTTTTAACAGGGGGGCATTGTAGGAAAAATAGGTGAAAGGTGGGACTTGTAAGGGGAATATTCTGAGATGGGATTATTAATGGCCAATAAGGTCTAGGTGAGATTATTACAGGCCAATTTTCCTAGTTTTTATAATCACAGAATATTTAATTTTCTATGATAATAGGATATGGTATTTTGTAAGTCCAAGTTACCTTTTTAATTATTTAGGAATTTTGTTCACCTGAGTGAGTAGCTAGAAAAATCTACAAGATGTAAAGAATATTTAATTTTCCTTTCAATTAACCTCACCCCTTTCTCCTTTTAATTTATTTCCAAGGTGAAAGTATTATTGAATAATAAGTTGGTGCAAGGAGATTGCAATATTTGCTCCAACCAAGGTAAACCCCCTTTAATTTAGGAATTTAAAATCTATATATACACACACATAGGGGCTGTTTGTTTACTTTTAATGAGGCTCTTAATGGTTCAGACCTTTTACTGGTTTAGCACTTAATGGTTCAGACTGTTTGTTTCACGAGCAGATGTCTGAATGGTTCAGACATTTTCCTTTGAATGGTTAAGATTTATACAGAGTCTGAATGGTTAAGACTAGGGGTGTGCACGGTTCGGTTCGGATGGGAAAAATCATAACCGAAACCGAAATGTCGGTTTTTGGTTTTTTAAAACCATTCGGTTTCGGTTTTTATGTCGGTTCAGTTCGGTTTTTTGGAACAAAATTATGTAAGATTATAAAAATAAAAAGTATAATTTAAAACATAAGAATCGTTCTTATATGTTTACATATAAGCTATGCAGTTAATCCGGAAAAATATCGGTTATCGGTCAAGGACCGATATTTGAGATATCGTTTATCGCGGTGAGATATCGGTAATTTATAATATCATGCATATATATATATATATATATATATATCGGTAATTTATAATATCATGCATATATATATATATATAGGGTAGGGTTCTAGAGTGAACTGTGTGAACTAATCTGGGCCATTGGATTACACCATCTAGAGATTTTTAACCAATGGCAAGATTGTAATTATAATGTTGTAACCTCCCTTTAAATTAATTGACATAAGGGTATTTACGTCTTTTGTAAATTGCATTTATTAAACAATATAATCAAAATCCCTAAAATCTCGCTAGTTTCCGTATATACGAGATACACAGCTGATATTGGATACACATATGTACAGTCTCGCTAGTATTAGTTTATACAAGATACATATATGTTAGTTTATACACATGTGTACAGTCTCGCTAACTATCAATTTATACAATATACACAGCTGTTAGTTTATACACATGTGTACTGTCTCGCTAACTATATGTTTATACAAGATACACAACTGCTAGTTTTTACACATGTGTATAGTCTTTTATACACCTGTGTATTATATTCAAAAATGGCTACATATGTGTATATTAACAACATATGGTATATTATGCATGCACACGAGTAGATTCATATAAAAATTATGAAATTAATGAAAACAAAACATATCACATGTATGCAAAAATAAATAACTTCATCACATATTCAAAAAAAGTTAATGCCCAAAAATAATTACAATTTCAATCTCAAAGAAATTTTTCAATATTTATTGAAAATTATAAAAAGTTAAAAACAATATATTATGATATCTATATATACGGATAATAAGAGAAAAACAATATTCAAGTTAAAATTAAAACAAAATCTATGGATAAAGAAATGATAGAGAAATAATTAAAAATGAAAGAGAGAGAGAGAGAGTTAAGAGGTGAGAAAATTATGGGATTTTAATTAAATATACTTGGCTAATGTCAATCTTGCCCTTTTAATCTAAAAAATGATCAAGTGTCAAAATTAGTTCACTCTCAATAAGTTGTTCACTCTTGAACCTAATCCTATATATATATATATATATATATAGGGAGATGATCATGAGAAAACTAGATATAAATGAGAAAACAAAAAAACTAACCAAAAAAGCACTAAAAATGAGGGGGAGACTTTTAATGAAGGAGGGGTAAAATTAGAAAAAAAAATTATATAACTTTTCAAACATTTCCCATTTCTCCATACGTTATCATTTTAAAACAAAAATGGCACCATAAGATCACAATTTTTTGTATCTTTCATTCAAGTATATTCGAGCATATTTTTTATGACATAAAAAAAGATTTATGGTGTCGTCTTGTTTTCAATACTATTATTATAGTAGTGCACATGTGCAATATAACATGTACTACAATTGCATTACATGCTTAAAATTAGCTTTTTGAGTCTAGTTTAGCTTTTAGGGTTAGTTTTTTTGGAGGTTTAGGATTAGGATTAGGTTTTTGGGTGTGGGGGGGGGGGGGGGGGGGAGGGGGTTTAGGTTTTTGGGGGGTGGGGGGGGGTTAGGTTTTTTTCGGGTTTATGTTTAGGGTTTAGTTTTAGATTTTCGGGAGGGTGGGGGTGGGGGGGTTTAGGTTTTTGGGGGGTGGGGGGGTTAGGCTTTTGGTGGGAGGGTGAATTTAGGTTTTTGGGGGGTGGGGGTGGGGGGTTTAGGTTTTTGGGGGTGTCGATGGGGGGTGGGTTAAGTGGTTTAAGCTTTATGTATTAGTGCACATGTGCAGTACAACCAAAAAAAAATTTTTTTTTTTTTTTGAAATTTTTTTTCCATATATAAAAAGTAGCGATTTTTCTAAAAAAAATTGTAAAAAAAAAAAAAATTTGGTATGTTTTTAGGTTTTTTTTAGGCTTTTTTTTGTTAGTTTTTTGGTTTTCTCATTTAAACTAGTTTTCTCATGATCCATCCCCTATATATATATATATATATATATATATATATGAGTAGGGATCCTGCGAAAAGTGTGTTTTTCCTAGAAAGTCTAGGAAGCGATCTGGGCCATCCAATGAGTGTGTTTAATGGTTAAGATGAAGTCAATGGCAATCTTGTAATTTTTTAGTTTATTTAATTCATTGTTTTAAAAGACTAGGGGCAAATTTGTCAATATATCGTGTTTTAAATCAATTAGATAACCGTCAATCAAACCCAGTCCCTAATTTCACGCGATTTTCCCTCTCTCTCTCTCCAAACCCAACTTCGAAACTCCAATCCTTACAAAAAATAACTACAATCATGGAAGAAGATAACTTTAGAAAGGATGGAGAGCACCAGATCAGTTGTCGGAAGCCATTCGAAAGACCCCGTAGTCGCAGGTATTAATCATGCAGGGCACCAAGAACATGCTGTTAAAACACAGCGTCAAGAAACATCAAGAAAACACATCGTATTAATCTGCTTGCTGTTAAAACATAGCGTCAAGAAACATCAAGAAAACACATCGTATTAATATGCTTGCTGTTAAAACACAACTGTATGAATCTGAATGCTAAAACACAACTGTATGCATCTGCTTGCTGTTAAAACACAACTGTTTGAATCTGAATGCTAAAACACAACTGTATGCATCTGCTTGCTGTTAAAACACAACTGTTTGAATCTGAATGCTAAAACACAACTATATGAATCTGCTTGCTGTTAAAACACAGCTGTATGAATCTGAATGCTAAAACACAACTGTATGAAAGCTGTATGAATCTGAATGCTAAAACACAACTGTATGAATCTGCTTGCTGTTAAAACACAACTGTATGAATCTGAATAATAAAACACAGCTGTATGAATCTGCTTGCTGTTAAAACACATCACCAAGAACAAACTGTTATAACACAGTACCAAGAACATGCTGATAGATTCCAGCAAGAAAACGAAGGAATGATTGATATTAAGTGAGATCAGAAATCGAAAACAAAAAATTCCGAAATTTATGGATAGTTAGTTATTGAAGATAATTTCCTAAAATAAAAATAGATTGTGAAAGTACATAAATGCCCTTTTAGATAAAATCTTTCAATGCCACATGTCGCGTTCTTATTGCTTCCTAGACTTTCTAGGAAAAACACACTTTCTACCCAACTCCTACTCATATATATATATATACCCTATATATATATATATATGCTAGAAGTCTAGAACCTATATAATATTAATAGCAAAATAAAGAAGTGTTCATCAAGAGGTGGTAGAAGTCTAGAACCTATATAATATTAGTAGCAAAACTTTAGGACTTATATCTTGGAAGTTTTGGGTGCGTGAATGAAAGTCTCAAAATGTGGTAAATACTTTGTCCCACATTGGTGTGGGAATAAAGTGAGTGGTTGTTTACAAGGTAAAGCCTTTACTACTCCATTGTAGCTTTATGACATGTTTTACCACAAGTCCTACCCGCGCGCAGGGGGGTGCAAAATATGAGTTTCTGAGCTGGAATTTGGTTGAACTCGTGCGTGCCCGCACGTCCTGCGGACACGAATGGGCTAATATTACAAAACGATATTTTAGGCTACCGCCGATAACCGAGATATCGACGCTATAGCGCGGAGATTAACTGCATAGCATTTAAGATAAAATAGTTAACCTCTTAATTAATATTGCTTACATAAATCTAACCTTCTAATCTTATAATAATTTGAAGATCATTTAATTTTTATATTAATAGGGTAAGGTTATTGTAAAAAAGGTTAAAAGTGTGAGAAAGGTGAGAAAGATTGTGGAGATGACATGCGTCCTAAATCTAAATTAATTCAAAAGAGTAAACAAGTAATTTTATCATTAATTCAATTAATTAAAAACTTCCCATAACCGCCACCTTAATTACAGTAACTGGATTTTTTTAAAAGATCTCTATAAACATCCTTCAGCACATATATAACACCATATAGTAAAGTATATAACACTATTCAGTAAGTATATAACACCATACAGTAAGTATATAACACCATTCAATAAAGTATATAACACCATTCAGTAAGTATATAACACAATTCAGTAAGTATATAACACCATTCAGCACATGTATAACACCATTCAATAAAAGTATATAACACCATACAATAAAGTATATAACACTATTCAGCACAAATATAACATCATTCAAAAAAGTATATAACACCATTAAGCACATATATAACACCATTCAATAATCCTTACATCTCTGTATCATCTTCTCCACTGCCGGCACCATCACTGTCGCTCCGCCGCCGCTGTCGTGTATAGGTGGCCGGCACTACCGCTATCGTTAACGTTAACCGCTGCACGGCCGCTAACCGTTGTCGCTCCGCCGCCGCTGACGCTCCGCCGCTAACTGCTGCACCGCCGGAGATGATGAACTGGTGCTGCTGGAACCGCCGCTCCACTGCGATGTAGAGAGAGAGAGATCGAAATTGTAGAGAGATAGATCATCTGGTCGTGCGTGTGTAGAGAGAGAGATCGAAATTGTAGGGATTTTGATTTACAGTTTCCTATTTTGAATGGATATAAAAACTTTATTACCCCTACAATTTTCAATTCAGTCCAAAAAAATAATACAAATTTTACAGTTTGGTCCCTATTAATCTCAACCATTAGATCAAAGATCTAATGGTGTAGATTCTTTCTTACCATTCTCACACTTTTGGTCTTTTTTACAGAAACCTCAATCTATATTAATATTTGTTATTTCTTGTAGGTGATAAATAAATTAATTCAATTATAAATAAACATATAATGTTTTTATTATAAAGTCTTAACATGCAAGAATAAAATTAATAATATCTACTAGCATTGGGTTAAACACTTAAACAACTTAAACTTAAACATAAAAATATATGTATTGTAACTTATATTTTCGGTTCGGTTTTTTTCGGTTATTGAAAATGGTTATCCGAAAACTAAACTGAAATTTTCGATTATTAAAAATCCGAAAACCGAACCGTCGGTTTTTGTTTCGGTTCGGTTTTTTTGGTTCGGTTTTGTCGGTTATTTCGGTTACGGTTCGGTTATTTCGGTTTTCTGCTCACCCCTAGTTAAGACCTCTAATCTAAATTGGTTAGACATTTGCCTCTGAACGGTTAAGTATTATACAGGCTCTTAATGGTTCAGACCTCTTACTGGTTCAGCACTTAACCATTCAGATGTTGCCAAACAGCCCCATAGTGTTAGGAGTAATATACAAATACTTTTTAAGTGTGAAGCTTAGGTTGTGGGGAGTGGGGCGTTGGTTGGGGCGATGGATGCTCTTAAAATCCAGCTGCTCCACTCCGGGTTGGCATTGGGCATAGCGTTGCCCCTTTGGCGTGGGTATTCAGCCAGGCGGGGGGCAGGATAACTTGGCTGGCTTTGGTTGGCTGATTCAATATGGTTGGCTTTGGTTGGTTACTTTAATTATAAAAATTCATATGGTTGGCCATGCCAACCCAAGCCCCTCCACTCCCCGTAGTCTTACAAAGCAAAGAAAAAACAAACAGTGTCATGCTTGTAAATAGTGTCACAACACTATTAAGCAAATAATTACACTACACGGCAATGATAGTTGCACTTCACTTTTAGTTGTAATGTAATAATTATTGCAGTACAACAAATTTTAACTGTAATAATTATTATTACTCTCTTTTAAAATTATAGTGTAATAATCACGCTAGTGTTTTCGACACACACTTTACACGTTAAAGATTATTTGTACCATCCTATATACATGTGTGTGTATTGTTTTATATGTTTATTATTTAGTTTTATGTGTTATAGATGTTATACACATAATGCTTTTCTATATATGTATTGTCGGCATGTAGGTAGTGCTTTTTTGGAATAGGATTGGGACGGAACTGGAAGATTGCACTATCTTGTGGTATTAGATATTTACTTTGAAGCAAATACTCTTGTGCTAAACTTTTAATTATGTCTGGAATCCATTTCGTTTGTGGCATGTAATTTTCCTAACTCTAGTTATGTTACAAGTACACTTTAAACATTATCGGCTTTCAATTCTTGTCTGTTTACCAACTTAAATTTATGTTCAACGTGTTGTTGTAATTGGCATGTAACACCAAATTTTGATAATTGAAATTGATGCAACATAATTCACAATAATCAGTTATTTAAAGGCATGAACTAATCCATTTTGTATGTTCAGAAATCCACCTCAAGCTAAGTAATAGGTCACATACACAGCAAAAAAATCCAGATCAATAAAACCCAACCAAATCATACACAAACCCATATATAGATATAGAAAAATGTGTTAGTGGTTGTGGACTTGTGGTTGTGTTGTGTAAGACCACCCGTAGTGGGGCAGTATTTGGGTGTGAATTGCCTAAAAAATGCCCCGAAAACACCCGCGCACTACCCCCGGGGGCGTTTTTCTTCAAAAATTGGGTTGGGGCATGCTAAATTAAACGACGGATGAAGATTTTGTTGGCCAATCATAGGTATCCTTCTTTTTGTTTGGCCAATATCTTTTTTTTTTATGGTTTTTTTATGAGTTAATTGCCCGGATAGTCCATGTGGTTTCTTATTTTTTCACTTTTAGTCTCCACCTTCAAAATAGCATGTTTGCTCCCTATGGCTTGCTCACATGTTACTCGGATGGTCCCTATGATGGATGGGCGTTTAATTATCTAGTCAAGTGTATTGTAAAATTACAAATAGGGCTGTAAACGAACCGAACGTTCAACGAACAGTTCCTGAACCGTTCGGCAGGAAGTTCGTTTATGTTCGTTCGATTAGCTTAACGAACGAACACGAACAAAAAATTTCGTTCGGTTAGCTTAGCGAACAAACATGAACATAGGTCTCGTTCGTTCAACTGCGTTCGTGAACGTTCGGTAACATGTTTGGTTACGTTCGTCTGTGTTCGTTTGATTATATTAAAAAATAATAAATAATAAACATTTTAGCTAAACATATTAAAAACTTCAAACCTTATTTTTTTCTAAGTTAGCTAAAATTTGGACATGCTAAGACATTTTTGGGGATAATTATGTGTAAGTTAGTTAAAGTTGATTCATCGTTTGGTGGTGTATTAGATTTATTGTGTTTTGATTTATCATTTGATAGTTGTATTTAACTATTTATATCCAATGTTTAAGGATAACAATATTTTTATTTTTTTTTTATTTTCAAGTTAAATGTTCGTTTGCGTTCTTTTTATTTGCTTGCGTTCGTTTGTTTGTGTTCGAGACTAGTGTTCATGAACTGTTCGTAAACAACTTAATTTTCTTAACGAACGAACATGAACATAAACTTATGTTCGGTATACGTTCGTGAACATGTTAATTTCCTTAACGAACGAACACGAACATGGCTTTGTTCGTGTTCGTTCGGTTCGTTTACAGCCCTAATTACAAATATACCCTTACTAATAAAAAATAAAAACTAAACAATCAAGTACTCAATGGGCCCCACCAAACTTATCTTAATCTCCAATAACCCCCCCCCCCCCACCCCCACCAAACCATCATCCCCTTCATCAAAGACATTCAGAGTTACACCACCACCCTCATTCGCCTTCGCCGTCGGAAAAATTGTTTCATCACCCTCGCCTTTCCCTCATATCACACCCATCATCTCCATTCTCGAACTGAACCACCTGCAACTCAGATCGAACTTAAGCACCTGCAACTTAGATGACGTCACTCAGGTGCGAGATTGAAGATAATGATGTCATTGTTCCCTTAGTCGGGATCCGTCGCCTCTGGTCCATGGTCGCCGGAGGCAATCCTTTGCTCACAGACGCAATCCGTTGCCTCTGGGTCCGTGGTCGCCGGAGGTAGAGGTCCGTTGTCGACGATTTTAGGTGGGTGAGAGCATGGTTGCAAAAGTCGCTAGGCGCTCCCTAGTCGGATTCGGGAGTACTCGGCTTAGGCGGAGATTACTCGGGGAGTAATTGGCCTGAGAGACCAGTACTCGTGCCTCGGTAGCCTACCTTGGAGCGAGTACTCGGAGAGTACTCGGAGCCTAGTCGGGACTTTTACAACCATGGGTGAGAGTGTAGCCGACAAAGATGTGGAGGTCTATGGTGGTGGCGATTAGGTGTGGCGGAGGTGACGATGAAGGTGTGTGAGGCTCAGGGTTTAAGCTGGCAACGATGAAGGTGTTAGATGGTGGCTTCACAGTCGATGGAAGAATATGCGGTGGTCTTGATCAACTCCGGTGAAAGTATGTGGTAGTGAGAGTTTAGCTGCCAAAGGTGTGGGGCTGGTATGCATAAAACAGGAATAGAATTAGTGGGCCCAATAAATCTTCCTATATAATAAAGAAAAACTTTTTCAAGACACGTGTCAACATATCAAGCCCCCCCCCCCCCCCCCCCACCTCTTTATTGTTACCCTATGTGTAATTTTTTGAAGATTTTCAATTTCTATGTTTTATTAAATACAATCTTTCAAAGACTCATAGGCTGGCAAACCAAACCTCCAATCTCATTTCAAATTTCAAATTTCAAACTCATCTAACCTAAATTTCTCTGCAGCCACATTCTTCTCCTTCGCCTTCATACTTGAAACCCTAGATTCAGATCTCGCTGCAGATCATATCACCTCTTCTACAATTTCTCCCACATCTCAGCTCTTCCAGGTATGTTGCTTTTGTATTTGATATGGATTTTATACCTTTATTCGATTTTCTTGCTCTCAAACCCTAGATTGTATCTTCCCTGTCACGTTTCATCAAGCATGAGCATAATTCTTGTTAATCATTTATTCTTGGTTCTAGTCACGATTGTTCTTTTTAGTGTTGTTAATGATTCTGTCCTTTTCTTTTCTGATTTACAAACCCTGAATCGATTGTTCTTTATTGAAGCTTGAATATCTCCTTCCACTGATTTTCACAAACATGGACTGTTTATAGCCCTTTTAATCCTTGGTCTTTCTTCTCTATGTCTCTTCCAAGTTTACCATCTTCGATCTTCAGGTTTGTCTTCATTGTTATGTTAATTTTGCCAAGAGTTTGTAAGGTTTTGTTAAATTCATTATAATATTCTGTTAGACTGTAAAGTAATTTGTTTGTTTGAATATGAACATTTGATTTTAGACGACAAATATGCAGGACAAATTTTAAAATCAAATACATATAAGGTGGTCTCGACTTCAGGTATGTTAATTTTATTTTCTATGATATTCAGAATTTTGGATGATTATTATCAAAAAGGTTTAGTCTTAATAGTTGTTATTATGTTGGAACTTTTGTCCAACCTAAAACTCCTACAGTGCAGTTAGTGAAACGAACTGTTCAAGCTGACAGGTATATTCCTTCTCAAATTTATGACAAATTGGATCTGAGATGGTATCGTAGTTTGGACATACAATATATTGGGTAGTGTTTTCTTTAGATAAATTGGAATCTGTATGTCTTAGAAATTAACAAGAGCCCGGTTTCGACTCTCACGGCTGGAACGGCAGGGTATCTGGCTCCGGAGTATCTACATTGTGGTAAAGCGACTGATAAGACGGACATGTATAGCTACGGGGTGGTGGTGTTGGAGGTTTGTTGCGGACGTAGACCGATTGAGAGGGAAATCGGGGGTCCGAATATGGTTAATTTGGTGTGGGATTTGCATACGAAAGGGGAGGTTTTGGGCGTGATTGATAAGCGGCTTAATGGGGAGTTTGATGAGGCGGAAGCGAGGAGGCTTTTGATGGTCGGGTTGAATTGTGTGAACCTGCGAAGTGATATGAGGCCGTCGATGAGGCGGGTGCTTCAGGTTTTGAACCGTGAGGCGGAGGAGACTGAGGTGCCGAGTGTGAAACCGAAGGTGAGTTTTTCGAGCGGTATGCCTTTGAGTGTGGAGGATCTTATGCGTTGCGAAGAACATGTTCAGTCTTTGAACCGTGAGGTGGAGGAGAGTGAGGTGCCGAATTTGAAGCCTAATGTGAGTTTTTCGAGCAACATATCGTTGAGTGTCGAGGATCTTGTGCGTTGCGAAGAACATGATGAACGCGAAGGAGATGGTTTGGATTGTGTATTCGAGATCCGTATTGATTAGAAGGTTTGAGTTTTGGTGTTGATCATGTTCAGTTTTGAAGGTTGATTTGTTGTTGATCATGTACACTTTTTTTGAAGGTTTGATAAGTAGTATGTTTGTTGATTAATTTTGTAAATTAACAACATTCATCACAATAAAGTGACAAATTGCATAAAGTGATACACCCATTTATAATATAATCGTGCAATCCAATTTTACATTTTATAATGGTCCATATTTTTTTTCGTAAATTTGTTTTTTTTTTCAAAGTAGTAACATGTTCAATCTTGTATATTAACATTAGTGAATAGTATGTTATATTAGGTTTTATACCTGTCATTCAATATTAGTGGTGGAGTTAGAAGAAATTATTTTTTTATCATATATTCATGCATGTAATGTAGTTTTTTTACCATACATTTATATAATATATAAATGTACTTTTTTACAGTATATTCATACAATCAAATACACATTGGCAACTAAAATTAGTAACTAAACGCTAACATAAAATCAAATTTTGTCCCGTTTGTGCTAGAATCGGGGTCGTCCCCGAGAATCCCTAATAATTCCCGGGCAAAGGGTGAGTAAGAGTAAGAAATGATGATGTTTACAACTTATAATCAAACGGACTCGGAAGGGGATAGGTCGTTTGGTATTTATTTAATCTCAAACGGTGGGATAATAGAATTGGTAATTGTCAGTTACAATATTTATTTATTATTAATGTATTAGGCGGTAAATGCCAACAGGTAACTGTGTGACGTTTGAGACGTTGCTTTGGTTATCATTTTATGGTTGAATGGGGTGTTTCATGAAAATAAGATGACTTACTGTGAAGGAATATCTATGAAAATGAAATGACATAATGTGGACAAAATTTGAACGGTTATTACTTTGAAGAGTTTAATTTGTAAAGAAGAAAATCTTGGTGGCAAAATTAAAACTTCACAAATGAAAGGGTGTTAGTAAAATGAACTAAAAGGTGTGACTTTTAAACAAATAAGACATAACCTAAGTTGCTAATTGTATAAGTGTATAATATGTCAGCTTGCTAAATGTTTTTTTTTTTTTTTTGAAGAAAAAAGTATCTTTTACATCTGGGTTTGTCAGATTTGATAATCTTTTAGTTTTTTCTTATGAATCATATGCCGGAAGATGAAGGGAAGGTCAGTATTGGAGAGAGCTAATTGCATAGCAAAGGGTGGGGCCCCCAGGTTCAAAGTTGCAATACTTGGTGTTGCTGGAGGGATTGGTCAACCGCTAGCTATGTTAATGAAGATGAACCCATTGGTTTCGGTTCTTCATCTTTACGATGTCGTTAATGCTGCTGGTGTCACTGCCCATATCAGGCACATGGATACCGGTGCTGTGGTAACTTTCTTTCAATAACAAAATTTTAGCTTAGACAAGCATCTTTTTCCTTAACACTGTCTTGGGAATTTTGTGGTGTGGGGATAAAAACTTTATAGGAAACTTTATTGAAATAATTAAACAAAGGGTTATTCGATTTTATCACCCGCAACTATCGGCATTTGGCCGTTGCCACCCGCAACTAACACTTTGACACCCGGCACCCCCAACTTGACTTTTTGTTTGCACTGACACCACTCAGTTAAATATTTTCTAACTTGATTAGTCATTTGTCCGATGTGGCACCATTTGGCTGATCTGTACATGCTGATGTGGATGATGAGGTGTTATGTCTCATTTATATACCTTACCTTACATCATAATCACAGTCATCACCTTCACTCATCATCGCGATCATCACAATGGAGCCCTAATCTGCCGAATGTAAGGTAAGAGTTAACTGAGTTCTTGAAATTAGTCATTATTTTGAGATGTCTTCAACAATAGATGTTATGCTATGGATTGGCGGTCACATTAAGGTAGGATTTGGTCAAGCACAGTATGTAGGAGGTGATTCAAAGCGTGTTAGAGTAGATGTAGACCACATTTCTTACTTTGAACTTGTAGATTATGCAATGGATTCCGGTTTTTACGGTTCTAGAAAATTTCATATGTATGGGTTGGATGCTGATGATGGGGACTTCATCACTTTGAGAGTGATAAAGATGTGTTGCACTTGGCTGGTAAGGTTATGACATGGAATGAACCATTTATGGAAGTCCTGATCCAACCAGGTCCAATACTGGCAGATGAAGCCCACTCCTGTTCCAGGCCCACTAACCCATCTCCCTGGCCCAATGAGCAAAAAGCCCAATCCACAAAGCATGCTAGGTCAACTGATAGGGTTTCAGTGGATATAGACAATGAATATGGTGATGATAGTGATGACAGTGAGTATAAACAATCAGCTGGATCAGGAGAATCGGATGATTATACTGATATTGATGACCTAGTTCAAAGCAGTGATCATGATGAGGAGGAGGTTCTGGAAGAGGTAAATGGGTCTGAGTCAGATAGAGAGGACTTGGAATGGAGACAGTCACAAGATGCAGTTAGAAAGGCTACTCATGTTGATTGTGAAACCAAAAAAAAAAGTTGTTTGACGAATGCTTAAAGGAGAAAGAAACAGAGGGAAAGTGTCACACCCTGACTTTTGCGGAAGCGTATGATGTGTGACTGGTTTAATATCATTGCATTCAATCGTAATAAACAACGATATGACCAAAACGATGTTTATCCATTCATAAAATTTGAGTATTACAACACTGGTTATTCAAGTTTTTAAAGCACAACCTTCAACTAGGTTACAAACCAACAAAAGTGGATGACATCTAAACTTGAAGTCTACTTCTAGTTACGACACCCGCGCCCAAGATCCATCATGTTACCTGAAATACATGTAATTTTGGAAAACATCAACAAAAGTTGAGCGAGTTCATGCGTTTTGTGCGAGTACTGTAATCTTGTAAATCTTTGAGAGACTCCTTTGTAAACAGGTATGAAAAGCGTGTATGAACATAATTGTTTTACAAGGACTTTAAGGCATGTGAGGACATAGGGAGCACTCGTAATGAGTTGGCATATACCCGTGTCGATTTTCCTCGACTGTGTCGATTAACCTCGACTGGGACTCCGAAGCACTACTTGGTACTAGTTGTGACCATGAGTGGGGTTCGGCCGTACCCGTTAGATCTAACCCTCGTTCCTAATGAATGTTTTAATGGCATTTCAGTGTCTAGTCTATGCTCACATGATCTAATATTTCATAGGCATTTCATACCGTTTAAGCATTCGTAACATGTATTTCACCCCCGAGAGTTATAAAACCAAAAACAGTTAAAGAAAAGGGGGAGCATGAACTCACTGTTTTGCGTCTTCAGTACTCGTAACTCAAATCTCGTCAGCAAACACGACTACCTACAATGTGCTAGGGTCCATTAGACGAGCGGGCCGTGCCTTGCCTTAGTATTCATGTTTTGAGTTACGTTTCTTTTATGTCTCAAATATTATTCCAAGGTTTCGCGACAATACTTCTCAAGTATTTATTTTCGTATTTCCTTCCCAAGGATGGGAGTATTTCATACATATATTTTCGTATTCTTGTATTTGTAGTTCCGAAATAATATATTTTCAAGTCTTACTTTAGAAAATATATTTAAACTTGTTTTGTCAAAACAATGTATTCCAAGGAAATATATATTTTAATCTCCCAAAAATAATATATTTTCTTCTTGTTGAAAATATGACATAACTTGGTAAAATGTACAAAAATCATATTTTCACTTCTTGTATCCAAAATAATATTTTCCAAAAATATATTTGTAAGAGTATTTTCCGGAATATTTTATAAGTTACGTTTTTACTGTTCGGTTTCGCATTACCAAGTGTGTAACTCATATTTTATTCCTTGTGATTTCTGGTAATATTTTGGATTGTAAATTTCATGGTATTGGTTAAGTTATAATATTTTACTCTAAAACAATATAGCTATTCCACAAAGTATACAAATATTCACACAAGTGTCTTTAGTATAAAATATATATTCTAAATATATATTTATCCATTTTTATTTACAAAAACAATCCTCCAATACTTGTATTTTTGTAACAAAATCTATGGCAAAATTTATATGGGAAAACCAAAGTTAATACACACTTGTAAATACTTGTTAGAAAATATTTCTTTAAGTGTTTGCATTTTTTTAGAAAATTTCGCCATAGTTTCCTTTGAAAATGGAGGTGTCCATGCTATTTAGCATATCATTTTCTTTTTAAAATCAATCACACAATGAACAACAATCAAACCCTAAACATCTTGCAGTTACCAAGTGCAAAAACTATACACTTTACATAACAACATGAACTTGATCATTCACAAAAACGTATAGTAACTTGGTAAAGTGTTTAGTGGGTTTAGTTACCCTACAAAATATATTTACTTCTTGGTAAACTTTATTCTTGGAAATTTTAGATGTTTACAACTTGTAAATATGTTTTACAAAAATGTTTATTTATAACATCTTTTTGTTTCATAGGTATTTCTACACTTATTTTATCACCAAAAATAGTGTAGGTTTAATAAAAAAACATGATCTTTCAAAAATCATCTTTTTAAACTTGGTTTTCTTGGAAAATCATTCACAAGTCTTGAATCTATAAGTTTACTAGGTTACTTTGGTCATTGTCTTACAAGGAATCATTTTTATTCACCAAGTTCATGTGTTCACTAGAAGATGATCATCCTATGTTATTACATAATCATCCTCCCACTTGCTAGATTATGTGTTTAAACACCATCTAGCAAGTTTGATGTGATGATCAACATCATCATCTCAAGACATCAACAAGCAAGCATTATACATACACTAAACAACCTTATTTCAACAAGATTCCATCATATTTCAAGCTTTATGTTCAAGATTGAAGTTCAAGTCTTTTAGTGTTCTTGTTATTTCAACATAATATATCTTTTATCCACTAAAAATATGAACTAACAAGTGTTAAAAAGAATCTTACTACTAGCTTCAAGCTAGGGAAGAACAATGGTGAAGATGAAGTGGATAAAAGCAAACAAAGGAGGTCCTTGATGATCCAAGAGTTCGACACCTTCTTAATCACCCTTGAGCACCTTGAGATAACCTTGGATTGGATGAATGTTGATCGAAAATGGAGATGGTGGGGAGGGGATTCTCGGCCGTGAGCTTTAGGGGAAGATAAAGTGGGTGTGGTGTGTTGTGTTTATGAAGATGATGATAGTTCTTATAATCTCTAAACTCTATTATCCAATGGTTTAAGTGTCTCCCCAAGTACAAACCATATCAAATCAAATCCCAATGAAAGATTATGGAAGATTTATAACAATCTTGGAAGATTATGGTGATCTTAGGTGGGGGCCACTCATTTGGGCCGTAAATTATATGGGGGAGGGGGTAAATTGTAAGTTGATGGTAAGTAGGTAAGTAAGTTGGAAGTTAGATGTAAAAGTCTAGTGTTTAATGTGTATCTTGCATTACATAATATGTTAGAGTGTTCGGGAACCATAACTAGCTTAGAAAAAGTAAAACAATGCTTCTAGCAATATTTTGGTGTTCCGGGTAATGTCTGGTTGTTCGGTTAGATACCGGTTCGTTAAAGTGTCAAGTTATTCCTTTTAGTGATTTTTAAGTACCCTTTGGTGACACTTTTAATTCCCGACACTTGGGAAAGCATTCAGGACCATTTTGCCATATTTTTGTATGTTACTAGCATGTTAAAATGCTAATTTTTGTTGTTTAATGCAGAATTCTGCACTTTGAGTGGGTTTTAGGCACTTTCCGACACTTTATCTATCACCTAGATAAGCAGTTTTGTAATCCTTACTTTCCTACACACTATACTAGTGTATCACTTGGTCTCTGGCTCATACTGGGCCTCAAAACACTGTCTGTCTATGTACTGAACTTCGTCAACATTTTTAGTTTGTCTGGTAATGGTGCCAATTCCGTTCTGCGTATTATTAGAACTATATCGTGTTGCATGTAGCAACGAATAAAGTCTTGCAACATGAAATGCCATTGTATGTATATAACAGTAATCAGAAATTCATTTGTCTTGTAAACTAGATCATGCACAATTATTTAAGCACAGATTCCTGTTCAGTTAGTGTACGGAATGTACGGAAAAGTGACAGTTGTCACAGACTCCCCCCGTTAAAATAATTTCGTCCCGAAATTCAAGCGATGCCATCGGTCGCAGGGGAGTTGTGAATCAAATGTGGTCACTTATGTTTAAAATTTGTCTTCATGTTCCCATGTACTCTGGGTCATGATATGTATTCTAATGTACTTAAGTAAATCAATTACGTCTTCTCTGTTTTTCGTGGACTCTTGGTCCGCAACCTTAACAGGTTCTATAGTAATTTTGTCGTTTGTCATTGACGTGAATCTTATTTGTGGGAACAACGACTGTTCCTTGAGTCAGACTCCTCTAGACACATGGAATGTGTCGCGATCACTACTGATCTTTTTCTGGAAGTTTCATCTTGTGAGCAATGGTTCCGATCCCTACATCGGGGGTCCAACCTTTACGTTTTCCAAATCACACCACTCCTTCTCTAGGCGAGGCTCCCATTAAAGCCATACTTCTTGTTTCAAATTCCTACGATTTCCGCCGCTCATCGGCGCAATCTTTCTGTATTTCGCGGGTTGTCTTGATATGATCACATATCTGATCGATCTTGCCTCTAGTCTTTCCTAAACCAACTTGGGCCAGTAGATTTTTTTATCTCCGATCTCTGTTTAACACAACGGGGATTGACTTATTATGTTCCAACTAAAGCTTCACTCGAAGCGGTTTAAACGGCGGAGTGATAAATACTGTTGTAGGAAAACTCCACTAAGGGCAAGTGAGTGTTCCCACTTTTCATCGAAGTTTATCACACAAGCACGTATCATGTCCATACAGCCTGCATCGCTCAGTAGTTTAGTCCATCTACGTTAATATTCAAGTCCTTACGATCAACGGTGTGCTGCAACCCTTGTGATCAGTAAAGATCATGCAGTGTTTTCTTTCAGGTAATGACGTCAAATTTGCAGCGCGCAATCACTGTATCTGGATCATGGTTTCTTCTCATGATTCCTTAATCAATGTGTCGCGTATGCAATGTCGTGGTCTCGTTAAATCGTCGTGCAATCGAGACTTTGTCGAGAAGCGTCACATATTGCAACTCTAACTCCTTAGCTCTTGATTGCAGGGTTGTCATGAATCTCGTTCTTATCCACCATGTATCTTAAATTTCTTACCTTGCGAATTCGAAATCCGCTTTTCGACTTCTTAGCACATAACTGTTCTTTCTCTAAGAGTTGCAAGGTAAATTGCAGCTGTTGCTCACGACCTTCCTTGGTCGTTGGCCATATAAGAATGTAGTCAATAAATATAATCATGATCTATCCAGGTATGGCTTACACGTTTGATTCATGAGGTCCATGAATATTGTCGATGCATGTGTTAAGCCAAATGGTACGACAAGGAACTCGTAATGCTCGAAGCGAGTCCTAAAGGTTGTTTTAGGGATATTTCCTTCTTGTTTTCATAGTTGAGGACATCCTGTCCTCAAGTCGATCTTTGAGTGGTAATTGTAACCTGACAGTTGGTCTGTTCATGTCATCAATCCTTGGCAAAAGATACCAATCCTTGATATCCAATTCTCTAGAATTTATGCAAAATGGAAACTGTCAACTTTCTCTTTGTGTCTTTAACTAAGGGTGTCATGTCCTTAATTTCCTCTGTCTAGCAGCTCTTGCAATTATATCGTAGGCTCACGCTTCGCGGACGAAGCTAGTCGGTAAGGCGTCATTCGGCACTGGTGCCGCTCCTGGCACGAGATTTATCCTGAACTCCTCTTGGCGCTGTGGAGGTATTCCTGGCAACTCTTCAGATAAGGCTACTGGAACTTCTTCCGTCACGGGGATGTTCTCAGGCTCTGCAGTCTACTCGGAGAACATGATAAAGAATAGACAATTAACAGCAGGGTTTATAGCTAATGAGTTCCTACCATTGTTTAGATCCAAGCCCAATTGGTCTGCTAAGGAGATTGTATTGGCTGTAAAACAGAAGTATAAGGTCATAATTACTAAGTGGTTGGCTTACAAGGCTAAATCTTGTGCTCATAAGAAGTTGCATGGATCAATGAGGGATCATTATAGTAAAATTGGTGCATACATGGATATTTTGAAGAAAACAAATCCAACATCAACGTTTGTTCTTGTAACTGCACCACCAGGTTTTATCAATCTAGATCCAACAGCCACATGTGAAACATTCTTTAGATTATTTGTATGTTTTGATGGTGTCAAAAAAGGATTTTTAGCCGGATGCAGGAAGGTGTTATGTTTAGATGGCTGTTTTCTGAAGACATTCCTGGGGGGGAATGTTATTAACTGCTGTTGGAAGGGATGCTAATGATCAGATGTATCCTTTGGGATGGGCAGTGGTTGAAGGGGAGAACAATGATAGTTGGGAATGGTTCATGGAAGAGCTCAGGAAGTGTTTGGGAATAAATGATGGTGGGGAAGCATGGACATTCATATCAGATCAGCAGAAGGTACCACTTTTCTATGATGCTTACTAGAAATACCTTTGTTATATTCTGTATAGTATTAACACTTAAGATCATGCAGGGTCTATTGAATGTTATTGCACTAATATGGCCAAGGGCAGAGCATAGAAACTATGTAAGGCACATCTATGCTAACTGGCACAAGACATTCAAGGATGAGGAGTTGAAGGAACTGTATTGGAAAGCTACAAGGGCTTATTGTGAACCTGAGTACATTCAAGCACTTGATGAGATGAGATCAATCAACCCTGATGCAGTAGAAGCATTATTGAAACAGGATAAAACTTGTTTCAACAGATGCTACTTGAAAACTCACACTAAATGTGATGTAATAGTGAACAACATGGCAGAAACATTCAATAGTTACATCATCGATGCAAGGTCAAAGCATATTATTCACATATTAGAGGATGTCAGAATTCAGATCATGAGTAGGTTAGTGACAAAAAAAAACATAAATGGCTGCCAAAGATGTTGTCATCTGCCCTAATATACAGGAAAAACTAGAGTTTTCCAAAGGTGCAGCTTATATGTGTGAAGTGTACCCCTCATCTTATCAAGTTTTCCAAGTAAGAGACTTTGATGATGTATCTGTTGACTTGGATAAGAGGACCTGCACATGTAGAAAGTGGGAACTTAGGGGATATCCATGTAAGCATGTGTGTGTTGTGGCTGGGTTTTTACATAAGAATGCAGAAGATTATGTGGACCAGTGTTACCACAAAGATACATACATGAAGATTTATGACTTCACAATCCCTCCATTGCCAAGTGAAAAGTATTGGCCAAAGGTTGATTATCCAATGGATCCACCTCCAATAAAAGTTGCTCCTGGTAGGCCTAATAAGAAGAGAAAGAGAGACCCTCATGAGGATCCTAAAAAGCCAGGAAAACTAACTAAGCATGGGGTTATAATGACATGTGGTATTTGTGGAGCAAGAGGTCATAACAAGAGAAAATGTGCTGAAAAAGGGAACATGAATACAGGTGGGCATTTAGTGTTTTATTTCATTTGTTGTAGATCTCTAATTATGCTAACTAATGTGATTTTATTGCTCACAGCTGAACCTGGATCAAAGAGACAGAACGGGAACATAAGGAAGAGAAAGTCAACACAGCAGTCAACACAACAGTCAACTCAACAGCAGTCAACTCAGCAGACAAGTCAACTCAACAGCCAGCCCACCAGTCAAAGAGGGGGCAAACTGTCAGCTAAAAGAGGAAGACCAAGAGGGAAGGGCAACAGAGAAGGATGTGCTTAGTTGGTGAATGTTTGACTTATGTTTGGATAATTTAGTGTTTTGTAATGCCTCTTTTGGACAAGAATCATGTAGGCTTAATGTTAAGTAATGAAACTATGTAAAGTAATGACTTAATGTGGTATTTAATGTTTTGGTTAGTTAATATTAATGATGCAGGGGTAATTTGGTCATTTTACAGGTGTGGTATATATATGCAGTGGGTTATATGAGCTTTTTAAAGCATGCAGGGGTAATTTGGTCATTTTACAGGTGTGGTATATACATGCAGTGGGTTATATGAGCTTTAAAGCATGCAGGGTTGTAAAACCCCAAAAACGAGTTTGGTAATCAAACTCCGTTAATACTAAAAGACGGGTAAAGTACCGTTAGTAGTAAAAAAAATATAACCCGGTAAATATTTGGATTTAAATAAGAAATCCTAATATTAAATACAAGCGAATCAAAGTTTTAAGGAATTGAATTTATAAGAGCCCGAGTTAACAGGACTTAAAATAAATTGAATTATAACTCCCGGGACCCACCAAGTAACTAGGAATATTAACCTAGTTAGTTAATGTCTTGACATAATAGAACAAATATGGTTAAGATACCCTTTAAATAACTTGTGTAAAGTTGAGGGACTAAACATAGGCAAATGTAATGAAGTTTAATTAAATCAAAAATTAAAACACAAAACACACATACGTGTGTTGATGCCTGCGATTTCATCAGAGCCACAAGGAGCTCTCAAAATTCAACCCTAAACTTCAAGAAATTCATCAAATTGAAGGGGCAAATCAAGCCCGAATCGAAATCCAAGCATAGATTAGTGATCACCTCAGTAAAGGGATCATGAGGTATGTGAAATTTTACTATGTGGTTCCATCTTAAATTTTAGATGAACTTGTGAGATTCGAATCTGAGCTTGCATGTTCGTTGTTTGGATGAAATTAGGGATGAAACTATGTCTAGGAGTAAACCCTAGTCATTTAATTGTTAAATTGATGTTCATGGTTGTGAATTCATGATCATACACTCATGTGTCAAGTGGGTTTTGTAGAATTATGCTAAAGACTAGGATTATCTTTGTTAACCTAGTGTATTTGAGCTTCATGAAGAAAATCCAGAATTTTTGATATAAAAATTTGACATGAACATGTGACATGATGCTTAAATCTTGGCTAAATAGTTAGTCAATAACTTGGTTGTGAATTATATGAAATCATGCTCATTAGGTGTTTGACATAATGCCTAAGAGAAAAGAAATGTTGAAAATTCGGACTAAAAACGCATATTTGATTTGAGTGGCAAATTGTGCGTTAAGACTTATAAAAAGGGTTCTAAACGGATTGTGAATTGAACTCTTTAGGCGAGGAATCCGGATTGTCAAGTGGACAAGCCGGTGGAAATACGCGGTTGAAAAGGATGCTTAAAAGGTACGTAACTACGATTCCGTTACGTTATGCTTGATTTCGTATTCTCGCTAGTAGACTTTAAATTAGCATAATACATGAAATTGGCATTTAGTTGAAGTGACGAAGATCACTAGGTAAATAAACGGGTCAAAAGGTGAAATTATCACCCTTTGACAATATCGACTAATGGTTTGTCGAGCTACATGTTTATAGGAATAAATATCAAATGGATACGCACCTCGCTATTGCTTAGCGACTACTAAGTCAAGGTATTTCAACAGGTCAATATATTGATC
This sequence comes from Helianthus tuberosus, assembly GCA_030545235.1. Taxonomy (NCBI): domain Eukaryota; kingdom Viridiplantae; phylum Streptophyta; class Magnoliopsida; order Asterales; family Asteraceae; genus Helianthus; species Helianthus tuberosus. The sequence goes on from CM060397.1 coordinate 174,071,807, forward strand.
CGAGCCAGGTATGTATAATGATTCAACTCATCATGTAGAACTTGAGATTCTATAAGAGTTAGACAAGGTTAAAATATAGTTATTCGGTTACCTTTTAGGTAAACCGAATAAATTGAGTTATGATTATGGTGTTTTAGAAGCACATGGGTTTATAAACAAGATTATAGTTAAAAGGTTGGATTTTGGGTCAAACAAGTATTTAAAAGTTTCTTTGTAGTAAAAGAAGGATGAAAATTGACCAAATTGCCCTTGTAAGCTAATTCGAACGAACGACCCTTGCAAGAGGTTCGAAAACGAGTTTTATGAGTAAATAAATGCTTAGAATAAGAAAAGATAGTGAAAGATGTAAATTCTTGGGTCGAATGACTTTATATGAGTCTTTGTCGTAAAAAGATAATCCGAGGGGTAAAATTCGGAACATATAGATATCCACATTAAATCCAACACACATAAAGTTGTGGTGGAAAACTACTTGATAAGAAATGTAGGAGTAAGATGCTAGAAATGTATAAAAGCGAGTTCAAGTTCTAAAGTGCTTAAATGCCCTTAACGGGTCAAAATAAGCATACGAGCGAAAACGTATTTAAATTGTGTGAGAAATCTGTGATTTGAACCTAACATGGTAGATAACTTTAATTTGAAAAGGTGCATGTGAAATAGGGATTAAACAAATATGTTTGTCTGATAAAATGCATAAACGGGTTAAAATTCGGTAAAACGGCAAGGAGTCGAAGACTTAGAAGTCTCAAATTTTATTATGTAGGATGTTGGATTTTAACTCCATTTGATGGAGGATTATATTACAATCATGTAGGAAGAAACGGTAGGTCAAACGGACAAGCGGATTGAATGATACGAAAGTTTTCGTGTCAAAAACGGCAAAAATGGAAGGGGCTGATACAGGGGCCACCGTAACTTACGGTGGGCACCGTAAGTTACGGTGGGGTAGAAATCCTTATGGTAGATACCTCCTGAGTTACGGTGGGGGCATTGTAAACTAGGGGCCACCGTAACTTACGGTGCCCACCGTAAGTTACGGTGGAGGCCATATCCGAGTCCTTGTTTCTGGGATCAAGATCTCAATGTTGGAATTTCCTGATTTTTCTTTAATTCGATTATTCGACCCAATCTTCCTTGTTGTATTAGTTATTTAATTATCAAAACTGACTTTTAAGTTGGTTTTGAACACAGGTGAATGTTGAGAGCCCCGGATGAAGATCAAGCGACGAGCAAGAACCGAACACGCGTTAAATGAAGCTTCCGCAAGTTGTTTTGTCGTTATTCTAAAACGGCGAATTAAATCACATCATGTTGTATCACTTTAAATTGTAAAAGTTTTTAATAAACCCGTATTTTTATAGTATGTGTAGTCTTAACTACACATCTAATTGTTGGTATTTACATGTAAAACCTTTAAATAGTAACTAGGGTCTTACAAGTTGGTATCAGAGCCTTGGTTTAAGAGATTCAAGTATTGTGGGAAAACTATGCTTGGACTTAAACCTTATGCTCTTGATAAAGATTGGTGTTCGGTTCGAGGCTTGATCGCAAATCCGGTAAGTACATGTATGTAAATAGTTTAGCATGCTAAAGTGTTGTAAACAACATATAGGGCTATCGTGAGATATACGTTACCCCAATTAAAAGGATTGATATGGTTGATGAAAATACGCGCGTTGACGCGTATGGTAGAAAAAGCCTTGTATTATAATGCGGGCGATTATTGAAGTTGACATTACTAACTCTTTTGAATGTTTTAATTGAAGGACCCTCGCGTCTGAAGACAACGAGAGATGAATGAATTGCGGATATGATAATGGAACGGTCCGAGGTATGACAAGAAGAGCGTACTCATCAAGGACCTAAATCGCGTAACAATCACAAATAAGTAATGGCAAAGAAAGCCCGTTAGGGCAAGCATTTATCAGGTGCACATTTTAAATGATTACGTGAATAGTAATATGCAACAAATACGTAGAGATTTAAAGTTGCATATGTAGATTAAAAACTTGGAAAAAAACCCGAATAGAAAACCTATCCGAGATATTGTTTCCAAGAAAAACAAATAGAGGCATTACTTACATGGGGTGTAATGTGAAAATTATAAAAAGGTCATGTATATCAGGTGTTGAACGCTTACTCTGGCCAAGTAAGTAGTGAACACGTGGTACCATGAACTTCTTATGATGGACACATTTATGTCCGATGTAGTAAGGACGGGGTGAGTGTGACAAATTAAAAAGTACCCAAATGAATCAGAAAAGCAAAATATCTGATCATAATGTAAACGCACAGCCGAGTGACGGAAGCGTATTACATTAGGATAATGAGCCCGAGAGAAGGGACAAAGAAACATCTAAATGATTAAAATATGCACTGGGAGGGGGTGTACTTACATTCGAACCCGGAAAATGCAAACATGTAAAACGATTAAGGTACGCACTGGGAGGGGGTATACTTACACTCGAACCCGGAGAATGCAAACATGTAAAATGATTAGGATATTCTTTGGGAGGGAGTGTACTTGCACTCGAACCCGGAAAATGCAAATATGCCTCTTAACGGGCCGTTTTAGTAAAACGGCAAACTTGAGGACAAAGTCGGAATATAAAAAAATGAAGCGAGATCTTAATGCATACCGGGAGGGTTGCAATAATAACGACTTCGGTACAACACCCGGTTGATGGGTAAGAATTTAACACATGGGTAGACCGAGAAACGGGAACTCGGATGGAAAGTTAAAAGACTCGGGTTTTGAGTCATAACTAAAAGACGACAAGATAATGTAAATAGAAATTTTGAATAAATTATGTTCAACTATTTTAAAGTTGAACGGGTTGAATATAATATCATGCCGAAGGGCATGAGTAAACGCAAGCGGGATAAAGGTAGCGTTAAATGCAAAAGAGTAATGAGCCCGGCAATGGGACATAACCAAATAAAAATATATGCAAATCAAATAACAGTAAGCATAAGAAGAACTGACGCATAAATGACATGAGAAGTCATAAGTCGGAAAATTGTCCAAAAGAAAACAATTGTAGCCACGAAACTACAATCAAGGTTAACGGAACCTAAGCTTGAAACCAAATGATTCTTCGAATAAAAACAGGGTGCCTTGACACCAAACATGTATTTTAAGAATGACATGAGTAAGGAGTGATCTACGGGATCAACATAACCTTTATGGTTATAAACAAATAAAAGGTCTACGAGACTAAAACGACCAACAGGTCATGATTAGAAAGAAATTATAAGGACTTCACCCTAAAGAGGTGAAAGTCTAATCAAAATAGCCCATAAGGCTAAGTGATAAAACCTACGGGTTAACTAGATAAAGCAAGGGAATCAGTTGAGAATCCCCGCATAAAACTAAGATTGTAAAAGAATAAATTATGGACGGTCAATATCCATAATTCTGACAAAAGTTAAAGAGAAGATCCTAAAACTAAAACTTTGGTTTTAGTAAGAAATAACGTTTTTACAAATATAAATTCTGGTAGTAATTTAAATAGTAAGCATGAAGAATACAAGTCTTGACACTAATAGGCGCAAGACGATATATTCGGAAAAAAAAGTGATGTTTTCGAAAATAAAAGGTTGATATGAATTAAACATGATGTGACACGATCACGGTCAAGAAATGCAATGTGAGGTAGAATCACATTATAACCAAGCGAGCGGTAAAAGTAACTGGACTAATAAGTCTAGTTAGTGAGACCGGTTAAGGTCAGTAATTCAAATCAAGAAATTTGGTTTGCTTGTAAGCGGTAGGTTGGGTATAACTGAACCGAATAAATAAATTTGAAAACAAAAGAATTTGTTGCTAAAAGTGAAAGATTTCACTAAAGACCTTTAAACGGGTCAAAGTAACGGATTCATAAAGAATCCGATAGTATATGAAAGCGATGGATATCGCTAAGTTAACTAAACTAGTGGAAATAACGAGATTACGTTATTTCAAGTTGCACTATGTCGTATGAGATACGTAGACAACTAGTGACCAAAAAGATGTTACCATACTTATCTGGTAATACTAACAATTGGTTAAAAATATAAGTAATGTTTAAAAGATTTCTTGGATCAAATACATTGAGTTTAAACTCAATGAATTATGTAAAAAAAAAAAAGGTTTCGGGGACGAAACCTCTCTAAGGGGGGTAGACTTGTAACACCCCAAAAACGGGTTTGGTAATCAAACTCCGTTAATACTAAAAGACGGGTAAAGTACCGTTAGTAGTAAAAAAAAATATAACCCGGTAAATATTTGGATTTAAATAAGAAATCCTAATATTAAATACAAGCGAATCAAAGTTTTAAGGAATTGAATTTATAAGAGCCCGAGTTAACGGGACTTAAAATAAATTGAATTATAACTCCCGGGACCCACCAAGTAACTAGGAATATTAACCTAGTTAGTTAATGTCTTGACATAATAGAACAAATATGGTTAAGATACCCTTTAAATAACTTGTGTAAAGTTGAGGGACTAAACATAGGCAAATGTAATGAAGTTTAATTAAATCAAAAATTAAAACACAAAACACACATACGTGTGTTGATGTCTGCGATTTCATCAGAGCCACAAGGAGCTCTCAAAATTCAACCCTAAACTTCAAGAAATTCATCAAATTGAAGGGGCAAATCAAGCCCGAATCGAAATCCAAGCATAGATTAGTGATCACCTCAGTAAAGGGATCATGAGGTATGTGAAATTTTACTATGTGGTTCCATCTTAAATTTTAGATGAACTTGAGAAATTCGAATCTGAGCTTGCATGTTCGTTGTTTGGATGAAATTAGGGATGAAACCATGTCTAGGAGTAAACCCTAGTCATTTAATTGTTAAATTGATGTTCATGGTTGTGAATTCATGATCATACACTCATGTGTCAAGTGGGTTTTGTAGAATTATGCTAAAGACTAGGATTATCTTTGTTAACCTAGTGTATTTGAGCTTCATGAAGAAAATCCAGAATTTTTGATATAAAAATTTGACATGAACATGTGACATGATGCTTAAATCTTGGCTAAATAGTTAGTCAATAACTTGGTTGTGAATTATATGAAATCATGCTCATTAGGTGTTTGACATAATGCCTAAGAGAAAAGAAATGTTGAAAATTCGGACTAAAAACGCATATTTGATTTGAGTGGCAAATTGTGCGTTAAGACTTATAAAAAGGGTTCTAAACGGATTGTGAATTGAACTCTTTAGGCGAGGAATCCGGATTGTCAAGTGGACAAGCCGGTGGAAATACGCGGTTGAAAAGGATGCTTAAAAGGTACGTAACTACGATTCCGTTACGTTATGCTTGATTTCGTATTCTCGCTAGTAGACTTTAAATTAGCATAATACATGAAATTGGCATTTAGTTGAAGTGACGAAGATCACTAGGTAAATAAACGGGTCAAAAGGTGAAATTATCACCCTTTGACAATATCGACTAATGGTTTGTCGAGCTACATGTTTATAGGAATAAATATCAAATGGATACGCACCTCGCTATTGCTTAGCGACTACTAAGTCAAGGTATTTCAACAGGTCAATATATTGATCCGAGCCAGGTATGTATAATGATTCAACTCATCATGTAGAACTTGAGATTCTATAAGAGTTAGACAAGGTTAAAATATAGTTATTCGGTTATCTTTTAGGTAAACCGAATAAATTGAGTTATGATTATGGTGTTTTAGAAGCACATGGGTTTATAAACAAGATTATAGTTAAAAGGTTGGATTTTGGGTCAAACAAGTATTTAAAAGTTTCTTTGTAGTAAAAGAAGGATGAAAATTGACCAAATTGCCCTTGTAAGCTAATTCGAACGAACGACCCTTGCAAGAGGTTCGAAAACAAGTTTTATGAGTAAATAAATGCTTAGAATAAGAAAAGATAGTGAAAGATGTAAATTCTTGGGTCGAATGACTTTATCTGAGTCTTTGCCGTAAAAAGATAATCCGAGGGGTAAAATTCGGAACATATAGATATCCACTTTAAATCCAACACACATATAGTTGTGGTGGAAAACTACTTGATAAGAAATGTAGGAGTAAGATGCTAGAAATGTATAAAAGCGAGTTCAAGTTCTAAAGTGCTTAAATGCCCTTAACGGGTCAAAATAAGCATACGAGCGAAAACGTATTTAAATTGTGTGAGAAATCTGTGATTAGAACCTAACATGGTAGATAACTTTAATTTGAAAAGGTGCATGTGAAATAGGGATTAAATAAATATGTTTGTTTGATAAAATGCATAAACGGGTTAAAATTCGGTAAAACGGCAAGGAGTCGAAGACTTAGAAGTCTCAAATTTTATTATGTAGGATGTTGGATTTTAACTCCATTTGATGGAGGATTAAATTACAATCATGTAGGAAGAAACGGTAGGTCAAACGGACAAGCGGATTGAAAGATACGAAAGTTTTCGTGTCAAAAACGGCAAAAATGGAAGGGGCTGATACAGGGGCCACCGTAACTTACGGTGGGAACCGTAAGTTACGGTGGGGTAGAAATCCTTACGGTAGATACCTCCTGAGTTACGGTGGGGGCATTGTAAACTAGGGGCCACCGTAACTTACGGTCCCCACCATAAGTTACGGTGGAGGCCAGATCTGAGTCCTTGTTTCTGGGATCAAGATCTCAATGTTGGAATTTTCTGATTTTTCTTTAATTCGATTATTCGACCCAATCTTCCTTGTTTTATTAGTTATTTAATTATCAAAACTGACTTTTAAGTTGGTTTTGAACACAGGTGAATGTTGAGAGCCCCGGATGAAGATCAAGCACGAGCAAGAACCGAACACACGTTAAATGAAGCTTCCGCAAGTTGTTTTGTCGTTATTCTAAAACGGCGAATTAAATCACATCATGTTGTATCACTTTAAATTGTAAAAGTTTTTAATAAACCCGTATTTTTATAGTATGTGTAGTCTTAACTACACATCTAATTGTTGGTATTTACATGTAAAACCGTTAAATAGTAACTAGGGTCTTACAAGGGTTAATTTGGTCATTTTACAGGTGTGGTATATATATGTAGTGGGTTATATGAGCTTTAAAGCATGCAGGGGTAATTTGGTCATTTTACAGGTGTGGTATATATATGCAGTGGGTTATATGAGCTTTAAAGCATGCAGGGGTAATTTGGTCATTTTACAGGTGTGGTGTATATATGCAGTGGGTTATATGAGCTTTAAAGTATGCAGGGGTAATTTGGTCATTTGACAGTTGTGGTATATCTTTGTCAGGTCTGTGTATATCACAGGTGTTTAAGAAATGGGTCAAAACACCTGTGGTCATTTGATCAGTTTGGAGCTGTGGTCATTTGATCAGTTTGGAGCTGCATATATCACTAATATGGGTCAAACAGATAACTGTTTGCTGCACATATATGTTTGGTGATTACCAAATGACTAATATGGGTCAAAATAGATATTGCTCACTTATGTTTGGCTGCACTTTGGTTTAGTTATCACAAAAAACATGACAAATGGGTCAAAAGTGACAACTGTTTGCTGCACTTATGTTTGCTGATTACCTAATCACTAATATGGGTCAAAACAGATGTTTGGTCACTTATGTTTGGCTGCACATTGGGTCAAAACAGACAGCTGTTTGCTGCACTTATGTTTGGTGATTACCAAATCACTAACATGGGTCAAAACAAACCACTGTTGGTCATTCACTTATGTTTGGCTGCACTTTGGTTTGGTAATTACCAAATCATGACAAATGGGTCAAAACAAACTAAACAATTGTCATGACAAATGGGTCAAAACAGACTAAACAACTGTCATTAATAACTTCAATATTGTACAACCTAATTAAATCACTTGTTCAAAATGTACATCCATAATGCAATGACAAAACACATAGTAAACAGAAATGGTTGCTTCCACATGGACTTTTTGCCAAGAATTTGTCTTTTCAGCATCGTGTTCTCTTCGAGTAGCAACTTGTTCTGCAATTCCAAGTTCTCATTTTTCAATTCTTGATAACTGACTAGACTTAAACTACAGTTTGAATGTGCTTCAAAAAATTTGTCGAAATCTTGTTTCCACATAAAGAACTTGCAATCGGATAACTACAAAACAATATACCAACCTCAGTTTCAACAAGAATTTAAGTTCAATCCATAAGTAAACAACTTATAGGCCATTGAGGGCAACCATAAAATTGATCACCATGTCGAACACTTTTACGACCAGCGATGCGAAGAATAGCAACAATTTCATGATGACAATACAAGGTTCCATCCAAATCAACCTTGAACAATTTAGGTGTTCGGTTCACATTCCATGATGAACTGGAAGATGAACTCATCTCGATTAGGGTTTCTGTGGGATGAATCGATGAAATTGTGGGATGAATCGATGAATTGTGGGGGAATCGGAGTTTTTGCTGTGATTATGTGGGATGAATGGAGAATTAAGGTTCATTTGGGATGTCTGTGTTATAAACGAGAAGGAGACATAACACCTCATCATCCACATCAGCATGTACACATCAGCCAAATGGTGCCACGTCGGACAAATGACTAACCAAGTTAGAGAATATTTAACTGAGTGGTGCCAGTGCAAACAGAAAGTCAAGTTGGGGGTGCCGGGTGTCAAAGTGTTAGTTGCGGGTGGCAACGGCCAAAGGCCGATAGTTGCTGGTGATAAAATCCAATAACCCTTAAACAAATGTATAAGGTATGAGGTTTTCAATTCTTGAGAAACAAATTAGGCATGCAATTGGAAACAACTCTGTCAAAAAGTCCTTGTATTTTCTCATTTCTAAAATATAATGATTCATTGTTTTCAGTTTAATGAAGAAGATGGCAAAGTGTGCCAAGGAAGGCATGCGGGTGGAAGCAAGCAAATCAGAAATTTATGGAACAAAGCATGATGTTTTTGTTGACATGATTGCCAGTGTATTTATTTAAATATTTTATACGACTTCTTATAAGGGTTATTAGATTTTATCACCCCCGATTATTGGCTATTGGCCGCTGCCACCCCCAACTATCACTTTAATGCCCGTCACCCCCAACTTAACACTTAGTGTGTTTTGTCACCACGTCGTTAACTGATCACTAACTTTTGATCCTGTTACTACACTTTTTGGGGTGTCATAGGGATCTTGGGAAGGTTTTAGGGATCTTAAGACACCCCCAAAAGTATAGTAACGGGATTAAAAGTTAGTGATCTGGTGACAGAACACATTAAGTGTTAAGTTAGGGGTAGCGGCTGTCAAAGTGATAGTTGGGGATGACAGTGGCCAATGGCCAATAGTTAAAGGTGATAAAATCCAATAATACTTCTTATAATGATTGGCATTGTGATGGATTCTAACTTTTGATGTCAAAGTTTGACACTTTGTTTATGTAAAATTACACTTTGTGTTTTATTTTGTTTTGTTTATACACTTAATATATGTCTAATCAAATTTCTCCTACCCGAGAAGTTCGCGGGTGATAACCTACTTAAGTATATTTTTTAATTTTTTCTTTTAAAATATGGAGGGCTATTTTAGTCATTTTACATAAACTTAACTGAGAAAACCAATGTTCATCCATCATAGGGACCATCCGAGTAACATGTGAGCAAACCATAGGGAGCAAACATGCTATTTTGAAAAGGTGGGGACTAAAAGTGAAAAATGAGAAACCACAGGGACTATCCGAGCAATTAACTCTTTTTTTTATTTAATTCTTTACACCCATTTTAACATAATGTCCCACAATGTCCACATCTCCACTACACCCATTTTAGAAAAACGTCTCATAATGTCCCATTACTAAATGGACCGTCACATGGCGAATAATGCCCAAGTTTCTTCATTTACCACTACACATGGTCTAAACTGAAATGCATTCTAAGGCCCAAGTGGCAAAAGATGGGATCATCTAGCCCAACAAGCATAACTTACATTTTGTTCACATTATATAACTGTTTTTGTCACTATCGCCCATAAACACCCCTTCACTTTTCTTTAAGTTTTGTTTAAACCTCTTACAATCTAGTTAGTTTATTATTTTCCCCTTCATTTTAGATTAACTTCTGTTTACACCTCCTGCAAATTTAGTTGGTTGGCCCTTTTCCTATAACTGATTTACACTACAACCCCTGAACTTTAATAAATTATCATTCTGAGTTTTTAACGAATTTTATGTTAAAGCAATTTTTTATGGTTTTGTTTTTTATATTAACGCTCCACACGAGTTATTTTTATCTACGTTCGACATGAATTTTCATAACGTTGTTTTTTAACCGACCGCTTGTTTATATCAAGGGGTAGCCCTATAGAATTTTTTTTTGAAATGTTTCCCCAATAATTATTTTCAAGATCCGCCACTATATCCATCTAATGTTATTGTGCCATATCACCATCCAATACAACCTTAAGCAAACACAACATTTCATCTAGCACAGCTTCATAAACATGAAGTTGATCCCGCTATCCCATCTCATGGGCTATACAGTGATGTTCCCGTGAAACCCGTTGATGCCATCTAGTAAGTGTCGTTAGTTTTTTTTTTTTTTTTTTTTTTTTTTTTTTTTTTTTTTTTGACAAGAGAACTTCATTAAAAACAACCTCCGACCCAAACGAGCAAAAGGCCAAACAAGAACACACTCCCCCGACCCAAACGGGCAAAGGGCACAAAAAAATTACAGCATATACATAGGGTATTTACACCAGTCACCCCAACTAATATGATTACATGACGTTCTATTTCTGATCCAACTATAACCTCTCGACTTAATCTCCCTCACAATCTCCTGCGGGCTATGCCTGATTTGATTGAAGACCATGTCGTTCCTTCCTTTCCATATGCACCAACACGAAATAATCACTAACCCTTGGATGATTTTTTAGCCTTTTTTTCCAGCTTGAGAATAAATGTGAGAATCCAGAATGTCTTTGAAGTTGAAAGCAAAAATTGGGGGATCTTACACCAAACACTTAACTCCGACCACACCCGATTCACCACAGAACACGCCGTAAAAAGGTGCTCCACTGTTTCCTCAAACTCATTACAGAAAGGACACAAAACATAAATGATGTTCACGTTCCTTCTTTTTAAGTTCACTCTCGTAGCAAGTCTATCCAGGTTACCTGTCCAAGCGACAATGTTGCATTTAATAGGCACCCATTTACACCACTCGAAATCAGGAAGTTGACTATTACCCCTTTCGATAATTAAGGCCTTTTTAACAGCCTTCACCGAAAACCCATCTTGGCTATCATCATTCCAAACCCACCTATCCTTAGAGTTGTTGAGAGTCACCTTATTAAGAATCTCTCTACACTCCTGCCACTCCTTTAGCTCCACGTTCGTCTCCGGCATTCTAGACCAATTCCATGTTAACCCATCATTTCCCCTGTTCATCTCCATTCTATCTGCAACCCTGCAAGTTTTATATATTTCCAACCGAAACAAATGTGGCCATTTATCCATAAAAGGAATTTCTCCTTCCCAAGAGTCGATCCAAAACCTAATATCTTCCCCGTTTCCAACCTTACCCAAAACCAATTGATTTAAACCCTTCCCTTTGATTTTAAAATTGAAAATCGATTTTACAATGTTTTTCCAACACCCTCCCATATTACTATTGAATGGAAGAAAACTTCTTTGATTTATTTTACCATGACAAGCATCGACCACTTTCCTCCATAAATTATGCTTTTCAACCCCGTATCTCCATCCCCATTTGACCAAAAGCGCTACATTGACCTCTTTGAGACGACTGATACCCAACCCACCACAAGATTTAGGCCACGTAACCCACTCCCAGGCCACCCAGTTTATTTTGTTATGATCATTTGATCCCGCCCAGAGAAATTTTCTCATTTTAGTTTCCAGCATCTTGATGACCCCAGCTGGAACTTTATAAAGCGACATGTAATAGATAGGGAGACTTTCCAACACAGAATTAATAAGAGTAAGTCTACCCCCTATCGAGATAGTTTTTGCTTTCCAAATCGATAATCTTTTATCAAAAACCTCAATTATAGGAGTCCAGTTACTTATTCTATTCATGTTAGCCCCCACTGTAATACCCAAGTAAGATAAAGGAATATTACCTGTGTTACACCCCACCACCTTGGCCATGTCATTAATATCGGAAAATTCCACCCCCATCCCGTATAAATTAGATTTATTCAAATTAATTTTTAATCCCGAACAAAGATAAAAAAATCCTCAAACATCTCACCACGCTCACCGCATTATCCTTATCCCAAACCCCCATCAAAAGGGCATCATCCGCATAAAAAAGGTGTGAAATATTCGGACCATTGTTAGGCAATTGGATACCTTTAAACCACCCCTCTAACCCTGCTTTGTCGAGAATGTTTGAGAGGGCTTCCATGACTACTAGGAACAGGAAAGGAGACAGTGGGTCTCCTTGCCTAATTCCTTTGGAACAGCCAAACTCAAAGGTGGGAGACCCATTGACTAACACCGAAGACCTAGCCGAGGAGATAACCCCTTCCACCCATTTACACCATAGATTAGGAAAACCCATTTGCTCCATGATATCCAACAAAAACCTCCAGTTAACATTATCATACGCCTTTTCAAAATCTATTTTAAGCAAAAAGGCCTTTTTTTCTCTTTTTTAATCCACGCCAAAATTTCGTTAACCATAAGGGGACTGTCGAGAATGTACCTGCCTCTAAGGAATGCCGTCTGATTTTCCGAAATGATACTCCCGATCACCTTTTTGAGCCGATTAGCAAGAAACATAGAGATAGTCTTACTTATCACCCCAATTAGGTTGATTGGTCTATAATCTTTTAAGCCCAAAGGGTCCTTGTTCTTCGGGATAAGCGATATAAAGGAAGAGCTGCATGCCTCCGATATCTTACCTTTAATGTAAAAAGAAGCCAACATGTTAGAAAAATCAATCTCAAATAAAGACCAGTACCTTTTGATGAATCTGAAGTTAAAACCATCTGGCCCAGGAGCTTTGTCCACCCCGCAATCGAACACTGCACTCTTGATCTCTTCACTACTGAAAGGAAGCACTAGAGAAGCCGCCTCCTCTATCGCCAATCGTTTTAAGTTGTGACATATGAGTTTAGGTCTGTCCTTTATTCTTTCCTTGAACGCATTTCTGTAAAATCTCATAATCTCCTTTTTGATCAAAACAGGTTTGGTCGTCCACACACCATCTATCATAAGCCCGGGAATATTATTACACGCCCTCCTACTATTGATGTACCCATGAAAGAAAGCCGAATTTTCGTCTCCTTCCAAATCCCACTTAATCCTCGCTCTTTATTTGAGATCCTTGACTTTGTATCCTTCCAACTCCTTAATATATTTCATGCATTCCTCTTTGGTCCATTCCTCCTCTTCAGACAACTCTCTACTTTCAGACAATTCATCTAATTTTTCCAGATCCTCCTTTAAATCCCTTTCCGTATCTCCCTCCTTAACTAAAACCGACTTTTTCCATTTTTTAATACCCTCCCTGATCGCTCTGAATTTCTTCATAAGCATCAAATCCGGTTCCCCTCCCCCCCCCCCCCAAATCAGCAATCGCCTTATTAATCACTACATCGAAATCTTTTCTCGCCAACCAAGAGTTAAAGAATCTAAAAGGTTTAGGGCCAAAATTTATGTTCGCACAGACCAGAATAATCGGACAATGATCCGAGTGCACCCTAGGTAAGGCTCTTAGGCAAGCCACCGGCCATTCAGAAAAAAAATCTTGACAAACCAAAACACGATCAATTTTGCTTTGTTTGTTACCATTATCATTAATAAACATAAATTTCCGCCCTTTCATATCATATTCCTTTAACCCGTTATCATTAATAAAAGTATTAAAGTTGGAAGCACAATTTTTGTTGAAAATAGAGTTCCTTCTTTCTTCCTTCCAACGGACTGCATTAAAATCCCCCAAAATTACCCACAACCCTATGTAATTGCCCAAAATTGACCCAATTTCGTCCCATAAAGTCTTTTTTTGAGGAGTTTTTTGAGGAGCATAAACGTTGATGATATTTAACTCCTTATTACTCCCTTTCAGGACGCCCCGAGTTAACAAAAAATTAGGATGTTTAATAGAATCGTGTACCTTATATACGCTAGGGTCCCACATGCACCCCTCCAGATCTTCCAACCGCCGGAACATGGTCCATCTCAAATTTGCCAACACCCCAAAATTTTTCGAACATGATACCCGAAATGTCACTAAATTGTATTTCCTGTAACGCCATAAAATCTATCCCATTATCCTTTTTTAACTCTCTAATCCACCCCGCTTTATCCTTAACCCCTTCCCCTAATCCTCTAACGTTCAAAGAGAGAAAATTCATCTTGTCACTGCTTGAATACCTTCTTCCCTAATCGCCTCTCTGATCAAATGTTCGTGGTTATGAAGATTGACTCCTACAAGTTCCCCCATGTATTACATGCATATGCATATGCACTTTGCACTTATTATATAAGTAGTAATATAACCCGCGCGCGTTGTGGCACGGGTACATCGTAAATATCGAATGTATTAGTCCAATCGTTACGTAATGCGTTAAAAAAATGAAAAAGCGCGTTTAGACGTATTTGATGATCTCAATATAACCTGTAGGTGTAAGCTCGAAACTTTAAAGACTTGAGGGAGTAAAAAAGGTTTTACAAAGTTTTTAAAGACAACGGCAAATTAGCTTTTAAAAAAATTAGCGAACGAAAGTTATTGAACGAAAATTAAGTTAGTAAAAGACTTAATATGTTAAAAACGAATATTATATGTGATACATGGGTAAAGCTAGAATGTTAAAAATTATAAGGGTTAGTTTGTATAACATGTAAATGGAGTAAGGGCTAAAATTACTAATTACGAAAATAAAGGGGGTAACAAAAATGAAAAGAAGTTGTTGCACTTCCCTTTTCTTTTTCGCCTGTCTTTCTCTCTCTCGCGCGGGGAGGGGGGAATAGAAAAATAATAAATATATTAACAAAGAAGAAGGACTCGAGCAACAAAAGTTGAAACCTAAAGGGGCCAAAGAAAAAAATCATAAGAGACTAAATATTTAAAAATCACCCATAGGCAATAAAATATTATATTTACTGTACATCCGTTTTTCAAAATGTTATAGATATAATATAACGTCACACAAGTATACGCCATCATATTAGGTTATCAAAATTTTGTTTTTTTCTATTATCTTTAATAACAAAAAAATGTGTAAATAGTTTATTATACTATTTGTTATGGTTTCTAATTACAAACTCTTAATAAAAAGTTTATATTGCTATGTAAATTTTAAAAATAATAAATATAAGTTTACAATTTATAATTTTAATTGTATTAAATGAAACAAGAATCGTGGTGTACATCAATTTTATGTCTAATAACATGCATAACATAATATTAAATTTAAATACATTATAAATAACAATAATTATTAGTGGATATGGATATGATCGGATGATTTCGCTCGTGACACGATGATACTCCAGTGGTCCGTTAGTAATCAAAATTTACCGTTAAAAAAATAACTAAAATTTCTAATAACCATTGTGAGCGATGAATAGGGTTACACACCTCACATGTGTACGGGAGACATCCTTAACGCGATATTTCGCTGTTTGTATTGCCCTCGAATTATATATTTACTTCGCTACACTCGTAAACATACCCAATAAAACTAATAAAACATACAATCATAACCCGTTTTAAGACCAATGATCTCTTGGCATTGTGGTCAAGGGTGAGGTGGGAAGCTTTTCTTCTCTTGGAGGTCCTAGGTTCAAATCCAGGCAATGGGGGATTTTAATACTCATACTAACACATTAACTACTAACCCGATTAGCGTCATTCTAACAGTACGTCGGTAAAAAAATCTATACTATATTATAATGCATGAGTGAGAGACATTTTAAGATACTCATAAATAAGAACTATTTCCCACTTTATTTATAAATACACCTCTAAAATGAGGGTAAATTAGTCTTTTAAACAATTATTATATTTAGTCCCTCGTCTCATTACACTTAAATCCATGAGTTTTAACATATTATTACACTTAAATCCATGAGTTTTAACAAAAATATAGGTAATTAGTTATATGTTTCCCCCTCCACAACAAACTTATAATTCTTTTATGTATTTTTGTCATATCTTATAAACTATAATGTTTTAATAAAATCCAAAAATACCGTGAAGACCTGCTCATTTTTGTCGACATTTTGATAGTTGTTCTGGTCAGTATTGATGTGTGGATTAAAATATACAAGTAGATGAAGCCTTTGTGTACAAGTGATTAAAACCCAATGTACTTAGTCATTATCCCAGAATGTCTAATAACTACAGAATGTAAGTGATTAAATACCCTTAATTAATCATCTCATATAGATTACACTTTAATTCCTAATCTTTAACAAAATTATAGATAATTAGTTAGCAGTTACACTTTATCCTCTTATAAAAAAAAAACTAACTCCCCACCCCCACGGTTTTTAAACGGTCATAACTTTTTGGTATGCTAATATTTTTTTTTAAATTACAACATATAAACGGGTATTTATTCTTTTTAATTTTAGTATAGTATTACTATAGTTTTTTAATTAATAAAAAATTGATATGTTACGTGATTAACAGTGTATAAGGGTGAGTAATAACTGAATCGTTATCTGAAACCGAAATTAACCAAAAACTGATTACCGAAACCCGAATTAACCAAAAACAATTATCATTTTTTGTACCTTCATTTAACCAAATTAATTGAACGTAACGATTCATATTTTCATATATTTATAGCTTTTATACATTCATTTCATGTATTTCATATTTATACCCTTGTTTTATGTATTTACACCTCCATTTCATGCACCTATACATCGCTTGCAGGTATTTATACCTAAATTTCATATATTTCTAATCAAAAGTTTTAGCCCAAGTTTGATTTTGGTTATTAAGCGAAATTAAATGAAGGGTAAATTACACTTTTCGTCCTTTATGTTTGTATCGGATTGCAACGGGTAGCCTTAACTTTAATAATTACAGTCACATTCATTTTTTTGTATATCATAATACCCTACGTCCTTTAGCACTAACTAAGTTAAAATTTTCAGTTAAATATGACATGTGTCTTGCACATAAGGGTAGGTTTAGGGATGAGCAAAGCGGTATCCGATACCGATACCGATACCGCCTAATACCGATCCCGAATTTCACCCAAACTAGGTACCGATACCGAAACATGTCGGTTCGGTATCGGTATGGTACGGTATCGGTATTTTGAGGGTCAGTATCGGTATTATACCGATACCATACCGTACCGATACCGAAAACGCCAAAAAGTGGATAACGTATGGGATACCGAAAAAATTTGGTATCGGTATTTCGGGATCGGGATCGGCATTCGGTGGCATACGCTCATCCCTATGTAGGTTTTTTTTTAAGGGTGATTTTCAATATGTACATGGACGGTCACCGGGTTCCCGTCAAAGACGGTTACCCGTCAGCCCAGCATTCTCAGACGCGATGTTCTATCGGGCCCCGTTTGTCGCTCTGACTGACATTCGTCCGGAAACCATACTGCCCCCACACGAGAGACTCGCTGGGGTAACAGCCGGATGAAACCCGGGTTGCCCTCAGGACCGCACCATGCCTCGGTAGGAACGATCCATCATTGGGACGTCCTCCCCCCATAACGCCGCAGCCGTGGATCGAACCGGTGACCTCCAAGAAGGAACCGGCCCAAACCAACCACATGGGACCAACTGGGCTAGGGGTTCGGATCATCCCTAGGTAGGTTAGTAATTTAACTATTATACTAAAAATATATTTAAGAAAATAAAAAAATCCTAATCTCATCATCTACCTCTCTATCTCAAATCTGTCTCTCCCATCTTTCACTCTCTCAAACCAACCCCCACCTGTGACAACCACCACCCCTACCCCTACCCCCACCACCACCAGATCCACCACACCACACCACCGCCTCCATATAGATCCACCACACCATTGCCATCCAGATCCACGATATCTTCGAGAAGTTGGCGGCTGAGGCTTCCAAACTCGCCAGGTTCAACAAGAAGAACGCGCTTTCTTCAAGAGAAATCCAGACTGTTGTGAGGCTTGTGTTGTCTGGTGAGTTGGCCAAACATGCGGTTTCTGAGGGGACTAAGGTTGTCACCAAGTTTACTAGCGGTTAGGTTAGAGAGCTGTTTGTTTGTTTAGATCTGTAATTGGTGGGTTTTAAGAAGCTAAGTTCATATGCTTTATGAACTAAGTATTTTGTAATTTTTCTTTTTGGAATTTGGTTTTATATTAAGAGGAGATTGGGAAATTCATGTTCGAATCGAAATCTGGATGACGATTTAGAGCGCTTGGTGGTCATTTAATTTACAAAATATTTGTGAAAAGTTGTTATTTCATTTGCGTAATGCTTATTAAACATATTTATGTTTGATTCTTGATCATTGCGGTTTTAGCGTATTTGACTTCCGGAAACAGTTGGGTTGCAGATCTGCAAAGGGTTAGGGGCGGTGGGTGTGGCCGAAGTGGTGGCGGCAGGATGATGTGGTGGTGGCAGGACGTGATGGTTATGGTTATGATTATGAAATTCGGGAAGATGAAGCTTATATGCAATATTTTTTTGTTTTATTTAGAGTTAATTACATAGTTAGTCCCTGTGGTTTGCACAAAGTAACATACTTAGGTACTAATAGTTTAAAATAACATTCTAGGGTATTAACTTTTCATTTTGTAACGTTTGGGGGTATTAAGCTTATTTGTAGGCTTAAAATCACATTCTGTTAGTACCTAAGTATGTTATTTTGTGTAAACCACAGGGACTACCTATGTTATTACCTTAGAAGTTAATACCTCCAAACGTTACAAAATGAAAAGTTAATACCCTAGAAGGTGATTTTAAACTATTAGTACCTAAGTATGTTATTTTGTGTAAACCACAGAGACTAACTATGTAATTAACTCTTTTATTTATTAAACATTTAATAAAAACATGAATTGACCAAAATAGCAAAATACTCTTAAGTGAATAAACTTAACTGAAATTTTAATCTGGTAAAGGACGTGAGTGTAACGGGTTTTGCAAATAAATGATTGTGACTGTAATTATTGAAGTTAAAGGCAATCCATTGCAATCTGATACAAACATTAAGGACGAAAAGTGTAATTTACCCTTAAATGAATCAAACAGAACACCATCAATCTAACTCAATAAACCACACGGATTAACTAAAAACAGACTTGTGAGTGCATAATGTCTATCACTTCCGTCAATCACGTATCGTAGTTTAATCAGATGAGACAAGATTGGTGCTGAACAGAAGAAATCATAAAGTTCATGTATGAGGATTGTTGGTTCGTACGAAGGGAGATTAAGTAGCTTCCTATGAAGGGACTCACTTCGTATGAATGGAGCTTGCTTAGCTTCGTACGAAGCCACATCTACTATATATATGTGTGTAGGGTCTTGTTCATTTGTAACTTTGCTGACTTAAGAGGGGAAACTCTGTCAGTTTGTTTTCGTGGTTGTAAACTGTTAAATCAGTAATAGAAAACAACTTATAATTACTTCTTTGTGTCTGATCCACACACGTACTTGGATTTCGCACAAGATATACGTGTTCATCGCATTTATCAGTCAAGGAGTCGATCCTCTGAGCGAATCCACAAGTGGTATCAGAGCGGGTGATTGTTTGCACGGATTGGAGACGCGAAGACTGAAGCTAATTCATCAACATCAGAGTTTAATTCATCATCTTCTACTCACATCTTTTTCTACTCATCTTCTTCTCATTCTTTTTGAACTTAAAACTCAGATCTACATAGTTTCCACGGTTAAAATTGGCTAAATTTTGAACATGTTGTGTGAAACCCAGTTTTAATCAATCCTACAAAGTTTCAGACCAAAATTCTGACAAAATCATCATCAAATCATTGAAAAACATGGCTGTTGTTACGGAATTGAGGAATTTTATGAGTTTTACAACATAGAGTGTCACTTCGTATGAACCGGAATTTTAACAACAAAGGGTTTTTAGTAGCTTCGTACAAACCCAGGTTGTCGTTTCGTACGAACCGGGATATTTGGTTTGAATAGCTTCGTACGAACCCGCTAGCTTCATATGAACCGGGAATTGAGAAGTAATTCATTTTAGTGTTGCGTCGTATGAACCCAGTATTGCACCTTCGTACGAACAGAGAGTGTGTGTTGGTTGTTTTTCAAGTTTGATCAAGTGTTTGTTTGTTCGCATGTGATTTTTAAAGATCTAGATCATGGCTGAGGAATTTTACGAGTTTTACAACGCGTTCACTTCTGAGTCAACCGAAACAACAACTGTTACACCGAAAAGCATTTCGAAAGCTATAACTGATAATATAAAACATGAAAACTTTTATGGAACTCACTCAAAACCACCGAAACTTGATAGTATTGAAGATTATACCTGGTGGAAAGAGAGGTTTCTTAATTGGGCAAAAGCATATGCTCATGAGAGTTGGTTTTGTATGGAATTTGGGTATAAAAGGCTATTTAATGATAAAAATGAAGAAATTCCAATTGCAGACTTAGACACTGAAGACAGAAAGACATTTTCTCATGAACAAAGGATAATCGCGCTTGTCACACCCCGACCACGTAAAACAACAAAACGTGGCGGAAACGTCGGGGAGTGTTGTAACAGAATCATTGTTTCATAACACATGGAAATTGAAATATTATTTTATTGATTAAAAGAGTTACAATGTCTTGACAATCAAAGAAACATAACATAAATAACTAGTCTTGCATCTTTTATTGTCGCTAAGGCCCAAGTCCGCCTAAGTGTATCTTGATAAATCCTAAGCATCATATCCTGAAACACATGTGAAAATAGGTACGTCAGCATAAAAATGCCTGTGAGATACATAGGTTTTGTGAAAATAGAATTCATGACTTATGTTTAAGAAAATGTTTAGTCATGAAACTTGTAATTTGCTTTGTCTTGTAAATCATTTGAAAAGTGATAAATAAACCAAATGATATATATGTATAAAAGAATAATACATGGTTAAGTAAATAGCCAAGTAAAATGAGTTTATATCAGATAAGTTGTTTGCAAAACAATGTATTGTGAAAAGTATGTTATTTGTATAAAATGTTATACGTCTAAATTGAAATGATTCAAATAACGCTATGATATGTAATACCATACAAGCACTTATATATAGGAAGTACCAGCGGCATATCCACCATGCTTGTATCATATTACACACGCCTCGTTACTTAAATCACTTACTCAAACCAAACCACCAAAGTAAAATGTTTATGTATAAACAAATGTCAAAATGTTTGTGTGAAAACCATGTCTAATGTCTATGTCTAATGTAAATCATGAATTGTGTATATCAATGTCAAAATGTTTATGTCTAATGTAAATCATGAATTGTGTATATCAATGGCAAAATGTTTATGTCTAATGTAAATCGTGAATTGTGTATATCAATGTCAAAATGTTTATGTCTAATGTAAATCATGAATTGTGTATATCAATGTCAAAATGTTTATGTCTAATGTAAATCATGAATTGTGTATATCAATGTCAAAATGTTTATGTCTAATGTAAATCATGAATTATGTATATCAATGTCAAAATGTTTATGTCTAATGTAAATAATGTAATGTGTATCCAAAATATCATGTATGGTAAGTGAAATATATCAACTAAACCATATGTAAAATGCACAAAAACAAGGTATTGAAGTAAAACATGGTTTAAATCAAAGTTATGTTTTGTGGAACAAATGCATGCTATACTGATATAAACATCTATGCGGTATTGTAAAATGCATACATCCAAGCCTTGCGACTGTAGAATAAACCCTAGCACAAAGTCTAAGGTCCACCTAGAAATGTATTCGGATTCGGTCATTCCTTCCACCTAAACAAACCTAGGGTTCAGGAATGGGAGTTGTCAAGTCCTATGGTACCACTACCTACTACCGAGCGGCATGATCGGTGTTAATGAATGTATATTGTCCCATTTAAACAAACCAAATGTCATACCAAAATGTAAGCATGTGATGAATAACAAATGTACTAAGTATGCACACAATGGACATACATAGCATAAAATGTAATGTAAAACAATGTACTAAGTATGCACACAATGGACATACATAGCATAAAATGTAATGTAAAATGATGTACTAAGTATGCACACAATGGACATACATAGCATAAAATGTAATGTAAAACGATGTACTAAGTATGTAACAAAGGACATACATAGCAAAAACACAATGAAATCATGTACTATAAGTGTACTATTGAACATAACAAGCATATGATATGAAAACATGAAAGGCACGAAAGTAACAAGTAGGCACATGTGTTTCACCCCAAAATGTTTGGAAAACAGTAAAAGAGGGGTCTATGTACTCACTTGAGATTGCTCAGAAGTCCTAAGATAACCACCAAGCAATGCTAGAGATCACGGAATCAAACGGCACCTAATATAGGTAACAATGTTAATAAACCGGACCTATATCGGAGGATCGAATAGAATGAGGGCTCGTAAACCAAATGAGTATGGGAACTCATGTAGTATGGTTTAACAAAGCCTACATACTAAATGAAACCTAACCTAAGTGCTTACGGCCCATTACGACCCGTTTGGGTAGCTTATGCTACTTTAACGCGTTGTTCGCGTAAAACGCGTTCGGACTGCCTAACTAGTCCTATGACAAGTAAAATATGCCTTAACATGTCTAATATTGTTGCCAAATAATTTTAGATGTCAAAAGTTATGTTACATATGCTTAAATGAATTTTGGCGGAAAAGGGCATTTTGGTAATTTACCTAAGGCATATAAACTACCTATCATACAACTACTTAAACGAAGCGACCATAAGGTATAACCTCGGAAGGTTATTCCCTATATACTATGGTCACCTAATGTGTTTGGTCGGATCCTAATGATCGACCAAACGGGTCGGGTTCGAAAGTATAAGCGATTGTTTAGATCGCTTACCTTACGACCCTATATAAGCACTAAACTAAAAGTGACGAGCTAAGCATGTTAAAACATGCTTAACTAAGTTTAGAAAACAGGTTTGGTATCAAAACAAACGGTTTTGATACCTAAGAGTAGTTTGGTTACAAAATACGCAAGAATGCGCATTTTGGCCGAAACTACGACTCGTCACTGAGCCTAGATAACGTGGTAATCAGTAGGTATAGTCTCTAGGGACTATAACCATCGTGATTACGCTCACGTTATGAAGTTCAAACGAACTTCGCATTGACCATAAACTGGTCAACGCAGAAAGTCAAACAAAGTTTGACTTTTAACGCTAAAAGAATAAAAAGAACGAAGGAACACTTACAAAGGGTCCCCGAAAGCTTTGATTTCTCAGGTATTCTCAGGTATGAAGTGGGTATTACTTCAACTTAGAGAACTCTCAAGAATTCAAGTGGGTTTTGATCAAGGCATGGGGGGGGGGGGGTATTTATAGTTTTCGGAGAGCCGTTAAGTCATTCCTCGAAAACCATGCTTCAATCTCTACCCTACACCTCAAGACCCTGGTTTTACAAAACCATTTGAGCCCATAGTATTGCCCAAAACCATGTGCAAAGGTGGAATAGGCCAGATTCAATGTTTCAGCATTCTGCTGATCTGGGGACTGCTTACGGACCGTAAGGGTGATGGCTTACGGTCCGTAAGCCATCAACTTTGGCAAAATGACAGTTTTGGTCCCTGTTATGCAATAAAGTCATTTCCGACACGTTTAAGGCCCGTTAACCCCATTTCAAAGCTCTAAAATGAAGTTAAAGTATAGGGAACTTAAAATGTGCTAAAAAATAGCTAGGATGTCGGTTCGTTTGGCCGTACAATCGCGATGTTCGCTTAATTACGACGGAATGCGCATAAGCGCGAAAAACGATCCAAATTGCGCGACGAATGGATTTTTCTTATGCCAAACACTAAAATAAAATATTTTAGTGCTTACATAAATTTTTGGATGTCCGGATGTATTCAGAACGTAAGTTATGCGCGAAAGAGCAAACTTGTGCACTTTTTGACGCTTTTAGTCCCTGAATGACCCAAAAGTTTATTTTAGCACACCGAACACCTCAAAGCCTATTTTTAAGCTATGTAAAGGATATTTAGGGTGTGTTTAACTTATGTTTATGTTTTGGAATGTTCGTTACAGTTCAAATTGGCATACTTTCGCAGTTTGTCAAATTTAGTCCCTGTAAGCGAGTTAACTTGATTTTGCCATACCAAAGCCTTCAAAACTTATTTCTAAGTTATGTAAAGGTTATTTAAGGTATGTTAAGAATATGTTGATGTTCCGGAGTATTTGTTGCATTGAACTGGTTATATTTACGCATCAGTGCGCGTATAACCTTCCAAAAAGCGATTTAAAGCTTGAAATCGAACAAGAATTGATATGTGCAAATGATACACATATTTATACAAGTCCCAAGTATGAAATACAATATTTCATTAGTTTGGTATTTGTTTGACGATTGAATTGACACAGGTGTCACAGTCTCCCCTACTTTAGGAAATTTCGTCCCGAAATTTTATTTAGAGGAAACTTGTGAGAGTTTGAAACATGAAGTTGAAAAGACCAAACAACACTGGTTAGAGTTCTTGAACTTCTAGTAACTTTAAATAACATCAAGCTTGCAATGTAGGAGGGACACTTATATACAAGTCTATTATTCTAGTAAATTTAAATAACATCAAGCTTGCAATGTAGGAGGGACACTTATATACAAGTCTATTAAGCGTTATTGGTGCGTCGACCATACCTCCTGTACATTGTTCACATTTCGTTATTGTTGCCACTATCGGTTCTTACACATAATAAATCTTACTGTGGTTCCGTGCACTGAACTTCGTAATTATGTATGCATCCATAATTACGTAATTCCTTGCATAGTCACGTAGTGCATCTTAAAATGTGTAGGGGAAGAAAACAAATGAACGAGCCTGTGATGATTGTGACTAGACCACCATAGGGTCCCTTTTATTAAATCAATAAATGATTTTAATAGACAACCAAGGAGTCTTTTCAGCTTATATCATCACATTTCATTCTTAACCAGATTTTTGAATCAATCTTTTTGACTAGACCACTAAAAGGGTCTCTTATGAATCATGGAATGGTACTATATAATCCAAGGGTCTTAACTATTACATAGAAGCCCATTAAGGATTTTAAGGTAGTACCTTTGGATATCCTACTATGAATCCTTCATATGAAGATATGGAAGGTTCTACGAGGATTTGGATAACGAAAATAAAACCACAAAAGGGAATACATAACACAAAATCACATAACCACAAAATTGTTTATCTTGATCTTTAATTTGTTATCATTTTGTTAATTTGTTTTTGTTAATTGTGCACATGTATTTAAAGCACACTAGGAATCCATTCCGTGGATTTCATTTGGTACTTTAAACATTAGCAAGAATCTAACTATGAAGATAGAAAATTCGATTTCGATTATAAGGAACCGAAATGTTCGAATTAAGGTACACAAGGAATCCAATTAAGGACTCTGATTTGTATGATAATCATCCACAAGGGTCTAATTGTGGAGATAAAAAGATCCCATAAGGATTTTAGAAGTTGAAGATGTTTTGAAACCTGTTTTGAAACCTTGCACTGGATGTGCTTAAGTCAAAACATGAAGTAAAAATGCTTATGAAGTTGAGATGCTAGATATGTCAAGGCGACATATGAAGCAGAATTTGAAGGTTAAGTCAATGTATAAGGTAAATATTTTTGAAAACTATGCGTGGGGTTCTTTTAAAAAAATGTGTTCAATGTTTTTGAAACCTTATGTATAATACTTTTGAAATCATAAAGTAGGTGTACTAGGTAGGTATATTTATAAAATGTTTTAAAATCATGCGAGATGAAATTTTTGAATTTTTGTATGAGGTTTCTGAAAATATGAAAAATGCTTTTCGAAATCATGCACTTGATAAGAAAATGTACTGTGTTAATATTGTTTTCAGACTATATGAAACATTTTGAAATTATGAAGGTTGTTTTTGAAAACATAGCCAATGCATTCAAAAAAATTGTTTTCAAACTATATGAAATGTTTTGAGATCATGAAGATAGTTTTTGTAATACTTATACTGTGTATATTGTTACGAAACCAGAATGAAATGATATGGGTACGAGATTGAACATACCCTCAGTTATCTAACCAATGATTTTAAACGCACAGATGTGCAAAAGCACGATCACTCATAATGTCACTTTATTTTCTGTACTTTGTTTCTTAGAGTGAAACGAGTACTTAAAATTTTCGAGGAAATCATGAGCGATTATTTGAAAGAGAGAATCACAAGAGTAGTTTGTAAGGAACATAGTTCCTTAATACAGGTATTATAGAGAATTTCCATACACTCATGTAACTACACTTGTATATCAGAATTGTGAACAACAATTTATTTATAAACAAAACAGATTGTTTTACATTACAAGAAAATAGAAGAAATAAAAGCATAAGACAACAACATCTTCTAATCAGCCAACTGCTCATCCGTGGGTTGGATTTGCCTTAGCAAGCTTCGGGCATTTATTCACGAAATGACCCATCTTGCCACAGTTGTAGCACGATCCAGGCGGAAAGCGAGCTTGAGCAGGATTGGCTTGTGGTTGATTTGGACCACCTTGGTTCGGGTTACATCGACAAGCACTTGCCAGGTGACCAACTCGCCCACATGATACACACAGACGACATTGTAAGTGAGTTTGGTGATGCCCTTTACATTTGTTGCATATTGGTGTCGTTCCCTTGTATTGCTTCTTAGCAGGTGGTGTTGCCACCCGGATGGGTCCTGCTTGATTTGGTACAGCTGTAGTTGAGCAAACCCTTGCTGTATGACCTATAAGTCCATAAATCTGGCATTTACGGCACTTCACACTAGCATGATGATGAAGGCTACATTGGTTGCACAAGGGTGCAGTTCCGTTGTATGGCTTCCTAGCTGGTGGCCTTGCCACTTGGCTAGGTCCCGCTTGATTAGGTGTAACTTCTGCGGGTTTCCTTGAAGCCTTACGCTTCCTTGATTTTGGTGCTGGCTTGACTTCTGCTTCCTTTGGTGGCTTTTGAGTGGCTTCATTGTTGAGACGAGACATGGCAATGCCTAAATCCACAGTCCTCAGAATCACTTTGCCTATTCGCTGGGTAAATTTGGCTGTTTGCTCGGACATTTGACCGTAGCTGAGAGGAAGAGACATTCTAGAAGAAAATGAAAGACATAGGAAGAAACAAGTGAAAGGTTATCAGACAATCAAAACAGAATGGCAATGCATAAAAATTGCGATCATTTATTTGTTACCTAAGGCAAACAAATGAGACGGTGACAAATCAAAGTAAACGGGTCATATTAATGTATCACTGAAGACATGCTCGCCTATAAGTGAACACTCACCCCAAGAGTTCCCAGGTAAGAGTGACTGGTCCGATACTGCGAATTTGTACGAACACTCTAGCCTTCGACAGAAAACTCAGGGTACAGGCATTCACTCTGCCAGTTTGCACGTGTTCACATTATAAGACCCAAACTTTGACGAGATTTGAAAACTTAGAGGGTTCAAAACCTAGTAATTAATCATCCTAGAACAGATGATTGCTTTTCAAAGTGGTTTTGAAATTTGTGTTCTTGTTGTGGTTGTCGCCTAAGGATAGGTGACAGTATTGTTTTATGTCTAAACGCAAGTAAACTCGCGTTAGGGTCCTAGGAAGGTTATAGACTAGGTCAAAGCATTACTAATAACTTAATTCCCTATAACCATGGGCTCTGATACCAACTTTTCTGTCACACCGACCACGTAAAACAACAAAACGTGGCGGAAACGTCGGGGAGTGTTGTAACAGAATCATTGTTTCATAACACATGGAAATTGAAATATTGTTTTATTGATTAAAAGAGTTACAATGTCTTGACAATCAAAGAAACATAACATAAATAACTAGTCTTGCATCTTTTATTGTCGCTAAGGCCCAGTCCGCCTAAGTGTATCTTGATAAATCCTAAGCATCATATCCTGAAACACATGTGAACATAGGTACGTCAGCATAAAAATGCCTGTGAGATACATAGGTTTTTGAAAATAGAATTCATGACTTATGTTTAAGAAAATGTTTAGTCATGAAACTTGAAATTTGCTTTGTCTTGTAAATCATTTGAAAAGTGATAAATAAACCAAATGATATATATGTATAAAAGAATAATACATGGTTAAGTAAATAACCAAGTAAAATGAGTTTATATCAGATAAGTTGTTTGTAAAACAATGTATTGTGAAAAGTATGTTATTTGTATAAAATGTTATACGTCTAAATTGAAATGATTCAAATAACGCTACGATATGTAATACCAGACAAGCACTTATATATAGGAAGTACCAGCGGCGTATCCACCATGCTTGTATCATATTACACACGCCTTGTTACTTAAATCACTTACTCAAACCAAACCACCAAAGTAAAATGTTTATGTATAAACAAATGTCAAAATGTTTGTGTGAAAACCATGTCTAATGTCTATGTCTAATGTAAATCATGAATTGTGTATATCAATGTCAAAATGTTTATGTCTAATGTAAATCATGAATTGTGTATATCAATGTCAAAATGTTTATGTTTATGTCTAATGTAAATCATGAATTGTGTATATCAATGTCAAAATGTTTATGTCTAATGTAAATCATGAATTGTGTATATCAATGTCAAAATGTTTATGTCTAATGTAAATCATGAATTGTGTATATCAATGTCAAAATGTTTATGTCTAATGTAAATCATGAATTATGTATATCAATGTCAAAATGTTTATGTCTAATGTAAATAATGTAATGTGTATCCAAAATATCATGTATGGTAAGTGAAATATATCAACTAAACCATATGTAAAATGCACAAAAACAAGGTATTGAAGTAAAACATGGTTTAAATCAAAGTTATGTTTTGTGGAACAAATGCATGCTATACTGATATAAACATCTATGCGGTATTGTAAAATGCATACATCCAAACCTTGCGACTGTAGAATAAACCCTAGCAAAAAATGTCTAAGGTCCACCAAGAAATGTATTCAGATTCGGTCATTCCTTCCACCCAAACAAACCTAGGGTTCAGGAATGGGAGTTGTCAAGTCCTATGGTACCACTACCTACTACCGAGCGGCATGATCGGTGTTAATGAATGTATATTTTCCCATTTAAACAAACCAAATGTCATACCAAAATGTAAGCATGTGATGAATAAAAAATGTACTAAGTATGCACACAATGGACATACATAGCATAAAATGTAATGTAAAACAATGTACTAAGTATGCACACAATGGACATACATAGCATAAAATGTAATGTAAAACGATGTACTAAGTATGCACACAATGGACATACATAACATAAAATGTAATGTAAAACGATGTACTAAGTATGCAACAAAGGACATACATAGCAAAAACACAATGAAATCATGTACTATAAGTGTACTATTGAACATAACAAGCATATGATATGAAAACATGAAAGGCACGAAAGTAACAAGTAGGCACATGTGTTTCACCCCAAATGTCGGAAAAAGGGCATTTTGGTAATTTACCTAAGGCATATAAACTACCTATCATACAACTACTTAAACGAAGCGACCATAAGGTATAACCTCAGAAGGTTATTCCATATATACTATGGTCACCTAATGTGTTTGGTCGGATCCTAATGATCGACCAAACGGGTCGGGTTCGAAAGCATAAGCGATTGTTTAGATCGCTTACATTACGACCCTATATAAGCACTAAACTAAAAGTGACGAGCTAAGCATGTTAAAACATGCTTAACTAAGTTTAGAAAACAAGTTTGGTATCAAAACAAACGGTTTTGATACCTAAGAGTAGTTTGGTTACAAAATACGCAAGAATGTGCATTTTGGCCGAAACTACGACTCGTCACTGAGCCTAGATAATGTGGTAATCAGCAGATATAGTCTCTAGGGACTATAACCATCGTGATTACGCTCACGTTATGAAGTTCAAACGAACTTCGCATTGACCATAAACTGGTCAATGCAGAAAGTCAAACAAAGATTGACTTTTAACGCGAAAAGAATAAAAAGAACGAAGGAACACTTACAAAGGGTCCCCGAAAGCTTTGATTTCTCAAGTATTCTCAGGTATGAAGTGGGTATTACTTCAACTTAGAGAAATCTCAAGAATTCAAGTGGGTTTTGATCAAGGCATGGGGGGGGGGGGTATTTATAGTTTTCGGAGAGCCGTTAAGATCGTTCCTCGAAAACCATGCTTCAATCTCCACCCTACACCTCAAGACCCTGGTTTTACAAAACCATTTGAGCCCATAGTATTGCCCAAAACCATGTGCAAAGGTGGAATAGGCCAGATTCAATGTTTCTGCATTATGCTGATCTGGGGACTGCTTACAGACCGTAAGGGTGATGGCTTACGGTCCGTAAGCCATCAACTTTGGCAAAATGACAGTTTTGGTCCCTGTTATGCAATAAAGCCATTTCCGACACGTTTAAGGCCCGTTAACCCCATTTCAAAGCTCTAAAATGAAGTTAAAGTATAGGGAACTTAAAATGTGCTCAAAAATAGCTAGGATGTCGGTTCGTTTGGCCGTACAATCGCGATGTTCGCTTAATTACGACGGAATGCGCATAAGCGCGAAAAACGATCCAAATTGCGCGACGAATGGATTTTTCTTATGCCAAACACTAAAATAAAATATTTTAGTGCTTACATAAATTTTTGGATGTCCGGATGTATTCAGAACGTAAGTTATGCGCGAAAGAGCAAACTTGTGCACTTTTTGACGCTTTTAGTCCCTGAATGACCCAAAAGTTTATTTTAGCACACCGAACACCTCAAAGCCTATTTTTATGATATGTAAAGGATATTTAGGGTGTGTTTAACTTATGGTCATGTTTCGGAATGTTCGTTACAGTTCAAATTGGCATACTTTCGCAGTTTGTCAAATTTAGTCCCTGTAAGCGAGTTAACTTGATTTTGCCATACCAAAGCCTTCAAAACTTATTTATAAGTTATGTAAAGGTTATTTAAGGTATGTTAAGCATATGTTGATGTTCTGGAGTATTTGTTGCATTGAACTGGTTATATTTACGCATCAGTGCGCGTATAACCTTCTAGAAAGAGATTTAAAGCTTGAAATCAAACAAGAATTGATATGTGCAAATGATACACATATTTATACAAGTCCCAAGTATGAAATACAATATTTCATTAGTTTGGTATTTGTTTGACGATTGAAGTGACACAGGTGTCACAGCGCTAATTCAACAATCGATCAGATATCTCTGCATTACTCAATCATGATGGATCATCAAAGTCTGTGTGGGAATCATTGCGAGTGAAAGCTGAGGGAGGAAAACAGATTAATAATAATAAAATATCATTGCTTAAAAAGGAATTTGATTTGTTTGATTGCATAAAGGGTGAAACTGTGAGACAAATGATTGAGAGATTTTATCATCTTAAAATTGAACTTGACAGGTTTGGGATTACAAAAACCAGAGAAGAAATCATTGACAAAATTATCGAAGCTTTACCATGTGCAGATCATTGGCAGATATTTGTCATAATTTTGAAAAATGATTCATAGTTTGATGAAATTACCATGAATACACTTATTGAGAAGCTTGAAAGTCATGAACTAGAGTTGCAAAAACAAAACAAGATGAGCAGTTCTACTTATCAACAAAATGTGAGTCTTTACTACTGAGGAAGCTTACCCTCAAACAATCAATCATCAAATATTGGTACAGCTTTTAGTGTCAAAAAGTCAAAAGATTCACAGAAGAGTTCATCAAGTTATGATCCAGGTTATCATTCTTCTTCAACAGCATCGAACGCAGCAGAACCTGAAGAGATTCATTGTAACATATCTTTGAAATTGAAAAATTCTCCTACATTGAGTATCAATGCGGCTAAACAACAGATGAGTTTCTTAGCATCGATTCTGGAATCATATGAGAGTCTGGTAGCAGGGAGAATCGAAAATCCTGAATTGACAAAAGAAGATTATGACCAGATAGACCCGGAGGAGATGGAACTCATTGATATTAGATGGTGTTTGGCAAGTGGCATTAAAAGAGCTCAGCGTTTTATGGAGATAACAGGTAGACAAGATCTTGGAGGATTGATAAGCACCAATCTAGGATTTGACAAGTCAAGTTACATGTTTTTTGGTGTAAACAGAAGGGTCATTTTAAAAGAGAGTGTGTGAACCGAGAAGTAGCTGATCATGGTAATCCATTCCATGACGACTACTACAAAAAGGCCATATATCATAAGAACAGTGAATATACGTCCAGAGAAAATCTAAAGCCAATTACTGAAGGTTCATCAAAAGAAAAAAACACAAGCTTTAGTGACGATTCATGATGAAAAAGTCAGACCCAGGACGTTTCATGATGACGAAGGATTTAACTGGGGTAAATACATAAAGGATGAAAGAAGAGTGTTGGTTGCTGAAGTGAAAACAAAGTCTAAAGAAGAAATTTTTCAAGAGAAAACATACAGAGAAAGATGTTTTGCGGATTACAGAATAGAAGAAATGCAAAAAGAGTACGAAGAAGCTAAAAGTGAAGGTAGATGGGAAAAGAAAAGAGAATGTTATATCAATCGTAAAGGAGATCCGGTCGTTCATTCAAGCCAAGTGGTGTAGAACGATGTACTTGTTGTTATTCCTTTGTCCGAAGAATATTATTCGAAGAAAGCAGCAGATAAAGATTATCTTAAAAAGCTAGACAAGATAATCACGGGAGTGATGACGGCTAGTTTGAGGAAGAGAGATGAAGAGAGAATGAAGAAAAATGTTGAGAAGATGGTAGATGAGTTGAAGAAAACTGCAGAAGAAAGCAGTGATGAAGGTGAACAGAAGAATGAAGATGGAAAGAAAGAAGAAGCAGCTGGTGAAGTAAGTCAAAAGCCAGCAGAAGAAGATGTTACTGAAGAACAACAAAATGATGAGAGGTTGAAGAAGAAAGAAGAAGAAACAGGTGGAGAAAATCAGAAACAAGTTGATGAAAAATTGGAAAAGCAGGATGGTGAAGCTGTTGCTGAAAAACAGCAGGTGAACAATGCAGATCTTAAGCAGATGGCAAAAGAAGTCGAGGTTCCAGAAACTGAGGTAATAACTCTGAAGGGGTATGGTCCCAAAAACCCTGCGCAGGCATATAAGACCATACCCTAAGTTCATCTCAAAAGAACATCTTAAACGAAACCTTGCGCGGCTGCGCAAAGCCTCTTAACAAGAGAGAGAAGGGAAAAAGTCTTTGATAACCATGCGCTGGAGGAAAAGAGATGAACACTCAACTAACACCCTTGTGCGGGCTCGTGCAAGGGCACGGTTAAGCTTAAAGAGTAAACCCTCCACATCTCCGCGCGTCTGAAGACAAGACTTGAACAAAAGGAATCTTTTCTGTTACAACATAATAGACACGTGGCAAGGGCATAAAGGTTTACAACTGTAGATCTTCTAGAAGGTTTCCCAATGCTCATCGTGCATGGCCATTCGGTTACAACTGACTGTAACGTGGCATAATCATGAACGCTTATCTAGTCACGATGATGGCACTCATTTGAAGATTAATCTACACAAACTCACTTTCCACGTGGCATCTCCCCAGTCGTCGATCACACTCACAATCCGTGTGCATGGATGTGACGTTAGTGGTTGACGGAAAAGTGGAATAACTAGGGGTGTTCAAAACCGGATATCCGAAAATTCGGATATCCGAAAATTTCGGATAGTTAATTTCACTATCCGAATTCGTATCCGAAATTTCGGATACCCGAAATTTCGGATACCCGAAATTCGGATACGGATTCGGATAATGAAACGGATATCCGAATTCAAAAACAAATTATTTAAAAATAAAAGTCACTTCGAATAAAAGTCAAACAAATATCACCTTGTTAATCACTGGAAGTTTATCAACCATGGATCTGAATTCTTAAAAAAAAAAACAAATTGTTTCCATCCATAAGAATAGCAAAGCATCGAGCAAATGATTACATCAAAATTTTGTTCCCATTTTCAAAAACTAAAAAAATAGCTTTATTAGATGAATATCCATAAGAACAGCAAAGACCGAGCAAATGAATATATCCAAATTGTTCCCATTTCCAAAACATAACTCAAAAAGTAGCTTTATTGGATGAATTAATTTATTAAACTTCAAATTTCATATGGGATTAATGGTACTGTAATATCCATTTAATCAAATATTACACCATGAGTGATGAGATATTGATATGCGATGAAAACAGAAAACTCTAAAATTCATATTTGTTAACAAAAGAGAAAATCTCAAACTAAACAACTGACATAAAACACATGTATAAACCCTAGTCATCGAATTGAAGATGAGATATTGAGGTTCTTGTTAGATACCAAACCAGTGGTGAAATGGATGTTCCAAACCAGGAAATTGAACGAGGATTACAAGCGTAAAAGAGTTGATTATGTCGAACAACAAACCGTAGCCATCGATATTCGAAGGAGATGGAGATTGAGAGCATTGGAGGGATGAAGGTGTGCGTGGGGGTGGGTGAAAAAGAAAAGGGGATGTGTATGATTAGGGTTTTCTAGAATATATCTTATATATATTTAAAATATAATAAAATAAAAGTGTTTAATATTTCAGATATCGGATATCCGAAATATCCGAAATTTTGGATAATTTGGATTCGGATTTTCGGATATTTCGGATTTGGTTTCGGATTCGGATTTTTTTGAACACCCCTAGGAATAACCGCCGACAGAAAAGAGCTTTCCGTTACTATCTCCATCAGACTATTTCCCGCCAAAAACCGGTAATAAATAAGTCATTGTAGGTATGATCTCATAAGTTACTTTCACTTCATTCTCACTTTTACTACTTCTTCTTCCTCGAGATCACTGTACTTATTCTCACGCCGGAGGGTGGTCACGGAGAGAACCCCCATTCTCCTTGTGGCGAGTCTAACGGCTTTCTGTTTTGCAGTGATCACCAGAGAAGGAATTCAGCCAAACCCACGAATCAACGAGAGGATTAACCCCTTTTATGCAGAGACTAGACCCCAGATCTGAATGACTCCGGTCAATTCCGATATTTGTTTCTTTATTGGCGCCCACCGATTCTTCAATTTCCTTTTCATCTTCTCGTTTGATTCATTTTCATCTCTTTTGCTTTCCATGGCAGAAGCTCCGGCGAACCATCCACCAGGCCCTCGACCAGAGAACAGGGGCAATTTTGCTCATGCTTCCCGTGTCGAGGGGATTGTGGAAGAAGCATATGATGATAACGATGTCCAGAACAACGTTAATCATGAGAATGATTCTGTTACACCAGGAGCACAACCTGAAATCCCGATTACCTCAATTTTACCTCCTGGGGAAACTCCGATTTCGTGGTACGTAAAATCCCAAGGTGCGTTGAGCACAGTCTACGCACAGCTCTGTGCACAAGCTGCTCAACCTGCACCACAAATGCGTAGATCTGCAGCTCAGGTGTGAGCTCTGTCTGCACCTTGAGTGTTGCATTACGATGCACCATCACATTTGTCAGATGATGATACGGATGTCACACCCTGACTTTTGTGGAAGCGTGTACGTGTGACTTGATCAGTTTCATTGCATTCAATTAAAATAAACAACTATATGACTAAAATTGATGTTCATCCATTCATAAGTTTTAAAAATATTACAAACACAAGTTGCTAAGTTTCAACCAACAAAATTCATGTTAAGTTACAAACCATCCAAAAGAGATTAAGTTCCATACATGGACTTTTAACAAAAGACTAATAAACCAAGGCTTTGCTTTATATATCTTATCTAGGATAAGATATACAAATCAAACCCTTCAAAATAGGATGACATCTATTCTTGTAAATCACTTCATGAAATCATTTCCAACGCCGAAAGATCCATTTAGTTTCCTAAAATACATGTAATTTGAAAACATCAACAAAAGTTGTGCGAGTTCATGTGTTTTTGTATGAGTTCCAAATAAACTTGTAAACATTTGAGAGTACTCTTTTGATAACCGGTATGTAGCGTCTATGAACAGATCAATTAATGTTTTGCAAGGACATTAATATGTGTGCAATGGCGTAGGAAGGCTCAAACCTAGCAGATTTTGTACCGGTCCACCCGGTTGGAACGACATAGTCACTACAAGTGGCCACTTCTGGACCCATGAGTGGGGCTCGCTACACCTGATAGATCTACCACTCCTGCCCCTCGGTCTTAAACAAGATTAATGGTCTTAAGTGTGCGCTACCCATCCACATGATCTAACGGTTCATTCCTTAGCTAACCCATACCATTTGTAATCTTTGAAACATGTATTCCACCCCCGAAAGTTATAAATCCGAAAACAATTAAAAGAAAGGGGGGGGGGACATGAACTCACAGATTTGCGTCTGTAATCCTGTGTACCCAAAGTAAGTATCCTTAAGCCGTACTACCACCTAGACACGTGCTAAGTTTTATTAGACGCTTAGGTCGTGTAACGACTCTTAGCCTTAGTTATTTATTAAGACTTATTTTGGAATTCAAGTATACTTTGAGTTACACGCTTGGTGTATATTATATAATTCCAAATTATATATTAGTTAAAATAAGGATATTTTAACTTAAATTATTTCCATCCAATTATCTGGAATATTGTTAAAAATAATATATTTTTAACTTGTTTTGTCGTATGGTTCTTACATATATATTTTCCAAGTATAGGTATACTTGTATTTGCGTATTTTACCAAGTGTTGGTAATGTATGCCGGTATGTATTTATACGTATAGGAATACACATTTTCTTGTATTTATTGAGTATTTTATATTTAATTTATGTATAATTTTCTGGAATATTATTTTTGTACAATTAGAAATTACCAACTTTATATTCTTAAAATATATATATTTTAAGAGGATTTTTATAGAAAAATATCTATAAATTTATTTGGCAAAAATATGTATACTTCCATCTATGTCTTAAAAATAATCTATAATACTATATAAAGCAAATGTGATGTACAACATTGTAATTTTGCCACACGTATAGATTTTGAAGCATTATGTACAAGAAAAAACAAGCCATTTTAAAGAGGTAAATTAGAAAATAGCATAAAATTTTAAGACGGCATAAGGGCAATTCAAAGATTTCATCGATGGAAACTGTACATTTATGTTAGTGACTTGAATCGCCACTTTCGCATATTTTTAGAGAAGAGAGAGATAAGGAGGGGTTTAGAGAGTTAAAGAGCGAGGGGAGAGAGAACGGGAGAGAGAGGCAATGGAGAAGGTGAGACCAGGTTTGGCCTCGGGCTGACCATCTTAAACCGGGGATAACGATGACAGTGATTATGTCACTTGGTCAGAGAACGAAGATCGGGAACAGCAGTTTAAAACCCTAGGCAACGATGGCGTTCCGGTGATGAGATTGCAGGTGTATTCTTCATACGATTAGGTCATATGGTTTAGATGACTGCAGCGAGTGGCGGCTAAGGTTTTGCTCTATTTTAGTTGTTCATCCTTGCCTTGCTTCTGTCGAGTATTCTGAGCGACCTTTCAAGTTCATTTTAAATAATCATGTAACCCTTTTCATTTTATATAGAAGATATTTTCTACTGTAGAATTTCTTGTAGTTTTGATTTAATTGCCGATGGCAGTATGGATTTGTTTCTGTATTGGTTTTAGCTCATTAGTTTCTGTTCAAATTAATTGTTTGTTCATAAGCATTAAAATTTTCTGTATTTGTTGTATAATTACTGATACTGTTGTAAATTGTTCTGTGCACTCTTAATTCTTTATCATTAGTCCACTAATTTTGATATTAATGGTTTGTTGACTTTATCTTTAAAAGGTTAGGTTTTGGTTGACATTGTGAAATTGTCACAAAAAAGAGGGATGGAAGGTAGTAATGGAGGTTGGAAGGAGTTTTTGAGTGTTTATGATAAGAAATTTGGGCAAAGTTTGAGTGATCCAGCAAGGAGGGTGCCTGATGCATTGACTTCTTTTTTGAAAACTTTTAGTAATGCTGATGATGTGAAGGTAAGTGGTGTTGGTGGAACATTATTTTGTTTTTCGGTTATGTTTAAACCGCATGTGTCTCGTGATGATGAAGACATTTTGTTCCAGTTTTTTGATAAGGTGGTTGAAAAGCATGAAAGCACAGAGCATATCAAGAACAAAATGGATTAAATGTCTCCTGAACAGGTTTGTTTTGAACATGAGCTCTTTGTTAATCTGACCATTGTGGTCAAGCCAGCTCCACTAGCTCGCTAAGCAGCCCTACTTTGGACACGAGCTCTTTGTTAATCTGACTGTTGTGGCTCAAATCTTTACAACTTTAGGCTGGTGCTTCTGAGCATGCTGTTGGATATTATGTCCGGTTCGATAAGTCAACGCTGCCGACCGGGTCTTGACCCGTAAGAGTTACACCTTGGGCAATGAACTAAAATCCACTTAACCTGTTTAACTGGTAATTACGAACGATACACGGGTATTAACTGAGAGACGGGTACATGGACCGAGTGAGACAAGAATACTCACCCTACGCCACTTATCGCGTATGCACCTTTGCTGCGCCACATGTTGTACATGTGTCCACCTACCGCCACTTGTCATGCACCTACCTTTTGGCCAATTGCAACACATGCATTATGCATGTGTGCCACTTGGCGAGCATGCATAAAGGCTCCATACCTTTTATTCACTTGGCACTTCTTCTCATATTCTCATTTATGTTATCGAACTTTTCACTATTTCTAGCAACACATGGATATTTGATACCGGATGTGGTTACCACAACGTTAATGTCTTGCAGGAGCATGAAAAGTGGAAGAAACTGAAACAATGCCACATGGAACTCATAGTTGGTAATGAGAGTTCCAGTTCTGACAACTGGAACATTTGTTTTCCATGTCCCTCGGCCTTGTAGTTACTTTAAATAACTGTTTATATGCACCTGGTTTGACCAGAAACATTATTTCAGTTTCTTCACTGTTTGAACAAGGATTCAAGTATGTTTTAATGGCTTTTCTATTTTATCCTACTTGAATGATGTCTTTTATTTTGAGGCTAAACCTCGAAATGGTATTTATGAGAATGATGTTCAAACAAGTAATAACATATATCATCTTTCTAAACGTAAAAAAGCTGGCATAAATGAAACATATTTATGGCATTGCAGACTTGGCCACATAAGTAAGGCATGCATAAAATGGCTCCAGTCCGAGGGGATTCTTGAATCCACTAGACAGGACTCCTTTAATGATTGCGAATCTTGCTTAGCTGGCAAACTTCCAAAGCACCCCTTCACCGATGCTGGTGAATGGATCAATGGTCTTCTAGAACTCATTCACATGATGTATATGGCCCTTTCAGAACCATGACTAGAAACCATGACTAAAACCAGCTTGATAGAAAGATAAAAGGACTTCGATCAGATCGAGGTGGTGAATACCTCATCTTTGATTTTCTCAATCATCTGAAAGAGTGTGGAATAGTTTCACAACCCCCTCCACTTGGCACACCCCAACTTAATGGCGTGAGTGGAAGGTGAAATCGAACTCTACTTGATATGGTTCGATCGATGATGTATAGAACCAACTTGCCTCACTCCCTTTGGATCATGCTCTTATGACCGCTACCCGCATTGTCAAGGTAAACAAAACCGCCATATGAGATATGGCATGGGCGTAAACCCGATTTGGAATACCTTAGAGTATGGGGATATGATGCACATATCACAAATGATTCTGATGATAAGCTCGATCCTCGAGGCGAAAAGGTTGTTTTCGTCGGATACTATAAAAGCGGATATTATTTCTACCATTCTAGCGCAAGTGTGATTTCCATCAAACGGAAGGGACACTTTCTCATGGAAGAACTTCTTAATCGAGAAATTGGAAATAATGTGGTTGATCTTGAAAAAATTCAAGAACCAATCAGACATAAAACACAAGCATTTGCAAAAGTAGTAGAATTCGCAAGAATCTGATAGATGTCTATGGCGTCTAAAAGGTCCCGAAGTCTTGCTAGTAGCTGAGTCTAATGACGAACCTGCTAACTACAAATCTGTAATCTTAGATTCGGAATCTGAGAAATGACAAGAAGCCATGAACGTTTAGATGCAATCTATGCATGACAATCAAGTATGGGACTTGGTTGAGCTACCCCCCGAATCTCGGGCAGTAGGGAGCAAATGGATTTTCAAGAGAAAAACCGATATGCATGGAAATATACACACCTATAAAGCACGGCTAATTGCGAAGGGTTTCACTCAAACTCAAAGTATTGACTATGATGAGACCTTCTCGCCCGTTGCTATGAATAAATCAATCAGGATATTGCTTGCCATAATTGCATACTATGATTGCAAAATATGGCAAATGGATGTCAAAACCTCCCTTCTTAATAGACATCTCTCTGAAGATGTCTATATGGTTCGGCCTGAAGGTTTCGTCGATCCTAAATATCCAACTAAGGTGTGCAAACCCAATAAGTCCATTTATGGACTCAAGCAAGCGTCTCGTAGCTGCAGTCTTCATTTTGACCAGAAGATCAAAGAGTTTGGTTTTGTCAAGAATGAAGATGGGCTTGCGTTTACAGAAAGGTTAGTGGGAGCACCATATCATTCCTCATCCTGTATGTGGATGATATACTAATCATTGTAAATAACATCCCTATTCTTAACGAAGTTAAACACTATTTGGGATCTTGCTTCGCAATGAAAGATCTTGGAGAAACTGCTTACATTCTAGGAATGAAGATCTATAGGGATAGATCTAAGCGGCTTCTAGGGCTAAGTCAAAGAACGTACATAGACAAAATGATGACATGCTTCAAGATGGAAAACTCCAAGAAAGGAG
This sequence comes from Helianthus tuberosus, assembly GCA_030545235.1. NCBI lineage: Eukaryota > Viridiplantae > Streptophyta > Magnoliopsida > Asterales > Asteraceae > Helianthus > Helianthus tuberosus. Next base: position 174,112,701 of record CM060397.1, read on the forward strand.
GTGTTCCTATGACTAAAGGAACCGTGTTGAACAAATTGTAATCACCTTCAATGGACATTGAAACTAAGCGAATGGAAGCAGTTCCATATGCTTTAGCGATTGGTTCAATCATGTATGCTATGTACTAGACTTAACGTCTCGTATGCTTTAAGCATGACCAGTCGTTTTCAGCACAGTCCTAGCATTGCCCATTGGACTGTAGTAAAGAACATTCTGAGGTACTTGAGAAGAACCAAAGATATGTTCTTGGTGTTTGGAGGAGTGGAAGAGGAGCTCACTGTAAGGTGTTACACTGATGCTGGCTTCCAAAGTGACCGAGATGATTCTCGCTCACAATTAGGATTCGTATTCACTCTCAATGGAGGATCTGTCTATTGGAAAAAGCTCCAAACAGAGTGTAGTGGCGGATTCAGCCACCGAATCTGAATGTATGGTTGCATCAGATGTTGCGGAAGAAGTAGTTCATCAACGACCTCGATGTGGTTTCAAGTATTCAGAAACCGATCTAGGTATTCTGTGATAACACAGGAATCATTGCTCAAACCAAGGAGCACGAATCACAGGGTTAAGCACATTCTAAGAAAGTTCCACTATACACGGGAAATACTTGAACGAGAAGACATCTTAATAAGCAAAATAGACACGGATCAAAACCTAGCGGACCCGTTCTCTAAACCGATGACTTAGGACAAGCTATCGGTCTTAGATTGGATAACCATTTGTTTTGATTTAGTATTTGGATGTACGAACATTCAAACAATTGTACCTTTTGAATTCACCTCTGATTTACTGGCTAAATGCAAAGTTTGAATCTTACAACTGTGTTCGATTTTGATACGTTTAATCCATGAATCATGTATTCTAAATTATCCTTAGTTGGTCAGACTCGTGGGAACGACTCTGAATTAAGACTATTCTGGCTTTGGACTCAAGGAGTTGACTTCCAAATTCACAGGCCTCATTGTGAATGACGTTGGATGTAACTCGCATCAAATCATCTTCATGGATCTTAGTCATAAGATGTATTTGATTTAGGTATACTCATTTAGTATCCTCTGACCTGAGATACATACTAGAACTTTCATTTACTGAAGAATATTCTTTGATCAGTGTCAAACACTGTCGCGTAATTGCCAGTCATAAAGGCATTGGTTGGGAGTGGTTCTGAAGTTCAGTGGGAGTTGTATGTAGTCAATATGGGATTTTGTACTCTTACATTATATGTACCAGTTAGACATTTGGGCGCCCTCGTTGATTCAAACTGGTGAAGTGTAAGGCCTTACCCAAACTTATTGTGTGTTTGATTGGACCACTTTGATTCTGTGAACGAGAATGATAATGATTGAACACCATGTGAGATTGAATCTGATCCATGTCTCATTGTTCAATTGATGTCTTTTACAGAAAGGATAGATGACAACGATTGCCATAAGTCTACTGTCTTCATGTAGCAAGCCGTTGCTAAAAAGAAGATACATTGGTTAATGACTTTAAAGTGCCATGACTTATTGGGGGCAGCTATCTGTAGGTAGAAAACCGCTGGATATCTGCGTTGAGATCTTATCAGAGACCGTCCAAGTGGGAGCTATTGGATATTATGTCCGGTTCGATAAGTCAACGTTGTTGACCGGGTCTTGACCCGTAAGAGTTACACCTTGGGCAACGAACTAAAATCCACTTAACCTGTTTAACTGGTAATTACGAACGATACGCGGGTATTAACTGAGATACGGGTATATGGACCGAGTGAGACAAGAATCCTCACCCTACGCCACTTGTCGCGCATGCACCTTTGTTGCGTCACATGTCGTACATGCGTCCACCTACCGCCACTTGTCATGCACCTACCTTTTGCCCAATTGCAACACATGCATTATGCATGTGTGCCACTTGGCGAGCAAGCATAAAGGCTCCATACCTATTATTCTCTTGGGTCTTGCATTTGTTGAGATGATGAAAATGGAAGAAGTAGAAAAATTGCTCTCAACAATCAAGCACCATTCGGTCGCCGGTTCCTCCGCCTACGCGAGCCAAACAACCAGCCACCAAGTCAACGCCGCGGGCCGCCGTCGCCGCCCCGCCTCTGCCCTGCTGCGGCTGCCGCCACTGTTTGCCGCGGTTGGCCGCCGCTTGGCGCCACCTCCTTCGTCGCGTTTCGTTGGTCGTTTACTAGCACTTGTTCGTTAAACCTCGGTGTCTCGACCGGTTAGTCATTAACCGAGGTATATCTTTCTCATCGGTAGTTAAATATTTTTCACTGTGCTCGTATTTGCATGTAACCGGATCCTGTCGGGTTTCATTTTGTTGATCATTAGTTTATATTCGTTGAGTTTTATTAATTAACTCGTTTAATTAATTAACTCGTTTAATTAATTAACTATTATTTATTGAACCGGGTTTTTAATAAATAAAATTTTGACCGATCACTAAGGAAACCCAACACATGCAAGGACACTTGGTCCAAAAGGTCTAACCCGAACAAGGCAGTTGTGATTGTGACACTGTTGGGGACCCGCTAAAGGACACATCTGGCCTGTCTTTGAACATCCTCATCGAGCTCATGGCTGTCGAATCACTTGTGTTTACTTCATTCTTTGCCACCCATGAAGGCCTTCTCTTCAAGATTTTCTAGATTTCATCACAAAGGAAGGTATGAATCAACTTTACTGCTTTTCTAGATCTCTGGAGCCATTTTAGTATATAAATGTGACTAACATTTTTATTGCTTCTTCAGATTACATCAAAGTTTTGAAACCGAACAAGAAGATTGTGGAGGATTTAACAATAAGGTGGCGATCCGCTCACTTGTGCTTGTACATTTTTACACTATAACTTAAAGTTTGTTATGAATTTGGTTTCCAGTGTTGTGATAAACCTATTTGAAGTTCATACAACTTGTACATCATGCATTAATATATGCATATTATGCATTAATATAGAATATAGAATGATTAGATTCTTTGACTTTAAAAACTTGACAAAAAAAGTCCTTAGTAAAATTTAGGCACTAAATCATATGGAAAAAAGGAAGGGCATTTTGATTAATTTTGAACAGCCTATAGACTTGATCATGCATCAGCTTTTTTCTTATTTACATCATTTGACCTGTTAAATATAAACATGCATTAACCAGTTGTGAACTTGTAGGCTTATTTCAGTGCACCAGCAGGGCCGGCTAAGCCTTTGGCTATTGAGACGAAGAGCATGGGAAAGGGTCAAGTATGGATCAATGGTCAGAGCATAGGAAGATATTGGACAGTTCGTGCAAAAGGTAGTTGTACGGGCTGCAACTATGCTGGTACATATCGACCAACCAAGTGTCAAACTGGTATACACGCATTTACTTGCTATTGGAACTTTATAAACCCAATTTGTACCATAACTCCTTAAGGTTTGAACTTTGCATATATTGATGTTACCTTTTTCACAAGGTTTGTCCAACGTGTGTGCTCGTTTTGATTTAGGATTCATAAGTTAACAGAATAGCATGCCCTTTGGAGTTTCAAAATTCGAATACAGTGATAGGTTATGAGGGTCATAAACTGACGCTAGAAAGTGATTCACAATTTTAGTAACAAACACTCAATTTGCATGCGTGCAATGGACCTCTTTAATTTTTTTTTTAAATTCCAAGTAACTATTACTATGTTGTCTTAAGTGTAATATGTGACATATAAAAGTTTCTTTATTTTTCTTTTCGTATGATCTATTAAATCGTGTTGATAGAGTGCTTCAAACGGTAGTTAAGGTTGGAAGGGATGGAATTGAAGCAGGAACAAGTTTAGTGCCAGTAAGGCGTCTTCGCTCCGTTTATAAGTCTTTAATATCAAAACAAACTCATGCACCTATTTAAATTTCCTTTTTTCTTTTTCCAGTTATGCCTAATTGTGTTTTTGTTGTGTGTTTTAGGAGTGTAACTAATATGTTTGAAAATGGGGTTTTCAAGGGGTTTATGGAGAACAATCAAGGAGAGAGAAGCCCAAAGGATGTCATCATGGATTGACTCAGCAGAAGAGGCAAGAGATCAAAGAGGCATTTGAGTTATTTGATACTGATGGGTCTAGTATGTTGTTTATTCATTATTGTATACTGTTTTAGTTAAAGTTATTAAAGTTGAGTGCCTTAATCTGTTTAAAATGTAGGTACCATTGATGCCAAGGAGTTGAATGTTGCTATCAGTTATGAGTTTAATTATGAGTTTAATGTATGAATACAGTTACTACAGGTGGAGAGATGGGTTGGGCGGGTTGCGTAATGGGTCAAAATGGGTCATTGTCGGATATGGGTCGAAGCCAGTTGGGTTGAGCCGAAACATTTTTTGGTTAGAAATCTTTACAGTTTTATAATCTATCTTTTTTGTTACAGGAGTAATATTGTTTCAGTAGCAATCTATTTTCGGCCGTTTTGTTTTAAGTCGGGTTTTTTTATAGTAACAGATAAAATATAATGCAAATCAACTGGAATATTAAGTAAAAGAGTATTGCAATTGCTTCCTCTACATTCAGTCAAAACGGGTCAATTCAAAAAACGGGTTATTGTCCTCATACGAGTCTAATAAAAAAGCTAAAAAACGAACGTTTGAAATTTTTATAAAGCGTACTTCTAATGCATGCAACTTCATAATTGTTTTATCAGAAAAACTTAAATCATTATCGTAATAGTGTCATTTTATTAATCAAATTTAACACGTTAGTTTTGACCTCTCTACTCAGGTCAACCCTTACGCGTTGTGGCCTGTAATCTAACTAGCCCATTTTGTTACAAAAACACAATTTTAACCCGTTTTGACAAATGAGTGAATTTCCAACCGTCTTTTGACACATCAGTTATTTTTGACCCGTTTGGACCTGTGTAATCTACCCAGCCCGTTTTGAACTCTACTCAACCTGTAAAGAGTAATTTTAGTATTTTACCGGTTAACTCAACGACCTAAGTTTTCTTCACTTTGAGCTAAAAGAATGGATTTAACAAACTAGGACGCTCAAGTCTTGCAAATGAGGCTATTAAAATGGTATTTCTGGTACAGAAAGAACAAAAAAAAAGAGAAGTTATTGACATTGAGGTCACACTTCAAAGGATCCAATTAAAATGCAGGGTAACTCATTTGAATCGTTTTCTTTTAAGCCTACGTCTTTGATTTAACCCGTTTGACCCATCAGAGATAAACCGTAACTGAAATTGACCCATTCGTAAGCAAATGGGTCAAACTGCCACTTTTACCAAGATTTCAGTTTTGTTTCTGTTTCCTGTTTTAGGCTCTTCAAGCATCTCATGGGTCAAACTGCCACTTTTACCAAGATTTCAGTTTTGTTTCTGTTTCCTGTTTTAGGCTCTTCAAGCATCTCACTTAACGATGACACTTCGGGTTGGGTATATAGTTGGCTCTCATAATATATCATCTACTTTCAGTCTGGTTAGGTAAAGGTCGCTTAACATTCTTGTTTTTTTATTTCTTTACTAATATACGTATACACATGTTTTAGCATTATACACCATTCGGGAAAGAAACCAGTGTATACACCGGTAATTAACTGATATCTAAGGGCACTAATGGCATATTCATAATCTTTTATTAATAGAATTTTATTATCAAAACAATGAGAAGGAATTGCAACATTGGCTTGATCATGAGCTTAAAGTGGTGAATATTACTAATATTTATAATATTAATAATTAAACATCTGTTTCATTATGGATTTATTGAAGTTTTATTTTCATTTTTTCTAGGCGCGCTGCACTTGAGAAGAGCTATAGGTTCTCAAACAAGTCGATGAGTTTGCAACAAAAGGGGTAAGTAATCCAAGAGGAAAGACCAGTTTCATACCAACTAGTTCCAAATTGAAAAATGTTGCTATATTAATCTCACGTGCTCATTGTTGGACATCTTTGTCATCCGAAACCCGACTCGAGTTTACTCGCAAACCGATCAAACTGAGTCAATAAATTCGATTGTTATTCAGTTCGGTTATGGGATAATTTTTCTATTGAAAAAATAGGTTCACCTAATCTGGACTACTCGAAACTCTTAGTTAACCCGAACAACACCCCTGCTTGTTTTTTATCAGTTTTTAGGTTATTTTTTGGGACTTTGTTCAAAAAATACACTAAAGGTAAATATTCGTATAGAAAATTCTACGGGATATGCAAGAGGGTTTAATATTGTTGCCAAAGAACTTGTGGAGTTAAATGGTAGAGATGGATGGAGAAAGAACTTGCTGTAAAAATGGATGTTTGTTTGGAACCAGGGTGCACGCTCACATTAAAGTGCACATTTTCAAGTAACACAGTTAAAAGTAAGTATTTGCTCCTCTAGGTGTCTGGATGTGTGTTTTTAAAACAATTATTTCGACTTCAAGTCATAATGTTCTGTTTTTAGTGTTTGGATTCTTTTGCAGGAGAATATAGCTTCTCCATATTCTTCTTTTGATACTGCAGCTTGAAGACAGTCTATAGCATAGAGACCTGGCACCTTCAACGGGTGTATGAAGAGAACTGTTTTGGTTGTTTCCAAACAAAGCTATTAGAATTGGTTATAACAGTTTCTGCTTCATGCATTTAACGTAAACCAAGGACCGTTCTAAACTTTTTTTTGTGCCATAATGTATAATGAACGTTGTAGTAGTTAAAAACTCACCCCGCCATGAAATGCGGTGCTTATACACATACACACAACTTATGTATGACTTATTTATTGTTTTAAGGTTTGATTTATATTCCCGTCTGTATTGTCGACTCCGCTGCAACGTCCGGGCTCCCCACTAATATATTTTTAAGATTAAGCTTAGAAAATATATTTTTAGTTTTCACTAAAATAATATATTTTTGAGTTGTTCTTGAAAGTATATATTTTCTCCCACTTCAAAAATAATATATTTTCTACTTTGACAAAATATGATATATTTCATAATAGTTGTATAAATCCCTATTTTGCCGTTTCTTGGTTTCAAAAATACCATTTATCACATTCGTCAAGTTGCAAATTTATTTCCAGAATATATATATATATATATATATATATAGTCCAAGTGTCCATTGTCCGTTTCGTCCAATATTTGGGTATAAGATATATATTTATTTTCTTGTGATTTTGGTAATATTTCATATTACAATTTTTAGTACTTTGGTGTGATATATTATTTTCAAGGTTCCTAATTTTTAATATAACTAATACAAGCAATATACATGTAGCACAAAATTTTTGTGAATTCTAAATATATATTTTCCTAAATATATACTTAGTCATTTTTATTATTAAAAATCAACCTCCAATACTTGGGATTTTTATAACAAAAATTATGGCAAAATTTATATTAAAAATCAAGATCAAAAATTACTTGTAAACACTTGTTTAAAGAATATTTTTCTAAGTGTTGAATTTTTACAACAATTTTGCCATAGTTTCCCTTGAAAATGGAGGTTTCCATGCTTATTAGCATATCATTTTCTTTTCATAAATTCATCATCAATCATCAACAATCAACATTACAACTTACCATGAGCCATAAACATGCATTTTTACAAGATGGTATGAACTTGAAGTTTTGTAAAACCTTGTAGTATTTTAACATAATGTTTAACATGTTTAACTAACACTAAATCCATGGTTTTTATTTCATAAAACTCATTCTTACAAATTTTCATTCTTTACAACTTCTAACCCATTTTTACAAAAATTAATCCTCTTGAATCTTTCAAGTTCTCCATACATCAAGTGTTCCATTTAACACTTAATTCATGTTTTCTTTCTTTTAAAAAACCAAGTCTTGTTAAATCTTGAAGTAAACTTTATTTTCTTGAAATTTTTATCTTTGAAATCTTACATTTTATATCCATTTTAAAATTATGTTTTTTCTTCTGTTTAAAATTACCGTTTTGCCCTCTGTTGAAAATAAAATTACGTTTTTGTCCCCATCTCAAAATTACGATTTTGCCCTCAATTCAAAATTACGATTTTGTCTGGCACTCCCCCATTGGACCAACCAGTTTATTATTTTATATCCAAGGCAGCTGCCTGGCACTCCCCCATTGGACCAATCAGTTTATAATTTTATATCCATTTTAAAATTATGTTTTTTCTTCTGTTTAAAATTATCGTTTTGCCCTCTGTTTAAAATAAAATTACGTTTTTGTCCCCATCTCAAAATTACGATTTTGCCCTCAATTCAAAATTACGATTTTGTCTGGCACTCCCCCATTGGACTAAACAGTTTATTATTTTATATCCATTTTAAAATTACGTATTTGCCCCCAGCTCAAAATAAAATTACGCTTTTGTCACCGGCTTAAAATTATGATTTTTCTCTCGGTTCAAAATAAAATTGTATAAGACATACAACTTGTAGGAATCATCATCCTACACAAAATCAAGCTCATCTTCAAGTTCATACTTAACATAAAGGATGATCAACTTAGATCTTTCAAGATCCATCCTCATGCTTGCTAGATCATGTTTTAAATCATCATCTAGCAAGCTTTATGTGGTGATCTACACCATACATCAAGAAATCACCAAACAAGTTCATCACATACACTTAAACAACTTAGATCTTCATGATTTTAAGCTTTATTATTATGTTCATGTTCTTGTTTTGGTGTGATCTTTAGATTATCTTGTTACTACATATTTTAACTACTAAAATCAAGTGTAAAAACAAGATCAAGAGAGCTTACTACTAGCACAAGGGCTAGGGAAGATCAAGATGCAAGATGAAGAAGAAAATAGGTGGTTAATAGCTCTCCAAGATGGTCCTTCAAGTCTCCTTGCTTGCAACCTTCCTATGTTTGCTTGATACACCTTAGAAACACCTTAGATTGCGTGGAGATGAGCTAGAAAATGATGGTGATGAAGACGGGTGCTTAGTCGTGAGTTATGGAGGAGATGGAGAAGGTTTTGTGAGTTTGAAAGTGTGAGAATGATAAGTGTTAAATGTTCTTTGGTTATTATAAACTTTCTTCCAACAATCTATTATTCATTGGTTTATATGTTTAATATCTTCTTAACAAATCAAATAAAATAATCAAAAGAAATATGGGGTGTGGGACCCCTATGTTGACCTTCTCCAAGAGGGGGGGGGGTCATGGTTGCATTTCAAATGTTAGTTACTTGTTTAGTTCCATTCTAAGTGTTAATTTAGGGGTTTAATGTGTTTAGATGTTTTAAGATGTAATATGGTGTTTATTGGTGATAACTAGCTTCATGATGTTAAAACAATGTTTCTAGTTCAATTTTGGTGTTTCGGGTAGTGTCCGGTTGTTCGTTTGGTTACCGGTTCGTTAAGGTGCTAAATTGCGTAGTTTAGAGTGCTATGAGATACCTTTTATGACAGTTTTCATTCCCGACACTTTACAAGTTATTCTGGACACTTAAACCTCATTTTTCCATTATAATTTGGTGTTCAAAAGCTGATTTTTGCTAAATTTTGCTGATTTCTGCAGAATTCTGTATTTAGGGTGTGTTTCGGGAACTTTTTGATGCTTAAATCGTCACTCGGAAGGCAGTTTTATAATCCTTACTTTCCTACATAGAATTCTAGTGTAAACTTTGGTTCCAGGACTCTTTCGGTGTCCTAACATGATGTATGTCTGAGTACTGAACTCCCGTCAGCACTACTAGTTTATCTGATTATTGTGCTAGTTTCGTTTTGTGCACTAATTTAACTATTTCAAGTTGCATTTAACAATCATAAGTAACATGCAACATGTAATGTATTTGTATGTCTTTGAAAGTAAACAGGAAATCATTCATATCATTAATTCATCATACACAACCATATATCACAAGTTACTATTCACATTGTACGGATATTACATGGAGAAGTCCCAGTTGTCACAACGGAAGCCTATTCCAAGTCAACCACAAAGTATGAATCCACTCACTCTGAATCCAGGAGACGAGATCACCGTGATGAACAGTACTCTCACAAATGTCAGTCGGTCCATTCACGTTTGGGCCCGCGTTTCTCTCAGAAGTGGGACACCCAAACCGATGAATATGACAGGACGTATAATGAAGACGACAACACCAGCGTTTTCAATCGACTACAGAGAGATCATGCAAGTTACAAACCAAAAACCCGTGCGGTTTACAACCCAGAAACGGAGTACGACTACAACCTGATTTATCGACCAGCAGAAGCCGCTGAAAACTCCAAGTTTATCAGAGAGATTGCACTGGCTCCCCTCGAGCGGGCAAAATTACCTTCAAATGTCGGAAAGTTCAATGGATTGTCAGATCCTGATGATCACCTGCGCGTATTCACCAGTGCAGGATTAGTCGGTGGATGGACACTACCCAAGTAGTGCCACTTGTTTGTCCAAACCCTAATAGACGCCGCGCGCTTATGGTTTAACAATCTACCAATAGGTAAGTTAACATCCTGGGTTGATTTGAAGGAAAAGTTCCTGGTTCATTTCAGTCAGCAGCGCAGATCCATTCGAGACTCCGCGGATGTCATGAACATCTGGTGGAGGGACGATGAAAGCTTGGAAGTCTTCATCACAAGATACAACAAAGAAGTGTTGGAAATCGGCGACGTGCATGAGCACTTAATCCGCGCGCAGTTCAAATACACGGTAAGGTGCGATGATATGATCAAAGTGTTGTCAGGGACTGAAGGTTTGCTGAAAAGTTGGGAAAAGTGATGGCGGCAGCCAAAGTCTACGCTCAAACGAAGACCAATGCCCCAGAACCGACCTCAGGACATGAGCGGAAGCAGTGGTAGGAAGTTCAATAAAAATTGGAAAGACTCAGCTTCAAGCGCATACTCTTCAGATGACGCCCATGCGACAATCAACAAAATCACAGCTCAAAAAGAAGCCAAGCAAGAAAATCGCGAAAGGCAGTGGACACCTCTCACCAAGACAAAAGTGGAAGTGCTTAGCACCGAAGATTACCAGTTCAAAACACCACCACCAATGAAAAACAAAAGAGGACAAGATCCGAACCTCTACTGCGAGTACCTCAAAGACAATGGCCACACCATGAACAACTGCATCACTCTCCGCACGGAAATAGAAAAAGCGCTCAAAAGTGGAGAGCTTACCCATCTGGTTTAAAACGTGCGCAAAGAAATCAAGCAGATCACGCGTGGAGATGAGGGGCCAAGTAACAAAAAAGCTAAACAAGCCTAAGGGTCCACAGCAGTTCAGCGCGCATAGTTCCTTCATATTTGGCAGGTTCCTCAACTTGTCAACTTATGGTACAAGGACTATTTACGTGCGCAGTAATTTAAGTTTCATTATTTATTCTAACAGCTTTGTAATACATGGCCTCTGCGCCCTCTCCGAATCAATAAAAAGTTCGTTACATTACCTCTTATGTTTTATTACAAATGCATGCAAGTCCTTTTGGTAAGCACAAAAACACTATGGTAACATAACACAAGTCTCATGAACGGTCCGCGGTCACAAGTACCGCGCAAGGTCCCGCCCTACGTTCCCACATGAACTTTATACCATCTTCATTTGTCTTACCTAAACAAAGTAATTGTACTCATGCAAAACATTGTAACTAAAACATGCCATACATTTATAAAAAGTTACTTGTGCAACAGTGCAATAATTACAAACATGATCTACATCCCAAACCTATTCAACTAAGTGTATAACAACCACAAAAGTACAAAGAAAACCTATTCTAGGTCTTCATCATCATCTGCTTCAACTGGAAACACCTCCTTCAATTGCGCCACAAAGTCATCAGACTGGAGTGCGGTAGTCACCAAGTCCATCATTGGGAGGCGCAAGTTGTTATACTCTGTCTTTGCAGCAGCATGGGCAGCCTCTGTATCAACTTCACGTGTGGCAGATCTGCTGTTATCCCAATCAACCTGCAACGCATCATTAACATGCTGGGTACATTCCACATAACCCTGTGCATAACCGTCATTACGCGCAGTAACCATTAAATGGGCAACAGTTTGATCCAAGTCTATAGAATTCAACATAGAATTTGCAACCTGCGCAATGCAATAAATCAGAAGATGTGTAAACATATCAGATATATTACAAGTTGACACACTTACATTTATAATCCCATGATGCTTCATCCAGAGCATATCATCCTTCAGTGGTTCAACCAGACTCTCCGCCATCACCCGAGCAGTTTCAGAATTTTCTAACTTTTCTTTAGTATCGGCCAGACGGCGGGAGGTCTCAGCTTTTTCAACCCTCTCAAGCTACAAGTCTTTCTTAGAAGACTCAAGCTCTGCTTTGATTTGTTCCTGATCAGATAATAAAGAAGCGAGTTCTTCTATCTCTTTATTTCTAAGGGCAAGAGTGGCGCAGGTCTATACCTCTTTCTGCTCGCTCCTCTCTCGATGAGAACGTGCTTCATCGCGAGCTGCCTCAGCCGCTGTTTTCTCTTTCTTTAACTTCTCAATCTCCGCCTTGAGATTGTTGATACTATTACGGAGACCCATCTTCTGACTATTGTCTTTTTCACAAATCTCTCTCCAACGTTTACGCTCTTCTGATAGAAGAACAACTTCAGACTTAGCTTTTCTTTTTCATCCTGCAGTAGACCACTCCTCGGTCTTTTGCTCACTCTCAAACTTGGCTTGATCAGCCTCCAATTTAGCCCTCAACAGGGCAACCTTCGCCTTCTCTTAACTAGCCTCCTTCTTAGACACTTCAATGGCAGCCCACTCTTTGTGCATGCTGCACCATTCGCGCACTATCCGGTTGGTGGTGGAAGTTGAGCTAGCAGTTTCCTCAAGATAAGCATGATAAGTTTGATCATGAGAACGCTCCACTTGAAATATTACCTCAGCAGGAGGGAAAACACCTTGTAACCAGTCTCGGCAGATCTGCCAGTCAGAAAAGGTGTCGGCTTGGTTGAGCTTCCATACAGGTGCATGAATTGCGGAAGCCCTCCTCTCTTAATAAGATATGTAATAAATAATAATCCCCCATAGTTTCCTATGGGCGGATAGGAGAGTCTTCCTCATCATGAGTAAAAAAGCCCTGGTCAACACCAGTTGGCTTTTCTCAACATCTACAGGAGCAGAAGTAGTGGCGGAAAAAGGAATATTTATCACTGGGTCTTCCTGAATAGATTTCCCTTTCTCAGGCTCGTGCGCCACAACTTTAGGAGACTTAGGCTTGCTAGCACCAATATCAGCAGTCTCCACTCCCACAGCCTTCTCCGCCTCCAGCTTAACTTCAACAGACTTTTCAACTTCAGCTTCAAAAGTCTACTGTACTTCCGTCTCCACAACCTTAATACCTTCCAGTTGTTCTCTAATGGATGCGCAAGGTGGCGATGGCGAAAGATCATCATTAACAACAGATGATGATTCCGCGCGGACAGAAGGAATAGGCTTTTCTGCAAAATAAAAGTCATATTAACATAAAATATGAAAAAACAACAGTTAAAGACGGAATTCACCTGGAGAAAACTTTGCAACGAAAGCATCCAGATTTCCTTTCTTGCCAAATTTCCTTCTTGGCATCTTCTTCGCGGGCTACGCCGTAGCCTCCACCTCCACTTGTTTCCTCTTCACCGCCTTGGTCCTCACCAGAGGCTCGGGGCTTGAATCCAGATCAATAGGTTCATCAGGATTTGAAGAAGGGATATCTGCAGTATCTTGGGGCTCCGACTTGGGTTTCCTAACAACTACAGGCGCAAGACCCTCTAACGTGTCAGACACCACTACGTAATCACACCGGGGTTTTGGAAAAACGCGCATACCTTTCTTCTCTTCTTTAACAACTTTTGCCTTTGGTGCATCAGCCTTCTTAAGCGCAGCAACAGCAACAGGCACACGTTTCTTTTTCTTCTCAGGGCCTATACCCAAATTAATCAACTCGCCTATTCAAGAGAAATATTGCAATGTTACCCAACGCGTCAACACAGCAAAGAGTAATATTGCAATATTGTTTAAAAATCTGAAACAAACTTACCAGCACTAGTAAAAGGTTGCGCCGCAAGATCCTCATCCTTTAGAAGCGCAAAATTCTTTATTATCTGATGATACCAAAGCTCTTCATCAGCACCCTTTGGGATGGTTGTCATTCTTCCTTTCTTCCTCTTGTATGCAACAACATACAAGGAAACAACTACAAAGCCAAAAACAATGACAAGTTCACATTATTTACAAAAAAGAGAAAAAAGGTAGGGAGATCTCAAGTCTTACTTATGTCATCCTCCATGTACACGAGCTTGTCCTCACGCTCCATCTTCCAGTCGAGACTCATGCCAGCAGCAACCAGGGCTCTCTCAGGAAGTTTAATAGAAGGAATGTCCTTCAGGTCCTGGTACCAAATCTCTGACTCCGGAGTCTTCAGATTCTCCACCACGATATCTTATGCACCCCTAAAGGTCATCTTCATTGGAATCACTCCAGCTTTAATAAAGAAAAACTTGGGTTTCTAGTCATGAAAAGATTTGGGGGGGGGGGGGGGTCAGCAGGATCTTCTTGGCCGATGAACGTTGGGCAAAGGAATAAAAACCTTGCGAGCAATGAAGTTGATAAAATACCCAAAAACGATTGACTGTCGGTTCAATGTGCATCGATCGACAAAGGATTTCAAAGTGTCGAATCTGAACCATTCCTATGGGATGCAGCTGAGAAATATGGAACATGCAGTAACCAAGAACATCAAGAACAAATCTTGTAGTTGGTAATCGGAAGTTACCGTCGGTGAAGTAGTCTCAAAAAAGGAATATAACCAGCCGGAGCCTGGGGTGCCGTCTCACCCTCGTCAGGATACATCACACCCCAACTCGTGGGGAACTTGAAGTTCTGAACCAAACCATCAAAGATTTCCTTCGACCACTTCAATGGTGGTAATAAAGCAGACATCTCTTCTGAGGAATCGTCGGGGTGTTCTCTGGTAGACATAAAGGGAAAAACACACGAGTTGTAGGTTTCTCTTAACAGGAAAATTGGAGAAGATGAAAGGATGTAACGAGAACTAATGAAAGAGAAGCCACTCAAAGGTTTATATAAGGATCACCATAAATGCTCTCGAAAACTGCAGCCCCCTTTTTTCAGAAAAACACGGCTACCAAGGCAACAAGGGCGAGTGGGGAACAAAACGTAACCTCACGCGCGCGTGTGAACCACGTTTGATGATGCACATTTAATAAACAACTGAAAAGTGACAGCCTGTCACCAAAACCGCCAGGTGTCAACGATCAGCACTGTACCTTTCACCTGCTACCTGCCATGAGTCAAATTTTTCAAAATTTGAAATCATGGAACCCTCAACTTGAAGAAACAAGAAAATATCTTCCAACAAGAAGATTCTTCGTACTTCGCGCCAAATAAGCCTGTTACTTCTTAAAGCAAAAAGCGCACACTTCATTTTATATATAGTCCAGTGCTCCACCTACTTGCGTAGAAGCAACACTGGACTGGGGGGACTTGAAGGGGTATGGTCCCAAAAATCCTGCACAGGCATATAAGACGATACCCTAAGTTCATCTCAAAAGAACATCTTAAACGAAACCTTGCACGGCTGCGCAAAGGTTCTCAACAAGAGAGAGAAGGGAAAAAGTCTTTAATAACCATGCGCCAGAGGAAAAAAGAGGAACACTCAACTAACACCCTTGCGCGGGCTCACGCAAGGGCACAGTTAAGCTTAAAGAGTAAACCCTCCACATCTCCGCGCGTCTGAAGACAAGACTTGAACAAAAGGAATCTTTTCTGTTACAACAGAATAGACACATGGCAAGGGCATAAAGGTTTATAGCTGTAGATCTTTTAGAAGGTTTCCTAATGCTCATCGTGCATGGCCCTTCGGTTACAACTGACTGTGATGTGGCATAATCATGAACGCTCATCTAGTCACGATGATGGCACTCATTTGAAGATTGATCTACACAAACCCACTTTCCACGTGGCATCTCCCCAGTCGTCGATCACACTCACAATCCGTGTGCATGGATGTGACGTTAGTGGTTGACGGAAAAGTGGAATAACCGCCGACGGAAAAGAGCTTTCCATTACTATCTCCATCAGACTATTTTCCCACCAAAAACCAGTTATAAATAAGTCATTGCAGGTATGATCTCATAAGTTACTTTCACTTCATTCTCACTTTTTACTACTTCTTTTTCTTCCTCGAGATCACTGTACTTATTCTCATGCCGGAGGGTGGTCACGGAGAGAACCCCCATTCTCCCCGTGGCGAGTCTAACGGCTTTCTGTTTTGCAGTGATCACCGGAGAAGGAATTCAGCCAAACCCACGAATCAACGAGAAGATTAACCCCTTTTATGCAGAGACTAGACCCATGATCTGATTGACTCCGGTCAATTACGATCTCTGTTTCTTCAAACTCCAACTGAATCTTCTGTAGTGTTAAATAAAATTATTGAACAGTGTAAGAAATGCATGGAAACGTGCAATGCTTGTACTGAAAAATATGAAAAATTCAGACCCAGAAATATAGAATTTTCTAAGATTGAAAGAGTTTTCAAAGATAAATTTAAAGCAATGTTTGAAAATGAAAATGTTTTGAAAGATAGCGATGAAAAGCTGACACAAAAATGTAAAGTTTTGGAAAAAGAAAATGAGATTTTGAAAGAAAAGTGTTCAGCAATGACTGAAGAGTGTTTACAAAAAGAAAATGCGGTTCAAGAAATGAAAAAAGAGTATGATTCAATAAAATTGGCATATCATATTAATAAAGAGTCATATGAAGCTGTGAAAAGTCAAATGAAACTTGTTCAATCGAGATTGTCACAATGTTCTGAAACGTCACAAACGCTTAAGCAACAGTATGAAATAAAACAACAAGTTGTAAATTCTTATATTGAAGAAGTTGTTGAGCTTAAACGTAAAATGGCTGATTTAGAACAGGATAATAAGAAGTTGCATAGTTATCACGCTTCATCATATGTTCTTGAACGAATTTTCAACATAAAATCGGATGATAAAGATGCTGAAAGAAACAACAAAGGTATCGGTTCAGATATCATCAGGTTCCACCGCCGTTTGAGAAAAAGTTTACATTCTATGATGACGAGAAGGTGGAAAAAGCTTTCAACATGGTTGATCAATTGCCAGATAATATTGACGTAACCTATTCCAATTCTGATGATACTGGTGATTCAGAGGTGGTAGGTAAGATCATTGAAAGTGTTTTGCAAAATGAGTCTACTAAAACAGATAAGTCCAAATCACAGGATGAAAATGAGGGAAGTTTTCATGAAAGTTATTCTGAAAATTCAAAATTTGAGAAAGAGGCGAATGATGATCCGATAGGATTGGCTTATACCATGATTGGATCGGACAAATTATTCTCAGATATTGAAGTTCCGATTCAGAATGTGATTTCAGAAAAGATTGACAAGGTTTTCAAATTGGTAGAAATTGAGAAGTCCTGAAATTGACAAATTTGCCGGAAAAGCGAGCAAGAAAACTTTTTATAACAAATCTAGTTACAAAAAGAAAAACATGAAGGCTGGTTTGGGTTATAAAAACCAACAAAACAAAAAGAAACGGTTTGAAATGACAAATTATCAGAAAAAGACGAACTTTGTTCACGAAACAAGTTCTGAGGAAGATAAGGAACTCCAGTTTAAACGACAGTCTAATGAAGAGTTCTATGCTCAGAAGAAACAACAACAACAGGTTAAAGATGTTTCAAAGAGAACACGCTTTAAATGTGATCAAATTGGACATGTTGGTCGCAAGTGTCCAAATCTTAAACCTGTTGGTGTTGAGAAAAGGAAGTCTGATGGTGTGAATCAGAAGTCAACCAAGTTTAAATCAAGACAAACTTGGAAGCCAAAAAAATAAAAGGCTAAATCACAACAAACTTGGAAACCAGTGACACCCAGATTTAGGACTAAACAAAGTTTGAAAACGACGGCCAATTTAACAAAGCCACACCAATTTTGGAAACCTAAAACTGATTTGTCAAAATAAAACATTCAAAATGATTCAAGATTCTATCAAAGGAATGTTTTAAAAGCACAAATCTGGGTGGCAAAGACAAAGACTTCTGTGAGTGAGAAAAATAAAGAATTTTTTTTAAAAAAAATGACAGAAATTATCTGGAAAGATACATATTAAGCTACCTGAGTTAAAGCAGGCTTGGGTTGCATTGTTCAAGTAAGTGAGTTGTTTGAATGTGCAGGTGCTCTAGAAGATAGTTAAATGTCAAATCGGAGAGCGGAGCAGCCTGGCACAGGAGGCGGCAGATCCCTGAGATCGAAAAACAGGGAGTTTATTGTTTTTGTATATAAATAAACCATAAATCAAAAACACTAAAAATAGAAAAATTTAAAGACCAAAAATATGTTTTTATTTTGTCAAAAATTGAAAAATGAAAAAAATATGTTTGTGTTTTAAATTTGTTACAAATCAAAAATTTACAAAAAGGTGTTTTGATTGAATATGCTGAAACCCTCACGGCTGAACAAACATGATTATTTCACAAGTGATTAAATCGTTTTAACATTGTTAAAAAATCAATGTGTTGTAAATCATGGGGGTACTTTATGCAAAACAGAGCATGTGAAGCAGAAAATGGATGGCGAAATGAAGCTATCTACATTGGTTGTTACATTTAAAGAAAATTTGATAACTAAGCCTGAAATTTTAAATGTTTTGGATTTTGGGGGGAGTAAGATTTTTGAAAATACAAAAACATTTGAAAATTTGAAAAAGCCAAAAACATGATAAAAAATTCAAAATGAGTTTTTTGTGTGAAAAGAGGAAATGATAGTACATCAGTAGACCGTCATAGTACGCTAAAGAAATGGAAAGTCAAAAGTGATAAACGGTCTCACTGATGATATGCCTGGAGGTTTTTACACATTTAGTAAATTGATTTCAAGATATAAACCTAAATATCAATAACTTTCGTATCTCGTGGGGAACATCTCTAATATTTGGATAACCTCCGAAATCTCATTTGAGAGGTTGCCTGATTCTGAGATACTAGATCTTTATACTGGTTTATATTTGGGGTATTATACTTGGTCTTCTGATTTTGCATCAGCAATGGCCTAGACTTCGTATAATACTTTTTGCGTGCTTTAAAAGCTTTCCCCCTGCATAAAATTGAGAAAATATCAAAAGATATAAATCAAGTGCAGGTGTAAAGAAGATCCCTAAGTGGGACACACCTCAAAGCCGAGCCTTCATCTCTTTGACTGAACGGTAGTTCATACTTGAGTTCTCAATGTCTCGCACTAACCCAGAATACAGATATCAATATAGTATATTCACCTGTAAAATTGAATCTAGGGAATCTTGATAAGGGGGTATATTCTGAGGTGGGACACGCGAATAAGTTAAGTTCTTAAAACACTAAATTCGTATCTCGAATCAGTTGAACTTTGTGTGAAAATTTAAGTGGACTAGTATACTGACAATCTAAGTAAATCGTTTAGCACTTAAAGTGTTTATAACTCAATGGTGCTAGTGATTTGTCATAAACTGATATGATCCTCTGACGCAAACTCAAACAAAAATATTGTTTGTAAATATTCCTTTACTGTTTTCATTAAAGGAAAATCACAAAAAGATCTTTGGAGTGTTTTAACATAAACTTTGTAAAAAGACAAAAAGATTTTGTTTCTATTGTATTTACGACAACCGATGTCTGAAAGCTGAGTTTCAAAAATCTAAGTATGCTGAACATGTTTCTGAAAATAAACAAGTTCATTAATTTGAAACTTGAAGTTTTAAATGAAAAAAAAAAACTAAAATAGTTTGTGAAAATATCCAAGGTCATTAATTTGGACTTGGATGATTATCTGTGAGGATTTTGGATGCTTAATTGTCAAATAAATGAGGTTATTTGATAGGGGGAGAAGAGTCAGGAAATTCTCGGTAATTACATACTGTTACATCTATACTTAAAGCCAGGTTACTGATTTTGAATATATGTGTTTAAGGGCCAGGTCATCAATCCTGGGAAAACCTAAATAGCTTTAACTGTCAAAACTTTGTGTTTAGAGCTAGGTTTTCAATCTTGAACTAAATTGTCAAATATCTTACAATTGTTTGAAATTATTAGTTTTCCAGATTACGATCCCGATAGCTGGGGCTAAGGGGGGTCTGAAGACAAGCTAAAAGCAAGGGGGAACGTGCATTCAAAGAGCCAGGTAACTATCCTGGAGGAGCTTATTGAGTTAGAACCAGGTGTCGATTCTAAAAAGGCTCAAATGTAACGCCCTGATTCTTCGTGCTTTCCATATTTAGAAAGTCTTGCTTGTATTTCTATTTTTGGAAACTTTGTGTTCTTGTAATCGTTCTTTCTTTGTAATCGTTGTAAAACCCGAGACGTGGATAATAAATAAAATTTATATTTTTCTTTAAACTTGTGTTATACATATTTATACTTGATTTGTGAAACAATTGATGCATATTCGTGATACTTGATAACATGTGACGAACCTACCAATACGTGACAAACATGCTTCGTGCAATGCTTATATACGAGTCTTATACTTAATCATATTCGTTTTATACTTGTGTAACCTTTAGAACATGCATTATATGCTTAAATGCCCTAAAATGATCATAAAACACGTAACATGTAACCATTGGACTAGTTGCAGACCTTAAATCAAAAAATAAAAATTTGTGTTTTCAGCCCAAAGGCCTTGCGGACCGTATAGCCTCCCCTTTACGGTCCGTAAGGGGGTCTGGCGGGTAGAATGTTTAAACAACCGCAATTTTGCACGAAATCCCAACACTTAAACACCACCAATCACCTCCAAACCTCCATTTATCACCTCCCAACAACCCTAAATCCTTCCCCTATAAATACCATGCCTCCTCCAAGCTCATTTCACTTTGCAAACTCTATTAAATCACTCTCAAATCATCTAAATTGCTGCTGAATTCTGAAGTTTGGACAGAATCCTACACCTTCACAAAAGTGGGCATAACTCACTCGTTTCTTGTCTGTTTTACCTCATTATTTTTCCTATGTGCTTGGATTGACCTTAGCTTCGATTCCATGGGGTTTTCACAGTAAATCAGTCCATGTAACGTCGCCAAAAAGGCTCCAAAGTTCACTGTTTGTTTATGTTTTGATTAAACCTTTACTAAAACTTGTTCAACTTGAGTCTAACTCATCTCAAACCTATGTCCTTATGCTTATAACCACTTCTATGGTTAGTTAGGCTTAAAAACAAGGTTGAGACATTCAAAATCAGAGGATCAATCCGAGACATTCAAAATCAGAGGATCAATCCTCACAAACTTTCTATTTTGTTCAAGGGTTTAACCCACAAGTGATGTTCAAGTTCAAGGCTTGATTTATGTGAGATTAAGGATTAACTTGGGTTATCCTGCATAGAATCCACACAGTGCTTGATGATTTCTTATAGATTAGTGTTTAATATTCTTGTATTACTTGTAGTTCATGACCCTCCTTGTATGTTTTTACATCAAGAGTAGTGGTGAACACTTAGAGGTGCCAAAATGGAAGACTTCTCTTCCTACCTCCTACATGATTTCCATGAAACTTAGAGGTACCTAAATGAAGATTTAATCTTCTACCTCATGCTTGACTATTGGGCATACTATTATATAACCTAAATAATACTTATATGTACTAATCAACATTCGAACCTTTGGTGATGGACTTGTGTTCATTCGTCAAAGTACAAGACTAACATCATCTAAGACCTAAACCTTGTTATGATTCTAGTGGGTGTACCACTCATGAAAACATTATGACCTTTGAGGTTTCATAGTGTCAAACAAGTGTTATGAGTTAAAAGATGATTACTTTCATATGTTATATATTTGTGTTTTCAAACTCCGAATCTTCATTACACCGTATTATTCCCAATACTCATACACTTTGCTTCTTCGTGTAGAAGGACTTGGTGTTCCAACCTCCTAATCAACAAACAACTCACTCGCGGATTCTCAAGTTCAAGACTTGCAAAACCATGAGTACACTTGACCAATTTACTTTTAAAGACACTTTGGGTTGTAACATGTTATTATACAAAATACACACTCTCGCACTTAAACATACTTTATGCTCTCAATCTGTTATACTGTTACTTGTTTACTTAGGTTCATGCTAGAATATACATGCTATATGTCATTAACTTTGCTAGACCCTCAACTTAACATATATAGCGCTATAGGAGTGGCACACCACCCGTCGGGGTCTTGTTAAGTCTTTATTCTAAACGGTCTCGTCACTTTTGTGGCGATGGATGCTAAATACTAGTGGACACTTGGGTTTGACGTATTGCTATGCATGCTAGTTACCTTGTACACAAATTGCCATGTGGATTCGAGATAATGCTTTTATACTTATTCTATACTTATTCAACCTCGTGTACTCGCCTTTGCTTTTGCATTGAAATTATTTTAAACATGTTACAGGTTGAGGATGATGACGCTATGAAACGAAGTAGCAATGATGCCTAGATACACATTTAGACATTTTAGGTTTAAATTGTTGTATCAATTTTGTTAAGTTTATGTTATGAACAATGTTGTTATTTGAATTTCTTGTAATGTGTTGATAATTTTATTATGAAATGAAAATGGTTGATTTAAATACTGTCGCAAATAGTGTTATGAAGTCTCTTGCAATCTATTTCGTCTCATCCTGATGATTCCGCTATCGCTTGGGGTGTGACAGATTGGTATCCGAGCCATAACTATAGGGAATTAGGTAGAATTGTCATGTTCGACCTAGTCTATAGTAGGAACCATATTTTTAACCATTCTTGATTCTTTCTTAAAATGTTATTCTTCCTACCTTGCTTCTTTCTCTTCTTTTTGGTCTTAATATTTACATAATGTCTTTCCTAAGACATTTTACACAATACACTTGAAGACTTGAAGACACTCTTTATACAAAAGAGACGAGTTTACCAAAATAGGCGTGAAACCCACAATTTGGTGAACGACTCTCATTCCTCTTATTCTTATTTTTGCACGAAATTTCGCCATTAAGCTAGGAGTGAAATCCACATCTTAATGGTAAATTTCCAATTCAAACTCTAGTGGACCCTCGTCAAAGTGTTGAAATTATATTTTGACCCGACGAGTACTAACCACATTAGGGTACGAAATCGTCAAGTTAGTGGTGAAACCCGCACCTTGTTGATTATGTCTCATTCCTCGATTTTCAATCTCGCCAAAGTTTCGATTGTTTCAATCGATTAGAGACGTGTAGTAACTGGAAGGGTAAGATACCGTTAATCGCTTCTCGACGAGAGTATCTTACCTATAGGCCAAAGCACGTTTCTCTAATTTGAAAGGACTTTCGATTCACTTTGGAATAGTCGACGTTTCTCTACCCGAAACAATCCTATGTTTTATGAGCCTCTCTTTTATGTGATTCAATTTATATGTGATTTTATACTTGTTACCTCATTCGTTTCAAAACCATTACACAATTCGCACGTCTCGTGCAATCAAAAACAATAATAATTCTTGTGAACAAACTAAATTTATACTCTTTTTACGCATTCATACGTGTTTATACTTGTTGAATACTTGTTGAATTCATGTTAATTATGTGAACCATACGTGATACATCATGCTTGCATACTTAAACTTGCAAAACTTATTTTAAATTTACGATCAAGTCTAATCCATTCCTTCTCTCTTTCGATTATTAGATGTCGTCCAGCGGTGCTTCCAAGATGACCAAGTCAAAGAAGGGTTCGACCTCCAACGCCAAATCCAACTCCATGTCACAAAGGGATTGCATGAAATTCATGGCCAAGCAAATGGCTAAGGTCATACATGACATTATTAGCAAGATTCAACCAAACACCGATTCACAGCATTGCTCTGTCGACTCAAAGGCAGAAAAACCCAAATCAACCTTCCAATTCAAGCAATTCATGGCGTGTAAACCCTTGGAGTTTACAGGCAAAGATGGCGCCACCGCCATGATGAATTGGTTTGACGCAATTGAGCTTACTTTCTTGCAAAGTGGTTGTCCTGATGCGCTACCAACCTTGAACGCGACTGGAGTTTTCTGTTCGAGAGCACTCGAATGGTGGACCACCGAACGCAACAAGAGGGGAAACGATGTTGCACATGCCATGCCTTTGGATGAACTTAAGCAGTTTATGAAGGACCATTTCTGCCCGGCCCCCCTCGCGAACTCCAAAAGTTGGAGAACGAATTTTGGAACCTAACGCAAAAGGGGAGCGACATGGATAGTCTGATTACGTGCTTTAAACAACTAAGTGTCCTCTGTCCTGGACAAGTCGACTCCGTCCCCAAAACCATAGCCAAGTTCATCCGTTGTGTTGCACCTTCCTTGACTAACCATGTTGCCTCTGCTTATCCTAAAACCATAGAGGAAGCCTTTAGCATAGCCACTGAGCTTAACAACAATTGTGTTCTTCATGGAACCTATGATAAGGTTTCAACAAAGAATGCTTATCAAGCCGTCACTGATACCACCAATACTACCACCGCTGTTGAACCTTCATCCTCCCAACCAAAGAAAAACCGTGGCAAGAAGCGGAAGGCTTCAAGCCAAAATTGTGCAATCGTCACTCTAACAAAACCCATCCAATCAGTAGCTGTTGTTAATCCCACAACCCTAGAACCACCAAGAAGAAACTACACTGGGACATGGCCCATTTGTAACCAATGTTCCTACCATCACCCTACTGGCTGTAACAACCTGACTTTTTGAAGTCAAAGTACAAGTTAAATTCTAAGTCAAAGGAAGAAGAGATTGCTAATTGCGATCTGTCACTCCTTGCTTAATTACTGAATTGTGCTTCTTGACTTGTTATCGAATTCTGTTATTTGTTTGCTTTAGTTGTATTATGTGGAGTATCTATAACAAATCGAGGTTTAATCGCATGTTTAATCACTAATCGACTTATCGTTATCGCATCGCAACTCGAATTATGTGTTCTGAATATTGTTTCACGTGTGTGTGCTATTATGTGTTACTTGTGCATGTTATGTTTATGTTGAGGTGATTAATCGCAACTCTATCACAACGCAATCAAATCACAAACGCTAAACGCAAGTTATTTATGAGGATTGTATGTTAGATATAGTAGTTAGGTTATTTGTGTAACTAATGGGTAATACTATCGCATCGCTCGCTCGAAACGCATCGCAACCTCAGCAACCAAAACGAATGCCAAAATCCAACTCGTCGAACCACTCGATCGAATGGTCATCCGAATGGATGACCATCTGATCGATGTGCCGTCCGATCCGTTCCATGTGCCACTTTCCTCTTTTGGCAACCTATAAATACCCCTGTCACATCACCAACAGTGATGTGACAGCTCTCTCGTTTGACCAGCGTTCCAGGCCTTCTTTCTCTCAATTCCTCGCGATTCTTGTAAGTTTTCAACTCAAATCTAGTACTTCTATGATCTAAACGCACTTCTTCATCATTTTCACCTTTGAATCTTCACTTTTAACCGTGAAATCAGCGGATTTGAGGTGTTCTAGGATGATGTCATCATGGGGTTCTTATGAACTTCAAGTTTTGGCATAATTCCACCAAGAACAACTCAAATCTACATGATTTCCACATGATTCAACACTATTTTCATCTAGATCTAAGCTTTTCATGGGTGAAAGGATTGAAAGGTGGTTTTACAACTTTCTTTCAACTCTTTTACACTCAGATCACTCAAAACTGATAGAATCGGAGCTAGTTCAGGCCTTCTACTCATTTTCTAGTGAGGTGTCGGTCCAAGATCTGATTCCTATCCATGAGACAACCGACTTCGGGTTGAACACGAACAACCGTTGTGAACAGTTAACTGATCTGGATTGGGGTGATTCCCGTTCGATCGGATAACCTGGGTCTGATGGGGTTCCTGTTGTTCAATACGTTGTAATGCCGTCTCGATCGAACCGCAAAACTTTCAAAATATTCAAGTTGCAAACGATCAGATTGTGGGACGGATTGCCGTCTGATCGGATTGCCATCTAATCGAACGACAATCCGATCGGATTACACTTGGTTTCAACACTTAACATTTTTTCATAATTTTCAAAGATCATCAGTTCCAACGGATTGCCATCCGATCGGAAGACCATCCGATCGAATGACAATCCTGCTATGAACTTGTTCTCTAAGAATGTCTAACCGACGGATCGCCATCCGATCGAACGACCATTCGACCAGGCGACCTAAAAGGTAGAGATACTTATCTGTTTTCAAAATGCTACAACGAAAACTTCAAAGTCACATCATACACAAACACATCCATCCCAAACGAATGTCATCCGACCGAATGGCCATCCGAACGGATGACCATCCGAACAGATTGTCATTCGATCGGATGACCAACCGTTCGGATTGTCATCTGATCGGATGACCGTTCGTCACTTGGGTTCACTCTTCACCGTTTATCGTACCGTTCATTCGCTTATGTTATCGTTAACTGTTCAGGCTAATCTCTCAGCGCTCCCTTCAATCCAAGTGAGTGTTTAAGTTATTAAGCACTATTTGTGAGTATACTCGATCCCTTTTTGCTTTAAGCACTTTTGGGTGTTACATACTAGGGATGAGCATATGCCACCGAATACCGATCCCGTACCGATCCCGATCCCGATCGGTATCCACTTTTTGGCGTTTTCGGTATCGGTAGGGTACGGTATCGGTATTATACCGATACCGACCCTCAAAATACGGTATAATACCGATACCGTACCGTACCGATACCTAACCGACATGTTTCGGTATCGGTATCGGTACCTAGTTTGGGTGAAATTTGGGATCGGTATTAGGCGGTATCGGTATCGGTTCGGTATCGGATACCGATATGCTCATCCCTATTACATACGTTATCTATATCAAATCAAAACTATCACACAACGCAAACACTTTTATACGCTAACCGTTACTGCATGTTATACGTGTTACTCGATGAATGCTTGTATGTTATGTTTACACAGTGATTGTTGCCTGACACCTTAGCAACGATAGTACTATAGTTTGGACTCAGCACGTGTCGTGGACAGGGGTTGTTAAGGGCTTTACTTCACGTGTCCCAGTGGGGATATGTGTTGTGCATTCTATAACTCGCAGTCAAGTCTGTGCATATTTCATTGTCGATAACCTACTAGCTTCACTTTGCTACATGTTACATGCTGGTTATGCGTAGTCGCTTTCGCAATCTATTATTACTACTAAACTTGTATGCTCGCCTTTACACTCTGTGTATTGACCTCTATTTTAACGTATGTGACAGGTGTTTGAATGCTTAGGATGCTGTGCTCTTGCTTTTGTGGAATCAAGTAGGAGAGTCTAGAAACAAAGACACTTTATTTATTTGAGTTGTCAGAACAATGATTTGCCTAGAGATATCTATGTCTGTAATAATTTAATTATTTGATGGGTTATGGTATGGGACATAATATTAACTATCCGGTAATTTAGTTGTTATGGAATTTCTCTTGGACAATCTGTTTCGCTCAGTGCCGCGCCCCGATGTTTCCGTCATCGGTTGGGGTGTGACAGATTGGTATCAGAGCCATAACTATAGGGAATTAGGCAAGACTCGACCTAGTCCAGGTCGATGTCTTAGAAACGACCTAGTCTATAGTCTAAGTACCAACAGACCGACTTGTGCAAACCCAGTAGGGGTCTTGCACGAGCTTGCTCGCTATTCTCGCTTGAATTCGCTGTGTACTACACTCTTGCACAAACAACGCATACTACCGTTCTGGGGGCAACACACACAAACGGACGATCTGGTTGAGACTAGGTGTGAAAACCGTAAACTCTCGATCAAATCGCTCGTTCGACACGCTATTTTCATTACAAATAAGAGAATTTGCATTGAATTAGGAGTGAAATCCATACTTCGACGCAATTCTCCTTATTCTATCGCACAAACAGGAATGTAGTCGTTAAGTCAGGGGTGAAACCCAAACCTTGATGACTCGTTCCGCTCTATACTTTTGGTTTTACAAAACTCTCACCAGAGCCTCGACGAACTCCAACGACTTGAGTCGCGCTGCAACTGGAAGGATGCGTGCCGATCGCCCAAATTGAGGCGAGAGCACAGTCCAGAAGGCCAAGGTGTGCGCTTAAGGTCCTTGTGAATAGTCGAATCACTTTGGGTAGTCGACGTCTATCTAGCCGAGACGATCTCTCTTCGATTTTATGTGTTTCGATTCTAGAACCCGCAGCCGCCGACTCTGAGATTTATCGATTTTATGTGAATTTTATATGATTGTTATATGTTTATGTGTTTCGATTTTGGTGACTTACTCGTTTTTCGCTGTTCGTTTGATCAACACGCACAACTCGCATTGCACATTTACCTCAAAACGCAAACAAATCGCTTGTGTTATTCGCAATCGCTGCTCGCTAATCGCAATTGTTAGACTTAATCACTATACGCTGCTGTGAAGGATATGTGAATACGTGCAAAATATGTGCTTAGGTGAGCCATGTGCTTATCTGCTATTGTGCTTACGTGAAATACGTGCTTCTGTGGTTTATGTGCCTACGTGATTTTTGTGAATTGATGTGTTCCTGAGCTTTACATGAAGTAGCTTTTAGTGAAATCGCTAGACTATACTAGGGTTAATCGAAAATGTGTCTGAGTCCTGTGACGATGTATGTTTGCAGGCAATGTCGTCATTTGGATCACACAATGCTCGCTCCGCTTGACGCAATCAGGATAACAAACGAATCGCTGCTCTCGTCGCTAAGCAAATGGCGAAAGTTATCCCGCAAATTGTTAGTGAGCTGAATGAGAATACCAGCAAGTCCTCGAAAGAGTCCAGGACTGATACTCCCAAAGCCACTTTTAGCTTCAAGCAGTTCAAAGCCTGCGGTCCAAAAGAATTTACCGGCGAAGATGGGCCTACGGCCATGTTCCAATGGTTTGATTCAATCGAAGTCACCCTGCGCCAGAGTGGCTGTCCAGACAACCTTCACACTGTTAATGCCACCGGCGTCTTCCAATCCCGCGCTCTTGATTGGTGGACGGCCGAGAGAAACAAACGAGGGAACAATGCAGCTTTTGGGCTGACATGGGACGAGTTGAAGGACATTATGATGCAAGAGTTCAGCCTTCCCCATGAACTCCAAAAGCTAGAGGATGAATTCTGGCACATTAAGCAGGATGGAGGAGATAACAATGGTTTAATTGCTCGCTTCAAGCAGCTGAGTATCATCTGCCCAGGTCAAGTTACTACCCCTGAGATTACGATCAAGAAGTATATCCGTGCTCTGCCGGATTGTGTTGCAGACTTTGTGCAGGCCGCTAAAACGACAACTATTGAGGAAACCTACCTGCTCATCGCTAAGATCAATGATAAGCGAGTCAGGCCTGGTTATTTCGATAAAGCTGCCAAGAGTCTCCATCAAGTCACCGTTGCTCCCACCGCTGAAACCAGCGCCGCACCGCAATCTTCAAAGCTCTCGCGACGCAAGAGAAAGGACAACAGCTCCAGCAACAAGAACTGTGCAGTTACTGCCACTCCGATCCAAATAGTACGTGCCCAACCGCAACCTCAACACCGCCAAGTAGCGGCACCTGTGGTCAATGCACCGCCTGCCAAGCGTGCATACACTGGACCACACCCGCTCTGCCCTACTTGTACCTATCATCACCCGGTTGGTATCGCATGCCGGTTCTGTGTTTACTGCAACTTGTATGGCCACTTCACTGCTAATTGTCGTAGTGGTCCTCGTCAAGCTCCAGCTCCAGCTCAAGGTCAAGTTCCTGCACCACAAGCTCTCCTTCCTGCTCCCCAGGGCCAACAAGCAGCTCCTGCACCCGCTGCTCACGCTAGAGCTTGCTTCGCATGTGGTGATCACAACCACTTTGCAAACATGTGCCCCAACAGAGTGGTGAAGCAAGAACCCCAGCAGCAGCCGCAACAACACCAACAACAGCAGCCTCTGCAGCAGCAGCAGCCAGCAGCCCACGGACGTGCTTTCAACATCAACGCCCGCCAGGCTCAAGCAGACAACAATGTGGTTAATGGTATGTTCCTTGTGAATGGTATATATGCTTCGTGTTTATTTGATACTAGATCAGATAACTGTTTTGTATTGTTTGAATTCGAAAAGCTCCTTAATCGTAAGCGCGCCCATCTCCCCTCGACGTTCGATGTTGAAGTTGCCAATGGAAGAACCATCGCTCTCAATTCCGTTCTACGTGATTGTACACTTGAACTCAACAATCACGTCTTCCCTATCGACCTTATTCCGATGCAGCTCGGTAGTTTTGACATCATAGTAGGCATGGATTTTCTTCGGGAGAATCGTGCTGAAGTTATTTGTTTCGATAAGATGATTCGTTTCTCGCTCGCTAATGGTGAACAACCCGACTTTTTGAAGTCAAAGTACAAGTCAAAGTCAAAGGATGAAAAGATTGCTAATTGCGATCTGTCACTCCTTGCTTAATTATTGAATTGTGCTTATTGACTTATAATCGAATTCTATTATTTGTTTGCTTTAGTTGTATTATGTAGAGTATCTATAACAAATCGAGGTTTAATCGCATGTTTAATCGCTAATGACTTATCGCAATCGCATCGCAACACGAATTATGTGTTCTGAATATTGTTTCACGTGTGTGTGCTATTATGTGTTACTTGTGCATGTTATGTTTATATTGAGGTGATTAATCGCAATTGCAATTGCAATCGCAACTCTATCGCAACGCAATCAAATCACAAACGCTAAACGCAAGTTATTTATGAGGATTGTATGTTAAATATAGTAGTTAGGTTATTTGTGTAACTAATGGGTAATACTATCGCATCGCTCGCTCGAAACACATCAAAACGCTTAGCACGCAAAATGAAACGCCAAAATCCAACTCGCCGAACCACTCAATCGAATGACCATTCGATCAAATGGTTATCCGAACGGATGGCCATCTGATCGATGTGTCGTCCGATCCGTTCCATGTGCCACTTTCCTCTTTTGGCAACCTATAAATACCCCTGTCACATCACCAACAGTGATGTGACAGCTCTCTCTCGTTCGACCAGTGTTCCAGACCTTCATTCTCTCGATTCCTCGCGATTCTTGTAAGTTTTCAACTCAAATCTTGTACTTCTATGATCTAAACGCACTTCTTCATCATTTTTACCTTTGAATCTTTACTTTTAACCGTGAAATCAGCGGATTTGAGGTGTTCTAGGATGATGTCATCATGGGGTTCTTATGAACTTCAAGTTTTGGCATTATTCCACCAAGAACAACTCAGATCTACATGATTTCCACATGATTCAACACTATTTTCATCTAGATCTAAGCTTTTCATGGGTGAAAGGATTGAAAGGTGGTTTTACAACTTTCTTTCAACTCTTTTACACTCAAATCACTTAAAACCGATAGAATCGAAGCTAGTTCAGGCATTCTACTCGTTTTCTAGTGAGGTGTCGGTCCAAGATCTGATTCCTATCCATGAGACAACCGACTTTGGGTTGAACACG